>OY288282.1:55530654-56927468 GCA_958450335.1 Hibiscus tridactylites
TGAAGTGATTGTTACCAAATCCACCACTACTCCATAGTTGGTATGTTTTGTTCTAACATTCATCTCACTCTATTATAGATATGTAAATCTATAAATCATTATCACTTTTATGGATGTTGGATTCATCACTCAATTTTGTTTCGTTTTGTCTTTATTTGATTTTTGTTAATTACTTTTTTCTTAAATATTTTTGACTTTTTGCAGACAAATAAATATATAAACATGATATTTAAAAAACAAAATACTTTTATAATTATCTAAACATAAAATATAATAACAAAAGAACTTGAAGTTGTTTTAGTAGCACCTTTTTATCCTTTTTAATATGTACATGTATAATAGTATAATAATAATAATATCATATATTCAAGTCATCAAGTGGGTGGAAACGAGTCAAATGTATAAAAACTGTTCATTTTCGATGCTTTTATTTATGTCCCAACATTAAAAAATATTATAAAATTAAATTTCAATTCCTAACCCTAAATTCTGAATCCTAAACTCAACACCCTATACCTTAAAAAATACATCATACCCTAAATTCCCTAAACCCTAACCATAAAATCCTAACAAAAAAATCTTAAACCTAATTTTATCCGAGACAAATATTTAGCAAAACCGCTACATATATAAAATTTTGTCAATTTTATCTAAATTCATTTTATTGCCGTATAATGTTAATATTGCATTTTATATACTACTTTATTTAGTGGATTATATTTTATACATAAGTTGTGTAAAAAATTATATAACCTTCATATTTAAGCTATAAAATCTAAATCTCTAGCCCTAAAACCTAAACCTTAAACCCAAAACCCTAAACTTTAAGTTATATATCCTGCAACCTAAACTCATAAAACCGAAACCACAACCTAAATCTCTAAACCCTAAAATTAAAAAAATTCGTATAAACTAATATTTATACAAACTTGTGTATCAAAGTATTTTCCTTAATTTTCCTATTAAAAAATGCAACAAAGAACGTAATTTCTAGATAAAACAAAATGAATTTTATATATGTTATTTAATTTTCCTTAACGTTTTTGTTTAGTGATTATTTAATTCAAAAACTTAAAAATCTAAGAGCTTGTATAGCTCAATTGGTTGTGCACTTGCTCCATGAAGCTTAAGGTTGTGGGTATATTTTCCCTTGGCAGCAACTTCCCATTCTTTGTAATCAAATGTCCAATTACCAAGGAAAAGGCAAAATAGATTAGATCAGTGGTTTAAATAGAATCTACAACGGTATGTCTAACCCTAGAGGCTCGGCTAACCCTAGTTTACAGTTGTATGACCATTTTGGTGGTCGGCCGACAGATAATTGCGCGCAGATTGGGGTGCCGCAAGTGCTGGAGAGGGTTGGCGCCCCAGTGGATTCATTGGACCCCCGTATCCCGAAGAAGCTGAAGAATTCTGAGGGCGTGGCGGACGGGGGTGTAGAGCATGCTGATATGGTTGAGGATGGTATTGTTGAGGATTTGGCAGGGAAGCCTACTGCGAGTGAGGGGTCGCTAGTTTCGAAAGGTTTGGGTGGCATTGGCAATGACCCAGATAAGCACCCGAAAGGGTCGTATGCGAAAGTCACAGCTTCTCGGCTGCATACGGATGGTGGGTTTGAGGATGATCAGAGTCTGAATACGGATGATGTTATTGTGCTTGATGAGGATTGCGTTGTTGATGAGTCTGGCGCATTCCCGACGATTAAATTCTTTGAGAGAGTGCATAACCAGATTTACAAGAGCCCGCGTAATGCGATTATTGTGCATTTATTAGGGCGTACGATTGGTTACGGTACGTTGCTCCATCGTATTCATGCGTTATGGCACCCAAGAGGTGATCTTCAATTGGTCGACCTCGACAACAATTACTTTTTGGTTCATTTTGAGGATGAACGAGATTATGCTAATGTTCTTACTGAGGGACCCTGGACGATCTATGGACACTATTTGACGGTGCAGCCATGGAGTCGAACCTTTTATACCTCAGAGAAACACCCATCTCGGATCTTGGTGTGGATTCGGTTGCTGGGATTACCGTATCGGTATTATTGTAAAAGTCTCTTTAGAAGGATTGCTCAGGTTATTGGTCATGTTGTGTGTGTGGACTATAATACACTGGCTGGTGAGCGTGGTAAGTTTGCCCGAATTGTTGTTATGGTTGATTTAAATAAATCGCTCATGTCTTGTATAGGTATTGATGATTACATTCAAAACCTAGAGTATGAGGAATTGCAACAGATCTGTTTTCACTGTGGAATTTATGGTCATACTAAGGAGTTTTGTGATAAATTGAAGCCAGCTGAATCTGAGGTTCGTAGGGATGAGGGTCCGGTGGAGAAGGTGGTTTATGCGTCTGACCGAGCAGCGAATTTGTACGGCCCTTGGATGTTCGTTACTAACATTCGGTGTCGTAATTCGAGTGGTAAGATAGTGGCCAAAGGATCTCGGAGTGGTTGTGTTGGGGTTTTGGTTCTTGTTTCGCCGTATTGGATAATGATAATATGGAGGTTAATATTGCAACTGCGCAGGATGAGAGAGGTGTGGCAATGGATATTATTGGTGATGGTAGCAAACAGAAGGGCAAGGAGGTTGTTTCTTCACCAGGAGGGGTGGTACCGACACGTAATGTTGTTAAGAATGTCACGTATCTTGCGTCTAACCCAGATAAAAAAAAACAAATAATGGTGGTAACCAGGGAACCCGGCCTGTGGAAGTGATTTCTCTTGTAGATGGGAGTAACCCGGATAATGTGTCGCAGAGAGTGCTTGTAACACCCCAATTTTGGGCTTAGAAGTTTAGGGTCTGAATCGGACCGGTCTGATATACGGTTCGAATATAAAATGAGGTTTTAGAAAAAACCTAGTTCGGGATGTTTTAAAAATATAGAAAAATATCTAAAAATCCTCATTTAATATATATAAGAGAGTGGTGAAATCAATTTTACAAAATTAGGTTTGGAAATACTACATTTCGGTGTAGTGACCAAAATGCGATTTTTGCAAAGTTTAGTAGTGACTGTTTTGTAAAGGATTGAAACTTTGAATCTTTAAGGAGCTAATTTACCCAAGATGTTTTTTTTCCAGATTTTCCCTTAATTTGGGTGATTTAATTAATGCTTTAATTAAATAAAAAGAAAAGGGAAACTACTTTTTGGATTTCATAACTACCTTTTCCTAATTTTCTCTCATTCCTTTTTTTCTCAAAATCCCATCATCCAAACACTTTTTCTCCAGCAACTTTCACATAGATTTTCACTTTAATTGTTGAGATTTCTATCATCTATTGGATCCTAATCAATCTTGCATCAAATCCTTTTGATTTCCACATTGAATTTTCATGGAATTTGGCCCAAATCAATGAGAAATCATCATTTAGAGGTAAGGATGTTCTTCTCCTCTAAATACTCGGTTCTTTACTGAAATTCCCAAGTTTTCAATCCTCTATTAAAGTTTTATAAATGGATTTAATGTTAGAAACTTGATTTTGGCTAAAAACTCAAGATTTGGAAGAGATCTTGAAGATTTTTCGTTGTAATGGATTGTGCTTTGTTTTGAGATGATTCTTTAATGTATTTTGGATGTCTAATGATGTTAGAAATGAGGTTTTATCAATCTAATCCCAAATAGGTTGTATTTCCTAAGTTTTTGCTTATGAAAATGGTGGTTTTTGAGGTGATATTGGTGTTCTGTTATAGATGGAGGTATAAGGACGCGTTTAGGTTTATTTTGGATGTTAATTGATGTTTAGAAATGGTTAGAAGTGATGGATCTTGGCTGGTTAAGTTTTGGAAGAGTTTGGAGGTGTTTTCGGTTGTGTTTGGTGGTCGAAATGTTGGTTTTGGGTAGAGCAGCGAGTTTAGGAGTGTTGGCTGAAGATTTCAATGCATGATGATGCATTAATCCTCTACTTTGATGTATCTAAAACAGGGGAGACATCTTCGGACGCTTTTGGAGTTAATCCGGAAGCTTAATTGGCGTTTCGGCAAGCTAGCGAAACGAAATTGGTGAGTGGAGTTGGTTTCCAGCTTTGGAACAATTATTTGGAGGTTTTGGGAGCTTAGTTTAAGTCTAAACAACTTAGCTAAGCTCAAGAGTAAGTTTTCGGAAAAACTCTCTCGGATGCGCTAGATTGTGGTTTGATGCATTGGTTATGTAATGCATGTTTAATTAATGTTTTAAAAGCATGATTTAGTATGATTAATGCTGGTTTAGAAAGCCTTGTATTGAGGGATACTCAAGGTAAGTGATCCTTGGTTTAACATGTTAATAATATGGTTTGATGCATAGTGATGCATGATGTTAAGTGGCTTTGATTAATGCTTTAAAACAGTGAATTGTTGATGGTAATTAATGTATATTGGCAAGTGATGTAATGGTTTTAAAGTACTTGAATCGGATATAGTTAGCCGACTATAGGATTGGGTGCACCGTAAGTAAAGTCGCCTTGGATGTTGAAGGGTTTTGATTGTACCGTAAACTCCATCCAAGTACACTAACGATTGAGGAAGATCACAATGGTGGTTGTAAAGTCCGTGTGTGGATCTTGTGTTATGTGTCCCTTACTCTCGTTAGTGGAATTATACAACTACCGGTGAGTAGTGTTGAGGGGTTGTGATTGTACCATTATACTCCACCACATGTGTCACATCAATGGAGGGATTGCTCTTGAGTGTGAACCTTGTGTAGTCCGGTAGTGTGTATGAAGCGTGTGGGACAACGCTTGTAATCCGCGTATCCGATTGTGTTTTGTGTTGAAATGGTTATGAACTATCACTTGAAAGCCAATATATTGTATTGGTTGTAATGAAGCATGAGATGCTTGAAAAAGATGCTTGGTAGCATGAGAAAGAGAAGTGCATGTGGTTTAAAAGCTTTGTTAAAAGTGTTTTCTAAAAATGCATTATTGTAATGGTTTTGTTTAGAGCATGCCTCACTAAGCATTTGTGCTTACGCTCTCTCTTACCAATAATGCAAATAATTGAGGTGCTTTGGGCATCAAGGAAGCTAAGTGCATCCAAGGGAATCCAAGCTCACGTATGGTGATGTTTTCATACACTATTAGTTTTGATAAATTGGCAATGGGAACCTAAGATTTGTTTTGGGAGATGTGTTGAACTCCCTAGGGTTGGGGCATGTTGCCTTTTTTGGTTCGAATTTGTAAATGGCCTTTAAATGCTTGATTTGAAGTTTGTTTGCTCTTTTTGGTTTGATAATAGGAAGCATGCCTCTAGACATGTGATATTTCATGTTTGATGCTATGAAAGTGTTTAGGAGTCCTAAACATGCACCTTATATGCTTGATGACTTGTTGGTATGTTTGGGAAGTCATTAGGATGAGTTTGAATGGATTTGTGTATGAAAAACCAGCAAAATCTGCAGTTTCTGGGCAAACCGTATCGAAACACTCTTTGGCGTTTCGAAATGGGGGCCTGTAATGGCCTTCGTGTTTCGAAAGGCTGGAGGCTGTTTCGAAACGATTTGGCTACTGGAAGGCCTTGTTTCGGAACTAGTCTCGGAACCAACCCGCATTTTGGAACGGTCAACGTCGTTTCGGTCCTCGTTCCGATACAACAGGTGAACGTTTTGAAACAGGTGACCGTTGGGCACTGATTTGAATGGTGCTGAAGTTTGCAAGCTTTACGTTTTAGTCCCAAAAGTTAAAACTGAAATTGTATGAGTTTGAGATGTCCATTTAAGGTGAAATTTGACAGGGAAGCATGAATCGTGACTGAAATGGGGCCACGTAGAGAAACGAGGATTAATACAAGAACTATGGCTCAGAATGAAAATAAGGAGAATGCTAAGAATGTTGTGGACTTACCTCCCCCTCCTGGTGGTGATGGTGGTGCTGGAGCTGGTAATGCTGGAGCTGGTGCTGGGGTCGCTGGACCCGAAGGTGTGCAGGGGCAAGCTGCTCCTGACATGACTGTGTTAATTTAGGCTATTGTTGGAGCCTTTCAGGCAGCAATAGTTGGAGCTCATGGAGCTGCGCATCAGGATGATGCTAATGTGAGATTGCCTTTGGAGCGTCTTCGCAGTCTAGGAGGGACTGAGTTCAACGGTTTGTCTCCGGAGGGATCGGAATCTTGGTTGGAAGGCACCAAGAGGATCTTGGGGCAAATGAACTGCAATAATGTACAGAAGTTGGGATGTGTGGTGTCACTGCTGCATGGTGATGCTTATACGTGGTGGACGACCACTATCTCTGGAATGGAGAACAATGATGTAACTTGGACGTTTTTCCTGAATGCATTCAAGCGGAAGTATCTGGGTGTGCGATACCTAGATGAGAAGAAAAGAGAATTTATGTCTCTTGTGCAAGGCAACATGACGGTAGCTGAGTATGAGATCCAGTTTGTTCTCCTTAGTCAGTATGCACCTGAGATGATCCTTGATGAGCGGGAGAGGTGAGAACGTTTCCGTTATGGATTAGTGACGAACGTGAAGACATATATGCTTGCGACTGATTATACCGATTTTGATGTGCTTGTGTGTCGAGCGAAGGACATCGAGCAGAACTTGGGGTTGTCTTCCAGAGGCGTTAGTTCTGGTTCGGGAAAAAGAGTCGCTGATCATAGTTCTAGTGGTGGACGAAACAAGAGAGGACGAGATAGGAGGTATCAACCTACTGCTAGGCGTGGTGGTGGAGGACATGGTACGGCTGTTCAGGGAGATATGATGAAGGTTGATCAGAACACGTGCTGGACGTGTGGATCTCGTGGCCATTTGAGGCGAGATTGTCCTCGGGCAGTGAGGGAGGTTCAAGCTCCTGTTGCAGTGACCGGTAACTCATGTTGGAATTGTGGTTCGGCAGACCACATGAGGAGAGAGTGTCCTTTGTTGGCCGGTGGTGGTCAGGGACGTGCTCATGGGGTAGTTGCACCTCAGAGAGGCCATGGGCGCGGCCGTGGTAACTTTCAGCGCAGAGATGATGGTGGGAGGAATGTGGCGCATGTTGTGGCCGTTCAACCTGAGGGTGGTGGCCAGGCTCGAGTGTATGCTCAGCGTGAGGGAAGGAATGATACGGATGTGATCGCAGGTACCTTTACTTTGCAATCCTTATCATTACTTTCTTTGATTGATTTTTGATCTACACACTCATACATATTGCGTGAACATGCTCAAATGCTTGGTTTACCTGTTGAGTCTTTGGATGTTGGTATGCGTGTGACTAGTTCCTTTGGTGAGACGGTTGTAACACGAAAGTTGTATAGAAGATTTCCCTTGAAAGTGCAAAACCATGTTTTTTTGTTGATATTGTGGAGTTGCCTTTCTATAGCTTTGATGTAATCCTTGTATGGATTGGCTTGTTGAACATCGAGCTGAGGTAAATTTTGAAAGCAAGCGAGTTTCGTTGAAACTTGCGGATGATTACGAAGTAGAGGTGGTTGGTGAGAATGTGAAGTTTCTTGCCAATGTGGTGTGTACGTTGGAAGCAAGTCGAATGCTGAGGCAGGGTTGCGAGGCTTACCTAGCTTTTGTGATGAATCCTAGTTCAAAGGAGTTGCGTGTTCAGGATATCAGAACCGTACGAGAGTTTCCTACAGTATTTCCGGAGGAATTGCCTGGATTGCCTCCTAGTCGAGAGGTGGAGTTTAGAATTGAGTTGTATGAAAACACAACTCCAGTGTCCATTGCTCCTTATGCATGGCACCTAAGGAGTTGAAGGAATTGAAGATGCAGCTTCAAGAGTTGCTTGACCGTGGTTTCATTCGACCTAGTGTGTCACCGTGTGGTGCACCGGTCTTGTTTGTGAAGAAGAAGAATGGCACTATAAGAATGTGCATTGATTATCGTCAGCTGAACAAGTTGACTATCAAGAATCGGTATCCTTTGCCGAGGATTGATGATCTTTTTGATCAATTTCGGGGAGCGGATGTGTTCTCTAAGATTGACTTAAGGTCAGGGTACTACCAGCTTAAGGTGAAAAATGTGGATGTGCCAAAAACAGCCTTTAGGACGAGGTATGGGCATTATGAGTTCCTTGTAATGTCGTTTGGTTTGACGAATGATCCTACAGCTTTTATGGACATGATGAATAGAGTGTTCCATGAATACTTGGATAAGTTTGTTGTAGTGTTCATTGACGATATCCTTGTGTACTCTCGTACTGAGAAGGAGCATGAAGGTCATTTGAGGGTTGTCTTGCAAGCACTTCTGGAGAATCAGCTTTATGCTAAGTTGAGCAAGTGCGAATTCTAGCTTAAGGAAGTTATTTTCCTTGTTCATGTGGTTTCTGCTAAGGGGATTCGTGTTGATCCTCATAAGGTTGAGGCGGTGATGAATTGGAAGCCTCCTAAGTCTGTTCATGAAGTCCGTAGTTTCCTTGGGTTGGCAGGATATTACCGGAGGTTTGTGGATGGATTTTCAAAGATTGTTGTCCCTTTGACAAAGTTGTTGCGAAAGGATGTTAAGTATGAGTGGACGGAAGCGAGACAACAAGCTTTTGAGAAGCTTAAGGAAGCTTTGACGCAAGCTCCTATCTTGGTTCAGCCTGAATCAGGAAAAGAGCTTGTGGTGTACAATGACGCATCCTATGTTGGTTTGGGGTGTGTGTTAATGCAAAAGGGTAAGGTGGTGGCTTATGCATCGCGCCAGTTGAAGGTGCATGAGCGTAATTATCCTACGCATGATATTGTGTTAGCTACGATGGTTTTTGCTTTGAAGATCTGGAGACATTATCTGTATGGTGAGAAGTGTATTGTGTACACGGATCACAAAAGTTTGAAGTATCTGATGTCACAGAAGGAGTTGAATCTTAGGCAACGACGTTGGGTGGAGTTGCTTAAAGATTACGATCTGACGATCGATTATCGTCCGGGAAAAGCTAATGTTGTAGCGGATGCCTTGAGTAGGAAGGTGGCGGTAGAGCTAAGGGCCATGTTTGCTAGCTTGAGCATTTCGCAAGTTGGAGGTCTTGTGGCTGAACTACAAGTGAAACCATCTCTGGTTCAGTTGATAAAGGATAAGCATTTGTTGGATGATTCTTTGGTGCCACATGTTTGGGATATTGCTGAGGATAGACCATCGGATTTCTGTTTTAATGATGATGGAGTTTTGTGTTTCGGAAGGCGGATAGTAGTGCCAAAAGATGTATCGTGATTTAAAGGATGAGTACTATTGGGTGGGTTTGAAGAAAGATGTTGCAGAGTATGTGAGTAAATGTATGGTTTGTCAACGGGTTAAGGTTGAGCACCAGTTTCCTTCAGGGTTGTTGCAACCGTTGAGGATCCCTGAATGGAAGTGGGAAAGGATCACCGTGGAATTTGTGTCTGGTTTGCCTTTGTCGCCATCGAAGAGAAATTCGGTGTGGGTTATTGTGGATCGCCTTACAAAGTGTGCACGTTTCTTACCTGTGCATACTACGTATACTTTGGATAAGCTTGCAGAGTTGTACATTGCTGAGATTGTGCGACTGCATGGTGTGCCAAAGTCTATCGTGTCGGATAGAGATCCGAGGTTCACATCGCGTTTTTTGGAGTGTTTGCATCAAGCTTTGGGTACGCGGCTGAATTTCAGTACTTCTTATCATCCATTGTCGGATGGACAGTCGGAGCGTGTTATCCAAGTGCTTGAGGATATGTTGAGGTGTTGTGTGATTGAGTTTCAAGGCTCTTGGGAGAAGCATTTGCCTTTGGTAGAGTTTGCTTATAATAATAGCTTCCAGGCAAGTATTCAAATGGCACCTTATGAAGCCTTGTATGGGAGGAAGTGCAGAACTCCTCTTTGCTAGGCTGAAATAGGACAAAAGTTGGTTTCAATGCCGGCTTTATTAAAAGGAACCACCGAGAAGGTGAAGCTCATTTGTGAGCGGTTGAAGGCAGCTTCTGATCAACAGAAGTCTTACGCGGATTTAAAGCGTAAGGAGATTGAGTTTGCGGTGGGTGACCGTGTTTTTTTGAAGGTTTCGCCTTGGAAGAAGGTGATGAGGTTTGGCCGGAAGGGTAAGTTGAGCCCTAGGTATATTGGACCATACGAGGTGATTGAACATGTGGGTCCTGTTGCGTATAAGTTGAGATTACCGCAAGAGTTGGAAAAGATGCATGATGTGTTTCATGTCTCTATGCTTCGGAGGTATCGATCAGATCCTTCGCATGTTATGCCTGTGAAAGAAGTAGAGTTGAATCCATATTTTACCTATGACGAGGAACCGATAGAGATTCTGGATTCGGACAGTAAAATCCTTCGAGGTAAGACCATTGAGTTAGTTAAGGTGTTGTGGAGGCATCGTGGTGTCGAAGAAGCCACTTGGGAAAGAAAAGATGACATGAAGAAGCAGTTTCCTTACCTTTTTCCTCCAAGTAAATTTCGAGGACGAAATTTCTTAAGAGGGGGAGAGTTGTAACACCCCAATTTTGGGCTTAGAATTTTAGGGTCTGAACCGGACCGGTCTGATATACGGTTCAAATATAAAAGGAGGTTTTAGGGAAAACCTAGTTCAGGATGTTTTAAAAATATAGAAAAATATCTAAAAATCCTCATTTAATATATATAAGAGAGTGGTGAAATCAATTTTACAAAATTAGGTTTGGAAATACTACATTTCGGTGTAGTGACCAAAATGCGATTTTTGCAAAGTTTAGTAGTGACTGTTTTGTAAAGGATTGAAACTTTGAATTTAAGGAGCTAATTTACCCAAGATGTTTTTCTCCAGATTTTTCCTTAATTTGGGTGATTTAATTAATGCTTTAATTAAATAAAAAGAAAATGGAAACTACTTTTTGGATTTCATAACTACCTTTTCCTAATTTTCTCTCATTCCTTTTTCTCTCAAAATCCCATCACCCAAACACTTTTTCTCCAGCAACTTTCACATAGATTTTCACTTTAATGGTTGAGATTTCTATCATCTATTGGTTCCTAATCAATCTTGCATCAAATCCTTTTGATTTCCACATTGAATTTTCATAGAATTTGGCCCAAATCAAGGAGAAATCATCATTTAGAGGTAAGGATGTTCTTCTCCTCTAAATACTCAATTCTTTACTGAAATTCCCAAGTTGTCAATCCTCTATTAAAGTTTTATAAATGGATTTAATGTTAGAAACTTGATTTTGGCTTAAAACTCAAGATTTGGAAGAGATCTTGAAGATTTTCGTTGTAATGGATTGGGCTCTATTTTGAGATGATTCTTTAATGTATTTTGGATGTATAATGATGTTTTATCAATCTAATCCCGAATAGGTTGTATTTCCTAAGTTTTTGCTTATGAAAATGGTGATTTTTGAGGTGATCTTGGTGTTCTGTTATAGCTGGAGGTATAAGGACGAGTTTAGGTTTATTTTGGATGTTAATTGATGTTTAGAAATGGTTAGAAGTGATGGATCTTGGATGGGTTAAGTTTTGGAAGAGTTTGGAGGTGTTTTCGGTTGTGTTTGGTGGCCGAAATGTTGGTTTTGGGTAGAGCAGTGAGTTTAGGAGTGTTGACTGAAGATTTCAATGCATGATGATGCATTAATCCTCTGCTTTGATGTATCTAAAATAGGGGAGACATCTTCGAACGCTTTTGGAGTTGATCCGGAAGCTTAATTGGCGTTTCAGCAAGCTAGCGAAACGAAATTGGTGAGTGGAGTTGGTTTCCAGCTTTGGAACAATTATTTGGAGGTTTTGGGAGCTTAGTTTATGTCTAAAAAGCTTAGCTAAGCTCATGAGTAAGTTTTTGAAAAAACTCTCTCGGATGTGCTAGATTGTGGTTTGATGCATTGGTTATGTAATGCATGTTTAATTACTGTTTTGAAAGCATGATTTAGCAAGATTAATGCTGGTTTAGAAAGCCTTGTATTGAGGGATACTCAAGGTAAGAGATCCTTGGTTTGATATGTTAATAATATGGTTTGATGCATAGTGATGCATGATGTTAAGTGGCTTTGATTAATGCTTTAAAACAGTGAATTGTTGATGGTAATTGATGTATACTGGCAAGTGATGTAATGGTTTTAAAGTACTTGAATCGGATATAGTTAGTCGGCTATAGGATTGGGTGCACCGTAAGTAAAGTCGCCTTGGATGTTGAGGGGTTGTGATTGTACCGTAAACTTCATCCAAGTACCCTAACGATTGAGGAAGATCACAACGGTGGTTGTAAAGTTCGTGTGTGGATCTTGTGTTATGTGTCCCTTACTCTCGTTAGTGGAATTATACAACTACCAGTGAGTGGTGTTGAGGGGTTGTGATTGTACCGTTATACTCCACCACGGGTGTCACATCAATGGAGGGATTGCTCTTGAGTGTGAACCTTGTGTAGTCCGGTAGTGTGTATGAAGCGTGTGGGACAACGTTTGTAATCCGCGTATCCGATTGTGTTTTGTGTTGAAATGGTTATGAACTATCACTTGAAAGCTAATATATTGTATTGATTGTAATGAAGCATGGGATGCTTGAAAAAGATGCTTTGTAGCATGAGAAAGAGAAGTGCATGTGGTTTAAAAGCTTTGTTAAAAGTGTTTTCTAAAAATGCATTATTATAATGGTTTTGTTTAGAGCATGCCTCACTAAGCATTTGTGTTTACGCTCTCTCTTACCAATAATGCAAATAATTTAGGTGCTTTGGGCATCAAGGAAGCTAAGTGCATCCAAGCTTACGTATGGTGATGTTTTCATACACTATTAGTTTTGATAAATTGGCAATGGGAACCTAAGATTTGTTTTGGGAGATGTGTTGAACTCCCTAAGGTTGGGGCATGTTGCCTTTGTTGGTTCGAATTTGTAAATGGCCTTTAAATGCTTGATTTGAAGTTTGTTTGCTCTTTTTGGTTTGAAAATAGGAAGCATGCCTCTAGACATGTGATATTTCATGTTTGATGCTATGAAAGTGTTTAGGAGTCCTAAACATGCACCTTATATGCTTGATGACTTGTTGGTATGTTTGGGAAGTCATTAGGATGAGTTTAAATGGATTTGTGTATGAAAAACCAGCAAAATCTGCAGTTTCTGGGCAAACCGTATCGAAACACTCTTTGGCGTTTCGAAACGGCTGGAGGCTGTTTCGAAACGATTTGGCTACTGGAAGGCCTTGTTTCGGAACTAGTCTCAGAACCAACCCGCGTTTCAGAACGGTCAACGCCGTTTCGGTCCTCGTTCCGATACAGCAGGTGAACGTTTCGAAACAGGTGACCGTTGGGCACTGATTTGAATGGTGCTGAAGTTTGCAAGCTTTACGTTTTAGTCCCAAATGTTAAAACTGAAATTGTATGAGTTTGAGATGTCCATTTAAGGTGAAATTTGACAGGGAAGCATGAATCGTGACTAATTTCATATTGGTAACTTTAAAATCAGTTTTGACATTCTAATTTACAGAAATTACATTTTGGTCCCTAATCTTGTAATAAGTGCAATTGAGTCCCTGTTTGTTATCCGATCGTTGTGTCTTTTTCAAATACGTTTTATGGGATCTCACTTAGGGTTAATGTGCATCTAGACAAGTTTAAAAAGAAAAAAAGGGTTGTGAATCTAGGTTGACTTTGGTTTTCCCCGTGTAATCTCTGTAGTTTGGGTCAACCGTCTAGGCCGGGCTAAGGGGGTTACAGTGCTGAGTGGGTTTGGGAATCATATAGTGGTTTCAATTGGTGAGAAAGGAGCCGAGAGTAAAGGGCTTGGTAAGGGCAAGAATAATTCAAGTGGTTTTCTAGTTGGACGAACGACGAAGGAGAATGTTTCCAAAGGATTGCGTGTGTGCAAAAACTCTGATTATCAGGTTCCAAATCGTACCTTTCTTGCGGAGTGGCTTCAACTGGCTCCTCTACGGATTGATTCAGCGGCGAATATGATCAGCAGTAATGTTGAACTGCGAATGCAGGGTATGGATGAGTACAATCCTAGTTCTAGCGTGGCTACGGATAGGGGTCATCATATCGTTGTGTTGGGTGAGAATGTCGATGTTGTGGTGCGTGTCGGAGAAGGTTCTACACCTAGTTTGTGAGTGACTTTTATTTTATTTTATGATGACTACACTCTTTTGGAATTGTAGGGGTGCTGCAAGCCCTGGTTTTATGAGGCATTGTAACACCCCCTTCCCGGCCTGGTAGAGAACCGGGTCGGAGAGCGCTACCGAAAAACATAACGGAGATCGGAGACATAAATCTTAAACTTTTAATTAATATTTTAGTGTCAAATATGACAATTTTTATTACTAACTCAAAAGTTATTATAACTTTAAAATCTTATACAAAACATAGGCAACATTTACACAATAGTAGGGCCACAAGACTAGTATAATTACTATAACTACTTTGCCACCATACTAGGAGTTCATAAGGACAAAACACGTTACTCTTTACTTGTAGTGACTTGCCAATCTTCCAACTAATCCCGATCTCGATCCGTTACTTTCCTTAACCTGAAATGTTATGCAAATGAATGCATTAGACTTATATAGTCTAAGTGAGGTAGTCAATAACAATAAATGAACATATTATGTCATGTAGCATGCTTCCAAAAATGATCATAATGCTAATTATGCAATGACATGGCATACTTCATATTCATAACAAAGTATAATATCATATCATGAGCATAACATGGCATAACGTATCAAACACATATTATATTGGTACCATTGGATACGCGGATTCCCTGTACACCATATCATGAATCATGAATGAGCCGTAGCTCTGAGTCATAGCTCCATGTATCCCTTACACTTCCATCCTTTTATCTCCCACATATAGGCCGTAGCCCTGGACCGTAGTCCTCCCTTACATGGTGAGCTCGAATAATCCTATGGCATGCCAATTGTATCCAATGTCCATACATACACAAATTCATATATATCCATAACTTTCATATCATACCAATTATCAAATGAGTCGTAGCTCCATGTCAAGTAATATATTATTTTCATATATGTACACAGACAACATATCATAACATATCCAAATAATGCAGGGTACTTACCAGATGCAGATAAATTTATAATTAATGCAACGGGGCAGCACCGAGCCTACCCCTGACACGACTACACTCACCTTGACAGACTGGTGCTTTACTTTTATATCTTGGGCTTGACGGTTGTTCTGAATCGACTTCGTGTACTACAATAATTAATAAAACTAATTAAGATCGATAAGACAGTATCGAATAAATACAGAGATACTAATTAAATTCGATACCGAAACTTAGACCAATCAAGGATTTGGGCTTACCCCGATGTCGGCATAGATTCGATATTACTATATCGAAAATATCGGACCACCAATCCAATACTGAACCACCTAATTATTTTTCTGTCTTCCCTGCACTAATCCTTTAATCTCGATATGCCTCTAACTTCATTTCCTAATTTATCCTTATGCTTTGGTTCGTATTCCTCCCCCTATTTATAGTAGAATTTCAACCGACCTTCTCCCATGGCAAAAAGGAAACCGTGACCTTGCTTGGGCTTAAGCCCTTGGTGGCAAGCCACGTTAGTGGCAATGTTGCCACATATTCATGATGTGGCTAATTGTTTTAAGGACATTTGTCCTTGGAAAGTCCACGTAATGGACAACCATAATTGCCACAATTTTGTGGCTTTGCCGTGTCCCCTAGGTGGGAGTTCACGGCTAAATTCCTTCATTTTGAACGAATTTGGTCGTGGGTCCCACAACACTATTATTTTTCTTTTAATCAAAAATAATAATAATAATAATAATAATAATAATAATAATAATAATAATAAACCAAATAAATAGGTTTCGAACCTAATTTTTACTAAACCCGAATAATCTAATAATAATAAACCCGAATAATTAATAAGATCAAATAATTTATAGAACCGATATAAAATACTCGGTCACCGGAACCTAATTCCGACTAGACGGTTTTTGGGATGTGACAGGCATCTTAGGAATTTTGTACGCGAGGTTCAGTAGAATATTGTGGTGTTGTTTGAAAAATGCGTCAGTGGTCGGGCAGCGAATATGGTCATTCAAAAACTTGGCTTTGCTAATTCTTTCATGGTTGAAGCGTATGGTTTTAATGGTGGCATTTGGATGCTTTAGCAAGATAATGTGGTGGTTGAGGTTATGTGGGTTTCATCTCAGTTTATCCATTGTCGTTGTCGGGTTGTTAATGATTCGGATTGGTATTACATTACTGCAGTTTATGCAAGCCCTAAGGCGTCTTATAGGAAATTAGTATAGGATCACCTAGCGCAATTGGATCCAGGAGATGATGTACCTTGGGTGCTCGATGGTGATTTTAATGTGATTAGTCGAGAGGATGAACGATAGGGAGGTGTGACGCATATTGTGGGTGTGAGTAAGCTTTTCAATGAATTCATTGCCTTTACGGGCTTGATCGATATGGGATTTGTGGGGAATGCTTTCAATCGTAGAGGTGGCACTTTGTTTTAGAGATTGGATCGTTGTTTAATGAATATGGGTTGGCAATTGAAGTTTCCAGTGTCTCATGTGGTTTATTTGGAGAGAGTGGGGTCGGACCATTACCCCATCGTGCTTCGGCAGGTTGCTGGGTTTAAACAACATTTTATGAAAACCTTTAAATTCATTGCGGCTTAGGAGAAGCATCTGGAGTTTAAAAGTTTTTTGTCGGCTATATGGGATGATCTGAAAGATTTGTGATGAATTTGGAAGAGATCAAGCCGCAGATTCTAGATTGGAATCGTGTCGTTTTTTGTCACATTGGCAAGCGGAAGCGTGATTACTTGTTTGTTTGAAAGGAATTGATCGTGCGCTTCAAAGAAGGTTCTCTAATTATTTAGTGGATTTGGAGGTTCAATTGAAGGCGGAGCTTGAGGTAGTGTTTGAACTGGAGGAGAGTTTATGGGCGCAAAAGGCTCGGACGAAGTGGGTTGTGCAGGGAGACCGCAATACCAGGTTTTTCCATGCATCGACCATTTCTCGTCGATGTGCTAATACAATTGTGAGGTTGAAGGATGAAAATGGAAAGTGGTGTAGCGATCAGGAGGATCTTCAATGAATGGTGGTGGATTTCTTTCGGGGTATTTTCACGAGTTCACGTGTAGGGGAAGGGATGTATGCTTATCACGATATGTTTCCTCCTATCTCGTTGGTAGTTAGTCGCTCTCTTGATCGTGCAGTAACAAATGAGGAGATTTGGGAGGTTGTCTTTAGTATAAGCCATCTTAAGGTGCCGGGTCTTGATGGGATCCATGCTTTCTTTTACCAGAAGAATTGGGGACTTTTTGGTAGTAGTGTTTGTGTGTTTGTGCGGTCAATCATTGAGTCTGGGATTCGGGCTGAAGTGATGAATCATACTCTGATTGTTCTCACTCCGAAAGTAGCCGTCCCATCTTCTATTACTCAATATCGACCAATCAGTCTTTGTTCAGTTTTATATAAGGTGATTACAAAGATTGTTGAGAATTGCATTAAACCTTTCTTGCCTGATTGGATTGCTTGTAATCAGACAAGTTTTATTCTGGGGAGGTTGATAGCAGACAATATTCTCATGGTTCAGGAGATTATACACTCCATGCGTTGTAAGGTCGAGAGTCGATGGTGGATGGCCATTAAGATTGACTTAGAGAAGGCATATGATTGGTTGGAATGTGTGTTTATCAGTGATACTCTGCGCAATGTTGGGCTTCCAGAGAAGTTGCGACAGTTTATTATGACGCGTGTCTCCTTCCTTTCTTCTCAGATTGCATGGAATGGGTATACTATGGATACTTTCTTACCGTCTCGGGGGGGGGGGGGGGTTAGAAAGGGGGATCCGATTTCTTCGTACCTTTTCGTTTTGTGTATGGAACGACTGAGTCAGGCGATTCGGCTTGCGGTGAACAATGGATGGGGGAAGCCGTTTACAGTTTCTAGAGATGGTCCGCTGGTGTCACATTTATTTTTTGTAAATGATATGCTACTTTTTGCTGAAGCGTCTTTGGATCCATTGGCTGTAATTCGTGGTGTTTTGCCCGATTTCTGTGATGCTTCTGGATTTAAGGTCAGTGTTTCAAAGACAACCATTCATTTATCTTGTAATGTTGAAGGGAGTTTACGATCACAGATTAGTAGCGAATTTGGTTTTACTGAATTGACTGATATGGGGAAGTATTTAGGGGTACCTACTATTTATAGGCGGGTAACTAAGGAGTCGTACAGATATTTTATTCATAAAATAATGGATTAATTGTCTAGTTGGAGGGCGAAAACGTTATCCTTAGATGACATAATTATTCTCGTGAAAGTTGTTCTTGCTGCCATCCCATCTTATACTATGCAGCCAACTTATCTCCCTAAGGGTGTCTGTGATGAGATCGAGCATATTATCTGTCGGTTTATTTGGGGTCAGAGCCTGGATAAGCGAGGAATTCATCTGGTTAGTTGGGAGGATATGTGTCAACCTATTGAGCGTGGAGGTATTGAGTTTTGGAAGTTGTCGGTTCAAAATGAAGCCTTTTTGATGAAGATTACGTTTTAAATTTTAACACAAGGGGATCAGCTTTGGGTTCGCCTTTTGCGCACTAAGTTTAAGTGGCACAATTTTCTTGATTGGCCGACTATCAGTTAGTCATGTTCTCGTGTTTGAAGGGGTATTTGCATGGTTTGAGATGATATTAAGAACAATTTAGTTTGGAGATTGGGAGATGGCCGACGGGTAAAGTTCTGGATGGATGCTTGGTTAAGTTCGATTGGTATGTTGTGCGACCATGTTGTTTCTGGGCAGTCTATCCCTAACCTGAATGCAACAGTTGCTGATTTTGTTGATGCATAAGGACAATGGCATTGGTGCGAGTTTGAGCGTCTATTGCCTTTGAATGTCTTGTTACGAATTGTGGCGACCAAGACTCTGTATGACATTGATCTCCAGAACTCTCTGGGATGGGCGCAATCGTCTAACCGATTATTTTTGGCCCGTTCAATGTATTGAGCGCGACACGAGTTACAGCAGGGGCCGTGTGAGCTGTTGTGGAAGGTTCTGCATGGTTTTAAAGGACTGCCTTGGATTAAAACTTTTTTGTGGATGGTGTGTCATAATAAAGTTCTAACTAATAAGGAATGTGCACGACGCCACCTTACTTTAGACTGTCGTAGTGTAACTTGTGAGGCGAAACGAGAGGATATTGATCATATCTTGCGTCGATGTCCGATAGCGGTGGCTCTTTGGGGGTCATTGATTCGTAGTGATAGAATACATGAATTTTTTAGTTTACCTATTAAGAGGTGAATCCATATTAATTTGGCTTCTCCAGGATATTTTGCGATTGATGGATCACATTGGGAAGTGTTGTTTTGAGCCTTGCTTTGGCGGTTGCGGACTCTCCGGAATGAGGCAATCTTTGAGCCACACGTTATACGCAGAGAGTCGATTCTGCAGCAGGGTATCCAATTGCAGCAGGAACATGTGGCAGCACAATTGAACATCTAGGGTGACGCGTCTCGTCGTGCTGCTGTTCCTCGTTTGCTGGTATGGTGGAGTAAACCCCCACCTGACTGGTGTAAATTAAACACCGATGGCGCGATGGATCCTTGTTCGGGTAGCGCTTCTTGCGGTGGCATTGTTTGCGATGAGGCGAGTAAATGGTTGTTGGGTTTCTCTCGAAGGGTGGGTGTATGCTCGATTCTTGAAGCAGAGTTATGGGGTATTTTTGAAGGGTTACTCTCGGCTTGGTCGTTGGGTATTCAACGGCTGCTGGTTGAGTCAGTCTGCCTTGAAGCGGTTAAATTGGTGCAACATTACAATCTTAGCAATTGTGGTTACTCTTTGGTTGCTCATATTGTAGCATTGATGGGTCAACATTGGGAGGTTGTGATTATGTATGTAGTTCGTGAAAGGAACAAATTAGCTGATCGTATGGTCAGACTAGCATCAAAGGAGGATCTTTGGTGCCACTGTTTCTTCTTGTCGCCGGATAATTGCGTTCAACAACTTTAGTCGGATGCTGCCGGATGTGGTCGCCATGATTGTGGTGGTGTTTAGGAATGGTATGGTGAATTGTTTTCGGACAGAGCTACTGCAGTTTAGTTTTGTTATTCTTTGGTCAAGTTGATCTTGTAAGGTTCTTTTAGAGTTGCCATGTTGTACTCTTTTTCTTCATTTAGGTTAGAAATATTTTTAACGAGGACATGATAATTTTTTTCTTTACTTATAAAAAAACTTAAAAATCTCAATTTTATAAAACAAAATGAATTTTATATATGTTCATTTAATTTATAATTAAGTCAAAATATTTATAGTGTCAAAACAAATATTTATAGTGCTAAAATACAATTTATTTAAAATAATAATTAAATTAAGAGAAAAGTTTTAATATACAGTTCGTGTAAACTAATGTTTACACATGCTTGTCAAATTTAGAGGTTAATTGTTTAGTTTAGGGTTTAAGTTGTAGGGTTTAGAATTTAAAATTTAAAGTTAAAATTTATAATTTAAAGTGTTAAGGTTAGAGTTTAATTTTTTTTCTGAATATGCTGGTGCGATGCAAGGGTAGCATCTGTTCAACTTTTTAAGTCTTTTCAAAGACGGCACACACAGCATGACATTACTGGTGCTCGAACCCGGGTCCCAAGGGATGATAAACATCTACCTTCACCAGGACACAAGGGGATGAGCGGTTAGGGTTTAAATTTTAAATATTAAAAAAAGAATTGTGTAATTTTTTTGTTTATCAAAATCTATAGCTTAAAATTAATATTGTTATAGTAGTATTTTCATCTTTCCATCGTTTATAATTTTAAATAAAACAATTAAAAATCATACAATTAAATATAAAATCCATATTTAATAAAATTTAGATTTTGTTCCCCAACCCAGTTAAAAAAAGATTTTGTTCCCCTACAACCAATAATAGTTGTTTGATTACATTTAAAAAAAGAAAAATTACACCACCGACCACCAAACAAATTGGAGATACCTATTTGAACCACCGAACTATAAAAATCGTCAATCAGACCACCGAACTTATAAAATCAACCTATTTTGACCACCGCCGTTAAAAATCTAACGGTGGAGTGACGGAACTGCCACGTGGCAATTGACGGAAAAATTTAAAAATTACATATTTGGTCCCTGTTATTTACACATTCTTTCAATTTAGTTATAATTTTAAATTAATAAATTAATAAATTATTTAATTAAGTGGTGACACGTGTCAACACCTTATTGGAGGACTTTAATTATTTATATTTGATTTTATTAATTTATTTTCCCCCTCCAATTATGTGGTAACACGTGTCACCACCAATTTAGAGGAGAAAAATAAAATTTTCTCCACTTGCACATACCAGGATTCAAACCTGGGTCCATTAGATATGAAACCAATGGCTTTGCCATTAGACCAAGCACAACCTTGTACTATAATTCTCCAGATATAATATATAACTCTTATTAGTTTCTACATTTATAAGCCAAAAGCTCAAACCCTAAACACTAGTTTCACATGTATAAATCCTAAACCCTAAACTATAACCCTAAATAATTCAAATTAATTTCACGCTAAATATTTCAAATTAAACCCCAAACCCTAAACATTTCAAATTAATTCAACACTAAATATTTTAAATTAAACCCTAAACTCTAAAAATTTCAAATTAATTCCACACTAAATATTTTAAATTAAACTTTAAACCCCAAAGCCTAAAAATTTCAAATTAATTTCACGCTAAATATTTCAAATTAAACCCCAAATCCAAACTTTAAACCCTAAAAATTTCAAATTAATTCCACACTAAATATTTTAAATTAAACTCTAAACCCTAAATATTTCAAATTAATTTCACACTAAATATTTCAAATTAAACCATAAACCCTAAAAATTTCAAATTAATTACACGCTAAATATTTTAAATTAAACCCTAAAATAAGATTTAAGGTTTAATTTAAAATATTTAGCGTGAAATTAATTTGAAATTTTTAGAGTTTAGGGTTTAATTTGAAATATTTAGTACGAAATTAATTTGAAATATTTAGGGTTTAGGGTTTAATTTAAAAATATTTAGCGTGGAACTAATTTGAAATTTTAGGGTTTAAGGTTTGGATTTGAGGTTTAGGGTTTAATTTGAAAAAATTTAGCATGAAATTAATTTGAAATATTCAGGGTATAGGGTTTAAATTGAAATATTTAGCGTGAAATTAATTTGAAATCTTTAGGGTTTATGGTTTAATTTAAAATATTTAGCATGTAATTAATTTTAAATATTTAGGGTTTGGGGTTTAATTTGAAATATTTAGCATGAAATTAATTTGAATTATTTATGGTCATAGTTTAGGGTTTAGGATTTATATATGTGAAATTAGTGTTTAGGGTTTGAGCTTTTGGCTTATAAATGTAGAAACTAATAAGAGTTATATATTATATCTGGAGAATTAAAAGATAAGGTTGTGCTTGGTTTAGTGGCAAAGCCATTGGTTTCATATCTAATGGACCCAGGTTTGAATCTTGTTATGTGTAAGTGGAGAAAATTTTATTTTTCTCCTCTAAATTGGTGGTGACACGTGTCACCACCTAATTGGAGGGGGAAAATAAATTAATAAAATCAAATATAAATAATTAAAGTCCTCCAATAAGGTGTTGACACGTGTCACCACTTAATTAAATAATTTATTATTTTATTAATTTAAAATTAGGACTAAATTGAAAGAATGTGTAAATAACAAGATCAAATATATAATTTTTAAATTTTTCCGTCATTTGCCACGTGGCAGTTCCGTCACTCCACCGTTAGTTTTTTAACGGATGTGGTCAAAATAGGTTGATTTTATAAGTTCGATGGTCTGATTGACGATTTTTATAGTTTGGTGGTTCAAATAAGTATACCCAATTTGTTTGGTGGTGAGTGTTGTAGTTTTTCCTTTAAAAAATTATAATATCAAATGTTTTCTATCAGGTTTAAAAGAATTTATTAAAAAGAATTGAGACCGTTGGATCTCCTTCTCACTGCAAATCCGAGGCTCAGATAAAAAGGAGATTAAAATTCCCTCTCTTTCTCATTAGCGATCAAATTTAAGCGCCAAAATATGGAGGAAGAAATGGATGAGACCGAAGCCCTTCCCCAGGTCGATTAGATTTCTAAGCTTATAGTTCTTCGATCTTTGTTTTCTGTCAAATCTGTTTGGTTGCTGTGAAAATCAGAAGAAAAAGAACGAAAAAAAGAAAACGAAGCAAAAGAACTTGAAAAATGATTTTTCTCGCTTGTTCTGTGTTGCTTTGTTTTCAAACTAATAAAGCAAAAAAAAAAAAACCCCCGAAACGCTCAACATTCAAGCTTTAACGTTCTCTGTTTGGCTATCTAGGGAAAACATATGACCTTGATTTTTTAGTAGTTTGTTTTCTGATTTTGGCTTTCATTGTTTTGATTTCTGTACTATTCCCTGAATTTTCTCATCATCCAAGCAGAGCGGAATCAGGTGTTTATTCCAATCGGCTTTATAAGACCTCAATCTTTCATTATTAATTGGCTCATTTGCTTAATTAAGAAATTCCAGAATATTCAATTCATGCAACAACATTTCTTTTAATATAAAATTGCCTTCTATATTAATTATAGATTGTTATTTGATCGTGGATGATGTTACTTTTTAAGTTATTTTGATCCTAAGAAAAAATTGTCTCGTGTAAAGATGCCATGATTGATTTTTTTTTTGGCTAAGCATCTGTTTGGATGGATCTGAATTAAGCAGGTCTACATGGCTTGCATTCACCAGGGCCATCGGTGAGCTTCATCTTTGACTTCTGTTTATTTTCCATTTCCCTATTATGCCATTAAAATGTGGAACAGAACAAAAAAGGAAGATTTAAGTTTTAACAAGAAAAACGTACTCAAAAGTAAGAGCAAACATGAAAGATTTCAGTAAAGCTTCTGAGCATGATGTATAGTAAGAAAATTAATGTCTGGAATGTGTATCAATTGGGTGTTTCTTTTTCTCACTCTTTTGTGCAGAATTGGAATTTCCTACTATGATTCCAGCATTCGTCAGCTTAATGTAGTAGAAGTTTGGGATGATGGTAGCGCAGACTTCCCACTGATTGAACTTGGTATGAGTTTCATGTCCATCTCATTTTCATTTAGTCAGTTCTAACTTCTAATTGATCATCATCCGATTCTTTGTTTTTCTCAATTTAAGTGAAATATCAAGCAAAGCCGGTGATTATATATACAAGTACAAAAACTGAAGAATCCTTTCTGTCAGCTTTACAACGAAGTGGTAACCTATCTTTGTTTGATTGTTAGATAAATTATCTTATCAGCTTGTGAAACTTATTTACTCTCTAAAGTGATGCAGATGGAATGACAGAGGCTACCACAGTGAAGCTTGTTAAAAGTTCGATTTTCACTTATGAACAAGCATGGCACAGGTATCAAATGGACAGTAAATTATATTTTGGCACCCTTTTGTTGATGTCTCCAAGATTATATA
This sequence comes from Hibiscus tridactylites, assembly GCA_958450335.1. Taxonomy (NCBI): domain Eukaryota; kingdom Viridiplantae; phylum Streptophyta; class Magnoliopsida; order Malvales; family Malvaceae; genus Hibiscus; species Hibiscus tridactylites. The sequence continues at coordinate 55,554,968 of OY288282.1, forward strand.
GATACAAATGAACTTCTATGATGACTAAATTTCTAAACTGAAGCATTTAATTTTGGGTTCATATCTTTGTCATTGGCAATCTCAAAATACTACCACACAATCCCTCCCATTTACAGCAGCAAGGAAAGCCCAATATTCTTTTAATCAATTTCCCTACAGATACCCGACCATAAGATTAACATTCATTGGAGGCTTGACTGAAAAGCTCCTACATTCTTTCATCTGAAGCATAGTATCAAACTTAGGGGAGAGGTGGTCGTAAATGGTTAGTTCCCAATATTTGGAAGAAGTCAACTAACTAATATGGTAATCTAACCTGCTGCTGGTGTGGATTGATTGGAAGAATTTGTTATCCACTCAGTACATTAGTTCTTCTTGTGAACTTGTGTGCATAGGACCAAGTGTAGTACTCTACTTAGGTATTTTGTACAGTAGCTTACTCACCTTATTTTGCTGTCCTGGATGAAATATCTTTCTTACCATTTATACCTAAAACAATGTTCTTCAGTTCCAGCTCATTGATATTTCCCCTCACCCTTTTCTTTTCTGGTATCTTATTTGGCTTTTTATAGGTTGATATACCTTCGAGTAACAGGAATGGATGATGGGTTAAACATCAAGGAGAGAATTTGCTATGTAATCTCCTAACTGGGATACTCCATTGGCTGCCATGTCTGCTATAATTTCATATGCGCTAAGATTACACCATTTCAGTTTATTTAATTTTTGCCTGTGATTATTTATGCCACCAGTCCTTGATAGTGTAATCTCCTAATTAGGATACTCCATTGGCTGCCATGTCTGATATGATTTCATTTGCACTAAGATTAAATAATTTCAGAGTTAAGTCATGGTTTATAGAGTTTTATGTAATTTGTAAATATTTTTATAACATGATAACCTTGAAGTTTCAAGGTTGCTGTGGAACTTTATGAAAATACTATTACATTCAATAAATAGTAAATGTAAATAGTTTTGATCCACTAGTTATGAGTAAAAAGGCAATATTCTGCTCATTTTAGCTTCTTTGTTTCAGCCTTCGGAGAAATGAGATGCGTTCTTAATAGCATCCCGGCATTAAGAAACTCTAGAAAAAAAAGGCGTTTACCTATATAAACTCTAGTGGCATGTTTGATCCCTCTCTTTTGGGGTTGGCAATCCCAGTTCTACTGAGCATAATATCAGTTCTAACTTTTAATTGATTATTATCCCTCTCTTTTGAGATGTGTTCTCATTGCAGTAAGAACATTCTACCGAACATAATATCATGATATTTTGCCTTTTCAACTGTTGCAGCTAAGTTCTATGATGGACATGGGAAGCGATATCCAAGTTCGTGTAAGTGGGGGCCTTCTTGCTATATTAGAGAATGAAAGAATAGTAGATACCCTTGAGCAAAAGGACTGTGGGACTGCTTCAATCACAATTGATTCTGTCACTGAAATTTCATTGTATCATTTTATGTGAATTGATCACAGTGCTTATAGGATGTGTTTTTTTTTCCTGATTTTCTACTCCAATTTTACATCCTACTTGGAAAAATAACAATAAATTTAGAAGAAAAAAAACTCGGTATTTATTGCATACCTTAACTAAAAAATAGGGACAAATTTCTTAAGCTTGATGCCGCAGCACATGAGGCATTGCAGATCTTTCAAGTAGATAAACATCCAAGTCATATGGGAATTGGTAGAGCAAAAGAAGGGTAATTACATCTATTAACTGCAAGTATTATTTCTTGTTAGGCATATGTTTAGATGTTTTAACTTGGACATATCTCTAATAATTTCCTCATTTTTAGGTTCTCGGTGTTTGGAATCATGAACAAGGTTTGTAAAGTTTCTTTTAATTTTCATATTATAATATCTTTTCTCACATTGGAATAATTCATTCTCTTTAAACTCAGTGTGTGACACTGATGGGGAGACGTCTTTTGAGGTACTTGGTCAAACTCAAGAATTCTGCCGTATTATTGCTGCTTATATAATATCTAATCTGCACACTTGGACTGGTTTTCTTCGCTATAGGAACTGGTTCCTCAGGCCCATACTCGACCTGGAAAACTTGAACAACCGTCTCAATATTGTATCCCTTTTATTCTTCAATCATATTCAGAACTACTTGCTTTACTTGAATTGAAATTTCAGTTTGGTGGCATGTCAAACACATGATACCAGAACCCGCACTATCATGAGGAGTCTATATTTGATTTTCTAGATATAATCTTATTCTGCTATTATCAAAATGCATGGTCTTTAACGGGAATAAGATATCATTCTTTCTTTCTTCTGAAGAACTGATGGTTTCTCTAAGTGAAACTCTGAAATCCGTGAAGGATGTCCCTCACATACTAAAGGTATGATCATTGCATTTTTTAATGGTTCACTTATAGATCCTACATGTGCCAAAATGAAGTGAATATGTTGCATTAAGTTCAATATTTTTCCTCAAAACTTTTCATATTTTTGCTTTGCAAAACTGAAATGCCTTTAGATTCTAACTCAACCAATTTATTTCTCTAATTGATTTTTTTCTTTTCTTGCGGAAGAAATTCAACTCTCCAAGCTCTATGTGTACAAGTAGTGACTGGATGGCTTTTGTAAAGGTATTGCGTACTAACATTTGCCAAGCTGTCATTTGATCCTCTTGCCTGTCATTGAAATAAAGTTATAGATCTGTTATTGGTAAGATGATCATCTAGATATAACATCAATACCTGAGGACTGTTTAATGGTTTCAGTTGAATCTGAATTTCTTGTTCTGTTGGCTAAATACAACGCTTGAGTTTGAGAAACCTATCTGTTTGGAGAAATATGGAGGGAATTGTTCTAAATTTCAGGAGTCATTTCAGTTAGTGGTTTAATTTTGTCCTAAAAAAATCATCTCCCAAAAGCAAGGAGTTTTTTGAGATTTATGCAACACAATAAATTTAATTTTCCCATCATTCTTTGTTCTCTCACAGAGTGTGTGTTCGCTCTTGCATGTGAACAAGATATTTGAAGTAGGTATTTCTGAAAACCTTCGAGAGCATATGGAGTTCTTGAATGTGGACATTGTTGCTAAGGTATCAACTTGTTATTGCTTATTCTTGAATGTCCTCTTTCCATGAGGTTAGATGTGAAAAATTTATCTGATTTTTTCTCCAGGCTAATTCATGCATCACCGCAGAGCTGGCATATGTCTATGAATTGGTTAGTCTTTTCACTTTGTAATATTTTATTGATTCCAGATTAAATGCTATATGAGGTTAGACACGGAGGTACTTGAAATCTGACTATATGGTGGAAATAGAAAACTAATAATCGATTGTGCTGTTTTCTTTTCTCCATGTTTACCTTTTTTTGCTTCATGTAAGATTTGTTCTATATTTTATTTCAGTGATCACTAATAAGAAGAATATAGTGAGTAGAAAAATGCTGAGTTTTCATGTTGTGTACCTTGCAAATTTCTTATTTTAACAACACATTCTGTGTGTTATAGGTTATTGGTGTTATTGATGTAAACAGAAGTAAAGAGAAGGGTTATGAGACGCTAGTGAAAGAGGGTTTCTGTGATGAGGTTAGACATTAATTCTGATTTTTCTGTGATGAGGATAGCATAATTTTTTCTAGGAAAGTTTTTGTCTTCCTTACAGAAAACATCCCACCTTTGTGTTTTTTCCATCTGTGCACAGTTGGATGAGCTGAGACAAATATATGAGGAATTGCCAGAATTTCTGGAACAGGTGCTTGTTAGAGTATAAAGCATTTATAGAATTCAAAGTACCATTTGTGGTTCCTGCATATTTACACAAATTAGCATCCTCACAGGTTTCATTATCAGAGCTCGAACAAGTTCCTCATTTATGCAAAGAGAAGTTTGCCCCTTGTATTGTTTATCTTCATCAAATAGGTTGGTCTGTGTCTCTTCAGCATATCCATGTGTACATCTTAATTAGCATTTAGCATGATAATTTTTGTTTTTCTGTCGTAGGATACTTGATGTGTTTTTTTGAAGAGCAACCTGATGAAATCGCACAAGCGAGAATTGAAGATCTTGAATTTGCAGTAAGTTGATGCAAGCATCATATGGCTTGCTAAATTAGTAATTGTCTAATTTTAGATTTTCAACGCAAAGTAAGTTGGTATTTGCATCATATTTAAATGGTTGTGAATGTTATTCCCATGTATTTTGCATCTGATCGGAGAATATGCTATGGAAACTCAGTTCTCTGATGCAGATGGAGAAACAAAGAGATTCTTTTATCGTACACCAAAGACACGGGAATTGGATAGCCTTCTTGGAGACATTTATCATAAAGTTCTAGGTATGCTTTGTAATTTACTTATAAGTTATTAAGGTCTATTGTGTTATATATTTACAAGTTTCATCTAGTAACCCATCTCAACAAGCTATATACCATCCCATGCTGCTTCTAGCAAGTGAAAGATTGCTTAATTACATAGTCCATGTTAGTGAACAAGCTAACATAATTTTTAGTGAATTTCTTTGTAACATTACTTCTTAAATTCATTAATGAAGATATGGAGAGGGCAATTATCAGAGACTTGGTCTTACACGTCTCAACTTTCTCAACACATCTACACAAGGCTGTGAACTTTGTATCCGAACTTGATTGGTAAGAATCATAAAAAGTTCTCTTTATCTCTATTTCAATATTTTTCTCTCTTCTCTAAACATGAATGTGTCTGAGGTAGCTGTGTTACTAACAATAATATCTTCATATTGATTTTAGCCTTTTGTCATTGGCAATGGTTGCTCGCCAGAACAATTTTGTGAGGCCAACTTTAACCATGGAGACCATTCTTGATGTACAAAATGGAAGGAAGGAACCATCTACTTACAATTTTACAACTCTTCTTTTGAAAAAACCTCTCAAGAAAATTATTATTAGAACTTGGGACCTTTTTTTTCTAATAAGAAATAACAACTTCATACTGGTCTACAGACATGTTTTGCAGGAAATGACAGTAGATACATTTATCCCTAATGACACAAAGATTCTTGGTGAAGGTAAGTTGAATTAAAAGTTCAATTGAAGCATGCAAAAATTTCAGGATAGTGCGCCTTATCTAAAAAAGCCTGTTTAAATATTTCACTATGAACTTTTTCAGGAAGGATTCATATCATCACTGGTCCTAATTATTCAGGGAAAAGTATCTACATAAAGCAGGTCAGTCTGGCGGAAGCGTATTGGTAAATGGTGTGTGCTTCCGTGCGCACATTTGCTAAGTTTTGATGGATTTATGTAAATATGTACGTATTTGAAACGTTAAATCCATGATACTTTGGAGATATAACTACTTTAATAGCCTACATAATCATCCATTTATTGCTCTTACAAATTTATGGTTTCCCTAGGTGGCTTTAATTGTTTTCCTTTCTCATATTGGAAGTTTTGTACCAGCTGATGCTGCCACAATTGGATTGACTGATAGGTATTCTGTGCTTGTTGCTAAATTCGTTCTTAAAATTGCATCTCTGTTAGTATTTTATCCGGTTTGTCACAGTCAACCATGTTTCCCATTTTCACAGGATATTCTGTGCAATGGGAGGCAAGCTTATGACTGCAGAACAGTCGACATTCATGATAGATCTGCATCAAGTGGGAATGATGCTAAGGTATACTGGATTAGAATGATTATGATAGCTCCATAGTCTAGGTTCATGGAATGGCATGTTGTGATTAGGGGTGATGATGGATAGTGCAATTTTGCATATTTGGCGGATATTCATTCTTTTTCTTGCGAATGTGGATATTTTAGTTACTACCCACAGTGGATGCAGGTATTAGCATCTGATATCCACCTTCCGAATCAGTTTTACTTTTGGAACTGATTTGGATTAAGATATCAGATAATTTAGTCAATTCCTATTCGGATTTAATGCAGATAATAAATGAATTTGGATTTTAAAGTAGATTTGTGAATTTGGATTCGATTATTACCGAAATTACAGCCGTTGCCATCTAATTATAAACAAAGTTTTGGATCGATAAGAAAATTTCCACTTTTTAGCGTCTGATGGTGATAATTTCACAGGCAGGCAACTTCACGGTCTTTATGTTTGCTGGATGAATTTGGTAAAGGAACCTTGACAGAAGGTTGGTGTCTTCCCTTTAACCTTATCACACATGTATAAAATGTCTGGTTTTGCAGTACCACAAATATATTAACCGGGTCATTTTAAATTTAGATGGCATTGGTCTTCTTGGTGGGACCATAAAGCACTTTGTCAAGTTAGATGCTCCGCCGAAGGTTTGCTGATCTTCTCTTCCTCCCACCAAAAATACCTGCTATAGTTATAATCTGATGGGTAGACTTTGATTTACTATATTCTCAAAGAGTAAAAAAATTATTACTGTCTACGAGTCAATGGATGATAGTATAACCACAGTCAGTCACTCAGTCTAACCTATGGTGCTAGTTTTGCTAAGATGTTGTTTACCTGTACTTCATCCATCTCTGACACATATTTTGATAATTTCTCATAGGTTAAAGGTGTGATCATCGGAATATATAGAAAAACTTGAAAAAAAAGTAAAATATATTCATGGTGAAACCCATATAAAATTCACCCTTGGTAACATAGGTGTACCTTCATCTGGAGCTAAGTACTAAAACTGCAATGTGTTTTTTTTTCAGCTTGTTTAATTATTTGTTATTCGGCTGCAAATTTAAGTGAAACATAACATTTATGGTGGTTATTTGAAATTATCAAAGAATTGAAGTAATATTAACTTATTGAATGATTGGATGTGTATTTACTATAATAGCTATCAATAAACTGTTGGGGGCATGTGGTGTTTGTATTTTTTAGGTTCTGGTGTGCACTCACTTGACCGAGTTATTTAATGAAAGTTGCTTACCAAAGGTACAAATTACTGTATTCTCACAATTAAGTGGCATGTTCACTGAGAGGAAGAGGGAAAAAAGCACCCCAGCGCACACACACAAAAGTATACACTCATTGGCCTTTTAACTTATTGTTCTTTAACCATTCCCCTTCTACAACCTTTTTTCAGTCGGAGAAAATAAACTTTTACACCATGAGCGTGCTACGGCCTGATGAGAACTCTACAAATGTTGAAGACATCATCTTTTTATACCGGTACAATTCTACTGCATTTACATCAAGTTAACCTGTTAAAGTCTTCCAGCGATGACTATAACTTTATACTCCTATTTATCTAGGAATTACGGACATGGATACACAATAGGGGTACGATACGTACATGGTCATATGGTAATTTTAAAAAATTTAGGACGTATGGCATTGGCAGTACACAGCTTTAAAAAAATTGTTTATATAATGATATACAATAAAAATGTAAAATTAATACTAATTGATTAAACACTACCAAGCAAATAGCGTTTGAACTTATTTATAAAAATAAACTTTTAAAAATCCATTAGAACTAAATTATTCATTGTCGACTCTGTATTTTAGAAGGAAAAAAAGAAACAAAAATTTCTTCGCATGTCTTGACTGTGTCTAGTTTTATTTTATTCTTTTGATATGTCCTTGCATGTCCTGTACAAATTTTACAATATGGGAGCTGTATCCCTGTTCGATACTTCAATACTCCCTCGTAGAAGTGTCCATGCTTCGTAGCTATCTGTTATGCTTTGGAAGGAGGAGATGACAACATAGGAACCTTGCAAATTTCTTGCTAGTGTTTGTCTGATCTTAATCGTTTCCAAAGATAGGCCTAGCTGATTTGGTGTGTGTTAATATGCATCTTATATTGAGCCACCATGATGTATCAAAATAACTTCAGATTTGCCATTCCTGGGGTCAGAACTATTGGTTTCAACATCCTCGTACTTATATATAGTTTAATTCAATAATCAAGATAATGATGATTTATGCATTCTTGCAGGTTAGTTCCCGGACATGCCGCTCTGAGCTATGGTGATTTTTCTTCCTCTATTATTTTATTCTATGCAACTGTGGGGATTCATTTTATGAATTATTTCATATATCCTGCAGGACTACATTGTGCACTACTAGCAGGTATGTTCAGAATTTGTGAGACTGATTTTGTTGCCTTTTCATCATTATTTGCATACAAATGGTTAAAGCATTTAGGTAGTAAAAACCAGACTTAACCAGCCAGTTCTATCGAGAACTAGTTGGTCCAGCGATTTAACCATATAGTTTGAATAAAAAAGAATTAAAGAATCAAATGGAGCCAATTAAAGTTGTAAATCGAGAGCCAAAAGAAACAGTTAAAACTGGCAAAACCAGTTTTTTATAAGTTCTATATTTTAAACAAAATATTTGAATTTTTCATTATGTTTCCGTTCATTTTTATCATTTTTTTGGCCTTATCATAAAAAAAAAACTTTCTCAGTATATAGATATTTTTATCCAATGCTCATACTTGAATCTGAGTAACATAGTAGTATTATATGCATAGGACTAAAGATACACTTCTGCCTCAGGCTACATAGATACTTTAACCACATACAAAATTTCAATCCAAATGAATCTAAAAACTTAAAACCATTTATCTTGAAGGGATTACATGTTTCCCTGTTCATGTAGGTGTCCCAGAGGAAGTGATTAACAGAGCAAGGTTAATCCTTGATGCTATTGAAAATAATAAGAATGTGGTGCGATTGTGCAATGAGAAAATATCAGCCAAAGACCAGCAATATAAGGTTCTACTTTCAGAAATTAGATCTCAAAAATGAAAAGTATTTACTATCCTATTGTTTATTCAATGTTTTATTATTACATTAAGTCTCATTGATTGGGCTAATTCAGGCTGCAGTTGACAAGATGTTGGCCTTTGATTTACTAAAGGGCGATCTCAGCACCTTCTTCCAAGATATATGAATTTCCTTAATTCTAAAGCATGAGAAGGTACATATCCTTGCTTCGGCTCGTATATTCTTCAGTTTTGGACCTTTTGGTACATTTTACACTTTTTTCAAGTGAGTGTCATACGATTATGTTTGTTATACATGAGTATATTATATATTCGGGTTTTCATTAGTTTTTCACATATTTGAGGACCCTAAACCATACTCATGTTGTAGGGAATATAAGGGTTCGTTTTAGTAAAAAAAATAGGGTTATTATGTCATATTCTTATTTTAAAAACCAAAATTTAAAGATAATCTAACCAAAAATGAAAGGCCGAGTAACATAGTTATTTCTCATTGCGTCAAAGGAACCTGTAATTTTAGTGGATTGATTATTTTTCACACTGCGTTTGTTTGCTTTTTACTTCAACAAGACATACCTGTATTGAACAGGTAAAATCAAAGGAAAACAATCTACAACGTGTTCTTCCTAATCTTGTTACATTGGTATAACTCTTTATTTTCCTCAGATATTAGTGTCTGATATCAGACATTTCAACTTTCAAGAACCTTCTAAATCCATGAAAAAAATTGGAACATACTTGTATTGAACATATACTCATAAATAATCTCATATAAGCACTCTCACACTCTTTGAAATGTTTTTTTTTGTTGCTATAAGCAGAGGCTTAAGCTGAAACTAGTTGCCTAACATTCATTGGGACACAGACTGGTGAAGAACCGTCGAAAAGAGTATCCACAAAAATGCGAGCTGTTGCCTCCGTTGGATGATAAAGGTCCCAAAAGACATGATCGTTCCTGTTGGGGCAATATTCCGAGACTGGCACACAAGCAACTTTAGCTCTCAAATCGCCAAGTCCACAACAAGCAGCCTTTATCTCATTGAACCCTGCATGCAACATATTCAAAAGGTGGTAAAAAAGTACTCATTTTTCCTTATTATACAGATCTTGAGGACAATTAAGACAAACAAAAGCACACACAAAATGACAAAAAGGACATGTTCTATTACCGTGAGTAGAGGGGTTTTGGATGACATTTTGCATGATAGTGTAAGTATCAAAGTAAGAGTAGCTCATGCCTTGAAGCTCTGATTTTAGCCCCTTCAGCATTGCCTTTAGCCCTTCGTTGTACTTAACAGTCCAGAAATTACGTTCTTCATTGCATTCTTGGGTTTTGTTTTTAACCCTTTCGGCCGGAATGCACCCTATGGCCCCTATACCGGCGAAAAAGAATTTCCGTGCACCGAACTCATACAGTCTCTGCCAAAATATTGACATTTAAGGTCTAGTTAGGTAGAGAAGAAGAAAAATAGAGTAGATTTGGGTTGAAGGGAAATAGTTGAGTTACCTTGAGTTGTCCTTTTAGGGTGTTAGCCATCAAGTCGACAAATTGTTGGGGAGTATTCTTCTTTCGGAGATCGGAAGATCCAAAGTAATCAAAGAGGTCATTGCTCCCGATGACAATGGCAAAAAGTGATTTCGAAAAGTGCTCTTCTACTGCTGAACTTCCCATCTGCTGCACCAACGTTTTATGTACTGCCAAATAGTTGTCCACTTGGTTTGACAAAGGTATTGCTTGACCCTGTTGCATTGACATATTTAGAAAAAACAATTCAAGTCAGCCAGCGGGGATGGCTCAGTTGGGAGAGCGTCAGACTGAAGATCTGAAGGTCACGTGTTCGATCCACGTTCACCGCATATTATAATTTTTCCATTTTATTACATTCTATCATTAAACTCGGTTGGGCTTAACTTATCTTAACGATCTTTAGTTCTTTACAAGCAAACACTTCATTAGGCCCAAGAAAAGTTAAGTCCCAATTATTTCTTTAATAACAGGAAAATTAAATGATAATGTAGTAGATCAAATGGCAATATTAACATTTAACAGCGGCATAAAAGAATGCATCGATCTGATTTTTTTTTACTTACAAAAACACGATCGGTGCCATTGAAGATTCCGGCACCACCGGAGGCAAAACTAACACCGTTTTGGAAGGAAGCATTCTTATTCTTTTTCAGAGAGAGATAGGGTGGTGAACTTGGTAACCCTAATTTTTCAGCTGCTCAAAATTATTACACAGAAATCAAATGTTACAATCTATATGTAAATAATGTATATACAAATTTACAGTACAAGTAAAAAAATGAGATTCCATCAGTTATTTTCCATATATATTAAAATGAAAGTTTGGTTGCTTGTTCATACAAGGAGCAAAAGTGAATATACAATTTTTTTTACCATTATACATATTACTAACTATTAAAGGATAAAAAAGTTCTGTAAAAGTAATTCCAAGTTTTTTTATGATTTATATTTTAAGTTCAGACAATTTATATATTTATGTCGTATTCATATTATTTTATAGTTCACATTAAAGTGTTAAAAAATGTTCGCAAGAAAGAAGAAATGAGAAACATAGACACTGAAACGTGACAACCATAACTTGGCAACAAAAGGTAGATATATGAAGAAGGTGAAAAATTGATTAATCAATGCCGCCAAAAAAAGTAAATTGTGTTAAAGGCCATTAAACTAGATAAAATGATCTTTTTGGCTACTATAGTTTTAAAAGTTATAAAATGATCATTAAACTTTTGATTCGGTTACAAAATGGTCTCTAATAGAGTAATAGTGATAAATTTTGATAAGTTTAAGAATCATTTTGTAAAAGTTTGATAAGTTTGAATGACCGGCCATTTTTTAATACTTTGAAAAACTTAATGACAATCTAGTAATCGAATCAAAAGCTTAATGATCATTTTATAACTCCAGAAACTTCGTGACCAAAAAGACCACTGTTACATAGTTTAGCGACCTCTAGTGTATTTTACCCAAAAACAAATTGCAATGCATGGAGCAGCAGCTCTTTGTTCCTTTGAAACTCAAAAATGTTTCAAAACCATTCATTCATTCATCAGTATCTAATCTAATGAATCTATTTATGCATGTATCATATAAAAGTTGAAGTTAAATCTGTATTATCAGCTACTTACCAAGCAAATCTGCAGCATTTTTGCCATTACAGAATCTGCCAGTCGGTTTCTTGGTGGGGAAATCGACGCCGTTGTGAGCGAAATTGGCCTTGGCGACTGAAACAGGAAGGTGGTTGTTGTTCCCCACATCAACCAAGGAGTCCCCCAATACGTACACCGCCGGCACCATCTGAGCTCCCGAAAACTCCATTCCCCAGCTCAACACACACACGACGAGGAAGACGAAGCTCAAGTGCTTGCTATACATTTTTGCTACTAGGGTTTGTAGAAAAGAGAAGAAAAGGAGAGAAAAACTCTCTTTTCCAAAGCCTTCTAGTTTAGTAATGTAAGGTTGATATGTGAGGAGGGAAATGAAAGATTTCATGTGCTTTTATAGAAGGCTCATATAGGGATCCTCCATACTTCCTTGAGTCTAAACATTACGTGTTTTTTAACCATTAGTATCTAACTCATTGAGTGAGTAACACGGATCAGGTACTGCATATGCTTATTATGAGACGATCCTTTCGACCTAAATTTTTCATTCACAGCGTCAGGACTTGAACCCATGACATTGCATAAAAAATCTAGTGTCTCATCTCACTAAACCTACTGATTGTTGGTATATAACGTGTTTCTTTCAAATAATAATAATAGACAATATTTGATGCCACTGACAGTGTAAAACTTTTTTTCATAAGCATATTTATTTAAGCTTTAAAACCTAAAATCTAAATCTCTATTCTTAAACTCTAAACATTAATCACTTACAAGTTCGTTTGTGTAAACTAAAATTTACACTGACAATACATCAAATATTTTTCTATAATAATATTTTTTATAATCATATTGGTTATCCGATTATTTCAAACTCGATTTTTTTCCATCACGTTTGTGTTAGTCTTTATTCTTTTAAGTATTAGTATATATTTATATGTTGTGAAAACGATGATAATATAAAATTTGATATGATTGTGTTATTATATTAAAAAAATTATCTTTATACGATGGTATATTTTAATATTTTTGTATGGTGTAAAAGTTTATTAGAAATATGAGATTCAAAATGATGGGAAGTTTACAATTTTTCTTTTATTTAAAAAATATATTTTTGTAGTATTTGTGGTGTGAAAATGAGGGGGCATGAAAGGATATACAACGGCGTGGCATAAGTGAGGAAACACCAAGCCAAATGCATTTGAAAGTGTCATATAATATGAATATAGCATATGATGACTTTTCTTTCCCCTGCCATTTGGCAAACTTTTTTTTTGAGTTTAAATATAATGATTATCAATTAAGTTTTGGTATGCATTATTTATCTCAATCTCATCAAAACCTTCTCAAGTGTACCCATGACAAGCGCAAGACTTTAAGTTAGGGGATGAACCTATAAATTTTTAGGGAGACGAAAATAAATTTTTAATAGAAAATATATAAAAAAAATTTAAAATTTTTCTAAATCGTATAAAAATTTTAAATTTTTAAGGGTACGATATATAGTTAATACTTGATAATATAAAAAACCACTTCCACTTCTTTCAACCATTTCATCTGAATCCCACCTCTCCTTTGTGCTTGTTTCACAACTCACATGCATTCTTGGATTTCATTTATGGTACAACCTTTATAATTTTAGCAGCAAAATCCCACACTTATTTTTATATTATTTCTTTTCAAAAGTGGGTTAGGAGATAGCTATAAACCGGTAAAATCATATGTGAATTTGAATGAAGATTCAATAAGTAAACTGTAACACTCTTGATTTTGCTTAAAAGTTTTAGTCAACTTAGCTGAATTTAGGTATTCATGGACGTTTGGTTGTTTTTTGGTTGGATTCCACCAAATATTTTCGTTTAATTCTCAATAACTCTGTGGTAAGATAAATTAAGGGTACAATTACATTAATAAATTATATTTTCCAAGAAAAAACTAATTAAGATATTCTTAAAATCATAAACAATCATCACAGCGTACAAATTAATAATTAGTTCGAATTTTTAATCTATAATTAATCATTAAGATAATATTTTTTTTACATATCTGATCTAATCCTAATTATATGTAGAGAGGAGGGGAATGGGGAACTCTAGAGGAAGGAAGATGAGTGTTCTTAGTGGGTCTAGAACCCATGACCTAAAGATATAAGAAAAATGTTCTTAAGAAAATACGAGAAAACAAAAATGAACAACTTAGCCAGTCAACCAAATATACTTGCTCAGGATCTTAAATATACGTGTTCATGATTCATCCTACTTCATATAAGTTATTCTAAATATTTTAATGATAGTTTGATTTTCAATAGTTTGTTAGAATTGCAATTTAGTATTTTTTAAAAAACTTCTTCCAGATATGTTTCTAACAAATTCTTCTAACAAACTATCCCCTCTCTCTTTCTCTAAAAAAAATATTTAAACTTTATAAAAGTTTAAAATTTCAAAAAATACGACTGTAACTCAACATCTCTTTATTAGGGACGAGTGCAATATTTTTTTTTTACTTTTACCATGTATAGAAAAATTGAAAAAAAAATTAATTATAAATTTGTCGTCCATTATTATAATACTTATGTTTGCCCCCAACTCCTAATCGTACTCCGTATCTCTTTATCCATCCATGTACGTGTCCTAACTGCTAAGGTCAAATAAGGCAGCCAATGTGATTTGTGGGTGTATTATGGTCAAATGGACAACCCACAACTCTATACACATTGTCATTGACCCAAAAAGAGTGGCTAGCCGGTGGATCCATCTTTGGTGCAACCATGTCGACAATCAGTGGGACCCGGACCATGCCTTATCTATTCCATCATGCATCCCACCCCCACATAATTTAATTTTTTTTTATAACCACTGCTATTTATCATATAATCACTAATTTGAATAATGTACTATTAAAATTTATTACAACACATTCTTTGAATTTAATTATATAATTTGCAATGTTATAATTAAAATATGAACCTATTGAATTTATTGAGTAGTCTCAACAAAAAAAAGAATATTATTATATGTAAAAAACATTTGTTCGAACAAATTTTCTAGATGATGTTTGTGTGTTTTCAAAGGGCTAAGAGTAAAAAGAACATATATTATCATATAATCGCGCTAAAATATTAAAAAAAATAAACGTTGCTTAAAACACTTAACATTTCATCTCACTAAATCAACATGTTATTTATACACATTAAGGAAAAATATCCCATACACTAACAGTAGAAACGAAAAATTTCTGCAATCCTCTTAGTTTTAGGGTTTAGGGCCCAATTTATGATTTAGAGTATATTGGTTAAGTATAGGAGTTTAGAATTTAGTGTTTATGATTAAAATTAAGAGTTTGAGGGTTAATTTTTAGGAAAGTATGGTTAGGGATTTAGGTTTTAATCTATAAACCTTAAAATTTAACCCTAAACCCTAAATTCCAACAATACCCCCTAAATTCAAAACTCATATAGTACTTAAATCCCTAACATTAAACTTTAAACTCTAAAATTAAAGCACTTATAAAAATTATTTATAATGCATGTGCATGAAATAATTACCCACAAATTAATTAAAGCTTAAGGGTATTATAATCCTTAAACTTTTCAAAGTTATAAACATTTCTATACACAAATCCATCTTAAACCAACTTTGATCGAAACCAAAACTGAAAAATCGCTTATTTCAAAATTAGATTCGAATTGATTTGAGTTTGTTTACTTGAACTCGAAAAGATTTAATAAAAATTCTTAAACTCAAATTACCAAAACGCAGAATGTTCCAAACCCAAAATTACCTCAGAACCTACCATAGTTTAAAATTAAAATAGTTCGAACTTAAAATTAACTCAAATCGAAATTATTTGAATCTTTTAAAATTTAAATCGACCATACTTAAAGTCAACTAAATGACAAGTCGGCATCGATATTATACGAAAATATAATTAAAAATCATATAAATTTATATTAATATTTTCAATTTTTTTCATAACAAATATAAATATACGATTTGTTGGGATATATTCACAATGTGAACAGGCTGAATCTAGTTGCAAGTGATCGATTTGTCCCATTGATGATTGTTCATGTGTAGCATGGAAAATTCAACGGAAATTTGGGCAACGTCAACAAAATATGAAAAATATAATTTCAAAACCTCAATCATTATGAAATTTTGGACATCTCCCTACCAAGTACACATTATCAACGCGTTATCAAACCTCTAGGTGTTTCCATACTACATCTTTGTCATACTAGTTGGAGTGAGCAAAACTCGACTCAAAAAAATTAAATTATTCGATTTTACTCAAAACAAAAATATGACTTGTTTTAACTCGACTCGAAAAAATATTCAAATAACGTTTGAGTTATAAAATAAAAATTTGAATAACTCAAAAAATTTAGTAATTAGTTGATTGGTTTTCAAGTTCGAGTCGAGTCCTCCGATTCTTCCCGGTATATTATGTATATCCTACATGAAAACATCAAGAAATATATATGTATATTGTATATGAATATAGAAAGTCGTTTAAATTTGAAATAATGTGTATTATAACATTATAAATAATTACAATTAAAATTATATAGAAACTCAAAAGCTAAACTCGACTCGAATCGAAAAAATTCAAATAAAGTTCTAATCATAAAATATGACTCGTAAACTCGACTAACTCAAAAAAAAAATTTAATTGACTCGATTGAACGCTCAGCTCTCATATTAACAAAAACATCTCCAAACTTTGTTATTTTTTAAATTACGTCCTTAACCTTAAAAATATTTATCTTTAGTTAACTATCCATATATAATAAATTTTTAAAAAATTAAAACTTGAAGCATTAAATTGTCAAAAAAAATATTTTAAAAATGTAATTAAAAACATAGCAAATGTTATTTATTTTTATTTTTTACTATTTATTTTTCGTGTGCGTGTGAAAGGATAAATTATTGAATTGGTCACATATCACACAATTTCCCATTCCGTTATCAATCCTCTTTGTCTCATTGCCAGTTTTTTTTTGGAATTTTTATCATTTCTTTAAGGATAGTTCTTCTGCGCTTGACGAGCAACGACGAGCACCATTATTGACGAGCACCGATGAGCACTGATAGGTTAATTTATAAAATTTTTAAATCTAAAGTACTTTATGCGTAATTATAGTTTTTTTTTAAAATTAAAAGTGTAATTTAATTAAAGTATTTTTTAGTTTTAAATTTATTTTAAATTAATATAAACTACCCCAAATCAAAAATCCTACTCCCTCCGTCCCACTAAAACTGTCACATGTTGACTTTTTTTGGTCAAAATTTTTCAATTTTGACTATAATTTATTTAAATATTTTAATTAATTAAAAATTATAAAAAATATATTTAAAAACTAGTTGATTTAAAGTTTTTAAAATATATTTTTTCATATTTTTATCAATAATAAATTTTAAATTATAAGAGGTCAAAGTTGAAAAAGTTTGACAAAAAAAAGTCAACATGTGACAGTTTTAGTGGGACAGAGGGAGTAGTTTTTTTGCTTTGAAATTAACCCAATTGCCGCCTCACCCACCGCCAACCGCTGTCGTCGCCGACAAACTTTACCGTCGCCGATAGCCACCGTCACCGTCGTCAATAGCCGCCGCCAGTCCTAATCATTCGTTGCAATTAGGTAATTTATCCCCAACATTTAAAACCCTAATTATCTTAAATTTGATTTAATGTAAGTATTTTTCACTTAATTTTGAGTCAATTCATCCCCAAATCTCAAAATCAGTTACAACAATCCAATTTTTTAATTGATTCACAAAAATAATGGCCGATTTGAACCCCCAAAAAGTGCAGTTCGCCGCGCGTACCGGTACTGTAAGAACACCGTACCGGTACGCGGGGGCTAACTGTACCGATACACCATGCGTACCGGTACAATTTTTGGTCACTGGATTTTTTTTGTTTTTTTAAGCGTACTGGTACGCTTGAAATTTTTGTACGGTGCATGCTTCTTGAGGTTTTATTTTTACCTTTTTATCAAGTTTCATTAGATTATATTTTACTTTCATTTACTTATATTAAATTGCAGGTTTTTTTCGAGATGGTTGATATCGTAGACATCGAAGATATTGAAGATCTAGAAAAAAATGAACCTACAGAGTTCGAGCCTTATATTGAGGACAGAGAACGTGGACTTAATTTCGAAGAATAAGAACTTCATCCTGATGTTGACGATGCAAAACAAATACATGATGAGAAGACCTTTGACTATTTTATTGACGAAAGCATATGAGATAAGATTGGTAAAGAATTAAAGGATTATATTGAGAATGATATGAGTATGCTAAAGTGGAAAACTTTAGGCGACTGTGTTAAATTTTACCATACCTATGCTAAAGTGAAAGGGTTCGGAGTTCGAGTCGGCCAGACAGTGAAAAGTAGAGCTACAAATTAAATAATTGCAAAGAAAATGGTGTGCCGTAAGGAGGTACATGGAGACGAAAAGTGGTATAACTTGCCAAATAGAAAACGTCTACAAAGACCAAACATCAAAGTTGGTTGTGGAGTATTTATTAGATTTAAATTGGATGAACGACATCATTATTAACACAAAACATGTTGCATATATCAGGTATGTAATTTTTATTAATAATTCAATTGATAGATATTAAATTCTAGCTGATTATATATATTTAATGATTTTATATTATTTTAAGTCATTCCGAAAAATCAGTCAGTTAGATGAGCTTAAGATAAAAAGCATGCACCATTCTGGAATTACTCCAAGTAGGATAATGCGAAATTTTGTGAATGAAGCTGGTTCAATTCAGAATGTTGGTTTTCTACCCAAAGACTTGTACAACTATCTGGATAGAATTAGACGAGAAGAAGTCCAAGATGGCGATGGTGAAACAGTGATGGCATATTTATATGAGAAGCGAGAATCTGATCCTTTCTTTTTTGTTAGGCACATGAGGGATGAATCCGGACACTTGGAAAAGTTGTTCTGGTCCGATGGTGTATCACGCGTCGACTATAAACAATTTGGTCATGTACTGTATTTAATACAACTTACAAGTGTAACGCATACAACAAGGCGTTCGTTGTTTTGGTTGGTGTCAATCATCATCGAAACACAACTCCATTTGGAAGTGCATTGATTGTGAACGAAAAATAGGATAAATATGTGTGGGTATTAGAACAGTTGATCGAAGCGGGAGATGAGTACAAACTGCTTACTGTTATTATTGATAAAGATAAGGCTATGACAAATGCCATTTCTCAAGTACTACCCGAGGCAAAACATAGATTGTGTTTGTGTCATATCATGAGGAACATGCTTTCTTATATGAAACATGATTTTCTTGATGACTTTAGGAGATGCGCTGACATGTGTAGGACGCCATCTGATTTGGAAAGTGCTTGGAAAGAACTAGTGGAAAAGTACAACGATCAAGAAAAAAATTTGGTAGAAGAATTATATGAAGATAAAGAGAAATGGGCAAAAGCATATTTGCAAAGATACTTTTATGCAAGTAATATTATATAGATTTAATTTAATATATTATTTACTGTATCTAACGTAATTAATAAATATTTTTTGTGTGCAGCAATGAGGACTACTTAATGGTGTGAATCAATGAATAGAACACTGAAAACTTGGTTGGACAAACAAAAAGGTGATGTTGTACCGATTCGTTGAGAACTACCATAAACAGCTGCAATATCTAAGATGAGAGGAGTCTCATCAAGATTACAAATCAATAGATGAAGAACCGTATTGTGACAGTATGTTGAAAACTCTCAAGCGCAATGCAGTCAAGGTATATACGCGAAATTCTTTTACTACATTGTGCAAAGAAATGTCGTATGAGAGTTATTATTTGGTCAAAAAAGTAAATTTCAGGATGCGTGCATGTGTTATTGGCTAGATATATGACACATATGGCGGCATGGATGAATATAACAATACATGTTATTTATTTTTATTTTTTGCTATTTATTTTTGTGTGCGTGTGAAAGGATAAATTATTGAATTGGTCACATATCACACAATTTCCCATTCCGTTATCAATCCTCTTGGTCTCATTGCCATTTTTTTGGAATTTTTTATCATTTCTTTAAGGATAATTATTTTGTGCTCGACGAGCAACGACGAGCACCACTATTGACGAACATCGATGAGCACTGATAGGTTAATTTATAAATTTTTTAAATCCAAAATTTAATTATAATTTTTTAAAAAATTAAAAGTGTAATTTAATTAAAGTATTTTTTTAGTTTTAAATTTATTTTAAATTAATATAAACTACCCCTAATAAAAAAATCTTAGGTTTTTTTGCTTTGAAATTAACCCAATTGCCGCCTCACCCACCGCCAACCGCTGCCGTCGCCGACATCCACCGTCACTGTCGTCAACAGCCGCTGCCAGTCCTAATTCTTCGTTACAATTAGGTAATTTATCTCCAATATTTGAAACCCTAGTTATCTTAAATTTGATTCGATTTAAGTATTTTTAACTTAATTTTGATTCAATTTATCCCAAAATCCCAAAATCAATTGCAGCAATCCAATTTTTTGATTGATTCGCAAAAATAATGGCCGATTCAAACCCCAAAAAGTACAGTTCGTCGCGTGTAACACCCGGGTTTAGGGGTTAGGTGAAAATAATATTTTAATATTATTTTGGGCTCGGTTTTATAATTAAAATGATTCCTTAAAATTTCGGGTTTCGTTTCCAAACTAATTGATTTAATGTTTGACCGTGTTTTGAAATTTAGTCCCAAATAGCCATAGATGGTGTGCCCTTGTGAATACCCCATTTCAATAAGGGCAATGAGGTCTTTTAGCCTTTAAATTTAAACAAACAATTAAAAACACCCATTTCTCACCATCTTCCACTATTCATCTTCTTCTCTAACGTGAAAAGAGCTCCCCTCTTCAAGCCACTATTCCATCCAAAAAGCTCCCTCATTTCAACTCCATTTTGAAAGGTAAGGATGTTTTTGACTTCCCCTCATCTTCCCCTCTTTAAAAGCACCTTCTATTTTCATTTTCATGGAGGTTTTAGAAAATGGAATTTTGGGAAGTTTGGATTAAAAATGAAAGCTTTATGTTGTTAAAGTAAATGTTTTGATTTAATATGTTTAGTTATGATATATAGAGGTCAAATGGTATAACATATGTGAATTTCAAATGATTTTGAGCAATTTTCGGATTTAGGTTTCAAAGAGGTTTTTGGAGGGTTTTAAAGTGGTTTTTGGGTTTGTTTAATGTTGGATTTTAGGGGCTGCTGGTAGTATGATATATGAGGGTCACTTTGGGTGTGTTTGATGGTTGATTGGATGTTTGAAATGGAAGAATTCAGTGGGTGTTAGGGGCTGCTCGAAAATTCTGTTTTGGGGTTGATTTTGAGTGTTGGATGCTTGATAATGTTAATCCGGGTTAGTTTCGATGTTGAGTTATTGATTTCGAATGTTTTGTTTGTGTTTGAGATTGATTAGAATCGAGTTTGGGCATCGGTGAAGCATCAGAAGTGAATCCGGGAAATTGAAGACGGTTGCTTGCTTGGTCTTTGAGCTTGGAAGCTTAGGTGAGTGGTTGATTGTTTTAAATGGTTTTAAAATAGTTGGTTCGAGTATATGGACTAGGTTGGGCTTGGTAGACCCGCCTAGAGTTAGGATTAGGGTGGTAGCCTAATCCTAAGCTTGATCTAGAGCCTTTAGATGAACTCAATTATGAGGTTGTGTATGTCTCGTATGAAATGTGATATGAATGCTTGTGTATATTGTATTATACATGTGAGAT
Source organism: Hibiscus tridactylites (assembly GCA_958450335.1). Classification (NCBI taxonomy): domain Eukaryota; kingdom Viridiplantae; phylum Streptophyta; class Magnoliopsida; order Malvales; family Malvaceae; genus Hibiscus; species Hibiscus tridactylites. The sequence goes on from OY288282.1 coordinate 55,576,542, forward strand.
GAGATATGACTTGTGATGCTTGAGACATGCATGATGATGGTTGTTGGTGAGTACGTGCTAAGCACGAAAATGATTGGATTGAGTAATGTGAAATGAGTAAATGTTGGCACTAGTATACTTGAATACAAATGATTGATCATTAGGATGTTAGTGTGTACACATGAGTCAAAAGTCGCGCGTGGCCTTGGTGGCGTTGAGTCACCAAGGAGGAGTACGGGTTCGCCCGGAAATTGTATTTAAATATAGTCGATGATGAGTGGAATCCCATCGACGGGGCGTGAGGATGAGTGGAATCCCCTCCGCGAGGCCGGTGATGAGTGTAATCCCACCGTGAGGTAATGTGGTTGTTGGATGTGAGTTCCAACGTGTCTATCCGCGTATTCGGGTCATAGCCAGGTGCCAATGTTGGTTGACAAATGTATCAATGTGTTGAGATTAATGATCCTTATTTGGATGTTTAATGTGACTACTTGCGTTGAGGATTTAGAGCTTGTTGATCATGACATTTACTTGTATATTGCTCATGCATCTTTATCTTGTGGCTCTTGTGGATCCTTGGTTTATACGTGATTTGCCTTGGCTAGATCGTGCTCGGACCCTGCAATGTTGAGGTTTGTTTTTAGAGCTTACCCTCACTAAGCATCATTGCTTACGCTCTCTTTGTTCAACATTGCAGATCCTTAGTTCGTGGGTTGCTTGAGCAAGTGGAGGGCCTCCAAGTTTGGTTGTTGGCTTGAACACATCAAGTATGACTTTTAAATGTTAAACATGTAATAGTTTAAGCAATGGGACATGTGTCTTTTGATGGATGATTGTTGGTTGTTTAGGAGCTTGTTTAGACTCCATACTATGTTGCTTTTGTATGGCTTATGATGCCATGTCTGAGTTGTAATCCATGCCTAAATTGCTTATCTTGAATGTTGGTTATGTGCCTTTGAGTTTGCCCTTAGGTTGAATGTTGAAGTATGAGCTTTTGGATGCTTAAGTGGCATCTTTGATTCAATTGCATGTTCCCTTGATGTATGTTCATGTTGGGTGTTTGTATGGCTAAGCAATGACCTTTAAATGTTGTATGAATGCTTGTTTGGGTCTAGGAAAGTCCTAAATTGCATTTAGATTCGAGTCTTGATCGTTTTTGCTGAGTTTGGAGGTTTTTGCTGTGCAGGGGTATCGATACGGTTGGTACGGTATCGATACCGCCTTCTTGTTCAGGCTTCGTGTATCGATACACTTGAGAGGTGTATCGATACTATTTTGGTCACTGGAGCTATTGTCCAGTTCGGTATCGATACCAACCTATGGTGTATCGATATCGTCATCTTAGCGTTGACCGTGGGAAGTCAACCGTTGGGGAGGGTATCGATGCACTCCTTGGGTGTATTGATACGGTCTCTACGGGTTGACTTTGACTCGTTGACCTAGTCAAGGGGTATCGATACACCCCTTAGGGGTATCGATACCGCCTGTAGTATAAGATTAAAATTGGGCTGTAATCATGATTGTTTGAGTTCGTTTGATTGTTTTATATATTGTTGTTCTGCTGTATGATCACATAAGATTAAATACTCATCTAGACAAGATTTAAAATGAAAAAAAAAGAATTAGGGTTGCTAACCGAGGGGAAATTCCTTAGGGGGTTTTCACTCGGTTTTCCCCGTGTGGCTCACTCGGACCGATCATTCGGCCAGACCGGGACAAGGGGGTTACACTTGTTGGTATCAGAGCCTAAGGTTACCGAGACCTTGGGCAGGTAAGTGAGGTAAGCTTAAGTTTTTGAATTGAATTGCACGGTGTTTGCTTGTTTTGCAAGAATGATTGCTTGTGTGACAAGTATGTTGATTGTTTTATTTTAAAGCATGTGTGTAAGAGTCCCATTGCTACTATTACATTGGAAAAATGATTTTAAGTGAGGGAACGTACTTGAACACTTGGAAGCCTTGCCTTGCTAACCCAGCTTGTATGTTTTGTTGTTGTGGTTGTAGTTGATATCTGTGAGAGCGATGTCTAGACCAAGAGGTAGACCGAGAGTGGTTCGTCAGAAACCACGGGTTGCGGCTCCTGTTGAGCCGGCAGTTGGTGTGGAGGCTCACCTAGAAGGGCCGGTGGCCGCGGGAGTTGGCGCTCCTCCACCACCTCCACCACCACCACCTCCTCCACCTGGAGTTGGGGGCGAAGATGGAGCCGGAGGAGATGGACCTCAAGGTGGCCAAGGTCCAGCTGGAATTGACATGACTCCGCTTGTGCAAGTAATAGCGGGAGCATTCCAGGCCGCAGTTGCGGGAGCTCAGGCTGCAGCTCAGCCTAGGTGTGACGATGCCAGTCTACCTTTGGAGAGGCTCCGTAGCTTGGGGGCCGAGGAGTTTAGAGGATCTACTCCGGAGAGATCGGAGTTATGGTTGGAGAAGACAGTTCGTATCTTGGCTCAGATGGGTTGTGCGGGCGCATGTAGATTGGGTTGTGTGATCTCGTTGCTTCAGGATGATGCCTACACCTGGTGGGTCACCATTACTATCGGGGTTCCAGAGACAGAGATTGACTGGGAATTCTTTAAGACCACTTTCCAGAAGAGGTACTTGGGACCGAGGTACTTAGATGAGAAGAAGCGAGAGTTCGTGGCTCTTACTCAGGGAGAGGCTTCTGTGACTGATTATGAGATCCGCTTTGTTCGCTTGAGTCAGTATGCCCCAGAGTTGGTTCCTACTGAAGTGGAACGCTGTAACCGATTCCGCTACGGATTGAATGAAGAGGTTAAGAGGTATACGCTAGCTTCTCACTACTCTGACTTTGATGTGTTGGTCGCGAGGGCCAAGGATTTGGAGCATAGTTTGGGTTCGGCCAAACGATCTGGTGGTTCTAGTTCTGGCAAGAGGCATAACCACTTTGATGGTAGAGATGCTAAGAGGCACAGAGGTGGCGGACATCAGTTCGATCATAGACGTGGCGGTGGCCACCATGGTAGGGGCCATCAGGGCCATAGAGGAGGAGGGCGTTTGCCCGAGTGTACCCGTTGTGGGAGACAGCACGCTGGTGAGTGTTGGGGTAATTTCCATGCTTGTTGGAACTGTGGTTCGAGGGACCACTTTAGAAGGGATTGTCCGCATCAGGCGGCTCAGGCACCGAACATTGCTCAGGCTCCTGCGAGAGCGAATGATTTTCAGAAAGGCCGTGGGCGCGGTCGTGGCTACTTCCAGCCTAGGGCTGATGCACCTAGGGTAGATGCTCAGAGGAACCTTGCTCATGTTGTGGCTGTGCAGCCAGAGGCGGGAGGACCAGCGAGAGTTTATGCTCAGAGAGAGGCCGGGAACGACACCGATGTGATAGCAGGTAATTTCGAGTTACAGTCTATGTCTTTGCTTTCTTGGTTGATTCGGGTTCTACGCATTCCTACATTTTGAGTGAGCATGCACAGAAGTTAGATATCCCTGTTGAGATCTTAGATGTAGGTATGGATGTTACTAGTTCTTTTGGTGAGACAGTTGAGGTTAGACGTATGTATAGGAGATGTCCACTGAAGATTCAGGGTCATGTGTTCTGAGTTGATATGATGGAACTACCTTTCTATGGTTTTGATATTATTCTTGGTATGGACTGGTTGGTTAAGCATCGGGCTAGTGTGGATTTTGAGACAAAGAGGATTTCTTTGAAGCTTTCTGATGACTACGAGGTAGTAGTGGTAGGCGAGAACATTAAGTTCTTGTCTAATGTGGTGTCAGCTTTAGAGGCTCATAGGTTGATGGACTCTGGATGTGGGGCTTATTTAGCTTATGTTATGAATCCGGATATGAGTGAGGCTAGACCAAAAGATATCAGAACAATGTGTGACTTTCCAGATGTGTTTCCTGAAGAGTTGTCGGGTTTGCCTCCTGACAGAGATGTTGAGTTTGTGATTGAGACAGTTTCAGGGTCTAATCCAGTTTCGATAGCTCCGTATCGCATGGCTCCGAAAGAGTTGAAAGAATTGATGAGTCAGTTGCAAGAATTATTAGACCGTGGTTTCATTAGGCCTAGTAGTTCTCCGTGGGGTGCTCCAGTGTTGTTTGTGAAAAAGAAAGATGGTAGCATGCGCATGTGTATTGACTATAGACAGTTGAATCAGTTGACTGTGAAGAACAAGTATCCGTTGCCTCGTTTAGATGATTTGTTTGATCAGTTGAGAGGTGCTTCAGTGTTCTCGAAGATAGATTTGAGATCCGGGTACTATCAGTTAAAGGTGAAAGAGTGTGATGTTCCGAAGACAGCTTTTAGGACTAGATATGGTCACTATGAGTTTCTTGTGATGCCATTTGGGCTCACGAATGCACCTGCAGCATTCATGGACATGATGAACAGAATTTTTAGAGACTATCTAGACCGATTTGTAGTTGTTTTCATTGATGATATACTTGTGTACTCGAAGACAGAAGAAGAGCGTGATGAGCACTTGAGATTTGTTTTACAGAGATTGTTGAGCAACCAGTTGTATGCGAAGCTCAGTAAGTGTGAGTTCTGGATTCGAGAGGTTGTATTTCTTGGCCATGTTGTTTCGGCCGAAGGCATCCGAGTTGATCCGTCGAAGATTGAGGCTATTGTTGAGTGGAAACAACCTAAGTCCGTGACCAAGATTAGGAGTTTCCTAGGATTAGCCGGTTACTATAGGAGATTTGTTGATGGTTTCTCTAGGGTAGCTTCTCCTTTGACTAAATTGTTGCAAAAAGAAGTTAAGTTTGAATGGTCAGATGCAAGACAGAAGGCTTTTGAGAAATTGAAAGAAGCTTTGACGAACGCTCCAGTGTTAGTACAACCTGTTTCAGGTAAGGAGTTTGTGATTTACAGTGATGCTTCCTACGTAGGCTTAGGATGTGTTTTGATGCAAGATAGGAGAGTTGTTGCTTATGCTTCTAGACAGTTGAAGATTCATGAGAAGAACTATCCTACTCATGACATAGAGCTAGCCGCAGTTGTGTTTGCATTGAAGATTTGGCGTCATTACTTGTATGGTGAGAAGTGTATTGTTTACACCGATCACAAGAGCTTGAAGTATCTGATGACACAGAAAGAGTTGAACTTGAGACAGAGAAGATGGCTAGAGTTGCTAAAAGATTACGATTTGACCATTGAGTATCATCTGGGTAAAGCAAATGTAGTAGCCGATGCTTTGAGTAGAAAAGTAGCCGTTGAGTTGAGAGCTATGTTTGCTAAATTGAGTGTGTCCGATGATGGTGGTTTGATCACCGAGTTGCAAGTGAAGCCTTCTTTGATTCAGTTGATTAGAGAGAAGCAGTTGCAAGATGTGAGTTTAGTTCCTCATGTTCAGGACATAGCCGAAGGAAGACCGACTGAGTATAGTTTCAGTGGTGAGAGCTTGTTATGCTTTAGAGATAGAATTGTTGTACCAGAAGATGTTGAGTTGAGACGTCAGATTCTGGGTGAAGCACATTCGAGTCCCTTTTCTATGCATCCGGGTAGTACCAAAATGTACCGAGATTTGAAGAATGATTACTTCTGGGTTGGGTTGAAGAGAGATGTAGCCGAGTATGTGAGCCGTTGCATGGTTTGTCAGAGAGTGAAGGCAGAACATCAGGTTCCTTCAGGTTTGCTACAGCCTTTGAAGATTCCGGAATAGAAATGGGAGAGGATCACCATGGATTTTGTGTCGGGGTTGCCCTTGTCTCCTTCGAAGAAGAACTCTGTTTGGGTGATCGTTGATAGGTTCACTAAGTGTGCTCACTTCTTAGCAGTGAACACTACAGATTCCTTAGACAAGTTGGCAAACTTGTACATCCGTGAGATTGTGAGACTTCATGGAGTTCTGAAGTCTATTGTTTCAGATAGGGACCCTAGGTTTACTTCGAGGTTCTGGGGTTGCTTGCATAGTGCTTTAGGTAGCCGTTTGCATTTCAGCACATCTTACCATCCTCAGTCCGATGGACAGTCAGAGCGAGTGATACAGATTCTAGAGGATATGCTTCGTTGTTGTGTGATTGACTTCTAGGGTTCTTGGGAGAAGCACTTACCGTTGGTTGAGTTTGCTTACAACAATAGTTATCAGTCTAGTATTCAGATGGCACCTTATGAGGCTTTGTATGGTAGACGATGGAGGACTCCGATTTGTTGGGCTGAGACAGGTCAGAGATTGTTACCTATGCCAGACTTGCTTAAGGGAACTACCGAAAAAGTGAAGTTGATTTGTGACCGTTTGAAAGCAGCTTCCGATCGCCAGAAGTCTTATGCAGATTTGAAGAGGAAAGAGATTGAGTACTCAGTGGGTGAGAAAGTGTTTCTGAAAGTATCTCCGTGGAAGAAGGTAATGAGATTCGGCCGGAAGGGCAAGTTGAGTCCGAGGTTCATTGGTCCGTATGAGATAGTTGAGCGGATTGGGCCTGTAGCTTATCGTTTGAGGTTACCTTCTGAGTTAGAGAAGATCCATGATGTCTTTCATGTGTCCATGCTTAGGAGATATAGATCGGATCCTTCACATGTGATGCCCGTTGAGGATATAGAGTTGAATCCGGATTTGTCCTATAATGAAGAACCTGTTGAGATACTTGCTTCTGATAGCAAGGTGTTGTGTGGCAAGACCATAGAGTTGGTCAAGGTGTTATGGAGGCATATAGGTGTGGAAGAGGCCACGTGGGAGAGGAAAGCGGATATGGTTGAGCAGTTTCCGTATTTGTATCCACCAGATAATTTCGGGGACGAAATTCCTTAAGTGGGGGAGAGTTGTAACACCCGGGTTTAGGGGTTAGGTGAAAAATAATATTTTAATATTATTTTGGGCTCAGTTTTATAATTAAAATGATTCCTTAAAATTTCGGGTTTCGTTTCCAAACTAATTGATTTAATGTTTGACCGTGTTTTGAAATTTAGTCCCAAATAGCCATAGATGGTGTGCCCTTGTGAATACCCCATTTCATTAAGGGCAATGAGGTCTTTTAGCCTTTAAATTTAAACAAACAATTAAAAACACCCATTTCTCACCATCTTCCACTATTTATCTTCTTCTCTAACGTGAAAAGAGCTCCCCTCTTCAAGCCACTATTCCATCCAAAAAGCTCCCTCATTTCAACTCCATTTTGAAAGGTAAGGACGTTTTTGACTTCCCCTCATCTTCCCCTCTTTAAAAGTACCTTCTATTTTCATTTTCATGGAGGTTTTAGAAAATGGAATTTTGGGAAGTTTGGATTAAAAATGAAAGCTTTATGTTGTTAAAGTAAATGTTTTGATTTAATATGTTTAGTTATGATATATAGAGGTCAAATGGTATAACATATGTGAATTTCAAATGGTTTTGAGCAATTTTCGGATTTGGGTTTCAAAGAGGTTTTTGGAGGGTTTTAAAGTGGTTTTTGGGTTTGTTTAATGTTGGATTTTAGGGGCTGCTGGTAGTATGATATATGAGGGTCACTTTGGGTGTGTTTGATGGTTGATTGGATGTTTGAAATGGAAGAATTCAGTGGGTGTTAGGGGCTGCTCGAAAATTCTGTTTTGGGGTTGATTTTGAGTGTTGGATGCTTGATAATGTTAATCCGGGTTAGTTCCGATGTTGAGTTATTGATTTCGAATGTTTTGTTTGTGTTTGAGATTGATTAGAATCGAGTTTGGGCATCAGTGAAGCATCAGAAGTGAATCCGGGAAATTGAAGACGGTTTCTTGCTTGGTCTTTGAGCTTGGAAGCTTAGGTGAGTGGTTGATTGTTTTAAATGGTTTTAAAATAGTTGGTTCGAGTATATGGACTAGGTTGGGCTTGGTAGACCCACCTAGAGTTAGGATTAGGGTGGTAGCCTAATCCTAAGCTTGATCTAGAGCCTTTGGATGAACTCAATTATGAGGTTGTGTATGTCTCGTATGAAATGTGATATGAATGCTTGTGTATATTGTATTATACATGTGAGATGAGATATGACTTGTGATGCTTGAGACATGCATGATGATGGTTGTTGGTGAGTACGTGCTAAGCACGAAAATGATTGGATTGAGTAATGTGAAATGAGTAAATGTTGGCACTAGTATACTTGAATACAAATGATCGATCATTAGGATGTTAGTGTGTACACATGAGTCAAAAGTCGCGCGTGGCCTTGGTGGCGTTGAGTCACCAAGGAGGAGTACGGGTTCGCCCGGAAATTGTATTTAAATATAGTCGATGATGAGTGGAATCCCATCGACGGGGCGTGAGGATGAGTGGAATCCCCTCCGCGAGGCCGGTGATGAGTGTAATCCCACCGTGAGGTAATGTGGTTGTTGGATGTGAGTTCCAACGTGTCTATCCGCGTATTCGGGTCATAGCCAGGTGCCAATGTTGGTTGACAAATGTATCAATGTGTTGAGATTAATGATCCTTATTTGGATGTTTAATGTGACTACTTGCGTTGAGGATTTAGAGCTTGTTGATCATGACATTTACTTGTATATTGCTCATGCATCTTTATCTTGTGGCTCTTGTGGATCCTTGGTTTATACGTGATTTGCCTTGGCTAGATCGTGCTCGGACCCTGCAATGTTGAGGTTTGTTTTTAGAGCTTACCCTCACTAAGCATCATTGCTTACGCTCTCTTTGTTCAACATTGCAGATCCTTAGTTCGTGGGTTGCTTGAGCAAGTGGAGGGCCTCCAAGTTTGGTTGTTGGCTTGAGCACATCAAGTATGACTTTTAAATGTTAAACATGTAATAATTTAAGCAATGGGACATGTGTCTTTTGATGGATGATTGTTGGTTGTTTAGGAGCTTGATTAGACTCCATACTATGTTGCTTTTGTATGGCTTGTGATGCCATGTCTGAGTTGTAATCCATGCCTAAATTGCTTATCTTGAATGTTGGTTATGTGCCTTTGAGTTTGCCCTTAGGTTGAATGTTGAAGTATGAGCTTTTGGATGCTTAAGTGGCATCTTTGATTCAATTGCATGTTCCCTTGATGTATGTTCATGTTGGGTGTTTGTATGGCTAAGCAATGACCTTTAAATGTTGTATGAATGCTTGTTTGGGTCTAGGAAAGTCCTAAATTGCATTTAGATTCGAGTCTTGATCGTTTTTGCTGAGTTTGGAGGTTTTTGCTGTGCAGGGGTATCGATACGGTTGGTACGGTATCGATACCGCCTTCTTGTTCAGGCTTCGTGTATCGATACACTTGAGAGGTGTATCGATACTATTTTGGTCACTGGAGCTACTGTCCAGTTCGGTATCGATACCAGCCTATGGTGTATCAATATCGTCATCTTAGCGTTGACCGTGGGAAGTCAACCGTTGGGGAGGGTATCGATACACTCCTTGGGTGTATCGATACGGTCTCTACGGGTTGACTTTGACTCGTTGACCTAGTCAAGGGGTATCGATACACCCCTTAGGGGTATCGATACCGCCTGTAGTATAAGATTAAAATTGGGCTGTAATCATGATTGTTTGAGTTCGTTTGATTGTTTTATATATTGTTGTTCCGCTGTATGATCACATAGGATTAGAGTTGCTAACCGAGGGGAAATTCCTTAGGGGATTTTCACTCGGTTTTCCACGTGTGGCTCACTCGGACCGGTCATTCGTCCAGACCGGGACGAGGGGGTTACATCGCGCGTACCGGTACTGTAAGAATATCGTACCGGTACGTGGGGGCTAACTGTACCGGTACGCCATGCGTATCGTTACAGTTTTTGGTCACTGAATTTTTTTTATTTTGTAAGCGTACCTATACGATACACTTACCGTACCGGTACACTTGAAATTTTTGTACGGTGCATACTTCTTGAGGTTTTATTTTTATCTTTTTATTAAGTTTCATTAGATTAAAATTTGCTTTCATTTACTTGTATTAAATTGCAGGTTCTTTTCGAGATGGTTGATATCGTAGACATCGAAGTTACTGAAGATCTAGAAAAAATTGAACCTACGGAGTTCGAGCCCTATATCGAGGACATAGAACATGGACTTAATTCCGAAGAATAAGAACCTCATCCTGATGTTGACGATGCAAAACAAATAGATGATGAGAAGACCCTTGACTATTTCATCGACGAAAGCATATGAGATAAGATTGGTAAAGAATTAAAGGATTATGATGAGAATGATATGAGTATGCTAAAGTGGAAAACTTTAGACGACTGCGTTGAATTTTACCATACCTATGCTAAAGTGAAAGGGTTCGGAGTTCTAGTCGATCAGACAATGAAAAGTTGAGCTACAAATCAAATAATTGCAAAGAAAATGGTGTGCCGCAAGGAGGGACATATAGACAAAAAGTGGTATAACTTGCCAAACAGAAAACATCTACAAAGACCAGACATCAGAGTTGGTTGTGGAGCATTTATTAGATTTAAATTGGACGAGCGCCATCATTATTGGAAAGTTATGAAATTCCAAGAAGAACATAATCATGATATAGTTCACGCAACACATGTTGCATATATCAGGTATGTAATTTTTATTAATAATTCAATTGATAGATACTAAATTCTAGCTGATTATATATGTTTAATGATTTTTTTATTTTAGGTCATTCCAAAAAATCAATCAGTTAGATGAGCTAAAGATAAAGAGCATGCACCACTCTGGAATTACTCCAATTAGGATAATGCGAAATTTCGTGAATGAAGCTGGTTCAATTCAGAATGTTGGTTTTCTACCCAAGGACTTGTACAACTATCTGGATAGAACTAGACGAGAGAAGTCCAAGATGACGATGGTGAAACAGTGATAGCATATTTATATGGGAAGCGAGAATCTGATCCTTTCTTTTTTTAGGCACACGAGGGATGAATACAGACACTTGGAGAAGTTGTTATGGTCCGATGGTGTATCACGCGCCAACTATAAACAATTTGGTCATGTACTTGCATTTGATACAACTTACAAGTGTAACGCATACAACAAGTCGTTCGTTGTTTTGGTTGGTGTCAATCATCATCGAAACACAGTGCCATTTGAATGTGCATTGATTGTGAACGAGAAAGAGGATACATATGTGTTGGTATTAGAACAGTTGATCGAAGCGGGAGATGGGTACAAACTGCTTATTGTTATTACTGATAGAGATAAGGCTATGGCAAAGGCCATTTCTCCAGTACTACCCGGGGCAAAACATAAATTGTGTTTTTGGTATATCATGAGGATCGTGCTTTCTCATATGGAACATGATTTCCTTGATGGCTTTATGATATGCGCTAACATGTGTAGGACGCCATCTGATTTTCAAAGTGTCTGGAAAGAACTGGTGGAAAAGCACAACGTTCAAGGGAAAAATGGGTATAGGAAGTATATGAAGATAAAGAGAAATGGGCAGAAGCATATTTGCAAGGATACTTTTATGCAGATAACATTATATACACTTTAATGTACATTATATACACTTTAATTTAATATATTATTTACTATATCTAACGTAATTAATAAATATTTTTCGTGTGCAACAATGGGGACTACTCAACGGTGTGAATCAATGAATAGAACACTAAAAATTTGGTTGGACAAAAAGTGATGTTGTACCGATTCGTTGAGAAATACCATAAACAGCTGCAATCTTTAAGATGGGAGGAGTCTCATCAAGATTACAAATCAAGGGATGAAGAACCGTATTGTGACGGTGTGTTGGAAACTCTAAAGCGCAATGCAGTCAAGGTATATAGGCGAAATTCTTTTACTACATTGTGCAAAGAAATGTCGTATAAGAGTTATTATTTGGTCAAAAAAGTGAATTTCGGGATTAGTACATGTGTTATTGGTTAGAGCATGTTGAAAAGGAGAAGTGATATCTTGTACTTAGAAATATGACACATGATACCATGTATTGTTGTTGTATGAAGTTGGAGTCTGTTGGATTTCTATGCCGCCATATGTTCGCCGTGTTGAAATATGTAAAGGCTAAGGAAATACCACAAGGGTGCATAATGAAACGATGGACTATCTATACGAAGAAAGATGTTGGACTTGAAAATAAGAATGCAGATTTCGAAGATAATAATCCAACAATAGTTCAAGCTAGATATTCCACTCTAGCCTCTTATTGTATAACCATATGTCACCGTGCATCATAGACATTGAAGACTTTCAATGAAGTTAAAGATCAATTTGTAAAAATGAGTCTGAAATTGCAAACGGTTAAAGTGAGATCTAATAAGAGAAGCAGTAAAGGTAAAGAGACTCTTAGAATTGGCGATCCTATAGTTCTTGAAACTGGAAGAGGAAAACCCAAGAGAACGAAGCGCCAAGATTCATCGTCCAACCCAAAACGTGTTGTATATTATGAGGATGTAACGTTGGACTCGTATAAAACATTTGAACCTTCTCCAAATAAGCCTTTAGATCAGGATACGAGCCATATTGATGAAGTTCAGAATTTTAAATTATCTAGATACATGCCCAACACATACAAACAAAACGACATCTCGAAGGTAATTAAATATGAATTATTCAAATAATTATGCTTTCTTGTTATGTATATTGATAATATAATATGTTTTGTGCAACCTGCTTATACTCGTGAATTGAAAATTATGGAAAAAGATCCAACCATTTTGGATTGGCAACCAAATAATGCTTGGTAGTGCACGGTCTCCTCCAAAAATCAGTGTTTGGTCTTGTAAGTCATTCATTCATTGAGTTATAAATATGGTTGTTTTAGTGCGCTTAGTAATTTTTTCGAATATTCTTTGTAATGATAAACAGAACAATGTATGCGCTTGCCTTGATAGCATATGGGACAAGATACGAAGCAACTACCGCATGATGTACGAGGGTTAAAACTTTCATTGTTTTCTCGGTCTATTGGGAGATTTAGAATGATTATGTTTTTGATTTTTTTTTAATTTTTTTAAAGTTGTTATTATGAAGTATATTATACATTCTTATTCGGTTTGGTTTATTTTTATACATTCAATGTTTATTTTTATACATTCAATGTTTAATTTTATACATTTTTATTCGATTTATTTTTATACATTTTTCTACGCTATTTAGCCATACCGATACGCTATTTAACAGTACCGATACTGTATTGGATTTCCAAATTCCAGTAACCCTTTCTCGTACCAATACTCAATCTGTATCGGTACAATTTATACTCAATGAAAAATTTAAATATAGTACCATATCGGTATGCCTAAAATGCATACCGATACTACCATACTAATACTCTATTTAGGCGTACCGATACTGCATTAGATTTCCAAATTATAGTAACCATTTCTCGTACCGATACTCAATCTGTATCGGTACAATTTATGCTCACTAAAAAATTTAAATGCAAATACCGTATCAGTACACCTAAATTGTGTTCCTGTACTACCGTACCGATACGCTATTTAGGCGTATTGATACGATATTGGATTTCCAAATTCCAGTAACCATTTCTCGTACCGATACTCAATTTGTATTGGTACGATTTATGCTCACTGAAAAATTTTAATACAAATACCGTATCAGTACGCTTAAATTGCGTACCTGTACTACTGTACCAATACGGTTAAATGACTGTACCGGTACGCGCGACACTGCTCCTATATATACCCCCACTCAATTTTCCTCTAATCCTAAAACCTAAAATCGACTCCCCTCTCTAAAATCCGGCCATTTCACTACTTCATTGCAAATTTGGGAAGGATTGGGCATACCCAACACATTTATTTCATCTATTTCAAGAATTATTGAAGGTATTTAAAAAATCTAACCTTTATTTTCTTCATTTTAAATGTTAGGGTTCCTTAGGGTTTTAGGTTTTTATTATTTGTTATGAAATTTCTATATTATTTTAGTGTGTTTCATCCACATTGGTATTATTTGTTAGTAAAATGGTGGTAGTAAAACAACTATTGATGAAATTCATCGTATGAAATAATGGTGATTATTTTTTTGGCACAAAAATGGTGGTAGTAAAATGTTGATAGATATATTGGCCCAAAAATTTTGAATGTTAGGTTAGGGTGATTTGCAAATTGTAGGTTATTTAAGTATTTAAGTTGGTTAAATGGTAGTAGTAAAATGCTATTACTAGTTTGCACAAATTTTGTTGAGTTAAGTTAGATTTTATTGGTTAGTAAAATGGTAGTTTGCACAAATTTAAGTTAGTTAAATGGTAGTAGTAAAATGCTATTACTAGTTTGCACAAATTTAATTTTTTGTTTATATACACTATGCGTAATATTTTGCAGGGTTTTTAGTTTGAAATGGCACCCAAGTCTAAACCTGGTACAAAACGTCAACGCATGGATGTATCTTCTTCGAGTCAACCTAGAAACAACCTTGAACCTGAACCTCAACCCATTTTACCTACCACATTTGATTCATGTTTTGATGAACCCAGAATACAAAACCAAATGGCAAACTTTGAATTGTTCAAAAATTTTGTTCTTAGGGATGAGTGTATTGTAGATTTTAACTTTATGGCTGACCCTACTTTTAAATTCCCTTACATGAAGTATATGAGGCGATGAAAATTTATGCAAATGCTCCAACTCAGTCCTGAAATTTATCCCACTTTAGTCTGGATTTTTTTCCAACGCTCGATGTATTGTTGATGAAACCAATAAGAGTGTTATTGCCATAGAGTCTTACCTTATGGGGAAGTCCTTTCTACTAGACAAAAAAATCATTTGTTCTCATCTGGGTCTAAAAAACACCGGTCTAGATAATGAGGATGTATACATAGATGGTGCTCCAAACACTAGCTCTGTTACTTCCCTAAATGCCCATGACCGCTATCTACATCTCATCGTCACTTGGTGGTTTCGGTCATCAGGAGGTAAGTATTCCACCATTAGGAATGTCGATTCTTGGTGGATTCAGTGCTTCTGCACTGGCAATCGAATCAATCTTGGCCAAATAATTTTTTTTGACCTAGTATATATCATCAACAACCGTCGAACCGGTCGTGTAACCTCCTTTTACTATAGTACTGTCCTTAGCCATATCTTTGAGAAGAAGAACATCAATTGTTCCATAGATATTCCATTTCCTTTTAAAAAATCCTATTGGTGCTACATATCTTCGAAAGTCTGGTTTTCAACTCATCAATGACGAGTGGATTAATGCTCAACGACCAAATCAACCACCTCGACCCACTCGTCGTCAGGCAGTTGCTCGAGCACATGAGGGAGAGGTTTCTTTAGCCTCACTTTCGGAGATGATCGCTCAGATGGAGGATCACATTATGAGTCGTTTTGATGCAGTTGAGGAGCGTATAAAGTGGTTGGAGTATTCAGTTGACCTCCTTCATGATGATGGCGATGGCGACAATGACAATGGCGATGGCGATGACGGTGACGATGCACTCGAGGTTTAGTTTTTTGTTACTTGGATTATACTTTTTATGGATTATGATGGAACTTTTTCTGGATGATAGAATTTTTTTATGGATTATGCTTGCTATTCTTTTATGATGGTTACTTTTTTATGAATTATGTTGGAACTATTGAAACTTATGTTGAAGTATTCACTTGTTATTATTTTATGTATGAATTTTGGATTGGAAATTTCTATATTATGCTAGAACTTATGTTGGAGTATTCACTTGTTATTCTTTTATGGATTATGTTGTAGTATTCACTTGTTATTCACTTGAATTATTCATTTTGTGTTGAGTGGATCGAATAATCAATTTAAGCCAAGAGGGGGTGAATTGGATTTTTAAGAATTTTGGTGGTGGAGTGGAAAATTAAAAATCGCTAGACAAGAAAATTTAGAGTGGTTCAAGTTCCAATTGAACTCTACATCCACTACCTTAGCTACCACTAAGGATTTTCCAACAACCCACTAATTGCTCTTCCTCTTTTCAAGGTTTAGAAGGTAACCTTTACAATACCGTTCAAATTTTCTACCCAAAATTTGACCAAACCCTCACAAGGATACAAATAAGAAATTAAGGCAAGAAAGATATCTCTCAATAAGAGATTGCCCCTTTAAATACAAGCACTTAACCCAAATTGGAAAATAAGATTGGAATTACACACAACATAATTTGGGGTTTACAATAAAATATGAGATTTTTGCACAATTGCTTAGATTTGATGTTTGGATAATTCTTTTGGGATCAATAGTTGTTGCTGATGCTTTTAGAGGTCTCTTTTATACCTTCTCATTGAATTCTAGCCGTTGGGGTTGTTGCCTTAATTATTATAACCGTTGGGATGTTATCTTTCCTCCATAAATACAGTCTACAACCACTCGTTCCGAAACGCCCGACCCTGTTTCGAAACAGACTAAAATAGAAAGAGTTGTTGGGGTGTAATAAATAGGTCGTACCGAAACGGGCACGATCGTTTCGATACGCTAAGAGCCTGTTCCGAAACCCGTTTCGAAACATTTTGCCACTGTCAAAGCCTGTATCGAAACGACTTAGAAGCGTTTCGATACGCCTCAACAGTATTTTCAAATTCAGTTATAAAACTTCAACGGTCATATTTTAAAACCAAGTTTGAAATCTGTTTCGAAACACTAAGACCTGTTTCGATACACCCATATCAAAACGAGAACGTTAGTTCCGAAACAGAGGTTAACAGTTTCAAAACGTTCTGAAACGCCCTGGGGCCGTTCCGAAACGGTGACTCGAAAATCACTATTTTGACTTGGTAAACATTTAGTAAATATTTGATAAGTTGAGGTTTTGACTTGTACATTTTTCTTTAAACACATAGAGAGGTTTTGAGGACTTAAAAATTCATTTTCTCTTTTTCAACTTAGTCTTTAAATCCTTTGTTATATCAAAATCAATTTATTAGTTTTACAATCTCCCCCTTTTTGATATAACAAAACCAAGTTTGAATTTTTAAGAATTTTGAAATCTTGAAAACGTTCTAACTCCCCTTCAATGTAAGATGGGTTTAAAGTTTTGAAGTGATTTAAAAATTAAGTGTTTGAAACTCAAAACCACAAAAATTTGGCAATTTTGCTCTTATATTACTTCTCCCCTTTTTGTTAGATCAAAAAGAATAATAAACAAGGCTAATAATGAGAAGAAACAAGGTTATAAACAAAAACCAAACAACATAATATAGATAGAATTAAGTTCAAATAACCAAACATAAATACTTAAAGCAATAGAATTTAATCTCAATCCCAAACACAAAATAAGCAAAGCATAGGTTCTTAAAGCATAAAAAATTGAAAGGTGCAAACTTATTCCTAATATGATAGACTAATATGAGATGCAATGGAAATCCTAAGCCTCGTCATCATCGTCACCACCATCATTAGAAGAATCATCATCATTTTTAGCTTGAGCACGACGAAAGTTCCTCCATTCACCATAGAATGTAGAGAAAGACAAGTCCATCGATGATTGTTGATTCTCAAGAGCGGTGAGACAATTCTCGTTTCCAAGAACATGATCCTCCAAGGATTGCAAACGAGTGCTGATAGCACCAAATCCCGAGGCCGTGGTCGTATCTATCGAGTTGAACCGCTTGGTAAGGAAAGTCATAAGAGCTTCATTGTTAGGAGCTGGAGCTTGAGGTAATGGCTCAACTTGAGGTGGCAGAGCTTGCCTTTCAACACGAACCCATTGGCCAAGAGTATAGCAGAACCCGGACTTACGGAGAGAAGATTCACCAATCTTGTTCTTGCGGGGTTCCGGAGAATCATAGGTGCAATCAATGTTGAGGGTACCAAAGACATAGCTTAAAATGGTCCCATAAGTGAAAGATTTAAGAGCATCAGTTTTACGAATATTCACATTATAGACCATCTCGGCGAACATGATTTTGACAAGATTTGGCCGTTGTCCTTGGCGAAAGCACTCTAACCAAAAACAGTCAACTTGACGGACATGAGAAAATTTACCTCCGGAAGGGCGGATGAACCAAGAAATCATCAAATGGAGGAACCGATCATGAGCATCCAATGAGAGAATGGATCTGGTGTGAGCACTAAAGTGGTTCTCATCCTCAATGCCTTCATTCTTGAGCCCAAGAGCAATCTCTAAAACAGATATACTAATGATGAACTTCTTACCCAAAAGGTACGACTCAATGCCAATCACTTCGGTATGATCTTCATTATCAATAAGCACAACATTGGAGTAGAAAAGGAGCACCATACGCTTGTAGACAATATCCGAAATACACAAAAAGGCCAAGAAGTTCCATTCTTGCAAACGAGCTAGATAGCGGAATTCAAAACGCTTGGAGTCAAGGAATTGGATATTAACAACACGCTCTCGACGAACGGTTATATCTTTGATGTATTTGAAACGGTCCTTAGTCTCTTGATTCCGAAGACTCTTGTGAAAAAGTTGGGTGAGGTTAGGATGGATATTCGCTTGGTTTGAAGCTTCACCCGTTAGAGTCGTCTTATGTTTCTTATTAATGTTTTCCATGGAAAATTCCTAAAAACATAAAGCAAGCAATTAAAAATCTAAGTGTATGCATGAACATCCTTAATTCAATCCAATAACAAATCCCATATAGGTTGTAAAGAAAAACACTTTTAAGAAAAACATATATACATATAAATTTTTTTAAGAAGAAACAACTTTTGAAAAAACAGTAAAAAAATACGAGTAAAAACAAATATATTTGAATAAAAAATTTTAAGATTTTGAATTTTTTTTTGTAAAAATAAATATATTTTGAAGAACCCAAGTTACAAAAACATATAATCTATACAAAATTAATATTTTCTAACCTAATATTCGAATAAAATCAAAGGAAAAAGAAAAGGAGGAAAAATACCTCAAATAGGGATTTTGGATGAATGAATGGAAGAACTTGCACAAAATTGTTGAAGCTTGCTTAGACTTGAGTTTGTGAGTAAAAGCCCTCAAGATTTGATGAAAAACAATGAGGTTTAGAGGGTTTTTATAGGGAAAAACTAGGTTTAGGGTTTTTAAGAGTTTTAATTAAAAGCAAACTTTATAATTTAAAGCCCTTAAAAAGCTGTCCGCAGAGCCGTTTCGGAACAGGCACAACCGTTCCGAAACGTTCGTACCGAAACATTGACTGACGTTTCGAATCCTGTTGATCGTTCCGATACAGCTTTGACCGTATCGAATCCCACGAGTTGACCCATATCGAAACGCTTTTGGGTCATTTCGATACAATGCTTGGCAGAGGCAAAACGTTTCGAAACACCTTGGTCATAAACTACTCTTTTAAGGCATCTGTATCGAAACAGATTGATCCGTTTTGTTACGCCTAGGCCTGGAGGTGCATATGAGGCTCTAATATTGCAGAAAATTTGAATTTTATTGTCCTAGATACATGAATGATATGAATGAGCAGGAATAACATGTATAAACATAAACATACCCCCTAACTATAAGCATGAATGAAATTAGGATTAAAAACACATAAGCATGACATTTTGCAAGAAATCAAGCAATTTAAGCACAAAAAGGTCCTAAAAGGTCAAGATAGGCTAGTTAGACCTAACTCTCTCCTAAGAGACCAAAAACGCTCCTTATCTAAAGGCTTGGTAAAAATGTCCGCTAGTTGGTTTAAGGTGTCAACGAACTCTATAACAACATCTTGCTTAAGGACATGATCTCTAATGAAATGATGTCTTATTTCTATATGTTTGGTTGTAAAGTGTTGGATGGGATTTTTGGTTAGGCATATAGCACTAGTGTTGTCACACTTAAGGGGTATGGTTTCGACTTTAACTCTATAATCTAAGAGTTGTTGCTTCATCCAAAGGATTTGAGCACAACAACTCCCTGAGGATATGTACTCGACTTCGGTGGTAGAAAGAACTACACTATTTCGTTTCTTAGAGAACCAAGATATGAGCATACTACCTAAGAATTATCAAGTTCCCGAAGTATTTTTCCTATCGATTTTACATCCCCCACAATCCGCATCCGAATAAGCATGAAGGTTGGAGGTTGAGTCTCCAGGGTACCAAAGACCTAAACGAGGAGTATCTCTAAGGTACCCAAAGATCCTTTTAACGGATATAAGGTGAGACTCTCTAGGACTAGCTTGAAACCTAGCACACAAGCAAACACTAAACAATATATCCGGTCTACTTGTAGTAAGGTAAAGCAAAGATCCAATCATAGAGCGATAAAGCTTAGAGTCAACACACTTACCTCCTTCATCTATGTCAAGCTTTGTAGATGAGCTCATTGGTGTGTCTTGAGGCTTTGCATTCTCCAATCCAAACTTCTTGAGCATATCTTTCACGTACTTTGCTTGATTGATGAAGGTGTCATCCTTCCTTTGTTTGATTTGGAGTCCCAAGAAGAATGAGAGCTCCCTCATCATGCTCATCTCGAATTCACCTTGCATTAACTTAACAAAATCTTTGCAATGACATTCATTAGTAGATCCAAAAATAATATCATCAACATATATTTACACTACTAAGATGTCATTTTTATACCATTTTATGAAAAGTGTAGTGTCCACCTTACCTTTTTCAATCAAAAAATTTGAAAGTCTTTAATACCAAGCTTTAGGAGCTTGTTTTAAACCATAAAGTGCTTTGGTTATCTTAAAAACATGATTTCGAAATTTTGAATCCACAAAACCCGGTGGTTGTTCCACATACACTTCTTCATTTATAAAACCATTTAAAAATGTGCTTTTTACATACATTTAAAAAAGCTTGAAATCGTGATAACATGCATATGCAAGCAACATCCTAATAGCTTCCATTCTAGCTACGGATGCATAGGTTTCATCAAAATCAATTCCCTCTTCTTGAGTGTAACCTTGAGCAACTAGTCTAGCTTTGTTTCTCACAATGTTACCACTCTCATCTAGTTTATTCTTAAACACCCATTTAGTCCTTATATTAGATTGATTACCAGGCCTTTCAACTAATGTTCATACATTACTCCTCTCAAATTGATTTAACTCTTCTTGCATAGCCATAATCCAAAAATCATCTTTTAATGCTTCTTTAATATTTTTAGGCTCAATGCATGAGATAAAAGCAACATGATTCATGAGTTTGAGAGAAGATCTAGTAGTTACCCCCTTAGATGGATCACCCAAGATTTCACCACATTTGACATAGTTGTACTCCCTTGGGTAGCTCACTTCCTTTTCCTCAAGAGCCAAGTCCTTCAAGGCTTCAAGAGGTGGATCTTGTGCATCATCACCTTTAGCTGGAATCTCATCCTCCTTTGAAGTTTGTCCTCCATCAAAGGCATCAAGGATTCCTACATCATCATCATCACAAGATTCCGTCCTCGGAAGGAGATTATCATCGAAAACAACATGTATAGACTCTTCTACTACTAAATTTCTATTATTAAATACACGATAGGCTTTAGAGTTTAAAGAATACCCTAAGAAAATAGCTTCATCACTTTTAGTATCAAATTTACCTAAGTTGTCTTTTCCATTATTTAAAACAAAGCACTTGCAACCAAATGGATGAAAATAGCTAATGTTAGGCTTTTTAGATTTTAAAATCTCATATGGTGTTTTCTTTTTATTACTCGATTTACAATGTAGCAAGCGGTGTTTGTGGCTTCCGCCCAAAAATATTTAGGTAAATTTTTTTCACAAAGCATGGTTCTAGCCATTTCTTGTAAAGTCCTATTTTTCCTCTCAACTACCCCATTTTGCTGAGGAGTTCGATGAGCCGAAAATTTGTGGCTAATACCATTTTCATTTAAAAACTCTTTAAAACCTAGATTTTGAAACTCGGTTCCATGGTCACTTATAATGTGAGAAATCTTAAGTTCAAGATCTTTTTGAGTTAATTTTGAAAACGTGATGAATTTTTCTAAAGCCTCATCTTTAGTACTTAAGAATAGAACCCAAGTAAATCTAGAATAGTCATAAACAAGTACAAATGCATACGATTTACCACCCAAGCTCATAGTTCTAATAGGCCCAAAAATATCAATATGAATCAATTGTAAATATCTACTAGTAGAGACATCATTAATGGATTTAAAGGATGATCTATGTTGTTTACCCTTAGAGCATGCATCACAAATTTTATCATTGGAGAACTTAATCTTGGGCAAACCTCTAACTAGATTTAGGGAAACTAATTTTTCTAAAACACTAATGCTAGCATGTCTTAGTTTCCTATGCCATAGACATGCAACATTTTCATCTTGTGCAACGAAGCATGCATAAGATGTATGAATGTCATCTAGATGCACTATGTATATGTTACCTATGCGATGACCAATGAGCATTATTTTATTTGAATTAATATCAACAATTTGCACCCATTTTTATCAAATAAGACATTAAATCATTTATCACACAATTGACTAATGCTCAATAAATTGTGTTTTAGACCATCGACATACAAAACATTTTCAATGAGTATAGTAAAGTGATTACCTATAGACCCAATACCTTTAATGTGGCCTTTGGAGTTGTCACCAAATGTCACTACTCCTCCATTTTTTGGCTTTAAGTCCATGAATCGATTCTTGTCTCCGGTCATGTGCCTCGAGCATCCACTATCAAGGTACCATGAGTTTTGGCTTTGTGCTTTGGCCTTGTAGCAATGCTCCCCCTACAAACAAAGAGATTAAGCGATTTTTTGTACCCAAATCATTTTGGGTCCACGAGTGTTAGCTCCGAAAAGCTTGGTTCCCTTAGGAATCCAAGGTGACATGGTATCAACATTATTATATTTGACAAGTTCCTTAGGAACCCATACACTTCTAATTCTTTTAGTTCTATTATGCTTATGGAAGCCACTTTGTTTGTAGTTATTGTTCTTTCTTTTAGGTTGGTTTGATCTAGATGATTCACCTATTTCATTTTTCACATTACCAACACTCTTGAAAGACATTTTAAGCTCATTAAGCTCATTTAACACCTTTTGGTGTTCACTATTGCAATGTGAAATAAGATTGTTTAAGTCTACATTTTCATTTTGAAAGAATTTAAGTTCATCTTGTAAACCTAAGATCTTTTTCTCAAATTTCAAGTTAGCTTGAGAAAGTGAGTCATTTTTAGCATTTAATTCCGAAATGATCTTTCTATTTTTTAGAACCAGCTCCTTTTACTTCTCAACTAACTCATCATAAACCTCCTGTAACTCATCATAAGCTTCATGCAATTCATCAAATGTAAAATCGAAAGTAGATGAGTTAGAGGTTACCATAGAAGAATCCTCCTCAAAAGCCATGAGGCAAAGGTTGACCACTTCATGTTCCTCATCCTCGGATGACTCCTCATCACTCCAAGTAGCAAGCTTGGCTTTGAGCTTCTTCTTCTTCTCAAATCCCTTCTTCTTGAGTTGAGTGCACTCGGAACGAATATGACCCGGTTTCTTGCACTCATAGCATATGATATGATCTTTTTCTTCTTCTTTGTTTTTTTATCTTTAAGTCCATTTTTCTTTGAATCTTTCTACCTCGGTTGGACCTCATAAAACGTGAGAATCTTTTGGCTATCATAGTCAATTCTTCTAGATCTTCATTCTCACTAGAAGTGTTCTCCTCATGTAGATAAGCTTTGAGAGCCACTCCTAGCTTTTTCTTCTTGTCTACCTCAAGCTTTTCTACTCTTCTTTCTTCCTTTCATCTTCCCTTCCTTGCTTCATGATCTCATGAGTTAGGAGAGAACTGACTAGCTCATCAAGCTTGAGTGTCTTCAAATTCTTGGCCTCAATGATGGCAGTTCTTTTCCCATCCCAAGACTCGGGAAGTGAGTAGAGTAGCTTCCGGACTAGTTTGTCTTCCGAGATTATCTCTCCAAAACCCTTTAGCCCATTGATGATTGTTGAGAAAAGATCGAACATATTTGAAACGGTTTCGTCGGGCTCCATTTTGAAATTCTCATAGCTAAGATTAAGAATTCCAATCTTCGTTTCATTTACATCACTTGTTTCTTCATATGTAGTCTCAAGTGTATCCCACACTTCCTTAGCACTTTCTATGGAGGAAACTTTGGAGTAGATATCGAGACCGAAAGACCAAAATAGCATGTGAAGAGTCTTGTCGTTGATTTGAATCTTCTTTCTCTCCTCTTCACTCATTTCATTTTTCCTTTTTGGCACAAGTCTTCCTCCATCGTCTCTCTTCATCGGAATAGAGGGACCATCTTCAATAGCATCCCAAACAAGATAATCATTGGATTTAATGAGGAGACGCATCTGGTTCTTCCAAAAATAGTAGTTGTCACCGTTGAAGAAAGGCGGTTTGATGGTCGATTGAGACTCGTACATGCTTGACCCGGAGGTAGATGTCATGGCTTGCTTTGTAGTTGATCACACTCTTCCTAGAATCTTCTCTTGTGGTTGTTAATCCTTCAAAGAGGTAGGCTCTGATACCAATTGTTGAGTGGATCGAATAATCGATTTAAGCCAAGAGGGGGGTGAATTGTATTTTTAAGAATTTTGGTGGTGGAGTGGAAAATTAAAAATTGCTAGACAAGAGAATTTAGAGTGGTTCAAGTTCCAATTGAACTCTACATCTACTACCTTAGCTACCACTAAGTATTTTCCAACAATATACTAATTGCTCTTACCCTTTTCAAGGCTTAGGAGGTAACCTTTACAATACCGATCGAATTTTCTACTCAAAATTTGACCAAACCCTCACAAGGATACAAAGAAGAAATTAAGGCAAGAAAGATATCTCTCAATAAGAGACTGCCCTTTTAAATACAAGCACTCAACCCAAATTGGAAATAAGATTGGAATTACACACAACACAATTTGGGGTTTACAATAAAATATGGGATTTTTGCACAATTGCTTGAATTTGATGTTCGGATAATTCTTTTGGGATCAATAATTGTTGCTGGTGCTTTTAGAGGTCTCTTTTATACCTTCTCATTGAATTCTAGCCGTTGGGGTTGTTGGCTTCATTATTATAGCCGTTGGGATGTTATCTTCCCTCCATAAACGCAGTCTGCAACCACTCGTTCTGAAACGCCCGACCCTGTTTCTAAACAGACCAAAATAGAAAGAGTCGTCAGGGTGTAATAAATAGGCTGTACCGAAACGGGCACGATCATTTCGATAC
The DNA here is from genome assembly GCA_958450335.1 of Hibiscus tridactylites. NCBI lineage: Eukaryota > Viridiplantae > Streptophyta > Magnoliopsida > Malvales > Malvaceae > Hibiscus > Hibiscus tridactylites. The sequence goes on from OY288282.1 coordinate 55,601,390, forward strand.
GCTAAGAGCCTATTTCGAAACCCATTTCGAAATATTTTGCCACTGTCAAAGCCTGTATCGAAACGACTTAGAAGCATTTCGATACGCCTCAACAATATTTTTAAATTCAATTATAAAACTTCAACGGTCATATTTTAAAACCAAGTTTGAAATCCGTTTCGAAACACTAAGACATGTTTCGATACACCCGTATCAAAACGGGAACGCTAGTTTCGAAACAGAGGTTAATAGTTTCAAAACGTTCTGAAACGCCCTGGGGCCGTTCTGAAACGGTGACTCGAAAATCACTATTTTGACTTGGTAAACACTTAGAAAATATTTGATAAGTTGAGGTTTTGACTTGTACATTTTTTACTAAACACATAGAGAGGTTTTGAGGACTTAAAAATTCATTTTCTCTTTTTTAATTAGTCCTTAAATTCTTTGTTATATCAAAATCAATTTAATAGTTTTACATTTTGTTATCAAATATGTTATGGAGTTTATGAGTTATTGTATGGATTATATGAATTTCTGAATTTTTATGTAACATAAAAGGTAAAAATAACGTAATTGTTGTATAAATGAGAAATTTTTCTTCAATAAAGTACTAACATGAATCGAAATAATAAAAAACATAAAACATAAAGTGTTCAAATTAGTCAAAAGGAAAAGGAAATGAGCCAAAAAATGTTTCACTACAATTCAAAATTTCTTAATCCTCGGCTACTTCATCTTTTGTGGGCAATTGAAACAGATCAACTTCATTGTGATTGCTACAAACAAGTTTGGCCAAAATTCTCAATCGTTCAACTCTCATTTCTTCTGTCTACACAATAGAAATATAATGTTAGTCAAATATCACACTTTTTCAATACGAAACTATATGGTATACTTTACCGTGAAAAAAATCTTTGACCAATCACTTTTGTTATCGGCTTCTATATACTTTAATATATACATGCCACAATCATCCCTGAATCAAATATGAAATAAATTAATCTATTAACAAAGAAAATTTTAGAGAAAAAAACACAATATATTTAAACTTACGAATTTGGTTGCTTCGGTACTTGTACGCAATTGAATGAAAATTCTACGGCATCTTTAAATAATTGACCCAAATGAGCATGACCCGCAAACCAAATTAGAGCTTTAGTCAACTGTATAAATCGTGAAAAAACATTAATATATCGATAGTTAAACACTATTCATATATTAGTTCCCATAAATGATTTAAGGACTTACTATATTTTCTGCAATCTTTTTACGCGCTCTAGTAGCACCATGAGAGTCTAAAACGTAATTATGTCTCTCAGCAACATCAACAACTAATAAAAACTAGTGACCTTTTGCATCATATAAAGGCACATATACATGTGAAATCATGTAAGTTCAAAATCACTGCCAACTACATAAAAACAAACTACAAACTGTAAATATACCTTCTCAACATTACTACTATCAGTATGCATAAGGCCATCTATCCAGTGGGCATGAAATTTGAAAAGATTATGTTGTGATCCCGCCTTCTTATCAGGCGAAAAATATTGAATCAAAATCTGCGACAAACAAAAAATTGAATAATATCATCAACTGAAAATAATGTTATTTCTAGGTAGCTCATAAATATTTTTTTTACCTGAAAGGACAAAGGGAGATATAACTTTTTTCGCATTGGCTCTTGTCTCAAATGCAAATCGTAGATATAGATATCGATGAACTATTAAATATTAAAAACAAAATATTAGTAATGTTAACAACAAACAAAACAAAAAAACTTCATTATAACATGTTACATTACCCAATCAGATAACCAATTTTCTAGAAAAACAGTGCGAGCATTGCCAACATCCAACGAATTGTTTTTTGCCATGTAAAGACTCATGATTGTATCATCCCAAGTAGCAATATTCATGCAAACTCTGGTTTCTTCAGGCGTTAAGTACTTCAAATATTGCATGTACGCATCGTTTATCCCCGGATTTTCCTTACGTCCTTCTGCTAATGTATCACCTGGCTTAGAACAATACTGCATGAAATACATTAATTAAACTCTTACAAATGATAATAACCAGAAAATTACATGTCGATATTCATAAATAATTTTTTTGTAGAAACTAAACCTTTTTTTCCTTAATTTTTTAGCATGTAGGATCAAATCTTTCAATTCTTCTTCAGTATCAACATTATAAACATTGTTCTTGTTCCCAACCTGCGCAATTAAAGAGTAATTGATCACATATGTAATTCAAATGACATATTTGTACATACATTATTTCTTTCAAATTTACACCCTACAAAGAAAATATTTTTTTTCTCATTACCACCTTATTTTTTTTGGGAGCATCAACCTTGCATGTTTCTCCACTATCTTTATTTCAGGTACCTGAAACTCTTTAAGAGTTTTATTATTAGTTATGTCTTGGGTCTCTTCAGGAGCACCCGTCTCCAATATATGATCATCTCATATTACTTTCCAATTACAAGAATTTTGATCATTGGAACCATTTCAACTATCATGCTTCAGGCATGATTTACATCATCTCGCTCTAACATGCAATTTAAACTTAGAGCATTCAGCTGGTATATGAGACTTAGTTAATCTCATTGGGTCAGTAAATATGTCTGACAGTTGACATGTAATAACATGAATTATCTTATGAACTTCTGGTTCATATACGAGGATCTAGATAACGATAATTAATTTTTCTTTATCTAGTTGATTATTATTGTTGCGTGTAAAAGTGTCTATCGCAATTGTAGTGCAAGTGTACACGATGCAAGTAGTAAAGTGATACGGAAGTATCGGATATCGTTTCCACATGGACTGGGCTAATAGCTTCACCTTGAATTACATCACGAGAGTAAAGAAAATATTTGAGAAAGTTGTCACGAAAATAATAAAGAAAACTTAAATAAAAGAGTAGAGAAATCAAGATAGAAAGAATGGGTTGGTATTGAATTGCTCAGTAGTGCATGTATTGCTAAGTCTAGGAAATCCAGTTCTGTCGTCGTCCCCGTCGCGGCAGCAGTCCGTTGCTTGTCGCGGCAGCGAACACTCAACTCCGTACTTCAAGTTTGGCAAGAATCCCTGCTGTGCCTTGGCCTATCCCTAGGTCCAACTCTGTCGATGATCACGTCTTTGATGATACCTCCCGGCGTGAATCGAAGGATGAACACCGATGTTGTTGGATTCTTCTTTAGCCACTTAACCTCGTCCTATCCCTAGGTCCGAGGTAGTTCAACTATAAACTAGAGAACTTGCACTTATTCCTTTCGTATACTTAACTCTCCCGATATTAAGTAAATAGATAACCTCACAATGCTCTCTCGATGCTCTTGCAAGATGTTAATAACCAGAATAAGAGAACTTGAAGTTTATTTTATTGAACTGAAAATTCCTAAAACAAAAGCAACCCTTGCAACTACTTTACAAATCAACCCGTGGCCCTAAGGGGAATTTAGAACATGATGAGAGGAAGAAAACAGCTAGGGTTTTGGGAAGAAGGCTAGAGAATAGGTGATATCCTCCCTAGGTCGAAATACATGCCCTTATATATGCTTTGGGTCCAAGTTTTCTAAAATAGCAAGAATACAACTTTAAATTAAAGTACAATTCTAATAAAGACTAAATCTTCAAAGAATCTAACTTTAAGCCGTCCTCTTTCTTGCTTGGGATTTTCTCTCCTTGAACTTTGGGCTTGACATTCCTTTCGATTTGGGGCTTGGAAAAATATAGTGGTTTTACACGACAGACAGGCTGAATTTTCTCTATCTGTCGAGGTCCACTTTGCTTCTTCTCCTCAAAACTGCTGTCGTCCTCTGCTGTCACGGCGGCAACCATGACATCATCGTCCTCCTTGACTGCTCGTCCAGTTCCAGCTCTTCTGCTTCACTGCCCAGCGCCTGCCTCTCCTATCTGCTACAGCAGCAACCTACAAAAGCAACTGATTTCAGTAGAAACCGTGCCTTTTAATATATTTGTGATGTTTAACTATAAACTGACCTAAATGCAATGAATAATGCTTGAATGCAGCAGAAATATGGGTTAAATATGGGGTAAATAATAGAACTTTTACACACTCAACACACCCCCAAACTCAAGTTTTTGCTTGCCCTCGAGCAATTAAGACCTAAAAGAAAAATGAAATATTTTTGTGTTGGCTTAAAAACAGTGAACTTTCCCTTACCCTTCATTCGTTCCCTGTGGCGGCAGCACCCTATCGGATAATTTAGGATCTGTCCGGAGTCTCACTATAGTCCTCGTGCAGTGTGTGCATGCTTGTGAACAGTTATATGCTAAGACTCTCTTAGTTTCACTAGAATATTTCAGCCCTTAACTCGAATTTTTATGCCAAAGTTTATCTTTTGAAGGCATTTTTTTTCATGCTCCTTTGATTTTTTTGTTTTGACTCGATTTCACTATTTTTAAGCTAAAGTTTCACTAGAGCCAGTTTTGGGCACCTCTAGCTAACTTCCTAGAGCCAGTTTCGGGCACCTCTAGGGCTGTTGAGTCTCTTTTGCTAAACTTCTTTCCTAGAGCCAGTGTTAGGCACCTCTAGGGGCTATTCAAGTGCTAAGCTTCCTATTCTAGTTAACTAGAGGAGTTCTAAGCAGTATAACAGTCACAAATAGTGTTGAAGTTTTCAGGACTATAGAAAGGCTCTAAACTTCTCCTAAACACTATCCTAAAGGCACTGCCACGACAGAGCTGTCACGACAGGTAAGTTCAGTTCACAGACTTAAGCCAAAATTTTTCAATATTTTCATTTTTTCAAAAATAAGCTAAGTAAAAGACACAAATTTTAAAACTAAGATGGACTCCATTAATGGAGGGTTGCCACCCCCAAACTCGAGGGTTGCATTGCCCTCAATGCAAATGACAAATAAAAATAAAGATAAAGCAGTACATCACAAAATATATAAGTAGACAGCAAAAAGAAGATAAGAACTTAAATTTTTAATTGCTGTCTTCGCTGCTGCTGCTGAGTCTGATCTGGCGGCGGGCTCGAGCTTTCGGAGCTGGCTGGGGAACGGGGGAGGCAGATGTGTTCTTTGCTTTGGCCTCCCGTGGTGGCTGGATCCTGGTTGGGGAGATATGAGGGGGTTGCTCCACCACCTAGACTTCAGAGCTGTTGCTGCTGCTCTCACCGCTGCTGTTGTCACTGCTACTACTGCTGGCTCTTTGCATATTGTTTTTGTCCGCCATTCGCTTCTGCCTCTTTATCGGTGAGAACTCCTTCGAAAGATTCCTCTTAATAGAGGATTCATTGTCACCGGCGGCCCAAACGGAGGAGGACGAGAATCCGGCAATAAAGGCATCAAGCTCCTCCGATGCCATTATTCGTTTCGTGCCACGGGCAGATGGCTCAGCACGGTTGCTGCCGGCGGCTGTCGGGGCAGGTGATGGTGTGGAGGCGGCAGAGGGTGTTTGTGGTGTGGCAGCAGGTGTGGGAGTGTGGGTAGGTGTAATGACAGTAAAGTAATGTGCAGGAAAAGTGGGAAAGACAACATCAGGGAAATTTAAGGAGTTATGAATAAAGTTTACCGTTGATGCAGTAAAGTCCCTGATGAAGGTCATCAGACCGAGCTGCCATTCCTCCATCTTCTGAATGGCAGCTAAAATCTGGGAGGAGGAGTCTGTCAGGGCGGCTGCTGCGGCAGCTGGTTCAGTTTCTGGCTGCTCTGTCGTGTCTGCTATTGTGGCAGCTGGCTCGAATGACGACAGGGGAGTGGCAGCGGTCAGCTCCATGAGGTTGAGTATGTTCTTTTCTGTCCAACCTTTCCCTTGGACTCGAAGGTCAGTGGTCACTTCTGGTACGCCATGTCCACGGCAGAGTGAGGTGATGAGGTAGGGGAGGTAAAGGGGACCCGTCGGTCTGTGTGTGCACTCCAAGATGCTCTCACAAATATAGTTGCCCACATTAATGGGCCTTTCATGTAAAATGGAGTGAATTAAAGCTAACCTTGGCTGGTCGACCGTGGTATTGTGGGACGAAGGCATGATACGCTTTTTGATAAAAGCATTCCATAACTTAGCCTCCGGCAGCAGTTGAGTCCGCTTTACTGTCCGTGGGTTCTTTCGGCTGGTGTTCCATTGAGTCCCCTCATCTGTCACCTCTGCCATGACAGCGTCATAGGCAGCAGGGTTTAATGTGTTGAGGAACTGTTGGTGAGCGTCGTCGTTGCTGTCGACGTAGAATCCATACAATGTGTTAATGTACTCAGCTTCGAACGACACTTCTTTTCTTCGAACAATCACCGCTGTCGCTGTCCTGCTGCTAATGGCAGCATAAAATTCTCGTACCAAAGTGACGTTCATTTCTTCAGGCTGCTCAGCAAAAGTCTGCCACTGTAGAGCTCGAACTTTTCGGGCTATGAACGGCTTTAGGCCCAGATTTTCCTCCTTCGATGTGTAACCTCGCTCTTCCCACATATCTCTGAAAGCAAAGGAGCGTGGGGTGGTTGCTGTCGGTGTGGAACTGGAAGCAGCATTCCTACAGGTTTTCCTAGAAGACATTTTTGCAAGGGTTGTGGAAATAAAAATGAAAGTAAGTAAAATCTAGAGAGAGCAAGTAAAAAGAGTAGAAGTGAGTGACAATAAAAAATGAAACGGGGTTATATAGAGAAGGATTTGCTGCCCGTTGAAGCTGTAACGGCAGGCGTGAATAACGGGGCCAGCTGTTACGCGGTAGCGTGTCTGACGCGTCTGTCACGCGTTTCTGTGTCTGTTGCGCATCTGTGACGTGTTTCTACGTCTGTCGTGACAGCGTGTTGGCAGCCTGTATTTTTCGCGTCTGTTGCGGAAACTGTAACGACAGGCTTCAAAATTTGGGCTTTGTTGGGCTGGTGGATGGATGGTGGCCTGAGTTCACTTCTCCTGTTCTTCTTGACTCCTTTATTTCCTAAAAAAATTAAAAACATTATTCAAATAAAATAAATCTTATTTCCTAATAAATAATATGTAATAATAAAACTAAAAATAAAAATTAGGTTAAATTAGGAGTGCCAGGTGGGGCATCTCCTAAGGTAACCACTTCCTGCATTCTTAGGGCTTCAGTCCCCTGATAATGCTTTAAGCGCTGTCCGTTGACTTTGAATTGGTGCCCGTCTTTTAATGATCGGATTGTGATGGCACCATGGGGAAAAACCTGTACGACTTGGAACGGGCCAGACCATCTAGATTTTAGCTTCCCTGGGAAGAGTTTCAGTCTAGAATTGAATAACAATACAAGCTGCCCTAGGCAGAACTGTCGTGGTAGTAACTTCTTGTCATGCCACTTTTTAGTTTTATCCTTATAGATTCTTGCATTGTCACAGGCCATTATCCGGATTTCTTCAATTTCGTTCAGATCCAATAGCCTTTTCTTCCCTGCCTTGTCCAAGTCCATATTCACTGCCTTGATTGCCCAGTATGCTCTGTGCTCGATCTCGACGGGTAGATGACATGTTTTCCCATAAATCAATCGGTATGGAGACATTCCCAATGGAGTTTTAAAAGCTGTCCTATAAGCCCATAATGCATCATTAAGGAGTAAAGACCAATCTTTCCTAGTTGGCTTAACCATCTTCTCAAGAATGTTCTTAACTTCCCTGTTGGATATTTCAGCTTGTCCATTGGTCTGTGGGTGATATGTTGTTGCGATCCGATGCTTGACACTATATTTCTTCTAGGCAGCAACGATAACCCTATTGTCGAAATGTCTCCCTTCATCACTGATGATCGCCTTAGGGATGCCAAACCTAGAAAAGATGTTTTTGTATAAAAACCTTTGAACTGTCTTGGCATCATTCTTTTGAGTGGCGATCGCTTCAACCCACTTAGAGACATAGTCTACTGCCAGGAGGATGTATATATTCCCACATAAAGATGGGAATGGTCCCATAAAATCAATCCCCCAAACGTCGAAGATTTCGACTTCAAGTATGTTCTGCAGCGGCATCTCGTGTCTCCTTGAGATGTTTCCTGTCCGTTGGCACTTGTCACAGCTCTTGTAGAAGATTTGCGCATCTTTGTACAGTGACGGCCAATAAAACCCTGACTGCAACACCTTGGCAGCAGTTTTGTTGCCTCCTAAGTGTCCTCCATACTGTGAAGCATGGAAGTGATGAAGTATGTCTTCTTACTCCTCCTGTGGTACGCATCTCCTTATAACCTGATCTGCACAGATTTTGAAAAGAAGATGTTCGTCCCAATAATAATGCTTAACATCATTTTGGAACCTCTTCCTGGCTTGATAATTGAGGTCAGAAGGAATTATTCTGCTAACTAAGAAATTAACAAAATCAGCATACCAGGGGAGTTCAGAAGACTTACCTGCCGCCATGGCTGTCGCGGCAGTGACTGCGGCAGCAAAGAGCTGCTCATCTGGGAAGGTCTCCAACATGTTTGTCTCATCAGTTGGTAGACTATTTCCCTTCTCCAACCTTGACAAGTGATCTGCTACTTGATTTTTTGTCCCCTTTTTGTCCTTGATTTCAAGATCGAATTCTTGCAATAGCAGGATCTAACGTATCAATCGAGGCTTTGCATCCTTTTTCGCGAATAGATACTTCAAGGCAGAGTGGTTTGTGTGCACTATGACCTTCGTTCCAAGTATGTAGGAACGGAACTTGTCAATGGAGAATACCACAGCTAATAACTCCTTTTCTGTGGTGGTGTAGTTTACTTGGGCATCGTTCAGAGTTTTGCTGGCATAGTATATGACGTGAAACAATTTGTCTCTCCGCTGCCCAAGTGCTGCCCCGACAGCATAGTCACTAGCATCACACATGATCTCAAATGGTTGTGTCCAGTCTGGTGGTTGTACTATTGGGGTTGTTACCAGCTTTTCCTTCAGAACCTTGAATGCTTCAGTACATTCATCATTAAAGTCAAAGGGTCGGTTCTGCTCTAGAAGATGGCATAGGGGCTTGGTGATTTTTGAAAAATTCGCAATGAATCTCCGATAAAAACCAGCATGTCCTAAGAAACTTTTGATACCCTTGACTGTGGTGGGCGGCGGCAGCTTTCAATTACTTCTATTTTAGCCTTGTCGACTTCTATGCCACGGCAGCTAATCTTATGGCCAAGGACTATCCCTTCATCCACCATGAAGTGACATTTTTCCCAATTCAAAACTAGGTTTGCTTTTTCACATCTTTCGAGTACCTTTTGTAGGTTGCATAGGCAGCTGTCAAAATCATCTCCAAAGACTGAAAAATCATGCATAAAAATTTCTAGGAAGTCCTCCACCATATCGGAGAATATGGCCATCATGCACCTTTGGAAGGTGGTTGGTGCATTGCATAATCCAAATGGCATTCTCCTAAAAGCATACGTGACGTACGGGCATGTCGTCTTTTCTTGATCTTTCGGTGCGATAGCTATTTGATTGTAACCTGAATAACCATCAAGAAAACAATAATAAGGTTTACCCGCTAGTCTATCAAGCATTTGATCAATAAAGGGTAAAGGAAAGTGGTCCTTTCGGGTAGCTTTGTTAAGCTTCCGATAGTCCATACAAACCCTCCAACCGGTCACAGTCCAGGTTGGGATTAGCTCATTGTTTTCGTTGGTCACCACGGTCATTCCTCCTTTCTTGGGAACACATTGCACCGGGCTCACCCATTTGCTGTCCGAGATGGCGTAAATTATACCAGCATCTAACCACTTGATTATCTCTTTTCGCACCACTTCTTTCATCGCATGGTTTAGCCGCCTTTGAGCATCTATAGTCGGCTTATGATCATCATCGAGAAGGATTTTATGCATACATAATGCCAGACTAATGCCTTGAATATCAGCTATCGTCCATCCAATGGCCTTTTTGTGCTGCTGCAGCATCCCTATTAACTGATGTTCCTGTTCCTGCATCAACTTGGAAGAGATGATTACGGGCAACGTATCATTTGAACCAAGAAAAGCATATTTTAGCTGCCCTAGCAAGGGCTTCAGTTCTAAAACAGGGGGCTCAACAGTTGATGGCTTTTGGAACGCATGGTTATCTGAGGTATAGTTTAAAGGTTCGAATAACTTACCTGGACGATCGCCTATCCAGTTTACCTCCTCATGATCTTCAGTATCTGATGTATCAGCTTCTGAGAAGTTGCTGTCGTCGGTGCTGTCGTGACAGTCCTGTAAGTGGCTGCCGAGGCAGTGACCAATTTTGATGTCGTGACAGCCCGACCTGATGCAGGGTTGGTCAAGGGTAACTTCAGTGATAACCTTGCATTCCTCTTCTGCATCAGCATGCTTCATAGCTTGGAGAACATTCAACTTTATTTCTTGATCGTTCACTCTCATGGTGAGTTCTCCTTTCTCCACATCAATCAGTGATCTTCCCGTGGCTAAGAAGGGTCGCCCCAGGATGATTGGTGCGTTTTCATCTGCTTCACAATCTAAAACAAGAAAGTCAGCAGGTAAAATAAATTTATCCACTCTTACCAGAATATCTTCGATTTTTCCTTCCGGGTGAACGTAAGAGCGGTCTGCCAGCTGTAGAAGTACTGTCGTGGGCCGAGCTTTTTCAATACCTAATTTCTGAAAAATAGATTTTGGCATTAAATTAATACTAGCACCAAGATCACAAAGTGCCTTACCCACAGATTTATCTCTGATTACACAAGGTATGATGAAGCTCCCGGATCCTTATTTTTCTAGGGTGGATGCTTGTGTAGAATACTCATGCATCCTTCTGTCATCTTAACTGTTTCAAATTCCCTAAGTCTAGATTTCTTCGACATGGCATCCTTGAGAAATTTAGCGTAACCGGGCATCTCCCTCACGGCATCTAACAACAGAATGTTAATATGAACCTGCTTAAAAATATCATAAATCTTTTTAAGCTGTGATTCTTGCTTCAACTGCTGTAACCGTTGAGGAAAGGGAGGTGGGGGATGATAATCAGCAATACGTCCTTCCCACTATATACGAATCTGAGGAGGTTTGGGTTCATCATTTTTTTCTTCTGTCGCTTCTGCTGTCGTGACAGGTTCATCGGCAGCAGGTTGTTTGTTACCTGTCGGGGCAACTTCCACGGCAGGTCTGTCCAAGGCTGGTTTCTTCACTGTTTCAGCTTCCTTCTCTGGCCCTGGTAGTTTCTTCCCACTCCTAGTAGTAATGGCTTTACACTGCTCATGTGTGGGCTGTCTAGCGTTTTCAGTATTGCTAGGAAATCCTCCAGTTTGCCTTGGGTTGATATGCTGGGAAACCTGACCCATCTGTGTCTCCAAAGATTTCAGAGTAGCTTCATGATTTGTCATCCGCATCTCTGTTTTATCCATGAATGTCTCTGTCTTCTTGACAAATTGATTCATGTTCTCAATATAAGTTCCTGTCTGAGACATAAACGTAGCCAGAGTCTGTTCCAGTATACTATTTGTGGCAGTTGGTGGCTGTTGATGTTGCTGCTGCGGCGGCATTTGCTGTCGAGTCAGCAATCTAGGTCCTCCCTGATTCTGATTATTGTGCGCTTGAGGATTCAGGGCATTGTTAGGATTGCTCCAAGAAAACTTGGGATCCTTTCTCCAGTTGGGATTGTAGTTGTTGGAGTTGTAATTCTGCTTATTGTAGTTTCCAACATACTTTCCCTTTTCTAACTGTATAGGACACTCATCCGAACTATGATTTCCCTCACAAATTTCACATACCTCTTCGACAGCGAATCCATGTTGTGCGTCATCATTCAAAAGCTTTTTCATTGCCTTAGTGAGGTATGCCTCATGTGATTTCATCGTGCTGTCGGCCTCATAATCCTTAACAGCTAGGACCCATTTACCCCCTCTTCTTGCAGTCGGAAATTGCTCCTCATTCTTAGCCAGATTTTTCAGTACTTGCATTGCCTCGTCTGGGTCTTTGTCCAATAGTAATCTGTTTGCTACTAAATCAATTCGAATACGAGTTTGTAAGTTGGCAGCATTATAAAACTTAGTTACCTGGTTCCAGACGGGGAATCCATGCATTGGGCAGTTCCGTAGAAGAGTGGTAAATCTGTCCCAGGCCTCGTGCATCGGCTCGTCATCCTCCTGTTGAAAAGTAGCATTTTCATTACGTAATCGCTCAGATAAATGTGAAGGATTAAAACGAGATAAAAATTCACGAGACAAATCTGCCCAAGTTCTAATTGAACCCGGCGTAAGTTTATTCCACCAAGTCTTTGCTCTGTCCCTCAATGAATGGGGAAATAACCGAAGCCTCAGTATCTCCGGATTAACTCCTGGCAGTCTAAACGAACCACAAATCTCCTGGAACGTTTTTAGATGCTCCCTAGCATCCTCGGTAGCAGCACCACTGAATTGTTCGGCGTTGTTGATCATGCTAAACGTAACAGGTTTCAGCTTGAAGTTGTCAACATCTATGTCCGGCAGCGTGGTTTCCAGTTCTACATGATCGTTCAACATGTAGTCACAACAGGACCATCGAGCGGCAGCATTGGGCGGGTTGCCGACATGAGGTATAATCTCTCCATCTCCGACAGGAGGGTCGTTGCCCATGGGGTTTCCTTGGTTTTGCATCGTCTCTAACTGTTCCTCAAGGTACTCGTTCCTGGCTAGTATGTGACGAAGGCGATTCTTAAGATTGAATGAACGTTCGATTTTCGGATCTAATGGATACTCAAGATCTTTTCCCCGTCTCGATCTGCACATAAACAAGCAACCTTGTGAAAAGAAAGAGTTGAATAAACCAAAGAAAAACAGAAAATAAAAATAAAAACAAAAACGAAAAGTGCAGTAAAAGAAAAGGTAGAGTTATGTTGCCAGTCCCCGGCAACGGCGCCAAAAACTTGTTGCGTGTAAAAGTGTCTATCGCAATTGTAGTGCAAGTGTACACGACGCAAGTAGTAAAGTGATACGGAAGTATCGGATATCGTTTCCACAGGGACTGGGCTAATAGCTTCACCTTGAATTACTGCACAAGAGTAAAGAAAATATTTGAGAAAGTTGTCACGAAAATATTAAAGAAAACTTAAATAAAAGAGTAGAGAAATCAAGATAGAGAGAATGGGCTGGTATTGAATTGCTCAGTAGTGCAGGTATTGCTAAGTCTAGGAAATCCAGTTCTGTCGTCGTCCCCGTCGCGGCAGCAGTCCGTTGCTTGTCGCGGCAGCGAACACTCAACTCCGTACTTCAAGTTTGGCAAGAATCCCTGCTGTGCCTTGGCCTATCCCTAGGTCCAAGTCTGTCGATGATCACGTCTTTGATGATACCTCCCGGCGTGAATCGAATGATGAACACCGATGTTGTTGGATTCTTCTTTAGCCACTTAACCTCGTCCTATCCCTAGGTCCGAGATAGTTCAAATATAAACTAGAGAACTCGCACTTATTCCTTTCGTATACTTAACTCTCCCGATACTAAGTAAATAGATAACCTCACAATGCTCTCTCGATGCTCTTGCAAGATGTTAATAACCAGAATAAGAGAACTTGAAGTTTATTTTATTGAACTGAAAATTCCTAAAACAAAAGCAACCATTGCAACTACTTTACAAATCAACCCGTGGCCCTAAGGGGAATTTAGAACATGATGAGAGGAAGAAAACGGCTAGGGTTTTGGGAAGAAGGCTATAAAATAGGTGATATCCTCCCTAGGTCGAAATGCATGCCCTTATATAGGCTTTGGGTCCAAGTTTTCTAAAATAGCAAGAATACAACTTTAAATTAAAGTACAATTCTAATAAAGACTAAATCTTCAAAGAATCTAACTTTAAGCCGTCCTCTTTCTTGCTTGGGATTTTCTCTCCTTGAACTTTGGGCTTGACATTCCTTTTGATCTGGGGCTTGGAAAAATATAGTGGTTTTACACGACAGACGGGCTGCATTTTCTCTATCTGTCGAGGTCTACTTTGCTTCTTCTCCTCAAAACTGATGTCGTCTTCTGCTGTCACGGCGGCAACCATGGCAGCATCGTCCTCCTTGACTGCTCGTCCAGTTCCAGCTCTTCTGCTTCACTGCCCAGCGCCTGCCTCTCCTATCTGCTACAGCAGCAACCTGCAAAAGCAACCGATTTCAGTAGAAACCGTGCCTTTTAATATATTTGTGATGTTTAACTGTAAACTGACCTAAATGCAATGAATAATACTTGAATGCAGTAGAAATATGGGTTAAATAGGGGGCAAATAATAGAACTTTTACACACTCAACAATTATCTCCCCAGATGTTGAGAAAAACCATGTCATAAATGATTCTCCAATTAATGTTTAAGAGTTTAAACATAAAAGGAGACTCGTACTTAATATATATTCTCAACCCTTTTTATTTACCCATGTTGTGCGTTGTGGTGGAGCAATTCATATCGCACATTCAAAAATTATAAAATAGGAAATGTATGGCTTCTGACCAAAAACCAATCATAACGGGGAGTTTATTATAACTCGTTGGCTTGATACGTATAAGTGTTGCTATATGGAAACACCATATAAATAATAACTCTTTTGTTCTCATAGTTTATCTATTAAATATGAGGCATCCAATTGAAATTTTGCTAATCTATATTTTTCATAATCAATAGGCTTTGTAACAACTGATATAGCCTAAAATATAAACCCACTAGCTTTTGCAAGAAGAATAGTCTAACTGCATAATCCGAACCCTTTTATAATTAATCTCACAAACTTCTAGTTGTAAGTTGATAAAACAATGTAGATACATCTACTAAAATCATATAAAACTTTTCATATTTGCGGATATGAGCCCATATTTCATTCAGATATGCAAGACATGCAGTCTCAACTTTAGCACAAGAACTTCAAGTTCTAATTCTTTTGTTAAGTGGGATCAACTATATCATTTGAGAACAAACAACACAAGAACTTCAGGTTCTTTTAGTAAGTGGAATTTAATTGATTCCTTTAAGCAACACAAGAACTTCATATTCTTTAATAAGTGGAATTTAATCAATTCCTTTGAGAATAAGCACCACAAGAACTTCAGGTTCTTTTAATACATGTGCATGTAAATCTCAATAATTTCTGCACCATTATTGATCAGAATGGTATAAACGATCATGCCAACTATATATATGTGTGTACATGTCTCTAAATTTGTAAACTTCTTGTTTACCATAACATGTAATTCAATCTCACTCGTACATGTCTAGTACGACCATCAAAATTGTTCCTTTAAATAGGAATATATTTAGCTCTTTCGGAGCTTTCAATTGAAATTATCTTTTGGTAGCAATATATAACTCTTCTAGAGCATTCAATTGACTTTTTGGCTACCAGAACTTATATCCATATTGACTTATTTCAAATGCCAATTGATAACATATGTTATCTATAATTTCTAAAGGGATATTTTGCAAACTCATATTGCTCTCTTAAAATTTCCATTTCTAGTGGCGATGATATTATTACCATTAGCGGTAATCATTGCAATATTCGCAATTCTGCACTTTTCATAATGTGCTTTCTCTCAAAAATTTATTGCTCTTCCAGAGCATCAATATTTTAAGTACTTTGAGGTATAGTACTCACATTATTCCCTTGTATTTAAATGGGAAAATATATCGTATGCTTATGTTGAGCATAAATCGTCACCATAAATTGTATTGGACATGTAATCATGTTAAATTAAATAAATATATATCATAATATATAAATATAAGTATAAGACGTAAATAACTAATGTGTGTAAAGTAAATAAACATAAAGATAAATAAAAAGATAAATAATTTTCTTCAAAGTTATGAGAATAATTAGAAGATGATTTATTCCCTTCGAGGGTTATAAAAAATCAACAACGTCTAAATGAGTTGGACCAACAATGTCCAAATAAAGTTGGATCAGTATCATCTTCATCATGTTTCACAAACAAAATTTACTTCTATTTTCTTTCCTTTATCATTCAATGGTTGTTGATTTTTCAATGTATGAGACCAATGGTTTATAACATCGCATTGGTAATAAGAAGAATTTTACTTCATTAGAATTATCTTTATCACTCTTGTCATCCTTATAACCTCATTACTGGTGGGTAGAAGTATTCTTAAAATGACCATATTTTTCATGTCTATATTCATAGCCTCGACCACGACCACTTCTAATGTGGTTTTTATCCCTTCCGTAATATAATCTCACATTCACTTCAAGGAATGGAGTAGAGGCAGTGAGCCTTTGAAACCTTTTTCACATATCCTTATCAAAGAGAACAAAGATTTAATCCTCGTACGCAGCATTATTAAACCAGTCCACAAGGTCCTTTAAAAACCTTCTTTGAGACCAGTAGCTTCGCAGAACGGGATGTCCAGCCAATATACTTGGATTATATCGAAATTATGTCTCTAATTGAATAATGATTTACCATATTTGCATTCACTTCAGGAAATGAAACAGTTCCAATAATCGCATGGAATAAACATCATGCTTGCATTCACTTCAGATAATGCCCCATCATTGATAATCGCATGGAATAAACATCATGCTTTGCATTCACTTTAGGGAATGCCTCCCAATAACTTTTTGGATCAAGACGAATATTCGTAACTTGAAATTGGGAGAAGTCTATGGTTGAATTTTTCGACAAAGAAGAAATATTTCTTTCGAGCAAATATAGACTTTATAACAATCTTTTTATAGATTGAAATTCACCATGATTTATCGCACATTAAAATCATAATTTAAAGAGAGAGAAAAATAAAGTTTACCGATAACAATTTTCCTCTCGAAGACAATGGAGACATAGCAAATGACCGAAACAACTTCTCATAATTTCTTTACGTCACGGCTCTTTCCAAAGCCATTTAAGTATATATGTAAAACTTAAAATATGGTTAAATAAAATAAAATAAACATTCACCATATTATATATCATGTGTCCATAAAAAATATATTTATCTGTAAATATACTTAAGATAATCTTCTCCCCTACGATCCCCTTGATATAGATTTGAGTTGCTTGAGAGATCAATTCTTTGAGCAAGATTGGATTTGATGCGAATAAGCATGCTTCCATTCTTTTCAAAAAAAATTAAAATATAAAGAGAAAGACAATCAATAGCTAAAAAATGAGAGAACAAAAACTTATCTTTAGTTTCATTCTATAATCGAATTCATTCTTTTCGGTAACTTCTTTTGGATTCGAACGATGAAGATCTCGGTTGATTAGAGTCTCGTGCTGATAACGTGTTGTGAATAAAATAATGAAGAACAACGAACAAGTATAAAAGAACAAAGAGATGAGAGAAATAGGGAGATTCATATTATTATCAAAACTAGAATTGTGTACAATGCCTTCATCTATTTATAGACATAAGAAGTACATAATACATTAAACTCTAATTAATATAGATAATATTCCTAATAATAAATAAATCAAACTCCTTAGATAAAGTTCTCATCATGATAGACATCTACATAGATAAATATTCATAACAAATTCGAACTCAAGGAGTGACCGTAGTGAAAAAGATGATGATGTTCATCCTAGAAGATCTAGGTTCGAGCAACTTTGTTTGCAAGATATGTGTCAAAGGGTTAAGAAAGTATGAACAAATATTACCTTTTAATCACCTTGATACTATTCAAAATAATTAAATAAATATAATTCATATATTCTTTTATAATCACCCTATTAGATTCATTAGAAAATTAACATAAACATTCAAATCCTAAATATTATTTTAAAAACTTAATATCACTAACACCTTATCCCATTGTATTTATTAAATAGATTGTATTTGTATGAAGTTTTTTTTACAAACCTTAATTCTACCTAGAGAGAAGGGGAAAGGGGGCATTAGAGGAAAGAAGAGAGGTGTTTTTAACGAATCTAGAACTTACGACCTAAAAATGAGGGAACAAAGATGAGCAGCTCATTTAACTGATATTACAAATGCTGCCCATATATATATGTATATTAATATTTTTGCAATATGCTTTAAGTATTCAGCTCGATGATTAATTCTTTCATTTCTCAGTTACTAGGTTCAAATCTTATATATAATGTTATTTTGTTTATTTTTCTATTAAAAAAGTATGATTTTATTAGAATAATGAATCATACACGCCATCACTACTATAGTTCTATCTTAACAAGTTGTACATTTATATTTTGTATCTTATTTATGTGTCTTATTTTAATTACTTTTAGTGATAAATGATAAAATCAAACTAATAAATTTTGATCATGTTGGTGCAGTAATACTGTCCAGGGCAATGACCACTCTCCACTTGTGACTTGGGACAGAAATCTCAAAATTTTAGTGCTGGTAATTTTTGTCTAAATTGAAAATATGTTTAGAGGTTTTTAGGGATTCTAATTAAAAATGTGTTAGGTTTTAGGAATTGTTTGAAGTCGGAAGATACATCTCTTGGTGAATTTGCTTTTGCATCCTATATTAGTTTATTAGGACGAGTTAATGGTACAATCCGCATAATTTAAAACCAAAAGACTGTAAATTTTGAAATTTATAAAACAACTTAAAATATTATATATTTTATAACATTTTAGATTGGTATTTTTTCTACAAGTTTTGAAACTTAGTTTTTTCTTTTATATAAGTTAGTGTTTTTTCAACAAGTTTTGAAAGTTGTCGAGAGAACATGAAAAACAACCTAAAATGTTATATTTCGAAACTTACCGTCGTTTAGCTTTAAATTAAGTTGTTGTATCGTAGACCTACACAATTTATTAAGAAACATCATTTCATAGTGTTCTCTGTTTTTGTTTATTTTCTATTTGCAGGTAGACCATTATCTTTGCCACTTAAATATTATATTTGCAAAAATACGTCAAAAGATCTAATGTATAATATAATATATGAACTTTAATTTTATGTAAGTGTATGTGTGTGTATATATAATTTTGATTGATTCAAGTATCACAAATAATGGGATGTGGGATGATCTAAAGGGTGTCTTTGTGTTTTTATATATAATGAGATAGGTGATGTTTTGGATATGCATTGTGCATGGGCGAAAGCCGCAAAACATAAGCATGACTAGTAGAGGCTACAGCCTCTCCTAAAATTAAAAAAAATGTTAAATAGTCTTTAAGTTTTTAATTGTATTTTAATTTTTCCCCTCAAAATTTTTAAAAATTCATATTAAACTTCAAAATATTAAATATTTTTAATTAAATCTCCTCTCATAATTTTTAAAAGCTCTTATTAGATCACTTAAAATTATTAAAAATTTTAGTTAAACCCTCAAAACTTTTGAAAATTTTAGTTTAAACCTCCGACTTTTAAAAAAATTAAGTTGGCCCCCTCAATCTCTTACCACAAGTTCCGCCACTGGTGTTGTACCTCGTTTGTGTGTACTCTTTTCCTGCAATTAAGTGTATGGAAGTTTTTAATGAGGCACACAACGTAAGTGTTGATTTTCTTTAACCATTAATAAATTTAAATTTGTCGGAAATATATATATATATATCTATCACAAATCATTAAGACCATGTATAAAACGAAATTGAATTTGAAATTCGAAAAATCGATCTGAAAATTTTGTTATCCAAACAAAAAAATGATTTTGATACAATTTTATTTAAAATAAATCATTTTCAGTTCGGTCACGGTTCAAAGTATTAGACAAAATTAGTTAACCATTCTGATATGTTATGTAAAATATTTATAAATTTTATGTATTAAAATACCCTATAGTGCAACGATTTTGATGCCCATGTGAATCTTTAAAGAGTTTTGGTCCCGAGTTTAATTACTAGAAAATATGGGTGTTCATAATCGGGTAACCAAAGATCTGACCCAGTCCATAAAATTCAGGTACCTACTACTTGGGTATCCACAAAATTTGAGTGCCCGCTAACCGAGTCATAGGGTACTCAGTTCATATTTATGTTTTTTTCAGAGTACAATTTATATCAATTCAAATACAACTAAAAAGTCTAAATTACACAATTTAAACATACGTAATCAAAACTAAAAGAAATGAAATGTCATTTGATAAAAAAAAAATTAATTCATGTTAGCTCAACCTTAATTTTTAGAGTAATCATTAATTCATTAAATCGTTAATTTGATATTATTTTTTTATTTAATCAAACTTTGTTAATTATGGATTTAGAATGTTATGGTCAAATAATTGGTGAATGAAAAATATGGACATGCAAGAATAAAACATAATCTAAAATAAATAAATAAAAAGAAATCAAATAGCATATAAAAGCAAATAAAATAATAATTTTTTTAACAATGGGTATCATAAGAGTAGTCAATGTTCAGATTCATGTGTTGGTACTTGGTAGCACATTAAATATAAATGCATATTTTTATATGTTTCATGTAGACATGTCTATTAATTAGATAGTGAATTTAAAATTTCCAAATCCCTCATTGAAGTTTTACTCAGCCACATTTATAGTTCAAAAAATATATTAAAAATAAATTTGTGAAAAATATTGGGATCTGTTTGATTCTAAAAAAATATTTTTATTTTCTCTATTTTCATTTTCTAAAAATTATTTTTAATTTTCTAAAAATTAAAAAACATATTTAATTAATAAAAATGAAAAGTTATTTTTAAAAATAAAAATATGTGTAACACTCTAGATCCGGTACGAAAGAACCGACCCGATCTAAAGAGTCGCATTCGAGTCACGAGAGACCCATAATAACAAACCTAAGTAAATTAAATTTTTGTTAAACAAATCCAATTGAAAAGACATTTAAATAAAACCCTTACACATGACCAAAAATAGAATTCAAAAACCAAATAGCAAAAGCTGATTTTCAGACTCAAATATATGAACAAGATGTTATGATCTATATGCCCACGTAATACACAAATATCGTACATTCGTACGCTCGAACTCCTACAAATGTTGTCGATGTCCCAAACAACTCAACCCTATTAACCTATGAGTGAGAATTTTGGGGAGTCCGGTAAAACAAAACTACCAAATGGAGTCTACATAAAGTAGACAATATAATAATCGAACATAAAATATGACATTACGACTCATGACGTTAACAGGTTCGAAATATAATTCATAAATCATTTAGCAAGGCATGCAATAAATAATGTTAAAGGTAAATCAAAATTTACCAAAACCAGACGTTAATATGAACGAAATACGAATCAAGAATAATCTCAAGTAGGTATTTTTATTGGAAGGTAAGGTCCAGATGGGTAGAGAAGTAAATACAATACAGAGTAGATTTGAGTTGAAAGGAAATAGGTGAGTTGCCTTGAGTTGTCCTCGTAGCAATGACGGTTCTGGACAGGCACCCAGGGCCCTTAAAAAAGAGGGGTCCAAAAAGTTTAATTTAATTTAAATTGAATAATTACAAAAATTATAGATTTTATGTTTTATAATTAACAACTTACAAACAATTAATATCACAATTCAAATTTATTCTAAAGTACGAATAATTAACAACTTACAAACAATAATATCACAATCCAAATTTATTCCAAAGACTTTTAGACTTGAATTCTAGAGCTTTTTATACTTCATATGAGTGTCATAGTCTTAACTTTGTTTTGCGTGACTGTAACCCCCTCGACCCGGTCTAGTCGCAAGATCGAATTGGGAGAATTACACGGGGATAACCAGAGAGAAACCTGAGGATTTCCCACCGATTAACAACCCAAGGTATATATTTTTCTTTTTATCTTTTCCAAATGCTTCATTATTATCCTATATGTTCATGCAAGCAGCAGTTAAAACCTCACCTCAATCGGACATCGATTCGAAATCCAATTGGCCCTTTTAGCGATTAGGGACTAAAACGTAAAAACAGATAAAAACATGGACTTTTAAGAAATTAAAGTTACCAATATGCAATTAGTCAGATTTCATACTCCCATGTTAAATTTCAGCTCTAAAAGATCATTCAAACTCACCCAAATGCATGTTAAACAATCAGGGACCAAAATATAACTTTTCGAACTAATTTTTAACTTTACCAAACAAAGGTTTCGAAACCTACTCAAAGGTTTTAAAATTTTCCTGCAGATTTTCAGAAAATTCACTTTCGAGACACTTTAGAACCTTCCTAAACATAACCGAAACTACCCAAAACTCTAACAAACTTCAAACATAACCACAACATGACTAAAGATCAAACCTCATCTACATAACACATAAACATCATCAAAACATAGCAATCATGCGTTAAAAGGAATCTAGAGGCAAACCACCCTAATACAAGCATCAAACAAACATACTTACACAAATTGGGTACATGGCCAAAAGGCTAAAGGAAACATTTCAACATAAGACATAAGCTAGCCAAAACATAAGGCATGCATACATAAAACATAGCAACCTTCCACATAACACGGTCTCAACATTTAAAACACGTTAGCAACAAAAACAACCACATAGGAGTTTAGACACCAACTCCCCAACACAAAAGTCTAGCATTCATATTGCCTAAGTATTATTACAACCATAAAAATCGTACTTGAGCTAGCAAATGAACTCTAGGGTTCTTCATTTGCCCCACTTGCCTCCCAAAGCCACTAACGAACTGTATCATTGAAAAAGAGAGCGTAAGCTTGAAAGCTTAGTGAGTTCCCTCAAAATCACAACAACAATGCAGTTTCAAAACATATATGTATTTTGAAGACAAAGCTATTTGGAATGGAATATACTAAACTGAAAATATAATTATAAGCATAAACATGTTCACACGCTTGAAGTCTCAATCCAACAAAAATCTTAATTTATCACAAGGCACAATTCTAACACAACATAGGAACGAGTTCATGGTGTGCACATGCATGACCATTCCCGGTGGGACTACACATCACCGTTCATAAACAACTAGCATATTTTCGATGGGACTACACATCACCGTACTCGTCTACTAGTCAACTTCCGGTGGGACTACACATCACCGTGTTCAACAACACCTTTCTCATTAACCATCACGTGAGGCTTCAACAACAACAACAACATAATAATAACATTAAAAAAGGAGGTAAAAGCAAATAATACCTTACCCAACAACACATATAATCACATTCACCAACACTTAACAAAAGAAGGTGAGATTAGCTAAACTTATGCTTGGGTTTAGGTCGGCCCCTCGACCAAACCCCAAGAAAACCTCTTTGGAACATTGCAAAGCTTTAAAATATTACCACTCACCAGCACAACCCGAACGATATCCGAAACACCAATTTCAAGCCTCCTCAACACAGAGTATCGCGTCCGAAGTACCCAAATTTGTTTCCGCTGCTTCTAACAATCCAAAACAGAGTATTAATACCCTTTTCAACATACATGCCCACTGAAATTCACAAACACAATATTCAACAACATTCGCTCATCAATTTGTAGTCGAAGTTATCCGAAAATATCACCACATCAGCTCAAACCCAAAACCTAGCAATATAATCATCCAAAACACATATAGTTACTCCGAAAACATCATTCCAAAGCTACAAAACCATCAGGGGTCGTTTCAACCCAAAACCAAGCTAAAAACTCTAGTATTTCAACCTTTAAAATTACCCACTTACCTAGTTTTGGGTTTTTATGATTGAACCTGCATCTCCATATCATTTAACACTCAACACATTGCTTTTAACCAACCCAAAACACAACAACATCAATCCACACGAAAATCTCCCAAAAACCCATTATTTTCAAACAATGAATTTTGAGAAAAATGGAAAAATCATTTGGGTTTTGAAGAGAATCCATCAAAAGGAATTCAATGAAGGAAAAACAAAGCAAATGAGAGATTACCTTTAAGAATCTTCAATGGAGATGATGTTTGGTTGAGAGAAAGTGAGAAAACTAGTTTTGGGAGAAAATAACGTGATCTTCTCTTAAAAGATGACAACTTATAAAATAAAAACTCTTAGTTGTAATTAAAAATCCCTTTTAAAAAGAATTTACCTCTTTACCCTTTTAAAATATTTTCATCTCAAGACATAACCCTTTTTGTTAAAATAAATAGACCTGGAACTAGTTTAACCCGGCCAACGAATTTGGTTCGACCCTCAACCTGATCCGGTAACTTCTGGCTCTAAACTCTGGGCGTTACAACTCTCCTCCACTTAAAAAATTTTGTCCTCGAAATTTACCTGATGGAAAGAGATACGAAAATTGTTCCTTCATGTCAACCTTTCTCTCCCAAGTGGCCTCTTCCACACTTCGGTGTCTCTACAAGACCTTTACCAACTCAATGGTCTTACCCTGCAGTACCTTGCTATCGGTAGCTAGAATCTCAACTGGTTCTTCATTATACGACAAATCCGGATTCAATTCAATCTCTTCCACTGGCATAACATGAGACGGATCTGATCTATACTTTCGAAGCATTGAAACATGGAACACATCATGAATCTTCTCAAGCTCGGATGGCAATCTCAACATATATGAAACAGGACCAATCCTCTCAACTATCTCGTAAGGGCCAATAAATCTCAGACTTAACTTCCCTTTTTTATCAAACCTCATTACCTTCTTCCACGAGGAGACCTTCAAGAACACTTTGTAACCAATAGCATACTCAGTCTCTTTTCTCTTCAAATCTGCATATGATTTCTGTCTGTCTAAAGCTGCCTTCAAGCAATCACAAATCAGTTTTACCTTCTCGATAGTGCCCTTAAGCAAGTCTAGCATAGGTACAAGCTTCTGTCCAGCTTCGGCCCAACAAACAGGTGTTCTACATTTCCTACTATATTGAGCTTCATACGGTGCCATCTAAATACTAGCCTGATAATTTTTATTGTACGCAAACTCTACTAGCGGTAGGTGTTTTTCCCACGAACCCTGAAAGACGATGATACAACCCCTCAACATGTCCTCTAACACCTGAATAACTCTCGCTGACTGACCATCTAACTGTGGGTGATACGAAGTACTAAAGTTCAACCAAGTCCCCAAAGCACGATGCAAACACTCCTAAAATCTAGCTGTAAATCTTGGATCTTTGTCTGACACAATAGACTTTGGTACACCATACAATCTCACTAATATACAACTCGGCCAACCTGTCTAAGTGTTGAGTATTTAGGGGCTCGATTCGGTCAACCAAATTTGCTCACCAAGTGGTGGAGAGGTGGATTTTTGGGTGGAAGGGTTGAGGAAGCTAGAAAGTAAAAAGACACAATGATTTATAGTGGTTCGGCCTTCTAACAAGCACCTACATCCACTACCTTAGCTCCCCACTAAGGATTTCACAATCAATCCACTAATTGATTCGTCCCCTTTTCTAGGATTAGGAGGAAACCCTTACAACCGATCAAGCTTCTACCCAAAGCCTTGATCAAAACCCTCTTTACAAAAAGACAAAGAAAGCAAACTTAAAACCCTCTAATAGGTGTTTGTTTGCACAATAAAGCACTCGCCCAAAACCTAAAACACTTGAGCAAATTTGACAATTTTGGCTCACTAGTGTTTGTCTATACAATAAATGACAATTTAAGCTCTAAGACAATCTTTGATCATTTGATGTTTGACAATATGAGCATTAGC
The DNA here is from genome assembly GCA_958450335.1 of Hibiscus tridactylites. Taxonomy (NCBI): domain Eukaryota; kingdom Viridiplantae; phylum Streptophyta; class Magnoliopsida; order Malvales; family Malvaceae; genus Hibiscus; species Hibiscus tridactylites. Next base: position 55,626,749 of record OY288282.1, read on the forward strand.
CTTCTCTTGATGCTTGGAGGTCCCTTTTATACTTCCGAATGAGTTTGTAGCCGTTACTAGCCGTTGGGGATGAATTGGAGCCGTTGAGGACTTTATTTCCCTTCATAAATGCTGTTCTACAGCAACCGGTATCGATACACGTGGAACGGTATCGATACGGCCTTCTTAAGGAAATAGCCGTTGGGCTCTTGCTAGCATAGGGGTATCGATACACGTGGAACGGTATCGATACGACTTGATATTTAAATGGCCGTTGGGAAATAGCCGTTGGGGTAGTTGAAATGGGATCGGTACGCTGACGTGGCGTATCGAAACGACCCCCACTCCGTATCGATACACTAAACCCTTGTATCGATACGAGTTTTGACAGTGGCCAAACTGAGGCAAAATGATATCGGTACGGGTACAACCGTATCGATACTGGTCACGTGAAAATACAAGTTTGGTTGTTTAAAACATGAAAAATCTTTGCCAAAAACCTTTTAAAATATCTCAAACATAATTTCAAGTTGTTTGGACTTAACACAAGTTTTAAATTATTTTCAAATTATTCCAAACCATTTTTCAATTATTATATCAAAACATTAGTTCTACACTAAGGTGTAAGTAGTATGAAAAGGTATGAAATGGGCACACTTAGTGAATCTGTCAACTATTACCCATACTGGATTCTTCTTCGAATGAGTCAACGACAAACCTGACACAAAATCTATAGTAATTCATTCCCACTTCTATTCCGGAATCTTCAACGGCTGTAACAAGCCTGAAAGAAACTGATGCTCAGCCTTAACACGCTGACAAACCATACATCTACTCACATACTCGGCCACATATTTCTTTAACCCAATCCAAAAGTACTCATCTTTCAACCCACGATACATCTTCGTACTACCTGGATGCATAGCAAAAGGACTATTATGAGCTTCATTCAAGATAATACGTCTCAACTCGACATCTTCTAGAACAACTACTCTATTCTTGAAACATAAGATCAAATTCTCACTAAAGTAGAAATCTGTGGATTTACCATCGACTATATCTTGCACGTGAGGTGCCAAAGATTTGTCTTGCAACTATTTCTCTTGGATCAACTGAACTAACGATGGTTTAACCTGTATTTTGGCTATCAAACTGCCATCCTGTGACACACTCAATCTCGCAAACATAGCTCGCAACTCAACTGCCACCTTTCTACTCAAAACATCATCCACTACATTTGCTTTACTCGGATGGTACTCTATTGTGAGGTCACAGTCTTTAAGAAGCTCTAACCACATACGTTGTCTAAGATTCAACTCTTTCTGAGTCATCAAATATTTCAAACTCTTGTGGTCGGTGTAGACTGTGCATTTCTCACCATAAAGGTAATGTCTCCAAACATTCAAGGCAAAAACCACAGTCGCTAACTCTATGTCATGGGTGGGGTAATTCTTCTCGTTAACCTTCAACTGTCTCGAAGCATAAGCTGCAACTCTTCCTTCTTGCATAAGCACACAACCTAAACCTACATATGACGCATCACTATAGATTACGAACTCTTTCCTTGGTTCAGACTGAATCAAAATAGGAGCTTCTGTCAAGGTTTTCTTCAACTTTTCAAATGCTTGTTGCCTTGCATCTGTCCACTCATACCGAACCTCTTTCTGAAGCAATTTAGTCAAAGGTGCAGCAATCATCGAGAATCCCTCAACAAATCTTCGAGAATACCCGGCCAAACCTAGAAAACTACGGATTTCGGTCATTGACTTCAGTTGTTTCTAACCCATTATTTTTTCTATCTTCTTGGGGTTCACACTAGTCTCATTGCTTGAGATCACATGACCTAGAAAGACTAGTTCCCTAATTCAAAACTCACATTTACTCAACTTGGCATACATCTGATTTTCAAGCAAAGTCTGTAGTACTAATCGCAAATGCTCATCATGTTCATCCTCGGTCCTAGAGTACACTAAAATGTCATCTATGAACACTACTACAAATTTATCCAAATACTCGTGAAATACACTATTCATCATATCCATAAATGCAGGTGGGGCATTAGTCAAACCGAAGGGCATTACCAATAACTCGTAGTGCCCATATCGTGTACGGAAAGTTATCTTCGGTATGTCCACATCTTTCACCTTCAACTGATAATAGCCGGATCTCAAATCAATCTTTGAAAATATTGTAGCACCTCTCAACTGATCAAGAAAATCGTCGATCCGCGGCAAAGGATACTTGTTCTTTACTGTTACCTTGTTGAACTGCCTATAATCTATGCACATCCTCATACTGCCATCTTTTTTCTTCACAAACAAGACCGGAGCACCCCTCGAAGAAATACTAGGCCTAATGAAACCTCTATCTGACAGTTCATGAAGCTGTGTCTTCAACTCTTTCAACTCTTTAGGTGCCATTCTATACGGAGCAATAAATACGGGAGCGGAATCTAAATACTTCTCAATAGCAAACTCAACGTCCCTATTTGGAGGCAAACCCGGCAACTCTTTTGGAAAGACACTTAGAAAATCACCGATTGTCCTAATTTTTTACGGTCTAACTTCACTCATGTTCGGATTCATCACATAGGCCAAATATGCTTGATAGCCCAAATCCATCAATCTCTGAGCTTCTAAAGCAAAAACAACATAGGGCAAGAACTTAATGTTCTCGCCAACTACTACAATCTCATAATCATCCGCAAGTCTCAAGGGAACTCTCTTGGTCTCAAAGTCTACCCTAGCTCTATGCTCTACGAGCCAATCCATTCCCAAAATCACATCGAAACCATAAAACGACAGTTCCATCATATCGACCGGAAACGCATGACCCTGAATCATCAAAGAACACCTCCTATACATTTTCCTAGCTACTACGGTCTCACCAAAAGAACTAGTAACATTCACACCTACCTCTAACCACTCATACGGTAAATCTAAAGATCTTGCATGCTCAACCAAAATGTACGAATGTGTTGAACCTAAATCTATCAATGAAAGCAAGGATAAAGACCATAACAAGAAATTACCTACGATGACATCCATGTCATTTCTGCCTTCTCGATGTGCGTACACCCTAGCCGGACCTCCACCCTCGGGCTGAACTACTACCATATGAACTACATTTCTCTGACCATCATTCCTTGGCTGAAAGTTACCTTGACCACTCCCACGGCCTCTCTGATGCTCAAAACCTCGAACTGGGGCCTATCCATCTCTAGCCGGGTGAGGATAATTACGCCTCAAATGATCTCAGGATCCACAGTTCCAATATATCCCAAAGGTACCCATACACTCGCTCGGATGGCGTTTTCCACATCTAGTGCACGCGGGAGTGTGAACAACAGCCCCTTGGCCCTAATGGCCACGTCCATGGTCACTGCCTCTACGTCCCAAGTCAGGCTGATATCTCTTATCTTTGTGCCTCTTGGCATGCTCTTTGTCCCATTCCGCCTGTCGTTTCCCTGAATTGGACCCAATAGCACAAGCGTTCAAGCCTAAACTCTGCTCAATATCCTTGGCCCTAGAGATCAAAACATCGAACTCAGTGTAATCAGAAGAAAGCATGTATGTCTTCACATCCCTAGTCAAACCATAACGGAAGCGCACACACCGTTCTCTCTCATTGGGAACCAACTCGGGAGCATATTGGCTCAACCTCACAAATTGTACCTCATACTCTGACATCGTCTTACTTCCCTGAACCAAAGCTATAAATTCCCTCTTCTTTTCATCCTAATATCGGACTCCAAGGTACTTCTTTCTAAAAGTTGTTCTGAAGAATTCCCAAGTGACATCCGCCTCCAGCATACCCGAAACAACTATAGTTCACCAAGCATATGCATCTCCCTGAAGCAAGGAGACAACACAACCCAACTTACAAGTGTCTGAGCAGTCCATCTAACCTAAGATTCGTGTAGTGCTCTCAAGCCAAGCCTTTGAACCATTGGGAGTCAAACCACGAAACTTGACTCCGCCCAAACTACGAAGTCTCTCAAAGAGTAAACCAGTCCCCGCATCCTGAGGTGGTGTTGCAGCATGTATGCCGGCTAAAGTTGTCTGAAATGCCCCGGCTATGGTCTGAATCAAATGAGTCATGTCCGCACCAGCCTGACCCTAGCAACCCTATGGCCCATTACCTCCAACATCCGCCACAGCCTGAGGTACATTATCTCTGACATTCGCCCCATTACCATCGGGAGCAGGAGAAGCAGGAGGCACATCCCAGGAGCCTGGTCACCCACTCTAGGCCTTCCCCTCAGTTTCACCATAACGAAGATACAATTTAAAACAACAAATATAACACACAAGAAAACATTGGGTCAACAAGGACAAGGATCCAAGTGCTCGAGCTCTTTTAAACAAAACCATTTTTCAATAACAATACTTAGCAATGGGGACGCTCGACTACTCTTCAACCAACAACAACAACAAGAAATCATGCTTTCACACACCGTGCAACGGAAAACAAACCAAACAAATCAACTTACCTGACTTACCTTCCCGGAAGACCTCAAAACCGAGGCTCTGATACCATCAAATGTAACCCCATCGATCTGGTCTAGTCGCAAGACCGAATCGGGAGAGTTACACGGGGATAACAAGAGAGAAACCCGAGGATTTCCCACCGATTAACAACCCAAGGTATATTTTTTTCTTTTTTATCTTTTCTAAAGGCTTCATTATTATCCTATATGTTTAAGCAAGCAGCGGTTAAAGTCTCACCTCAATCGGACATCAATTTGAAGTCCAATTGGCCCTTTTAGCGATTAGGGACTAAAACATAAAAATAGATAAAAACATGGACTTTTAAGAAATTAAAGTTACCAATATGCAATTAGTCAGGTTTCATGCTCTCATGTTAAATTTCAGCTCTAAAAGATCAATCAAACTCACCCAAATGCATGTTAAACAATCAGGGACCAAAACATAACTTTTCAAACTAATTTTCAACTTTACCAAACAAAGGTTTCAAAACCTTCTCCAAGGTTTCGAAACTTTTCTGCATATTTTCAGAAAATTCACTTTCAAGACACTTTAGAACATTTTTAAACATAATCGAAACTACCCCAAAACTCTAACAAACTTCAAAGATAACCACAACATGATTAAAGATCAAACCACATCTACATAACACATAAACATCATCAAAACATAGCAATCATGCGTTAAAAGGAATCTAGAGGCAAACCACCCTAATACAAGCATCAAATATACACACTTAAACAAATTGGGTACATGGCCAAAAGGCTAAAGGAAACATTTCAACATAAGGCATGCATACATAAAACATAGCATCCTTCCACATAATACGGTCTCAATATTTAAAACACGTTAGTAACAAAAACAACCACACGAGAGTTTAGACACCAACTCTCCAACACAAAAGTCTAGCATTCATATTGCCTAAGTATTATTACAACCATAAAAATCGTACTTGAGCTAGCAAATGAACTCTAGGGTTCTTCATTTGCCCCACTTTCCTCCCAAAGCCACTAACGATCTGCATCATTGGAAAAGAGAGCGTAAGCTTGAAAGCTTAGTGAGCTCCCTCAAAATCACAACATCAACAATGCAGTTTCAAAACATATATTTATTTTGAAGACAAAACCATTTGGAGTGGAATATACTAAATCGAAAACATAATTATAAGCATAAACATGTCCACACGCTTGAAGTCTCAATCCAACAAAAACCTTAATTTATCACAAGGCACATTTCCATCACAACATGGGAACGAGTTCATGGTGTGCACATGCACAACTATTCTTGGTGGGACTACACATCACCGTTCATAAACAACTAGAATATTTCTGATGGGACTACACATCACCGTATTCATCTACTAGTCAACTTCCAATGGGACTACACATCACCGTGTTCAACAACACCTTTCTCATTAACCATCACGTGAGGCTTCGACAACATAATAACATTCAAAAAGGATGTAAAAGCAAATAGTACCTCACCCAACAACACATATAATCACATTAACCAACACTTAACAAAACAAGGCAAGATTATCTAAACTTACGCTTGGGTTTAGGTCGGCCCCTCGAGCTCAACCCAAACCCCAAGAAAACCTCTTTGGAACATTTCAAAGCTTTAAAACATTACCACTCACCAGCACAACCCGAACGATAGCCAAAACACCGATTTCAAGCCTCCGCAACACCGGGTATCGCGTCCGAAGTACCCAAATCCATTTCCTCTGCTTCTAACAATCCAAAACAGAGAATTAATACCCTTTTCAACATATATGCCCACTGAAATTCACAAACACAATATTCAACAACATTCGCTCATCAATTCATAACCGAAGTTATCCGAAAATATCACCACATCAGCTCTAACCCAAAACCCAGCAATATAATCATCCAAAAAACATATATTTACTTCGAAAACATCATTCCACAGCTACAAAACCATCAGGGGTCGTTTCAATCCAAAACCAAGCCAAAAACTCTAGTATTTCAACCTTTAAAATTACTCACTTACTTAGTTTCGGGATTTTATGTTTGAACCAGCATCTCCACATCATTTAACACTCAAAACATTACTTTTAACCAACCCAAAACACAACAACATCAATCCACACAAAAATCCCCCAAAAAGCCATTATTTTCAAACAATGAATTTTGAGAAAAATAGAAAAATCATTTGGGTTTTGAAGAGAATCCATCAAAAGGAATTCAATGAAGGAAAAACAAAGCAAAGGAGAGATTACCTTCAAGAATCTTCAATGGAGATGATGTTTGGTTGAGAGAAAGTGAGAAAACTAGTTCTGGGAGAAAATAATGTGATCTTCTCTTAAAAGATGACAACTTATAAAATAAAAATCTTTTGTTATAATTAAAAATCCCTTTTAAAAAGAATTTACCTCTTTACCATTTTAAAATATTTCCATCTCAAGACATAACCCTTTTTGTTAAAATAAATAGACTCAAAATTAGTTTAATCTAACCAACGGATTCGGTTCGACCCTCAACCCAATCTGGTAACTTACAGCCCTAAACTTTGGGCGTTACAGTGACATTGCTACACTTCAATGAAATCGAGAGACTATTTTAAAATAGCTGAATGTATTTATATTTTATTTGCTAATTCTACCAAGAGATGGAATATATTAAGAAAAAATATGAAGGGTTTAGCTCTTAAATCATTGTCGATCACACGATGAAAAATTCGCGTTGAAATTATTAAGGCAATAAGATTTCAAATTGTTGAGATAAAGGAAGCATTATTTCAAATAGCCCGATAATGATCCTAAAGTACAAAGTGAAGCTAAATCTTTTGCAATAAATAAATTTAGTAGTTTTAGAATTTTGCTATATACAATCATTTAGTATGAAATTTTGTTTGATGTGAACTTAGTTAGGAAAAATTTACAGTCAAAAGCCATATTGATTGTGTTGTTATTGATGAGATAAAAAAACTTATTTAATTTTTCAAAAATTATAGAGATAGTGGTAGCAATAGGAGCAATGGATTTATTAAGATTTTTAAAACGTTTTAATTGCTTTCCAAATGAGACAATTGCTTATAGAATTTTATTAAATATTGCTTATGTAGAACGAAGTTTTTCAAAATTGAAGTTGTTGAAGTCATATTTACAAACAACTATGTCGTAAGAAAAATAAAATGATCTTGCTTTAATGGCAATCAAGAGTGATCTTTTCGAAGAAGTTGATATGAAAAGCGTTGTAAATGATTTTGCTTCAAATATACAAAAAGAACGATATTTTTTTAAGTCAAATGTTAGATTATTAGATGTTTATAAGGTTTTTTTGTTCAAAAGGGTAATCTAACAATATTTTTTGTATTAAGATCAAAAAAACTAAAAAAAAAACTTCTCTCACACTATTATAAGTCAAAGTCTCCATTTTAAAATATTGCAAGGGCCCTAAATTCTTTGAGCTGCCCTGCCTTATAGGGTGTTAGCTATCAAGTCATCAAATTGTTGGGGAGTATTCTTCTTTTTAAGATCAGAAGATCCAAAGTAATCAAAGAGGTCATTGCTCCCGACGACAATGACAAAAAGAGATTTGGAAATGTGCACTTTTGCTGCTGAATTAGGGATGATAAAATTACTTGAATCTGATTTTACCAGATGTGCCCTATCCCACCTCATCCCGCTCGAGTTTTTTGCTCTTGAATTTTAGGTTCAAGATGATTTTAAAAAAATTGAGTCAGGCATGTTAAGTTTAGGTTTATGGTAAAAATTTCTTGACCCGACCCGATATATATATATATATATATATTATTTATTTAATATTTTTAATACTTTTTTCGGAAGTGGGTTGAGCTTAGTTTGATTTTTGTTAAAATTTTAGGATTAGATAAGAATCGAGTTATACTTTTCTTATATCAGATCAAGTCGAATCAGATATAAAATATATTAAACTCGAGGCAAACATAATCAAATTAAAACTTTTAAATTCCGGATCAAGATCGGGACGATAAAAACTCGCCCTGTTGTCATCCCTAGGTTGTACGTCCCATCTGTTGCACCAACATTTTATGCACTACCAAATAGTTGTCCACTTAGTTTTCCAAAGGTATTGCTTGACCCTATTATATTGACATATTTAGAAAATAATCTTACTTTACTAGCGGGGATAGTTCAGTAGAGAGAGCGTTAAACTGAAGATTTGAGGGTTATGTGTTCGATCCATGTTCACTCCATTTGAATATTTTTCATTCTACAATACTATCGTTAAATCCCAATTAGGTTTCATCTTATCTTATTGATCTCTTTACAAGAAAGCACAATGAAAATTAGGGCCAAGAAAAAAGAAGGCTCAGTTATTTCAATAATGATATGAAAAATAAATAAGGGTAAAGTACACTTGTCACTAAATTATCCTTAAAAATACAAAATGGTCACCAAATTTTTAAAAGTTATATAACGAGCATTAAACTTTAGTTTTTGTTATAAAATGATCATTAAGTCGTTAATTGTTATTAATTGGGTGACATTACAATTATGAAAATTTGTATAACATCACATTTAATCAATTTAGACACTTAATGACGTTATACAAATTTTCATAACTGCCATGTCATTCACTTAATGACAGTTAACGACCCAATGACCATTATGTAACTTTTGAAAGTTTAGTAACACTACAACAGAATAGGTTTTTCGCGGCGTTTTTTTAGGCCTATAGCGACGTTTTTTTGCGCCGCTAAAAATACTCGCAGCGCTAGAAAAAGCGCCGCCAGAAATGCCTCTAGAAGCAGCGCCGCAATAGTTAGCGGCGTTTTTTTTTTCAAAAACGCCGCGATAGATTTTTATCTTTCGCGGCATTTGAGAATTCAAACGCCGGGAATGACTGTTCTATAGTGGCGTTTGATTTTCCAAAGAGACTGGCCTTGGTACCGTGAAGGAATTATAAGGTAGAGTTATGACGGTTGAATTCAAAGAGACTGACCTTGGTACCGAGCGGCTGACGACGCGAGGATGGATGGCGACGAGCACAGAGGATTTAGGGAGCACAGAGACAGGGAGAACAGCGAGAAGGAGTACGACGACGGGCAGAACAGAGAGGAAGAGGATTTAGGGATTTTTCACGATTGATTTTGGGATTGGTTCTGAAACTGAGATATCATGTTAATTAAAACGCCGTGTTTTGTCATTCGCGGCGTTTCCAACACAAACTCCACTATATGCTCTCAATAACGGCGTTTAGGGAAAAATGCCACGAAAAATCAGAAGCTTTTACGGCGTTTATTGGGTAAACGCCACCAAAATGTCGAACCTTTTGCGGCGTTTTTCTTACAAACGCCACCTTTTCCTATTTATTACGGCGTTTCCCTACCAAACGCCGTTAAAGGTCCCACTTTATGGCGTTTCTGCAACAAACGCCGCGATATGTTTAACTGTAGCGGAGTTTTCTCCAAAAACGCCACAAAAAACGCCGATGTATATCATATTTGGTGTAGTGTAACCATTTTCTATTTTTAGGATGGTTTAGGGCCATTTGTGTACATTACCAAATCAATAAATAAACAATCAATTAGTATATAAAATGTAATATTAACATTTTTTAATAATAGCATTTACATTTTATTAAACATCGTGAAATATATTACAAATATGCATCAAAAGGGGGGAAGGACCTGCTAAAAATCTCATACAAAAGTGCAAAGAAAAGTAAATTATTCCATGAAGATTAGCATACCATCAAAATCCTGAAACATGTATGAATCTCATTGTCTTTAGCCAAACGAGACGCTTTACAGGATGAAAATAGAGTGATGAGTGAACCAAACTATCAGACAGGTTGCTTCGCTACACGTTTTTGATTACATCGGCTAACAAACCATCAAACGAGTGTGAATCAATCTTTTTATGACCACCGACAAAATCAAATCAAAAAGCTAGCGATGTGAGGATCTCTATACGAGCACCAAACGAACACTAAGATATGCTGAAATCGTGTCAAACGACAGAAGAAACGAACTACAAAAGTCAATAAAAACCGTGCCACAAGAGCAGAGGGAGCGCACACCACAAAAATAAAAAAAGAATTATTAAAATCTGAAAAGACAAAACATAAAAGAAAAAAAAAATAATGATCGACAATTAGTACTAAGGCTAGTCGTCACCACAGATGAAGTAAAAAGGAGATTAAAAAAAATTCCCGCAGCTATGGAGAGAAAACTTGGTTTTTACAGAAAAAACTAAACATTTATATTAACATTTAACAGCATAAAAAAAGAATGCAACGACGTGGATTTATTTTTTTACTTACAAAAACACGATCGGTGCTATTGAGAGATTTTAACAAAATTTAACTCGATTATTACCTATATGTTTGTTTTTTTGAATGGATTATAACCTATATGTAAATATTGTATATTCAAAAATAAACATAATTTTCTCTATTTAATAAAAAAACATAATAGAGAGATTTTAACAAAATTTAACTCGATTATAACGCTTTTAAATTTACCAAGATTTTGGGCAGTTATTTCAATAATGATAAGGTGGTGAAATTGGTAACCTAATTTTTCAACTGCTCAAAATTAACTTTCTCCTATTTTCGCATTTTCTCTCCAGCAGTTATATTCTTCTTTTTTTGAGAATTTTTTAATAGTTTTTAAAATTTTCAAGTTAATAATGGCGACTTTGGCCGTCTGTCGGCGGTAATTTTCTTGTTTCTTTGTTTTTTATTTTTGCTCGTTTCTTTGTTTTTATTTTTTATTTTTTGTTAGATGTTTTGGTATGTTCTTCATCTGCTGTTATGGCACGTTCTTTGTCTGCCTCTATGGCACGCTGATATTGAAGGCATCTACAACTTGGTGTATGTTACAGTTGAATTTTACCGCATAAAATATCGTGGGTTGGTTGTTTGTGGAGTTAACCAAGACGTTTTTTTTTTGTTGATTGGAGTAATTCAATGATTTGCGCTCTTCCAGCGAGCACTCCAAGATTTCGCTATGGTGATAGATTTGAATAACACTGATGAAGATTTTATGAGAATTATTTAAATTTTTTATTCATGTTTACATACTCTTTATTTTTCTACGTTTATTTTTATATTTTAGGATATGCTTATCTATGTATTTCTTCTTCTTATTTAATGAAATCTAGTGTTTGATTAAAAAAACTGCTCAAAATCACATAAAAATCAAGTGTTATAATTTATATGTAAATATTGTACTATATACAAAATTATAGTACAAGTCAATTATGAGAGGTTTCATTAGTTATTTTCAATATACCTTAAAAGGATGGAAACCCTCTACCCAAACTATGTCTTTTTTGGTGCCACACTTTAAAAAAATTGGTTTAGAGTTTAAAGTTTAAGGTTAAGGGTTATAGTTAGCGTTTAGAGAATTAGGAGTAGGCTGTATTTTTTAGTGTGTAGGATTTATGGTTTAGGATGTGGAATTTAAGGTTAGGGTTTATAATTTAATTTTTTAATGTTTTTAGTGTGGGGCATAAAAAGGGACATGATTAGGAACCAGAAGATTTTTGTTCATCTTAAAATGAAAGTTAATTATATTATGCTTTATTTATAAAAATTATAATACTTAAAATGTTGTAAATAAAATAACGAAGAACAACGAACAAGAATAAAAAAACAAAAAAAATGAGAGAAAGAGAGAGATTTGTATTATTCTCAAATATAGAATTGTGTACAATGCCTTCAATAAATCATCTATTTATAGGCATCCACATAGACATCCACATAGATAAATATTCATAGACACTCCCCCTTGAATGTCTATGAAGATAATGTGCCCCGTCAAAACCTTACTAAGATAAAATCTAATGAGAAAAAAAAATCTTTAGTGAAGGAAAAAGAGTACACACATCTTTGTAAGGAAATCAACAACGTCCAAATGAGTTAGACCAATATCATCTTTGTCATTTTCGCAAACAAAATTTGCTTCTATTTTTTTTATTTTATCATTCAATGATTGTTGATGTTTTCAGCGTACGATAAGTACGAGACCAGTGGTTTATAACATCACATTGGTAATAAAAAGGATTTCACTTCCTTAGAATGATCTTTATCACTTTTTTCATTCTTATAACCTCACTATCGGTGGGTAGAAGTATTCTTAAAATAACCATATTTTCCATGTCTATATACATGACTACAATCGCGACCACAACTACTAATGTGATATTTATTCTTTCTTTTAAATAATCTCACATTCACTTCGGGGAATGGGGTAGAGCCGATGGGCCTTTAAAACATTTTCACGATATTGTGTTTGAGGACAACATTATTTGTGTGAAAAGTGGAGCAAGTTTTTATTAACATATCCTCATCATTGATACTTTAACCATATAACTTCAGTTGTGAGTATTTTGGATCATATCAAAGTTATATTACTAACTGAATAGTGATTTACAATGTTTGCATTCACTTCGGGGAATGAAACAGATCTAATAATCGCATGGAATAAACACAATGCTTGCATTCACTTCAGGGAATGCCTCCCACAAAATTTTTCGGATCAAGACGAATTTTCGTAACTTGAACTTGTGAGGAGTCTATAGTCAAGTTTTTCGACGTAGAAAAATTATTGCTTTCGAGCAAAATCACCATGATTTATTGCACTTTAAAAACTTAGTTAAAAGAATAAAAATAAAATTAGAATTTATCGATATTGATTTTCCTCTTGAGGACAATGGAGACATAGCAAATGACCAAGATAGCTTCTTATATTGTCATGTCTCTTTCTAAGTCATCATACCATGTAAAACTCAAAACACGAATAGAAATATTAACTTTCATCAATAGAATAACATAAACGATATTGATCTTTAATATAATCAAATATGAATATAAGAACGAGGGAGCATATTAAAAAATTTCTTTTTCACTTTAAAAATATTCATATTAGGAGTCAAATTAGAATTAGCAAAAAATAAAATATCTAAATTAGACGGATATAAAACGATGAGAGGCCAATAGTAAATTATATCGTCATCTTTTGAATTGGTTTCTATGATTTATTGCACTTTAAAAACTTAGTTAAAAGAATAAAAATAAAATTAGAATTTACCGATATTGGTTTTCCTCTTGAGGACAATGGAGACATAGCAAATGACCAAGATAGCTTCTTATAATGTCATGTCTCTTTCTAAGTCATCATATCATGTAAAACTCAAAACACGATTAGAAATATTAACTTTCATCAATAGAATAACATAAACGATATTGATCTCTAATATAATCAAATATGAATATAAGAATGAGGGAGCATATTAAAAAATTTCTTTTTCACTTTAAAAAATATTCATATTAGTAGTCAAATTAGAATTAGCAAAGAATAAAATATCTAAATTAGACGGATATAAAACGATGAGAGGTCAATAGTGAATTACACCGTCATCTTTTGAATTGGTTTCTATGATTTATTGCACTTTAAAAATAAAATTAGAATTTCCGATATTGGTTTTCCTCTTGAGGACAATAGAGACATAACAAATGACCAAGATAGCTTCTTATAATGTCATGTCTCTTTCTAAGTCATCATATCATATAAAACTCAAAACACGATTAGAAACATTAACTTTCATCAATAGAATAACATAAACGATATTGATCTTTAATATAATCAAATATGAATATAAGAATGAGGGAGCATATTAAAAAATTTCTTTTTCACTTTAAAAAATATTCATATTAGTAGTCAAATTAGAATTAGCAAATAATAAAATATCTAAATTAGACGGATATAAAACGATGAGAGGTCAATAGTCAATTATACCGTCATCTTTTGAATTGGTTTCTATGACACACAACATGACAATGAGTAAGGGCTAGTTTAGCATTGCTTTTGAAAAGTGATTTTTAAAAGTGTTGTTAGAAAGAGATTTTGAAAAGAAATTTTAAAAAGTTAGTTGTAAGATTTTAGTGTTCATCATTGCTGTCAAAAAGTGCTTTTAAGAAGATAAATAACTATTTTGGACATGATATTGTAAGTTATATATATATGTATATATATATATATATATATGTATATGTATATATATATATGATATTTAAATTCTCTAATGTTATAATATATGAAATATATCAGCTTAAATTATTATAAAAATATAAAAAATATTTTTATTAATAAATATATTTTTTAACAATTATACGTGTTCCATGAAAATATAACAAATTTGAAATATTTTATTTAAAAAACTTGACAAGAATAAATATAAATCATTTTAAAATTTAAAAATAATTATTAATTATATAATTATATCTTCGTAAACAATTATAAATTTATAAATTATAAATAAACACAATAACAAATTAAGGTTAAAATTGTAATTTAGCTCTCAAAATCACTTTTACAACCGCAAAAGCTAAAAATTTTAGCTTTTGCGTTTGGGTTAAAAATCACTTTTCAAAAGCAGATTTTTCTCCAAAAGCTAACTGTTTAGCATAGCTTTTGGCCTCAAACCAGCTTTTGGAACCAAAAGCTGGTTTAAAAAGCAATCCAAAAGCTGGTTTAAAAAGCAATGCTAAACAAAGTCTAAATTTAAAAATTGGAAAGCTCAAAGGCATCATTATCCTCTTTCACGTACAGTAAAATCTTTATAAATTAATACTCTTGAAATTAAAAAATTTTATTAAATAATAAATTTTTTCGGTCCCAACTTGGACCAATGTAAAAAATCATCAAATTCGATAAGATAATAATATAATAATTTTTTGGAGATCCACTTTATAAATATAAAGGTCCCATCAAAACTATAAATTAATAATTCATAAATATTACAATTACTACTTTGGTAACTTGCTAATTAAAATATGAATCTATTGTAATCTGTTTGTTTTTAAAATTCAAATGGAATTCAATTTCATCTCTAACTTTTCTAATTGCACCCACAAGTTCTAGCGTTGAGGTCTCCAACTGCAATAAAAAGTTGTGAAGAGTTGTTCACTTATCATGCATGAATATATTTAATTAGTTACATCAAATCAGTACATTGTTTTTTAACTTATTATTTGATTAATTACAGTGAACTTAATAGATACATGGAAATTATATTCAGTTAGTTTCAATAAATTCGTAAATTCATAAATGCAATATTAAATTGAAACAATGAATTATTAAGTACATGCATTAGTTTAGTTAGATATAAATAATTTGATACATGAATATATTTAATAACATATACATGAATTACTTATTTTTAATTAATTGAAATATTATGTTTAATTTACAATTTATTTGCACACAATATCTTTATCAAAGTTATATTTGCTGAATTGAAAATTTTTTTTTTAATTAATAAATTATTAATTTATCGATATATTAATATCTTTAAATTAATAAAATTTCATGGTCTCAAAAGTATTAATTTATAAAAGTTGTGAAGAGTTGTGCACAACAAATGCTTGACGCTAGAGCTTTTATTTTCAATTTCACGAGCCTTTTTATATAGTAATAATAATATTATAATTAATAATAACCTATAGTTGTTTTCACCGTTTTCAAGTTTAAAATTCACCACTCATGAGTCATGACACTAATTATTTTCTTTGAAAATCTTTAATTCAAAATAAACTTACAGTGTTTAGATAACACATGAATTTATAACATAGAATAACAAATAAGTAGACATGAAATTACATTGTGTTTAGAGGACACTAGAGAACTTACAGTGTTTTGAGAACACGAGTTTATTCTAAGTTTTTTTAATGACGTCGTGGGATTACACATCCATCAAACAGTTAAGCGAGATTGTGTTGATAATGTGTTATAAATAAAATTACGAAAAATAACGAATAAGAATAAAAGAACAAAAAGATGAGAGAAAGAGAGATTTGTATTATTCTCAAATATAAACTTGTGTACTATGTCTTCAATAAATCATCTATTTATAGGCATAACAAGTACATAATACATTAAACTCTAATTAATGTAGATAATATTCCTAATGATAAAGTAAGTCAAATATCCTTAATAAATTTCTTATCGTAGTAGACATCCACATAAATAAATATTCATAACATAAAACACGTTTTACAATCATAATTTAAATATTTATAAAAAATTAATTATATTATGCTTTATAATAGTATATTATGCAATATTTGAGTGATTAATTAGATTATTAATTCATCATCTCCGTAGAGGTAATTTAGAAGAAATAAAATGAGAGAAACCAATGAATGATAAGAGTTTGTTTTAACATTGATAGTGTCGTCGTGTTATCTTTAGGATTTGGTTCGATAAGTGAGGTAATTTGTTGCAAGCTGAACTACGGCCGTAAATGAAAACGAAATCAACGTTCAACAAACCGTTCATAAATTATTTGGCGGAAATTTCGTTTATTTATTAAATGAACGAACATGAATAAAATTTTATGTTCTTTAAATTAAATGAACGAACACGAACAAAATGCTTGTTCGTTCATTTACATTCGTGAACGTTCAGTAATCCGTTTGTTTATGTTCGTTTAAATTTATTCACATATGTCTATTTATATTTATTATTTTTTATAATAAAAATATTATATTTAAAAAGTATAAAAGAAAAAGGGGGAAATTAAACAATTCGTACGAGACTTCAGACTTCTTTTGGAAAAAAAATTAAACAATATTCAATGTTCGTTTCTGTTTATTTATTATTTTTTAACGAACGAACATGAAAAATTAGTTATGTTCGTTTAATTGTTCGTATTCGTTTATTTGTTCGGTTAAAATTAAATTAACGAACATACACATACCTTTATTCGTGTTCGTTCGGTTCGTTTATATGACTAAATTGAACCACGTAGAACTTATGAAATGGTTATGTTTTGTGTGATTTCGTAGTTTCAAACATCTTCGTGTCCAAACTGATTGCACATAAATTGTAAAAATAATTATCAATCCGAATATTACTCATAATTCATTGTCATTGGTTCGAGCAAATACATATATATGTGGGGATGGGATCCAGTTACACTATGTAAAACTCAATTAGTTTTATACTAATCTATGGCCAATGGGTGAGTAAAATGGATGGATGAGATTAAAAATACAATATATGAAGATTATCACTTATAAGAAAAAAAAGTAAAAAGTTAATCTCATCCATTCATTTCATACATCTAATGGCCATAAAATAATGTAAAACTGGTTGAATTTTACATAATGTAAATGAATCCTAACTTATATATATAATCGTGTGAAAAGTTGGATAATGAAGATTGAATGGATTCAAACGTGAAACTAACATGATAATCGATAGTATAGCCAAAATATTTTTTTTCAAATTTTCAGATGTACTAATATGATGATATTCATAATTTAGTTCGTGTCATTGTTAATAGATTGATCCTCCTTCGGGGGTCTGTTGCAGGGGCGGAGCTCCTTTAGGCCAAGGGGTCCCAGCCCCTGTTAAAAATATATAATTATATGATGATTTTGATATAATAATAATTTAGTCTCTGTAAAAATAATTAAATAAATTAAAAATACAAGAGTTTATTAAATATATAATCGAATAGAGGTTGAATTAGGGGTGTAAATGAGCCGAAGTTGAACGAATAAGATTTTGTTCGTGTTCGTTTATTTATATTTGAAGGTGTTCATGCTCGGTTCGTTCAAATTTTTAATATCATGTTTGTGTTTGTTTATTTATTTTTGATGGTGTTCGTGTTCGTTCGTTTAACGTTCATGAACATGTTCGTTTATATGACCGCTAACATGTTCGTTTATATATTCGTCAAATGGTAGAATTACACCACTAGCCTTTAAGCTCATTAGGCTTCACGGTTTGAACTCAAAAATCACCACGTGTTCAATTTAGTCCATACATTCACCAATATTTAAAATGTAAAAAAAAAGGAAAAGGAAACCAAGTAAATGAGCTTATAAACGAGCTTGTTCGTGAACATAAACGAACGAAATACACCTTTGTTTGTGTTCGTTCGTTTATTAAAAAGACATAAAAATTTGTTCATACTCATTTTTTAACTGACTAAACGAACATTATACGAACGATTCCCTAATAATTTGTCGAACGCTCTATCCATTTACATATGTTGGTTGAACTAAAGAATAATGAGCATGTATCCTCAAATGTTTTGGTCCAATAACAATTTAGGTCCTTATAATTTTAAATATTAGACAAATTAAGTCTTGCCCCATAAAATTTAAGTATAAATACGTAATAAACCCTTATATTTTTTAAATTTAATATTTTAGCCCCTACTAATATTCGATCTTGGCTTCACCCTTGGTCTGCTGTATCTTAATTTCGTTGGCTTATACCTCTTTGATTAAAAAAACTTAAATTGTATTTTCTAATATCAATTATTAATTATTGGAATGTAAAAATAAATAGAGGAAATCTAAACAATATTTTTTAGAATTTGGATTATATTCAACGGCGAAAGGAATATAAAGAATTCACACCTTTTACAATAGAAATACAATGCTGAACAAAACAATAAAAATATAAAGGTGTAAAAAACGTTGAACATGCCAAACCTAACACTGTCAGAAGAAATCTTCTGAAATAAAAATCCAGAAAAACTATACTTTGCCTTGAGTGCTCTTTGAATATAGCAAAAATTCTTCCGCTACTTGATCTTGGTATGGGAATCATAACATGTATAGAACAACCTCCTTCGTTGAAAAGCATTAGTTCGAATGCGTAACTGTCAAAAGACAGACTACTGTCATGAAGACAGACAAAAACTGCTAAAAAGCAGATGAAAGAACTGCCACCAAGCAGACAAAAGAACTGCCATAAAAGCATATTTGAATAAGAATCCGACAAAGTAAAAAAAAAACAAGAAACAAACTTAAAAACGAAACATTTATCAGAAAAGATAAATTTTATTTATATAAAAATTTAGTAAAACGGCTAAAGGTCGCTGGCGATAAAAAACAATAAAGAAAAAGAGATTAAAAAATTTATAATCGTCTAAAAAAATGGAGAAGTGAAAAAGTGGAGTATGGATGCTACTAATAATTAATAAACGTTGATAGTTTAAACAAAAAATTGTATAGCAATTAAGTGTGGGTTGTTTTATGAGATTCTCAACCTAATTTAATTTTTTTAAAATAATATAAGTTGGCAGTTACAATCCAAACCACGTCAGCATATGGGGCCCATCATATAATAATTCAATCACCCCCATATTTTGAAATAGTTGTGCATTGGGACCCACCATTTGAATCAAAACATAAAATATATATATATAAAGAGCGCGCCTGATTGATTCCTGCACTTACTTCCGATTACATCAGAATTAATCTAACGGTCCATATTAGCTGACTTCGCCAGACAGTGAGGAAGAAGAAAGGGAAGAACCATTACATCTGTCATCAACTGTAGGCCCAACACGGGCCCATTTTCTCAACGACTTTTCCTATAGTATTTTATAGCATAAATTACTCAAATGACCACTTAATTATATGGAATTAATGTTGATATGATCAATATACTTCCAATTTTATTATTATGATCTTTTAATTATTTAAATAATATTAATCAAATCACCTACTATTAAAACCTAACGAGTGAGTTTTGTGAGGAATATAATCTAAGAATGCTTAGTGTAAGTGGCTTGCCTTTGCCACTTAGCCAAGCGCAATTTTGAGGTAAAGAATATCAAATTTAATATATGTGTTAGTTGGTTATTAATGTCAGAAAAGAAAAATAAATGTGGATTAAAGAGCCGAACATGACACATTTAAGATGCATAAAATTATCAAAATTAATTAAATATATCTAATAATTAAATTAAAGTTAACAACATTTTACATATATTTTAAATAATAGTTAAGGCATGATTTAAAATAAAAATGGTTTCAAGTTTTTTTTTATATTTTTACATATATATATACATATTTTTTTCTTTTTCATATTTATTTTTATAATTTTACATATATAATCGTTGAATTGAGTTTTTAACTTAATTAATAATTTTAATATTTATTAAAATTTTAATTAAATTGCTATTTATATATACGGATTTATATTAAAAATTTTAAAATTATATTAAATTCATTTAGCGAATCCAAACTCGCGAACATAATTAAAAATTTTAAAAATATATATTAAAAATTCAAATGAAAATATACTAAAAATATACTAAAAATTATAATTTCACATAATTCAAATGAAAATATATTAAAAATTCAAAATTTTAAAAAATATACTAAAATTCAGATATATTAATTCAGACATACTTGATAGTTGTCATGTCCAAAGTAATTCGGAGACAAAGGCTCCAGCGTCCATGATGTCCCACCTTCTAAGGCATGAAGCCAAGACTAGATATTCTAAAGGCGTAAGTGTTTTTTCGGAGTCTTTCGTTCCGGAGTCATAGGTATAAAAATTTACATTAGTATAATATTAATTTAATTCAAATTATATTCATATACTAATATGATTTTATAAACATATTAATATTTATTTTATAATATTTACTTCATTCTTAAATTATAATTTAAATTAACATATTCTTATGCTCTAATATAATTACAAATAAATAAAACACATTCGTATTAAATAGAAATAAATGGATTATTCTAATAATAAAAAATATTAGATTAAATTATAAAATTTAAAAATAAAGAGATATTGTTGTGAATAAAATAAAGAAGAACAAGAATAAGAACAAGAAGAACAAAGAGATGAGAGAAAGAGGGAGATTTGTATTATTCTCAAATATAGACTTATATACATTGCCTTCAATAAATCATCTATTTATAGGCATAAGAAGTACATAATACATTAAACTCTAATTCATAGAGATAATATTCCTAATAATAAATAAATCAAACTCCTTTGATAAAGTTCTAATCATGATAGACATCCACATAGATAAATATTCATAACACTCCCCCTTGGATGTCTATGAAGATAATGTGTCTCGTTAAAACCTTACTAAGATAAAAACCCAGTGGGAAAAAAAATTCTTTAGTGAAGGAAAAAGAGTACACACATCTTTGATACGCATAACATGTTGCCTCATTAAAAACCTTACCAGGAAAACTCATTGGGACAAAACCTCAGTTAAGGGAAAAAGAGTGCAACGCGTATTTACTCCCCCTCATGCAAACATCACAGAAGATCTTTGAATCTTCATAATTTAATCTTGAATATCATTTTTCTAAAGATCGTGAGGGATGAAAACTTTGGAGTAATATGTTCCATGATGTATCCACTTTCAAACTGAGATATACATCTTGCGTTATCTTCACACAAGATAGTTTTTATCATATCTTGTAAAAGTAAATCCACATATCTTACCCAATAGTTGTAAGATTGTTGGATGTGAATAAAGATAATTAAATCACAGAAGATCTTTGGCTTGCCTCGTGCATAACAATTATTTCTACGACATTTGAGGAGGCATCAACGAATGTTTGAGGATCTAAATGTAATGATCTTTGTATATTCATAGATATTTCTTGACCAACTAATATATAGTACTTCATGACCAAGAAAAGATATAATTATCTTTATTCACATCCAACAATCTTACAACTATTGGGATACTCAATAGATATGTTCTATTCATATTGAATCTTCTTTAAGATTCTTTCAGCTTATGTATATTCATAGACAAAAGAAATATATAAAAATGATCGATCTTCAGGTCGAGATAAACTTGATGTCAAGATTCAAGTACTTGTATTGAAAGTACTTCATGAGTTTCCAATTTGAAGCTCTTTAGGAGTTCTAAAATTATCATAATGGATCTTGATCCAAACTCTTTTATAAAATACATAAGGAAATCTGATCATTCTTATAGTATTTTCTCAATTAGTATTCACTAAGGCGATTATACCAAATACGCCAAAATATTCATGAGACATGTCTAAATAAATTTCCTCAGAAATTTCCAAATGCTTATAGCATTTTAGATCCTTCAAGGATAAATATGGATCCACAAATAATTAGACGCATGTAAAATTTTCAAAACTGCCAAAGTAATTGCATCCACCATGAAGTAATTAAAACTTTTCATAAATCATAGTTCAAGTCGTATTTACGACTACTTATTTGTGCCTCACTTGCATTACACCTTTAGGTGTTTGGACTGCTGGTCCAAATACTTCTATTTTAGAAGTTCAAAGCGTCTTTCAACATTGGCCAATTCAATATCTATACTTCTGGATAGATTTTATACAAGATCCTCGATTTCTTTCTTTACTTCTATAGAAGTATTTTATGTAAAATTGTTTGTAAAATCGTTGTCGACAACTTTCCAATTTTCTGGTTCTATTCTCGTAATGACATAACTCATCGAGATCTCTTCAAGATTTCAATCTTTATTTCAGGTACCTAAAACTCTTCTAGAGTTTTATTATTTGTTATGTCTTGGGTCTCTTCAAGAGCACCTGCCTCCAATATATAATCATCTCATATTACTTTCTATTTAAGAGAATTTTGATCATTGGAACCATTTCAACTATCATGCTTCAGGCATGATTTACATTCTCTCGCTCTAACATGTAATTTAAACTTAGAGCGTTTCAGTTGGTATATGAGACTTAATTACTCTCATTGGGTCAGTAAATATGTCTGGCAGTTGACATGTAATAACATGAATTATCTTATGAACTTCTAGTCCATATACGAGGATATAGATAATGATAATTCATTTTCCTCTATCCAGCTGATTATTATCTCCCCTGATGTTGAGAAAAATTATGTCATAAATGATTCTCCAATTAATGTTTAAGAATTTAAACATAAAAGGAGACTCGTACTCAATATATATTCTCAACCCTTTTTATTTACCCATTTTGTGCGTTGTGGTGGAGCAATTCATATCACACATTCAAAAATCATAAAATGGGAAATGTATGGTTTCTGACCAAAAACCAATCATAATGGGGAGTTTATTATAACTCGTTGGCTTGATGCATATAAGTGTTGCTATATAGAAACACCATATAAATAATAACTCTTTTGTTCTCATAGTTTAGCTATTAAATAGGAGGCATCCAATTGAAATTTTGCTAAACTATATTTTTCATAATCAATAAGCTTTGTAACAACTGATATAGCCTAAAATATAAACCCACTAGCTTTTCAAGACGAATAGTCTAACTGCATAATCTGAATCATTTTAGAATCAATCTCACAAACTTCTGGTTGTAAGTCGATAAAACAATGTAGATGCATCTACTAAAATCATATAAAAATTTTCCACATTTGTGGATATATGGGCCCATATTTCATTCAGATGTGCAAGACATACAGTCTCAACTTCAGTACAAGAACTTTAAGTTTTAATTCTTTTGGTAAGTGGGATCATCTATATCCTTTGAGAACAAACAACACAAGAACTTCAGGTTCTTTTAGTAAGTGGAATTAATCAATTCCTTTAAGTAACACAAGAACTTCACGTTCTTTAATAAGTGGAATTTAATCCATTCCTTTGAGAATAAGCACTACAAGAACTACAAGTTCTTTTAATACACGTGCATGTAAATCTCAATAATTTCTGCACCATTATTGATCAGGATGGTCTAACCGATCATGCCAACTATATATATGTGTGTATATATCTCTGAATTTGTAAACTTCTTGTTTACCATAACATGTAATTCAATCCTACTCGTACATGTCTAGTACGACCATCAAAATTGTTCCTTTAAATAGGAATATATTTAGCTCTTTCGGAGCTTTCAATTGAAATTATCTTTTGGTAGCAATATATAGCTCTCCTAGAGCTTTCAACTGATTTTTTGACTACCAGAACTTATATCCATATTGGCTTATTTCAAATGCCAATTGATAACATATGTTATCTATAATTTCCAAGGGGATATTTTGCGAACTCATATTTCTCTCTTTATGACTTTGACGAGTATAACGCAATGTGAATATGGAATAAAGTTCCATTTGACAATAACATATTTGCTCAACCAGAGCCTTTTGTGATATTAGTACTCCCGGATATAGTACTCACATTATTATCTTGCATTTTAATCGAAAAATGCATAATTGTGCACCTTTCAAAATGTGCTTTGTTTCATTTACTTCAGGTAATGAAAATATGTACTTTGTATCATTCACTTCGAGGAATGAAAAATATAAAATATAACACATCATATCAAGTCGATTATCTATCAAAGATAAATTTTCAAGTGTTCTTCCGAAGTATTGATATTTTAGTACTTTGAGAAATACTACTCATATTTTTCCCTTGCATTTAAATGAGAAAAATATTTCTTATGCTTAAGTACAATATGAGTACTTGCATTATCTACTAGACATAAATAGCCACAATTCTAGGCATAAATAGCCACAATTCATTGTATATTTTATTCCGGAAGTAATCATATTCTTCAAATAATAAATTAACATAAAGCGTAAATAAATAATATATGAAATAAATAAACATAAAGCAAACTAACATAAATAAATAATAAATAAAACTAATTAACATAAAAATAAAATAAAATAAAAAAACCCCAATTATTCATGTTAGAGGTTATAAGGGAGATAAAATAAATGATAAATTATTCCCTTCAATGATTATGAGAAAATTAACAATATCCAATTGAGTTGGACCAATAACGCCATAAACAAATTTTGTTTATATTTTATTTCATTTATCATTCATGATTATGGATAAAGTCCATAATACTTTGGCGTTTGACAAGTACGAAACCAATGGTTTATAACATCACATTGGTAAAAGGATTTCACTTCCTTAGAATGATCTTTATCACTCTTGTCATCCTTATAACTTTGCTACCAGCGGGTAGAAGTATTCTTAAAACGATTATATTTTTCATGTGTATATTCATAGCCTCGACCACGACCACAACTTTTAATGTGATTTTTTATTCCTTCCATAATATAATCTCACATTCACTTCAGGGAATGGAGTAGAGCCAGTGGGCCTTTAAAACCTTTTTCACATATCCTTATCACAGAGAACAAAGATTTAATCCTCGTACGCGGCATTGTTAAACCTGTCCACAAGGTCCTTTAAAAACCTTCTTTGAGACCAGTAGCCTCGCAGAACGGGATGTCCAGCCAATTATACTTGGATTATATCGAAATTATGTCTCTAATTGAATAATGATTTACCATGTTTGCATTCACTTCAGGGAATGAAACAGATCCAATAATCGCATGGAATAAACATCATGCTTGCATTCACTTCAGGGAATGCCCCATCATTGATAATTACATGGAATAAACATCATGCTTGCATTTACTTCAGGGAATGCCCCATCATTGATAATCACATGGAATAAACATCATGATTTGCATTCACTTCAAGGAATGCCTCCCATAAAACTTTTTGGATCAAGAAGAATTTTCGTAACTTGAAATTGGGAGAAGTCTATGGTCAAATTTTTCAACGAAGAAGAAATATTGCTTTTGAGCAAATATAGACTTTATAATAATCTTCTTGTAAATTCAAAATCATCATGATTTATCGCACTTTAAAATTGTATTTTAAAAGATAAAAATAAAAATAGAGTTTACTGATATTGAATTTCGTCTCAAAGACAATGATGACGTAGCAAATGAACCAAGGCATCTTCTCATAATCTTTTTTACGCCATGTCTCTTTCCAACTCATTTGAATACATGTAAAACTCAAAACACGGTTAAAAACATCGACTTTTATCAATAGAATAAAAATATATAATAATAAAAATCATTTAATGTTCGATCAAAATGTATAAAAGTAATCATGGATAAAATTGAACTAAGCATAACCATAAAAGTGACATGATCAAATTATAAACCACCCTAGGACCAAACGACATTTGATGAAAATACATTAAAATAACATTTTTTTATCAAAATAACATCAAAACCTTGGGTTTTGAAAAGAAAAACCTTTTTTCGAGACTCCAGCCTTGATTTACCCAACAAAGTCTTTTCATAGGGAAATACAATTCAATCATCGCCAGAAAGTGATAAAATCAATACATTTTCATACACACAGAGAATAACCAAACAAAAAATGCAATTCACGCAAAAATGAAAGGAAACAAATTCAATAATTGGATTCGGTAAACTTGTAATTGAATTTGCAACGAAAATTTAAACGATGATACCTCGAGATCTGAGAGAAAAAAGGGAAGATAGAAAACGAAAGAAGCTCGAGAGCGGCTATCGACTTCTCCTATGTTGAAACCAATATCAAATTAAAATTCTTTTCGAGAATCACCAATAACAGCCACGGTACTTGAGCGAGATCGTGATGATAACGTGTTGTGAATAAAATAAAGAAGAACAAGAATAAGAACAAGAAGAACATAGAGATGAGAGAAAGAGGGAGATTTGTATTATTCTCAAATATAGACTTATATACAATGCCTTCAATGAATCATCTATTTATAGGCATAAGATGTAACACCCGTGTCTAGGGCCTAGGAGGTAGCCGGGTTGTTGTTCGAGTCAATTAAAATCTAATTAAAATAAACCAACTTTGAAAAATGGCCTATTTGAGTCTTATTAATGAGGGAGGGACCAAAGTCGTAATTTGCCCACATTTTAAATAAAGGAAGACAACTTTTCCATAAAGGTTGTCATCTTCCTCTTCATTTTCTTTTTACCAATTTCAAAAACCCTCCCCCATTTTCAAACACCCCTAAACCCTAGTTACTATTCCATTAGCTTTGCTAGCCGATTTCTACACCAAATTGCAAGGTAAATATATTTTCTTAACCTCCTCTCTATCCTCTACCCATCTATGGTTTTAGATTTCAAAAACATTGAGTTTTGGGAATTAGGGTTTATGTGGAAAATTGGGGTTTTGATGGGGTTTTTCAATTTGTTTTAAGAAATTGTTTTGGGGTTATGTTTAATCATAACGAAATATGCAACATATCTTAATTTGGTAGATTTTGGGTGAATTTTCGTAGTGGGTCTTTAAGGCCAATTTTAGGGTATGAAAAATTGGGTTTTTGAGAGGATTTGTGTTGAAATTGAAGGGTTGATGGTCTACCTATGTTAGGAGGGTCATTTGGGATATGTTGGAAGTCATTTGGGTGCTTGGAATTGGACATTTCAGCCCTTGGTTGTGAGAGTCCGAAAATTGGGTTTTTGAGATGCTATGTGATTTGGAATTTGTGGAAATTGAGTTGTATTTTGCAAAGTGGATTGATGGTTGAATTAGCATTGATTTGGGAAGTGATGTATGTGTTTTGTTTGGCTAGAAGCAAGGGGAAACGTGGAAGAGGCTTCGGGATCGAATCCGGGAATTTGAAGAACGGTCGCTTGCTTGGTCTTGGAGCTTGGGAGCTTAGGTGAGTGGTTGTTTGCTTTTAAAGGATTTAATTAGTTGGTTCGAGTATGTGGACTAGGTTGGGCTTGGTAAACCCACCTAGAGTTAGGATTAGGGTGGTAGCCTAATCCTAAACTTAGTCTAAGCCTTTGGATGAACTCAAATGTATGAATGTATATGCCCCGTATGTCTTGTGGTATGAATGCTTATGTATGTTGTTTTATACATGTGAGTTGAGGCATGGGTTGTATTGCTTAAAGCATGCATGGTGATGGTTTACGGTTGTGTCCGTGGTGAGTACGTGCTAAGCACGGAAATGATTGAAATGAGTAATGTGGAATGAGTAAAATATTGGCACTAGTATACTTAAATACAAATGATCGATCATTAGGATGTTAGTGTGTACACATGAGTCAAAAGTCGCGCGTGGCCTTGGTGGCGTTGAGTCACCAAGGAGGAGTACGGGTACGCCCGGAAATGGTAATTAAATATAGTCGGTGATGAGTGGAATCCCATCGACGGGGCGTGAGGATGAGTGGAATCCCCTCCGCGAGACCGGTGATGAGTGTAATCCCACCGTCAGGTAATGGTTGTGTTGTTGGATGTGAGTTCCAACGGTTGTCCGCGTATTTGAGTTATAGCTAGGTGCCAATGTTGACTGATAT
Source organism: Hibiscus tridactylites (assembly GCA_958450335.1). NCBI lineage: Eukaryota > Viridiplantae > Streptophyta > Magnoliopsida > Malvales > Malvaceae > Hibiscus > Hibiscus tridactylites. The sequence continues at coordinate 55,655,083 of OY288282.1, forward strand.
GTGTATCAATGTGTTGAGATTTATGAGCTGTTTGGATGTCTAAATGTGATTGCATGTATGGTAGTGTTGAGCTCATGATTATGGCATATATGTGATATATTGCTCATGCATCTATATCTTGTGGACTCTTGGTAAATGTAAGTTGCCTTGGCTAGATCGTGCTCGGACCCTGCAATGTTGAGGTTTGTTTTTAGAGCTTACCCTCACTAAGCATCATTGCTTACGCTCTCTTTGTTCAACATTGCAGATCCTTAGTTCGTGGGTTGCTCGGGCAAGTGGAGGGCCTCCAAGTGTGGTTTTTGGGACTTGAGTTCACCAAGTATGGATTTCAAATGTTAGCCTTGTAATAGCATAAGCAATGGGACATGTATGATTTGGTTGGTTGTTGTTGGTCGATAGGGGCATGTGTAGACTCCTTTATATATTGCTTTTGCATGAATGTGATTGCCATGATGAATGTTAACTCATGCTCTTTTGCTTACTTTGGATATTAGCCTTATGCCTTAAGAGTTTTTATATGTGTTTGATTGATGTTTGTATGGATGCATGTTGTGGGTTGTTGCCCTAGTAGTAGATATGTTTAAATCTTGCTAATGCATGATAGTAGTGTTGGTATATCTTGGGTTTAAATGCGTGGCTGCTGTATGGTGTTTTGGAGGTGTTTTGGGGCATCCTTGTGCCTCAAAACAGCCCAGAAAAGTCTGCAGACAGGGGGTGTTTCGGAACGGGTCCCCGTGTTCCGAAACGACCCCTGTGTAAATGGCCTGCCGTTTCGAAACGGATGAGGGTCATTCCGGAACGTTTTCGCTACTGGAATTTTGAGAAATTGACGAGATGAAGCCGTTCCGAAACGGGCTTCTGAAGTTCCGAAACGGTCAAATATCGTTGACCACGAGATATTGACCGTCAAGGCCGTTCCGATACGGGTCTCCCCTGTTTCGGAACGGTCACCTTATGGTTGACCCTGGCCTTTGACTAAGTCAAGGCGTTTCGGAACACCCGATGGGCGTTCCGAAACGGCCTGCTGTATTGGTATAAAATGGACTGTTTATGTCTTGTTTGGTCGGAGAATGTTTCTTTGTTTGTAATCTTCCGCTGTTGTGTTTCACATAGGGATTAAATATGCATCTAGATAAGATTAAAGTTAAAAGAAATTTTTGGGTCGTTAACCGAGGAGAAACCTTAACGGGTTTCGCTTCGGTTTTCCCCGTGTGGCCCACTCGGACCGGTCATCCGACCAGACCGGGACGAGGGGGTTACACTTGTTGGTATCAGAGCCTAAGGTTACCGAGACCTTGGGCAGGTAAGTGAGGTAAGTTTAAGTTTTTAAGTTGAATTGCACGGTGTTTGCTTATTCTGCAAGAATGGTTGCTTATGTGACAAGTATGCTGATTGTTTTACTTTTAAGCATGTGTGTGTGGGTCCCATTGCTACTATTACATTGGAAAAAAAATGATTTTTAAGTGAGGAAACGTACTTGAAACACTTGGAAGCCTTACCTTGCTAACCCAGCTTGTATGTTTTGTTATTGTGGTTGTAGTTGATAATCGTGAGAGCGATGTCTAGACCGAGAGGTAGACCGATGTTGGTTCGTCAGGAACCACGAGTTGTGTCTCCTGTTGAGCCGGCAGTTGGTGCGGGGGCTCACATAGAGGGACCGAGGGCAGCGGGAGTTGGCGCTCCTCCACCACCTCCTCCACCGGGAGTTGGGGGCGAGGATGGAGCCGGAGGAAATGGACCTCAAGGTGGCCAAGGTCCAGCTGGAATTGATATGACTCCGCTTGTGCAAGCGATAGCGGGAGCATTCCAGGCCGCAGTTGCGGGAGCTCAGGCTGCAGCTCAGCCTAGGTGCGATGATGCTAGCTTACCCTTGGAAAGGCTCCGTAGCTTAGGGGCCGGGGAGTTTAGAGGATCTACTCCGGAGAGGTCGGAGTTATGGTTGGAAAAGACAGTTCGTATCTTGGCTCAGATGGGTTGTGCGGGCGCACGTAGATTGGGTTGTGTGATCTCACTGCTTCAGGGTGATGCCTACACCTGGTGGGTCACCATCACTACCGGGGTTCCAGAGACAGAAATTGATTGGGAGTTCTTCGAGTCTGCCTTCCGGAAGAGATACTTGGGACCGAGGTACTTGGATGAGAAGAAGCGAGAGTTTATGGCTCTCACTCAGGGAGATGCTTCAGTGACAGATTATGAGATTCGCTTCGTTCGTCTGAGTCAGTATGCTCCAGAGTTGGTACCTACCGAGAGGGCTCGATGTGATCGTTTCAGATATGGACTTCATGAGGAAGTTAAGAGGTATACCTTAGCTTCTGATTATTCTGACTTTGATGTCTTGGTTGCTAGAGCCAAGGACATTGAGCACAGCTTGGGGCTGGCCAAGCGTTCTGGGGGATCTAGTTCTGGTAAGAGGCACAACAACTTTGATGGTAGAGATGCTAAGAGGCACAGAGGTGGCGGACATCAGTTTGATCAGAGGCGTGGCGGTGGCCACCATGGTAGGGGCCATCAGGGCCATAGAGGAGGAGGGCGCTTGCCCGAGTGTACACAGTGTGGGAGACAGCACACTGGAGAGTGCTGGGGTAACTTTCATGCTTGCTGGAACTGTGGTTCGAGGGACCACTTTAGGAGGGACTGTCCACGTCAGGCAGCTCAGGCACCGAAAATTGCTCAGGCTCCTGCGAGAGGTACTGATTTTCAGAGAGGCCGTGGGCGCGGTCGTGGCTACTTCCAGCCGAGGGCTGATGCACCTAGGGTAGATGCTCAGAGGAACCTTGCACATGTTGTGGCTGTGCAGCCAGAGGCGGGAGGACCAGCGAGGGTCTATGCTCAGAGAGAGGCCGAGAACGACACCGATGTGATAGCAGGTAATTTCGAGTTACAGTCTATGTCCTTGCTTTCTTTGGTTGATTCGGGTTCTACGCATTCCTACATTTTGAGTAAGCATGCACAGAAGTTAGATATTCCTGTTGAGATCTTAGATGTAGGTATGCATGTTGCTAGTTCTTTTGGTGAGACAGTTGTGGTTAGACGTATGTATAGGAGGTGTCCACTGAAGATTCAGGGTCATGTGTTCTCAGTTGACATGATGGAACTTCCTTTCTACGGTTTTGATATTATTTTGGGTATGGACTGGTTGGTTGAGCATCGGGCTAGTGTGGATTTTGAGATGAAGAGGATTTCTCTGAAACTTTCTGATGACTACGAGGTAGTGGTAGTGGGCGAGAACATTAAGTTCTTGTCTAATGTGGTGTCAGCCTTAGAGGCTCATAGGTTGATGGACTCTGGATGTGGGGCTTATTTAGCTTATGTTATGAATCCGGATATGAGTGAAGCTAGACCGAAGGATATCAGAACAGTGTGTGACTTTCCAGATGTGTTTCCTGAAGAGTTGCCTGGTTTGCCTCCTGACAGAGATGTTGAGTTTGTGATTGAGACAGTTTCAGGGTCTAGTCCAGTTTCGATAGCCCCGTATCGTATGGCTCCGAAAGAGTTGAAAGAATTGAAGAGTCAGTTGCAAGAGTTATTAGACCGTGGTTTCATTAGGCCTAGTAGTTCTCCGTGGGGTGCTCTAGTGTTGTTTGTGAAAAAGAAAGATGGTAGCATGCGCATGTGTATTGACTATAGGCAGTTGAATCAGTTGACCGTGAAGAACAAGTATCCGTTGCCTCGTATAGATGATTTGTTTGATCAGTTGAGAGGTGCTTCAGTATTCTCGAAGATAGATTTGAGATCCGGGTACTATCAGTTGAAAGTGAAAGAGTGTGATGTTCCGAAGACAGCTTTTAGGACTAGATATGGTCACTATGAGTTTCTTGTGATGCCATTTGGGCTCACAAATGCACCAGCAGCATTCATGGACATGATGAACAGAATTTTCAGAGACTACTTAGACCGATTTGTGGTTGTCTTCATTGATGATATACTTGTGTACTCGAAGACAGAAGAAGAGCATGATGAGCATTTGAGGTTTGTTTTACAGCGATTGTTGAGCAATCAGTTATATGCGAAGCTCAGTAAGTGTGAGTTCTGGATTCGAGAGGTTGTATTTCTTGGCCATGTTGTTTCGGCCGAAGGTATCCGAGTCGATCCATCGAAGATTGAGGCTATTGTTGAGTGGAAACAACCTAAGTCCGTGACCGAGATTAGGAGTTTCCTAGGACTAGCTGGTTACTATAGGAGATTTGTGGATGGCTTCTCTAGAGTAGCTGCTCCTTTGACTAAGTTGCTGCAAAAGGGAGTCAAGTTTGAATGGTCAGATGCAAGACAAAAGGCCTTTGAGAAATTGAAAGAAGCTTTGACAAACGCTCCAGTGTTAGTGCAACCTGTTTCAGGTAAGGAGTTTGTGATTTACAGTGATGCTTCCTACGTAGGCTTAGGATGTGTTTTGATGCAAGATAGGAGAGTTGTTGCCTATGCTTCTAGACAGTTGAAGATTCATGAGAAGAATTATCCTACCCATGACATAGAGCTAGCCGCAGTTGTATTTGCATTGAAGATTTGGCATCACTATTTATATGGTGAGAAGTGTATAGTTTACACCGATCACAAGAGCTTGAAGTACTTGATGACACAGAAAGAGTTGAACTTGAGACAGAGGAGATGGCTAGAGTTGTTAAAAGATTATGATTTGACTATTGAGTACCATCCGGGTAAAGCAAATGTAGTAGCTGATGCTTTGAGTAGAAAGGTGGCCGTTGAGCTGAGAGCTATGTTTGCTAGATTGAGTGTGTCCGATGATGGTGGTTTGATCACCGAGTTGCAAGTGAAGCCTTCTTTGATTCAGTTGATTAGAGAAAAGCAGTTGCAAGATGCGAGCTTAGTTCCTCATGTTCAAGACATAGCCGAAGGGAGACCGACTAAGTATAGTTTCAGTGGTGAGAGCTTGTTGTGCTTTAGGGATAGAATTGTGGTACCGGAAGATGTTGAGCTGAGACGTCAGATTTTGAGCGAAGCGCATTCGAGTCCCTTTTCTATGCATCCGGGTAGTACCAAGATGTACCGAGATTTGAAGAATGATTACTTCTGGGTTGGTTTAAAGAGAGATGTAGCCGAGTATGTGAGCCGTTGTTTGGTTTGTCAGAGAGTGAAGGCAGAACATCAGGTTCCTTCAGGTTTGCTACAGCCTTTGAAGATTCCGGAATGGAAGTGGGAGAGGATCATCATGGATTTTGTATCGGGGTTGCCTTTGTCTCCTTCGAAGAAGAACTCAGTTTGGGTGATTGTCGATAGGTTCACTAAGTGTGCTCACTTCTTAGCAGTGAACACTACGGATTCCTTAGACAAGTTGGCAAACTTGTACATTCGTGAGATTGTGAGACTTCATGGAGTTCCGAAGTCTATAGTTTCAGATAGGGATCCTAGATTTACTTCGAGGTTCTGGAGCTGTTTGCATAGTGCTTTGGGTAGTCGTCTGCATTTCAGCACATCTTATCATCCGCAGACCGATGGGCAGTCAGAGCGAGTGATACAGATTCTAGAGGATATGCTTCGTTGTTGTGTGATAGATTTTCAGGGTTCTTGGGAGAAGCATTTACCGTTGGTTGAGTTTGCTTACAACAACAGTTATCAGTCTAGTATTCGGATGGCACCCTATGAGGCTTTGTATGGTAGACGGTGTAGAACTCCGATTTGTTGGGCTGAGACAGGTCAGAGGTTGCTACCCATGCCAGACTTGCTTAAGGGAACCACAGAAAAGGTGAAGTTGATTTGTGACCGTTTGAGAGCAGCTTCGGATCGTCAGAAGTCTTATGCAGATTTGAAGAGGAAAGAGATTGAGTACGCAGTGGGTGAGAAAGTGTTTCTGAAAGTATCTCCGTGGAAGAAGGTAATGAGGTTTTGCCGGAAGGGCAAGTTGAGTCCGAGGTTCATTGGTTCGTATGAGATAGTTGAGCGGATTGGGCCCGTAGCTTATCGTTTGAGGTTACCTTCTGAGTTAGAGAAGATTCATGATGTCTTCCATGTATCTATGCTTAGGAGATATGGATCGGATCCTTCTCATGTGATGCCCGTTGAGGAAATAGAGTTGAATCCGGATTTGTCTTATAATGAAGAGCCTGTTGAGATATTTGCTTCTGATAGCAAAGTGTTGCATGGCAAGACCATAGAGTTGGTCAAGGTGTTGTGGAGACATAGAGGTGTGGAAGAGGCCACGTGGGAGAGGAAAGCGGATATGGTTGAGTAGTTTCCGTATCTGTTTCCACCAGGTAATTTCGGGGACGAAATTCCTTAAGTGAGGGAGAGTTGTAACACCCGTGTCTAGGGCCTAGGAGGTAGCCGGGTTGTTGTTCGAGTCAATTAAAATCTAATTAAAATAAACCAACTTTGAAAAATGGCCTATTTGAGTCTTATTAATGAGGGAGGGACCAAAGTCGTAATTTGCCCACATTTTAAATAAAGGAAGACAACTTTTCCATAAAGGTTGTCATCTTCCTCTTCATTTTCTTTTTACCAATTTCAAAAACCCTCCCCCATTTTCAAACACCCCTAAACCCTAGTTAATATTCTATTAGCTTTGCTAGCCGATTTCTACACCAAATTGCAAGGTAAATATATTTTCTTAACCTCCTCTCTATCCTCTACCCATCTATGGTTTTAGATTTCAAAAACATTGAGTTTTGGGAATTAGGGTTTATGTGGAAAATTGGGGTTTTGATGGGGTTTTTCAATTTGTTTTAAGAAATTGTTTTGGGGTTATGTTTAATCATAACGAAATATGCAACATATCTTAATTTGGTAGATTTTGGGTGAATTTTCGTAGTGGGTCTTTAAGGCCAATTTTAGGGTATGAAAAATTGGGTTTTTGAGAGGATTTGTGTTGAAATTGAAGGGTTGATGGTCTACCTATGTTAGGAGGGTCATTTGGGATATGTTGGAAGTCATTTGGGTGCTTGGAATTGGACATTTCAGCCCTTGGTTGTGGGAGTCCGAAAATTGGGTTTTTGAGATGCTATGTGATTTGGAATTTGTGGAAATTGAGTTGTATTTTGCAAAGTGGATTGATGGTTGAATTAGCATTGATTTGGGAAGTGATGTATGTGTTTTGTTTGGCTAGAAGCAAGGGGAAACGTGGAAGAGGCTTCGGGATCGAATCCGGGAATTTGAAGAACGGTCGCTTGCTTGGTCTTGGAGCTTGGGAGCTTAGGTGAGTGGTTGTTTGCTTTTAAAGGATTTAATTAGTTGGTTCGAGTATGTGGACTAGGTTGGGCTTGGTAAACCCACCTAGAGTTAGGATTAGGGTGGTAGCCTAATCCTAAACTTAGTCTAAGCCTTTGGATGAACTCAAATGTATGAATGTATATGCCCCGTATGTCTTGTGGTATGAATGCTTATGTATGTTGTTTTATACATGTGAGTTGAGGCATGGGTTGTATTGCTTAAAGCATGCATGGTGATGGTTTACGGTTGTGTCCGTGGTGAGTACGTGCTAAGCACGGAAATGATTGAAATGAGTAATGTGGAATGAGTAAAATATTGGCACTAGTATACTTAAATACAAATGATCGATCATTAGGATGTTAGTGTGTACACATGAGTCAAAAGTCGCGCGTGGCCTTGGTGGCGTTGAGTCACCAAGGAGGAGTACGGGTACGCCCGGAAATGGTAATTAAATATAGTCGGTGATGAGTGGAATCCCATCGACGGGGCGTGAGGATGAGTGGAATCCCCTCCGCGAGACCGGTGATGAGTGTAATCCCACCGTCAGGTAATGGTTGTGTTGTTGGATGTGAGTTCCAACGGTTGTCCGCGTATTTGAGTTATAGCTAGGTGCCAATGTTGACTGATATATGTATCAATGTGTTGAGATTTATGAGTTGTTTGGATGTCTAAATGTGATTGCATGTATGGTAGTGTTGAGCTCATGATTATGGCATATATGTGATATATTGCTCATGCATCTATATCTTGTGGACTCTTGGTAAATGTAAGTTGCCTTGGCTAGATCGTGCTCGGACCCTGCAATGTTGAGGTTTGTTTTTAGAGCTTACCCTCACTAAGCATCATTGCTTACGCTCTCTTTGTTCAACATTGCAGATCCTTAGTTCGTGGGTTGCTCGGGCAAGTGGAGGGCCTCCAAGTGTGGTTTTTGGGACTTGAGTTCACCAAGTATGGATTTCAAATGTTAGCCTTGTAATAGCATAAGCAATGGGACATGTATGATTTGGTTGGTTGTTGTTGGTCGATAGGGGCATGTGTTGACTCCTTTATATATTGTTTTTGCATGAATGTGATTGCCATGATGAATGTTAACTCATGCTCTTTTGCTTACTTTTGATATTAGCCTTATGCCTTAAGAGTTTTTATATGTGTTTGATTGATGTTTGTATGGATGCATGTTGTGGGTTGTTGCCCTAGTAGTAGATATGTTTAAATCTTGCTAATGCATGATAGTAGTGTTGGTATATCCTGGGTTTAAATGCGTGGCTGCTGTATGGTGTTTTGGAGGTGTTTTGGGGCATCCTTGTGCCTCAAAACAGCCCAGAAAAGTCTGCAGACAGGGGGTGTTTCGGAACGGGTCCCCGTGTTCCGAAACGGCCCCTGTGTAAATGGCCTGCCGTTTCGAAACGGATGAGGGTCGTTCCGGAACGTTTTCGCTACTGGAATTTTGAGAAATTGTCGAGATGAAGCCGTTCCGAAACGGGCTTCTGAAGTTCCGAAACGGTCAAATCTCGTTGACCACGAGATATTGACCGTCAAGGCCGTTCCGATACGGGTCTCCCCTGTTTCGGAACGGTCACCTTATGGTTGACCCTGGCCTTTGACTAAGTCAAGGCGTTTCGGAACACCCGATGGGCGTTTCGAAACGGCCTGCTGTATTGGTATAAAATGGACTGTTTATGTCTTGTTTGGTCGGAGAATGTTTCTTTGTTTGTAATCTTCCCCTGTTGTGTTTCACATAGGGATTAAATATGCATCTAGATAAGATTAAAGTTAAAAGAAATTTTTGGGTCGTTAACCGAGGAAAAACCTTAACGGGTTTCGCTTCGGTTTTCCCCGTGTGGCCCACTCGGACCGGTCATCCGACCAGACCGGGACGAGGGGGTTACATAAGAAGTACATAATACATTAAACTCTAATTCATAGAGATAATATTCCTAACAATAAATAAATCAAACTCCTTTGATAAAGTTCTAATCATGATAGACATCCACATAGATAAATATTCATAACAGATATTTTTTTATTAAATAATTTTTTGGATTAAACTGAACAAATATAAAAATTGAGAGATTTAACGTTTTTTTTACCATTTTTCATTATCACAAATTTCATTGGACATGATTTTATTTTCCAAAAAATTTGATACTTTTTAAATAAAAAATAATAATAATTGAGATGAAATAGATAGCATAATTAAATATTAAGAGTCCGAACGTAAATCGAAAAAAATAGGAAGTAACTTGATAAAAATAACTTAGAGGATAAAAAAATGTTTTATGTTTTGTTTTAAATTATAAACTTCATTTAATTTTTTAATAATTTAATTTTTGAACAATTTTATGGGTAAAATACTTAAATCATCACTCAATTTTGTTCTATCATCTATTTTAGTCACTCAACTTTCAAAATGTTCAATTTTATCACTGAACTTTAAATATTAACCTATTTTAGTCACTCCACGTTAAATCTCTAACACTTTTATGACGTGAAAATAAAAAATAATAAAGAATATATTTTTTAAATAATATTTTAATATATTGAATTAAATAAAAATCATATTCTCCCTAACCTCACTTTCAATGATAACCCCACCCCCACTCATTCCTCACCTTCACCAGCAACCCCTAACGTCGCTCCGGTAAGTTTTTCGGTGAACTAAAACCACAGGCCGACTCTTCTTCTTCTCTTCTCTTCTTTCTATTGATTCTTTTCTAAAAATCACCCTCAAATGACTCAAAACGAGTCTAAATCTTTTCTCGTCTTTGGGAGCACGATTCGTCGCCGTTCACCGTTTGATTGACTTAAAATTGAGGTATAGATTGAGAAAGAAAAAAGATAATGGCGAACTATTTAACTCAGTTTCAAACAATCAAGAGCATGTGTGGCCAACTTGTTATTGCCGGTAAATTCTTTTTTCTGCCTTTTAATTTGAATTGAACTTTTCAAATTTAACTTTGGGTTTAGGTTTTTGTTGAAATTTTATGTTGTTGGGTTAGATCAGGGATGTCTTTAATTTATTGCTTGATTTTTGATGTGGAAGTTCTGAAGGTTCATATTTGGTGGTGTTTTGAAAATTTAATTTGATTTCTGAAATAAATGATTAGAAGTGGGACAAGTTAAGTTGAAATGGACAATTGCGTGGTCATGTGGTAAATGTTGTTGCTTTGAGCTTCCTTAGTTGATTTTTATGAAGTCAGCACTTGATTATAATTTTTTTGAAAATTTGTTAGAATTATGGTGAGTTAACCGAAGCAACTACGAGTTGAGCTCTGTTTGTTTATATTATATCAATGTCTGTGATATTCTGATAAATTTTGTTGCTTTAAGTTATTTTATTATTCTCTTGCCTTGTGGATCGGTTAGAAGTATATATTGAGAATGTCTAATTAGAATTGAGATTGCTGATTTGGGAATTTGGGAATTGACGGTGTAAACAATACGGCACCGTACTAGCAAGAAGAGAAAATAAGAAACGGTATCGTTTCTTTATTAACAACCAAAACAAAAGTAAAATGAATTGAATGAAATTGAATTGATTAGTTTGAAATACAAAGTGCCTTTATATAGGCTTAAAGAACCAAGAAGCTAAAACTAACTAACTAACAAACTGTCAGCTAACATCCTCTAATAGCCCCCCTCAAGTTGGAGCATATATGTTATGTATGCCCAACTTGAAAATAAGAGATTGAAAAATAGAAGGATGCAGAGGTTTAGTGAAGCAGTCCGCAAGCTGGTTATGAGTAGAAACAGGGAGAATTCTGATCAACTGCTGCTGCAACTTTTCACGAACAATGTGGCAATCAATCTCTATATGTTTTGTTCTTTCATGCTGCACTGGATTCTCTGCAATTTTAATAGCAGACAAATTGTCACAAAAAATATTCGTAGGCTGTAAAGAAAAATGGAGATCAGAAAGCAAATAAATGAGCCACTGTATTTCACAAGTGACCGAGGCTAGAGCACGATACTCAGCCTCACTGGAGGATCTCGAAATGTTTTGTTGCTTTTTAGACTTCCAGGAAATCAGTGCAGTGCCTAAGAAGACACAAAACCCTGTGGTGGACTTCCTGGAATCAGGACATGATGCCCAATCTGAGTCAGAAAAGGCATTAAGCTGAATAGGATTATTAGTTGGAAAGAATAACCCTTGACCAATAGTTCCTTTCAAATATCTGAGAACTCTATGCAAAGCAGATAAATGAACATCAGTAGGGGCTGAAATGTATTGAGAAAGCTGTTGAACAGCATAGGAAATATCAGGCCTTATATTAGTTAGGTAAAGTAACTTCCCTATAATTTTCCTATACAAAGTAATATCTTCTAGCAGAGAGCCACTGAATTTTGAAATCTTAGTCCTAGGAACCATATGTGTTGGAACAGGCTTTGAATCTATAAAACCAGTTTCTTCTAAAAGTTTAATTGTATATTTTCTTTGGCACAAGTTAACACCTTTAGAAGATCTAGCTACCTCAAAGCCTAGAAAGTGTTTTAAGTCCCCTAGGTCTTTAATTCTAAAAGTATCATGTAAAAAAGCCTTAATTTTAGAGATTTCAGTTAAATCAAGGCTAACCAAGATGATATCATCAACATACACAGCTAAAACAAGAAAAGAAGAACCACTACCCTTAGTGAATAAGGAAGAATCTGCAGAGGATTGCTTAAAACCCTAAGCTAAAAGAATAGTGGTCAACCTTTCATTCCACTGCCTGCTGGCTTGCCTTAAACCATATAAACTTTTGTTTAGTTTACAAACTAACTTAGAATTTGGAGAAGAAAAACCAGTGGGAGGTACCATATAGACTTCTTCAGTAAGGAAACCATGCAAAAAAGTATTGTTTATGTCAAGTTGCTGTAATAACCAGTTTTTAGAAGCAGCAATGGCAATTAATGTTCTAACAGTGGTTAATTTTGCAACAGGACTAAATGTTTTAAGAAAATCAACTCCATTTTGTTGAGTATAGCCTTTAGCCACTAATCTAGCTTTATAACGTTCTAAAGTCCCATTAGACTTAAGTTTAGTCTTATAAACCCATTTACACCCTATAATTTTCTTATTAGGAGGAAGATCTACTAAGGTCCAGGTATTATTCTTCTCTAAAGCAGAAATTTCCTCTTCCATAGCTTGTTTCCCTTCCTTATGCAAAACAGCTTCCTTGTAATTTTTAGGTTCTTTTAAAATGGCTATATTATTTATATAACCCAGATGATTATCAGAAACATGCTGATAGGATAAAACATTTGCAAGAGAATGAGGTGTCTTTTGATTTGAAACAACTTTAGAAGACTGTTTTGGTAAAGAAACTTGGTAGTCACTAAACTTTTGTGGAAGTTTGGAAACTCTAGATGGCCTAGTTATTATAGAATATCAACAGAATGATGTTTAGAAGGATTGTGAACAACATGATGATCTGGTTCAACATAAGGAACATTATCAGTACTTAAGGTTTTATCAGTACTTAACACTTTATCATTGGAATCAGCAAGAATATGAGACACAGAATCAATGTTGTCATCAAAACTATGAGTTGCAGAATTATCAGTATTTATAAAACCACGAGACACAGGAGATAGATCAAAATCTTTAGATTTATCAGTATGATCATTACTATCATTCTGAGTAGGATTTGAAAAATCTTGAAGAAGCTTATTTTCATAACTGGGTAAAACAATATTATCCAAGGATTGAAAATTAGAATTTTTTTTAAAAGGAAAATTATTTTCAACAAACTTAACATCCCTGAAAATAAAAAAACTCTTAGATTCAAGATTAAAAAGTCTGTATCCTTTAACATTTTTAGGAAAATCAACAAATACACATCTAACAGTCCTAGGATGTAACTTAGTAGCAGCCTTAGGAAGAACACTAGCATAAGCTAAGCAACCAAAGACTTTCAGATTGTCAATTAATGGTTTAAAGCCAAACAAAACTTCAAAAAGGAGATTTCTGTTTTAAAAGAGGAGTAGGAGTCATGTTTATGAGATAAGCACTATGAGCAACACAATCCAGCCAAAAGTTTAAGGGTAAAGATGCATGAATTCTCAAAGACCTAGCTACCATTAAAAAGTGTTGATATTTTCTCTCTACTACACTGTTCTGTTGAGGTGTGTAGTTACAAGAATTTTGATGAATAATTCCAGTAGAATTATAGAATTCTAGCATCTCAAACTCCCTAGCATTATCAGTTCTAATGCACTTAGGTGTTTTAAAAAATTGTGTCTTAACCATAGAACAAAAATTAATTATATGACTTTTAACTTCAGATTTTAACTGCATAGGAAAAATTCATGTAAACCTACTCTTGCCATCAACCACAGTTAAAAAATAAGAATATCCATGAACATATTTGATAGGGAAGGGTCCCCAAACATCCATGTGAATAAGATCAAAAACTTCATTGCTAACAGAATTACTTGTAGGAAAAGCTAATCTTTTCTGTTTAGCTAAATGACAAACCTCACAGTTAGAAATCACCCCACTAGGTATATCAGCATACATATTAGCAAAAACATTCATTCTACCTTGAGAAGGGTGTCCTAATCTAGCATGCCATTTAAGAAAAGAAACTGTAGAGGTAACAGAAGAACATACAGTATTTGCAAGATTGCACTTATCCACTTCAAGAAAATATAAATCATTTGCTTGCTTAGCTAAACCAATCATCCTCCATTGGATGATATCCTGTATAACATAAAAACCAGCATTAAAAATGACAGAAATATTATCAAACTTAACTAGCTGAGAAACATATACTAAATTAAAACCAAAATCAGGTATGTGAAAAACATTAAGCAATTTTAAAGATTCATTAAACTGAACTGTACCAACATGCTTAACTTGTACTAAATGGTTATTTGGCAATCTTACAAATTTACCAGAAACTTCTTTGTAATTAATAAAGCAATCTAAAGTATTTACAATATGATCCGTGGCACCTGAATCTAAAATTCAGGGGGTCAAAACACTACTGTCAGAAGAACAAGTAGAAAAAATAGAAGGAACCATACCTGAGTTACCTGAGTTTAAAGCAACATGATCTTGAGAATCATCAGAAGACAATATCATGTTCACATTTGAGTCCTTATTGAACTGACCAGAAGAACTAGCAATTCTACCTTTGTCATTGATCAAGCTTAAAATGATGTCATACTGCTCCTTAGTAAACTTAACAAGATTGTCATCCTTAGGACTATCCTTAACCAAACTGTCAGTATCAAGAAGATCACCAGCAGAGGCAACATGATTTGTCCTATTAGAACTAAAATTTCTAGCCTTATAACTTGGTGGATAACCATGTTTCTTGTAGCATTTGTCTACACTATGCCCATACAACCCACAGAAAGAACATAATGGTTTCTTACTTCCAGGATACCCTTTCTTAAACCAACAGAACGATCTTGCCTAGCAGAATACCTATCAGCCAAGAAAGCACTGGATTCAACAGAAACACTTGAATTGATGGACCTTTCTTGTTGTACAACTATAGAAAAAGCCTCATTTATTTTAGGCAATGGTTTCATCATCAGAATCTGTGACTTTTGCACAGAGAAATTATCATTCAAACCCCGCAAGAAACGGATAAGAAAATCTTGTTTCCTATACTCTAATGCAGAACAATCACATGCCATTAGAGGACGCAAATTGCAAATTTCATCCCATACGGTTTTCAATTGAGTATGAAATGCAGTAACAAACAAAGTACCTTGCTGAAGGGAATAAAAATCTTGGATTAAATCTGAGATTCACAGAACATCACCTTAATTGAAACGATCGAACAAGTCTGTCCAGAGTTCCGAAGCACTATCGAACCATATCACACTCTGCGCGATTTCAGGGTTAGGGCTCGTTGGATCCAAGACAACACCAGATTGTTGCACTTCGTCCAGGCATCAAATCGTGGGGCATCGGACCGCGGCTGCGAAATCGAACCGTCTACGAACCCTAACTTATTCTTCGATATAAGACTCATCTTCATAGAGCGCGCCCAAAGATGATAATTGGAGCCGGTCAACAATGTTGAGGTTAGAACCAACGTTGGATTCTCACCGGGATGGATGTAGTAAGGATCGGTCGAATCGTCGTTCTTGAAACCCCTCGATCCTTCAAGAGCGGAAGAAACCTCTCTCGAATCTGATACCATGTTGAGAATGTCGAATTAGAATTGAGATTGCTGATTTGGGAATTTGGGAATTGACGGTGTAAACAATACGACACCGTACTAGCAAGAAGAGAAAATAAGAAACGGTATCGTTTCTTTATTAACAACCAAAACAAAAGTAAAATAAATTGAATAAAATTGAATTGATTAGTTTGAAATACAAAGTGCCTTTATATAGGCTTAAAGAACCAAGAAGCTAAAACTAACTGACTAACAAACTGCCAGCTAACATCCTTTAATAGTATGAAATGCTAAAAAATATTGATATGATCTATGGATATCTGATCTATCAACTCCAAAGTTTGTTACTTCTGCAATGGTTCGGGTTTAGTTCACCGAAAAATTCACCAGAGCGACGTTAGGGGGTTATCGGCGAAAATGAAGAATGGGTGGGGATTATCATTGAAGGTGAGGTTAGGGAAAAGATGATTTTTATTTAATTAAACATATTAAACTATTATTAAAAATATAATTTTATTTTTTTATTTCCACGTCATAACATTGTTAGAGATTTAATGATGAAACGATTGAAATAAGTCAATATTTAAAGTTCAATGATAAAATTAAGCATTTTAAAAATTAAATGACTAAAATAGGTCACAGTGCAAAATTAAACGATGATTTAAATATTTTATTCCAATTTTAATTATATATTTAACTGAGTTGATGTATTACACTACAAAAGTGAAAGACAATATACATGGAGACCTCAAATAGTGAAGCCCACCGAAGATGTTGAAATCATCACCGTTGATTTTAGCGAAGAGTGGGTCATTTTGACGGCCCCGATCCAATGTGTACACTGCACCGAATGATGTCGGGAAATAATGCTGAAATGACAATTGAGTCCTTTTAAAGCGAGATGAAACGAGC
Organism: Hibiscus tridactylites; assembly: GCA_958450335.1. Taxonomy (NCBI): domain Eukaryota; kingdom Viridiplantae; phylum Streptophyta; class Magnoliopsida; order Malvales; family Malvaceae; genus Hibiscus; species Hibiscus tridactylites. The sequence continues at coordinate 55,671,273 of OY288282.1, forward strand.
AGGTTTTTTGTGAGCAATTGGGCGTAATAGTCAAAAGTGTTGGCGGACGTTTTCAGATTTTGATTGAAAAAGAAACATATATACTTTTGGCGTCTTCCATCACTCGCAATTGGTGGCGCGTCAAATAAATCCTCCTCTTCGGGAAGCTTGTGACCTTAGCCCTTAGAGAAAGTTTTTTTTTTGGGGTAAAAAAAAAAACAATGTACAAAAAAATTCAATTGAGGCTTTATAAATCAACAAAAAGAAGATTTAAATATTCAGCCAAATATCTGTAATAATTTATGAAACTGTCAGGCAATGAAATCATTAAAATATTAAATATATATATATATATATATATATATCAGAAGCATATAAAATATACTTTTTAAAATGTTTTAAATTATAAAATATAAAACATATAAATCTATTTTTAATTTTTTAAAATTTATAAAAGTATAAATGTTAAAAACATAAAATGTAGTAATAATTATAAAAAAATGTACAAATTAAAATATATAATTATAAAAAAGTGTAAAATGATAAAATATAACAAAATTATAAAAATGCAAGAAAAAAGTCACTAAAATATAAAATAGAATCGTAGGAGGAAAGAGTTAAAACCTAACCAAACAACTAAAACAAATAATAGATAAACAAAAATTACTGTCGTCAGTTAAGGATAAACACTAACAACACCAACATAAAAATACAATAATGATAGCACGTTGACAAAATCAACTTTACAACAATTCAACCACAAACTATCTTTGGTGAGTGGAGATTACAAGCATCAATACAAGAGAACATGTCTAAAAAGTTAAAATCAAATGTAAATAAGCATGATAATTAAATAGCCCCTAACTAAAGAGGCAACGTCAATTTAACACGGTAAAGAAAGAGAAAAATATATTATTAAAAACGTAAAAAACGTGTCACAAGAATAGAGAAAGAAAGTTATAAAAACAGAAAAAACATATATTATTTTTGTTAGAAAATAAAAAACCTATTAAACTAAATCACACAAAAATCAAATATGCAAAAATTAAAACTACAAAGATGAAAACGAGAAAAAAAATTAAGAGGAGATGAGGAAGAACGCAACAAAAATTGTAGTAAAACATGTATAACAACCGCTTGGTCAAAGTCGACGAGGTTACTCTCCTAAACCACCAAGAAAAAGTTTAGAAAATTCAAAATAGGTTTAAGGTTAAAAAATTTTGTTGACATAAATAAGTTTAAAGTTTATAGTTAGGATTTAAGAGGTAAGACTTAATTTTTAAGACTTAGGGCTTAAATTAAAATTTAGAATTTATTTTTTTAAATTTTAAACATAAATAAAGACATTGAAATGAAATAAGAGATTTTTATTCCTATTTAAAATGATACTATTAGTATTAATAATTAATATAATATCCTTTCTTAAAAATAATATATGTTAGTGATAATTATCATTTCTCATCTTTAATGCATTAATAAATGCCCTGAACCTGAACATGTTGGTCAAAAATAAATAAATAAATGCCCTGAACCAATTGCCCAATCAATTAAGAAAAATGTTTGCTCTTGGTACAAGGCTTTATAATAATATTGTATTAAATATAATAATGGATAAAATTTATTAATGATCTCTATTTTTTGGACCAAAATTAATGATCTCTATCAAGATTAAAAACATTACCTAATCTTAAAGAATATATTTGTTCCTTGTTCAAATATATATATATATATATTCATATTTTTTTTGATAAAAGCTAAAGTGATTACAAGTAATATCTGTTCTAAATATACTCTTAACCATTGGACAATGAACGCTCAATCACCCTGCTGCAGCTGCTTGTGCTCGAACCCATGACCTCTAAGAACAATAACCGTTCCTTTAACCACTGAGTCAAGTTGATTCGTGCATATATGTTCATATTAACTGTAAGAAATATTAATTCAATTATATCGATATTATTCTAATTTCGGACTGTTTATGAATTTTCACATCCCATCTCAAAAAGCACGCGCTAAAGCAAAAAGAAAAAAAAGTCCTTTAAGACAGATGAGGCGACAGAACGAGCCGCAGATAATGGGACACGCCGAACCCTAATCAGGCAGTACCTAATACGGCGTCTTTCAATGTCGTTTTATGTGTCTTTTGGACAAACTAAAAAACGCCAACCACCAAAAGAAATTATATAAACAATCTTTTTAGCATTATACACGAACCTACAGCCTCGAATATAAATAGGAGTGTTTAAAAATATTCGATACGAGATAATCGACTCTTGATATGTGACTCGATTAAAAAATAATGTACTATTTTTTATATATTTTTAAAAAAATTCGAGCTGGATATTCAATATGCGAAATTTTACAGTTTTACGGGCCGGGTCGGATCGCAATATTTAGATTAGCCGGTACCCGAATCCGCTGTCTATTTTTATTTTTTATTTTAAAATTAAAAATAATGATTAACTCTTCAATTACTAACTTCCCAATTTCCCTAACTCTTTCAGTCTTCGGCTGTGGAAAAGGTGAAAAGAGATGGGACAGATCGTGAAGAGGAAGAAGAAAGGGAGGCCATCGAAGGCGGATCTGGCTAAGAGGGGAAGTTCGCCGTCTACTCCAGCTGAATCGGAGCTACGGCGGAGTCACCGGCGGAGAAATGTGAGGTACAACATCGATTTCGACGATTACCTCGACGAAGACTTCGAGGAAGAAGACGATGAAGAAGAGAGAAGGCGAGAGAAGAAGCTGAAGCTTATTCTTAAGCTTAATCAAGATCAAGAAGCTGACCCGCCTTCTCCTCTGCCGCCTGGCCGCGGCCAAGTTATTGTTCCGTCCTCCGCCCGTGGGAGGCGAACGGCGAAGGAGGAAGTGGAGGAGGAAGAAGACGATGCAGAAGAGGAAGACGAAGAAGAGGAGAGCGAGAGAAGGAAGAGAAAGATTAAAAAGAGAAGAATCAACGTTAGGGATGAAGTTGATGACGAGGATGAAGAAGAACAACAAGTTGATGATGATGAAGAAGAAGAAGAAGATGATGGCCATGTTGATGTTGATGCTGAGGTTCGTATCCAATCATTCATACTGATCTTTCAAGAAAAAGAAGGAAGTAAAAGGATTAAAGCTGAAAGCAAGCAACTATTTATTGTTTGGGACTTTGGAGGGAACGAGAGAATTTAGGGGAAAATTAACGGTTTTGAGGTCAATTGTTAAAAAATAAAAGAAAAATCTACTTAACAGAATCTGATCACGCTCCCACCTTTCTCTCTCTATTTCTCTTTTTATATATCTCTCTCTCTAAATCTATGTGTTTTACTCTCTCTCTTTGTAATGTTTGAGTGTACCTATAATGTCTGCTTTAGCTGTCACTGTCTCCTGTCATTGTCACTGTCTCATTCTCTTTTCTCTCTTCATCTATCCATTATACGCAGCTTGAGGAGATTTATAGACGGGTTCTGTTTTGAGTGTAAACTTTTATGTTTTGATGATTTGTGTTTTTTGAAGTTTTGGGTGTTCCGAAGTTATGGAGTTTTGTTGACGTTTTGGTTTCTTTTGACAGACGGGAGGGAGGAAAGGGGAATCCAAAGGGCATGACTCAGTTTCAGGTGTGTCCATTTTTGCTTTTCTGAAGCTTTTGTTATAAGCTTGAATGATGCAGTTTGAGTATTCAGTATTACTCCTCAGTGGTTTTGAGAATGTGGATTCTGGTTTTTATTAGGGACACCATCCCATCCTCCATCAGGGATACCATTACCTGATAAGACGACGTTGGAATTGATTCTTGATAGCCTTCAGACGTGAGTCTTGAGCACCCTTATTTCTTTTCCCACTTTCCTCATCTCGGTGTTGCTTATTCTGAATTGGGTGTTAATCATGGCAGGAAGGACCGTTTTGGTGTATATTCTGAACCGGTTGATCCTGAGGAGGTAAGCATAATTTACTTCGAAAGCGTTACCAGCTTGTTTTTGCTGGGGTTCTGGTTTTTGGAGTTTGATTTCATTTGTCTTAGTAAGTTTTGATTGATTTTGCAGCTTCCTGATTATCATGATGTTGTTGAGCATCCAATGGACTTTTCCACGATGAGGAAGAAGCTGCGAAATGGGTCTTATTCTACCCTTGAACAGTTCGAGGTATGTATTTATGTTTTCTGAGGCTTGGTTTATGCAGCTGAAGTTCTCTTGGGCATTGGGGTTTGAGATATTTCGAAAGTCTGTTTTAGATTTTATCAGTTTTCTTGCGACCTATATTGGAGCTATTTAAGGTGCTGCTTTATTCTAATTTTGTACTTAGCTAAGGATCTCTTGGGGCTGGGGGTTTGGGATAATTGAAGACCATTTCAGATTTTACTAGTTTTCTTGTGACTTGTATTGGCGCTTTATGAGGTGTTGCTTTTTTCTTATTTTTCCGCTCTTCGGAACAAAGTATGAAATTTAATGATTTGAGAAAAGAAGAGGCTTTCTCAGGTTCAACTCTGGTATGTTTCAACCTTTGTCAGTTTTGTTGGGAAATCAGTCAGCATCACATACCGTAAAATATATTCTTGTTCTAAAGGTTCTACATTAATGTTCAACAAATTTCTGAAAGGGGAAATTGCATAGAAGTGTGGATTTTTGTGGTAGTAGTTGACGTTCAGTTATGTTTGTTGAATAGAATGCTTTCAGTATTCATGTGACGCTTGTGCATCTTCCTGCAAGTGGTTTTACATTGGGTTATATTTTAGGGTTTTTGGGTATGAAGTGCACTGGTTTACTTATATGGCAATACAATATCTGACATTGAAACATGTAAATTGTTGAGATAAAGAGTAAACGTTTGGTTGGCAATGGCAAGTGTTGAATGACATTTTAGTGTATTGTGCTGGAGAGTTGCCAATATATATTGTCATTTTGCCAACATTCTTCTCAATTGGCAAATCGTGGTGGTTATAGTTTTTACGGTGGCCATATTGTATTTGTTTTTCTTGCTAAGAGGACATCTTAGTTTAAGTGATCTTGAAAGCATAAAAGTAGCTCCTTTTTATTGCTGTTGAAGTTGCAAAATTTCCGATTAGAACTCTTTGGAAGAGGTGCAAATTTCTAAATGAGGTTTCAAGTATCCTCAACTGTATTAATTGAGATCGATTGGCTCCACTTCAGAGATACATACTCTTTCGTTCTTGTTTGTTTAATTGACCATGGAATTTGTGGAACCAAGCGAGGCCTATAACCTGAAGTGCAGTTTTGGGATAATATGTTTCCTAGTTCTTGGCTGGGTTTTACACCGTCATCTTGTTGCCACAGGCCTTTACTTTTTGAGCATTTTGCGATTGGCTGAAGAATTTTTCATATTGTAAATAGTTCTGTTTGGTTGCCTGTAAATGGAGTTTCCTCTGCCCTAGTCATGTTTCCTAGTGCTTGCATCAAACAGTGTCAACAATATTACATAGAATTGAGTGAAATTTAGTATTTTGGTCTGTAATTAACACCTCAGTTGTTTATCTTCTCTTGGATTTTTATCAATTTCTAAACTTTTGGGGCTCGCCACCATTGGCTAATGATGCTGGTGTTTCTTGAATGCAGAGTGACGTCTTCTTAATATGCTCAAACGCAATGCAATATAATGCGCCAGATACTATATACTACAGACAGGTATAATGTTTTTCCCCTTATTTCTTCCTTCAAAATTGTATTTTACTTCAGTATGATTTGGATTTCTGACTCTCCAGTTATTTTGTGAAGGCACGGTCCATTCAAAAGCTGGCAGAGAAAAAATTTCGGAAGTTAAGGATTGATGCAGAGCGGTCCAAGGAAGATAGTAAGATTGAACAGAAGACGAAATCTAACTTTGTAGCAAAGAAGCAAATTAAAAAACCTTTACACCTTACAACACAGGAGCCTGTTGGTTCTGATTTCTCTTCAGGGGTCATTCTTGCCACTGCTGGAGATATCCTCAACAGTTCTGTCACTATCCAAGGTAATGTTTGTGAGAGGCCCAGCCATACTGATTTGCTCATAGATGGTAACTCATCTGTGGCTGATTATAATATAGAGAAGGCTGAAGAACTATCATCAGGTATTGAGCCCCCTTTCAAATCCATTTCTCTACTTTCAATAGTCTTCGAACAACATAGGCATTTTGATAGTTGAGAAGAGCCTTATATGTATGTGGCACTTTTGTTCTAGCTCTTTAATTATTATTTCCTGTCTTAGGGAAGGGTCTTCTTTCTAAATTTGGAAGGAAGTCATCTACACTGGATGATAACCGTCGTGCAACATATAACATATCCAATCAACCGGTGGTCAGATCGGATTCTATATTTACAACCTTTGAGGCTGAAATCAAGCAGCTGGTTGCTGTATGTAACAAGCAAACTGATTTATCATCTTTGCTTATTGGCCTTCTACTTATCTTTTGTTTCTGATTCAGGTTGGACTTCAAGCGGAATTTTCGTATGCTAGGAGTCTTGCTCGCTTTGCTGCTACTCTTGGACCTGTTGCATGGAAAGTTGCTTCCCGCAAGATTGAGCAAGCACTGCCTATTGGCTGTAAGTTTGGGCGTGGATGGGTTGGAGAGTATGAACCACTTCCGACGCCCGTATTAACTTTCGAGAGTCGTGTTCCAAAGGAATCCACCCTTTTCACAAAGTTGCAGCGTGCTGCTGATGTCTGGAGGGATGATACAAGTCATAGGACCCCAGTTCCTGCAGGTGATGTTCGGAAGGACGTTGCAACTTATAAGAACCCGGCTCCTTCTAAACCACATCCTTTTGACGTCCCTGTTTCAGAAGGGAAACCATCTTCATTTCGTCCCACAAATGGACCAACATCAGAAGGAAGATCATCTTTGTTTGCTGTTGCCGGGCCACAGCTTGGTAAACCTGTTAATACTATTCACCAGCAGCATAATTTGACTTCCAGGATTTGTGAGTCTGAGAGCAAGGTCACGAAGCAAGTTGAGTTGAACTTGCCACCTACAGCCAACCAAAATAATGCAGATCTTATTGCGGAGAAGAAGAATTCAAATAAGTTAGGAAAATTAGCTTCCAAGTCGAAAGAGATGATTTCAAGGAACATGAATCCTGCACAAGCAGTACCCCCGAAGCAGAATGAAAACAATGTAGCCCTTGATGGAGGATTGCCTGATGGAAAAGTCCCGAGTAGCTGTTTGAACAATCGAGCAATTAATCTGTCTTCCGAGGGTACCCCTACACAAATGGAGAAATCAGCTGCATTCTATTCCCACGGACAGGAGCAGGGCATCAGTGATCCAGTTCAGTTGATGAGGATTTTGGCTGAAAAAGCTCAAAAGCAACAAAATTCTTCAAATCAGTTCCCGGTTGATACTCCGCAAGATATGCCATCTGTTCCACCTATTAGACGAGATGAGTCGAGCAATGCTGCTGCTGCCGCCGCTCGTGCATGGATGTCTATAGGAGCCGGAGCCTTTAAGGAAGCAGCTGAAAACCCTGGCACTTCGAAAGGCAAGATATCCGCAGAATCCTTATACAACCCGGCTAGGGAACTTCATCCACAAGCTTCACAGCTTCCAGGGCAGTTCGCTCTTTCTGCAGGGATGCAATTTCAGCCTCAGCAGAATAGTTTCCCCTTCCATGGTTTTGCACCCCAACAAGTCCGCATGATGAGCGAAGCTCAGTTCCAAAATCGACCTATGGTTTTCCCTCAACTTGTAACGACTGACTTGTCTCGGTTCCAAGTTCAGCCTCATTGGCAAGGTCTTAGCCCTCGAGCACAGCCCAGGCAAAAGCAGGATTCGCTTCCGCCTGATCTAAATATCGGGTTCCAATCTCCAGGGTCTCCGGTGAAGCAATCTTCGGGTGTTTTGGTTGATTCCCAGCAGCCAGATTTGGCTTTGCAACTCTGAGTGCAGTGATGAATTTATCTCTTTCTTTTCCCTCTTTTGTAGGTATGTATTTAGTACAAGTTTAAGAAAGTTTTAATTTTGTTTCCATTGAAATTGATTAGCATTTCCATTTTAAATATTACTGTTATTATTGTTAAGCAATTAGTTTAAGTTTTGTTAGTTTTGCCAAACTATTATTAGTTTCGATCAGGGTTCTTCATAGGTTGGGCTCAATTCATTAAAACTTGAGGATATCCGTAAATCTCTTACGGTTAATCCGAATTTTGAATATTAAATTGATCTAATCTGTTTTAACCATAGAAATTTGACTTAAGGTATCATAAGTCCTTAAATATTTGAAAAAAAAAATCAATTAAATTCATGATTTTTTATACCCATTTAAGATTTTATACTTTAAAATTTTATTAATTTATTCTTTTGACCAATGTTGACAGTTAAATCTAACAATTTTTTAGATCAGTTGGTGCATGTATTGTATTACTGTGTTGTCACTTAACATTTTTAATTTTTTTTATTTTATTTAAAAATAGTTTTATAAAAATTCTAAAATTCAAACAACTTTATAAAATATAATTTTTTTAAAAATTTATAAATGTCACATGACAGAACTGTAGTATGTGACAATAATATTTTTAAGAAAAAAATTCATTAAAAATTGATGGTCAAAATTAGTCAAAAAATTTAATTCATTAAATTTATTAGTTCTATAGTTTAATTGAGTACAAAAAATTTAATGGCTTAATTGATTTTTTTATTTAAATTCAAAGGCTTCAAACACTCTTTAATCTAAAAATTAATAATGCGAATTTGTTTAACCTATTTTTATAAATGATGCAAACAAAAAGACGTGGATTGAATGCGCTTAAGTGCTCACCATCAACGATAAAAGCGATTCGAAAATTTTAAAATCCAAAACCATTCGATTCAAAAACATTTAAAAAAAACTGACAGTTTCAGATCACAAATTCACAATATTGTAGAAAATGAAAGAGAACAAAATTGCATTCTTGTGGTTTATCAATCAGTCTTTTATTGAAGCAAGGATAAATTATTCCATTAACTACCGAGCTATTAAAGTTTTTCTGTTTTAGTCAATAATTTTTTTTAACAAAATCGTCATAAGCGTTATATTTTTTATTTTGATCCCGGCCGTTAATTTTTTAATGATGATCTTGACATAATTTTTTTTTCATTTTCTCTCTCTTCTATTTATTATTTTTATTTAATTTTTTCTAACAAAAAAATGATGACACATGTCACCACTTTATTGGACAAAGAAAACCAAAGAAAACAATAAAAACATGCTTGAGGGATGAGATGCTTAGACATTCAACTAAGCCTAAATCTTGTTAATCTTTCACCAAATTTTATTTTTAAGTTGTACTAAATTACTAACTCAAAATAAAATAAATTTTCGCCAGAGAAGAGATTCAAAATCATGCCCTCTTATACAAAAAACACAAATACTTTACCATCAAGCTAAAAACATTTTTTTTAATTTTTTGAACAATTTCTACTTAGGGGAGGAGAATTTTTTTTTTTGCTCCTACTAGGTCTTGAACACACAACCTAAACGAAGGAAATGATGTCAACTGCGAACTTTAACCACGTACTCTAGAGATTGTTGACAAATTTTATATATTTTTAACCAAACCAATATATAATTTGAATTGAGATTTAATTTGAAAATCATATTGGTTGGAAATAAACAAACTAATTAAATAAATAATTATTTGTGTTTAAATTTATATTATACCATAAATATATATTATAAATTTAATTTTAGAATGATTTTATATTAATTTTATAAAAAAATAAACAAATATTTAATTAATTAGTTTTTTTTATTCCCAACGAAAGTGAGAATAATATTAGTTTGATTTTTAAATTTAATTCCAGTTTAAATTAGATATTAGTTTGGTTAAAAACATATAAGATTTTATTTTCAGCTTAATGGCAAAGTATCTGTGTTTTTGTGCAAAAAGGGAATGAATTCAAATCCCTTCTATGGCGAAAATTCACTTTAGTTTAGTGGCTAAGCGCCTTATCTCTCATGCCTTTGGTGGCAGGTTTGATTCCCTTTACTTGCAAAACATGGATTTTATTATTTTTTTAATTTTCTTTGTCCAGTAAGATAGTAACATATGTTAGTGCTTCACTGCTTGACAAAAATAAAAAAAATATTTTCGTGTCAGCTTCACCAAAAAAATCAATTCGGTAACCAAAATAAGAAAACTTTAATAATTCGGTGACCTGGTATAGTTTACCCTTTAAGCAAAGCTATGATCTCATCTTTTAACAAGGAAAACACTGCATAAGAAACTCCATTTTTTCTTTCTATTAAGCAATAATCTGCAAAATTTTCCAAAGGACAGAAAAAAGAAATCATAGCTCATTCCACTTTCTATATCATAACAATCTCCCATCTCATAATATATGGAATATAATTCAATGCATTTAATGAGCATTAGAGCAAAATCAGTAATATATATATATATATATATATATATAAAAGAAGGCCATTGATTTAGGTTGTTTGTTCATCTTCATCTTCATGTTCAAGCTCTTTAGAAGAGAAAGGAGGGTGAAAAGGGCTGAAAAGCCTGTAAGCAGAGATGGCAGCCAAAACAATGAAGCAGCAAAGGACCAAGGCATGGAGAAGCAACGCCACCTTCATTTTGCTGCAGAATTTCCCATAACTCTCGCAGGCTTCACTCCATGTGATCTTTTGATCTCCATTGTAGGCCAACTCTAGTATTTCCATCACTGCTGCCCCTGATGTCACCATCAAATATGCTACAACCTGTGCTTTTCAAAACACCCATATTTCAGAATGTAAACCTCAGATTTATCAACTTATGCTTTTCTTTTTTAAGGATTGGGAACCTGGTCTGAGACAAAGAAGAGCCAAGCTTTAGTGACGAAACATGTGACTGTGATGCAAGAGGCAACAGCGGCGAAAGTAGCATAACCAGCAGATATGGCACTGGTGAAAACCATGTATCTGCCAAAAAGGAAATTCCAATTCTTTTTAATGAACCAAAAGATAAATAAACAAAAAACAACTGCAAGTGCAAAGAAGTTGAAAACATGGGGTTACTTGAGTCCCGTGAGATTGGTGAAGTTTACATCTCCATAGATGCTGTTGTGTTCCTTGTTGGTGACAGTTAACCAAATGGTTGCAACACTGAGAGGAATCACACAAAGCCGAAGGGAAGAATCCAGCAGCTTCACAAGTGGGATTTGCTTGTTTGAGCTTTCTGCACTCATTTTTCTTCAAATTGATGGCAAAAACACACTCACTTTTTGCTTCCACAAGGAGAGTGGGATTGGCACTGAATGGTAAAGTGGGTGCTGATAGATATAGAATTGTTCAGTCCCTTTTGGTACGTATCTCTACTTAAAAAAAAGTTGATTTAAGGTTTAATGTTTAATATTAAAGATTGTGATTAGAGTTTAGGAAATTAGGGGTAGGTTGTATTTTTAGAGTGTAGGGTTTAGGATGTGAAATTTAGGGTTAAGGTTTAGAATTTAATTTTTTAGTGTTTTTTAGTGTGGGGCATAGAAATGAACATGATTAGGGACAAAGAATTTTTGTTCTTGTACTGTTGTACATTCTCTTATTTAGGGGTAGTTATACGGTACGACTTGGTATGATGCGCCTACAGTGCGCCACAAACTGAAAATGTAATAACATTTAAAACATGGAACTGAAAATGTTACACTGTTTGATAATATTTTCGGTATTCACAAAAACTTAAAATGTTATCACAAGCGATGAAAGTTCTGATACTCGAAGTTAAAGTTTTGATACTTATCACTAACCGAAAATGTTAACCAACAATATAACATTTTTAATTTCATATTTTAAATTTTATAACATTTTCAATTGGTGTCGCACCATAACGCACTGTAACCTCTCATAAGTTAAACACCCTCTATTTAGGTTACTTGGGTTGGTGTGATAAGTTAGTGGGAAGAGTGAGAAACAGTGGGGGGAGGAATGATGTGATATTTTTATTTGGTTGGTGTAATGGTGTTGGTGAGTCGCAAGATGCCATGATTGCTTCTTTCTTAATTTCCCTTTCATACACTTTGGATCAGATAAGGTTCAGTGAAGTTGATTCTGGTTTATCCATGTGTATCTAACATTCCCTCTGTTCATATTAGAACTGGTTTCTACTCATTCATGTAGCTCATAAGTCATAAGTCTAAGCCACAAGGGGAAACCATAAACAATTTAGGATCAGTTTCACATTATTTTGAGAATTGCGGAGAGAAAATGTATTGAGAAATGTTTTCGAAAAAATACTTTTAAATTGTTTAATTTAAGATAGGAATCTTTGATATTGAAAAAGTGCTAGTTAGATTCAGGGGTTAAGATTAAATTTAAGCTTTAGAGTTTAGAAATTTAAGTCTAGGGTTTAGAGTCTAGAATTTAGGGTGTTATGGCTTTAGGTTTTAAATTTTAAACAAAGTTGTGTAATTTTTTTACACAACCATTGTGTATCAAAATATATATTTTTAGAAATAAAAAATTTTTGGTACAACTTGTGCAAGCTTTTTAGTTCCAGAGGTTGAGTTTAGTTTATAGTTTGAATTTTAGGGTTTATATTTTAATGTTTATGTTTAAAATTTAGGGTTTGAGGTTTAGAGTTTAAGGCTTAAGGATATAAATTTATGATTTGAGTTTTATAGCATAAATATACACGATCTGTGTATAAAAAATTTACTAATTTTTAAAAAATATAAAGAATTGAGAATACAAAGATGATAAATGAATAATTTTATTCTAAAATACCTTTGGAAAAGTTTAAAACTATAAATTTCATACGGTGAAAACCACTTTTCAAACCAAGCTAAAAAAATTACTTTCGGCCTTAAAAAGTATTTGCATTGCTTTTAAGTATCGACTCTAAAAAACACTTTTAACACAAAAACACTTTTAAAAAATTCTGCAACGCAACTAGTTCCCAATTTTTTATCACTGGAAACTGACAAAAATTGTAAAATTCTAAAATCTGGCACACATGGCTGCTTCCTATACCTAAAAATTTATTGGACCCAGAAATGATACATTGAAAAAATCTTTTGGATCTTCCAATATCAATAGGTTGATTGTTTCGTTCATGTATCTTTCAAAAGGAAAAAAGATCTATGAGAGCTGTTTCTTGAATCCGAAAGAGAGTACTTGAGTTCTCCCAATCATTAGAACCAAATCATAATAGATATGAAATATAAACTCAAGATCTATCATGTCAAATCATTAAGAACAATAAACTAAATGCGGAAACGTACCTGAATTAATAGATAAATGAAAACCTTGAATCCTTTGATGAAGATCGCCTAAAAGGTGATTGTGATCTTCCAAGAAGATATGTTAGTCCTTGCCGTAAAAAATCTCTAACAGGACAAGAGTAATACAAGTTAACCTATTTCTTGGGGGACCACTACCTCTTTTTATAGTTGATTATTAAATCAACTATTAAATATTTATAACTCTGTCCCTCATTGAATTATAAATATATCTTATGGTATCTACACTTTTATTTTCATGACACTTTAATACCTACGACACGCCTAACATAACTAGTCACTTGATTTTGTAGCATACTTTATAATAACATCATATATTTTATATATGTGCCCACAATTGCGGATAATCCAATAATCTCCAACTTGGGCAACATATGTTTACTGATAAACGTACAACCTTATGAGCTCAAAACTTTGCTATTATATAATAGATATTCTATAACAATCTCATCTATCAACTATATCCATATATGATCAAAGCAACATTTGTCATATTTATCACGACTAGACCCATCAATGGTCACATATACAAATATAGTCAAATGACATAGATTAATCATGAATGCGTAGCATAGAAAATTACATGAAATGTGAACCGTATATGTCTATTTCCAACTGATCCTCCCAAACCTTAGTGAGATCAAACTTTACTGAATTCGGAGTGTGCATAAACTAAAAGAACTTTATTTTTGTAAAAAATAATCTTAAATAACTTTATACTGAAGTAATCGAAATTGTGTCTAAAACGAATGATCATTCTTCAAAATTATAAACTCCCACTAAAACTGAATATCCTTAAATAACATTACACTCACATGAGTAATGTGCTCATGAAAGACCTAGGGTGGCCGTTTTTTAATACGCGCGCAATTATTGAGATTGTACTAACATGCTCTGTAGACACACAACTACTCTGAATTTTTCTTAACAACTATGAACTTAATATTTATGTGCTTCAAATTTGAAGTGTTCCTATTATTTATATAATAAATAAATGCATATTTATTGTCATAAAATAACTAAATTAGTCTTTCTATTCAATCTATAATCAATAGCTCATGCGATAAAATTCTTTTGCATTAATATTCTATTAGAATCGAAGTCTGTAAACCTGATGATCTATAACTTACTACAACTCTAATATGTGAGCATGTAGTTTTTGTTCTTTAAAGATATCTCATAATTCTATTGGCTGCTATCCAATAGTCCATACTATATTTGCTTAAATATCTGTCGAACATTCCAACAATGTATGTAATATCCGAACACATACATACTTGAACATAAATTAGATTCTCAATAGCTTTTGTAGATAGAATCATTTGTATTTTTTAAATTTCAAGATTACTTTTATGGCATTAAGTAAGACTAAATTGTCTTAGCAACATGAGTATCAATTGATTTACTCCCACTAAACTTGTAGTATAAACAATCGTCAACCAAATTTATCTCAAAATCGAATGAGATAATTAATATGAAATTTATAATTTTATTAACGAGAGTCCTACTTAAGCTCATAGATGAAATTCTTTAATTTACATATCATTGATATTGTATCATAAGACACAACTCTATGATTGTACCATATAAATAGTTTCTTCAATGTCGCCATTAAAAAACAAGCTTTGTAACACCCGTGTTTTGGGGTTAGGAGTTATCCGAGTTTATAGTTCGAGTCAATAAAAATTAAATTAAAATAAATCCAACTTAAAATGTGGCCTAATTGAACTTTAGCAAATAGGGAAGGGCTTATGTTGTAATTTGCCCAAAAACTTTTAAAAGGATGACAACTTTCAAAGTTGTCATCTTCTCCCCTTTTCCCATTATTTTCCAACATGTGAAACACCCACCACCATCTTCAAACCCTCTCAAACTTCAAGCTTACATCCCTTGATTTCTTCATCAATTCAAAGGGGTTTTGAAATGTAATCACATATTTGAACTCTCCTTTCCATTTCCTATCTATCCATGGTCATTGATTTTAAAACCATGAACTTTTTAAAAAATTAGGGTTTATATCAAGTTCGGATTTTTAAGGGGGTTTTTCATTTGGTTTTGATAAATTGAGTTGGGGCTTTGCTTAATCATGTTAAAATGCACATTATATATTAATTTGGTTGGATTTTGATGAATTCCCGAAATTGGGTAAAAATGAGTTTTTTGAAGGGTTTTGGGTGATTTTTGGGGGTTGTTTTAGGTGGAAATTGATAGCCCAATGGTAGTGCTATGGTTAGGGGTTGATTTGGGGTCATTTGTGGGTGCAACGGGTGTTGGAAACATGGATTTTGGAAGGGGTATGTGGGCTGTCCGAAATTGCAAAGTATGGGGTTTGGTCATGGCTTGCAACGTTGTAAATTGAATTTGAATTGTGTTCCGGGTTGGTCTTTTGATGTTGGGCTGATTTGGAATTGTTTGAATTGTGTTTGAGGTTGTTTGGAAGCGGGAATTTGTGTTGGGGAAGCTTCGGGAAGAAATCCGGAAATTTGAGGGAGGTTGCTTGCTTGGCTTGGAGCTAGGAAGCTTAGGTGAGTGGTTAAATATTTTCAAAATGGTTTTGAGTATTTGGTTCAAGCATGTGAACCTAGGATGAGCTTGGTAAACCCACCTAGAGTTGGGATTAGAGTGGTAGCCTAATCCCAAGCTTTGATTAGAGACTTTGGTTGCACCTTTTAATGGTTGTATATGCCTCGTATTAAATTGTGATGGTGTTGATTATGTATATGTTGTATACATGTATGTTGAGGCATGTTTGGTGCATTGTTATATGCATGTTGAAGATAGATATGATATGGTTATACACATGTGTAAAATATAATGTGATGTGGGTGTTAATTATGTACATGTGGTGTTGATGCGTGAAATGATATTATGAGGTGGTTTCATGATCCGAGGATCATGGTGAGTACATGCTAGGCATGGAAATGTAGTTTGTGCATGACGGTAAGTCAAGGTGAGTACGTGCTAAGCACGGAAGTGTTATGAATTAATATTGTGAAAGAGTAATGAAATGTGTAGTATTGGCACTAGTATGCTTGGGTACAAATGATCGATCATTAGGATGTTAGTGTGTACACATGAGTCAAAAGTCGCGCGTGGCCTTGGTGGCGTTGAGTCACCAAGGAGGAGTACGGGTTCGCCCGGAAATTGTATTTATATTAGTCGGTGATGAGTGGAATCCCATCGACGGGGCGTGAGGATGAGTGAAATCCCCTCCGCGTGAACGGTGATGAGTGGAATCCCACCGTCAGGTAATGGTTGAGTTGTTGGATGTGAGTTCCAACGGTTATCCGCGTATTCGAGTCATAGCTAGGTGCCAATACAGATTGTAGTTTAAGTTGCCCATATGTGGTTAATTGTGAGACAATGTGATTTGAGATGTGTTGCTAACATGGTTTAATATATGTGATTTCATATGTTGTGGATTTAAACATGTTGAGCATGACATGATATTGAATATATGTTCATGCATCATCTATACTTATGGCTCGCGTGGATAGAAGGTAAGATCATGCATTTTATCTAGGTTGTAGCTCGTGCTTGGACCCTGCATTGTCGAGGTTTGTTTTTAAAGAGCTTACCCTCACTAAGCTTTTATGCTTACGCTCTCTTTTGTTCGACAATGCAGATAAATAGCTTGTGGGTGGCTAAGGCAAGGGAAGGTCTCCAAGTGTTGCTTTTGGTGAGCTCAATGTATGAATTTTAAGTAATAGAATGTAATAGTTAAGCAATGGGATATGTATTGTTGATTTGAGTTGATGTATGTCTATGGTTGACTTGGTTTGTAAGCATGTTATATCTTGCCAAATGTGTGTATGATGGATGGCTTATGAATGCTTAAGTTGCTTGAATGACATGTAAACTTATTTGACATGTATGATGCTTTTTGGTTCTCTTTTAATGTCTTCAAGCATGCTTGTATGAAAGGCTCTTAATGTGAAATTTGCTATGTTAGAAAGATTGTCCAAATCCATGCTTGTATGTGTTTGAGTATGTTAAATCTAGGATGTATGCCTCTAGACCTTGTTTGATGGTTTTGTGTGCCTTAGGGGTCCTATGGGACCTTCATACTTGTTGAAATACCCCTAAATCTGAATTTCAAAAGGCTGCAGACAGCCCGCGTTTCGAAACGGGCTGGGTCGTTTCGGAACGGGTAAGGCTTCAGAGACCCCGTATCGGAACGCGTTTCGATACGGTATGGCCTTTGAAACCCCTGTTTCGATACGCGTTTCGGAACGTTTTGGCTACTGGAATTCTGAGAAATTCGCGAGATGAAGGTGTATCGAAACGGGTATAAGGGTTTCGAAACGGTCAAAATCTCGTTGACCACGAGAAGTTGACCGTTGAGGGCGTTTCGGAACGGTTGACCACCGTTTCGATACGGCCCCTTGTGGAGGCTCTGGGATAGTTGACCTGGTCAAGGCGTTTCGATACGCCTCAAGGGTGTTTCGAAACGGCCTGTTTAAAATATTAAAAGTGGGCTGTTTAATTGCTGTTTTGGGATCGAATGTTTGTCTCATGTATTTTATTCCGTTGTTTGATCACATAGGACTTAAATGGACTTTTAGACAAGATAAATAAAAGAAATTTTTCTAGGGTTGCTAACCGAGGTGGGACCTTAACGGGTTTCGCTTCGGTTTTCCCCGTGTGGCCCACTCGGACCGGTCGTCCGGCCAGACCGGGACGAGGGGGTTACATTTGTTGGTATCAGAGCCTAAGGTTTTCGAGACCTTGGGCAGGTAAGTGAGGTAAGTTTAAGTTTTGAATTGATATGCACGGTGTTTGCTTGATTTGTAAGTATGATTGCTTGTATGACAAGTATGTTGATTGCTTGTTTAAAAGCATGTTGCTCGTTACCCGTGTATGCTGTGATGTGTGATTGTTTGATTGAGAATGCATGTTGTTTGATCGTACGCATTTGTTTGCTTGTTTAGCAAGTATGCCTTGTTATATGCTTGGTTGAGCATGTATGTGTGCTGATTTGGTTGAAACATGTTTAGTAGAGTCCCATTGCTTCTATTACATCGGAAAAAGGATTTTAAGTGAGGGAAATCATACTTGAGCCACTTGGACCTTTCCTTTGCTATCCCAACTTGTATGTTAAATTGTTGATTTATTTATTGCTTTTAGTAAGTTTAGGGCCAGTGTGTGGGCCGTGAATCGGTAAGTGGAAGTTGTGGTTTTGAAAATGGGGATGATGTAGAGGAAGTTCTTTGCTATAGTTAGGGGAGTATAGTTGTACCGGAGTTGAGGAACAATTTGTTTGCTCGAGTCCGCGTGCACGTGAGTTGATTCTTCTTGGTGGGAGATGACGAGACCGATTCTGGTATTAGTTGGTGAAAAGAAGTGAAGACCTATGAGGGGGAGTCAGGTGGTATCTATGTTATAGTGGATAATCCCTTGGTACAGTTTGGAGTTTGTCTCTTCTGATTGGTTCTGAGTTCGTACTTCCGTATGCTGTTAACAAGCATGCAAGTTTGAATGTGCTCGATGAGGTAGGTATGAGTACCTTAGTTCTTTTGGCGAGATCTAGGTAGGGGTCTCGTGTGAGTAATCTGAATTTCAGAAGTGTTAGTGGTGACCGTTGGGGTTCAGCCTATGATTTCGATGCAAGACAGCCGGTCAGTATCCGTGAGTGGGAGCTAGTTTATGTGATTGGGTCAGTGTACGTTGAGTTGTCTTTCAGCAAGCGGAAGAGATGAAGTCACTTCCGATGCAGTTGAGCCGAGAAGGGAGTCTTGAGCTTTGACTCCAAGTTGTTTGTTAGAGGTAGAGCAAGTCCAGCATGACTGTTTGTGTGTGATCAGAATTGAATCTTGAAGTTACGAGATGCTCTAAGAACAGTTTAAAAGAGTCAGATTTTGTTGAAGAACCAGTCTGAAAACAAGAGGACAAAAGACTATCAGTGGTGTACATGTTAAGTTGCAATTTCCGCGGATACTCCCTTTTGTGTGAGCATGTAAGAAATTAGATATCCTTGTTGAGATCTTAGGTGTAGGGACACATGTGACTAGCCTTTGGGAGATAGTAGTGATCAGAAAGATGTACAGAAGATGTTTGTTGGTGGTTCAGAGTTACTAGTTCTAGCAGATGTGAAATAATCGTCTTCCTACGGTTTTGATATACCCTTCGACAAGGTTTGGCTTGAAGAGCACGGAGTTAGTGTGTACGTTGAGACAAAGAGAGAGTTGCTTTGAAGACACAGATTTTTGTGAGACTGTAGTGGTAAGTGAGGATGTGAACTTCTTGTCGAATGTTGATTCAGCTTTGGAGGTCGAAAATTGATTAAGTTTAGTTGGAAGGCTTGCTTAGCAAGTGTGATGAATTTGGTTTTGAATGAAGATTAGACCGCAGAATGCTAGAATAGTTTGTGTTTTCCTAGAAGTGTTTGGAAGATTTACCCAGTTTGCCTCTTGATAGAGAAGAAGAGTTCGTTATTGAGACAGTCTCTGAGGTTGCTTCAGTTTTGTTGCTCTGTAACTTATGAATTCCGGAAGAATTGAGAATGTTGAAGAAATAACTTCGAGGTTAGTTGGACCTTAGACTCAGTAGGCCTAGTGCATCATCTTAGAGTATGACAGTACAATTTGTGAAGAAGAGAGAAGACAATACAAGAATGTGATTAGATTTCAGACAATCGAAACAGTGACAGTGAATAATTAGTATCCGTTTCTGAGTGTCAGTGAATTGTTGATCAGTTAGTGTGTGCTTCAGTCTTTTTGAAGATTAATTGGAGATCCGTTTATTACCAGATGAAAGTGAGAGAAGTTGAAGTATCGAAGACAGCTTTCGAGGCAAGATATGATCGCTTTGAGTTCCGAGTTGTGCCGCTTTGCTTGACTAGTGTATTAGTTACCTTATAGAGATGTTGAGCAGAATATTTTCCCGAGTTCCTTGATCAGTTGTAGTAGCTCTTCTAGATGTCACGTGAGCATATTCAAGTTTCGAGGAAGATCATGACAAGTTTTGAAGTTAGTGTGGTAGGTTCTATTAGAGAATTAATTGTATACCAAGTTGTACTACGTGGACTTCGAGTTAACGAAGATGTTCTCTTAGGACATGAAAATTAGCGGAGTGTATTAGAACAAATCTTGAACAGACAGAGGAAGACGTGAGTTGGAAGAAATTGAAGACTGTGGCAGATATCTATAGTTCCTAGGTCTAGCCTTGTTACTCTCAGAGAATTGTAAATAGTGTTTGAAGATAGTTGCTCCATTGATAAATTGCTACAGAAGAATGTTCAGTTGTGTGGTTAGATGCGAGACAATGAACCCTTGAGAAACTGAAGGAGACCTTGAAGAGAGCTTCGACCTTGAATCAACTCATGTCAGAGAAAGAGTTGTGAACCACAGTGATGCATTACATGTAGAGTTAGGTTGTGTACTTATGCAAGACAGAAGATTGTGACTTGTTCATCAAGATAGTTGGAAGACCGTGAGAAGAGTTATATGAGACATAGAGTTACTTACAGTTGTATTTGCTTCGAAGACTTAGAGACAAAGCTTGTAAAGTAAGAAATGCACGGTGTGTACGTACATAATATCAGAACATGAGTTGTTAGACAACTTAGGAAGGGTTGAAACTTGAACAACATGAGTAGTTAGAATTGCTTGAAGACTGTGATCTCAGGATTGAGTACTATCTGAAGAGAGTCTACGTAGCAACCGAGTTCCGAGTTGTATTTGCTGTTAGATTAGTAGTTGAGTTACGAGTTGCAATTGCCGAATTCCGTATATCAAATGATAGTAGTTTTGTGGCCGAGTTTCGGGTTGCGGCTACTTTGAGTCAGAATGTTTGAAAAGAAACAGTTGCAAGACAGATTCTTGGCACCTCACGTGCGAGACAGAGTAGAAGGAAGACCTTCAGGATACAGTTTCAAAGATGATAGAGTTTTGCACTTCAGAGACAGAATAGTTGTACCGATTGACATAGTGTTTCGAGACGTATTGTTTTGGCCGAAGCACAATATAGTTCATCTGTATTGCATCTGAGTAATATGAAGACGTATTGTGGGTTGAAGATGAATGCTTCTGAATTGAGTGGATGAATAATGTGGTTCAGTATGAGAGTGAGTATGTAAGTTGCCAGCGTGTCAAGACCGAGCTTCAGCTCCTTCTATTTGTTACATCCGTGGAAGGTTCATAATGGAAGCGAGTAATAGAGATTCGAGATTTCAACTAGAATAATTTTGAAGACGTCTGCATAGTGTTTGGTTAATTGATGAAGACAGAGGATCAGTCAGAGAAAGTTGTGAGTCAAGTGTTCAAGCAGTATTGTATGAGTTTGTGAATCGGGCTAGTTCTGTTGTTATCTGTTGCGGTTACCACCAGAGTCATAAAGGGATTTGAGATGTGTTCCGTGTATCCATGATTCAGAAATGTGAGTTAGACCTGTTCCGTGCTATGTTTGTTGAAGAGATTGAGTTGAGTTTGAAATTGGCATGCCTTGAAGAATCAGTTGAGATCTTAGTGTAAGCTAGCACGTGTTGTGTGGTAAGTCTTTCGAGTTGGTTAGTACGTTGTGGTGAGAGAGGAAAGCGTGGAGGTGCATGTTTCAGTGGCCCTCCGTGATCGATAAATTTCGGGGACGAAATTTCCTTAAGTGGGGGAGAGTTGTAACACCCGTGTTTTGGGGTTAGGAGTTATCCGGGTTTATAGTTCGAGTCAATAAAAATTAAATTAAAATAAATCCAACTTAAAATGTGGCCTAATTGAACTTTAGCAAATAGGGAAGGGCTTATGTTGTAATTTGCCCAAAAACTTTTAAAAGGATGACAACTTTCAAAGTTGTCATCTTCTCCCCTTTTCCCATTATTTTCCAACATGTGAAACACCCACCACCATCTTCAAACCCTCTCAAACTTCAAGCTTACATCCCTTGATTTCTTCATCAATTCAAAGGGGTTTTGAAAGGTAATCACATATTTGAACTCTCCTTTCCATTTCCTATCTATCCATGGTCATTGATTTTAAAACCATGAACTTTTAAAAAAATTAGGGTTTATATCAAGTTCGGATTTTAAGGGGGTTTTTCATTTGGTTTTGATAAATTGAGTTGGGGCTTTGCTTAATCATGTTAAAATGCACATTATATATTAATTTGGTTGGATTTTGATGAATTCCCGAAATTGGGTAAAAATGGGTTTTTGAAGGGTTTTGGGTGATTTTTGGGGGTTGTTTTAGGTGGAAATTGATAGCCCAATGGTAGTGCTATGGTTAGGGGTTGATTTGGGGTCATTTGTGGGTGCAACGGGTGTTGGAAACATGGATTTTGGAAGGGGTATGTGGGCTGTCCGAAATTGCAAAGTATGGGGTTTGGTCATGGCTTGCAACATTGTAAATTGAATTTGAATTGTGTTCCGGGTTGGTCTTTTGATGTTGGGCTGATTTGGAATTGTTTGAATTGTGTTTGAGGTTGTTTGGAAGCGGGAATTTGTGTTGGGGAAGCTTCAGGAAGAAATCCGGAAATTTGAGGGAGGTTGCTTGCTTGGCTTGGAGCTAGGAAGCTTAGGTGAGTGGTTAAATATTTTCAAAATGGTTTTGAGTATTTGGTTCAAGCATGTGAACCTAGGATGGGCTTGGTAAACCCACCTAGAGTTGGGATTAGAGTGGTAGCCTAATCCCAAGCTTTGATTAGAGACTTTGGTTGCACCTTTTAATGGTTGTATATGCCTCGTATTAAATTGTGATGGTGTTGATTATGTATATGTTGTATACATGTATGTTGAGGCATGTTTGGTGCATTGTTATATGCATGTTGAAGATAGATATGATATGGTTATACACATGTGTAAAATATAATGTGATGTGGGTGTTAATTATGTACATGTGGTGTTGATGCGTGAAATGATATTATGAGGTGGTTTCATGATCCGAGGATCATGGTGAGTACATGCTAGGCATGGAAATGTAGTTTGTGCATGACGGTAAGTCAAGGTGAGTACGTGCTAAGCACGGAAGTGTTATGAATTAATATTGTGAAAGAGTAATGAAATGTGTAGTATTGGCACTAGTATGCTTGGGTACAAATGATCGATCATTAGGATGTTAGTGTGTACACATGAGTCAAAAGTCGCGCGTGGCCTTGGTGGCGTTGAGTCACCAAGGAGGAGTACGGGTTCGCCCGGAAATTGTATTTATATTAGTCAGTGATGAGTTGAATCCCATCGACGGGGCGTGAGGATGAGTGAAATCCCCTCCGCGTGAACGGTGATGAGTGGAATCCCACCGTCAGGTAATGGTTGAGTTGTTGGATGTGAGTTCCAACGGTTATCCGCGTATTCGAGTCATAGCTAGGTGCCAATACAGATTGTAGTTTAAGTTGCCCATATGTGGTTAATTGTGAGACAATGTGATTTGAGATGTGTTGCTAACATGGTTTAATATATGTGATTTCATATGTTGTGGATTTAAACATGTTGAGCATGACATGATATTGAATATATGTTCATGCATCATCTATACTTATGGCTCACGTGGATCGAAGGTAAGATCATGCATTTTATCTAGGTTGTAGCTCGTGCTTGGACCCTGCATTGTCGAGGTTTGTTTTTAAAGAGCTTACCCTCACTAAGCTTTTATGCTTACGCTCTCTTTTGTTCGACAATGCAGATAAATAGCTTGTGGGTGGCTAAGGCAAGGGAAGGTCTCCAAGTGTTGCTTTTGGTGAGCTCAATGTATGAATTTTAAGTAATAGAATGTAATAGTTAAGCAATGGGATAGGTATTGTTGATTTGAGTTGATGTATGTCTATGGTTGACTTGGTTTGTAAGCATGTTATATCTTGCCAAATGTGTGTATGATGGATGGCTTATGAATGCTTAAGTTGCTTGAATGACATGTAAACTTATTTGACATGTATGATGCTTTTTGGTTCTCTTTTAATGTCTTCAAGCATGCTTGTATGAAAGGCTCTTAATGTGAAATTTGCTATGTTAGAAAGATTGTCCAAATCCATGCTTGTATGTGTTTGAGTATGTTAAATCTAGGATGTATGCCTCTAGACCTTGTTTGATGGTTTTGTGTGCCTTAGGGGTCCTATGGGACCTTCATACTTGTTGAAATACCCCTAAATCTGAATTTCAAAAGGCTGCAGACAGCCCGCGTTTCGAAACGGGCTGGGTCGTTTCGGAACGGGTAAGGCTTCAGGGACCCCGTATCGGAACGCGTTTCGATACGGTATGGCCTTTGAAACCCCTGTTCCGATACGCGTTTCGGAACGTTTTGGCTACTGGAATTCTGAGAAATTCGCGAGATGAAGGTGTATCGAAACGGGTATAAGGGTTTCGAAACGGTCAAAATCTCGTTGACCACGAGAAGTTGACCGTTGAGGGCGTTTCGGAACGGTTGACCACCGTTTCGATACGGCCCCTTGTGGAGGCTCTGGGATAGTTGACCTGGTCAAGGCGTTTCGGTACGCCTCAAGGGTGTTTCGAAACGGCCTGTTTAAAATATTAAAAGTGGGCTGTTTAATTGCTGTTTTGGGATCGAATGTTTGTCTCATGTATTTTATTCTGTTGTTTGATCACATAGGACTTAAATGGACTTTTAGACAAGATAAATAAAAGAAATTTTTCTAGGGTTGCTAACCTAGGTGGGACCTTAACGGGTTTCGCTTCGGTTTTCCCCGTGTGGCCCACTCGGACCGGTCGTCCGGCCAGACCGGGACGAGGGGGTTACAAGCTTAGCATCTATCTAATGTATCTTAAGATTAAAACGAGCAACAATTGTAATAATTATCTTGAAAGAGTCTTTCAATGAAACTTGAGAGAAAATCTCTGTAAAATTAATGTCTTCTTTTAAATTATATCTTTTAGATACAAGAGGTACTTTATACTTATCCACATTACCATTTCCACCCATATTGATTTTAAATATCCATTTACAATCAATTAGTTTACACCTTAAGGTAATGAGACAAGTTCCTAAATTTTATTGTCTTGCATAAAATTATACTCTTCTTTAATGATATCAATCCACTTTTGAGAGTTAGAACTTTTATGGCCTGATAAAAATAATTGAGTCACTTTCTATCATTCTAGTCTTATCCTTATTTTCTTGAGGAAATACAATATAATAATCTAGAATAGTATTTCTCATTTATCTCATGGATCTCTTTAATGACACTTGTTTTCTAAGGTTGTTGAGTTTGTTCTTTTGAAACAATTACCTTATTTTGAATGAGAGTTGTTCAACATTGTTTTACTGAGGTACTTGATTCACTTCTTGAATAATGATAGGTGTGAAAACATAAACATCTTCAAAAGTGATAGTAGAAATTAAATTATAAACCAATTCTTCCTTAATAGCAATGTATCTAACTTTATTTCTCCCTCCAAACTCAACATCCTAAAAAAATTATAAATCTATCCTTAAAATAATTCTATTTGTGGGATCATAAAACTTACAACCCATGTATCACTCAAAATAATCGAAGTAGTTGCTTACTTTTAAAGTTTAATTACTTCACATATGTCCCAACTTGTTACAAAAGAAATCAACCATTTGTTCCTTATTGTTGTTTCTTTTGAGCATAAATGATGTCATCTTAACCTTAATGTTTTGGATAAAACATTTCTTAATTTCATCAAGGTAACCCTTAGTTTGAGTAATCTCTTTAGATTTATGTTCCTAAAGACATCTAGAATGATGTACTTTATGATCATTAGACTCATGTGATTCAAACGATCTCACCTCTCAAAATACCTTTTATGGATGTTTACCGCTGTGAGAGGTGTAAGATGTTCTTTCCTTAGTGCAAAGTCTATGTTCATGCATGCAAATATTATATGTAAGTGTCTTTTTTATTCCTTGAAATTAATTTCACTAAACATGAGTGTAAAATGTATTTAACAGATATTGTGACAACAAAAATAAACTACCTAAATATAGAATAAAAATAAGTAAATAAAATAAAAATAAGCTCACATAAATATTCATAACTAAACAAATAAATTTAAAATAATGGCTAGTTCCCCTCAAAATACAAAGCACAACACTAATATCAAGTCTTTGGACAGTAATATTAATTGTAAGCGGTACTCTTGTTGTAACAATCAAACATTGACAATAAGATATGTCAAACAATAGATTAATCCTTGGACTAACGTATTGCTCACATAAAATACCTTATAATTGTCACACATTTATTACCACGATTGTCGTTGTAATTCTGCTAAATACTAACTTTCTTTTGGGCCAATTAATAAACGCATGAATTACAAAAACTCATAATTATCTTAATATTTTAAATAAATTAATCTGCACAAAAGCGATGGTCACTTTGGTGACATTATGTTTCAACCAATCCATTAAAATATTAGACATCCGAAGCCAAAATATAAATTTAATTGTTTTAAAATATTTATCTTAATTTTATCTTTCAATTAAATTAAAAAATAATCAAAATAATATTAAATTTGAATAAAGGTAAACCTCATATCAAGATACCGAACACTCCATTAATATTTTGATTAGCATAAAGTATTGTGAAACCAAAATTGATTTTGATATAACATATAAACTTAAGGACCAATTTGCAAAACAATAAATTTTTAAGTACTTTTTAAAGTCTCACAATTGACAAGTATTTTAAACAAAATAATATCTCAAGACAAGCTCTTAAATATATGAAAAATTCTCTAAGTCTTTTCCTATGATTTTCAAGCCAAACTATGCAAAAAAGCCCAGGCGTATCGATACCCTTAGGCGTATCGATACTGTCTTTTGCCACTGGAATTTTGATTTTCAAGCCAAACTATACAAAAACGCCTAGGCGTATCGATACCCTTAGGCGTATTGATACTGTCTTTTGCCACTGGAATTTTGATGGGCTTAGTGTACCGATACGGTGTTACCCTGTATCGATACGATATTCATCTAGGAAACTCTTTTAATGAAACCGTACCGATACACTTTGCAACCGTATCGATACGATAAGCATATCTTTGAAAAATCTTAGCATTTAATTTTTCGACCGTTACTTGTCAGTTGGTTGGTTTCCCAATTTTTAAAAGACCGTTATACCGTACCGATACGCTTGGTATGCGTATCGATACGCTTTTTATGAAAACCAATCTTGGGATTCCAGTGAGTAAACACCGTATCGATACGACCATCCATATCGATACACCCCTTAAAACCGTACCAGTATGCCTTCTATGCGTATCGATACGCTCTGTTTTCAGACACAACGACTCTTTCCTCTTTGATGCAGATATCGATACGCCCTCCCCGAGTACCGATACGGTAGGCTGCAAAGCTGCATTTAAAGCGAGAAAATTGCTTCCAACGGTTTTATTGATGATCCCAACTACCCAAACGACTAGAATTCAATGCAAGGGTATAAAAAAAGCTTCAATTAACCAAGCAACAACTATTGAACCTACAAGCAACATCAAAGCAAAAATCCAAACCCTAGTGTTGTAACGCCCGTGTTTTGAGGTTAGGAGTTAGTCGGGTTTGTAGTCCGAGTCAATAAAATTAAATAAAATCAATTCAACCTAAATAAGGATCTAATTGGGCTTTAAATAGTAAGGGAGGGACCTTGTTGGTAATTTGACCAAAAATATTTAAAAGCAAGACAACTTTTAAAGAAAAGTTGTCTTCTCTTTCCCCCATCTCCCCCACCAACGTTAAAACCATCTTCAAAACCCTCCCAAGCTTAAGGTTACTATTCCATTGATTTTCAACCTCATTTCAAGACCGTTTTGAGAGGTAAAAATATTTTCTAACTCTCCCATTTATTCCCTATCCATACATAGTCTTAGATTTCAAAAATATGAACTTTTGAAATGTTAGGGTTTTGCTAAAGTTTGGGTTTTTATGGTGATTTTCACCTCGTTTTGAAAAATGAAGTTGGGTTTTTGTTTATTCATATTAAAAGGTACAACATATGTCAATTTGGTTGAGTTTGGGTGAAAACCCGAAATGGGGTTTTAAGGCATTTTTAAAGGTGTCAAAAACTTGATTTTTGGTGGGTTTTAGGTTGAAATCAAAGGGCTGATGGTTTAGGTATGTTAGGAAGGTGATTTGGAATCTTTGGGTGTCTTTTGGAGGGTTGGAAGTGGAGTTTTCAGCTAGTGTTGTAGGGAGCACGAAAATTGAAATATTTGGGGATTAATTTGGTTGGAAAATGTGGGTGAAGTTAGTTTGAGCTTAAAGGTTGAATGTTGATTGAATGTTAGCATTGATTGAGGTTGTTGGTTGTGTTTTTGGCTGGCTAGAAGCAAGAGGAGTCGTCGAAGGAGCTTTGGGACCGAATCCGGGCTCGTAGGAGATTTGCTTGGTTGCTAAGGAAGGGCGGTGAGTGGTTTCAACCTTGTTTTAAAGTTTGGTTCGAGTGTGCGTAGAGTGTGTGTGGAATATGCTTGGTAGGCCATTTCTTTAATTCAAGTTGTTTATCTTATCCAATGAGTTCCCTCAAGTACCATTGTGTATTGCCTATCTATGCTCTAGTGATACGTGGTTAATTTGTACATGTATGCCATGGTATGAATATGTGATGAGCATGATGATATGGTTGATGGAAATGTGACGTGTAAATGAAAATTGGCACTAAGTAAATTACTGGTTGTAAATGATCGATCATTAGGATTAGTGTGCACACAAATTGAGTCAAAACGTACGTGGCCTTGATGGCGTTAAGTCATCAAGGAGGAGTACGGTGATGTAATATTCCACCGGAAGCTTTTATATATTTCTACGGGATGATGAGTGGAATCCCATCCGTAGGGCATGTGGCGATGAGTGGAATCCCGCACATGCAAGGTCCGGTGATGAGTGTAATCCCACCGAGGTAATGTGATTGTTGAGGTTAAATCCGCACATCCGGGTAATTAATAGTGGCCAATTACACTTGT
Source organism: Hibiscus tridactylites (assembly GCA_958450335.1). Classification (NCBI taxonomy): domain Eukaryota; kingdom Viridiplantae; phylum Streptophyta; class Magnoliopsida; order Malvales; family Malvaceae; genus Hibiscus; species Hibiscus tridactylites. Next base: position 55,700,275 of record OY288282.1, read on the forward strand.
TCATGTGTTTGTGATATATGATGTTGATATGTGGTGTTGTTATGTGATGATTGAGCTTGGTAGGATATGAGAAACCATATTATGATTCTTGGAAGACTAGCTAGGTCTACTCGATTACTTTGCCAATGTATGTTGTAGGTGAGATTAGGATTTACATGCTTGAACCCTGCATTGTTGATGTTTTTCGTTTTAGAGCACCCTCACTAAGCTTATAGCTTACGCTCTCAATTTTCAACAATGCAGATCATTAGCGTGGTGTTAGCTCGGAGCAAGGCAAGAAGGGCTTTCGAAGTTTGTGGCTCAAGTACGGTTGTTAATTACGTATTAGTTAGCAATGTGGCAAGTGTATTTGTATGAGCTATGTATGACTCATTGATATGTTGATGTTTTGGATTGACTATGGTTTGTAAAGCATGATATGCCATGATGAATGTTTGTGTGTGGTGTCATGCCTTTAGATGTTTAGGTTGCCTTGTTAGTGAGTGCAAACCTCTTATGTGTTGAATTGTGCCATTTTGGCCTTTTGAGCTTTCATGTATGACCTTAAATGCTAAATTTGCCCTTTTGTTGGAATGCCATGTATGAATGCCTTGACTCATGTTTGATTGCTACCTATGGCTCATGTATGATTGCTTAAATGTTTGTAGGTGCATAGGAGAGTCTGAAAGTGCATCTAGAGTCATGTTTGGGGTAATTGAGTTGGAAATTGTGGAATTTCAGAGTAGGGGTATCGATACGATTGGATCCGTATCGATACAACCTTCTTGTTTCAGGCCACGCGTTTCGATACGCGAGGGGGTGTTTCGATACCATTTTTGCTACTGGAATTCTGAGATTTTGACGAGAAATTTGGGTATCGAAATGGGCCTTGGCGTATCGATACGGTCTTCTTAGCGTTGACCGTGAGAAGTTGACCGTTGGGGGAGTATCGATACACTCTTTAGGTGTATCGATACAGTCTCCTCGGGTTGACTCTGACCAGTTGACCTAGTCAAGGCGTACCGATACACTCTTTGGGCGTATCGATACTGTCTGCAGTTTAAGTTAAAATTGGGCTGTTTAAATGTTGTTTTGGGTTCGATTGATTGTCTCGTGTATGTTGTTCTGCTGTTCGATCACCTAGGTCTAAAATGAACTTTCAGAAAGGATTAAGTTAAAAAAAAATAGGGTTGCTAACCGAGAGGGAATCCTTAACGGGTTTCACTCAGTTTTCCCCGTGTGGCTCACTCGGACCGGTCATCCGGCCAGACCGGGACGAGGGGGTTACATTTGTTGGTATCAGAGCCTGAGGTTACCGAGACCTCGGGCAGGTAAGTGAGGTAAGCTTGTGATGTTGAGAAATTGTGTTGTTCGATGCATGCCTTGCCATGAATTTTTTATATTTGAATGTTCGCACGATGTTTTGAAGCATGAGTTGTTGTGTCTGGTGTAGAGTGTGTGCCCATTGCTACTATTACTTAATTTAAAAAGATTTTTGATAAAAGGAGTACTTGAGCACTATTGGACCCTTGCTTTGACTAACGTAATCCCTATTTGTTTGTTGTTGTAGTTATTTCCTTGCTAGCTGTACCATGAGACCACGTGGGAGGCCTAGGATGGTTCGACCGGAACCACGAGCAGTGGCTCCAAGAGTTGAGCCAGTAGTTAGGGTTGAGGCTCAAGTGGGAGAGCCTGTGGTTGGAGTTGGAGCTCCTCCACCACCACCACCTCCTCCACCTAGAGCAGGAGGCGAGGCTGGGGCCGAAGGAGAAGGACCACATGGAGGCCAAGGACCGGCCGTAATAGACTTAGCACCGTTGGTTTAGGCGATAGCCGGGGCGTTTCAGGCTGCAGTAGCTGGGGGTCAGGCAGCACATCATCAGGGTGAGGGCACCAGATTGCCTTTAGAGAGACTTCGGGGCCTTGGGGCCGAAGAGTTCAGGGGGTCTACTCTAGAGAGATTAGAGTTGTGGTTTGAGAAGACTGTCTGTATCCTTGCTCAGATGGGGTGTACTGGTGAGCGCAAGTTGGGATGTGTTGAGTCCTTGTTTTAGGGTGATGCCTACACTTGGTGGGTCACCGTTACTACGGGTATGGATGAGGCCGAGATCACTTGGGAGTTCTTTGAGACAGCATTTCGTAAGAAGTATCTGGGTCCGCGATACCTCGATGAGAGGAAGAGGGAGTTTATGGCATTGCTTCAGGGGAGTATGTATGTGACAGACTATGAGATTCGATTTGTCAGATTGAGTCAGTATGCACTAGAGCTTGTTCCTACTGAAGTGGAACGTGGTAACCGTTTTCGTTATGGGCTGAGTGAAGAGATCAAGACGTATACTCTAGCTTCAGACTACACTGATTTTGATGTCTTGGTCGCGAGGGCCAAAGACTTAGAGCACAGCTTGAGTTTGACCAGGCGGTTTGGTGGATCTAGTTCGGGTAAGAGGTCCAGTAACTTTGATAGAGGTGATGCCAAGAGGCATCGGGACAACATGCATCACTATGATCATAGACGTGGTGGCGGTAACCACGGGAGGGGCCAACAGGGCAGAGAGCTGGTGGGAAGTTGCCCACATGTGCTACTTGTGGGAGGAACCACATCGGTGAGTGTTGGGGAAATTTTCATTCTTGTTGGAGTTGTGGGGCTAGAGACCACATTAGGCGTGACTGTCCACATCAGGTGGGACAGACACCAGCTCAGGCTCCTGCTAGAGCCAATGACTTTCAGAGGGGCCGCGGGCGCGGTAGAGGTAACTTCCAGCCGAGGAACGATGGTCAGAGGAACATAGCCCATGTAGTTGCAGTTCAGCCGGAGGGCGGAGGTCAGGCCAGAGTTTATGCTCAGCGTGGGGATCAGCATGACACCGATGTGATCGCAGGTAACTTCTCGATACAGTCTTTGGGTTTTCTTTCTTTGATTGACTCTGGGTCTACACATTCCTACATATTGAGTGAGCATGCGCAGTCTTTGAATTTGCCTTGTGAGATGTTAGATGTAGGAGTTAGTGTTACTAGTTCTTTTGAGGACACGGTAGTAGTTAGGAAGATGTATCGAAGGTGTCTGTTGATGGTTCAGGGGCATGTGTTTCCAGTGGATATGATGGAGCTACCTTTCTATGATTTTGATGTGATTCTGGGTATGGACTGGCTCACGGAGCATAGAGCTAGGATAGACTTTGAAACTAAGCGGATTTCTTTGAGGCTCACAGATGACTATGAGATTGTAGTGGTGGGTGAGAACGTGAAGTTCTTGTCCAATGTGGTTTCATTGTTAGAGGCTAAGAGATTAGTTGAGTTGGGGTGTGAAGCATACTTGGCGTATGTGATGAACCCTAACATGAGTGAGGTTAGACCTCAGGACATCCGGACAGTATGTGACTTTCCTAGTGTGTTTCCGGAAGAGTTGCCAGGGTTACCACCGGACAGAGAGGTAGAGTTCACCATTGAGACTTATTCTGATTCAGCTCCTGTTTCGATTGCTCCGTATCGCATGGCACCGAAAGAATTGAAAGAGTTGAAGACTCAGTTGCAAGAATTAACAGATAGAGGTTTTATTCGGCCTAGTTCTTCACCTTGGGGTGCACCAGTTTTGTTTGTGAAGAAGAAAGATGGAAGCATGAGAATGTGTATAGATTACAGACAGTTGAATAAGTTGACAGTGAAGAATAAATATACGTTGCCTAGAATTGATGACTTGTTTGATCAGTTGAGAGGAGCATCAGTCTTTTCGAAGATCTACTTGAGATCGGGTTACTACCAGCTAAAGGTAAGAGAGGTCGATGTACCGAAGACGACCTTTAGGACTAGGTATGGACATTATGAGTTCTTAGTCATCCCTTTTGGGTTGACTAATGCACCAGCTGCTTTTATGGACATGATGAATAGGATTTTTCATCAGTATCTAGATCAGTTTGTAGTTGTGTTTATTGATGATATTTTGGTGTACTCGCGAACTGAAGAAGACCATGACCGACATTTGAGACTAGTTTTGAAGACTTTGCTAGATCAGCAGTTGTATGCAAAGCTAAGCAAGTGTGAATTCTGGATTCGAGAAGTAGTCTTCTTGGGACATGTAGTGTCAGCCGATGAGATTAGAGTTGATCCGAAGAAGATTGAGGCCATTGTTGAATGGAAGCAACCGAAGTCTGTGATAGAGGTACGTAGCTTCCTAGGCTTAGCCGGATACTATAGGAGATTTGTAGAGGGTTTCTCTAAGTTAGCTGCTCCATTGACACAGTTACTTCAGAAGAGTGTTCAGTTTGAGTGGACAGATGCGAGACAGAGAGCCTTTGAGAAATTAAAAGAAGCTTTGACCCAAGCACCGATCTTGATTCAGCCAGAGTCCGGGAAGGACTATGTAGTCTACAATGATGCTTCTTATGTAGGGATAGGATGTGTTCTTATGCAAGATAGGAGAGTGGTGGCTTACGCCTCAAGACAGTTGAAGACCCATGAGCGCAACTATCCGACCCATGACATAGAGTTAGCTGCAATTGTGTTTGCTCTGAAGATTTAGAGGCACTATTTGTACGGTGAGAAATGCACAGTGTACACCGATCACAAGAGTTTGAAATACATTATGACTCAACGAGATTTGAATCTCAGACAGCGTAGGTGGTTAGAGTTGCTAAAAGACTATGACCTTACCATTGAGTACCATCCGGGTAAGGCCAATGTAGTGGTCGATGCATTGAGTAGGAAGATTGCCGTGGACTTGAGAACCATGTTTGCTAGATTGAGTTTGTCCGGAGATGGTGGCTTGGTATCCGAGCTTCAGGTTAGACCTACTGTAGGTCAGTTGATTAGAGAGAAGAAGCTTTTAGATAGATCTTTGGCACCTCACGTGCAAGATATAGCCGAGGGTAGATCTTCAGACTACAGTTTCAGCACTGATGGGGTTTTGGGTTTCAAGGATAGAATAGTTGTGCCAGAAGATAGTGACTTGAGACGTACGATCTTGACTGAAGCTCACAGTAGTCCGTTTGCTATGCATCCTGGAAGTACGAAGATGTACCGTGATTTGAAGAATGAGTACTTTTGGGTTGGCTTGAAGAGAGATGTAGCCGACTTTGTGAGTAAGTGCTTAGTGTGTCAGAGAGTGAAGGCGGAACATCAGGTTTGTTACAGCCGTTGAGAATTCCGGAATGGAAATGGGAGAACATCACCATGGATTTTGTTTCGGGTTTACCTTTGACTCATATGAAGAAGAACTCAGTTTGGGTGATAGTGGATCGTTTTACGAAGTGTGCTCACTTGTTGGCAGTCAATACTACTTACACTTTAGATAGATTGGTCGATTTGTACATTGGTGAGATTGTCAGACTGCATGGTGTGCTGAAGTCCATTGTGTCAGATAGAGATCCGTGGTTTACTTCTCGATTTTGGGAGTGTCTGCATACAGCTTTGGGTACCCGTTTGAATTTCAGCACGTCTTATCATCCTCAGTCAGATGGTCAGTCAGATAGAGTTATTCAGATCTTAGAGGATATGTTGCGTTGTTGTATCATTGACTTTCAGGGTACTTGAGAGAAGCATTTGCCTCTAGTAGAGTTTGCGTACAATAATAGCTTTTAGTCGAGCATTCAGATGGCTCCGTAAGAGGCCTTGTATGGCCGGAAGTGTAGAACTCCATTTTGTTGGGCCGAAGCGGGACATAAGTTGTTACCTATGCCGGATTTGCTCAAGGGGGCAACTGACAAGGTAAAATTGATTTGTGATCGTTTGAAAGCTCCTTCGGATAGGCAGAAGTCCTATGCTGATTTGAAGAGGAAGGAAGTTGAGTTCTCAGTGGGTGAGAAGGTGTTCTTGAAAGTGTCCGTGGAAGAAAGTGATGAGATTTGGCCGAAAGGGGAAGTTGAGTCCGAGGTACATAGGACCGTATGAGATTGTGAAGAGGGTTGGTTCGGTTGCTTATCAGTTGCGTTTGCCATCCGAGCTAGAGAAGATACACGATGTATTCCATGTTTTGATGCTTCGTAAGTACAAGTCCGATCCATCACATGTTATGCCCGTAGAAGAAATTGAATTGAATCCGGATTTGACTTATGAGGAAGAACCGGTTGAGATCTTAGCTTCTGACAGTAAAGTGTTGCGGGGTAGATCGATTGAGTTAGTGAAGGTGCGGTGGAAACATCGAGGTGTGGACGAGGCCACTTGGGAGAGGATGGAGGATATGGAAAAGCAGTTTCCGTATCTCTTTCAGTCAGGTAATTTCGGGGACGAAATTCCTTAAGTGGGAGAGAGTTGTAACGCCCGTGTTTTGGGGTTAGGAGTTAGTCGGGTTTGTAGTCTGAGTCAATAAAATTAAATAAAATCAATTCAACCTAAATAAGGATCTAATTGGGCTTTAAATAGTAAGGGAGGGACCTTGTTGGTAATTTGACCAAAAAGATTTAAAAGCAAGACAACTTTTAAAGAAAAGTTGTCTTCTCTTTCCCCCATCTCCCCCACCAACGTTAAAACCATCTTCAAAACCCTCCCAAGCTTAAGGTTACTATTCCATTGATTTTCAACCTCATTTCAAGACCGTTTTGAGAGGTAAAAGTATTTTCTAACTCTCCCCTTTATTCCCTATCCATACATAGTCTTAGATTTCAAAAATATGAACTTTTGAAATGTTAGGGTTTTGCTAAAGTTTGGGTTTTTATGGTGATTTTCACCTCGTTTTGAAAAATGAAGTTGGGTTTTTGTTTATTCATATTAAAAGGTACAACATATGTCAATTTGGTTGAGTTTGGGTGAAAACCCGAAATGGGGTTTTGAGGCATTTTTAAAGGTGTCAAAAACTTGATTTTTGGTGGGTTTTAGGTTGAAATCAAAGGGCTGATGGTTTAGGTATGTTAGGAAGGTGATTTGGAATCTTTTGGGTGTCTTTTGGAGGGTTGGAAGTGGAGTTTTCAGCTAGTGTTGTAGGGAGCACGAAAATTGAAATATTTGGGGATTAATTTGGTTGGAAAATGTGGGTGAAGTTAGTTTGAGCTTAAAGGTTGAATGTTGATTGAATGTTAGCATTGATTGAGGTTGTTGGTTGTGTTTTTGGTTGGCTAGAAGCAAGAGGAGTCGTCGAAGGAGCTTTGGGACCGAATCTGGGCTCGTAGGAGATTTGCTTGGTTGCTAAGGAAGGGTGGTGAGTGGTTTCAACCTTGTTTTAAAGTTTGGTTCGCGTGTGCGTAGAGTGTGTGTGAAATGTGCTTGGTAGGCCATTTCTTTAATTCAAGTTGTTTATCTTATCCAATGAGTTCCCTCAAGTACCATTGTGTATTGCCTATCTATGCTCTAGTGATATGTGGTTAATTTGTACATGTATGCCATGGTATGAATATGTGATGAGCATGATGATATGGTTGATGGAAATGTGATGTGTAAAAGAAAATTGGCACTAAGTAAATTACCGGTTGTAAATGATCGATCATTAGGATTAGTGTGCACACAAATTGAGTCAAAACGTACGTGGCCTTGATGACGTTAAGTCATCAAGGAGGAGTACGGTGATGTAATATTCTACCGGAAGCTTTTATATATTTCTACGGGATGATGAGTGGAATTGTAACACCCGTCTAAAATGTTAAAAAAAATATTGAAACAGAAAAAAGAGGTTGAACTGCTTTTTGGGGGACTCGAACTCGTGCCTTTGGCATGGAAGTGGAGGACCTAACCATTTGAGCCAAGTGCTCTATTCTATCAAGTATTACCAACGGTAATATTTGTTTGTTAACTGAGGAGTCAGATTGAGTTAGCTTTAATTTAACTTTGACTCATCACCTACCGACTTTAATGTTGTATCGTGCACCCCCCTTCTCTCTCTCTTCCATCTCATTTCTCTACCGTCCCTGATTCCTGTCCATCTCCGGCACCACCGCACCGTGAGCTTCACCGCCGGTGCCAAGGCATTCCCCGTCGAGCCCCGACAAAAACCCTCATCTCCACGCGTCGTCTGCCGTCCCCGATCACCGTGAAACACCATTGAAAGCTTCGCCAGAGACCCTTGCTCCGCCGCTCTGGTTTACCGTCGTTTTAGCCGCCGTCTGTCGTCCGTCTGCGACACGACCACCAGATCTGGTTTCCTCACGTCACGACGGATAAAACCCAGTCAACCGACCATCCGTTCGACGCCGGTAAGACGTTCATCGGAGCTTCAAGCTTTCCGACGAGATTTTGACATTTTCAGTAATTTCCGAGATGATTCCGACATATTTTTATGTTTCTGATATGGGTTTTGTTAGAAATCTGATAAATGCTCTTTTTCCGGCAGATTCTACGCAAAAAGGGTGTCTCCGATCACCGTCCGACGACCGTCCGATGACCCATTTCGTTTTGGGTAAGTAAATCGATCTAAACCCGGTCCAAACCGGTCTGGACCCGGTCCAACCTGAGTTTGACCCAACCCGTACCCATACTTGAACCAAACCCGTATTCGACCCGACCCGACCTGTATCTGAGCCCAACCCATCTACCGAGTCAACTCAGCCCGAGTCAGCTCAGTTAGTCAACCGAGTCAGCTTAGTGAGTCAACCGAGTCAACTCAGTTGGCCTCTGCCCGTTGACTGCTGACGTCAGCGTTGACCTACTGACGTCAACATTGACTATGACCATGTTGACCGTTGACCTGCTGACGTCATCATTGACATGCTGACGTCAGCGTTGACTTTGACCGTTGACCAAAAAGTCAATTTTTCCGAAAAGTCCCATTTTATGTTTTTCGACGTCCTGAGTCCGATTTTGAAGCCTGTTTCGTGAAATTCTAACCCGAAAGCCTCTGAATTGACCTTGAACTCGTGTATGCTTATGTATTTTAATAATCAATTATGAGCAAGGTGATTTAAGACTGAAATTGGAATTTGTGCGATTGAAGGTATTCAAAGTTCCTTGTATTCGGGATGTTGAGGACGTCGCATTCGAGTTCGAGAGTGATCGAACGGAGTATAATGGTCGATCGATATATCAAGTATTAAAGGTAATACATTACTACCTTCTGCATGCTCTTGAAACATGTTGATATTTGGCTATGTTTGTCTGACCATGTTTAAGCATATGATTATCTCTACCTATATCGATTAATTATGAAACAAGAATAATAATGGCCAATGCAAAAATACTCGAATAAGTGGTTTGATAAATCGAAGAGACTTTCGAGTTTAGTACATGATTATTGAGACGGCAAATCATTAAGTCTGATTATCTCTTTTATTAAAAGTATAAATGTCGGGCATATCTGATTAACAAATGACGAAAATATCCCCCTTAACTATAATCACAACCCGAGAAGCTATACTTGATTCGATAAGACATTTGATACACTTGAAAACCTCAAACTATTGAAATGTCACAATAACAAGACTTAAACTCTTGAGATTGTAAATTGCTTGAGTTGCAAGAATTCTGAATAATTCGATGAAGATAAATGTACGGAAAAATATTCGTATGTATGAATTGAACAAATATTTTTCTTCGGGCATCAATTATCATTCGACCGACATATGTGATATACCCTCGAGATCTGAAATGAATGAATAGATGGAAGAACCGAGAAACTCTGAATAATTAAAACGTTTTCGAGCATCGTAATGTCTGAAATACCCTCGAATACTAGGATGTCGGAGAATACTTCTAAGACATGGATTTAGAAATCTCAATAAAGACAAATAGATGTAATGACTCCAAAAGTGGTAAAATACGACACATGTCAGTTTCTCGATTCAGACACTACGATGATAGAGGGAAAATACCGTGTGAATGCATGTGCAATTTATTTGGGGAAAATACATAGTTAATAATGTAAGGGATCTGTTCTCCTAAGGCATATTTGATGTTTTGGGATGAGTTCAGGTACAATGCACATGTTTGAATACTTGGAAAATACCATCCGAATATATGCTTGATTTCTAGAATAAGTTCAGTGGACGATTGGTGATGGTGAACTATTGTTGTTATGCTCTGTAGTCAGTTCTGAGAAATGAATGGTTGAAGTGTATCTATCTGGTGTGATATTAAATACGGTGTTAATGGGTTCCGATTAGTTCAAAGGGGTTTGGAAACTTGACGAGCAACTAGAAGTCATAAATTCTGTACATTACCGTTTATACATTGTTGGTTCAAATTACCAGTTTACCCCTCTCGAAGGTCAAAATGACCTTAATACCCTCATAGGTTGTAACATTTAATTCTGCTCGCGATATATCTAAAATCCCCGATGATTCTGATGCATCAACTTCTGATGTTGATTCGATCTATCTTATCGAACCCCTTATTCGTAGGGACCTCATTCTGAAATTAGTCCAAAATTGACAAATGTCATCTTTCTGATATCTATCAAGTGCCTCTAAGAAATGAATTGGGTCATAAAGCGCGTACCATGCATCTGTAGATACTTTCTGTTCTAAATCAAGTTCATATGCTTAAAATTTAGAAGTATGATACTGTAATACGAAAAGAAAGCAATTCTCTGATTTTTGACATCTAATATGAAAAATATATATGATATCTGACATTTGAATACGAAATAATAATAATAATAATGTTAATAAAATAAATCTGATATCTGTCTTCTGGTATAAAAATAGGTTTGATATTTATTTTCTGTAATATTGTCTTCTGAATATAAACTAAAATCATCTGGGGTATATTATCTGGGATATGAATGATGATCTGTAGGCTCAGCGCTGGTAAGTCCTTCTGGACCTAAGCTCCTACGCCCAATGGGCCTAGGGTAAGTCTTTATGTTAAGCTCCTACGCCCACGGGCCTAGGGTAAGTCTTTCTGGACCTAAGGTATCCCCTTAGGTAGGCTCCTACGCCTCAGGCCTAGGGTAAGACCTTCTGTATGCAGTTCAGGGTGAATTGTATTTTAGAGTTCGGTTGAGGGTAGTTAAGTTAATTAATAGAACTTTCTGACCTCTTCTGAAACCTACCCTACTAAATTAATGTATCAATGTTAAACCCTCAGTATACTTTCAATTCGCACTTAATAGACCACTTTGAACTCCTTGATTCAACTTTTGAAACCTGAATCTCTTTTGAATCTCTGGCTTTAGACCACCTCCTACGGTTTAGGTGATCAAATAAAGAACATCCCTGTGACCTCCTAATAATGCTTCCCGAATTACCGAATCGTAATTTGTGCTTACCGTTTCTTAATTCTTCATGACAAATGTTAAGTTGCCATATACCTACTTGTACCTTTAGCATCTCCTGGTAGTTTGTATTACTGAGCTTTCCGAAGCTCACGTTGTTTTTACCATCACAGGTTAGAAGATCGACTTTGTCGCAGCTGTCAACGTCGGTATGAGAGTTTCTTTGGCTTGCTTGCGGAGTATGGTATCTGTATAATTAGGGGGCATGTATGTCATGATTTTATTTATATTCGGATTTGAAACTTGTATTATTTTATGGCATTGTCTGTAAAATATTTTTCTGAAGTTTTTATTATGTGTTTAAATGACATCCCGAAATGATATTTTAAATAGAAGTTGATTTTTTTCAGTTTAATAAGTGTTTCAAGAAAATGTTTTTATGGGTATTTTTACTGTGGGTCGCTCTTGTGACCCTAATGTGACTTCCTAGGATCCGTTGTAATGCATAGGCGCGTCTAGGGGGTTACAGGAATCCCATCCGTAGGGCATGTGGCGATGAGTGGAATCCCGCACATGCAAGGTCCGGTGATGAGTGTAATCCCACCGAGGTAATGTGATTATTGAGGTTAAATTCGCACATCCGGGTAATTAATAGTGGCCAATTACACTTGTTCATGTGTTTGTGATATATGATGTTAATATGTGGTGTTGTTATGTGATGATTGAGCTTGGTAGGATATGAGAAACCATATTATGATTCTTGGAAGACTAGCTAGGTCTACTCGATTACTTTGCCAATGTATGTTGTAGGTGAGATTAGGATTTACATGCTTGAACCCTGCATTGTTGATGTTTTTCGTTTTAGAGCACCCTCACTAAGCTTATAGCTTACGCTCTCAATTTTCAACAATGCAGATCATTAGCGTGGTGTTAGCTCGGAGCAAGGCAAGAAGGGCTTTCCAAGTTTGTGGCTCAAGTACGGTTGTTAATTACGTATTAGTTAGCAATGTGGCAAGGGTATTTGTATGAGCTATGTATGACTCATTGATATGTTGATGTTTTGGATTGACTATGGTTTGTAAAGCATGATATGCCATGATGAATGTTTGTGTGTGGTGGCATGCCTTTAGATGTTTAGGTTGCCTTGTTAGTGAGTGCAAACCTCTTATGTGTTGAACTGTGCCATTTTGGCCTTTTGAGCTTTCATGTATGACCTTAAATGCTAAATTTGCCCTTTTGTTAGAATGCCATGTATGAATGCCTTGACTTATGTTTGATTGCTACCTATGGCTCATGTATGATTGCTTAAATGTTTGTATGTGCATAGGAGAGTCTGAAAGTGCATCTAGAGTCGTGTTTGGGGTCGTTGAGTTGGGAATTGTGGAATTTCAGAGTAGGGGTATCGATACGATTGGACTCGTATCGGTACGGCCTTCTTGTTTCAGGCCACGCGTTTCGATACGCGAGGGGGTGTTTTGATATCATTTTTGCTACTGGAATTCTGAGATTTTGACGAGAAATTTGGGTATCGAAACGGGCCTTGGCGTATCGATACGGTCTTCTTTGCGTTGACCGCGAGAAGTTGACCGTTGGGGGAGTATCGATACACTCTTTGGGTGTATCGATACGGTCTCCTCGGGTTGACTCTGACCAGTTGACCTAGTCAAGGCATACCGATACACTCTTTGGGCGTATCGATACTGTCTGCAGTTTAAGTTAAAATTGGGCTGTTTAAATGTTGTTTTGGGTTCGATTGATTGTCTTGTGTATGTTGTTCCGTTGTTCGATCACCTAGGTCTAAAATGAACTTTTAGAAAGGATTAAGTTAAAAAAAATTTAGGGTTGCTAACCGAGGGGGAATCCTTAACGGGTTTCACTCGGTTTTCCCCGTGTGGCTCACTCGGACCGGTCATCAGGCCAGACCGAGACAAGGGGGTTACAAGTGCTCTTCATAGTCAAATTCTTGTACCCAACTCTAGTGATTTTATTCTTTTCTTGTATTGTGAGTTTGGGGTGTTTGAAATTGTATTTGGGTAAACATTTATCCTTTAAGAGGAATTGTTTGAGTTTACCAAATCCATCTCTTTGTAAAAGTGAGTGGATTAAGCTTTGGGTAGAAAGCTTAATCAATTTGTAAGGTTACCTCCTCATCCAAGAAAAGGGGAGGAATTCAAGTAGTGAATTGGTTGAAAATCTTTTGTGGGAACTAAGGTAGTGGATGTAGAGTTCATTTGGAGAACTTGAACCACTCTAACCACTTGTGTCACTTTTTATTTTTCACTCATACCTCCTACCAAAATTTTAATTGCCAATTCACCCCCTCTTGGCCATTTGCAATTGTGTGATCAACTCAACAATTGGTATCAGAGCTACACTTATTGGAAGGATTACAACCCTCTTGAGTCGATTCTAGGAGAGTTTGATCAACAATTAGTCAAGCAATGGCATCCACCTCCAACTCCAACCTCTATGAGTCCCAATCTACCACCAAGCCACCATTCTTCAATGGGGATAACTACCCATATTAGAAGAATAGAATGAGGCTCTTCATCAAGTCCACCGACTACATGGTGTGGGATGTGGTTGAAGAAGGTCCATACATTCCCATGAAGAGAGATAGTGAGTCAAGACTTGTCCCAAAAGTAAAAGCCGAAATGACGGAAGATGAACAAAGAAGGATGCAAGTGAATGATAAAGCTCTCCATATCATATTTTGTGCACTTGGTCCGGATATCTACTCCAAGGTGTCTTCGATCGAAAATGCAAGGATATTTGGGACACCCTCAAGACAACATATGAGGGAACTAGTGATGTCAAGGAAACAAAAATTGGGCTACTCAATCTAAGCTACGAAAATTTCAAGATGGATCCCGATGAGAGTGTTTCCAAGATGTTTGATCGATTCTCGGTCATTGTCAACGGATTGAAGGGTTTCGGTGAGATCATCCCCGAAGACAAACTAGTGAGGAAATTGTTGTACTCTCTTCCGGAGTCATGGGATAGCATGAGAACGACTATTATTGAAGCTCAAGATTTGAAGACTCTCAAGCTTGATGCTCTTGTTGGATCTCTACTCACCCATGAGATCATGAGGAAGGGAAGAGAATAAGAAAAGAAAATGGTTGAGAAGAAGGATGTTGAGAAGAAGAAGGTTGGAATCGCTCTTAAAGCTTCATATCATGAAAGCGATTCAAGTGAAGATGAAGATGAGGAGATGGCCATGTTGGCCAAATGGTTCACTCGCTTCATGAAGTCCAATCGTGGGAGAAAGTTCATAAGAAAAGGAGACTTCAAAAGCAAGAGTAAGGAAGAAAAGAAGGACCAAATCACTTGCTATGAATGCAAAAAGCCCGGCCACATCCGTTCCGAATGTCCTCAATTGAAGAGGAAGAGCTTTGGGAAGAAGAACAAGCTCAAAGCTCAAGTAGCAACTTGGAGTGACGACGAGTCATCCGAGGAAGAGGAAGAAGTGGCCAATCTTTGTCTCATGGCCATTGATGATGAACCAAAGGTAAATTCTAATTTATCTAATTTTGATTTTACTTTTGATGAGCTTCAAGATGCTTATGATGAATTGCAAGAGATTTACGATGAGTTAGTAGGAAAATATAAAGAATCCATTTTGAGAAATAAGAAAACCATTTCCGATTTAAAAAATCAAAATGAATCATTTTCAAAAACTAACTCCGAATTGGAAAAGAAAGTTTTGTTTTTAGTAAATCTTTCAAATGATCTTAAAACGAAAAATCTTGAACTTGAAAAACTTCTTTCCGATTTTCAAGATTATCACACAAAGGAAGTGGATAATCTTAAAACATCAATTGCTATTGGGAAAAACAATTTTGAAAAAGGAAACTCTTCTAAATCCCAATATGTAAAAAGAAAACCTTTTATTCCTAAACAAAGAAATTATTATAAGCAATCTAGAGGTCAAAAGGTTAGAAGTGTTTGGGTTCCTAAGGAACTCATTATTTCTAATAATATGAATGCTATTGCTTCTTGGATTCCTAAGGGAACCAAAACTTTGAAGGCTAACACACATGGACCCAAAATGATTTGCGTACCAAAAATCAAGGCCTAATTTCTTTGTTTGTAGGGGAGCATTGCTACAAGGCCAAAGCTTCAAGCCAAAACTCATGGTACCTTGGTAGTGGATGCTCAAGACATATGACCGGTGACAAGAGTAGATTCGTGGAACTAAAGCCAGAAAATGGTGCAATGGTAACTTTCGGTGACAACTCCAAAGGCCACATTGAAGGAATAGGCTCCATTGGTAATCACTCTTCTATTTTCATTGAAAATGTTTTGTATGTCAACGGTCTTAAACATAATTTATTGAGCATTAGTCAATTATGTGATAAGGGTTTTAATGTTTTATTTGATAAAAGTGGTTGCAAAATTGTGAACATTAAAACAAATCAACTAATGCTCATAGGACATAGAATAGGCAATATTTACATGGTGCATTTAGATGACATACATTCATCCCATACATGCTTAGTTGCACATGATGAACATGACTCATGGCTTTGGCATAGAAAATTAGGACATGCTAGCATGAGTGTCTTAGAGAAATTAATTTCCCTTAATCTAGTTAGAGGTTTACCCAAACTTAAATTTTCTAATGATAAAATTTGTGATGCATGTTCAAAGGGTAAACAACATAGAACTTCATTTAAATCCATTAATGATGTCTCTACTAGTAGATGTTTACAATTGATTCATATGGATCTTTTTGGCCCTATTAGAACAATGAGCTTGGGTGGTAAATCATATGCCTTTGTGCTTGTAGATGACTATTCTAGGTTTACTTGGGTTCTATTCTTAAGTACAAAAGACGAGGCTTTAGAAAAATTCATCACATTTTCTAAAATAACTCAAAATGATCTTGAACTTAAAATTTCTCACATTAGAAGTGATCATGGAACCGAATTTCAAAATCTAGGCTTTGATGAGTTTTTAAATGAAAATGGGATTAGCCACAATTTTTCCGCACCTCGCACTCCTCAACAAAATGGGGTAGTTGAGAGGAAAAATCGAACTTTAGAAGAAATGGCTAGAACCATGCTTTGCGAAAATAATTTACCTAAATATTTTTGGGCGGAAGCCACAAATACCGCTTGCTATATTATAAATCGAGTAATGATTAGGCCAATTTTGAAGAAAACACCTTATGAGATTTTAAATCTAAGAAGCCTAACATTAGCTATTTCCATCCTTTTGGTTGCAAGTGTTTTGTTTTGAATAATGGTAAAGAAAACTTAGGTAAATTTGATGCTAAAAGTGATGAAGCTATTTTCTTAGGATACTCTTTAAACTCTAAAGCCTATCGTGTATTTAATAAAAGAACTCTAGTAGTTGAAGAGTCTATACATGTTGTTTTCGATGATAACCTCATTCCGAGGAAGGAATCTTGTGATGATGATGATGTAGGAATTCATGATGCCATTGATGGAGGACAAATGTCAAAGGTGGATGAGATTCCAACTAAAGATGAGGATACACAAGATCCACCTCTTGAAGCCTTGAAGGACTTGGCTCTTGAGGAAAATGAGGTATCTTACCCAAGGGAGTTCAACTATGTCAAAGGTGGTGAAATCTTGGGTGATCCAAGGGGGTAACTACTAGATCCTCTCTCAAATTAATGAACCATGTTGCATTTCTTTCATGCATTGAGCCTAAAAATATTAAAGAAGCTTTAAAAGATGATTTTTGGATTTTGGCCATCCAAGAGGAATTAAATCAATTTGAGAGAAGTAAAGTTTGGACATTAGTTGAAAGACCTAGTAATCAATCTACTATAGGAACTAAATGAGTATTTAGGAATAAATTAGATGAAAGTGGTAATATAGTGAGAAACAAGGCTAGGCTTGTTGCTCAAGGCTATACCCAAGAAGAGGGAATTGATTTTGATGAGACATATGCACCCGTAGCTAGGATGGAAGCCATTAGGATGCTTTTAGCATTTGCATGTTATAATAATTTCAAGCTTTTTCAAATGGATGTGAAAAGTGCCTTTTTAAATGGTTTTATAAATAAAGAAGTGCATGTTGAACAACCACCGGGTTTTGAGGATTCAAAATTTCCAAACCATGTGTTTAAACTAACAAAAGCTCTTTATGGTTTAAAACAAGCTCCTAGAGCTTGGTATGAGAGACTTTCAAATTTCTTAATTGAAAAGGGTTTTGAAAAAGGAAAGGTGGACACTACACTCTTCATAAAAAGATATAACAATGACATCTTAGTAGTACAAATCTATGTTGATGATATCATTTTTGGTTCTACTAATGAGTGTTATAGTAAAGAATTTTCTAAGCTAATGCAAGGTGAGTTCGAGATGAGCATGATGAGGGAGCTCTCATTCTTTTTGGGACTCCAAATCAAACAAAGGAAATATGGCACCTTCATAAATCAAGCTAAGTACGTGAATGATATGCTCAAAAAGTTTGGCTTGGAGAATGCAAAACCTCAAGCCACACCTATGAGTTCTTCCATAAAGCTTGACAAAGATGAAGGAGGTAAGTGTGTTGATTCTAAGCTTTATAGATCCATGATAGGTTCTTTGCTTTACCTTATCGCAAGTAGACCGTATATCATGTTTAGTGTTTGCTTGTGTGCTATGTTTCAAGCTAGTCCTAGAGAATCACACTTAGTTTCCATTAAGAGAATTTTTAGATACCTTAGAGACACACCTACCTTAGGCCTTTGGTATCCTAAAGATTCCTCCTTTAGCCTTCATGATTATTCGGATGCGGATTATGGGGGTGTAAGATAGATAGGAAAAGTACTTCCGGGACATGCCAATTCTTAGGTAGTATGCTCGTATCTTGGTTCTCTAAAAAACAAAATAGCGTAGCCTTATCTACCACCGAAGCGGAGTACATATCCTTAGGGAGTTGTTGTGCTCAAGTCCTTTGGATGAAGAAACAACTCTTAGATTATGGTGTTGAAATAGAAACCATACCCCTTAGGTGTGACAACACTAGTGCCATTTGTTTCACTAAGAATCCCATCCAACACTCTAGAACTAAACACATAGAAATTAGACATCATTTCATTAGAGATCATGTGTTGAAAAATGATGTTGTTATAGAGTATGTTGACACCTTGAACCAATTAGCGGATATATTCACAAAGCCTTTAGATAAAGAGCGCTTTTGGACCCTTAGGAGAGAGTTAGGTTTAACTAGCCTTTCTTGACCCCTTTTAGGTCCCAAAATGACTAAAAATTTCTTGAAATTGTTTGTGATTCATGCTTGTGTTAATTTTGTTCCTTTTGCTTCTATGCATGTTGCTAAGGGAAGTATGCATTAAGTTTAGCCATTAAAACTTGTTCATAGGACATTTACATGCATTTAGGGACATTTCAAGTTATATTTTTACACTTAAATCTGTCAAAAATGCCTAATCTGGTAAAGGTGTATCGATACGGCTGAAGCGTATTGATACGGGTTCATAACTGGGAAAACTTTGAAGCTGAACGAGTATCGATACAACCCCGCGTATCGATACGGTTAAAGTCAAGGGAAATAGTCAAAGCCAACTCGTACCAATACGGTCCTGCGTATAGATACGGTAGTAACGACGAATAAAAATTAGGGTTAAAGGGTATCGATACGACGTCGACGGGGAGGCATTTTAGGGCTACAATTGTTAAAAAGCTTTAAAAAACAAAAACCCCTCTTTTCTCTCCAAAACCCTAGCCGCAATACCCTATAAAAACCCCCTCAATCCTTCAATTTTTACCATCAATCTTAAAAATTCTTTGAGGGTTTTTAATCTCCACATCAAGGTTAAGCTTTGTCAACAAATCTTGTGCATTCACATCAACTCATTCATCCATTCTAAAGTTCAAGGTATAAAACTCTTCTTTTTTATTTTCTTTGATTTTCGTTTGATTTTTATATTTGTTTCAACTTAATTTTTGTACAAAACATGTTTTTATTTTATGGGTTTCAACTTTTTCATATTTTTTTTTCAAAAATCAAAATTTTTCATTCGAATATATTTTCTATTCGAATTTTTTTAATCTGTTTTTTTAGAATTGTAAATGTCTTTTTAAAATTAAATTTATTTTTACAATTACCTTGAATTATTAGAATTTATTGGATTGAATAGGATGTTAATTGCATACATATTCGAATCGCTTTTTGATGTGTTTTTAGGGTTATGACGCCATCGAAAAAGAGAACTAAGCGTCATCGTTATACTTCCGATCCTAGTGAGGATGTCGAGGGTAACCCTACACCTAATCTTCCTTATATTATCCAATCAAGTTTTCCCGATGCTAGCGATATAGAACGATACAAACTTTTTCAAGGTATGAACCTTAGGGAAGAACGTGTTGTGTCTGTCCCGTTTTTAAATTCTGCCCGGTTCAAATTTAATACCTCCCTTTACTTAAGCAATGGAAATTTCTGAATTTTTTAAGCATTCCTCCTATTCTCTATAGGAATTTGGTCATCGTATTCTTTTCAAATGCTTTATGTGTTCATGATGAAGCTAGGGAGAATGTCATTGCTATTGAATCCTCTGTTATGGGCAAAACCTTTACAATTGATCAAAACCTTTTTATGTAATGTTTTTGGTTTTGAAAATATTGGTATTGATGATGAGAAATCCTTGGGTACGAGTCCTTTAGGCTTAACAAAAGTTTTAAATGCTCATGATCGTATCCTTCATCTTCTTGTCTCTTGGTTTTTTCGTCCATCGAGAGGGAAATTTTCAACTATTCGTCAAACATATGATTTTTGGCTTAGGTGTTTTAGAGAAGGTCAACGTCCAAATCTTTGTCAAATTATGTTTGCTGACCTTGTCTATTTAGTCCAACACCGTCACACCAAACAAGTCACATCCTTTTACTACTTTACGGCTTTGAGTTATCTCTTTCATTCCCTTGACGTTGATTGTTCCCATGACTATCTCGAAACCCTTGGCCTACCCATAGGTGAGCGTTCTCTAGCTCGTTCCGGTTTCTCTTATGTTGATAATGAATGGGTTCGTAACACTTAAGATCCTTCACAAGATGCTCCGATCGATGCTTCTCGTGCTTCTTCGAGCTCTCACTGTGCTCTGATTGATTCCTATTCCATTGGCACTCTTATGACTTTCCTCAATGAGAAGTTCACTTCCATGGAAGTCGGGTTTACCGCGATGGACACTAGATTCAAATCCTTGGAAGATCGCGTCAAAGGTATGGAGAAGAAAATGGAAACCATGGCTTCTCACCAAAACTTCATGGATATCTCTCTTACTGCCTTCCATGGTGCTTGGCTCAACCAAAACCGAAGGAATCAACCCTCTCAAGAAGATGAAGAAGAAGAGGACGAGAACGATGATGATGAAGATGCGGACGAGTAGTTTATGCATATCATCTTATGGCATTTAGTCTTTTATATTCTATTATTGCACTTTTGTTTTTAGGATCTAAGTTTATGCCTATTATCTATGTTTTAGGATTTTAAAGTTTGGATTATTATGTTTGCTTTGAAGCTTATGCATTTGAACTAGTATGTTTACCTTGAAGTTTATGCATTTGAACTATTATGATTGCTTTGAGTTTAATGAATTCATTGTTGCTATTATCCTTGTATTTATATTTGATCTAACAAAAAGGGGAGAAGGATTATAATGTCAATTTTTTTATTTTTGAAAATCTATCTTAAATTAAGGGGGATAAAGCTTTTCAAAGTTTCAAAACTTAAAAATTTATTTGTGGTTTTGTTATATAAAAAAGGGGGGAGATTGTGAAACCAAAATTGATTTTGATATAACATATAAACTTAAGGACCAATTTGCAAAACAATAAATTTTTAAGTACTTTTTAAAGTCTCACAATTGACAAGTATTTTAAACAAAATAATATCTCAAGACAAGCTCTTAAATATATGAAAAATTCTCCAAGTCTTTTCCTATGATTTTCAAGCCAAACTATGCAAAAAGGCCCAGGCGTATCGATACCCTCAGGCGTATCGATACTGTTTTTTGCCACTGGAATTTTGATTTTCAAGCCAAACTATACAAAAACGCCTAGGTGTATCGATACCCTAAGGCGTATCGATACTGTCTTTTGCCACTGGAATTTTGATGGGCTTAGCGTACTGATACAGTGTTACCCCGTATCGATACGGTATTCATCTAGGCAACTCTTTTAATGAAATCGTACCGATACGCTTTGCAACTGTATCGATACGATAAGCATATCTTTGAAAAATCTTAGCATTTAATTTTTCGACTGTTACTTGTCAGTTGGTTGGTTTCCCAATTTTTAAAAGACCGTTATACCGTACCGATACGCTTGGTATGCGTATCGATACAGTTTTTATGAAAACCAATCTTGGGATTCCAGTGAGTAAACATCGTATCGATACGACCATCCGTACCGATATGTCCCTTAAAACCGTATCGGTACGCCTTCTATGCGTATCGATACGCTCTGTTTTCAGACACAACAAGTCTTTCCTCTTTGATGCAGGTATCAATACGCCCTCCCCGAGTACCGATACGGTAGGTTGCAGAGCTGCATTTAATGCGGGAAAATTGCTCCCAACGGCTCTATTGATGATCCTAACTACCCAAACGGCTAGAATTCAATGCAAGGGTATAAAAACAAGCTTCAATTGACCAAGCAACAACTATTGAACCTACAAGCAACATCAAAGCAAAATTCCAAACCCTAGTGCTCTTCATAGTCAAATTCTTGTACCCAACTCTAGTGATTTTATTGTTATCTTGTATTGTGAGTTTGGGGTGTTTGAAATTGTATTTGGGTAAACATTTATCCTTTGATAGGAATTGTTTGAGTTTACCAAATCCATCTCTTTTTAAAAGTGAGTGGATTAAGCTTTGGGTAGAAAGCTTAATCAATTTGTAAGGTTACCTCCTCATCCAAGAAAATGGGAAGAATTCAAGTAGTGAATTGGTTGAAAATCCTTAGTGGGAACTAAGGTAGTGGATGTAGAGTTCATTTGGAGAACTTGAACCACTCTAACCACTTGTGTCACTTTTTATTTTTCACTCATACCTCCTACCAAATTTTTAATTGCCAATTCACCCCCCTCTTGGCCATTTGCAATTGTGTGATCAACTCAACAAGTATGTCAAAAAAGAGAGAGAAGAGAATAGAAGGAAATAAATAAAAGAAATGATTCGTGGTTGTGGGGGGTTTGAACTTATAGCCTCTTGCCTTAGAGGCAAGCTTCTTGTGTAACCACTGAGCCAAGTGCTTGTTTCTGTCAAGTATTGCTGTGAGTTTTTTTTATTAAGTTTAAGAAGTTCATTAAATAAGATTTAATAAACCACTTGGCTTTTCACCTACCCCCTTTGTTTTTGTTCTCTATAGAGACTGAGGGAGAAAAAGGAGACCACCAAGTGACCTTTTGAGCTCACCGTCCGATCTCCCTCACCCCTGCACCATGAACGTCACCGCCGACAACAATAAAAGCGTTGTCGCAACCGGGATAAATCTTTGGTCGCCACTCGCGCATTAGCGCCGCTGTTCGTCGTGAAGCCTAGTTCGAAAGTTCGGTAGAAACCCTAAGTTTGACCCATCTATTTTCCGGCGATTTTGTCGTCGTTCGCCTCTTGTTCGCCACGCCAAGGCCATCGTTGTACTCCTTGTCCCAAGGCGAGCAAAACCCCTATGATTGATCACCCATCCGACGTCGGCAAAGGCCTCATCGGAGCAACGAGTATTCCAACAGTTCACCTCCGTTTTGGGTAAGATTCGGTGCATTTTCGGCTTGATTCCGACTTTATTTCAACATGTATCGTATGGGTTAAACTAACAATGCTTTCCTCTCTGTTTTTCCGGTGAAATCGAGGCTTATAGGGTCTCCGACGGCTTTCCGGTGGGATTTTCGGCGAAGTTCTGACAGGCTTCTGATTTTGTAAGTGAACCAGTGTAAACCCACCAGACTGAACTGGTTCAGTGAACAACCCAGCCCGAACTGATCCCAGACCCATATGCCTGATCCGACGTTTGACCCGTCTGCCCGACCCCTTAACTCGACCCGTCTACCCGACCCGCCTACCCGACCCATCTGCCCGACCTGTTAACCCGACCCGTTGACCCGGTTTGAGTCAACCTGTCCGAGTCAACTCAGTGAGTCAACCCGTTCGTGTCAACTCAATAAGTCAACCCGTCCGAGTCAACTCAGTTGACCTCTACTCGTTGACTGTTGATATCAGCATTGACTTTGACCCCATTGACCGTTAACCTGCTGACGTCAGCGTTGACTCTGACCCCGTTAACCTGCTAGCGTCAGCGTTGACCTGCTGACGTCAACGTTGACTTTGACCGTTGACCGTTGACCAAAAAGTCAACTTTTTGAAAACTCTTATTTTATGTTTTCCAACGTCCTTAGTCCGTTTTTGAAGCCCGTTTCGCAAAATTCTGACTCGAAAGCCTCCGAATCTGACCTTGAACCCGAACTTCTATATGTATTAATTATGCAATTAGGAGTATTGTGAGTAAGGACTGAAATGTGAATGTGTTTAATTGAAGGTACTAATAGCTCCTTGAATACGAATTGTTGATGGATGTCGAATTCGAGTGCAATCATATGGGGTTTCATGAATCGATCGATATAGCTCGGAGTTCAGGTAATACAATACTACCTCTTGTATGCTTTATGAACATGTTGATATCCGGTTAACGCATGCATGCTTATGATGAAGTGTATTGGAAACTTTGCTTAAGTCGAATCAGATACGAGTAATAAGTATGGAAATTATTAAAAACAAAATATTTGAATAAGAATACTAATAGACCATAAGTATCGAAAGTTTTAATAGTAATAAATAATACAGTTAAATCCACAACTCGATCAATAGTGTCTAAGATTCAATGCCTAGAATATGGAGTAAGGGATATTGGATATGAGATTACAAAAATGCCCTTGAGGTATAAGAATGACTAACTGCCCCTAATAAAAGAAGTGACTCGGAATCTGCATTCGACCTGATTGAAAAATTACCCCACCTAAGATGTATGTTCTATTGGAAAAGACTTCAGCATCATTATTCAAATGCGTGTGATACTAAAAGAAACTTGGATTTTCCCCCGAGCTCTATATAACACATGAAGGTATAATACATTGAGGTGAATTTACTGGAAATATCATTGTATTCCTGAGCCGATCCTTACGATAGTAATGAATGAATTAATTGGAATGATCGTAATGACCAAAAAGACTGTAGTGTCTTCGAGCACCGAAATTCTTAATTAATTAGAATGGCAATTATACCCTTAAGTTCTAAAATGAATAACCGTCTGTAAGGCTCGAAGGGATTAGAACAACTTAATCTCTACCGAGTACGTAAATGATGAAGGTGCTAAATAGTAAAATTGACAAAAATGGTGGATTTATCCCAATTTCCAAAATGACTGAAATGCCCTCTTGAGTTAAATAGGCATTTGATGAAATTTTGGGATTTCTAATAAGACTTTAAGGGCTAAAGTGCCCCTAAGTGTTAGGAAGCACACTCATGTATGTCCATCACTCATGATGTCAATGTAAGGTAGGAAGATACGCATGGATTATATGTTTGATTACTCAAAGCTAAGCCTTATAGTGAAGTATGAAGGCGACCGATCATACATACGATACAGTCGATGTCAAGTCATGATACATGCAAATTGCTCACATTTGAATGTTGGTGAGTACTTCCAGGTTGGGATATGCTGCTTTAAATGAATTTTAGAGGCTTGATAAACCGTTGGAGCCCCTAAGCATTACAATCGTCATTATGTTATGATTGTGTTATATTATAAAATTGTCATGCTAGTCAAATAACTAAAATACCCCGTTGGCAAAATGGTTGGAGCATCCCTGAAAATATTCGATAACCTGAAAGATCTTGATACAAATTCTCGAATGCCTTGTTAGAAAAACTGATGACCAAACATAATTCCCGAGTTCTACGAATTACTGCTTATTTTATTACCGGTATAATTTACCAAAAGCCTATGAGCGTTAAAATGACCATAATGCCCTCGTGGGCTTAAATGATTGAATCGTTCACGATATATCTGAATTCAAAGAATCTAATGTATAAACTCTTGAAATGTTTGATTAGAGTCGAAGGTACGAATCCTATTTAATAGGGACCTCGTTTTTGAAATTCGTTTAAATTGCCAAAAGTTCAATGTGTCTCATTCCATAAATATCAAGTATCCCCGAGAAATAAAATTGATCTATCTAGTGTTTTCCACGTGTGCTACATTCAGTTGTATGCGTTGTATAATTATTACACATTAGTAAACAATCTAATGACTTAATTGTGAAAGATGATATGCTCGATGAAATGATGAAGTAGATAGATGATATCATACTCTGCCTACTCGTTGTATGTCCGCTCAATCTATATACATGATATGTAATTGTGTTATGTGGTTGCTTGATCTTTGATAATATCGTCTGTTTGTTTGATATAATCAGTAGTGTAATCTATTAGCTTGATCTATGATGGTACACTCTGTTTGCACGATGAATGATAATATTGTCTACTCTGCTTAATAGTATGCCCATTTATCTGTCAAAAGCATGAATCTTCCGTTTCTGATACTCTGAATAGAATATGTCTGTCATATGTATTCTGTTACTCATGTCTGAAATCTAAATACCGATTGTTATCTGGGGTATACTGTTGGGTTATGTTATGAAGTCTCTGTTGGTATAGCCCTGATCAAGCTGGTAAATCGTTATGGACTCAAGGTCTCCCCTTGGGTAGGTTTTGATGCTTTAGCACCGGTAAATCCTTATAGACCTAAGACAACCCCTTAGGTGGCACCTATGCCCATCGGGCCTAGGGTAAGTCCTTATGAATGTAGTTTTGGGGGACTACATATTGGTGTAAGGTTGGAGGGTAGTTACTAGTAAACCCTTGTATGAACTTGAACATTTGCATTGAATTGTTATGTGTTCGCATGATATGAATGATAAGTACTTATGCATGTTTGATATGCACTCATCGGAACACACTAGGCTTCTTGATTCAATACACTCAATTCACCACCCTACTAACTCTCTGAATGTTAAGCTCTCATTTGATACCTAGCGATTGAATTCAGAACAAATCGCGTTTCCCTCATGTACGCTATATTGAAACAGCGAGTCGCATGGAGTCTGTTGGTGCATGGAATATCGTGACATCATGCCTACCATATATTTGCATGTGCTTATAGCATATTTTTGGTAGTTTTGTATTACTGAGCTTTTTCTAAGCTCATGTTGTTTTTACCATCTCAGGATAAAAGATCAGACATGTTGCAACTATCAATGTCGGTACGAGAGTTTCTTCGGCTTGCTCGCGGAGTATGGTATCTGTGTAACTGGGGGCATGTGTGTCACGTCTTGTGTTATATATATATGAGTCTGAAACTTGTTTTCGCAACTTGTATCATGGTTTTGTTTTATTATCTGAATGAATTCTGAAATTGTGTTTAATTTATGAGTTTAACGGTTTAACAATTTGTTTATTTGAAATTTTTAACGTGGGTCGCTTCGGTGACCCTAATGTGACTTCCTAGAATCCGTATTAACGCATAGGAGGGTCTAGAGGGGTTACAATTAACCAAATATTGATAATAAGAACATGTCAAACAAAAAGTTTTCTTTCAGCCGATTTATTGCCCGCAATTTCACATATAAAACTGAATAATTATCACATGTTTATTACCACAGTTGCACATATAATAATGTTAATTATTAACATTTTTTTGGGCCGATTAATACTAACATAAGATGAACTACATGTGCAAAACTTTCTATATTTTAAAGCAAAATAATTTCTACAATAGATGTCACTTTGGTGACTTAATGCTTCAATTATTTTATCTCAAAATATATAACATAAATATACCAATATTCAAATTTAAAATTTTGTAACAGTTAAAACTAAAATTTCTGATGACACTTAAGTTTTCAAAATAACCTAAAATAAAGTTGTCTAAATGGGGCTATCAGAAATTAAAAAAACCAAAATCTTTAACCATTTCTCAAAAAATTCCTTAAGCATGCATTTGCCATTTTTATTGTTACTATAAAAAAAACATAATGCCAAAATTTATAGATCATTAAACTGGATTTACAAACAAACCAAATTAAATCTATATTCCATATTAATAACAATGAATATAATTACCATATTATATGATTAAGTGCATATTGTTCCAATAACTATAAAACATAAGAAACCAAACATGAATATACTTAACAAATTAGCAATATCAGTAGCACCATGAAACTTTATTCAATTCAAACTCACGTGTATTTGAATCTTAATTCAAATTTTTATGGTTAATAATATAAATTATTAGTCCAACTTTATAATGCAATAGTATTAGTAACTATCAAGTCAACAAATCTGCTTCTTAGCACGTTATCTCTGTCTTTTGACACGTTTTCCCTTTGTGTTTTTACCGCGATTCTATTTTTCAAACTATCAGATCTGATACGGGGATGGATCCAGTGATGGAAGATGGTTTGGCTACTCTCACAATTGAGGACGATGAGGATAATGAAATACAAGTACAAGAGGAAGGGGAGGGCTTCCAGTGGGCATATCTTTCGATCTGTGCTTTGTGGGTCGTTTCCTTACCACCAGTGTGATACACTTCCAGTCCATGAGAAACACTCTCGCAAATCTATGGAGACCGTTGGGAGGAATTGCCATTTCAGAATTGGGTGAAAATAGATATCTTTTCAGATTTTTTCATTCGGTGGATATGGATCGGATAGAAGGGGGTGCACCCTGGAATTTCAATACTCATCTGCTGATCCTTCATCGCCTGAAGGGGGGTGAGAATCCGATGGAAGTTCCTTTGCACATTGCTCCTTTCTAGATTCTGGTGTACAATGTTCCGCATGGCTACATGTCCGAAAGGGTAGCTCGCCAATTGGGTGCTTTCATAAGGACGTTTATTGAATATGATTCTCAAGCAGTATCTATGGGCTATAAAGGAATTATGAGGATTCGGGCGTGTTTTGATATCCGAAAACCTTTAAAACGACATAAGAAAATAGCTTTAAATGGTGGTTCTTCTACTTATGTTCGTTTCGCTTATGAGAAACTTCCCCTATTTTGTTTTATTTGTGGGAAATGGGTTATGGTGAAGCTTTTTGTCCAGTTCGTCTCTCAAAACCAAAGGAGGAGATTACTTTTGGTTGGGATCTTAGTTTACGGGCGCTGTCGAGAATAGCAGCGGCGTTAACCCCTAGCCGGTGGCTCAGGGAAGAATCCCTAATCACATTTCCAGGCCAATCTGTTTCAGCGAGATCTTCACCATCAAGCTCTCATTCACCGAGTTCACAACACACTAATATGGAAGGTAACAAAAACTTTGGCAATTCTCCCCCCAATTCTGTCAATCAGCTGAATCTGGGTGCTTATTCTTCGGGTGGCAATAATTTGGGGCCTATCCAATCAAACCAACAAATGGATATGAGTCTAAATGATGGAATCAGGGCTATTAATGATGTTATAATGATCTCACAAGAGGAAAATGCTCAGTCCCCACTTATGGAAGGTTTTAAATGACCTAGAGTAAATGCTTCTACGTCTGACGTTTCTAATATTGATTCGGATGAGGCTTCTAACCCTTTATCGGCAGGTCCGGTTTCTCGGGCCAGCCGGGCCCAATGAAGCTTCTAAGTTGGAATGTTCGGGGCTTGGGCCAACCCCGAACTACAAACCGTCTCAGGCATTCACTTAGAGACTTGAATCCGGATGTGGTATTTTTAATTGAAACAAAACTCCAAGGCCCGAGAATGGAGAAAGTTCGGAAAATGTGTGGTTATCCGAATGGTGTGGATGTACCGTCTAATGGAAGAAGCGGTGGGTTATCTTTTGCTTGGAGAGATAGTTGTACAGTTTCCCTTAGATCCTACTCTGATAGGCATATTGATGTGTTGATCGAAAAGGATGCTGATGGTCAGTTTTGGAGGTGTACTGGCTTCTACGGTGCCCCTGAAGTACAAAATAGGACTCACACATGGAATCTTCTACGCCAACTTGATGATATGGGTGACACCCCTTGGCTCGTAATCGGAGACTTCAACGAATTATTATTGGCTTCAGAAAAATCCGGCGGGAGAATCCGCAGTGATGGGCAGATGAACGACTTTCGTATGGCTTTACAAGACTGCGGTTTAAGTGATATTGGCTTTCGAGGACCTTGGTTTACATGGGAATGGGGCATTCGAGAGAGACTGGATCGTGGTGTGGCAAGCTCTGGATGGTGGGACTTATTTCCAAACTTTTCGCTTGATCATCTTCCTCATGCTTTTTCGGACCACTGTCTCCTCCTTCTTAATACATCTTCTGTGCACATCGATAGTAACCGTGTGCACCATTTTCGTTTCGAGGCTGCATGGCTCACCGAGGACTCTTGTGAATTGAAAGTTCAAAAGTTGTGGCAATCTTCAATTGGTTCAATTCCGGATAGACTCGGATATGTTGGCAATGGCCTTGAAGAGTGGTTTAAAAGGATCACTAAGGAAAAGAAAATCCCAGTTCGGGCTCTTAAACAAAGACTCCAGGAACTAAATAATCTTCACCCAAATGATGACATTTTGGAGGAAATTCTTGAAACAAAAATTGCTCTAAATTTAGAGGCTGATCGTGAGGAATTGTATTGGGAACAAAGGGCTAGGGCCAATTGGCTTAAAAATGGGGACCGAAATACAAAATTTTTCCACAGTTTCGCTTCAAGCCGTCGACGGAAAAATAAGATTTCTTGTTTAAGAAATGATGCTAATATTACAATTAATTCTGAGGTCGGTATTCACGCTGTGGCTCATAAGTATTTTAAGAACTTATTTACTTCACAGGGGTGTGGTGATCCTGTACAAGCTCTGGATGGAATAAACCCCAGTATTACAGAAGGGATGAATGCAGTTTTGTTGGCCAAGTTCACAAAGGAGGATGTCCTAGATGCTGTCCGTTCTATGGGACCTTTGAAAGCAGCAGGGAAAGACGGTCTAGGAGCCATTTTCTATCAGCGCTTTTGGCATATCTTGGGTGAAGAGGTGGCTGATTTTTGCATTAATGCTGCTGAGGGTAATGAGGATTTGGCAGCAATAAACAAAACCCATATCGTCCTCATTCCTAAGGTAACTGACCCTCTTCATATGTCCCAATATCGTTCTATCAGTTTTTGCAATGTACTATTTAAAATTATCTCCAAAATGTTTGCCAATCGTCTTTAGAAGGTCCTTTATGCATGTATTGATGAAGCACAGTGTGCCTTCGTTCCCGAAAGATTAATCTCAGACAATATTATTATTGCCTATGAATTGCTCCATGCCATGAAACTAAAAAGAACCGGAAAGGTGGGAAGCTTTGCTCTTAAACTCGACATGAGCAAAGTCTATGATAGAGTGGAGTGGCCGTTTCATGAGTCAGTTTTGGGAAGGATGGGTTTTGATGCGGGTTGGACTAGAAGAATGATGGATTGCGTTAAAAGTGTATCCTATGCTATTACGATCAATGGCCAGGTTGGTGAAACTTTCTTACCTACACGTGGTATCCAGCAAGGGGATCCATTAAGCCCATTTCTGTTTGTCATTTGTAGTGAGGGGCTCTCGGCTCTATTACGGAGGGGTACACAGAATGGTAGGGTTAGAGGAATCTGTATTACGGGAGGAGCTCTCTTGGTTTCCCATCTTCTTTTTGCTGATGACAGTTACATTTTCGGGGATGCAACTCCATTGGGGGTTGCTAATTTAAAGGATGTCCTCTATACCTATTCTCAATGCTCTGGTCAGCTTATTAATTTTGACAAGTCCAGTGTTTTTTTCAGTTCGAACGTCAATGAAGATAATCGTGAGAATGTGTGTCGAATTCTTGAAGTATCTAGCCAATCCTGCCCGGACACCTATTTAGGACTTCCATCTATGGTGGGAAGAAGTAAGAAAGAGTCTTTGGCTTTTATTAAAGACAGAACAACTAAGAGTCTCAACTCTTGGTCAACAAGGTCTTTATCCTCTGAGGGAAAAGAAATCTATATCAAATCAATCCTACAAGCCCTTCCTCTTTATGCTATGGGATGCTTTTTGTTTCCTCGGTCTTTATGCAATGATTTGGAATCTATGTTTGCGAGGTTTTGGTGGCAAAAATAAACTAATAAAAGGGGTATGCACTGGTGCTCTTGGCAAAATCTTTGTTTACCTAAGGAGAATGGAGGAATGGGCTTCAGAGACTTAGGATGTTTTAGCATAGCTTTGCTAGCTAAACAAAGTTGGCGTATCCTGTCGAACCCCACATCCTTGGTTTCTAGAATCCTTAAAGCCAGATATTTTCCTCACTCTAATTTCCTCCAAGCACCTCTTGGTTCTCGCCCTTCGTATGTATGAAAAAGTGTCTGGTCCTCTAAAAAGACCCTAGAGCTGGGAATTATCTGGAGAATAGGTTCTGGTAGCTCAGTATCTATTTGGAATGACCCATGGATTCCTCTATATCCTACACGCCATATTACATCTCCACGTACTCATAATCTAAATTGGGTTTCTGATCTAATCTGTCCTGAGATAAGGAAGTGGAAAGAAGACCTCATTTTAGAAAATTTTAGCATGGTTGAAGCGCAAGCCATCTTGTCTATTCGACTAACACGAATCCCTCAACCAGATTTACTTGCGTGGGGAGGTGAACAATCTGGACGTTTCTCAATACGCGGTGCTTATAGAATTCTAATCAGAGAATTATTTCCTAACTGCTATTCAGGTCAGTTCTATAAATCTATGTGGTGTTTGAATTGCCCATCCAAAGTCAAAATCAATTTGTGGAGATTCTCTCATAATTTCATTCCAGTTATGCAAAATCTTTATATTAAGCGCATATCTAGTCATAACCTATGCCCTAGATGCTCGAGTGCACCAGAAACTATTTGTCATGTGAGCAGATATTGTATGTTTGCTAAGAATGTTTGGAATACCCTAGTTATACAGTGGCCTCCTCAAGTTGACCATTTTGACTTCTGTGAATGGTTGGCTTGGTTGTTCGATAATTACAGCAAAAATAGACATTCAGAAATAGCAATCTCTCTGGGCTCTATGGTTTTCACGAAACAAGTATTTTCATGAAGGGGTCAATCAAACTTTTACAGATGTAGCACATTTTATAAAGAGTTACCTTACCGAGCTGGGGATAATTTCTATGAAACTTGCTCATCCTCGTACATTTTCATCTGTAAAATGGTGTGCGTTTGAGGCTCCTTTGGTCAAATTGACTTTCGATGCTTGTTTCTCTCTGCAATAAAAGATTTCTTGGTCAGGTATCATTGTCAGAGACCATCAGGGGCAAATTCTAGGGGCTGCTTACCGGGTAAACCAGGGTGTGAGTTCTGCTTTTGAAGCTGAAGCCATAGCAGCAACTCAGGGGCTTTCCTTCGCAATCGACTTGGGCCTCTCACATTTAGTGGTAGAAGGTGATTGCAGAACGATTATCCAGAAGCTCCTTTCACCAGAAGATGATAGGCCAGTCATACGACCTTATATATCGGAAGCTAAATCGGTTTCTAGGGTTTTCAGAACTTGCCTCTTTAAGTTCACCGGACGGGAAGGAAACAGGGCGGCGCATGCAATGGCCTCCCTTGGACGCAGAGACACTGAAGATCGGTTTTGGGTAGACGAAGCACCATCTGAAGCCTCCGCCATTGCTGACCGGGAACGGAGGGTCCTGTCGAACTCCTTTTGAGCTTCTCCCATATTATTCCCTGAGGTTTTTTGAAAGATAAACCTCCATCGTCGGTGGTCACAGCTTCTTCATTGCCTTCATCGGAAGATTTCAACCGACGCTTCTGGATCATCTAATTGTTTTTTATTCCCCTTTCGTTTTCTTTGGGTTTTCTTTTTCTCTCTCTTTCGGTTTGGTTTCTTTTAAACTTTGTTATGTTTCCCTTGGATCTTTTATTTGGTTGCTTTTATTGTCTAATAAATATCAGATGGTACCCTTTATCAAAAAAAAATTAGTAACTATATAACCTTCATTATTACCGAAATTTCCCGTTAATGTCGTTTTTCTTTATTTTCGCAATATGAAAGTCTACGGTTATTGCAACATAAGTAACCATATAAACAATATATAATAAGAATTACCGTATAAAATCTCAAAGCCGACAAAATTATCTTACTTTATATGAAACATCAAAGCCCTAAAATCAAAATTCAAGAATCAATTCAAAATTAATTAAATAAATTGATTCTCAATTATTCAACATGGCGAGGTGCTGATGCCCCTTGTTAGAACCAAACTATAATAGATATGAAATCTAAACTCAGGATCTATCATGTCAAATCATTAAAAATAATAAACTATATGCGAAGGCGTACTTGAATTAATCGATAGATGAAAACCTTGAATCTTTTGATGAAGATCCTAAAAGGTGGTTGTGATCTTCCAAGAAGATAGGTTCTTCCAAGAAGATATGTTAACCCTTCCATAAAAATTGTCTGACGACAGAGGACAAGAGTAATACAAGTTAACCTATTTCTTGAGACCACTACCTCTTTATATAGTTGATTATTAAATTAACTAAAAAATATTTATAACTCTTTCTCTCTTATAAATATATCTTACGATATTTACACTTTTATTTTCATGACACGCCTAACATAACTAGTCACTTGATTTTGTGTCATACTTTATAATAGTATCATATATTTTATATATGTGCCCACAATTACTAATTTTAGTCCAACACCAATAATTACAAAAGTGTATCACACTTAAATCTAACGGAGTTCGCGGCGGCGGAGGAACTGCTTATTTCGCATTAAGAGGTTTGTTTACGGGTACAACCTTTGTAATTTTGTAGAATTTCCATGGATTGGCCAGTTCCTATTTGGAAGGCTGTAATTTCTTAACCGCCACAGTTTAGTTTCTACTCCTGCTATGGGTCTAGTTTAATAATATATGTTTGTCAAAGCTGAATGTGCTCGAATTTAAATCTATTCGTGTATGAAACGGTGATGCTTTAAGATGAAGAAATGAAGTCGTCAAAAGTAGGGTGTTCAAAAAAATACGATCCGATTATTCGATTCGGTTTTTATTTTTCAGATAATCGGATCGAATATTCGAAAATCTCAAATCGAATAGGGATAATGGTTTTATATTCGGATCGAATATCTGATATCTGAAAATTTAAATTTTTTTATAAGTATAAATCATGTTATATTCGATATTTTTACTTGTTATATATGAAAAATTGAAATTTCTATGGATACAAAGATTGTTATATTCAATAATTTATTAATATTTATATTCAAAAACCTAAATTTTTCATGGATAGAACCATTAAATTAAAAAAAATAATCAAATAAATTCATAAATTTCGGATATTCAAATATTCGAGTATCCGATCCGAAAATTCGGATATCTGAATTTTCGGATATCTGATTTTTTCGGATCGGATACAAATCGCTATTTAGATGATCTGAATTTTTCGGATATCCAAATTTTCGGATCGAATTCGATCCGGTATTCAAAAATAAACACCTCTAATCAAAATAAGGGAATTTCATCACCATTTTTCAAAGAAAAGTGGAATGAAAAAGCCACTAATTTGTATACCGGCAATGACACTTATTGAGGAGTTGCCTTCCATTTCTCACTAACAAAACTCCTCCCTCCCTAAAGAATGGTTTTTAATTACAAGACTTGTTCCTCTATTATATTTGCGTTTACATTCACAAATCATGCTCTTTTATGTTTTCACTTTGTTTCCTCCGGAGCTTGGAGGAGACGTACTTCGTCAGAAAGATGCAGTCCACAAAGCATTCTTGTCTTCTCCGCACCGCCGGTGAACGTCTCCCATCCTCTCAACCGACCTGCAAATCCCGCTGCAGGGCCAGTCGAATGAAGCGACGCATACGTTGCCTGCTTGAGCTTTCCACTCGCAATCTGCACCAAATGTTGTCATCGTAAACCTTTTGTCTCGGCTCCCGGATTTGTAACATATACTCCTAGAACTGATAATAGACTGGATGTTAACATTTATGACATTACCTGCCGTGCCACAGCAAAGGCTTCGGTCATCTACATGCTCGACATCCAACCCTATAAACCATGATCCCAATGAAACATCTTCATTTGCATACTTATGCAGCACGTGCCTGGAAATTTATCATTGATTAAGAACAAAGATTAATAAGCGTGAAAGAACTTCAAACATGAAGATACAGTGTTTTCTTCCGAAAATCGGGAACTTACTGGTTAATGGATATATAGGAAGCTAAATCTTTCGAGATGGCATATAGCTGCCCTGTTGCATGGCGGAAATACTTGTTTCCCTCCTCACCAAATTTCCAGTATTCAGGTTCGTGGTATCGTACTCCCCTGTCCAGGGATGACTAAAAAGTGAGAAAAGATAAAGATAGGTTATGACTCTTGAGCCTTTAGTTTAAAGCATGATTTTGGCTTACTTATGGGCAAGAACTAGACCGGATTTCATGCAACCAATATAAACCCTCGGCTTGGTTCGATGTCTAGCCAAAGTTGCTCCGAGTGTTGCTGCAAAAGCAAATAGATAGACCAAATGTAAGAAAATATAAGGAACGGTTTAGTCAAGCTGCCAAAAGGGAATATCCAATTTATCAATCAAATCTAAGAAACATGCCAGCCAAATCAAGACAATGAGTTGCATCTCGAAATAGTCATCATTCCAATATACATGGTTTCAAGTGCAAAATACATATACAAGAACAGAAAATATAGTAAAGAATAACATGTTCAACAATCACTGGTCTGAAAGACTGTTTTTCTTGAAACACGAAACCGGGGGATAAAATGTTGCATCTTTACCTATATTTACATGCACATCATCATCGACTTTGACATAGAAATCGGCATCCCACAAAACAGAAGCAGTGGCAAAGTATGTTTTTGTCTTGGCTGATAATTCGAGGTAACCCTCAACATGCTCCTGCATGAATGAAATTTTTACCAAAAAGATAAAATAAAGCCGCATGCAGCTGTTCTCGATATATCGAAGTTATAAAAATGTTGTAGTCAAGTTTGTAAGTATGCTCGAGCATCTTGATTTTGAAGCAAATCAATAACATTGCAGAAAAAAACTCTTGTATGTATGAACATATATACATAAAGCTGAAACAAGCAAGATCGAGGATAGTACCAGCCGCAGAAAGTCACCATGCTTTCGGTCTTCTGCTTCAATAACTCTATCAAGGAGACCCCCCGAGGTAGCACTGTGAATCAAATGGGTAAAAAGTTCAAGAGGATTTGTTTTCATCAATATAGTCCTTGACTTCAAACATTTAGAAGACTATATATAAGCATCAATCTGGTGAATAGTAAGTCCATACAGCAAAAGGCTTCATAAAGTTGCCTTCCACATTAATGGTTTGCATAAGTAAAGACCACCGGATAAAAAAATCTCCACATCGGCAGGATAAATAAATGTCTAACTAAAGTAGCTCTGAAGTCAAATAAAGCACACACCTATGACCGATTACGAATCGCATTATGATCCCCTTCTTTTCTTCAAGCTTCTTTCGTTCTTCGCCTGGTTTCCATGCAGGTGAAGGAACAATAATGGTTCATCTCAAGAAATTAGTTTATAAACAAATTAAATGATACAATGAATTCACTATTATATGGAAAAAAGAGATAAATCTATACGAACCTTGAGGCATCCAAGTAGCACGAACTGAATCTCTTCGTTTTATGCTGCTAAAAGCAGTATTGATGCCTACAACCATTAAGTATCTTCGTTTCCCACTTGCTTCGGGTATTTTAAGGCCGCCTGAAATGGGAGAACCATTGACTATTGATTCTTGAGCAGCCCTTGTAGCGGCTAACTCCATCTCCAAATTTGATATCGTTTTATCCAGTGTTCTGCATTTTGGTAGTCCCTAAAAATTACACCTTCCGGCTTCCACTACATTTACCAAAATATAAGGGGGGCAAAACGCAGCACGGATATGACTTACTGTACAGCATTATGAGTCCTCGAAACTTCCCCGAGTATATCCTTCAATTCACGCTTCACATCCTTCTGTTAACACAAACCGTCATATGAGCTAACAAGAACATAGCAGGTGACAAAATTATCCAGTATGTAAATAAAAACTCACTCCTATCGGATCACAACCCTCTGTAACTAACTTTAGCTTTTCATCTTTAACACCCATTGCTCGTGCTACGGTTTTATCCTTGGCCTCGGGCACATTCCACATTCTAATGCCAAAAGATCTAATTAGTTTGGCATTGGTAAAATAGAACTAGGAAAGAAAATATAAAGTTAATTTCTCGATGGAGGAGCAAGAGTTTCCATTAATTCTTGAACAAATTAACTTTAACAGTAATAACCGAAGCCCCCGACAAGAAGTTTCGGATAACAACAGTAAACAAGTTTTCGAATACCGAAATGCAATGTTAGATGAACATTTGTTGCTCCTAGACATCTTCTGGGTTCATATCGATTATCACAGGCCAAAAAACCAGTTCCAGCATTAACTAAACACCATTTCCAGAGGATTGAACATCGGTAAACAATCGATTTCAAACTTTAATTGATCCTTACCGCAAATTCGAATACCGGAAGATCTCAATGATGGTGATATTAAGAAAGTAGATTTGAAATGGCCAAAACTTTAAACCCACCATTCAAGAATCACAAAAGAGGGACATGAAAACCTCCATAATACTATATGAAGTGCAGATATTATCATTACACCATTAAACAAAGAGGAAACATTAATTACAAAGTCTATCCCAGTCCATTAAAAAGAAAATGATTAATTATCAAAAAATTTCATAATCACTGCCATATAAATAATATAACAAAAAAGCAATGAACTTCACTAATTGTATAGCAATAAACCTAGTAAAAAGTGATAAAAACAATGGTCCACATGGAACTAATTAAAATAACAACTATTGTGTATATAGACAACCAAAATCCTCCTAAACCATGTAATTTATGAAGAAAAAAGGAACAAAATCCATGAAACTGATAAATTTACATCCACCAAGCTGCAAATACAAGCTAGAACCAAATCAAGGCATGGAATTTAAAGAAGTTAAAAAGAATGGGATGAGTTTACCGATCAGAAAACAGCATTCCAACACAAAAACAGCCAATGCAGAGCAGAAGAGTCCATCTTTTTGTCACAGTAGACCTTGAATTTGCCTCAAATCCTCCTTTGCTTTTCACACCCATTCCTTTATTCTTGATTTTCCTCCTTCTTGTTCTTCCTCCAGAAGCACTTAAAATCTAAATCAAAGCGACACCCATTCCTTAACTCAAGTCAAAGAAGTCAAAATGACCGAAATTTCATGTCAAAAAATTCCAACTTTCCAAAAGAAAACAGTTTTTTTTTTTACATAAAGAAAATGTATTTTCCACCCTTGAAATTTGAATCTTTAAATTGGGTTTTTTTCTGAGAATTGTTTCAGCTGAAAATTGCAGAGAAGACTAGAAAATGATGCTCTTTGGGGAAGCTTTGGGAGATGACCCAACAGCTTCAACTGTATATAAATATATTACAAGAAAATATATAGTTTTCATTTGTTCGGTTTGGCCCGAACTCCAAATAAGATTAGGTGGTACATTTCCTAGTTATAAATTCATTGACATAATGAATGACATTTCAATGAATCCCATAATTACTAAATTATAAAAAAATAATTATTTTAGTTGTGATTTTTAAAAATTATTAAATTTGTTAAAGAATTATCATTAAAGTTTAGAGAATTGTTACAAAATATTATTAAATTAATCAAATATTTATACTATTTTATAACGTTCGTTAGGTATTTTTGTAATAGTTTGATAGAATTTAATAATTATTTTATAATTTTTGAAAAATTAATAACAAAAATATATTTTTATAATTTAGTGATTATTAATATATTTTACTATGTGTATTTCAATATATGTAGGGTAAAATAAAATAATGAACAGGCTTGCTCAATGTGGGAATAGATGGAATTTTTCTAATTTTGGACAAGTGAAAACAGAACGGATTTCATGTTTGAATTAGTTTATCATGGGAATTAGTCAGCTTTTTACTAATCAACAAAGTTAACCCCTGTAATATTTTCATAATAAACACTCCAATTAAATAAAAGGAGTTAATTGCACCACCGACCCCAAGGTATGGCCTATATTTTAAATTAGTTCTTAAACTTTTAAAATTTCAATTTCATCCTAAACTACGACTCATTCTAAATTGGTCCCAAACTTTTAAATGTTCTAATTTCACTCTCAAATTATCAGTATATGCTAATCACATCCCATGTTAATAAAATCCTTATAAAAATATTAACTGTTATGTAAACATTGATGTGTATTATGTAATAATATGATGTGCCACAAATGATATTTGAGGATGAAATTAGAACATTTAAAAGTTTATGTATCAATTTAGAATGAAAATTATAATTTGGGGATGAAACTATAACATTCAAAAATTTCATGACTAATTTAGAATAAAAACCATAATTTGAGGATAGAATTGAAATATTCAATGATTTAGGGACCATTTCAAAATGGCCGTCATGGTTTAAATACGCGTGATGCAATTAATTCAAATTAAAGGTATTATAATAAATTTTGACTCCAATATTTACTATTGTCTTTTTGGCTATAATTATATTCTTTCTAGCTAAAATTGATCC
Organism: Hibiscus tridactylites; assembly: GCA_958450335.1. Classification (NCBI taxonomy): domain Eukaryota; kingdom Viridiplantae; phylum Streptophyta; class Magnoliopsida; order Malvales; family Malvaceae; genus Hibiscus; species Hibiscus tridactylites. Next base: position 55,739,963 of record OY288282.1, read on the forward strand.
ATAATTTTTAGAAAAGTCAAATTTGTCCATCAATTTTTCAAAAAAGGTGGAATCTTTGTTTTTAATAGAAATACAAATTAAGAGATCACTAATTGGTCAAGTGGTCAATGATATTCATATTGTATGTGTTTAAATCTCGACATCTGCCTTGAGAATGTAAATACATTTCTACTTAATCAAAATAGAAATACAAACTAAAACGTTAAATTTCTTGAGTTGGTATAACATCTCATATGACAATTCATGTATACCCTATGTAATTTTTAATTTTTAATTATTTTTTGATCCATCAAATAAGATAAATAGTATCATATTAATATGAAGTATATATTAATTATGGCATGAGTGGCTATCTCAATACCATTAAAAATTTAATTGAAAAAAAACATTTTTTACAAAAAGGTGATTTCAGCGTAACAAAATTATTAGGATATATATTTAAATAAAGTGACAAATCTCAAGGGCTTATTCAATATATTAGCCTTGAATAATTGCAAAATGGTTAAAGCTTAGAGTTTTATTTTTATTTTCACTTGACATCTAGATAAAATCCAATTAGTTTATATAACTATTTCAAAAGTTAATATTTGAAATTCAAATTTTAATATTGTCATGCAAAGTATGGTACCCAACATTTTTCCAAACATTCGTGAAGGGATATGGTTGGGCACGTGCAAAGAACATGATTCCAATAAGATAATATATTTTTATGTGTAAGAAGCCAAGTTAGGCTTGGTTTTTGAATTAAAGTTTGATCTTTGATGGTGGTGGTGGATTCATGTCAGACACATAGGCCATGCCAACTTGTATTTGATTGAAAATACATGAACCTAAAAAACTCTGATTGAGCGAGTGATTAAAAATGTTCATATTGTAAAATTTTGTATGCAGTCGGCGGAGTTATATGGGGTGGAGAGAGGCAAAATTCTTTTTTTTTTTTACTTTTGTCCTCTTATATAATTTTTTAAAATTAGTTTATTTTTAAATTCTCTCACTTTTAAATATTTATATTTTATTTCAAACCTTAAATCCTAACTCCGTACCTAATTGTATAGATTTAAATTATAATATTTACTTTAAAAATGAAATACTCTCTGCTTTATCGAAAAAAAATACATGGATCTACTTCCACCGCATTACGCTTTGGACCTATAAATCTATAACTTCATGTGCTCAATGCTAAACATTTTTGCAACGCATAACACTGTAAAATTACTAATTTACTATGGGAATTCATGAGAGTATATATGAAATCCATGGTAAAATTACTATGGGAACTTCATCTTTTGATTGGCTGAAAGTTCATTCTTAAGTTCGGTATCATTATCAACGATTTAAAAATTATCGATTTCAGTTTAATTGATTTATGCTAATAAGATTTAGCAGGGTTGAAATTCAAATCCCCATTTGCCTTATTTTATTTTGATTTTTTTCGTTATCACCCATAATTAATTGATCTAGTGAGATGAGATGTTAGATTCTTTAAGTAATATTTAAGATTTGAATTCTGACATTGTGAATGAAGCAAACTAGGTTAAGTGGATCGTCCCCATAATGAAACTTTGCCGTGTCCAATTCAAATTAGTCGATCAATGAATTGAATATCGATAATTATAAAAAAAATCCTAAAATCTCAATTCCAAAATTACTCTTATGACGTGTTTAGATCGGGTAATGTTATGTTACCTCTAGTAATGCAAGAATCTCGAATGTCATTACGTCATTTAGCTTCGTAACATTACGTGATGGATGAGAAATTATTGGACAAACTCGGCTCACCACGTCATTCATGGTCCATCCAATAATATTCACTCATTTCTGTGTAACTTCCATGTAATTACACACTCATTAGTTAATGTAGGAGAGAGGAAAGAGATTCACCTTGCAAAAAATGACATGAAAAGATATTATTGGATGAGACCATAGATGACATGGTGAGCCAGACTCATCTAACAATTTTTTATGATGGAGATAATGTAAGTTTGTCATTTTGGAAAACTTTATCCCTTAAGTTTATTGTTTTGTCAATTTAATCTTTCAAAATTAATGTCGATTGATCGGGTGGCTCACCTTCTGATGTGCTCCAACTCTCCAAATGGTTTTGTTGTGAGAAGCTTTGATTGTCCCGGTCGTGAATGCAAGTAAGCATTGATCCTCCAAATATTTTCTTGATGAAATTGGAAAGAAATGACGAAGATAGAGTATGTTGCGGAAGTATGGTAGTGGATGGTATGAATGAAAGGAATGAAAGGATGAATTTGGTGAAGGTTTAGGGGTTGTGTAGATATAATGTTTTGATATAATAATTGAAAAATGTTTTGGACTAATTTGAAAAGAATTTAAAACTATTTCTAAAGTTCAAATAACTTGAAACTATGTTTAATGGAAGTTTTAAAGGGTTTTACATGTTTTCAAAAGCCAATTTCAACAAAATCGTCCAGGTGTTTCGAAACGCCCCTAGGTGTTTCGATACGGGGTCTTTTAGTGTCAAAACATTTTGAAACGGGTTTCGAAACGAGTCTTTTCTAGATGAGGATTTTGCCAAGCGTTTCGATACGGACTATGCCGTTTCGATACACCTACGTGGCATCGACCACAACGGTCATAAACCCCAATGGCTATTTCCCAACTAACATTTAAATGCAGATCGTTTCGATACGGGGCTAGGCGTTTCGATATGGGCGTTTTGATACGGCCAACAGCGATTCGATGCAGGTATTGCATCAGACTGCAACAGCTCTTTCTACTTGAAGAGCGTATCGAAACGGGTTCGAGCGTTTCGATACGGGTAGCTGTAGAACTACATTTATGGTGGGAAATTGTGTCTCCAATGGCTCCAATTCAACCCAACGACTAGTAACGGCTACAAACTCATTAAGGAGTATAAAAATGACCTCCAAGCATCAAGTAATGGTTAATGCTTCAATTGTCAATTAACAAATGATCAAGAATTGTCTTTTTACTTAAATTGTCATTTATTTGTATAGACAAACACTAGTGAGCTAAAATTGTTAAATTTTCTCAAGTGTTTTAGGTTTTGGGTGAGAGCTTAATTGTGCAAACAAACACCTATTAGAGGGATTTGTGTTTGCTAATCTTTTTTCTTGTAAAGAGGGTTTGATCAAGGTTTTGGGTAGAAAGCTTGATCGGTGTATAAGCGTTTCCTCCTAAGCCTAAAAAAAGGGATGAATCAATAGTGGATTGATTAGAAATCCTTAGTGGGAAGCTAAGGTAGTGGATGTAGACCTTGGTTAGAAGGTTGAACCACTATAAATCTTTGTGTCAATTATCTTTTTAGCTTCCACACCACATCCACCCAAAATTCCACTTCTGTAGAACTAAATGTTTTGATATAATATTTGAAAAATGTTTTGGACTAAATTGAAAAGAATTTAAAATGTGTTTTTAGTAAAAAAAACAACTTGAAAATATGTTTTAAGGGTTTTACAAGGCTTTGGAACAATTTAAAGTACATTTAAAGTAGTCAAAACCAAGAACTTCAAATGTCCGTAGCGATACGGTCTTGGACCGTACCGATACGCCTTAGGGTTTCAACAACTTGAACTTTCCAGTAGCCAAAACCCGTACCAATATGCGTAGCCGTATCGATACAGTGTGTTTTGAAATAGCCCAATGGCTAGTCTATAACACCGGGGTTTGGGGGTCGGGTGAAAATAATATTAAAATAACGTTTCGGGTTTCAGTTTCAAAATTAAAATAATAAAAATATTTTTATGGGCTTCGTATTTTCAAAGCAAACATTTTATGTTGGACTTAAAATAATTTGAACCTTATTTTCCCATGGATTTTTGAGTTAATGAGATTGCCATCTCATTAATGGCAAAAGTGTAAATAAAGGGACTTTCAATTAAAACGCCTTTATGTTAAAACAAGCCTTGTCATCTTCTTCTTCACTCCTATTTTCCATTTTTCACGTCAAAGATGAGAGCTTCTCTCCATTCACTATTCCATCTCCTTTCTCCCTCATTTTGGCTCGGTTTTGAAAGGTAAACACATCCCCATCTTGCTCTCGTCTTCCTCTCTTTAAAAGTACAAATATATTTCATTTTGGTTCAAGTTTTAGAATTTGGGTTTTTGGAAGATTTGAATAAAAATGATATCTTTATTATTTTTAACTTAAGATTTTGATTCGATATTGTTAGATATGGTGTTTATGAACCAAATGGTCCAACATATATAATTTTTAAAGTGTTTTATAAGAATTCCCGAATTTGGGTTTTGGTGGGATTTTAGGAGGGTTTTTAGATGAGTTTTGGGTATGGTTTGTGTTGGAATTTGAGGGTTAATGTTGGGGTAATAGTTGGGGGCTGTTTTGGAAGCATTTGGAAGTGTTAAAAGAGTTAGAAACATGGGTTTTGATTGAGGTTTATGGGCTGCTCGGGTTTGGTAATTTTGGGGGTTGTTCATGGCTTGAAATATTGTGTTTGATGTTTGAATTGTATTCCGGGTTAGCTACCATGATGCTTGGGCTGATTTGAAGTTATTTGGATTGTGTTGAGGTTGTTTAGAGGCAAGAGCTTGTCTTGGTGAAGCCTCGGGAGTGAATCCGGAAGCTTGAAGGTGATTGCTTGCTTGGTAATTGAGCTTGGAAGTGAAGGTGAGTGGTTAAATGTTTTCAAAATGGTTTTATGTGTTTGGTTCAAGCATGTGGACTAGGTTGGGATTGGTAGACCCACCTAGAGTTGGGATTAGGGTGGTAGCCTAATCCCAAACTTTAGTTAGAGACCTTGGTTGATCTTTAAGGTGTTGATTTATGCCTCATGTTTAATCATGTTTATGGTGGTTATGTATATGTTGTTATACATGTATGTTGAAGTATGACTTAATGCATTGTTACATGCATGTTGATGATAAACAAAATGGAGATATACATGTGTATGAAATATGATGTGATATTGTGTTAATGATATGCATGCAGTGTTGACATGTGAAAGGATATTATGAGGTGATTGTATGATCCGAGGATCAAGGTGAGTACATGCTAGGCATGGAAATGTGGTTTGTGCTTGACGGTAAGTCATGGTGAGTACGTGCTAAGCACGGAAGTTGTTAATGAATGATATTGTGGATTGTGTTAGTATTGGCACTAGTATGCTTGGGTACAAATGATCGATCATTAGGATGTTTAGTGTGCACACGTGAGTCAAATGCGCGCGTGGTCTTGATGATGGTAGTCATCAAGATGGATTATGGGTTCGCCCGGAAATCTTCTTATATATATATTCGTCGGTGATGAGTGGAATCCCATCGACGGGCGTGAGGATGAGTGGAATCCCCTCCGCGTGAAACGAGGCGTGAGGATGAGTGGAATCCCCTCTGCGTGAACGGTGATGAGTTTAATCCCACCGTCAGGTAATGGTTGAGTTGTTGGATGTGAGTTCCAACGGTTATCCGCGTATTCGAGTCATAGCTAGGTGCCAATACGGAATGTGGATTATGTTGCTCATATGTTGGTTATATGTGTTTCTATATGTTGTGGTTATGGGCTTGTTGAACATGGCATGATTTTGATAATATGTTCATGCATCATCTTTATTTTGGCTCTTGAGGATTGGAGGTAAGATCATGCATTCTATTTTGATTCTTGTTCGTGCTTGGACCCTGCATTGTCGAGGTTTGTTTTACGAGCTTACCCTCACTAAGCTTTTATGCTTACGCTCCTTTTTGTTCGACAATGCAGATCAGTAGCTTGTGGGTGGCAAGGGCAAGGAAAGGTCTCCAAGTGTTGCTTTTGGTTAGCTCAAGTATGATCTTTAAATTGTAGATTGTAATAGTCAAGCAATGGGATAGGTGTTGCGATTTGAGTTATGAAGTATGTTGATGTTGGGTTTGTTTAAGAACATGTTAGACTCTTCTTTATCATGTTGTTGGTTCGGCTTTTGGATGCCATGTTTGGATTGTAAACCTTGTTTATGATGCATGTCTTGAATGCTTATGTGCTTTGTTGGCTAAGGCATGTAACCTTAAAAGCTATGAATGCTTCCTTGTGGTGAATGTATGAACTTGTGTTTGGATGCCTATCTTATATCTTGTGTATCTTGAGCATGGTTGTTATAGGGTGTATGCCTCTAGAGTGTGTTTGCATGTTGTGTATGCTTCTTGGGGCCGTTTAGGGCGTTTGAGATCATTTAGAGATGTGTAAAACTGATTTTGGAAAACTGCAGGCTGCAGGTGTTTCGAAACGAGTTGATTTGTTTCGGAACGAGTGTGGTTCCAGGGTCCCCCATATCGGAACACGTTTCGGTACGGTTTGGCCACTGTGAGCCCCTGTTTCGAAACAAGTTTCGAAACGCTTTGGCCACTGTAAACGCTTGTTTCGAAACGGGTATCGAAATGCCTAGGTAAAATGTGACCCTGTTCTGAAATGGGGTGGATGCGTTTCGGTACGAGTGTCTTGCTTTTTAAAATGAAGCCCGTGTTCCGAAACGGGTGACGTCTGTTTCGAAATGCAGGCCTAAAAATAGGCTGTTTGACATCTCTAAGGGGCCCCAAGGGTTGGGCTTAGGCCCTGTTCGCTGTTAGGCTTCCCGAGAGCCTCGTTTCCGCTGTCGTTTCACACATAGGATTAATAAAAACATCTAGATAAGACTATAATAAATGAAAGAAAAATTTAGGGTCGCTAACTGAGGTGGGACCTTAACGGGTTTCATGTCGGTTTTCCCCGTGTAGCCTACTCGGACCGGTCAGTCAGCCAGACCGGTACAAGGGGGTTACATTTGTTGGTATTAGAGCCTAAGGTTTTTGAGACCTTGGGCAGGTAAGTGAGGTAAGTTGCGTTTTATATTGAATTGCACGGTGTTTGCTTGCCAAGTAAGCATGTTTGCTTGTTTATCAAGTATGCTGTGATGAGTGATTGTTTGATTGTGTGTGTGTTGCTTGAAGCATGTTGAGTAGAGTCCCATTGCTTCTATTATGTCAGAAAAAGAGATTTTAAGTGAAGGAATTATACTTGAGCCACTTGGACCCTTTCCTTTGCTAACCCAGTTTGTATGTTAATTTGTTGTTGTTGTTAATTTACTGCTTTTTGGTAAGTTTGAGGCCAAGGCGTTGGCCGTGAATAGGTAAGTAGAACCGTGGTTTTTGAAATGTGGATGATGTTGAGGGAGTTTATCGTTATAGTCAGAGAAGTATAGTTGTATTGGAGTTGAGGTACAATTTGCTTGCTTGAGTCAGTGTGCATGTGGGTTGATTCTTGTTGGTGAGGGACGATGAGATCGATTATGGTATTAGTTGGTAAAAAGGAAGTGAAGACCTTTGAGTGAGGTTCAGAGTAGTATCGATGTTATAGTAGATAAGCCCTTTGTACGGTTTGAGTTTGTTTCCTCCGGTTGATTCCGAACATATACTTTTGTATATTGTTAGCAAGCACACAAAGTTTGAATATGCCCGGTGAAGTGTTAGAGGTAGGTATGAGTACCTTAGTTCTTTAGGCAAGATCGAGATAAGAGTCTCGTGTGAGTAATATGGAATTCAGAAATGTTAGTCAGTGATCGTTAGGGTTCGCCCTATGGTTTTCATACAAAACAGCCGGTCAGTATCCGCGAGTGGAAATCGATTTGTGTGATTGGGCCAGTGTGCGTCTGAGTTGCCTCCCAGCAAGAAGGAGAGATAAAGTCACTTTCGATATAGTTGAGCTGAGAAGGAAGTCTTGAGCTTTAACTTCAGATTGTTTGGTAGTGGGATGTTTTGAGCCGTCAGGACCGATGTTATAGAACAAGTCCAGCATGACTGTTTGTGTGTGATCATAATTGAATTTTGAAGTATCGAAATGCTCTAAGAACAATTTAAAAGAGTCAGATTTTGTTGAAGAACCAGCTTGAAAACAAGAGGACCGAAGACTATCAGCTGTGTACATGTGAAGTTACAAATTTCTACGGATTCGTCCCTTTTGTGTGAGCATGCAAAGGAATTTGATATACCTGTTGAGACCTTAGACGTAGGGACACATGTGACTAGACCTTTTGGTGAGATAGTGGTGGTCAGAGAGATGTGCGGAAGATGTTTGTGATGGTTCAGGGTTACGTGTTTCCAGTAGATATGAAGTGATTGTCTTTTACGGTTTCGATGTAACTTTTGGGCATGGTTTGGCTCGTAGAACACAAAGCTAGGGTATACGTTGAGACAAAGAGGGAGTTGTCTTGAAGTTGCAGATTTCTGTGAGCCTGTAGTGGTAGGTGAGGATGTGAACTTCTTATCGAATGTTGATCCAGCTTTAGAGGTTGAAGATTGATTAAGTTTAGTTGACAGGCTTGCCTAGCGGATGTGATAGATTTGAGTTTTGAATGAAGACTAGACCGCAGAATGTTAGAATAGTTTGTGTTTTCCTAGAAGTGTTTGGAAGAATTGACGGTTTGTCTCCTGACAGAAAAGAAGAGTTTGTTATTGATACCGTCTCCGAGTTTGCTCCTGTTTTGATTGCTCTGTATCTTACGTATCCCGAAAGAATTGAGAGTGTTGAAGAATCAACTTCGAGATTTGTTAGACCTTAGATTCATTAGGCCTAGTACATCATCTTAGAGTGTGACAGTGCAATTTGTGAAGAAGAGAGAAGACAATACGAGAATGTGTTTAGATTACAGACAGTTGAAACAATTGTCAGTGAAAAACCAGTATCCTTTGCCTAGCATCAGTGGTCTGTTGATCAGTTGAGGGGTACTTCAGTCTCTTCGAAGATTAAATTGAGATCCGATTACTACCAGTTGAAAGTGAGAGAAGTTGAAGTACCGAAGACAGCTTTTGAGACAAGTTATGATCACTTTGAGTTCTGAGTTATGCCGTTTTGTTTGACTAGTGTGTTAGTTACTTTTATAGAGATGTTGAGCAGAATATTTTCCTAAGTTTCTTGATCAGTTTGTAGTAGTTCTCTTAGATGATATATGGGTATATTCAAGTACCGAAGAAGACCATGACAAGCTTTGAAGTTAGTGTTGTAGATCCTATTAGAGAATCATTTGTACGCCAAGTTGTGCAAACGTGAACTCCGAGTTGAGGAAGATGTCCTCCTAGGATATGTAGATCACCCGAGTGTATTAGAGTAAATCCTAAGTAGGCAGAAGAAGATGTGAGTTGGAAGAAACCGAAGACTGTGACAGGTATCTATAGTTCCTAGGTCTAGCAGTGTTACTATCGGAAGTTTGTAAATAGTCTTTAGAAGATAGCTACTCCTTTGACAGATTGCTTTAGAAGAATGTTTAGTTGTGTGGTTAGATGCGAGACAGTGAGCCCTTGAGAAACCGAAAGAAACTTTGAAGAGAACTTCGACCTTGATCCAGCCAATGTCAGAGAAAGAATTTGTGAACTATAGTGATGTGTTACATGTAGGGTTAGGTTGTGTGCTTATGCAAGACAGAAGATTTGTGGCTTGATCATCGAGGTAGTTGAAAGACCTTGAAGAGAATTATCTAACATAAGACATAGAGTTAACTGCAGTTGTATTTGCTTCGAAGACTTAGAGACAAAGCTTGTATAGTGAGAAATGCACCGTGTATACACTTATCATCAGAACTTGAAATATTAGACAACTTAAGAAGGGTTGAAACTTGAACTGCGTAAGTTGTTAGAGTTGCTTGAAGACCGTAATCTCGAGATTTAGTACCATCCGAAAGGAGTCAACGTAGTAACCGATGTTCCGAGTTATATTTGGTGTTAGATTAGTAGTTGAGTTGCGAGTTGTATTTGCCAGATTCAGTTTACCAAATGATAGTAGTTTTGTGGCCGAGTTTCATGTTAAACCTACTTTGAGTCAGAACACTTAAAGAGAAACAATGGCAAGACAGATTCTTGACACCTCACATGCAAGACATAGCGGAAGGAAGACCTTTAGAATACAGTTTCAGTGATGATAGAGTTCTGCATTTTAGAGACAAAATTGTTGTACCGATTGACATAGTGTTTTGAGACGTATTGTGTTGGCCGAAGCACACAACAGTTCATTTGTATTGCATATGAGTAGTATAAAGACGTATTGTGGGTTGAAGATGAGTACTTCTGGATTGAGTTGATGAATGATGTGGTTCAATATGAGAGTAAGTGTATAATTTTCCAGCGTGTCAAGACCAAGCTTCAGTTTTCTTCTAGTTTGTTACATCCGTGGAAGGTTCTTAATGGAAGTGGGTAATAGAGATTCGAGATTCCAACTTGATTTTTGAAGACGCATGCATAGTGCTTGATTACCTGTTGAAGTCAGATGGTCAGTCAGAAAAAGTTATCGGTCAAATGTTCAAACAGTGCTGTATGAGTTTGTGAATCGGGCTAGTTCTGTTTCTTATTTGTTGTAGTTACCGCCAGAGTTAGAAAAGGGATTGTGATGTGTTCTGTGTATCCATGATTTGGAAGTGTGAGTCAGATCTGTCCCGCACTATGTTGTTGAAGTGATTGACTTGAGTTTAAAATTGACAAGCAATGGAGAACCAGTTAAGATCTTAGCAGCAGATAGCTAATGTTGTGTGGTAAGTCTACCGAGTTGGTGAGTATGTTGTGGTGAGAGAGAAAGTGTGGAGGAGCATGTTTTCGTGACTCTTCTTGTTCGATAAATTTCGGGGACGAAATTTCCTTAAGTGGGGAAGAGTTGTAACACCTGGGTTTAGGGGTCGGGTGAAAATAATATTAAAATAACGTTTCGGGTTTCAGTTTCAAAATTAAAATAATAAAAATATTTTTATGGGATTCGTATTTTCAAAGCAAACATTTTATGTTGGACTTAAAAAAATTTGAAACTTATTTTCCCATGGATTTTTGAGTTAATGAGATTGCCATCTCATTAATGGCAAAAGTGTAAATAAAGGGACTTTCAATTAAAAACCCCTTTATGTTAAAACAAGCCTTGTCATCTTCTTCTTCATTCCTATTTTCCATTTTTCACGTCAAAGATGAGAGCTTCTCTCCATTCACTATTCCATCTCTTTTCTCCCTCATTTTGGCTCGGTTTTGAAAGGTAAACACATCCCCATCTTGCTCTTGTCTTCCTCTCTTTAAAAGTACAAATAGATTTCATTTTGGTTCAAGTTTTAGAATTTGGGTTTTTGGAAGATTTGAATAAAAATGATATCTTTATTGTTTTTAACTTAAGATTTTGATTCGATATTGTTAGATATGGTGTTTATGAACCAAATGGTCCAACATATATAATTTTTAAAGTGTTTTATAAGAATTCCCGAATTTGGGTTTTGGTGGGGTTTTATGAGGGTTTTTAGATGAGTTTTGGGTATGGTTTGTGTTGGAATTTGAGGGTTAATGTTGGGGTAATAGTTGGGGGCTGTTTTGGAAGCATTTGGAAGTGTTAAAAGTGTTAGAAATATGGGTTTTGATTGAGGTTTATGGGTTTCTCGAGTTTGGTAATTTTGGGGGTTGTTCATGGCTTGAAATGTTGTGTTTGATGTTTGAATTGTATTCCGGGTTAGCTACCATAATGCTTGGGCTGATTTGAAGTTATTTGGATTGTGTTGAGGTTGTTTAGAGGCAAGAGCTTGTGTTGGTGAAGCCTCGGGAGTGAATCCGGAAGCTTGAAGGTGATTGCTTGCTTGGTAATTGAGCTTGGAAGTGAAGGTGAGTGGTTAAATGTTTTCAAAATGGTTTTATGTGTTTGGTTCAAGCATGTGGACTAGGTTGGGATTGGTAGACCCACCTAGAGTTGGGATTAGGGTGGTAGTATAATCCCAAACTTTAGTTAGAGACCTTGGTTGATCTTTAAGGTGTTGATTTATGCCTCATGTTTAATCATATTTATGGTGGTTATGTATATGTTGTTATACATGTATGTTGAGGTATGACTTAATGCATTGTTATATGCATGTTGATGATAAACAAGATGGAGATATACATGTTTATGAAATATGATGTGATATTGTGTTAATGATATGCATGTAGTGTTGACATGTGAAAGGATATTATGAGGTGATTGTACGATCCGAGGATCAGGGTGAGTACATGCTAGGCATGGAAATATGGTTTGTGCATGACGGTAAGTCATGGTGAGTACGTGCTAAGCACGGAAGTTGTTAATGAATGATATTGTGGATTATGTTAGTATTGGCACTAGTATGCTTGGGTACAAATGATCGATCATTAGGATGTTTAGTGTGCACACGTGAGTCAAATGCGCGCGTGGTCTTCATGATGGTAGTAATCAAGATGGAGTACGGGTTCGCCCGGAAATCTTCTTATATATATATATATTCGTCGGTGATGAGTGGAATCCCATCGACGGGCGTGAGGATGAGTGGAATCCCCTCCGCGTGAAACGAGGCGTGGGGATGAGTGGAATCCCCTCCGCGTGAATGGTGATGAGTTTAATCCCACCGTCAGGTAATGGTTGAGTTGTTGGATGTGAGTTCCAACGGTTATCCGCATATTCGAGTCATAGCTAGGTGCCAATACGGAATGTGGATTATGTTGCTCATATGTTGGTTATATGTGTTTCTATATGTTGTGGTTATGGGCTTGTTGAGCATGGCATGATTTTGATAATATGTTCATGCATCATCTTTATTTTGGCTCTTGAGGATTGGAGGTAAGATCATGCATTCTATTTTGATTCTTGTTTGTGCTTGGACCCTGCATTGTCGAGGTTTGTTTTACGAGCTTACCCTCACTAAGCTTTTATGCTTACGCTCCTTTTTGTTCGACAATGCAGATTAGTAGCTTGTGGGTGGTAAGGGCAAGGAAAGGTCTCCAAGTGTTGCTTTTGGTTAGCTCAAGTATGATCTTTAAATTGTAGATTGTAATAGTCAAGCAATGGGATAGATGTTGCGATTTGAGTTATGAAGTATGTTGATGTTGGGTTTGTTTAAGAACATGTTAGACTCTTCTTTATCATATTGTTGGTTCGGCTTTTGGATGCCATGTTTGGATTGTAAACCTTGTTTATGATGCATGTCTTGAATGCTTATGTGCTTTGTTGGCTAAGGCATGTAACCTTAAAAGCTATGAATGCTTCCTTGTGGTGAATGTATGAACTTGTGTTTGGATGCCTATCTTATATCTTGTGTATCTTGAGCATGGTTGTTATAGGGTGTATGCCTCTAGAGTGTGTTTGCATGTTGTGTATGCTTCTTGGGGCCGTTTAGGGCGTTTGGGATCGTTTAGAGATGTGTAAAACTGATTTTGGAAAACTGCAGGCTGCAGGTGTTTCAAAACGAGTTGATTTGTTTCGGAACGGGTGTGGTTCCAGGGTCCCCCATATCAGAACACGTTTCGGTACAGTTTGGCCACTGTGAGCCCCTGTTTCGAAACAGGTTTCGAAACGCTTTGGCCACTGTAAACGCTTGTTTCGAAACGGGTATCGAAACGCCTAGGTAAAACGTGACCCTGATTCGAAATGGGGTGTAAGCGTTTCGGTACGGGTGTCTTGCTTTTTAAACTGAATCCCGTGTTCCGAAACGGGTGACGTCTGTTTCGAATCGCAGGACTAAAAATGGGCCGTTTGACATCTCTAAAGGGCCCCAAGGTTTGGGCTTAGGCCCTGTTCGCTGTTAGGCTTCCCGAGAACCTCATTTCCGCTGTCATTTCACACATAGGATTAATAAAAGCATCTAGATAAGACTATAATAAATGAAAGAAAAAATTAGGGTCGCAAACCGAGGTGGGACCTTAACGGGTTTCATGTCGGTTTTCCCCATGTAGCCTACTCGGACCGGTCAGTCAGCCAGACCGGTACAAGGGGGTTACATAGTCGCGTACCGATACACCTAACTACCCCAACAGTCTTTTAATTTGCAGGACCGTACCGATACGCTAGGTAAGTGTATCGATACGCATCAGCTGAAGAAGCCCAACAACTAATTCCTTATCGGGACCGTATCGATACGGTTTGAAGGGTATCGATACGCCAAGCTGCAGAACTGCATTTATGGTGGAATATAAAGGCTCCAACGGCTCCAATTCAATCCCAACGGCTAGTAACGGCTACAAACTCATCAATGAGTATAAAAGGGACCTCCAAGCATCTTGTAATGGTTAATGCTTCAATTGTTACAACATTATGATGTCAAAATTTGTTTAGAGCTTAAATTGTATATTTCTTGCTTAGACAACACTTGTGAGCTTAACATTGTTAAATTTGCTCAAGTGTTTAGGTTTTGGGTGAGTGGTTAGTATTGCAAACACATACATATTAGAGGAATTTCTAGTTTGCTAAGTCTTTCTCTTGTAAGAGAGTGTTTGATCAAGCTTTGGGTAGAAAGCTTGATCGTTGTAACGGTATCCTCCTAATCCGAGAAAAAGGGACGAAATTCTTAGTGAATTTGTTTGGAAATCCTTAATGGGAAGCTAAGGTAGTGGATGTAGATCTTGGTTAGAAGGTTGAACCACTATAAATTCTTGTGTAAATTGTCCATTTTTTTCTTTCCCACAATTTCACCCAAATTATCTAACTTCTCCATACTTTGCGAGCAAGAACGGTTGAAGGAATCGAGCACCCTAAATCTTAACAATTGGTATTAGAGCTTGGCTCAATCGAAGAGGATTAGCATCCTATTGAGAAGATCCGGCAAGCTCGATCAACACTTCACCAACCGGCTCAAATGGCGCAATCCATCGATAAACCGCCTTTCTTCGACGGAAATCACTATGCCCATTGGAAGACAAAGATGAAATTCTTCATGAAGTTAAGAGACTACAAGCTATGGGACATAGTTGAAGATGGTCCTTTCGAGCTTCAACGAAGCAAAGCGGAATGGAGTGCCGAAGATCACAAGAAGATGGAACTAAATTGCAAAGCCTTGCACATCCTATTTTGTGCTTTTGGCCCAACCATCTATGAGAAGATGTCTTCTTGTGAGAGTGCCAAGGAAGTATGGGACAAGCTTGAAGTCACAAACGGAGGGACGAATGAAGTAAAGGAGACCAAGATCGGGCTTCTCACCTTAGAGTATGAAAACTTCAAGATGGATCCGGAAGAGAACATCGAGAAGATGTTTGATAGGTTCTCCACTATCACAAATGGACTCAAAGGTTATGGAGAAGCCATCCTAGAAGATAAGCTTGTCCGAAAGCTCATCTACTCCCTTCCCGAGTCATGGGACTCAAAGAGGACCGCCATCATCGAAGCCAAGAATCTCAAAACCTTGAAGCTCGATGAACTCATGGGGGTCACTTCTCACTCACAAAATAATGAAGAAAAACAAAGAAGAGGAGAAGAAGAAGGAAGAGATTAGAGCGATGGGGAAGAAGAAGATCATGGAGCTAGGCATCAATGCAAGTTTCGTTGCTCTCAAATCCTCCACATGCCATCATGTAGATTCAAGTGAGGAGGAAAGTGAAGATGAAGAGATGGCCTATCTCTTCAACAAATTCACCTGGTTCATGAAGAGCGAAATGGATAAATCCAAGCATGAATCGAGGAAGAAGATGAAGGACTCCCACAAATCCAAAAAGAGGGGATCATCTTCAAAACAAGCATATGTGGCCACATGGAGTGCTGAAGACTCCACCGATGATGAAGTAGCCCACCTATGCTTGATGGCTCTCAATTAGGAGGAGGTAACTTCTAACTCATCTATTTCAAATTCATATACATTTGATGAGTTGCAAGATGCCTATGATAATTTGCTTTTAGAATTCAAGACATCATTTTCCAAAAACAAAAAGTTGATTTCAAAAATAAAAATTGAAAATGATTTGCTTTCCAAAACAAATCTTGAACTTGAAGCAAAATTGAAAGATTTTGAACAAAAATGTTTTGATTTACAAAATTTGCTTCTTAAAGTTCAAAAAGAAAAAGATTTGATTTCCAATGAACTTGAAAAGAAATAGTTTTGGAAAATCAAATTTTTATGTTAGACAATCTAGTGCCCCTAGATTTGTAAATGGTAAATATTTTAGAAGTGTTTGTGTCCCCAAAAGGACTAACCACTTCAACTAAAAAGGATGAAATTGAAAAATGGATTCCTAAGGGGACTAAATTTTGTGCTACTAATGTCTATGGATCCAAAGCAATTTAGATACCAAAAATTACTTGATTGACTTTTTCTTGGTGTGATGGAGAGTGATCAACAAGTCAAAAATTGAGGGGGAGCTCCATGCACACAAAGGAAAAACACTTGAAGAAGGAAGGCTTCACATCCTCCCTTGAGTTCAAGTGTGGTAAAATCTAGTTGTTTTTGTTCTTATTTGATTTATTTTCATTTATGTCAACTAGATAATCATATATGTTGAACTAACATTCTTATGATGCTTTGAGTAAGGGGGGCCAAATTTTAAACCAATTTTTTAAGTATGTCAAATTTTCTTTTTACCTCCTAAGTTATTTTGAGCTCAATGTCATTTTAATTATTTTTAATATAATAAAAGGGGGGAGAAATGGTTTGAAAAATTGATTTTTCAAGTTTTTCAAGAGAATAAGGGGGAGCCTTATCAAATTTAAATTTTAAGTCTCTTATTCAATTTTTAAAAATACAAAGGGGGAGAGAATCTCAAACAATTTTTCAAGTTGATTTTATTATATAAAAAAGAGAGAGATTGTAGAACTAAGTGTTTTGATATAATATTTGAAAAATGTTTTGTACTAAATTGAAAAGAATTTAAAATGTGTTTTTAGTCAAAAACAACTTGAAAATATGTTTAAGGGTTTTACAAGGCTTTGTAACAATTTAAAGTACATTTAAAGTAGTCAAAACCAAGAACTTCAGGTGTTCGTACCGATACGGTCTTGGACCGTACCGATACGCCTTAGGGTTTCAACTACTTGAACTTTCCAGTAGCCAAAACCCGTACCGATACGCGTAGCCGTATCGATACAATGTGTTTTGAAATAACCCAACGGCTAGTCGCGTACCTATACGAGTGTATCGCGTACCGATACGCCTAACTACCCCAACGGTCATTTTCGCAACGGTCTTTTAATTTGCAGGACCGTACTGATACGCTAGGTAAGCGTATCGATGCGCATCAGCTGAAGAAGCCCAACGACTAATTCTTTATCGGGACCATATCAATACGGTTTGGAGGGTATCGATACACCAAGCTGCAAAACTGCATTTATGGTGAGAAATAAAGGCTCCAACGGCTCCAATGCAATCCCAACGGCTAGTAACGGCTACAAACTCATCAATGAGTATAAAAGAGACCTCCAAGCATCTTGTAATGGTTAATGCTTCAATTGTTACAACATTATGATGTCAAAATTTGTCTAGAGCTTAAATTGTATATTTCTTGCTTAGACAACACTTGTGAGCTTAACATTGTTAAATTTGCTCAAGTGTTTAGGTTTTGGGTGAGTGCTTAGTATTGCAAACACATACCTATTACAGGGATTTCTAGTTTGCTAAGTTTTTCTCTTGGAAGAGAGTGTTTGATCAAGCTTTGGGTAGAAAGCTTGATCGTTGTAATGGTTTCCTCCTAATCCGAGAAAAGGGGACGAAATTCTTAGTGAATTTGTTTGGAAATCCTTAGTGGGAAGTTAAGGTAGTGGATGTAGACCTTGGTTAGAAGGTTGAACCACTATAAATCCTTGTGTAAATTGTCCATTTTTTCTTTCCCACAATTTCACCCAAATTATCCAACTTCTCCATACTTGGCGAGCAAGAACGGTTGAAGGAATCGAGCCCCCTAAATCTCAACAACTTCTCCACCACTTGGCGAGCAAGAACGGTTGAAGGAATCGAGCACCTTAAAACCCAACAATCGGTATCAGAGCTTGGCTCAATCGAATAGGATTAACATCCTATTGAGAAGATCCAGCAAGCTCGATCATCATTTCACACAACTGGCTCAATGACGCAATCCATCGACAAACCGCCCTTCTTCGACGGAACTCACTATGCCCATTGGAAGACAAAGATGAAGTTCTTCATAAAGTTAAGAGACTACAAGCTATGGGACATAGTTGAAGATGGTCCGTTCGTGCCTCAACGAAGCAGAGTAGAATGGAGTGCCAAAGATCGCAAGAAGATGGAGCTTAATTGCAAAGCCTTGCACATCCTATTTTGTGCTTTTGGACCAACCATATATGAGAAGATGTCTTTTTGTGAGAGTGCCAAGGAGGTATGGGACAAGCTTGAAGTCACATACGAGGGAACCAACGAAGTTAAGGAGACCAAGATTGGGCTTTTCACCTTAGAGTATGAGAACTTCAAGATGAATCCGGAAGAAGACATCGAGAAGATGTTCGATAGGTTCTCCATCATCACAAATGGACTCAAAGGCTATAGAGAAGCCATTCCGAAAGAGAAGCTTGTCCGAAAGCTCATCTACTCCCTTCCCGAGTCATGGGACTCAAATAGGACCACCATCATCGAAGCCAAGAATCTCAAGACCTTAAAGCTTGATGAACTCATGGGGTCACTTCTCACTCATCAAATCGTGAAGAAGAACAAGGAAGAGGAGAAGAAGAGGGAAGAAATTAGAGCTATGGGGAAGAAGAAAATCATGGAGCTTGGCATCAATGCAAGTGTCGTTGCTCTAAAATCCTCCACATGCCATCATGAAGATTCAAGTGAGGAGGAAAGTGAAGATGAAGAGATGACCTATCTCTTCAACAAATTTACCTGGTTCATGAAGAGCGAAATGGAAAAATCCAAGCATGAACCGAGGAAAAAGATGAAGGAATCCCACAAGTTCAACAAGAGGGGATCATCTTCAAAGCAAGCATATGTGGCCACATAGAGCGATGAAGACTCCACCGATGATGAAGTATCCCACCTATGCTTGATGACCCTCAATGAGGGGGAGGTAACCTCTATCTCATCTATTTCAAATTCATATACATTTGATGAGTTGCAAGATGCATATGATGATTTGCTTTTGGAATTCAAGGCATCATTTTCCAAGAACAAAAAGTTGATTTCAAAAATAAAAAATGAGAATGATTTGCTTTCCAAAACAAATATTGAACTTGAAGCAAAATTGAAAGATTTTGAACAAAAATATTTTGATTTACAAAACTTGCTTCTTAAAGTTCAAAAAGAAAAAAGATTTGATTTCCAATGAACTTCAAAAGAAAATTGATTTTGGAAAATCAAACTTTTATGAAAGACAATCTAGTGCCCCTAGATTTGTAAATGGTAAATGTTTAGAAATGTTTGGGTCCCAAAAGGACTAACCACTTCAACTAAAAAGGATAAAATTGAAAAATGGATTCCTAAGGGGACTAAGTTTTGTGCTATTAACGTTTATGGATCCAAAGCAATTTGGATACCGAAAATTGCTTGATTGTCTTTTGCTAGGTGTGATGGAGATTGGACAACAAGTCAAACTTTGAGGGGGAGCTCCATGCACACAAGGAAGAACACTTGAAGAAGGAAGACTTCACATCCTCCCTTGGATTCAAGTGTGGTAAAATCTAGTTGTTTTTGCTTTTATTTGTTTTATTTTTCATTTAATTCAAGTAGATGATCATATATGTTGGACTAACATTCTTATGATGCTTTGAGTAAGGGGGCCATTTTAAAACAAATTCTTAATTTTGTCAATTTTTTTTACCTCTATTGTTATTTTAAACTTAAAAGTATTTTGAATTCTTTTTGATATAACAAAAAGGGGGACAAATGGTTTGAAAAATTGAATTTTCAAATGAATAAGGGGGAGCTCAAATTGATTTCAAAATTTTCATCTCTTATTCACATTTTTAAACTTAAAAGGGGAGAATCTCAAACAATTTTTCAAGTTGGTTTTATTATATCAAAAAGGGGAGATTGTAGAACTAATGTTTTGATATAATAATTGAAAAATGTTTTGGACTAATTTGAAAAGAATTCAAAACTATTTCTAAAGTCTAAATAACTTGAAACTATGTTTAAGAGAAGTTTTAAAGGGTTTTACATGTTTTCAAAAGCCAACTTCAACAAAAACGTCCAGGTGTTTCGAAACACCCCTAGGTGTTTCGATACGGGGTCTTCCAATGTCAAAACGTTTCGAAACGGGTTTCGAAACGGGTCTTTTTTGGAAGAGGATTTTGCCAAGCGTTTCGATACGGGCTATGCCGTTTCGATACGCCTACGTGGCATCGACCACAACGGTCATAAACCCCAACACTATTTCCCAACTAACATTTAAATACAGATCGTTTCGATACGGGGCTAGGCGTTTCGATACGGCCAACATCGTTTTGATGTGGGTATTACATCAGACTGCAACAGCTCTTTCTACTTGAAGAGCGTATCGAAACAGGTTCGAGCGTTTCGATACGGGTAGCTGCAGAACTACATTTATGGTGGGAAATTATGTCTCCAACGGCTCCAATTCAACCCCAACGGCTAGTAACGACTACAAACTCATTAAGGAGTATAAAAGGGACCTCCAAGCATCAAGTAATGGTTAATGCTTCAATTGTCAATTAACAAATGATCAAGAATTGTCTTTGTACTTAAATTGTCATTTCTTTGTATAGACAAACACTAGTGAGCAAAAATTGTTAAATTTGCTCAAGTGTTTTAGGTTTTGGGTGATTGCTTGATTGTGCAAACAAACACCTATTAGAGGGATTTGTGTTTGCTAATCTTTTCTCTTGTAAAGAGGGTTTGATCAAGGATTTGGGTAGAAATCTTGATCGGTGTATAAGAGTTTCCTCCTAAGCCTAGAAAAGGGGACGAATCAATAGTGGATTGATTGGAAATCCTTAGTGGGAAGCTAAGGTAGTGGATGTAGACTTTGGTTAGAAGGTTGAACCACTATAAATCTTTGTGTCAATTATCTTTTTAGCTTCCACACCACATCCACCCAAAATTCCACTTCTCCACCACTTGGCGAGCATGAACGGTTGAAGGAATCGAGCACCTTAAAACCCAACAGGTTGTTCGAATATGGCGGTGAATGGAAAAGAAAAGATATGGAATGAAAATGAAGAAAATGTATTCAATGTATCAAAGAAAGAACTTATACTTAGAATATAAAATGTTTCTAATTAAAGGCCTTTGAGGGTGGTAATAGGGACTTAGACTGATGATTAAAAATAATTAACAACCTGCAGTATCAAGAATGGAAATAGGGAGATGCCACAAGCCTTAGAATATGCTTGATAAGTCAAAAAGTTCTTAAAAGAACAAGTTTGAGAAAAAAACCCTCACAAGGGGATAATTTATATATTCTGAAAGTTGTGTTTACAAAATGAAATATGAAGACCTATTTATAATTTACAAGGGATTGGCCGAATAGGTATGTCTCAAGAGCAAGGTGGTTGTTCGGCTTGATTGGTGTCTCCCTCCGAATGGCCGAATGGGCATGTAGAGTGCTGGTTATAATTCGGCTAACTCTTCAAAAATGGTGTTGCTTCAATTTGGCGCCAAGGTGTGTAGAGGCATCATGGTTTCCCTCCATGGCCGAATAGTTGCTTAGGTGACCCATCATGCTTAGCTAGATAGGTAGTGTAGCTAGCTAGCTAGGTAGTGGAGCTAAGAGTGATAGCTTGAGCTGAGTTGAGCTCTTCGAGCTGGGCATGAGCTGACTTGAGCTAAGCTAACTAGTTGATTTAGCTAGCTAATCCTTGGAGCTGATTTGAACTGTTTCGAGCTGCCCTTAGCTAGGTGATCTCCTCTTTAAGTATTTTTGAGCTTGTCTCGTGCTATAAGAGTTGTTATGAGCTGAATTTGAGTTGTCCTTGTTTTAACTCATTTCTAAGCTGGATTGAGCTAGTTATGAGGTAAAGAGCTGCCTCGACAATTTGAGCTATGAGTTGGTTGTTATGGAAATCTTGAGCTACCTCCTAGCTGGTTGCTTCGGCTAGT
Organism: Hibiscus tridactylites; assembly: GCA_958450335.1. NCBI lineage: Eukaryota > Viridiplantae > Streptophyta > Magnoliopsida > Malvales > Malvaceae > Hibiscus > Hibiscus tridactylites. Next base: position 55,761,640 of record OY288282.1, read on the forward strand.
GTAAACTTGCAAGCTGAATTGAGCTGATTCAAAATATCACGAGCTAATAGTGAGCTGCCCATTAATTCCTTGTGATGTGGGTAATATGTCCTACAAAGAAAACATAAATAACATAAATAAATGCAACTAAATGTAAATGATTACTTGTAACCCCCTTATCACGGTCTGGCCGGATGACCGGTCCGAGTGGGTCACACGGGGAAAACCGAAGCGAAACCCGTTAAGGTTCCCCCTCGGTTAGCAACCCTATTTTTTCCATTTTAATCTTGTCACGTTCGAGTATTAAATTCCAAGTGATCAAACAGCAGAACATATCACACGAGACAACATTCAAACCCTCAAACCACATTCAAACATCCCAATTTTAATCTTGACTAAAGGCATCTTAGTACCTATGTGTTTTTCTCTTCAAACAGGCCAACAAGGGTCAAACAGTGCATTTTTGAGTCAAGGTTTCGAAACCTTTGGGGAAGGTTTCGAAACTTTGGCTGGCAGTGACCACTGGAACTCAATTTTCACCAAAAGTTTCGAAACCTTGGGTAAGGTTTCGAAACCTTTGACCATAGTTTCGAAACCTTCCCCAAAGGTTTCGAAACTTTGGCTGGCAGAATGTCTAGAAATCCCAAAATCATCAAATCCGAGCAGTCATGAAAAACAGTCCAAAACTTGTGATTTCAACATATTTAACACATTCAAACACTTCCAAAACAACCCCCAACTATTGCTCTAACATCAACCCTCAAATTCCAACATAAATCATACCCAAACTCATCTAAAAACCTTCCTAAAAATCCACCAAAACCCAATTTCGGATTTTTACCCAAAATTACTCATTTTAACATATTATGTGTATTTTAACATGATTAAACAAAGCCCCAACTCAATTTGTCAAAACAAGATGAAAAACCCCTTAAAAACCCAAACTTTGATGTAAACCCTAATTTTCAAAAGTTCATATTTTTAAAATCTAAGACCATGTATGAATAGGAAATGGAAAGGAGAGTTCAAATATGTGATTACCTTTCAAAAGCACCTTGAATTGATGAAGAAATCGAATGAAATTAGAGCTTGAAAATTGAGAGAGTTTGGGGAATGGGGGGTGTTTCTCACGTTGGGTATAAAATGAAAAGGGGGAAGAAGATGACAATTTGAAAGTTGTCATCTTTTTTTTAAAAGCTTTTGGGCAAATTACAACATAAGCCATTCCCTTTTTATTAAAGTTCAATTACACCACATTTTATGTTGAATTTATTTTAATTTAATTTTATTGACTCGAACTATAAACCCGGATAACTCCTAACCCCAAAACACGGGTGTTACAACTCTCTCCCACTTAAGGGAATTTCGTCCCCGAAATTCATCGATCACGGAGGGCCACTGAAACATGCACCTCCACGCATTCCTCTCTCTCCACAACATACTAACCAACTCGAAAGACTTACCACGCAACACTTGCTATCTTACACTATGATCTCAACTGATTCTTCAAGGCATGCCAATTCTAAACTCAACTCAATCTCTTCAGCAAATATAGCACAGAACAGATCTGACTCACATTTCTGAAACATAGATACACGGAACACATCTCAAACCCCTTTCTAACTCTGATGGTAACCGCAACAGATAACAACAGAACTAGCCCGATTCACAAACTCATACAATACTGCTTGAACACTTGACTTATAACCTTCTCTGACTGATCCTCTATCTTCATCAATTAACCAAACACTATGCAGACGTCTTCAAAATTATTCTAGTTGAAATCTCGGATCTTTATTACTCACTTTTACTGCGAATCTTCCACGGATGCAACAAACTAGAAGAAAACTGAAGCTCAGTCTTGACACGCTTGCAATTTACATACTTACTCTCATACTGAACCACATTATTCATCAACTCACTCCAGAAGTGCTCGTCTTCAACCCACGATACGTCTTCCTACAAATCAGATGCAATACAAATGAACCACCGTGCGCTTCGGCCAAAACAACACGTCTCAAAACTCTATGCCGATCAGTACAACAATTCTATCTCTAACAATACAAACTCTATCACCTCTGAACTGTATTCTGAAGGTCTTCTTTCTGCTATGTCTTGCTCGTGAGGTGCCAAGAATCTGTCTTCCAACTGTTTCTCATCAAACATTCTGACCCAAAGTAGTCTCAACCCGAAACTCGGCCACAAAACTACTATCATTTGATATACGGAATTCGGCAATTGCAACTCGTAACTCAACTACTAATCTAACAACAAATACAACTCGGAACATCGGTTGCTACGTAGACTCTCTTCAGATAGTACTCAATCTTGAGATCACAGTCTTCAAGCAATTCTAACTACTCATGTTGTTCAAGTTCCAACCATTCCCAAGTCTTCGAATATTTCAAGATCTAATGATACGTACATATACACTGCGCATTTCATACTATACAAGCTTTGTCTCTAAGTCTTCGAAGCAGTTACAACTGTAATTAACTCTATGTCTCATATCGGATAACTCTCCTCACGGTCTTTCAACTATCTTGATGAACAAGTCGCAATCTTCTGTCTTGCATAAGCACACAACCTAACTCTACATGTAACACATCACTATGGTTCACAAACTCTTTCTCTGACATGACCGGATCAAGGTCGAAGCTTTCATCAAAGTTTCTTTCAGTTTCTCTAGGGCTCATTATCTCGCATTTAACCACACAACTAAACATTCTTCTATAACAATCTATCAATGGAGCAACTATCTTCAAAAGATCATTTACAATTCTCTGAAAGTAACAATGCTAGACCTAGAAACTATAGATATCTGTCACAGTCTTCAATTTCTTCCAACTCATGTCTTCTTTTGCCTACTTGGGATTCACCCTAATACACTCGGATGATCTGCATGTTCTAGGAGAACATCTTCATTAACTCGAAGTTCATGTTGCACAACTTGACATACAACTAATTCTCTAATAGAATCTACCACACTAACTTCAAAACTTGTCATGATCTTCCTCGGTACTTGAATATACTCACGTGACATCTAGAAGAGCTACTACAACTGATCATGAAACTCAGAAAATTATTCTGCTCAACATCTCTATGAAGGTAACTAATACACTAGTCAAACAAAACGACATAACTCGGAACTCAAAGCGATCATATCTTGCCTCGAAAGTTGTCTTCGATACTTCAACTTCTCTCACTTTCAACTGGTAATAATCGAATCCAAATTAATCTTCAATTTGACTGGAGTACACACTAACTGATCAACAAATCACTGACACTTGTTTCAACTGCCTGAAATCTAAACACATTCTCGTACTGTCACTCTTTCTTCGACACAAGTTACACTGTAGAACTCTGAGATGATGCACTAGGCCTAATGAGTCTAAAATCCAACTAACCTCGAAGTTATTTCTTCAACGTTCTCAATTCTTCCGGAATTCATAAGTTACAGAGCAACAAAACTGAAGCAACCTCGGAGACGGTCTCAATAACGAACTCTTCTTCTCTATCAAGAGACAAACCGGTAAATCTTCCAAACACTTCTAGGAAAACACAAACTATTTTAACATTCTGCGGTCTAATCTTCGTTCAAAAATCAAATCCATCACCATTGCTTAGCAAGCCTGTCAACTAAACTCAATCGACCTTTGATCTCTAAAACTGGATCAACATTCAATAAGAAGCTCACATCCTCACCTACCACTACAGTCTCACAAAAATCTGTGTCTTCAAAGCAACTCTCTCTTTGTCTCAACGTATACACTAATTATGTGCTCTTCAAGCCAAACCTTGACAAAAGGTACATCAAAACCGTAGGAAGACGATCACTTCACATCTACTAGAAACTAGTAACTCTGAACCACCAACGAACATCTTCTGTACATCTTTCTGATCACTACTATCTCCCAAAGGCTAGTCACATGTGTCCCTACTTCTAAAGTCTCAGCAAGGATATCTAATTTCTTACATGCTCACACAAAAGAAGGTATTCGAGGAAATTGCAGCTTCACATGTACACAACTGATAGTCTTCGGTCCTCTTGTTTCCAGACTGGTTCTTCAACAAAATCTGACTCTTCTAAACTGTTCTTAGAGCATCTCGTAACTTCAAGACTCAATTCTGATCGCACACAAACAGTCTAGCTGGAACTGTTCTACCCTACCAAACAATCCTGAAGTCAAAGCTCAAGGCTCCCTTCTCGGCTCAACTATATCGGAAGTGACTTCTTCTCTTCCGCTTGCTGGAAAACAACTCAACGTACACTGACCCAATTACACAAACTAGCTCACACTCACGGACACTAACGGCTGTCTTGCATTAAAATCGTAGGCCGAACCCCAATGGTCACCAACTAACACTTCACCAGGCATGTTCAACTTGCATACTTGCTAACGATATACAAAAGCACGGATTTAGAATCAACTGGAGGAAACCAACTTAATACTGTACCAAGGGCTCATTCGATAAAACATTGACACCACTCTGACCCCCACCCATAGGCCTTCACTTCTTCTTACTAACTAATGCCAGAGTTGATCACATCGTCCCTCATCCACATGAATCAGCCCACATACACACTGTCTCAAACGGACAAATTGTACCTCAATCCCGGTACAACCATACCTCCCTAACTAAGATGATGGACTCCCTCAACATCGTCCACCTTTTTAGGAACTAAAACTTCTACTTACCGAAAAGTAATTAAATCAACAACAACATCAACAGTAAAACATACAAGATTGGGTTAGCAAGACAAGGCTTCCAAGTGGCTCAAGTATGTTTCCCTCACTTAAAAATTTCTTTTTCGATGTAATAGTAGCAATGGGACTCTACTAAACACGTTTCAAACAAATCAACACACATACATGCTCAACCAAGCGTATAACAAGGCTTACTTGCTAAACAAGTAAACATATGCATACGATCGAACAACATACGTTCTCAATCAAACAATCACACATCACATCATACACGGGTAACGAGCAACATGCTTTTAAACGAACAATCAACATACTTGTCATACAAGCAACCATACTTACAAAGCAAGCAAACACCGTGCATATCAATTCAAAACTTAAACTTACCTCACTTACCTGCCCAAGGTCTCGGAAACCTTAGGCTCTGATACCAACAAATGTAACCCCCTCGTCGCGGTCTGGCCGGATGACCGGTCCGAGTGGGTCACACGGGGAAAACCGAAGCGAAACACGTTAAGGTTCCCCCTCGGTTAGCAACCCTATTTTTTCCATTTTAATCTTGTCACGTTCGAGTATTAAATTCCAAGTGATCAAACAGCGGAACATATCACACGAGACAACATTCAAACCCTCAAACCACATTCAAACATCCCAATTTTAATCTTGACTAAAGGCATCTTAGTACCTATGTGTTTTTCTCTTCAAACAGGCCAACAAGGGTCAAACAGTGCATTTTTGAGTCAAGGTTTCGAAACCTTTGGAGAAGGTTTCGAAACTTTGGCTGGCAGTGACCACTGGAACTCAATTTTCACCAAAAGTTTCGAAACCTTTGGTAAGGTTTCGAAACCTTTGACCATAGTTTCGAAACCTTCCCCAAAGGTTTCGAAACTTTGGCTGGCAGAATGTCTAGAAATCCCAAAATCATCAAATTCGAGCAGTCATGAAAAACAGTCCAAAACTTGTGATTTCAACATATTTAACATATTCAAACTTCCAAAACAACCCCCAACTATTACTCTAACATCAACCCTCAAATTCCAACATAAATCATACCCAAACTCATCTAAAAACCTTCCTAAAAATCCACCAAAACCCAATTTCGGATTTTTACCCAAAATTACTCATTTTAACATATTATGTGTATTTTAACATGATTAAACAAAGCCCCAACTCAATTTGTCAAAACAAGATGAAAAACCCCTTAAAAACCCAAACTTTGATATAAACCCTAATTTTCAAAAGTTCATATTTTTAAAATCTAAGACCATGTATGAATAGGAAATGGAAAGGAGAGTTCAAATATGTGATTACCTTTCAAAAGCCCCTTGAATTGATGAAGAAATCGAATTAAATTAGAGCTTGAAAATTGAGAGAGTTTGGGGAATGGGGGTGTTTCTCACGTTGGGTATAAAATGAAAAAGGGGAAGAAGATGACAATTTGAAAGTTGTCATCTTTTTTTAAAAGCTTTTGGGCAAATTACAATATAAGCCCTTCCCTTTTTATTAAAGTTCAATTACACCACATGTTAGGTTGAATTTATTTTAATTTAATTTTATTGACTCGAACTATAAACCCGGATAACTCCTAACCCCAAAACACGGGTGTTACATTACCTATGATTAAAGATAGAATGAAAACTTGAATGCATAAATATCATATGATGTAAAACTGGATGATAGCATATGATAATTCAAGCATATTATATAATGCATAAATAAGTAAATAGATAATAAAGTAAGGAATAACTCCATTAGATCCAACTTTGGTGAACTTCATTGATGTGAAATGTTGAATTTTCAATTATGGCCAAACGTGGTCGCATCACCTTGTTTGATTTGTATATAATTTAAATAAATCAAGGTTATATTTTATTTAAATTTAATTATAAAAATATAAATATAAAATTATACTCTATTTTTTGGGTTAACTACTGGAATGGTCACTTATGTTTCTCCCCAGTACATAGTTAGTCACCGATTTTCAAAAACGACCAGTAGGGTCACTTACGTTTTCGGGATGTAAATTTTTGGTCACTCAGCCGTTTGTTGTCATTAAAAGTTAACGTGATGCTGATGTGACACAATAAAAAGAAAGATAAATTACCTAAATAGTCCACAAACTATAACTTCAATCATATTTTGATCACCGAAATAAAAACAATTTTTATAATTACATATTTAATCCTCTATATTTATAATTTTTATTTCTTCTCCCCTCCTCCACATTTCATATTCTTCTTCATCTTGTTTTATGGACCCTCCAACAATAATTCTTAAGCTGCTTACTGATGAACTTTACATCCTTCTGACAAGAACCCCAGCTAAACATAAGCATTTGGAGGAGCTTCTTCAGGGATCTAGAGAATGGAAAAACTAATTTCAGAAAAAAAATGCCAGAAACGAAATAAAATAATATCACAAATGTCAGGATTTAATTAGAATAAAATCATTTTTCCCATTTACAAGCAATAGTCAATGAATTTTATATTTTCATTTTTGGCGTCCACTGCAATAAGTGGCATAAATTAATATAAACATCATTCAGAGCTACTATTATTGATAAAAGCAATCTTTACCTCTTCAGGTGCCCATTTCTCTTTTAACCAAATACTTGAATCCTCAGAAGCAACTTTCGCTGGCAAGTTATTTTTGTCACATTTGAAAATAAGAATAAATAGATTTCTAACAGATACCAGAAAACTAATTCAATCAAAACAAATACGAAAGATTAGATGTTTTCGAATGGAGCAAGATTTCTCCATTAACATACCCTAACTGAACACTTGTAGCTGCTTGTCCACCTGCTTTAGAATTTGTGAGTGAGTCGTTAAAGACAACAAGAGACTGGCCGCTGGATGAACTGAGATTTTGCATTGATAATGTCGCAGCAGAAAATTAGTTAGTAACGAGATTAATAACACTATTATTGCCGAAGCTAGCTATGTTTGTAGGGAAGGAAGCTGCTACTGACTGGTTAGGTTGTTGGCTACCAAATGAATCTGTCATGTCATTAAGGAAATGAGAAGCATGCATATTAAATGTACATAAAAGCACAATTGTAAACCTTAAAAGTTACTGGCATTGGCCGATGGAACATTGTTCGTGGTAAATGCATTTGGGAATTGGGCAGAATTTGAGAAAGAAGTTGATTGACCAAAGGGGTTATTTGACTGTGCAAAAAGCCTGAGAAAACATTCTTTGCAAGGTTACAAAACCCAAGAGCTAAACTTATGGTCTGGAACATTCACAGTCATATATACAAACCAAGAAAGACCAAATAAAATATTTCTATTATAGGTGTCATTTTTACCCTTTAAATCATCAGCAAGTAACTTAAGAATTATTGTTGAAGGGTCCATAAAACAAGATGAAGAAGAATATAAAAGATGGTGGAGAGGAGAAAAAAATTGTAAATATAGAGGATTAAATGTATAATTATACAAAATGTTTTTATTTTGGTGGTTAAAATATGATTAAAGTAATAGTTTAGGGACTATTTAAGTAATTTATCATTTTTATATTGTGTCATATTAGCCTCACGTTATCTTTTAACGGCAACAAACGACTGAATGACCAAAAGTTTACACTAAGTAACTTTACTGGTCGTTTTTGAAAATCGGTGACCAATTATGTACTGGGGGCAACATAAATGACAATTCAGTAGTTAATTTTTTTTATATTTTTTAAAATTAAAAATGGATAAATTGAAGTGGGCTAGGGCGTGTCCGATCTTGGGGCTTGAAATCTCTTGAAATCAAGTTTGACTCGGCATGACCTATGAACACCTCTATTCGAAGTAAAATGCAAAGCATGAAAAGTCAATATAGACTTCATAATATCAAACGTATAATAAAATTGGTATATCTATATTAATTGTATTAATAACATGTACATTAGTTTTTCAAACATTATTTAATAATGAAGGTCAATTTTATTTTTAAAAAATCTATTACAAGTACAATTTAGGAAAATCAAGATCTTATATTTAAACTAATGAATCAAACAAATAAAGTAATGCAACATTCGCAGTTTCACACTAATGTACCAAATAATCGTATGTTCTAATAATTATATTTCCAAAGATAATACCAGATTTGATAAACCGAACATAAACACCTCCTAATATTTTTGTTTAAGGGAGAAAAGAGAGAAAGAAAGTTCTAGAAAAGGAGGGAGTGAGATGTAATATAATGATTTCTAGCTTTGGGAGGAAGCCTCGTTTAATTGTCTCGTACATGTATATTTAAGAGACGGATCAAATGTCAAGCATATAAAGCTTGGAAAGGGAATATGGACCTACCCATTATGTTCTTTCTTTTAATAGGTAATGATCCGATGAACCATTCAATCTTCATTAGTTCTTGATTTTTAATTTTGGTTATCTTAAAATAATATAACCAACATCTTCTTGAACCTAACGAGCGGTTTCAGTAGAAAAAAGGATGATGTTTATCCTAAGAGACTTGATTTCAAATCGCTTTGTATGAACACATTCTACATTGTAATCACCTTTAGACTATTTAAAAAAAACAATCATCTTCTTCGATGAGATACAAATGCTTAATGTTGTGTTATATGGTAACACTAACCATATGAAACAAGAGACCTTACTTAGTGTAACTCTATGTTTTGTATAATTTTTTTGTGACTCTCCACATTTTTACGATATAAATTGTTGTTCTCCTCTTATCTCGTTACCTGCGTCGACAAAATTAGTTTGATTTATACGATTATATCAATCGATTTGATTCGATTTTATAGTTTGTATCGCGTTATCTCTTATTTCTTATGTCTTTAATCTTTTGGGTAGTGGCAGGCAACCTGCTTGATGGATTTTTCCTTGATGCATGCTATTTGATTTAAAATTCAATTGGTCACAAGGGTTTTCATTTTCTTCCCTTGTAATAACTAAGGATCTTTGAATGTGTGGTGATTGAAGTTTAAGTGATTAATAATTCATCTCTTCAATCATGTAGGTAGTCCCAAAACATTTGAGAACCCTTTGGGCACATGAATGTGGGCAGGGTCTAAGCCTTTGGTGTTCAAATACAAGAGAAAAAAATATTTTGGTTGCCCTTCTGATTTCTTAGGGTTTTTTCTGACTAATTCAAACTGACTCATGTCGTACATCTGATTTTGGTGTAAGAAATTTTTATACATAAGACTTCAAACTCGAAACATGCTTAAACGATACTAAGCTGCGTACCACTTAAACCAACTCTCATCAGTCAAATACAAGAGAAATTTTAAGCACTATAAAGTTTAGATATGGTTTATTTATTTATTTTTGATATAAACACAAATATTTAATTTATTGATTAATCTGAATTGAGTACTTTAAATTTTTTTAAGGCAATCATTTTAATTCAATTTACACATTTAAAGTGCAAATATTATTTTTTTAGGATTTCTCCGTATATTCCATTTGAAGATATTCGTTGAACATTATCTTTCAATCCTCTGATTTGTTACTTTTCAGGTAAAAAATAATCATCGAATTGGTTTGCGTAAAAATTCTTACGCATTAGTTATTGGATATTTTTTTTATCATTCTTAGGTTAACTACTTTGAATACCAATAAAATTTAAAATTTATGTCGATTTTAACGCTAAATTTTAAATTGATATGGATCGGAGAGTTGAACTTTAATTTTGACTTCAATTATAGTATGAAATAGTTAAGTCCTTAACGACACGGTGACACGGTGATGCAGTTGTTTTCTTATTTCTCGTTAACTTCATTTTGTATGTCAGTAGCAAAGCATTCACATTTTCACTTTTCTTCCTTCTCTTAAAATTAGTTTTTCATGAAACCCAATCAAAAGCGACGAAAATTCATCAAAAGGTTTGACATGCTAATGCTCCTATTTGTTAGGATATTTTTTGATATAACAATATGAAAAATGTTTTTGGTCTTGTTTGAATATTTTGTAAACTTGTATTAAAGTCCAAACAACTTGAAAATATGTTTGAAAATGTTTAAGACTTTTGGCATGTTTTTAAACAATTTTAAATAGCCAAACTAGCCTTTTTCAAAGCCTCCACCGATACGCTTTGTCCCGTAACAATACCTTTTAAGGTTTCAACTATAGTAATTTTTCAGTAGCAAAAATTCGTACCGGTATAGGCTTAGCCATACCGATACGGAGGGGTCGTACCGATACGCCTCAAAGCGTATCGATACCCTTTCGTTTAAATGGCCAACGACTCTTTCTTCTTTAGTAGTGTACAGATACCAGCACACGTGTACCGATATGCTCTGTTGCGGAATGCATTTATGGCTGAAAAGAAGTCCCCATCGGCTTCAAATAACCCCCAATGACTAGTAATGACCATGAAGTTGTTAGAGGGTTTAAAAGACACCTACATGCATCTATGGAAGACCAAGAATCAACAAGCCAACATACTTATGATTGTAAAAGAGTATTAGTGCTTAATTTTCACATTCTTTCATAGACAACACTTGTGAGCTCAATTGTTATAATTTGCTCATGTGTTTTAGGTTTGGGTGAGTGCTTAAATTGTGCAAATAATCTACCTTGTGAGGGTTTTCAAGTTTGCTTTTATTTCTCTTGTAAAAGAGAGTTTACTCAAGCTTTGGGTAGAAAGCTTTGAGTGTGTAAGGGTTGCTTCCTTAGCCTAGAAAAAGGGGAAAAATTCAAGAGTGAATTTGTTGGAAATCTTTAGTGAGGAATCTAAGGTAGTGGATGTAGAGCTTGGTTAGAAGCTCAAATCACTTTAAATTTTTTGTGTTCATTTTTCTTTTATTGCTTCCACCACCACCACCTAAATTAGCTCTTCTCCACCACTTGTTGCTTCCACCACCACCACTTAAATTAGCTTTTCTCCACCACTTGGCAACAAATCGGTTGAGGATATCAGGTTTAACACTATCTTTTCTGACTGCAGTAAGGTTAATTTTGAATTAAGTTATTCATTTTCTAGAAAGAATATTTCTTATCATTTAAAATTCCAAATAAACAACCCAAATTTGTTTGAGAAAGTCTAAAACCTCAAAAAATTATGAATTTGGTGTTTAATTTTAGGGTAAAGTACACCGACGGTCACTGAACTTTGATGCAAAAAACAAAATGGTAACCAACCTTTCAAAAATCACGAAGTAGCAATTAAACTTTAGATTTTAAAACAAAATGGTAACTAGGGCGTTAAACCCCGTTAACCCCTAACGGAAATCTGACTGGGTATGCCACATCCCCACCCACTTTTCCACCTCATATATAAAAAATAATAAAACTATATTCCACATATTTAAAAAATAAAATATAAAAACAAAATTATATTTTATTATTATTAAATAAAAAAATAAAATAACCTCCCCCAATTCACCGGTAGTCTCACCCTCACTGGCCATCCACTCTTTCGTCGGTGTTACTTCACCGACCACCTACCTTTTCGCCGACGTTACCCTCACCGGTCATCCACTCCTTTAATTTTTTCATCACATCAGATCTGATCTCCCTTGTTTTACAGCACCCACCATTCTATTTTCTTCAAACCAACACTCTTTTATTCTTTAATCATTAATCTCTATTCGATTTCAACATTCAAATTTTAAACCTCATATACCCAGATTTCTCTGAAGCAAAACCAGAGGTATTGTTTTGTTTTGCTTTGCTTTGATTTCTTTTCATTTTGTTTCGTTTTGTCGTTTTAAAGTAAATGAGGTGTAAGATACATCTTGTCGACCTGAGTAGCAGCGTCGGCGTCTGCTCCACTTGTCTCCGTGACCGCCTTCGGAAGCTCATCGCCGCCCAGGTAGAGGCTGAGGTGGGTCCCACATACAGTGCCGCAACAACCGCTTATTTTGAACCCACCAGATCGTTCAAGAAGAAGAACATGTTCTCGCTTTTTTCGAATCTGTTCAGGTCCAGATCCGAGAATCTCAGTTTGGATCCTAGGGATTCAGATTAGTTGGAACCATTTGCTTGGGTTCAGATTTCCCCATGTGCTTCTTTCCCCTTTTCTCTCTAAATAATTTCCAACCATTTTCTTATTCTTTGTTGGATTCAGATTACTAGTTGGGTTTTGATTTCGGATAGGTACATGATGAGGGTGAAGGGGTAAGTGGCCGATAAGGGTAACGCCAACGAAGAGTGGATGGCCGGTAAAAGTAACGCCGGCGAAGGGGTGGGTGACCGGTGACGATAACGCCGGTGAAAGGGTTTGAGTGTTGGGAGATTTAAGGGGTTATTTTATTTAGAATTTAATAATAATAAAATATAATTTTGTTTTTATATTTTATTTTTTAAATATGTGGAATATAGTTTTATTATTTTTTATATATGAGGTGGAAAAGTGGGTGGGGATGTGGCATACCCAGTCAGATTTCCGTTAGGGGTTAACGGGGTTTAACGCCCCAGTTACCATTTTGTTTCAAAATCTAAAGTTTAATTGCTACTTCGTGATTTTTGAAAGGTTGGTTACCATTTTGTTTTTTGCATCAAAGTTCAGTGACCGTCGGTGTACTTTACCCTTAATTTTATGAGTTTTAAAGAGGTTTTAAAAAACAAACCAACAAAATAGTAAAGGACGGTGGGACGGATTCATTGATGTTTAAGGTGACGACAAAAGTCATAAGAGAATGACGATTTTTGACGACATAGAGAAGTGGAAGCGACTACATGCTACTGCAGATTGCAGAACGTCGGCCGAGAGCTCTGGAGAAGAAGGATCAGCTAAAGAAGTCAACTGGCGAAAACTGATCAGGAAGAGGGTCTGAATCAGAAGTTTCAATCGTTGTTAATTATGTTAGTAAGAGAATACATCGCTCAACATTGAATGAGGTGTTCTCTGTGTATGGGAGGGTGGCGAATGTCTACATTGCTTACAACAATGCGAGCAGAATCAATAGCAAGCACACTTTTGCCTTTATTGGATTTGAATCTTGGGAAGAAGCTTCTAGAGCGGCGGAACATGGCAACAACAGGAAGAGACGGTTGCTCCAGTAATAGACAAAGAGACGGTTCTGCTCGGCTAGAGGCCTTATTTGCTTGTGGGATCCAAACATTTTTTAGTGCAGAGCATCTAACATTTAAAACATTTTCATTCTGCTGTTGGGGTCTTTAAAGCTTCAATCCAAAAGTTTCAACCAAAAGCTATTGTTGAGCTACGATCCATTAGAGCTATGTTGTGGGAACGAATCGGAGTAGAAGAAAGAGAGTGGCTGTAGAGATCGAGACTAAGATGGTTCGAAGTAGGAGACAAAAACACAAAGTTCTTTCATATAATTGCTTCTACCAGAAGAAGGAAGAATTCAATTGACAGTTTAAGAGTGGGGGGTTCTATATTGAAGGAGCCTAGTTCGGTCAAAAAGGCCATTGAAAGCCACTTTATGAACTCTTATCGGACTTGCTCAATTATTAAAGAAGAGCGATTGGAATGCAATTTTAAAAAAACTGAGCAGTGAGGCTGCTAGGAGGGGTGTTCAAAAATACTCCGCTCGAAAACCCGCGACCCGACTTAAAACTACCTGGTATTTGTAATGAAATGGGTAAACTACACAGATGACCACTGAACTATAGGTTTGGTGTCAAAATGACCACTATATTATTTTTTTCGACAAATGCACCACACAACTATTTAAATGGTTCCATTTTAGCCACACGCCGCTGTTAAAAAAATTGACATAATTACATATTGTGTCATCTATATTTATAGAATATATAAATTTAATCCTAATTTTAATGAGATTGCTTCCAAGGAGAATTGAACCTATGACCTTGGAATGCAAGGGGCGAGTGCTTGCCATTAGGCAAAGCACTTTTTAGTGCTATGTGATACAATCTTTAATATATATTTAGATAGAATTAGTGCCCAGAAAAATTGAAGAAAAGCTTACCTGTAATAGCTACCTTTAATTTCTCCTTGCGAAAATCGGCCTCAGTGAGAACATCTTGTGGTTCCCCCTCCAATCGCTGAAGACAGGCTTCATATGCTTCAATGTCCCTAGTCACATCTTCAACCTCCTTGTCAAGTTTGTCGGACAACAGCCTCATGCATTCGAGGCATAACGGTTGCTCAACCTAAAAATGCCCGAGAAAGTTGAATAAAGAACATATATATCCTCTCTGCTACAATTGAACACCAAATTGGAAAAGCCAAAAAGCAATACCTGTGTCTGAGTCGTTGCAATCTCAAATGCATTTTTGAGAACGGTAATAGTTGAGTGAAATCCAGAGTTGTTTGGTTGCAAAGAACCACTTGGTCCACCTTCTGATGATGGTAATTGCGTCCCACTTCCATCAGAAGCAGACTCCGATTTATAGACCACCACAAATGATTCTTACATACCTTTTTCTAGATTGGAATGCATCAGACTGACCAGGCACACCACGAGGTCGTGGAGGGATCCCTGGTGCCAGTGGCTTTTGCTTTGGCAGCACACAACGAAAGAGTTATCCATTCTTGTTGAACCCAGCACGCTGCTAGCTCCATGAATTGAAGACCCCTGCATCGCTGCATTGTTCATACACACCATATTCTTAGCAAGAAAAATCAGCTGGTTTAACACTTAGTAGTCAAAATTAATAAAATCAGTGAAGAATCCACAACGTCCGGGGTCCTAATTCCAGCTCAAATACATGCAGATAATAGGGAATTTCTAAATTGAAGATTTTCTTCAATTTTTCTGGGCACTAATACTATTTAAATATATATTTAAGATTGTATCTCATAGCACAAAAAAGTGATTGGCCTAATGGCAAGCACCCGCCCCTTGCAATCCAAGGTCCTAGGTTTGATTCCCCTTGGAAGTAGAGGTGAGCAAAACTCGACTCAACTCGACTCGAGGCAAAAACACTCGACTCGTCTTGACTCGACTCAAAATTTCATAAACTCGAATAACTTAAAAAAATTTCAAATAAAGTTTGAGTTGTAAAATGGAAATTCGAATAACTCGAAATTTTTAGTAATTAGTGGATTTATTTTTAAGTTCGAGACGAGTCCCTCTATTTTTTATGATATATACATAGTAATATATAAAAATATGAAGAAATATTGTCACATGTGAAAAAATATATATGTGCATATCTCATATGATTAGAGAAATGAGTTTAAATTGGAATCAAACCCTACTATAACATGATAAATAATTACAGTTAAATTTTTAAAGGAACTCGAAAACTCGACTCGACTCGAATCGAAAAAATTTCAAATAAAGTTTGAGTTGTAAAATATGACTCGTCAACTCGAATAACTCGAAATTTTTTGACTCGACTCGATCGAACGCTCACCCCTACTTGGAAGCAATCTCCATGTTAACATTTTTTCACCTCCAATTGAGTGTGACACGTGTCACCACCTGATTGAAGGTGGAAAATTAATTAAATAAATTAAATAAAATAATTAAAGACTTCCAATAAGGTGGTGACACGTGTCACCATCTTATTAGATAATTAATTGATTTTATTGGATTAAAATTAGAACTAAATTGATATATTGTATAAATATAGAGGACCAAATGTGTAATTATACCAATTTTTTTAACAGTTTCGTCAACTTTTTTTGTTTTTTTAACGGCGTGTGGCTAAAATGAATCATTTAAATAGTTGTGTGGTGCATTTGCTGAAAAAAAATAATATAGTGGTCATTTTGACACCAAACTCATAGTTTAGTGGTAATTTGTGTAGTTTACCCTAATGAAAATACCCGAATTTTCGGGTCGGGTACCCGACCCATGAAATTTTCTGGGTAGCTGGGCTGGGTCCGACTCGAAATTTTATTGTAATCGGGTACCCGACCCAATATTTTTAATATATATATATATATATATATATTAAAATTTATTTTTATTTTAGGTTCTTAATATTTTTATCCTACAACTAAATTTAAATTTCTATATTCTTTCTAGGCTTGAATTATGTATTTTTAAGTTTTAAACTTCTTAAAAATATTTTCTATTAATTTGTCAATATGAGATTAAAAAAAATTACAATTAAAATTAATATTTTCAATACATTCTTTTAACCATTTTAAATCAACAGGATAACCCCATAACATCTAAAACTCAAATGACCTAATTTATAACGCTACTGGAGATGCACTTCATCACCACAGTTTGCAGTTTAATGAAAAACATAGATCTAAAATCATGTTTGAAGTCTGGTGATCTATGAAGGATACAAAATCACAAGAATTGTGGAATCTATGAAATGCAGCAGCATCATAGGCTCGAGCATTTGTCATGGTTGAAACTCAAGATGATATATTCAAATATTTATTCTTTAAAATTAAATTCAAATCATTAATTTTTGTATTTGAATTATGTATTATAAAATTTTATGTCTTTCATATGTAATTCTTTTTTAAAATAAGTTTTTAAAAAATAAAAAATGTGAGTCGGGTACCCGAATTTTACGAGTACCCGATTTGCGGGTACCCGATTCTTATGGGTCGGGTTACGGGCCAAGCTTTTGATACCTGAAAATTTCAGGTACCAAAAATTTCAGGTACCCGAATTTAAACACACCTAACTGCTAGCTCGTTAGAGAGGCCTTTTAATTCAGATGAAATTTGGTTAGCTTTGTCCATGCTTGATGGGTCAAGAGCATTGGGGCCCGATGGTTTTAACATCAACTTCTTGAAGCAGTTTTAGAAATCAATTAAAATATGAGATTTGTCATTTTTACAGATTTCTTTAATAGAATCATCTCAGACTTCTCTTTAACCGCTCATTTATAGTACTCCAAAGATGGTAAATCCGAGTTGTTTAGAGGATTTTCGACCCATTAGCATCGTAGGCTCTATTTATAAACTACTCGCAAAGGTGCTTGCATTGCGTCTTAGCCGAGTATCAAATGAAATCATTGGAGATTTACAGTTTGCATTCTGTCTAGGCAAGAAAATTTTAAACTCCTCGCTCATATCCAATGAGATAATTGATTATACAAGAAGCCTTAAGCTCATTGATCTACAAGGTCATCGCGGAAGGTTTATTCTCTGATTTTAAGACAGGTAATGAATCTCTCGAAGTTTTTCATATACAATTTGTCAATGATTTAATTATTTTCAGCGGAGCAGGTGAAACTCAAATAAGGAACGTGGTTCGCATTTTGAGAGGTTTTAAGATTGTTTCTGGTCTTAAACTAAACCTCAATAAGTCTAAACTTTATGTAATTAATGTAGATAATTTTTCGATTGAAAAATGGGCAAAAATTCTGCATTACAAAAGCGACCGCTTCCCCAGCTTATACCTTTTTCTTCCTATGGGTTAACCACAAAATTCTAGCAATATATGGAGGTCGGTTATTGATAAATTCAAAAAAATGGGTGGAAATATAAATTGTTCTCATTTGGAGGCTCTATTACCTTAGTAAAATCTGTGTTATCTAATCTCTCGATGTACTATATTTTAATGTTTCTTTTGTCACTTTCAGTTAGTTCTCATATCTAAAAGCTTATAGCTAATTTTCTTTAGGGCTCTCTAGACCGTATAGTGATCCATTGGGTGAAATGAGAGACTTTGTGCCTCCCAAAAGAAACAGAAGGTCTTGGTTTTTACAACTTTATTTTGAAGAACAAGGTGATGTGATGCAAATGGCTTTGGAGATACGAAATCGAGCCAAATAATCTGAGGCGCAAGACCATTGCCTAAAAATCTTAAAGCCTCCAATAAAGGTTGGATCTAGAGGAGCATATCGCCACAACTAATCAAACTGATAATACTTTTTTAATCAAAATACCCGATTTCTCGTGAGAGATGGGAGAAGAATTTTATTCTGGTCTGACCATTGGGTAGGCAATGGTTCTTTAAAAGATTCATTCCCCATTATTTATGCTTTAGCCATAAAAATCTGGGGTTGTTGCTGAATTTGATAATAAAATAAACGATGCTTGAATTTGGAATATTGAGTTGCGGAGGAGATTATTTGATTGGGAACGAGAAATTTGGGATTCCTTCTGGATTGTCATCAATCGTTGCAAAATTAAACATGATATTCCAGACATCATCCGATAGGCAGCAAATTCTAATGGAATATTAAGCATAAAATCATTTTGCAATGCTTCATCAAAAGCTTATTATGCAGTTAACTGTGTTTGGAAGATTGTGTGGTGCAACCTTGCTCCACCTAACGTTGAAGGGTTTGTATGGAATGCATTAATCAGAATAATTCTAACTATATTTGAATTGATGAAAAGGAATGTTCCCGATCAATCCTTGGCTTTATGCCCTTTCTATTCAATGGAATTGAAAACAATATCACATTTATTCTGCCATTGCTCAATTACTTTGAGACTTTGGAAAAAGTGGTGGAGTTTGTGGAAGATATGCTTTTTTATTCCTGAAAACCTGAGCGAATTGATTCACCAATGAACTTTGATTCCTAAAGTCAAGCTACATGATGAGGTATGGGTCTTGAGCTTTTTCAATTTCAATTGGTCAATCTGGTCATATAAAAGCACAATAGTTTTCAAAGCTGTAAAGGTTGATTTGAATCAATTGTTTGATCTATGTGTCATGAGGCTATGTTGGTGGTGTAAGGTAAAATGACCAGACGGGATTATCTATTTCTGATATTCTACGCTGTCCAAATTCTTTTAGTAGCATGCGATGCAGTCAGCCTAATATAAAGAAAAGCTTTTGGTGCCCCTGCTATTGGAACCTTAAAATTCAACATAGATGGGGAAGTCGTTTGTAGTTTTGGAGAAGTTGGAATAGTGAATGAGAATTCGAAGATATTGATCTATTTCTCCAAGAGTGTTGGCAGAACATATGTGTCGACTGTGAAGATTCTAGCTATCAAAGAAGGGTTACACTTGTTTAGCCTATCGCCGTGGTGCAATAAGGTCAGAATTTCCTTTGAGAGTGATATCAAATTAGCTGTGGAATGGATATTGCAACCTCACTTTGGTCCTGGTGTATCCAAGCCGATCGTATTGTCATGCCTTAGAATAAGCAATGAGTTTGAATGGAGCATTCATTTTGTGCCTAGAGAAAGCAATTCTCTGGCATATTGTGTGGCTAAGAAGGGCATATTAAGAAAGGAACACTTAGTATCTTTCACTCCACTGCAATTTGTGAGTTTGTTGTACTTTTTTGAGTTGATCAAATGATGGCTAAACACTAAGAGGGGATAAATTGGTAGAAAAAATTGAAGGGTGCAAATAGATAATTTAAAAATGAAGACAATGAGATTTTAGAGTGGTTCAAGCTTCGAACGAGCTCTACATCCACTCTCTCAGCACCTTACTGAGGATTTCAATAATTCACTAACTTGAATTCGTCCCCTTTTTCGGCTAAGGAGGAAACCTTACAAATCGGTCAATCTCTCTACCCAAAGATTAACCCAATATCACTCTTTACAAAGGAAAGATAGACAAACTTTGTATGTACCTCTCAAAGGCTAATTGTTTACCCAATTACACATAAAAACTCCCCAAACTCTAAAAAGATTTATAATGAAAAACTCCAAATGAGTTGGGTACGAGAATTTGACTCTAAAGGCACAAAGGTTTGGAATGAATGTTTTGATGTTGCTTGAAGGTTCAATAGTTGTTGTTGTAGCTTTGAATACTTGTTTTTATACCTTCTCATTGATTTCTAGTCGTTTGGGTGGTTGGGATCATCAATAGAGTCGTTGGGGCTCTTTCTTCCTTCCATAAATGATGTTCTGTAACTACTCGTATCGGAACACAAGGCCCTGTATCGAAACATACACCAAAAAAAGAAAGATCCGTTGTGTGTAAAGAGGGCATGTATCGAAACGTTTTAAAACTGTAAATGGGTGTTTCGAAACAGGCTAGGGTGTATTGAAACACTTAACCAAATATTCAAAAGTTTGTTTCTGACAAGTAACAGCTAGTATATTTATTGCTCGATTTTAAAAATACTTAACCCCTGTATCGAAACGGGTATGAGTCGTTTCGAAACAACACTTAAAAATTAAAAACTCATATGAAGGATGTATCGAAACGGGTATAGGCCGTATCGAAACGGTTCTTTCTAGTGGCAAAACGTATCGAAACACTTTGGGGGTGTTTTGAAACGCCTGGGAAATTGTGTATATTTAGCTTTGAAACACTTAGAAAAATTTATAGGGTTTAAATTTTGACTTCAAAACATTTTAGGTGTAAATTTTACTTGTCAAAAGTAAGTATTTTGATTACTTAAAAATTTATTTACGTTGCAATTTTGCCCTTGAATCATTTGTTATATCAAGTTCAAATATTGGTTTTATAATCTCCCCTTTTTTTGATATAACAAAACCAAAGCAAATTTTTAAGTAAACTTCCCCTAAATTGAAGCTAGATTTTGAAAAAATTTAGCTTAACCCTTCTCCCCCTTTTTGTTAGATCAAAATCAATGAAGAAATATAATTATTAGATAAAACAGTATAGCACAAGGCAAAGCAAAATGAAAGCAACATAATTTCATTAAGCATAAGAAACCAAAGCTAAATAATTCCATAATCTCCAAACATGATATCCAAACCTTAATACTTAAAACATAATATCCAAACATAAATCAAAGCATAGGTCTTAAAGCAAAAACATAGATAGGTTCATAAAAATAGGGAAATCCTAAACTAGATTATATGCAATGTAATGCAAAGATCTAAGGCTCATCATCATCTTCATCATTGGCGTTGATCCTTCAAAATTGTCTCCACTCGCCATAGAAGCCAGTAAAGGACATGTCCATAGAGGTTTGTTGAGTTTCAACCGAGGTGAGGCGATTCTCAACACTTTGGGTACGTCCCCCTCCACGGAAGTGAGACGATTGTCAAGAGTGGTAAAACCGGAGTCCATGTGAGTTTGCAAGCCATTGAATTGCTTGATAAGGAAAAGGTCATGAGGGCTTCGTTGTTTGGTGGAGCAACTTGAGGTTGAGGTTCGAGGGCCGCAACTTGAGGAGGATTCTCGACACGAATCCACTCTTCATCAATGAAGTGAAATTTGCAACGGATAAGTGTGCGCTCATCGATAGGATCCTTGAGAGGTTCCGAAAAGTCAAGAGAGCAGTCAATCCCCAACTTTGAGAACATGTAACTCAAGGCGGTGCCATAAGTGAAGGAGGTGACAATATCCGATTTGTGGTTTTGAACAAGATGCAATATCTTGGCAAACATGATTTGACAAAGATTCGGTTAACGTCCCTCACGAAAGCATCGAATCCAAAAATCGTTCACTTGCCGAATGTGGGAGAATTTTGCTCCGGAAGGGCGAAACCACCACGAGACCATGAGATGAAGGATGTGATCATGAGCATCAAGGACCATGACGGAGCCACCAATAGTATGTCCCAACGAGTTCTCATCCGAAATACCCTCATTATCAAACACGAACACATTGACCAAGGTTTTCGGATCAACCCTAAACTTCTTACCCATTAGATAGGACTCAATGCCAACCACTTGATCGGCATTAGAGATACAACAAGCATTGGCATAAAAGAGAAGAACCTTGTTATGGTACAAAGTACCGGGTAAGCCCAAAAAGGACATGAAATTCCAATGCCTCAATAAATCAAGATAGCGAAATTGAAAACGTTCGAAATCGAAAAAAGGTATATAGACAATACGCTCATGACGGATAGCATGATCTTGAAAGAGCTTGAAGTTGGTATAGGCATCTTTGTTTCGAAGACTCCTTTGGTAGAGTAGAGTGAGGTTGGGACGAGTAGAATCGTCATCGATGTTAGAGCTTCCACCAGCCTCATTGGTTCGTACACTCTTCCTAGAACCCATATTTGAAATGTGGAAATAAATCAAGACACAAAAACATATGTATGCGTAAATCAACCAAATTCAATCCAATGGGCAATCCAATAGTAAAGGTTTATAAAAAAAACTATACAATCTAGTTTAAAAACATATATAAACATAAAATAAATTTTTCGTAAAAAGAATTTTGAAAAACATATTAAAAAATATACGATATAATTTTATATCCGATTTTTTTCAGATTGAAATTAATTTGCAAAAACTTGAAAACTCATACTATATGTATAAGTTTTATTAAAAAATGAATTAAAAAACCTATAAATTTAAAAAAATTAAAAAAAAAAGAAAAAAAAAAGGTTATACCTTGATATAGGATAATGGGTGAATGAGGGATGATTGATTCACCAAATTGCTTGCAAAGCTTTAGCCTTGATGTATAGATTGAAAACCCTTAAAAAATTTAGGTTTTGATGTGAAAAATCAAGGGATTTGAAGAGTTTATATAAGGGTTTTCGATTAGGGTTTGAGAGAAAGAGAGTGTTGGTGTTTTAATTAAAGTTTGATACTCTTTTAATGTTATTTAAAGCAATTTGCGCGATCGTGTTTCGATACACCACTTGGCGTATCGGATCAATCGAATCGAAATGCTTTCGAGCCATTTCGGTACCAGACTCGTTTCGATACAGGTTGACCCTGTTTCAGAACAACACCTCGAACCCGTATCGAAACGCGAAGAGCTCGTTTTAAGAAAAATGCATTTTTATATGTTTGGTACATTGATGTACCTGTTTTGATACACCCTTGCAAGAAAATGCATTTTGGGCAATTTCATGTCCAAAGAGCCAACTTAGATCGAGCCTAAATCCATGTAAATGATATATGAGCATGTTATATTAACTAAAACTGATGCATACTTCCCCTAACAACAAGCATAGATGCAAAAGGAGGCAAATCAACATAAGCATCAAATAATTTCAAGCACATTTTTGACTATTTGGGACCTAAAAGGGTCAAAAAAGGCTAGTTAAACCTAACTCTCTCCTAAGGGTCCAAAAATGCCATTTATCTAAAGGTTTGGTAAATATATCCGCTAATTGGTTCAAGGTATCAACATATTCTAGAACTACATCATTTTTCAAGATATGATCTCTAATGAAATGATGTCTAATTTCTATATGTTTGGTTCTAGAGTGTTGGATGGGATTCTTAGTGAGACAAATGACACTAGTGTTGTCACACTTAAGGGGTAATCTACTTGAACACAATAATCTTAGAGTTGTTGCTTCATCCAAAGGACTTGAGCACAACAACTCCCTAAGGATATGTACTCCGCTTCAGTGGTAGATAAGGCTACGCTATTTTGTTTCTCAGAGAACCAAGATACGATCATACTACCTAAGAATTGACATGTTTCGAAGGTACTTTTTTCTATCTATCTTGCACCCACATAATTGGCATCGGAGAAAGCATGAAAGTCAAAGTAAGAGTCTCTAGGATACCAAAGGCCTAACCAAGGTGTATCTCTAAGGTATCTAAAGATTCTCTTAATGGAAACTAGGTATGATTCTCTAGGACTAGCTTAAAACCTAGCACACAAGCAAACACTAAACATGATATCAGGTCTACTTGCGGTAAGGTAAAGCAAAGATCCAATCATGGAACGATAAAGCTTAGAATCAACACACTTACCTCATTCATCCTTGTCAAGCTTAATTGATGAGCTCATAGGAGTGGCTTGAGGCTTCACATTCTCCAAGCCAAACTTCTTGAGCATATCCTTGATGTACTTAGCTTGATTAATGAAGGTTTCATCTTTCCTTTGCTTGATTTGGAGCCCCAAGAAAAATGAGAGCTCTCCCATCATGCTCATCTCAACTTCACCTTGCAGTAGCTTAGAAAATTCTTGGCAATAAATTTCATTAGTAGAAAAAAAAAATAATATCATCAATATATATTTGAACTACTAAATGTCATTGTCATATCTTTTAATAAAAAGTGTAGTATCCACCTTGTCTTTTTCAAAACCTTTTTCAATTAAAAAGTTTGAAAGTCTTTCATACCAAGCTCTAGGAGCTTGTTTCAAACGTATAAAGCTTTTGTTAATCTAAAAACATGGTTTGGAAAGTTTAGATCTTTAAAACCAGGTGGTTGTTCTATATACACTTCTTCATTTATAAAACCATTTAGAAAAGCACTTTTCACATCCATTTGAAATAGCTTGAAATCATGATAGCATGCAAATGCAAGAAGCATCCTAATAGCTTTCATTCTAGCTGCAGATGCATATGTTTCATCAAAATCAATTCTCTCTTCTTGATTGTAACCTTGAGCAACAAACCTAGACTTTTTTCACACTATGTTATCACTCTCATCTAGTTCCTATAGTTGATTGATTACTAGGTCTATCAACTAATGTTCATATTTTACTTCTCTTAAATTGATTAAGTTCCTCTTGCATAGCCAATGTAACACCCCAATTTTGGGCTTAGAAGTTTTGGGTCTGGACCGGGCCGGTCAGAGTGCGGTTCGAATATAAAAGGTGATTTCTAGGAAAGCCTAGTTCGGGTTGCTTTAAAAATATGGAAAAATGTCTTAAAATCCTCTTTTATTATATATAAGAGAAAGGTGAAATCAATTTTACAAAATGAGGTTTGGAAGAGTGACATTTTGGGTTAGTGACCAAAATGTAAATTTTGAAAACTGGGTGACTATTTTAAAAAGGATTGAAACTTTGAATCTTTAAGGAGCTATTTACCCAAAAGATTTTCTCCAGATTTTTCTAAATATTAATCAATTTAATTAATGGTTTTAATTAAGTGTAAAAAGGAGGGAAAATATATTTTGATATTTTAACTAACTTTTCTCTAAATTTCCATTTTCTTTTCTCTCAACTTTTCTCTCAACCCAAAAACATTTCTCCAGCAAAAATTTCCTTTGATTTTGATAACTAAAGATGAGATTTCAACCCTCATTTGATCTCTAATCAATTCTACAACAAAACCTTGGCATTTGCTTATTGGATTTTCAAGAATCTTGGTTCCAAAAAGAGAGAAACTCAAGTTTAGAGGTATGAACGTCCTTCTCCTCTAAATTCTCAGTTCTTTACTAAAATTCCCAAGTTCTCAATCCTTGATTTGTGTTTTATTAAAGGTTTTACAATTGTGTTCTTGATCTAGGCTTTAAAATGCAAGATTTGGTTAATTTTGATGAATTTCGTATGATCTGGTTGAGCATTGTTTTGAGATGTCATTTTAATGTAAAATGAATGTATAATTGATGAGAAATTGAGGTTTAATCAATGCAATCCCGGATAGGTTGATTTTCCTAAGTTTTTACTTGTGAAAATGATGGTTTTGGGGTGATCTTGGTGTTTTGTTAATGCTGGAGGTATAAGGACGTGGTTGGGATCATTTTGGATGTTAATTGATGTTTAAAAATGGTTAGAAGTGATGGATCTTGGCTGGGTTAAGTCTTGGAAGTGTATGGAGGTGATTTCGGTTGTGTTTGGTAGCCGAAATGTTGGATTTGCAAAGAGCAGCGAGTTTAGGTGTGTTGCTGGTGTTTTTAATGCATTATGATGCATTAATCCTCTGTTGTTATGTGCTTGAAACAGGAGAGAATGATCCGTGAGCATTAGAGGTGGCGTTGAAGGTTTTGGATGCTTGGAAGGCTTGTTGGCTAGCCTTGTTTTGTGTATCGGTGAGTGAAGTTGGGTTTTCGGCTTTAAAACCAAGGTTTGAAGGTTTTGGGAGCTTAGTTTAAGTCTAAACAACTTAGCTAAGCTCAAGAGTAAGTAAATGGAATTTCTCTCTTGGTTTGTGTTATGAATTGGTTTTTAAAGCACTTGTGATTGTTGGATGCAATGCATGTGATTTGCATGTTTTAAATTCTGTTTTGAAAGCATATTTTGGCATGGTTTAATGCTGGTTTTGATAGCCATGTGTGAAGGATGCTCAAGGTAAGAGATCCTTGGTTTTGTACATTGGAATTGTGGAATTGTTGCATAGTGTTGCATGTTGTTTAATGACTTTGTGTAATGCTTCAAAAACAGTGGATTGATGATGGTAATTGGTGGTTTTGGCATTTTGGTTATGCTTGTAAAACAATGGATTAATGTGGTAAAGTGGTTATATTGGCAAGTGATGTAAGTGGTTCTTGGTTACTTTAATCGGATATAGTTAGCCGGCTATAGGATTGGGTGCACCGTGAATAAAGTCGCCTTGGATGTGGAGTGGTTGTGATTGAACCGGTAACTCCATCCAAGTACACTAACAAGATGGTTAAGAACACCATGGTGGTTAAAATTCCATGGGTGGGTCTTGTATTAAGGTCATAATGGTGGTTAAAATTCCATTTGAGGACCTTGTGTATGTTAAGGTTATAATGGTGGTTAAAATTCCATTTGAGGACCATGTGTTTGTTAAGATCACAATGGTGGTGTAAAGTCCATGTGTGGATCTTGTGTTGTATGTCCCGTGATCTCGTTAGTGATGTTATACAACTACTAATGGGTGATGGTAAGGTCGTAATGGTGGTTAAAATTCCATTTGAGGACCTTGTGAATGTTAAGGTCATATGGTGGTTAAAAGTCCATATGAGGACCTTGTGTATGGTAAGGTCATAATGGTGGTTAAAATTCCATTTGGGGACCTTGAGATTGGTAGTGTGTATGAAGCGTGGGGACAACGCTTGTAATCCGCGTATCCGATTGTGTCTTGCGTAATGATGGTTTGTGAATTATCACTTGGAAGCCAATATAAAGTTATTGAATATGATGAAACATGAGATGCTTGAAATGATGCATGGTTGCATGAGAAGTGTGTAATGTTCTATGAGTGCATGTATTACTTGTTAGCTTGAACAAGTGTTAATTATCTATTGAGAATGGTGCATGTGTGCATGAAATCTCTTTAGTGCATTGAAGTCTTGCGAAGACTTGTTTTTAAAGGCATGTAATGCGAATATTGATTTTGTGGTTCATATGTTGCATTTGTTTAATGCATGAGATAGATTGAATGAGTAAGTGGGTTCAAAAGGTTTCGTGCTTTGAAAAGATTTTCAATGAATGGGAAAAGTATGATGTGAAGTGGAAGTGTTTTCCAAGGACCTTGTATTTAACTTTGCATATGATGTTCATGCATGGAATGGTTAAATTGATGGTTTTGCAAGGTTGTGCTTTGAAGTGAATTACTTAGCTTTTCTAAGCTAAGGGGTTGGTTTTCATGTTTGAGCAATGCATGATTTAAAGCATGTTGTTAAAAAGGGTTTTCAAACATTGCTTTGGTTTATCGAATTATGTTGTTTTTAAAAGAGGTTTTATGATTCGCTGCATT
The DNA here is from genome assembly GCA_958450335.1 of Hibiscus tridactylites. NCBI lineage: Eukaryota > Viridiplantae > Streptophyta > Magnoliopsida > Malvales > Malvaceae > Hibiscus > Hibiscus tridactylites. The sequence goes on from OY288282.1 coordinate 55,789,338, forward strand.
GATGGTGTTTTGGTTTTGAGCATTCCTCACTAAGCATTATGTGCTTACGCTCCTTTTTGTCCATCAATGCAGATATTTGAAGTTGGAACAGCGGGAAGCAAGGGATTCAAAGAGAGCTCCACTTGAGATGTATGTCTCGGTTAATAGCTATAGATAATAAAGGCAATGGGGGGAGAATCTCTTATGTTGATGTTTAATGAGATTGTGTATATTGGACAAGTTTGGTTTATGTTTTAGAACTATGTGGTTAACGCTTGCAACGTTTGAATCCTCTTGTTTTTAAGTCGTTATGCTTTGCTTCTTGTTTTAAAAGCATGATTGAGTGTTGGATGTGTTGAATGAGTTGGTACACCTTGGGGTGGTCTTGTATCTAGATCTTGATGCAATTATATTCCTTGAGTGTTGAATGACTTGCTGGTATGATTTGGTTGCCTTTGGAGCATGTTTGATGGATCAATTATGTAATAAACCAGCAAAATTTCTGCCATCTGGGCAGCCTGTTTCGGAACAGTTGCTACCGTTTCGGAATAGAGGGCCTGAAATGGCCTAGGCGTTCCGAAACGGGTGGAACCGTTCCGGAACGGTTTTTCTACTGCCAGGCCCTGTTCCGGAACTGGTTTCGGAACGGTCCCGCGTTTCGGAATGGATCATCCCTTTTTCGAACCACCCGACCGTTGGGCACTGAAATTATTGGTTAAATGTTTTGAAAACCTTGCGTTTTGGTCCTGATCTTTGTATATGCAATTGAATGAGTTTGGGAAGTCCGTTGGGGTTGAAATTTGACAGAGAAGCATGAAACATGACTAATTTCATATTGGTAACTCAAAAGTTGGTTAAGTCCTTGTAATTTCCATAATTTACGTTTTAGTCCCTAAATTCATGTTTTGTGCAATCGAGTCCCTAAATGTTTTCTGATTGCGATGATCTTTGAGTATGCTGATTGTATGAACATATCTAGGGTTAATGTGCATTTAGATAAGATTAAAAAGAAAAAAAAGGGTCGTTAATCAAGGTTGACTTTCGGGTTGACTTTGGTTTTCCCCGTGTAAACTTCTTAATTCGGGTCAACCGTCTAGGCCGGGTTAAGGGGGTTACATTTGGTGGTATCAGAGCTGAGTTGCGAATGCTTGGGGAAAAGGTAAATTGTTGTAATATGTGTTTGATGTTTATTCTGATGTGTGGTTGAAAGTCGGTTGGAATGCGTGTTTTTGAGCGAATTGTTGATGTTTTTAACATGCTTTTTGGTTATGAATCTTCATTGAGCTAATGTGGATTTGTGCTGATGTTATGCCGGTGATGTGAGATGATTTTATGAATGATGAAAGTGTAATGGGTATGATATGTTGATGTTATGTTGTTGCGAGTGAATGTTGTTTGATGAGAGCATGATCGAAATATGTTAATTGATATGCTTGATGTTGTGATATCCATGTTTTTATTGACTGTTATGTCATGTAAAAGGGGAGAATTTGGGGTGCCCATTACCTTATTATTATAGCTATTGTGTTATTTTGGAGTGGAGTCTTGAATCCTTGCTTAAAGCTGGTCTGATCGATTTGTTTGTTTTGTTATGTTTGTTGTTGTTAATAGCATGGTGAAATCGATGAGAGAATGGCAGTTAGGTGAGATGGTTGCTGCTTTAGAGCAGGTTGTTGAGGCGTGGAATTCACCTTTTAATGGAGGTGTTTCGTCTCAGTCTTCAGTGCCTGGAGTTGAGGTAGTAAGGCAGGAGGAAGAAGTTGGTTCTGTGATGAAGAGTTCATCACCTATTGTTCAAGAGGTGTTGGGAACATCCCAGGCTGTGGCAAAAGTAAGGCCTGTAGACGTGTCGGCTGTGGGATGTGTGGGTTTGTCGAAACAGCGTTTACATGAATTGGGAGCTGTGGAGTATCATGGTTCGACACCTGAGACATTCGAGGCCTGGTTGGCCAGTGTAATTCTGATTTTGGATCAGGAAGGTTGTGACTATGCCTGTAAGCTGGGAAGTGTTGTCTCATTGATGTTGGAGGACGCTTATGCCTGGTGGACATCTGTGGCGGTGGCATCGCACATCCACGATATAGATTGGGACTTCTTTGTGTCTGCCTTTTATGAAAGGTATCTTGGAGAGAAATTCCCAAGGGTTAAGCAGTGTGAGGGTGTGGTTTCAGTTTATGAAGGTGAGAAAAGTTTAAGCAAGAGAGCTGTGGGTACTGATCTCCGGAGCGGTCAGCGTGAGAGGCTACGTGATGGAAGGTTTTGCTTGAATCGAAGTCTGGGTGGTAGTGAAAATCTGGGGCGAGTGCTGCATGATCAAGGAGTGGAAGCTCAGCTACCAGTGTGTGATCGTTGTGGAAGGCGCCATGTTGGAGGTTGTTGGGGCGCAGGAGTTTGTTGGAACTGTGGTTCTAAGGAGCATGTGAAGCGAGATTGTCCTCAAGTGGTGAGATCAGCTTCAGTGGTAGCAGAAGGGTCTCTGAAGGGTCGTGGGCACGGCCGAGACAAGGTCCGAAGGTGGCAGGAAGGGCAGAAAGGTGTGAGTAGCTTGGAGAATGAAATCTGTTGGAATTGTGGGTCTGTTGGACATTTGAGACGTAATTGTTTGAAGTTGGCTTGGGGAAGTCAGGGTTCTTTACCGCAGGGAGATGGTGATGACCTTAATGTGTTAGCTGGTGCTGCAGTGGTGCAGCTGGAGAATGATGGTTCTGCGAGGAAGAGAGCTTGTCTGTTGAAGCTCCGGGGCGGTGAGGTGTTTACAGGTAACCTTGTTAAGTAATCTTTGCTCTAGTATCTTAGTTTGGTTTCAGTTGGTATTTCCTTGCGTAGTGGGTATGGTTTCATTGCTAGCATGTTGGGGTAGTAGTTGGTGTTGTTTTGAAAACAACTTTACTGTGAAGAGGGCAATAGTGAGTATCTTGTGGATAATGGGTTGCTAGAGTGATGGAGTTGGTCAAGTTAGAAGTGAGATAGGAGGTTGTTTTTAGGCGGACTCTGAGGATGTTATTGGTGGGTGTGAACCGACATACATGCACAGTTAAAATCATTTGTTATATGCTATATTATATATGTACTGGTCCATGCATACATGTGACATGACATTAGAGATTTTGCATGCATGTACATCAGGCATTGATAGGGCATATTGGTGACCATGCATACGAACGTTCACACTCGCTGATACTTAATCGGGTCCGTTAGTGTTGTGATAGGGTTAGATTGGATGGAGGGTATTAAGCGAGTTGTCAGTAATGGTGAGTGCGGTATAGCATATTGGTAGAAGGAAGGTGTTTGGTGCTTAATGGGTTTAACGGTATGGTGGTGAGGAGATTACCGTTTGAGTTAGAATCAGTCAAAGTGGTTGTGAATAGCTGGTAGAAGTGGTAGTTTCTTGGTGTTAAGTGATGTTGCAGGATAATGGATGTGTTCCAGAGTACTGAGGTAACTTGGCATTGATGTTGTAGTAGAAGGGTTGTTTATGTAGGTGAGGGTTCGTAGCAACCTTTGAGGAGTTGAGAAGAGGTTGTGTTGAGGGTTGTAGTAAAGGGTTAGCCTGGGAGAATAGAAGTTTCGTAACCTAAATATGTATGTATAGGTTGGGCGATGTTCTAGTAAGGCAAGTGTTGTAGTCAAACTTGAAGTGGAAAGGCGATGTAAGATCGAAGGCCATTGTTGGTTGGACGGGTTCTTGTGAGAAGTGGTTGGCTGGTTGTGATTAAGTAAATTCCGTCTGAAGACAGCTGGTGGTGTGTGGAACGGCTGGCGGAGTCAAGGTTGGGGTATTGTGACGTAATTTTCAGATGTTAGGTGGGTAGTCCTGGTGAGTCGTTATGGTGGTGATAGCGGCAGATGTGAAGGAATATCGGCAATACGTTGAGAAGTTTGAGTAAGCAGTTGATGCTTAAGAATTCTTGCTTGATGTGGTAACCTTTGGAAGAGGTTGAGCAGTTGTGCAAGGGGTTTTAGAAGCAGTGAAGGTTGTGGGTCACATGGTGGCTGAATTGGATTGGTTGGTGTCACCGTGTGTACGAGTCTTGGGAGTTATGAGTTAAGGTGGTGTATGCTGTAAAAGTTGGGGGTTCTTCAGGTTGTTGTTGGGGCTATGTGCAGTCCGGAAGTGTGAAAGGTTAAGATGTGGTTAACATTTGAGTGTTCTGGAATTCGTGAATAATTTGTGGTGGTGTTGAGTTTGGGTGGAGTTTTGTGAGGAGAGTGTTCAGTGGTGGTTAAGTCTCCTGTGTTGCCTTGTGTGTTGCTTTGAGAAGTTTGGTTGTTCTCTTTTCGCCAGTTGAAATTTTGAGGACGAAATTTCTTAAGGGGGGGAGAGTTGTAACACCCCAATTTTGGGCTTAGAAGTTTTGGGTCTGGACCGGGCCGGTCAGAGTGCGGTTCGAATATAAAAGGTGATTTCTAGGAAAGCCTAGTTCGGGTTGCATTAAAAATATGGAAAAAATGTCTTAAAATCCTCTTTTATTATATATAAGAGAAAGGTGAAATCAATTTTACAAAATGAGGTTTGGAAGAGTGACATTTTGGGTTAGTGACCAAAATGTAAATTTTGAAAACTGGGTGACTGTTTTAAAAAGGATTGAAACTTTGAATCTTTAAGGAGCTATTTACCCAAAAGAGTTTCTGCAGATTTTTCTGAATATTAATCAATTTAATTAATGGTTTTAATTAAGTGTAAAAAGGAGGGAAAAGATATTTTGGTATTTTAACTAACTTTTCTCTAAATTTCCATTTTCTTTTCTCTCAACTTTTCTCTCAACCCAAACACATTTCTCCAGCAAAAATTTCCTTTGATTTTGATAACTAAAGATGAGATTTCAACCCTCATTTGATCTCTAATCAATTCTACAACAAAACCTTGGCATTTGCTTATTGGATTTTCAAGAATCTTGGTTCCAAAAAGGGAGAAACTCAAGTTTAGAGGTATGAACGTCCTTCTCCTCTAAATTCTCAGTTCTTTACTGAAATTCCTAAGTTCTCAATCCTTGATTTGTGTTTTATTAAAGGTTTTACAATTGTGTTCTTGATCTTGGCTTTAAAATGCAAGATTTGGTTAATTTTGATGAATTTCGTATGATCTGATTGGGCATTGTTTTGAGATGTCATTTTAATGTAAAATGAATGTATAATTGATGAGAAATTGAGGTTTAATCAATGCAATCCCGGATAGGTTGATTTTCTTAAGTTTTTACTTGTGAAAATGGTGGTTTTGGGGTGATCTTGGTGTTTTGTTAATGCTGGAGGTATAAGGACGTGGTTGGGATCATTTTGGATGTTAATTGATGTTTAAAAATGGTTAGAAGTGATGGATCTTGGCTGGGTTAAGTCTTGGAAGTGTTTGGAGGTGATTTCGGTTGTGTTTGGTAGCCGAAATGTTGGATTTGCAAAGAGCAGCGAGTTTAGGTGTGTTGCTGGTGTTTTTAATGCATTATGATGCATTAATCATCTGTTGTTATGTGCTTGAAACAGGGGAGAATGATCCGTGAGCATTAGAGGTGGCGTTGAAGGTTTCGGATGCTTGGAAGGCTTGTTGGCTAGCCTTGTTTTGTGTATCGGTGAGTGAAGTTGGGTTTTCGACTTTAAAACCAAGGTTTGAAGGTTTTGGGAGCTTAGTTTAAGTCTAAACAACTTAGCTAAGCTCAAGAGTAAGTAAATGGAATTTCTCTCTTGGTTTGTGTTATGAATTGGTTTTTAAAGCACTTGTGATTGTTGGATGCAATGCATGTGATTTGCATGTTTTAAATTCTGTTTTGAAAGCATATTTTGGCATGGTTTAATGCTGGTTTTGATAGCCATGTGTGAAGGATGCTCAAGGTAAGAGATCCTTGGTTTTGTACATTGGAATTGTGGAATTGTTGCATAGTGTTGCATGTTGTTTAATGACTTTGTGTAATGCTTCAAAAACAGTGGATTGATGATGGTAATTGGTGGTTTTGGCATTTTGGTTATGCTTGTAAAACAATGGATTAATGTGGTAAAGTGGTTATATTGGCAAGTGATGTAAGTGGTTCTTGGTTACTTTAATCGGATATAGTTAGCCGGCTATAGGATTGGGTGCACCATGAATAAAGTCGCCTTGGATGTGGAGTGGTTGTGATTGAACCGGTAACTCCATCCAAGTACACTAACGAGATGGTTAAGAACACCATGGTGGTTAAAATTCCATGGGTGGGTCTTGTATTAAGGTCATAATGGTGGTTAAAATTCCATTTGAGGACCTTGTGTATGTTAAGGTTATAATGGTGGTTAAAATTCCATTTGAGGACCTTGTGTTTGTTAAGATCACAATGGTGGTGTAAAGTCCATGTGTGGATCTTATGTTGTATGTCCCGTGATCTCGTTAGTGATGTTATACAACTACCAATGGGTGATGGTAAGGTCGTAATGGTGGTTAAAATTCCATTTGAGGACCTTGTGAATGTTAAGGTCATATGGTGGTTAAAAGTCCATATGAGGACCTTGTGTATGGTAAGGTCATAATGGTGGTTAAAATTCCATTTGGGGACCTTGAGATTGGTAGTGTGTATGAAGCGTGGGGACAACGCTTGTAATCCGCGTATCCGATTGTGTCTTGCGTAATGATGGTTTGTGAATTATCACTTGGAAGCCAATATAAAGTTCTTGAATATGATGAAACATGATATGCTTGAAATGATGCATGGTTGCATGAGAAGTGTGTAATGTTCTATGAGTGCATGTATTACTTGTTAGCTTGAACAAGTGTTAATTATCTATTGAGAATGGTGCATGTGTGCATGAAATCTCTTTAGTGCATTGAAGTCTTGCGAAGACTTGTTTTTAAAGGCATGTAATGTGAATATTGATTTTGTGGTTCATATGTTGCATTTGTTTAATGCATGAGATAGATTGAATGAGTAAGTGGGTTCAAAAGGTTTCGTGCTTTGAAAAGATTTTCAATGTATGGGAAAAGTATGATGTGAAGTGGAAGTGTTTTCCAAGGACCTTGTATTTAACTTTGCATATGATGTTCATGCATGGAATGGTTAAATTGATGGTTTTGCAAGGTTGTGCTTTGAAGTGAATTACTTAGCTTTTCTAAGCTAAGGGGTTGGTTTTCATGTTTGAACAATGCATGATTTAAAGCATGTTGTTAAAAAGGGTTTTCAAACATTGCTTTGGTTTATCGAATTATGTTGCTTTTAAAAGAGGTTTTATGATTCGCTGCATTGATGGTGTTTTGGTTTTGAGCATTCCTCACTAAGCATTATGTGCTTACGCTCCTTTTTGTCCATCAATGCAGATATTTGAAGTTGGAACAGCGGGAAGCAAGGGATTCAAAGAGAGCTCCACTTGAGATGTATGTCTCGGTTAATAGCTATAGATAATAAAGGCAATGGGGGAGAATCTCTTATGTTGATGTTTAATGAGATTGTGTATATTGGACAAGTTTGGTTTATGTTTTAGAACTATGTGGTTAACGCTTGCAACGTTTGAATCCTCTTGTTTTTAAGTCGTTATGCTTTGCTTCTTGTTTTAAAAGCATGATTGAGTGTTGGATGTGTTGAATGAGTTGGTACACCTTGGGGTGGTCTTGTATCTAGATCTTGATGCAATTATATTCCTTGAGTGTTGAATGACTTGCTGGTATGATTTGGTTGCCTTTGGAGCATGTTTGATGGATCAATTATGTAATAAACCAGCAAAATTTCTGCAATCTGGGCAGCCTGTTTCGGAACAGTTGCTACCGTTTCGGAACAGAGGGCCTGAAATGGCCTAGGCGTTCCGAAACGGGTGGAACCGTTCCAGAACGGTTTTGCTACTGCCAGGCCCTGTTCCGGAACTAGTTTCGGGACGGTCCCGCATTTCGGAACGGATCATCCCTGTTCCGAAACACCCGACCGTTGGGCACTGAAATTGTTGGTTAAATGTTTTGAAAACCTTGCGTTTTGGTCCTGATCTTTGTATATGCAATTGAATGAGTTTGGGAAGTCCGTTGGGGTTGAAATTTGACACAGAAGCATGAAACATGACTAATTTCATATTAGTAACTCAAAAGTTGGTTAAGTCCTTGTAATTTCCAGAATTTACGTTTTAGTCCCTAAATTCATGTTTTGTGCAATCGAGTCCCTAAATGTTTTCTGATTGCGATGATCTTTGAGTATGTTGATTGTATGAACATATCTAGGGTTAATGTGCATTTAGATAAGATTAAAAAGAAAAAAAGGGTCGTTAATCAAGGTTGACTTTCGGGTTGACTTTGGTTTTCCCCGTGTAAACTTCTTAATTCGGGTCAACCGTCTAGGCCGGGTTAAGGGGGTTACAGCCAATATCCAAAAATCATCTTTTAATGTTTCTTTGATATTTTAGGCTCTATGCATGAGATAAATGCAACATGATTCATAAGTTTGAGAGAGAATCTAGTAGTTACCCCCTTGGATGGATCACTCAAGATTTCACCACCTTTGACATAGTTGAACTCCCTTGAGTATGTCACCTCCTTTTCCTTAAGAGCCAAGTCCTTCAAGGCTTCAAGAAGTAGATCTTGTGCATCATCTTCTTTAGTTGGAATCTCATTCACCTTTGATGTTTGTCCTCCATCAATGGCTTCAACGATCCCTACATCATCATCATCACAAAATTCCTTCCTCGGAAGGAGGTAATCATCGAAAACAAAAATGTATTGACTCCTCAACAACCAAAGTTCTTTCATTAAATACTTGGTAGGCTTTAGATTTTAGGGAATAACCCAAAAATATTGTTTCATCACTTTTAGCATCAAATTTACCTAGGTTGTTTTTTCCATTGTTTAAAACAAAATATTTACAACCAAAAGGGTAGAAATAGCTAATGTTAGGCTTTTAGATTTTAAAATCTCATAAGGTGTTTTCTTTAAAATAGGTCTAATCATTACTCTATTAATAATATAACAATTCGTATTAGTGGCTTTCGCCCATAAACACTTAGGTAAATTATTTTCACAAAGCATTGTCCTAGCCATCTCTTCTAAAGTTGTACTTTTCCTCCCAACTACCCCATTTTGTTGAGGAGTGCGAGGAGCCGAAAAATTATAGTTAATATAATTTTCATTACAAAATCTTCAAAATCCATATTTTGATACTCGATTCCATGATCACTTCTAATATGTAAAAATTTAAGATCAAAATCATTTTGGGTAATATTTGTAAATATAATAAAATTTTCTAAAGCATCATCCTTAGTACTTAAGAATAGAACCCAAGTGTATCTAGAAAAGTCATCTACCAATACAAATGCATATGACTTACCACCCAAGCTCATAGTTCTAATAGACCCAAATAAATCCATTTGGATTAATTATAACACCCTACTAGTTGAAACATCATTAATGGGTTTAAATGAGGTTCTCTTTTGTTTACCCTTAGCACAAGCATCACATATTTTATCTAATGGAAATTTTAGTTTGGGTAAACCTCTAACTAGATTTTGGGAAACTAATTTTTCTAAAACACTTATGCTAGCATGCCCTAGTTTTCTATGTCACATCCATGCATCATTCTCATCACGTGCAACTAAACATGCATGGGATGAATGTATGTCATCTAAATGCACCATATAAATATTTCCTATGTGATGACCAATGAGTATTAATTCATTTTATTTTAATGTTCACAATTTTATACCTATTTTTATCAAAATGAACATAAAAACCTTTATCACAAAGTTGACTAATGCTTAAAAGATTATGTTTAAGACCATTGACAAGTAAAACATTTTCAATAAGAATGAATGAGAGATTACCAATAGAGCCAATAACCTCAATATGGCCTTTGGAGTTGTCACTGAAAGTTACCATTCCACCATGCTTTGGTTTGAGCTCTATGAATCTACTCTTGTCTCCGGTCATGTGTCTCGAGAAACCACTATCAAGGTACCACGCATTCTTACTTGAAGCTTTCACCTTGAAGCATTGCTCCTCCTACAAACAAAGAGATTAAGCTTTGATTTTTGGTACCCAAAATGATTTGGGTCCACGAGAGTTAGCTCTCAAAAGCTTGGTCCCCTTAGGAATCCAAGAAGTAATTGCATTTACATTATTAGAAACAATGAGTTTCTTAGGAAGCCATGCACTCCTAATTCTTTTAACTTTAGATTGCTTTTGTAAGTCTCTTTGTTTGGGTTAAAATGGTTTTCTCTTAATATATTGGGTTTTTGAAGAATTCTCCTTTTCAAAAGCATGTTTCCCAATAGTAAGAGAATTTTTAAGATTATCCACTTCCTCTGTGTGATAATATAATGAGTTTTTCTTGGTCTATGTTTTTCTTTTCAAGTTCATTAGTGACATTTACCAAGTATAAAAATTTCTTTTCTAATTCGGAATTGGTTTTGAAAAAGATTCATTTTGAAGTTTTAAATCGGAAGTGATTTTCTTATTTTTCAAAATGAACTCCTTGTATTTTTCAACCAATTCATCATAGACATTTTATAACTCATCATATTTATCATAAGTAAGAGATGAGTTAAAGTTTACCATGTGATCCTCCTCAAAGGCCATGAGGAAAAGATTGGCCAATTCCTCATCTTCCTCGAATGACTCCTCATCACTCCAAGTTTCCATTTGAGCCTTAAGCTTGTTCTTCTTCCCAAAGCTCTTCTTCCTCAATTGAGGGCAATCGGTTCAGATATGGTCGTGATTCTTGAACTCATAACAAGTGAGTTGATCTTTTTCTTCCTCTTTTCCTTTATTCTTGAAGTCTCCTCTTTTATTGAATTTTCTTCCTCGATTGGAATTCATTTATCGAGTGAATCATTTGGCCAACATGGCCATTTCTTCGTCGTCCTCCTCACTAGAATCGCTTTCGTTGTATAACGCTTTGAATGCGATTCCTAGCTTTTTCTTTTCAACCTCTTTCTTCTCTACCTTTTTCTCTTATTTCTTCTTCTTTCCCTTGCTTCATGATCTCGTGGGTGAGTAGAGATCCAACAAGGGCGTCTAGCTTTAGAGTCTTCAAATCTCGAGCTTCAATGACGGTTGTTCTCTTGCCATCCCAAGACTCCGAAAGAAAGTAGAATAGCTTCTAGACTAGCTTTTCTTCGAGAATAACTTCACCGAAGCCCTTTAGTCCATTGAAAATGACTGAGAACCGATCAAACATCTTGTAGACACTTTCGTCGGCTTCCATTTTGAAGTTTTCATAACTCAAATTGAGCAACCCGATCTTCGTCTCCTTGACGTCACTTGTTCCTTCATATGTAGTCTTTAGGGTGTCCCACACTTCTTTAGCACTTTCGATTGAAGACACCTTTGAGTATATGTCGGAACCGAGAGCACAAAAGATTATGTGCAAGGCTTTGTCATTGACTTGCAAACGTCTTCTATCTTCATCGGTTATTTTGGCTTTGGTCTTCAGAATAAGCCTTCCTTCACAAACTCTCTTCATTGGAATTGTGGGATCGTCCTCTATCACGTCCCACATCATGTAGTCATTTGATTTGATGAAGAGTCGCATCTAGTTCTTCCAATAAGAATAGTTATTCCCATTGAAGAATGGTGGTTTGGTGATGCATAGAGACTCGTAGAGGTTTTGGCCGGAGGTGGATGCAATAGCACGATGTTGATTGAAGTGCAATTGATCAAACTCTTCCAAGATCTACTCAAGAGGGTGTTAATCCTTCCAATGAGTGTAGCTCTGATACCAATTTTTGAGTTGATCAAACGATGGCTAAACATCAAGAGGGGTGAATTGGTGGAATAAAAATTGAAGGGTGCAAATAGATAATTTTAAAATGAAGACAAGGCGATTTTAGAGTGGTTCAGCTTCGAACAAGCTCTACATACACTACCTCAGCACCCTAATGAGAATTTCAACAATTTACTAACTTGAATTTGTCCCCTTTCTCGGCTAAGGAGGAAACCTTACAAATTGATCAATCTCTCTACCCAGAGATTGACCCAATATCACTCTTTACAAAAATGAAAGATAGGCAAACTTTGTATGTACCTCTCAAAGGCTAATTGTTTACCCAATTACACATAAACACTCCCCAAACTCTAAAAAGATTTATAATGAAAAACTCCAAATGAGTTGGGTACAAGAATTTGACTCTAAAGAGACAAGGGTTTGGAATGAATGCTTTGATGTTGCTTGAAGGTCCAATAGTTGTTGTAGTAGCTTTGGAGACTTGTTTTTATATATTCTCATTGATTTCTATACGTTTGGGTAGTTGAGATCATCAATAGAGTCGTTGGGGCTCTCTCTTCCCTCCATAAATGATGTTCTGCAACTACCCGTTTTGGAACACGAGGCCTTGTATCAAAACAGACACCAAAAAAGAAAGATTTGTTATGGGTAAAGAAGGCATGTATCGAAACGTTTTGAAACTGTAAATGGGTGTTTCGAAACATGCTAGGGGTGTATCGAAACACTTAACCAAATCTTCAAAAGTTTGTTTCTGACAAGTAACGGCTAGTATATTTAATGCTCGATTTTAAAAATACTTAACCCATGTATCGAAACGAGTATGAGCCGTTTCGAAACAACACTTAAAAATCAAAAGCCCAAATGAAGGTCGTATCGAAACGGGTATAGGCCGTATCGAAACGGTTCCTTCCAGTGGCAAAACGTATCGAAACACTTTGGGGGTGTTTCGAAACGCCTGGCAAATTTGTGTATTTTAGCTTTGAAACACTTAGAAAAATATATGAGGTTTAATTTTTTACTTCAAAACATTTTAAGTGTAAATTTTACTTGTCAAAAGTAAGTATTTTGATTACTTAAAAATTTATTTACTTTACAATTTGGCTCTTAAATTATTTATTATATCAAAATCAAATATTGATTTTACAACTTTTCAGTTTAATTTGGATTGTCGTGTAAATTATTAACTTGGATACACCACACTCTTTTTCCTACAATTTAAATTTATGGAAGTTTTTTTTAAAGAGGCGTGTATTCAAGCAATACTTTGTATGATCGTTATATCTTAATCATACAACTATATTTCAAAAAAAAATATGAAAAAAATGATAAGGTGAAATAAAAAAAATATTTTTTTGAGTTTTAGTTCAGCACTAAAGCATCACATCATGTTGTTATTAATAAGTTAACAGTCTAGCCAGGCCAAATATGCTTTATTTACGAATCTTAAAATGTTAGTGGGCTTGGTGCTGTTTATTTTTATAATGTTCTCAAACTGAAATATATTATTAATTTAGGATGATGAGGTGATGAATGATGGCCTGATTGATTCACGTGATGCGCATGTTCACCTAACGATGTCACCATACATGTTCAATGCCACATGTTGACTTCTGATTTGTCAATAAATAAAAAGTTGTCCCCCATATAATATAAATGCAATTGTTGAAATTTGATTTTAAGCTGTTGATCTGTTTCAGCGGATTAATGGAAAAATTTTAGGTTTAAGGGGTGCATTGAATATGACGTCTTTTAATTGGATTAAGTAATTAAAGTTGGGTTGATATTTTGAAATTGACTATTAAATTATTAATACATTTTTTATATTGTGCTTTTTATTCCTCTTATATTTTGTATGCTTTATTACTATAATTTGATTTAAGAAATTATGTATTTGCGTTTTATATATATGTTATATCTTGAGGAAGTTGTGTAAGTTTATAACATGTTTGTGTTATCTTCTTTCAAAGTAGTATAAATTTACGCAATTTTTCACACAATAATTCATTGTATGGATTTTTATTTTTCTGTATTTGTGTCATTTATATTATTTTTGTGTATGACATGATTAATTATTTCACTATGTTATATTGGCGTAATTTCTTAATGCAACCATGTTTTGTATAGATTATTATAGTGATTTTTTTTTGTTATATGCAAGTTTGTCTTACAGTTTATGTCTGAGGTGTGAGGCTGCCCTTCCCAACAATGTCGTTTTTAAGATTCAAACTCACGTCCTCTCCTTAAGAGTGCAATGTGTCTTACCAATGCACCTAACATTTGTTGGTAGATTATTATAGTAATTTAATTTGAATTCTAAAATTACTTTTAAGAAATAAAATCAATGAATATGTACATTAATATAATTAATATAAGGATAAATTGTATAAATGGTCACTGAATTTTTAGTGTTTTCATTTTGGTCACCAAACTCTTAAAACTTGCGTTATAGCCACTGAACTTTTAGTTTGCTTTCACCACGGACCCCTCTCATTACCTTCTGTCAGAAGTTGTTGATGTGGCACGTTAGTTTTTGTTTTTCATGAATAAAATAATGGGTAAACTACATTATTCATCACTTAACTTTCTTCTCACTCCTACTTTTGTCACTGGAGTTTAAAATTTTCAATTTAATAACTTAACTTTTGAATTGTTCTTAGTTTGGTCACTCTTGAATGACATAGTTATACAAATCGAAAAAATTAATTTCGCTACATATTTTTTAAATAAATTGTTTCGATTCGATTACGGTTCACAGTTTTAAGCAAAATAGATTAACCGATCTGATCAATTATATATACAATATTGAAAAATTGGACAAATTAAACTCGTAATAACAAATATTGAAAAATTGGATTTTAAGAGAATGCCTAATAAAAACTATTAAAAAAATCAGACCCCTAATAACAAGCATTGAAAAAAATTAACTCCTAATAACAAGTATTGAAAAAAAAATTAAATTTTAATAGTTAAACTATCATTAAAATAAAACACTTAAACTTACTTCACATTTTCCTAATAATAGATATTAGGGTTCAATATTTATTAAATTCTAATTACAAGTAGGGGTGAACGTTCGATCGAGTCAAATCAAAAAATTTCGAGTTATTCGAATTGACGAGTCATATTTTACAATTCAAAATTTATTTGAATTTTTTTTATTTGAGTCGAGTTTAAGAAATTTGAGTCTAGTCGAGTTTTCGAGTTCCTATAAAAATTTAATTGTAATTATTTATCATGTTATAACACGTTTTGATTCCAATTTAAACGGCTTTATCTAATCATATAAGATATATATATATATATATCTTCATATTTTTTTAAATGTTGCAATATTTCTTCATATTTTTATATATCGGTATGTATATATCATTAAAAATTGAGGGACTCGTCTTGAACTTAAAAATAAATCCACTAATTACTAAAAAATTCGAGTTATTCGAGTTATTCGAATTTCCATTTTACAACTCAAACTTTATTTGAAATTTTTACGAGTTGAGTCTGTGAAATTTCGAGTCGAGTCAAGACGAGTCGACTATTTTCGCCTCGAGTCGAGTTATTCAATTTTTTCTACTCGAATCGAATTTTGCTCACCCTTAATAACAAGTATTAAAAAATTAAACCCTAATAATAAATATTAAAAAGTTAAATTATCATTAAAATCAAACACTTATAATTATGAACATTAGGCCTTGAATAAGGATGGGCCCTAGGCGATCGCCCTTATGATCCACCCTCAGAGATGACCCTGATGATTATTAACCTTGTTGACACGACAGTCAAATGTAAAAAATGTGAATGATTGCATAATAGAAAAAATTGATTGACATTTTTTTGGAAAGCTTGAGGGTTTGATTTTTTCTTTTTTGAAAAATATGAGATTTATTTAATTTTTTAATAAAAGTAAAATTTTTGAAATGTACATAAATATAAAAATAATTTAAAATAATTAAAAAATTTATAAACTAATTGAAGAAAAGCAATAGAAATTTTGAAAATGGTTAAAAATATGCAGGAGAGTATAAAAATATTAAAAAAATTAATGAGTAATCGACATTTGATCTCAAGTTCTCTCTCCAATAACTCATTATTTTTTCATAATCAGACGAACAACTTTTAATTGTATTAACAAAATATACACCTCAAAAGTAAAAATAAAAAAACAAAAGAAAATCCGAATATTTAATATTATCATCTTAGTAAAACCAAGTAGCTAAAATATGTAGCGACAATCTTACATAGTTGTCGTCAACTTTTTCTCCTCTTTAGCTACCCCATTACATAGCTAAAGGTAGAGGCCTCACTCTCCTTTATATTTCCTTCTCAAAAAGCTTGAATCATCCTCAAGGTTTTCATCCATGGCGAAAGCTTTCTCCCGCATCAACGGCAACCCAATGTTTTATTTTCCCTCTACACCAAATCCCAACCCTCCATTTCCTTTACTTTTGCCTTTTAACAAGCCTTCCAAGGTTACCATGTCATGTAACCGGTCTTATTGGGCCTCCATAAGCGAAGACATCGAAGCTCATCTCAAGCAGGCCATTCCGGTACGCGAACCGCTCGCTGTGTTCGAGCCCATGCATCGTTTGACGCTCACCGCCCCACGGAACACCGCTCCGGCTTTATGCGTGGCCGCTTGTGAGCTGGTCGGCGGTCATCGTGACCAAGCTTTGCCGGCGGCATCTGCGATTCACCTCGTTTATGCAGCTTCGTTCTTGCATGAGCATATTCCACTGACTGAAAGCTCTAGGCCGAAGTCCAATGTTGAACATGCATATGGCCCAAGCATTGAGTTACAGATTGGGGACGCAATGATACCATTTGGGCTTGAGCTCTTGGCCGAATCGGATGATCCAACACAAAACAACTCGGACCGGATTCTACGTGTGATGGTTGAGATCACACGTAGTATAGGTTCGCAGGGAATGATTCATGGACAGTACTACAAAGTAGAGCCTCATGAATCCGACGATAACGAGTCGAGCGTCGTCGAAGAAATCGAGCGTGTGTCCGAAAAGTACGAAGGAACATTGTATGGTTGCGCGGCTGCCTGTGGGGCAATAATAGGAGGGGGAAGTGAAGAGGAAATAGAGAGAATGAGAAAGTATGGTTTACATACAGGAAAAATACATGGAATTATGAACAGAATTGGAAGCATGGACAAGGGTTGGATGAAATCAACGGTGGAGGAGCTAAGAAACTTGGCTGGCAATGAATTGAGAGGGTTCGATGAAGCAAAGGTTAAAGCAATATTGAACTCGCAGTTCAGTTTGATTGATTCGTTGTACTGAAACAAATGATTGAAATAAAGCAAGTTTCAAAGTATGTTTTTTTTGTTATGAATGATCGTAAATATTTTATTCAAATTAAGAAAAATAACCACTTTAATCAACTGAGCTAATTTCTGGGTTACTAGATAATTTTACCAATCGATGAGTTAAAACCAAAGTGAATGCTTTAATTGTTTATGACTTAAGACAAGTTAAAGGATTCTAATATTGTAACTCAGTGAATGAGTTCGAACTTAGTTCCACTTGACTATGTATTTAATCATATGACAATTGTTGTTGATTACATTCAATTCATTTCGTACCCACGTGACTAAATGTGCATTGAAAAGTTTAATATTGCAAGGAAATCATTTAGCAGCCTCTAAAAATCCTTGAGATAATAAGAGATTGAATTTGATCAGATTTTGTAATGGTCCAACAAAGAGTAATTTTTACAACTCAGTTTTTTCATTCAAAATATCAAGATTCAAATCTTAGATAATTTTGTTGGTGTCAATTTTAGACGACACTGAAAAAAAGTAGAAATGATGGCTGAAAAAAGATTTGTGGGCGGTGATTGGTGGTTCACTCGTCTTTGGACGGGCCAAGAGTCACGAGAGACGGTGGTTGGTCAGAGAATCGAGCGGTTCACCCCTAGTTATATTGAGGTCAAAAACCGCAAACAGTGTAAAATGAGTAATCAAAATCATGTGGAGGAGAGAGAGTGAGAGGATGGTCGATGTGGGAGAGTCGTCCCCTTTATCTTCAGTCATGAAGGTATTTATGTACATTTGATGTTGTAGATGGAGTGATGGTTGATGAGACCGTTCTAGGCCTAGTGATGACTACCGATAGGCTGGTAGGTAATAGTTCGGCTGCTAGTCTGCAAGGTCAAGCTGGCGAATCAAGGTATTTGAAGATTATCTTGTCGTGGCGTAGCGGTCGAGCCCAGGAGTCTTCGGAGGCTAAAGGGGTCTGAAGGTGCAAGAATGTTCGTATAAGGAACTTCAGGCTTCGTGATGTCGGAGTGTGGTGCGGAGACAATGGTATTACCTTCGGAGGTGAAGTGTTTCGAAAGCGTTTGACGGAGACAACAAATCTAGTACCCTATCCTGCTAGATCAATTGGTTATATAAAAAAACTTTACACAAACTTGTATATCTACTCTTTAGAACCTAAAATCTTAACCTCTGATTCTATCCTCTAAAATTTAAATCTTAAACTATAATTCTTAAACTTCAAATTCTAACTATAAACGCTAAACAAAATATTTAAAATAAAAAACGTGTGTAGAATAATTTTCTAAAAAAATATAAAATTTGGCTTTCCGACTTTCCGTTGTTTGTCAACATTGTGTTTTGAAACCAGCGTTGCATTGCATTGCATTGCATTGGATAGCATTTGGTGGGTAATGGAGGGTGTCCTTAAATAAAACCAAAGAGATGGCTTCGAACGATGCCTTCTTGAACTTGTGAAAAGCCTTTCTGCTTCATTGGCCTCTCCCAACCAAATTGCACTATTAAATTCTAGCCCTCAAAAGCTATAAAGGGATTCGATTAAAATTTCTATTTAATTTATTAATTGATTAATTTAGATTAAGTACCGTAAATTTTTATTATAAGAAAATAATATAATGTCAGAAAATGTTCTTAACATTTGACTAAATAGTCATTTTAGCTCATATTCTTTTTTAAACAATTTAACCCTCAACGTTTCATTTTGGGTCAAAATGACCTCTCTATGAAAAAAATTGCTAGTAAACTGACGATAAATAACATGAAAATCTTACAGGACAGTGCACGCCGCAATAACAGTGTCATATAGACAAATACGCTGATTTTACAGAATGACACATGAGTCAAAAAAATAATTTTAAAAAATTGTCAAAAAATATAAAATATTTTTTCTTCTGACGTGTCATTCTTTCAAGTCATTTCAAGATGCTTATCGTCATTTGACTAACAATTTTTATCCGCAGAGAGCCATTTTAACTAAAAATAAAACGTTAAAGGGTTAATTACTTTAAAAGAATTAGGGACCCAAATAACTATATGCCTAAAAAAATCAGAATTTAAATATACCACCATACTTAGAAAATCTAATTTCTCCTTATTAATAATATTAGATACAACTTGAAAATTGATTAGAATACAATAAAATGACACATTAATATATTGATTTTATATTATAAAATTATATGAATACAAATACACGAACTTTACTCACAATTCTTTCGTTAAAAGACATCCTACTACCAACAACCATGGTTTAGTGAACGAGATATTAGATCTTTTAAGAATACGGTTTGAATTTTAATATTATAAAAAATTAATATATTTTAAAAAAATTAATTAGATTGAAAAAATCGCATATCATTGCCTTTATAATACTCGAATTGAATTAACCATTTAATAGATTTGATACACTTATATTATATTAGATTTTGGGTATTAAAACTTTTGAAAGGAAATTAATTCACTTGATGTACGCGGTAAACAAATCAAATGAATGAAAATTAAGAATTTATGACCTTTCGATTACGTAGCTAAAACAAAAGGCTTATTCAAAAAAAAGCTAAAACAAAAGGCAAATTACAAGTCAAAGTCAACTTTTCCTACCTAATCCCCACCGTTTATCATCTATCCAACGGTCCAAATAAAACCCGCCATTTTCTCTCCACGTATATAAACCCCATTTCACTGTCGCGATAATCTCTCGTTTCTTCTTCAAAGCTCACTGCGAGAAGCTGCCACCACCATTTCCCTTTCCAGCAGCTTCTTCAATTAATATTAATATTAATATTAATAATAAATTTATAGTTACAAATTCTTATAGAATTAGAGAAATTGGAAAGCTTTAACGATGTATTGTCGGGCGCGATTTGCCTCGAGGCTAGCTTCGACGTCGACGGCGTCGTTTTCACCTTCTATGTGTAGTAGAGTTTCGCCGTCTTCTGCTCCTTCTTCTCTTTCGTTTTGGAACCAGAAGTACCGGTCTTTGAGCTTCTCGTCTTCACTCCGGTCGCTGAGATGGAGCCGCGGCGTGGATTGGAGGTCTCCGGGGAGCCTGCGAGCTCAGGCGAGGAATTCTGTTCCGGTTATGGAGAGGTTCCACCGGAGGATAGCTACTACTGGTATATATATTTCTCTTTTGTTTTCGGTTTTTTAAACTATATTGCTTTTTGTGTTTTTTTCGCATTATGTTGATTTTGCTTGTATCGTGTTGCTTTAGTAGATTATTTGAGAACCTTTTTGTGTTAATGGGAGGAAAATAACTATTTTGCTGTTGATTTTGACGAAAAAGTCTTTTAAACTTTTTTTAGTGCTTAACGAAATGAGGGCTAATGGCGGGAAATAGTCTTGTTTTATAGTTTATGCTTTATACTCCTTTATGAGAAAAATGTAAGATTCATGTTTAAAGAGGGTTCTTTTTCCTCATGCATTCTATGCAGCTTCAGAACATCCTTTCAAGGGAGTGGTGACGAGTCTTCCCAAGCCTGGGGGTGGAGTGTTCGGCAAGTTTTATAGCTTACCGGCTTTGAATGATCCACGAATTGGTATGTTTCTAGTTTCTACAACTCGTACTTTACCTACTTTACTTCAAGTTCATGGTTGAAGTGGGGTTTGTTTCTACACATCACATTAAGTTATGGATTATACTTGTCTAAAATGCTAATGAATATTGTGTATTAAGGACATTCGTTCTTGCACTTGCAATTATGTATCACTGCACAAAATGACACTTTCTTCTGTTCTTCATCATATATGCAGACCGTCTGCCATACTCGATAAGGATCCTTCTGGAATCTGCTATCCGCAATTGTGACAACTTTCAAGTTACAAAGGATGATGTTGAGAAGATCATTGATTGGGAGAATACAGCACCGAAGCAAGTTGAAATTCCCTTCAAGCCTGCTCGTGTACTCTTACAGGTTTGTTACATAATGTGAATGTGAATCATATCGTGAAACTAGGATGTGTTTTCACGTTGTAAATGTTTGTATTATGTACCAGGATTTTACTGGAGTGCCAGCTGTAGTTGACCTTGCTAGCATGCGGGATGCTATGAAGAATCTTGGCAATGATCCTAAGAAGATTAATCCATTGGTTTGTAATTGACCCTTATGGGAACTTTTTCTCTGTACACTGGCTTTGGTTTCTTTAATCAGCGGATGATGTGTGGATAAAATGAGATCCATTTTGCTTTTAGGTTCCAGTAGATCTTGTTGTTGATCATTCAGTTCAAGTTGATGTTGCAAGATCTGAAAATGCAGTACAAGAAAACATGGAACTTGAATTTCAGAGGAACAAGGAGAGATTTGCTTTCCTTAAATGGGGCTCATCTGCTTTTCATAATATGCTTGTTGTTCCTCCTGGTTCTGGAATTGTTCACCAGGTAAAGACATTTTGCATCTTACACTTACATTGGGATTCTTCCTCTATCAGATATTTTTAGGTCCTTTTAAGGCTCATAATTAGGAATGTATAGTAAATCATATACTGAATCAATGCCTCACTATTTTTGGTTCTGTTTTAGTACTTTCACATTGAATACATCTCTTGACGAATTTGCAGGTTAACCTGGAATATCTTGGACGTGTTGTTTTCAACACTGATGGAACACTCTACCCTGATAGTGTTGTTGGTACTGATTCCCATACAACTATGATAGATGGGTTAGGAGTTGCAGGTTGGGGAGTTGGAGGAATTGAAGCAGAGGCAGCAATGCTTGGCCAGGTAATCTTTTCTCTAGCTACTCGTATGTAGATCTGAGTTAAAAGGGCTTACACTAGGCATTGTTATCTAACTGAAAGCTTGGTTGTACTATTTTCTCTAATGAATTATTTTTGCAAATTTGAAAGCCCATGAGCATGGTGTTACCTGGTGTTGTTGGATTCAAGTTGTCTGGCAAATTGTGTGATGGTGTCACGGCTACCGACATGGTTTTGACTGTGACACAGATGTTGAGGAAGCATGGTGTTGTTGGCAAATTTGTTGAGTTTTATGGTTTGCTCTATGATCACAAGTCTATCAACAAAGAATATTTTACAATTAACGTCCAATGTAAGGCTTTAATAATCATTTTTATTATTTTTAATGTGCATGTAGGTGAGGGAGTGGGTGAATTATCATTGGCTGATCGAGCCACAATAGCAAATATGTCGCCTGAATATGGAGCAACCATGGGCTTTTTCCCTGTAGATCATGTAACACTGAAGTATCTTAAGCTGACTGGTAGAAGTTATGAGACAGTGAGTTCGCTTTTTCCATGGGCTTCTCTATCGTGTTAGTTTTCCCAATATAGTTTATTTGATGAATGTTATACTGAATGGTTGGGAATATGCTTTTTACATATCAGGTGTCAATGATAGAAGCATATTTGCGTGCAAACAAGATGTTTGTTGACTACAATGAGGTAATCTTTCCTCAACGCATCTTGATAGGAATATATATTTAGATAGAATCATTTATCTGACGTTATGGCCCTTTTTCCATGACCAGCCTCAACAAGAAAGAGCATACAGTTCTTATTTACAGTTGGACCTTGCTGAAGTTGAACCCTGTATCTCAGGGCCAAAGCGGTATGGATGTTACCTCCTTTTTCCTTTTAATACCTCTTTTTTTTTTTATCTTCGTCTTATTGACAGTTTTCTTTGATGCTTTTTTAATAGGCCTCATGACCGAGTTCCATTGAAAGAAATGAAGGCTGATTGGCATGCATGTCTGGATAACAATGTAGGATTCAAGGTTAGACACAAACAGTTCCATTGCAACCAGTTCATCACAAATCCCTTGTTTGATGTCTTTCCATTGTGTTAGTTCGTTAGAAGAAAGTTCAAACTCTCGTAAGGGTGTTGGCTTTAAAGTTTGAAACTTTGAAGTTCCTAGGTTCCCTTGTGTATCCTCAGTCCCATTAAGCCTTCGTATATACCTTTGCAAAACTTATCATTTCTCCATCCTTCGTCAGTCTAGAAGAATAAATTTTGAGCATGTTTTTTTATACATTTATTTATATCATGCCATAATTTTGTAATCCTTGTTGCAGGGTTTTGCTGTGCCAAAGGAAGAGCAGAATAAAGTTGCTAAGTTCACATTCCATGGCATGCCAGCCGAACTTAGGCATGGAAGTGTTGTAATTGCAGCTATAACCAGTTGTACAAACACATCAAACCCTAGTGTTATGCTCGGGGCTGGGCTTGTTGCTAAGAAGGCTTATGAACTAGGTTTGGAGGTTAGTCTTAGCTTCTTTTATGTCATCTCTGCTTTTAACCATCTGAGGTATGAACATATCTGGA
Source organism: Hibiscus tridactylites (assembly GCA_958450335.1). NCBI lineage: Eukaryota > Viridiplantae > Streptophyta > Magnoliopsida > Malvales > Malvaceae > Hibiscus > Hibiscus tridactylites. The sequence goes on from OY288282.1 coordinate 55,812,524, forward strand.
CTTGGAAATTAATTTGTAGGAAGTGAATTAAACTTGAACTGTGATCTTGAGTTTCACCACTCTTGCAAAAAAAATGGTCATTTTGGGAGTTGTTTTGTATTATACTTGAGTTCCATTCTCGCATATCAGGATCTCTTTATAGGAACTTGTGGATCTTACTTGTGTGTGTTTTTATGACCCAGGTCAAGCCATGGATTAAAACAAGTCTTGCGCCTGGATCTGGAGTTGTTACAAAGTATTTGCTTCAGAGGTATGTTGGTTGCCTCTGATATTTTCTTTAAGAAGTTTAGTTATCCCTATTACTCCTATCTTATCATTTTAAAAGAAAATATCTCGGTAAACAGTAATATCTTACTCGGTTTTGGTGTCTATAGTGGGCTGCAAAAATACTTGAACCAGCAGGGGTTTAACATTGTTGGTTATGGCTGCACAACCTGTATCGGGAATTCTGGAGAACTTGATGAGTCAGTTGCTTCAGCAATTTCAGAAAATGGTAAAAAAAATTCTTTGTAGCATGCAAAATCCGCTTCTTCATCACTCGAAAAGTGCTAGCAGTTCTCTTGGTAGTTTTGGGGCCATTGTCATAAGTGCGAGAATTAGTGGATAATATCTACTGACAATTAAGTTTTTGGCAAGTTGCTAACTGTGCTGATATTTCCAGTTCTAGACTTTAGGCCAATCCTTATTTCATTTTAACTCAGGCATCTATTTTAAGTTTGCTCTATTGGTTCTTTTTCCTCTACTAATCTGCCTTAACTAATTTTCAGCACCTGCTTTTTACTTGGTCTCTTTCTAGTTTCTCTCTGCCTTTGTGCCTTGCTCACTGTCATTTAGCATCATTTACAATTACGTTGATTACTGTTTCAGATATCATCGCTGCAGCAGTTCTTTCCGGGAATAGAAACTTTGAAGGTCGTGTTCATCCCCTAACCAGAGCCAACTATCTTGCTTCGCCTCCATTGGTTGTTGCCTATGCCCTTGCTGGCACGGTATGTGTATAATCATTAGTCATTACCTGTATCATCTATGTTTTCTATTCATTTTGGTAATAATGGAAATGCAGCGTCTAGTAGTTTATCTTATATTTTGGATTAATCATACTGCACAATTATAGGCAATCCAGTTGATACCATTCATGCAATGCAATGTGGTTTTGAAAATTAGGAGCTGCAGGTTTTCTGTTGTTAACTCATTTGCCAAATAGTGAGTTCAGATTCATATATGTTAGCAAATCTTTAGGTCCTTTCTCCTTATTTTCAGGTTGATATAGACTTCGAGAAAGAGCCTATAGGGACAGGAAAGTCTGGTAATAGTGTATATCTCAAGGATATATGGCCTAGCAATGAAGAGATCGCACAGGTACATACTGCGTACGATTACTTGAAAAGAGACGATATTGCCTAATATTTTGAGCCCACATGATACGGAATTCTGTTCTGTGGCAGGTTGTTCAATCTAGTGTATTGCCTGATATGTTCAAGAGCACCTACGAAGCCATCACAAAGGGCAACCCGATGTGGAATCAACTTTCTGTCCCTGCTTCCACTCTCTATTCTTGGGATCCGAACTCAACATACATTCATGAGCCTCCGTACTTCAAGAACATGACCGTAGAACCACCAGGACCGCATGGAGTGAAAGATGCCTATTGCTTGCTCAATTTTGGGGACAGTATAACTACCGATCACATCTCTCCTGCAGGTAGTATCCACAAGGATAGCCCTGCAGCTAAGTATCTTCTTGAGCGTGGGGTGGACCGGAAGGACTTCAATTCTTATGGTAGTCGTCGAGGTAATGATGAAGTGATGGCAAGGGGAACATTTGCCAATATCCGCATTGTCAACAAGCTCTTGAAGGGAGAAGTCGGTCCGAAGACTATTCATGTTCCAACAGGAGAAAAGCTTTATGTGTATGATGCAGCAATGGTGAGTGTTAAACATTCCAATTTAAAAATCCGCTGCTCCGACATAGACAGTTGTAATTTCTAGTAGTGAAATATTGTCCACTTGCAGAGGTACAAGGCCCTTGGGCAGGACACAATTGTATTAGCTGGAGCAGAGTATGGAAGTGGCAGCTCACGAGATTGGGCTGCCAAGGGTCCAATGCTACTGGTACGGGCGACGACATGTTCATGTTTTTGTCTTTAGGCTTGTCTCTGTTATCTCTTACCTATTCATCTCAAACCGGTTTTCTGGTTTGTTTAGGGAGTGAAAGCAGTTATAGCCAAGAGCTTTGAGAGAATCCATCGTAGTAATCTTGTTGGCATGGGAATCATTCCGCTTTGTTTCAAGCCCGGTGAGGATGCTGATACTCTCGGATTAACCGGCCATGAACGTTATTCAATCGACCTTCCTAATAAAATCAGTGAGATAAGGCCAGGCCAAGATGTTACCGTCACAACTGACTCGGGCAAATCCTTCACGTGTACCGTCCGCTTTGATACCGAGGTATGTCGATAGTGACTGAAGGAGAAAGAGGGATGGTTTTCTTTAATTTCATCATAGATTTGTTAATGTTCCCAAGAATTGGTGTGCAGGTGGAATTGGCATACTTCGACCACGGTGGCATTCTTCCATTCGTTATCCGTAACCTAAACAAAGAGTAGAGTAGTTTCAGAATCGTATCACATCTATTTAAACTAATAAATTAGAACAATAAAAAGAAATTATATACAATTTGAAAGCATGGGATGGAATTTTTGAAGGATCTGATTCGAGTCTCACGTCTGACCCTTTATATTGATTGACACATGTCACAAACTGAATTACGATGGGTGATCAAAATCGACTTTGATGGTTATTTTGCAAGTTTTTGAATTTGGACGACCAAAAAAAAGTTTTGATAGTTGGGTGACCACTGTATAGTTCATCCTACAACTTAATTAAGCAATATTTAGAAACTTAGACTTCGGTTGGTAGAGTGGAAGAAAAATTGGAAGGATAGAAGATTGAAGGATGGAAAAATAAGAAAATAGAAAATATATTTTTTCTTCCTATTTGTGTGGATAAATTTTTTTGAAGAAAAATAAGTTTCACTCCTAAAAAACTAGAAGGAAAATTGGAAGGATGGAAAATTGCTTGATATAATAAAAAAAAAGTGGGAGAAAACAATTAAGCTTTAAAAGTTGTAATTTAGTACAATATTTTTAATTTTATTATTTTTATTCAATTTAAAATTAACCATATTTGTTTCTAGTTTTTATAATTTAATTTAATATTTTTAATATAATTTTATTTTTTTTAATTTAATTTTTAATTTTTTCTTTAATTCAAATTTGACTTATATGTATTTTTATTTTTTATAATTGAGTCTAATATTTTTAATATGCTTTTATTTATGTCCATTTTAGTATATAGGTTTTTTATTTAATCCGAAATTAACCTCTATTTTTTTCTTATTTTTATAATTTAGTCTAATACTTTTATATTCTAATCCCGAGAGTTTGACTGTCAATGTAACACCTAATACATGGTACAAACGAATCTAACTCAAATATTGAATGCTACAAATGGCTCATTTGTGGCCTAAAACAAATTAAAAGACAAGCATATTTGATTACATGAAAGTAAACAACCAACATAAACATAAAGGGGAATAATTAACTAAAGTCACCAAAGAAAATAAACAATTTAACAAAAATACATTTTGGTAATTTTACAAGATTTGAACCTAAAAAACATTTAAAACTCAAATAAAAGTTTAATACAAGTTGAAACATTGTATACCTCTATTTTGCTAAAAAAAAGTTCAAATCGAAGTAAATTTAACTGAATTGGGGTTTAGGAACTAAAATGTAAATAATTCATAAGTTAGAATTCAAGTTAAAACTCAATTTAGGTTTGTTTTAGACTCATTAATTGCAATTAGACTTAATGGTAAATTCATGTTGAAATTGAAATTGAAATAGAGTGTTAATTGCAAAAAATAAGTAGTTTATAAGACATTTTGAAAATATTCATAAAATATAGGGTTCAGTTTTTTAAAAAGTGAAATTAAACATTCATTTTGAAATAAATATCATCATTAACATGTAGACCAAATTTTAGGTTAATCCGAGTTAAAACAAGTCCTTAATTGCTATTATAAAATTAGTGACTAAAATGTAAAGTTTGATATTACAAGATGATAGACTGATTTATAAAATAGAGGTCAATTTCAAGTTAAATAAATTTTTAAGGATTAAATTGAACAAAAAAATTATAGTAAAAATATTAGATAAGTTATAAAAAATAGAAATAAATAGGGTTCAATTTCATATTAAATAAATATTTTAGGGACTAAAGTGAACAAAAATATTATTATATTAATAATATTGAATTTAATAGTAAAATAAAAATAATGATAAATTTTAGATTAAATAAACTTTTAGAGACTAAAATAACAAAATAAAATCATAATAAAAATATTAGAGATAATCATAAAAATTAATTATAAATATAATTAAAATTAAATTATTTTTTTAAACACAATTTTATAATTTTGTAATTAAAGTGAGATAGCTTTCGTTTTTCTTTCCTATTTACCACCTAATTTAAAGAAAAAAACTAATTGTATAGAAGCAAAAAAAAACTACATCTCCTCCTATTTTCTTTCATTCTAATTTTTTACTCTATCAAACTATCTTTAAATTTAATTTATTTTCGATTTTCTTTTTTCTCTTTCTTCCCTTTCACTTTTACTCTTTACCGAGCAAATCTTAAAACAAATATCTACAGAAAAAACAGTTTACTTTTTTTTTTGATAAAAGTATGTGAACCAAAATTGATTTTGATATAACATCTAAACTTATGGACCAATTTGCAAAACAATAAATTTTCAAGTACTCCTTAAAGTCTCACTATTGACAAGTATTTACAAAATAATATCTCAAGACAAATTCTTAAAATGATAAATTTTCAAGTACTCCTTAAAGTACTCCTTAAAGTTTTTTCATTCTAATTTTTTACTCTTTCAAACAGTCTTTTTCCATGTGTTTTCAAGTTAAACTACACAAAAACGCCCAGCGTATCGATACCCTTAGGCGTATTGATATGGTTTTTAGCCACTGAAATTTTAATGGACATAGCGTACCGATACGGTGTTACCCCGTATCGATACGATATTCATTTGGGCAACAATTTCAATGATATCGTACCGATACGCTTTGCAACCGTATCGATACGATAAGCTTATTTTTGTAAAATCTTTGCATTTAATTTTCAACCGTTGACTTGTCAGTTAGTTGGTATCCCAATATTTAAATGACCGTTATACCGTACCGATACGCTAAGTATGCGTATCGATAGGCTTTTTAAGAAAACCAAACTTGAGATTCCAGTGAGCAAATCCAGTATCGATACGCCCTTCCGTATCGATACGTCCCTTAAAACCGTATCGGTACGCCTTCTAAGCGTATCGATACGCGATGTTTTCAGTCACAACTGTTGGGTTGTGTGGAGCTCGATTCACTCAACCAATTATGCTCACCAAGTGGTGGAGAGGTGGATATTTGGGTGGAAGGGTTTAGGAAGCTAGAAAGATAAAAGACACAATGATTTATAGTGGTTCGGCCTTCTAACAAGCACCTACATCCACTACCTTAGCTTCCCACTAAGGATTTCACAATCAATCCACTAATTGATACGTCCCCTTTTCTAGGATTAGGAGGAAACCCTTACAACCGATCAAGCTTCTACCCAAGCCTTGATCAAAACCCTCTTTTACAAAGAGACAAATGAAAGCAAACTTAAACCCTCTAATAGGTGTTTGTTTGCACACTTAAGCACTCACCCAAAACCTAAAACACTTGAGCAAATTTGACAATTTTGGCTCACTAGTGTTTGTCTATACAAAGAAATGACAATTTAAGTACAAAGACAATTCTTGATCATTTGTTGATTGACAATTGAAGCATTAGTCTTCTCTTGATGCTTGAAGGTCCCTTTTATACTCCCAAATGAGTTTATAGCCGTTTAGGACCGTTGGGGTTGAAATAGAGTCGTTGGAGCCTTTAATTCCCTCCATAAATGCAGTTCTGCAGCTCCCCGTTTCGAAACGCTTGAACCCGTTTCGGAACACCCTCAATATAGAAAGAGTCGTTGCAGTCTGTCAGGGTACCCGTTTCGGAACACCCCTTTGCCGTTTCGGAACGCGTATCGGAATGCCCTCAGCCCGTATCGAAACGACCTGCATTTAAAAGTTAGTTGGGAAAGAGCCGTTGGGGTTTATGACCGTTGTGGTCAGTGCCACGTGGGCGTATCGAAACGGCCTAGCCGTTTCGAAACGCTAAGACTCGTTTCGATACGAGTATCGAAACGTTTTGGCCACTGGAGGCACCTGTTTCGAAACGCCCTAGGGTGTTTCGAAACACTTGGTCAGTTTTGTGAAATTTGACCTTTAAAAACATGAAAAACCTTTATGAAAAATTCCTTAAATATTATTTCAAGTTGTTTGGACTTTGGAGATGTTTTAAATACTTTTTAAATCAGTCCAAAACATTTTTCAATTATTATATCAAAACATTAGTTCTACAACAACAACTCTTTTCTCTTTGATACAGGTATCAATACACCCCCTACCCGTACCGATACGGTAGGCAGCAGAGCTGCATTTATTGCGGGAAAAATACTCTCAACGACTCTATTGATGATCCCAACTACCCAAACGGCTAGAATTCAATACAAGGGTATAAAAACAAGTCTCAATTGAACAAGCAACAACTATTGAACCTACAAGCATCATCAAAGCACTCAAATTCAAACTTTGCACCCTTAGAGTCAAATTCTTGTACCAAACTCTTGTGTTCTCAATTGTTATCTTTTTATTGTGAGTTTGGGAAGTGTACAATTGTAATTGGGTAAACAATTATCTTTTGAGATGAATTTGTAGAGTTTACCAAAAACTTCTTTTTGTAAAAGTGAGTGGATTAAGCTTTGGGTAGAAAGCTTAATCAAATTGTAAGGTTACCTCCTCATCCAAGAAAAGGGGAAGAATTCAAGTAGTGACTTGGTTGAAAATCCTTAGTGGGAACTAAAGTAGTGGATGTAGAGTTCATTTGGAGAACTTGAACCATTCTAACCTCTTATGTCACATTTTATTTTTTACTATTATTTCCTACCAAAATTTTTATCGCCAATTCATCTCCTCTTGACCATTTGTAATTGCGTGATCAACTCAACAAAGTAAAATGTTCTACTTTAATTGTTAAGGCTTTGCTAAATTAATAAGAAACATTGTTTTAGTTTTAGTTGATATTAAGTTTTAGATCCGGTTCAAACACTTTTTTCTTTTCATTATAAAAAGTGTACCTTGACCTATAATTCTCCCCCTTTTTGGCTCATAAAAATGTTCCTTGACCAATTAAGAAATCATACAAATATACTTATCCAAACAAAATCATACAATTATAAATGGCAAATTATTTGATACATATTTTATCTAAAATTTAGACGGTTTAATATCAAAATAAGGTCCAAACCATCATTTTTTTTCCTTGTTAGGTGTATTAAATATATTTTTTAATTCTTTTTAGGAGTCCAACTATTATTTTTACCTCTTTAAGGTCAATTGAAGTACTTACTTCGACCAACAAAATATAGTTTGAGCACTTAAAATGAAAAAAATTAAACACCTAAAAAGATAAAACGAAATAGTTTGTGCACTAATTTTGATATAAAGTCATTTTAAACTTCATAATTATTTCTATTTGAACGTGAAGAACTAATATTTTGATATAATAATTGAAAAATAGTTTTGGACTAAATTGAAAAGATTTCAAAAGTGCCTTTAAGTCCAAACAACTTAAAAATATGTTTGAGGATTGTTTTAAGAGGTTTCGAAGTGTTTTCTAAAGCCAAACTTTACAAAACCACCCAGGCCATTCACAGTTTCAAAACGTTTCGATTAGCTCTATCTATTTCGAAACATGCTTTAATCTGGGTGAGGATTTTTACATAGCATTTCGATACGGGCTTCACCGTTTTGATACGCCTATGTGGCAAAGACCTCAACGGTCAAAATCCTCAACAGCTACTTTTCCAACGACCTTTTAATTTGCAGCTCAACTGTCACTCATTCCGAAACGGGGTTGCTACCGTTTCGATACGGATCAAGAAGTTTCGAAACAACCAGAGGTGTTTCGAAACGGATTGCTGCATAAGACTTCAACGGCTAGTTCTGAGGAAGAGCGTTCCGATACAGGCTCGACTGTTCCGAAACGGACATCACCAAAACTGTAATTAATGTGGGAAATAAAGTCTCCAACGGCTCCAAAACAACCCCAATGGTTCCCAACGTCTACAAACTCATTTGAGAGTATAAAAGAGACCTCAAAGCATCAAGTAATGGTTAATGCTTCAATTGTGACAACACTATGATGAAAAATTGTGTCTAGAGCTTTAATTGTAAATTCATTGCTTAGACAACACTAGTGAGCTTAACATTGTTACATTTGCTCAAGTATTTAGGTTTTGGGTGAGAGCTTTATAGTGCAAATAAATACCTATTAGAGGGATTTCAAGTTTGCTTAAGAATTTCTCTTCTAAGAGAGTGTTTGATTAAGTGTAACACCCGTGTTTTGGGGTCAGGAGTTAGTCGGGTTAGTGGTCTGAGTCGGTAAAATTTAAATTAAATCAATTTGGCCTAAGCTTGACCTAATTGGGTTTTAAAATAAAGAGGAGGGACCACTTTGGTGATTTAACCCAAATGTTTTAAAAAAAGGGGGACAACTTTTAAAAAGTAAAAAGAAAAAAAAGAAAGAAAAGAAAAGCAATAGAAAGCTATCATCTTTCTCATTTCTCCCCCCCCCCCCCCCCAACGTGAAAGCTTCAAAATCTCCCCAAACTCTATTTACTATCCCTTTTGATTCTTCATCAATTCAAGGGCGTTTTTAAAGGTAATCGCATATTTGAACTATCCTCTTCATTTCCTATCTATCCATGGTTGTAGATTTTAAAACCATGAACTTTGGAAAATTAGGGCTTGATAAAAGTTTGAGTTTTTATTGGGTTTTTCAATTGATTTCGATTTATTATGTTGGGTTTTGGTTTAATCTCATGAAAATGCACATTATATGTTGAAATGGAGGATTTTGGGTGAAAACCTGAAATGAGTTTTTGAGACAATTTTTAAGGTGTCAAAAACTTGATTTTTGGTGGGGTTTAGGTTGTAATTAGAGGGCTAATGGTTTATGTATGCTAGGAGGATGTTTTGGAACCATTTAGATGTCATTTGGGTGTTTAAAAACATGATTTTCTGCTGGGTAAAATAGGAGTACGAAAATGGAGTTTTGGAGGGTTTTGGGTGAGTTTAGGGGGTTGTTTTAAGTGGAATTTGATAGGCTATTGATAGTACTATGGTTAGGGATTGATTTGGGATCATTTGTGGGTACAATGGGTGTTGGAAACATAGATTTTGGAAGAGGTATTGGGGCTGTCTGAGATTGCTAATTATGGGGTTTGTTCATGGCTTGCAACATGGTAAATTGTTCTTGAATTGTATTCCGGGTTGATATTTTGATGTTGGGCTGATTTGAGGATTATTTGAATTGTATTGAGGTTGTTTAGAAGCGAGAGCTTGCGTTGGAGAAGCTTCGGGAAGAAATCCGGAAACTTGAAGGTGATGCTTGCTTGGTAGTTGAGCTTGGAGGTAGAGGTGAGTGGTTAATGTTTTTAAAATGGTTTTAAGTGGTTGGTTCAAGCATGTGAACTAGGTTGGACTTGGTAGACCCACCTAGAGTTAGGATTAGGGTTGTAGCATAATCCTAAGCTTTAGTTAGAGACCTTGGATGCACTCTTTAATTGGTGTTTGTCTCGTGATGATTATGTATGATATGATATACATGTATGTTGAAGTATGGCTTAATGCATTGATTATATGCATGTTGATGACAAATGTAATGTGGACATATGATGTGATGATTTTTGGATGATATACATGTGGTATTGGTTTGTGAAATGAGGTTATGAGGTGGTTGCATGATTTTGGGGAATCATGGTGAGTACGTGCTAAGCACGGAAATTATATTGAAATTGATATTGTGAAAGGTTGTGGAGTTTGATTTATATTGGCACTAGTATGCTTGGGTACAATGATCGATCATTAGGATGAGTGTGCACACAAATTGAGTCAAAACGTACGTGGCCTTGGTGGCGTTAAGGCACCAAGGAGGAGTACGGTGATGTAATGTTCCACCGAAAATTTATATATATATTCTACGTGATGATGAGTGGAATCCCATCCGTAGGGCATGTGGTGATGAGTGGAATCCCGCCCATGCAAGGACCAGTGATGAGTGTAATCCCACCGAGGTAATGTTGTTGTTGGAAATGCGTTCCAACGGGTTATCCGCGTATTCGAGTCATAGCTAGGTGCCAATATGAGGTTGTAAGTGTATACCAATATGAGATTATGCATATATGCTTATATGATACGAAATGTGATGCCCTTTATGAATTGATCTATGATGTGGTTAATGCTTTAAATTATGTATCGTGGTAAGTTGAGCTTATGAGATGTTGAGCATGACATAATGTTGATTATATGTTCATGCATCATGTTCATTTTGGCTTTTTCGGATCGGAGGTAAGATCATGCATTTCATTTTGGAAATAGCTCGTGCTTGGACCCTGCATTGTCGAAGGTTTGTTTTATGAGCTTACCCTCACTAAGCTTTTATGCTTACGCTCTCTTTTGTTCGACAATGCAGATAAGTAGCTTGTGGGTGGCATGGGCAAGGAAGGGTCTCCAAGTGTTGCTTTGGTGAGCTCAATGTATGAATTTTAAGTGATAGAATGTAATAGTTAAGCAATGGGATAGGTATTGTTGTTTGAGTTTGGATGTATATTGATATTGTTTTGGTTCTTGGATGCTTTGTTTGATCTGTACATATTGCTTATATTACATGCCTTGAATGTCTGCATGTTTTGGTTGCTAAGTTATGAAATCTTAAGTGCTTGTATGTCCATATATGCTTAAATTGCTCCTTTTTACGAATGCCATGTATAGATGTCTTGCTATTGGTTTGATTGCTTCCCTTGACTGTTGTATGTTGTATAAATGTTTGTATGTGCATAGGAGAGTCCAAAAATGCATCTAGAGTCTTGATTGAGGTCACCAAGTTGAAATTGGTGGAATTGCAGAGCAGGGCGTATCGATACGCCTGAGGGCCGTATCGATACGACCTTGCCCAAAGGCCACAAATTTTTCCTGGAGTACCGATACCCTAAGGGTATCGATACCCTCCAAAGTTACTGGAATTTGGAGAAGTGGGAACGAGTAGTGCGTACTGATACGGGGTTCTCGAGTATCGATACGGGACTACTCCGTTGACCAAGAAGGATTGACCGAGAAGGGCGTATCGATACGCTCAAGGGCTATATCGATACTGTCTTCCCAAAGTTGACTCTTTGTGTTGACCTGATCAGGGCGTATCGATACCCCTGGTTAGGGTATCGATACGGTCTGCCCTATAAGCTTAAAATTGGACTGTTTTGTGTATGGCCGTGGTTTGAATGTGATTTACTTTGGATGTTTTCCATTGTTGTGAATCACTTAGGACTTAATGTTCCTCTAGACAAGATTAAAAAAAAATAGGGTTGCTAACCGAGGGGGAATTTTAACGGGTTTCGCTTCGGTTTTCCCCGTGTGGCCTACTCGGACCGGACATCCGGCCAGACCGGGACGATGGGGTTACATTTGTTGGTATCAGAGCCTAAGGTTTCCGAGACCTTGGGCAGGTAAGTGAGGTAAGTTAAGTTCTTATGTTGAATTGCACGGTGTTTGCTTGCCATGTAAGCATGTTGCTTGTTATCCGTGCATGCTGTGATGAATGATTATTTGATTGAGAATGTATGTTGTTTGATCGTACGCATATGTTTGCTTGTTTAGCAAGTAAGCCTTGTTATATGCTTGGTTGAGCATGTATGTGTGTTGATTTGTTTGAAACATGTTTAGTAGAGTCCCATTGCTACTATTACATCGAAAAAGAGATTTTTAAGTGAGGGAATCATACTTGAGCCACTTGGACCCTTTCCTTTGCTAACCCAGTTTGTATGTTAATTTACTGTTGTTGTTGTTGTTGTTGATTCATTGCTTTTCGGTAAGTAGAAGTTGTAGTTTCTGAAAAGGTGGACGATGTTGAGGGAGTCCATCACCTTAGTTAGGGAGGTATGGTTGTATCGGAATTGAGGTACAATTTGTCCGTTTGAGACGGTGTGTATGTGGGTTGATTCCTGTGGATGAGGGACGATGTGATCAACTCTGGCATTAGTTGGTAAGAAGAAGTGAAGGCCTATGAGTGGGAGTCAGAGTGGTGTCGATGTTTTAACAGATAAGCCCTTGGTACAGTATTAAGTTGTTTCCTCCAGTTGGTTCTAAATCCGTGCTTATGTATATCGTTAGCAAGTATGCAAGTTTGAATATGCCTGGTGAAGTGTTAGAGGTAGGTGTGAGTACCTTGGTTCTTTTAGCAAGATCAAGGTAAGGGTTCTGTGTGAGTAATCTGAGACTCGGAAATGCTAGTTAGTGATCGTTGGGGTTCGATCTACAATTTTAGTACAGGACAACCGGTCAGTATCCGTGAGTGGGAATCGATTTGTGAGATTGGGCCAGTGTGCGTCTGAGTTTTTTTCTAGCATGGTTGTCTGTGTGTGTGCTCAGAACTGCGTTTTTGAAGTTTCGAAATGCTCTAAGAACAATCTAGAAGAGTCATATTTTGTTGAAGAATCAGTCTGAGAACAAGAGGACCGAAGACTAACAGCCGTGTACTTGTGAAGTTGCAATTCCTGCGGATTCGTCTGTTTGTGTGAGCATGCAAAGAATTTAGACATACTTGTTGAGATCTAGACGTAGGGACACATGTGACTAGATCTTTTAGTGGGATAGTGGTGGTCAGATAATTGTACAGAAGATGTCTGTTGGTGGTTCAGGGTTACGTGATTCTAGTAGATGTGAAGCAATTGTATTTTTACGGTTTCGATGTAGCAGATAGCGTGGTTCGGCTCGTAGAACACAAAATTAGGGTATACGCTGAGAGAAAGAGAGAGTTGCCTTGAAGATGCAGATTTCTGTAAGACTGTAGTGGTAGGTGAGGATGCGAGCTTCTTATCGAATGTTGAACCCGCTTTAGAGGTCAAAGAGTGATTGAGTTTAGTTGGCAGGCTTGTCTAGCAAATGTGATGAATTTGACTATTAAATGAAGATTAGACCGCAAAATGTTAAAATAGTTTGTGATTCTTCCTAGAAGTGTTTAGAAGAAATGCCCAGTTTGTCTCCTGACAGAGAAAAAGAGTTTATTATTGATGCCGTCACTGAGTTTGCTCCCGTTTTAGTTCGCTCTGTATCTTATGGTTTCCGACAGAATTGAGAGTGTTGAAGAATCAGCTTCGAGACTTGTTAGACCTTAGATTCTTTAGGCCTAGAACATCATCTTAGAGTATGACAATGCAATTTGTGAAGAAGAGAGAAGACAAATACGAGAATGTGTTTAAATTTCAGACAATCGAAACAAATGACAATGAATAATTAGCATCTGTTTCCGAGTGTCAGTGATTTGTTGGTCAGTTAGTGTGAGCTTCAGTCTATTTGAAGATTAAATTTGGATTCGATTATTACCAGTTGAAAGTGAGAGAAGTTGAAGTACCGAAGATAGCTTTTGAGGCAAGATGTGATCGCTTTGAGTTCCGAGTTATGTCGCTTTGTTTGACTAGTGAGTTAGTCACTTTTATAGAGATGTTGAGCAGAATATTTTCCCGAGTTTCTTGATCAGTTATAGTAGTTCTCATAGTTGACACATGAGTATATTCAAGTACCGAAGAAGACCATGACAAGCTTTGGAGTTAGTATTGTAGATTCTATTAGAGAATCAGTTGTATGTCAAGTTGAGCCAACGCGAACTCCGAGTTAAGGAAGATGTCCTCCTAGGACATGTAGATCAGCTGAGTGTATTAGAGTAAATCCTATGAAGACAGAAGAAAATATGGGTCGGAAGAAACCGAAGACTGTGACATGTATCTATAGTTCCTAGGTCTAGCATTGTTACTATCGGAAGTTTGTAAATAGCCTTTCGAAGATAGCTGCTCTTTTGATAGATTGCTACAGAAGAATGTTCAGTTTGTGAGGTTAGATGCGAGACATTGAACCCTTGAGAAACCGAAAGAAACTTTGAAGAGAGCTTCGACCTTGATCCAGCCAATGTCAGAGAAAGAATTTGTGAACCATAGTGATGTGTTACATGTAGAGTTAGGTTGTGTGCTTATGCAAGACAAAAGATTGTGGCTTGTTCATCAAGATAGTTGAAAGACCGTGAGAAGAGTTATCCGATATGAGACATAGAGTCAACTACAGTTGAATTTGCTTCGAAGACTTAGAGACAAAACTTGTATAGTATGAAATACACAGTATATACATTTATCATCAGAACTTGAAATATTTGAAGACTTAGGAAGGGTTGAAACTTGAACAACATAAAGTGATAGAACTGCTTGAAGACTGTAATATCAAGATTGAGTACCATCCGAAGAGAGTCAACGTAGTAACCGATGTTCCGAGTTGTATTTATTGTTAGATTAGTAGTTGAGTTACGAGTTGCAATTGCCAAATTCCATTTATCAAATGATAGTAGTTTTGTGGCCGAGTTTCGGGTTGAGACTACTTTGAGTCAGAATGTTTGAAGAGAAACAGTTGCAAGACAGATTCTTGGCACCTCACGTGCGAGGCATAATAGAAGGAAGACCTTCAGAATACAGTTTCAGAGATGATAGAGTTTTGCATTTCAGAGACAGAATAGTTGTACTGATGGACATAGTGTTTTGAGACGTATTGTTTTGGCCGAAGCACACGGTAGTTCATTTGTATTGCATCTGAGTAGTATGAAGACGTATTGTGGGTTGAGGATGAATACTTCGGGATTGAGATGATGTGTGATGTGGTTCAGTATGAGGGTAAGTGTATAATTTGCCAGCATGTCAAGACCGAACGTCATTTTTCTTCTAGTTTGTTACGTCCGTGGAAGGTTCTTAATGGAAGTGGGTAATAGAGATCCGAGATTTCAACTAGATTGTTTTTGAAGACGTCTGCATAGTGTTTGGTTAATTGATGAAGTAAGATGATCAGTCGGAGAAAGTCATCGGTCAAGTTTTTAAACAGTGCTGTATGAGTTGTGAGTCGGGCTAGATCTGTTGTTTATCTGTTGCGGTTACCACCAGAGTTAGAAAGAGGTTTGTGATGTGTCTGTGAATCTATAATTCGGGAGTGTGAGTCGGACATGTTTCGTGATATGTTTGTAGAAGAGATCGAGTTGAGTTTAAAGTCGACATGCCTTGAAGAATCAGTTGAGATCTTAGTGTCAGATAACAAATGTTGTGTGGTGAGTCTACCGAGTTGGTTAGTATGTTGGGGTGAGAGAGGAATGTGTGGAGGAGCATGTTTCAGTGGCCCTCCGTGTTCGATGAATTTCGGGGACGAAGTTTCCTTAAGTGGGGGAGAGTTGTAACACCTGTGTTTTGGGGTTAGGAGTTAGTCGGGTTAGTGGTCCGAGTCGGTAAAATTTAAATTAAATCAATTTGGCATAAGCTTGACCTAATTAGGTTTTAAAATAAAGAGGAGGGACCACTTTGGTGATTTAACCCAAATGTTTTTAAAAAAAGGGACAACTTTTAAAAAGTAAAAAGAAAAAAAAGAAAAGAAAAGAAAAGCAATAGAAAGCTATCATCTTTCTCATTCCCCCCCCCCCCCCCCCAACGTGAAAGCTTCAAAACCTCCCCAAACCCTATTTACTATCCTCTTAGATTCTTCATCAATTCAAGGGCGTTTTAAAGGTAATCGCATATTTGAACTCTCCTCTTCATTTCCTATCTATCCATGGTTGTAGATTTTAAAACCATGAACTTTGGAAAATTAGGGCTTGATAAAAGTTTGAGTTTTTATTAAGTTTTTCAATTGATTTCGATTTATTATGTTGGGTTTTGGTTTAATCTCATGAAAATACACATTATATGTTGAAATGGAGGATTTTGGGTGAAAACCCGAAATGGGTTTTTGAGATAATTTTTAAGGTGTCAAAAACTTGATTTTTGGTGGGTTTTAGATTGTAATTAGAGGGTTGATGGTTTATGTATGCTAGGAGGATGTTTTGGAACCATTTAGATGTCATTTGGGTGTTTAAAAACATGATTTTCTACTGGGTAAAATAGGAGTACGAAAATGGAGTTTTGGAGGGTTTTGGGTGAGTTTTGGGGGTTGATTTAAGTGGAATTTGATAGGCTATTGATAGTACTATGGTTAGGGATTGATTTGGGATCATTTGTGGGTACAATGGGTGTTGAAAACATGGATTTTGGAAGAGGTATTGGGGCTGTCTGAGATTGCTAAATATGGGGTTTGTTCATGGCTTGCAACATGGTAAATTGTTCTTGAATTGTATTCCGGGTTGATATTTTGATGTTGGGCTGATTTGAGGATTATTTGAATTATATTGAGGTTGTTTAGAAGCGAGAGCTTGCGTTGGAGAAGCTTCGGGAAGAAATCCGGAAACTTGAAGGTGATGCTTGCTTGGTAGTTGAGCTTGGAGGTAGAGGTGAGTGGTTAATGTTTTTAAAATGATTTTAAGTGGTTGGTTCAAGCATGTGAACTAGGTTGGGCTTGGTAGACCCACCTAGAGTTAGGATTAGGGTGGTAGCCTAATCCTAAGCTTTAGTTAGAGACTTTGGATGCACTCTTTAATTGGTGTTTGTCTCGTGATGATTATGTATGATATGATATATATGTATGTTGAAGTATGGCTTAATGCATTGATTATATGCATGTTGATGACAAATGTAATGTGGACATATGATGTGATGATTTTTGGATGATATACATGTGGTATTGGTTTGTGAAATGAGGTTATGAGGTGGTTGCATGATTTTGGGGAATCATGGTGAGTACGTGCTAAGCACGGAAATTATATTGAAATTGATATTGTGAAAGGTTGTGGAGTTTGATTTATATTGGCACTAGTATGTTTGGGTACAATGATCGATCATTAGGATGAGTGTGCACACAAATTGAGTCAAAACGTACGTGGCCTTGGTGGCGTTAAGGCACCAAGGAGGAGTACGGTGATGTAATATTCCACCGGAAATTTATATATATATTCTACATGATGATGAGTGGAATCTCATCCGTAAGGCATGTGGTGATGAGTGGAATCCCGCCCATGCAAGGACCGGTGATGAGTGTAATCCCACCGAGGTAATGTTGTTGTTGGAAATGCGTTCCAACGAGTTATCCGCGTATTCGAGTCATAACTAGGTGACAATATGAGGTTGTAAGTGTATACCAATATGAGATTATGCATATATGCTTATATGATACGAAATGTGATGCCCTTTATGAATTGATATATGATGTGGTTAATGCTTTAAATTATGTATCGTGGTAAGTTGAGCTTATGAGATGTTGAGCATGACATAATGTTGATTATATATTCATGCATCATGTTCATTTTGGCTTTTGCGGATCGAAGGTAAGATCATGCATTTCATTTTGGAAATAGCTTGTGCTTGGACCCTGCATTGTCGAAGGTTTGTTTTATGAGCTTACCCTCACTAAGCTTTTGTGCTTACGCTCTCTTTTGTTCGACAATACATATAAGTAGCTTGTGGATGGCATGGGCAAGGAAGGGTCTCCAAGTGTTGCTTTGGTGAGCTCAATGTATGAATTTTAAGTGATAGAATGTAATAGTTAAGCAATGGGATAGGTATTGTTGTTTGAGTTTGGATGTATGTTGATATTGTTTTGGTTCTTGGATGCTTTGTTTGATCTGTACATATTGCTTATATTACATGCCTTGAATGTCTGCATGTTTTGGTTGCTAAGTTATGAAATCTTAAGTGCTTGTATGTTCATATATGCTTAAATTGCTCCTTTTTACGAATATCATGTATGGATGTCTTGCTATTGGTTTGATTGCTTCCCTTGACTGTTGTATGTTGTATAAATGTTTGTATGTGCATAGGAGAGTCCAAAAATGCATCTAGAGTCTTGATTGAGGTCACCAAGTTGAAATTGGTGGAATTGCAGAGCAGGGTGTATCGATACGCCTGAGGGCCGTATCGATACGACCTTGCTCAAAGGCCACGAATTTCGCCTGGCGTACCGATACCCTAAGGGTATCGATACCCTCCAAAGTTACTGGAATTTGGAGAAGTGGGAACGAGTAGTGCGTACCGATACGGGGTTCCCGAGTATCGATACGGGACTACTCCGTTGACCAAGAAGGATTGACCGAGAAGGGCGTATCGATACGCTCAAGGGCTGTATCGATACGGTCTTCCCGGAGTTGACTCTTTGGGTTGACCTGGTCAGGGCGTATCGATACCCCTGGTTAGGGTACCGATACGGTCTGCCCTGTAAGCTTAAAATTGGACTGTTTTGTGTATGGCCGTGGTTCGAATGTGATTTACTTTGGATGTTTTCCGCTGTTGTGAATCACTTAGGACTTAATGTTCCTCTAGACAAGATTAAAAAAAATAGGGTTGCTAACCGAGGGGGAACCTTAACGGGTTTCGCTTCGGTTTTCCCCGTGTGGCCCACTTGGACCGGACATCCGGCCAGACCGGGACGAGGGGGTTACATTAAGCTAAGGGTAGTTAGCTTAATCCTTGTAACAATTTCCTCCTAAGCCGAGAAAAGGGGACGAAATTTAAGAGTGAATTTGTTGAAATCCTTAGTTGGGAGCTAAGGTAGTGGATGTAGACCTTGATTAGAAGGTTGAACCACTATAATTTCTTGTGTCTTATTGTCCAATTTTCACCTCCCACTAAAACACCCAATTATCCAACTTCTCCACACTTAGTGAGCAAGAACGATTGAAGGAATCGAGCACCATAAAACCCAACAGAACGCCATCTGCCTTAAATCATAAACTTTAAATACCACATTATTTATTAAATCATAAGCTATAAATAAAACAAATACCATTTGAATATATATGATTCCGGAGTTTAATTTTTACATAACTTATATTTAAAAAATTTCATTATAAATTAATCTAATTGTAAAGGAATAGAGGGTGATTTTGTTTGGCATGCAGCTACATAAAAGATCGTTAATATACGCGAAGATTAATATCTGTTTGCACATACATGTATCTAAATTTAAAATTTTCAAAATAAATATCACCTTATTTTTTATAAAGCAACTTGTCGGGTTGTATAACACAAATAATTGATTTGAAGTTGGTTATTAATTTACATGAAAAAGATTGTTATTACTTGGATGAAGATATTAAGTTTAATAAATATATCATATTTTTAACTCTAAAACAATATAGACTAGTCGTTCGTAATCGTACCTACCCACTATGTAGGTGTGAAAATAAAAATTATTTAAACAAATTTATTTAAAAAATACTTATTAATAAGGTAACAAAATAGATTAAATAGTTTTAATAAAAAGAAACTAGTATTAGTAAAAAGTACGTTTTTTAATATATATTTTTTTTTAATCCTACAAATATATTACTCCTCTAGTCCTCTGTTATAAATTTAATTTAATTAATTTTTAAGTTGAGTTGATATCTGATTAACTTACCAATTCAATCATGAATTTAATATTAATATGGATAAATTAATAAATATAAATTTTAACAGAAAATCCATAAAGAAAATTTAAATTTTAGGTCATTGAGGAAAATAAATATCAGTCATCATAAATTTATTTTTTATAATTAAAACTTCAATAAATACTTGTTGTTTAACGAATTAATTTTTTAATCAAAATTGATACATATCACCCATTTAACTTCAATAGTATACTAACAAAATTCACTAACAGTATACCTAGAGACGAAATCATGAACTTTTACAAGGGATCATGAAAAAAATTAGAAAATTTGTGAGAACCAAAGTTAAAAAAAAACAATATGAAATGGATTAAATAAAATAATAAATCTCTAGGAAGGGTCAAAATGAAAAATTTTCATTTAATCAAACGGTTAAAAGGCTTAATGAATATATAACATTTATGAGGGACTAAAATTGGCATTAGCCTTTTTAAACAAGGGGGTCTTCGTCCCGGAATATACTTGTACTCAAATTCGGAGTTTCATATTCATAAGGAGTCAAAGATTCCGTGTTTTTCCATTTATGTCTATATATATGTACTGTATTGTACTCTTCTTCATCTTATTTTCGTTAATTTTCTCTCTTTCCCGTTTACGGCATTGGCATTGCTTAAGCTTAGTTTCCTGGTTTTCTTAAGGGTACTTTGACGTAAACTTTGAAGTTTTATAGTTAATTGAGAGCGAATATGACGGCCGCGGAGGTGACGGTGTTGCATGTGGTGGCGGAAGCGGAGGAGGCAGCGTTATCATTTTCGTCCAAGGTTGTTGCTATTATAGCTGAGAAAGATATGGAGAACGAAAAGGAAAATCTTTCCAATGGCACCAACAATGACGGCTCGTACGTCGGCGATAACGGAAACGACGCCGTGGATGGAGTTCCAACGGAGTTGAATCTCGAGAGAAACGGCAATTGCGTTGGTGAAGAAGATGGAGAGGGGAAATCCGAATCCGATTCGGTTAGAGATGAATCTTGTATTGGAACTGGGGATCAGGAGGAGGAGCCAATTGAATTGTGCCACGTGGAGAGCCCTGTTGAAGGCGATCCCGTTTCTGCTGTTAATTCCGAAGATGGTGTTTTGGAAACTTCGCCTGAAGATGCTGTATTTGATTTCGGTGTTGAAATCAGTGCTGCCTCTGATTGTAATGGAGATGGTTTGGTTGAGGAGAGTTTCGATGACAAAGCTGAAGCCGAACTTGATGACAAAGAGACGGTTACGATTAAGGACTCCATTGATTCGACTCAAAGCTCACAAGGTAAGGCTAATGCTTCTGTTCTTGTTTTCGAAAGATTGAAATCCGAAACGAGCATTAGTTCCATAGTCTCTGTAGGTGACATATCGTTTGCAGCTGATGTTCAAAGTGATATAAATAATAATAGCTTGACTTCTTCAGTAAGTAACCCTGATTGTGAGTCTCAAGTTTCAGATACAGTTGTGATTAAGGACTCCGTTGATTCGAGTCAAAACTCACTTCAACTTGTTAAGTCTTCTGAAATTGGCCCCTCGGTTGAAGGTGGTAAGTCTTCTAATATCACAGAAAACGTCCCCTCCATGGTTCTATTTGAGAATGTAATTGTTGATTCGAGTCAAAACTCACAACAAGATGGTAAGCCTTATGACATAGTAGAAACCGGCCCCTCTGCTCTTCCAAATGTGAATGTAACTATTGAAGGTGGCAAGTCTTCTGGTGTCGAAGAAACCGGATCCTCTACGTTTCTGAATGAGAATGTAATTGTTGAAGGTGGTAAGTTTTCTGATATAGAAGCAACCAAATCCTCCCCGGTTCTAAATGAGAATGCAACTGTTGAAACAGTCAGTAGTGATGCTGGTGGTTTTGTTCTTGTTTTTGGAAGCTTCCCCTTGATGCTTAATAATGCGAGTGTTGGAAGTAAAAGTGGTGTTAATGGTATTATGGCAGAGACTTTATTGCCTTCTCATGATGATCCGAAAAGAGAAACCGAAGCTATTAAGTCGGATGAGAATAGTGAAGGGGTTTCGAGTTTGATATCTGAAAGGGATATTAGTTCTGGTTCTATAGTCTCTGAAGAGGTTGAGAAAAGAAGTGATGGTAACTCGGCTTCTTCGACAAGTCATCCCATTAGTGAGCAAATTTGTGCCCTCACAAATGGAGGGATTCAGTTGGGAAATTCTGTTAATGATGTTGAAAGGAAAATGTCATTCAACTACCTCATCAAGGTTCCCAGATACAATGATGAAGATTTAAAAGAAAAGATTAGACTTGCTCAGATTTGTGTTGACGAGAAGACTCAAAGCCGAGATGCAATTCGAATTGAAATGCAAAGCACGAGGGTGTGTAACTATGAACTTCCATTAGATACTTTTTTTATATATCTTAAAATATATTCGTTTGCTTCTTTTTTCTGATGGTTGATAAAATGCTTCATAAACAGGCTACTTGTAAGGAATATGGCAATGATTTTAATGCTGCTGTATCTCTTGAGCGAGAGGCTCGGGACTTGCATAGGTCCAAACGACAGGAAATAGAGTCTATGCAATCTGTGATGGATATTGAGGATATTGATGTCAAGGTAACCTGCATTTACTCCCTTCATGGAATTTATTTCTCTAAATGTACCATTTTTGTGATATGATTACATGTTCTAATTATGACTTTTAAGCAGATACGAAACTTGGAGCACATGATACAACATGAAACTCTACCTCTTAAGGATGAAAAGAACTTCATTCGTGAGATCAAACAATTAAAACAAACTCGAGAAAAGCTCTCATCTACTATGGGTAGACAGGATGAAATGCAGCAAGGTTTGGACCGGAAAGAGCGTCTGAAGGTATTGATTTCAATATGCTCTTCTTTTCTGTACGTTTATTTCCCATTGATCAGCATGTTCTATGGTTGTAGATCTACTTCGAGATGAAACTAGGGAATCTTTACCTAGCTTAATGTCTTCTTCCTTAATAACCAATGATGGATAATAACCAATTGATCAGCAAGGTTTTGCAGTATTAAACTGTTAGTACTACTTTTGATTGCTTATTTGATTCGTCTGCATCTGCAGTCTTTAAAGAAGGAAGCAGACCAATTGAAAGCCAATGTCCTAAAGGCTGAGGCGGTCACTAAGGCTGCTAAGAGAAAATACTATGATGAATCCGAAAAGTTAAACAAATTGCAGTCTCGGTTTAAAGCTGCAGATAACATCCAACAAGAAGCATATGCACAGATGCGGAGTTTGAAGAAACAATCATATGAGAAGGTACGGTTAAACCCCAAAAGCCGTTTCCTTATCATGTAAAGGAAGATCGTTATCGTTTTTGTCTCTTACACTAACTTCTGTAGTGTGATAAAACTTATGTTGCTCCAACTTAAATTTTCTTCAGGTGTCCATGTCTTGCTTATGGAAACTAATAAACCGATTTTTGCACAATGAAAGTAAAATTATCTCTTGTTTGAATTTTGCAGAGAAAACACTTTTGGCAGTACAAGGATGATTTAAACACAGCAAGTGATTTGGCTTCGAAAGGGAGCAGAGAGGCACTCCATAGTTTCTGTACTAACCAGGTGAGGCTGTGCATTCATTTTATTTCTTTGATAACAGAAATTTGTACGATATCTTATCTAATCAGTTGGTGGTTCAGGTGGAGAAATTTATGGACTTGTGGAACAAAAACGATGAATTCCGTAAAGAATATGTGAGATGCAATGCAAGGAGCACAATAAGGAGACTGAGGACACTAGATGGCCGTGCACTTGGTCCTGATGAAGAGCCACCTGTAATTCCTCGAGTAGTAAATGAAAGAGTGGCCAAGGATCATACAGCGTCCGGCTTAACTTCGGAAGATCAAACACAAGAGAAAGTGGTGCTGGGGAAAGCTGAAAAGGAAATTGATATACCTGTGGCAAAGGTTGTGGAGCAAAAGAGGGAGGCAAGTAAATCCGGAAAGCCTGTAATTCCGAGAGAAGAAAAATTGAAGAGGACAAAGGAGGAAGAGGAAGAAGCAAGGAAGGCAGAGGAATTGAGAAAGGAAGAGGAAGTGGCTAGGAAGGCAGAGGAATTGAGAAAAGAAGAGGAAGCAGCTAAGTTGAGGGAGCAACTCCGGTTGGAGGAGATGGCTAAGGCTAAGGAAGCACTAGAGAGGAAGAGGCGAAAGGCAGAGAAGGCCCGAGCTCGGGATGCCGAAAAAGCTCTGAAAGAAGCTGAAAAGAAAGAGAAGGTGAACTCCTTGAACAATCCAGTTAATATTATATTCAGTCAGTTACTTGTAACGTAGCAATACTTTTATGTTTGTTTCCTTGCTGATCAAGCCAAGTCTTTCTTTTTGCAGGAACGAGAAAAGAGGGCAAGAAAGAAGGAAAGGCGAAAGGCTGCCATGGCAACCGACGATGCGAGCATTACAGATGAAGCCGTGTTTGCTCCTGCAACTGCTGAAACTACAGTTGAAACTCCGAAAGAATCCAAAAATGAACAGAAACCTACAGTAGTGCCAGAAGCGCCTCAAAATCCATCACAGATTGCAAAGCAAACCAAGGCAAAACCTATTCCCCCGCCTCTTCGGAACCGGGGTAGGCGACGGATGCAGCCATGGATGTGGATCATTTTAACTTGTCTCCTTACATACGCCTTGTTTTTGATAGGAAATTATGTTTAGGCAATTCTTTTCTAGTTGATTTTTTCCCTTTTTCTTTTCTGAGATTGTTTTCTTATTCTTTAATTTGTAACTGTTCAGTAGAAAAGTAATGGAAAATTGATCAAAGTTTTATTACATTCTTGTTTTATTCAACAAATAACATTTTAGTATCTTCACGTGTCATGTTTAAACATTTGAACTCTAGTTTTTTACAAACCTAGAGTTGCAATATATTATGATATTAGCTTAACCTAATGTTTTGTACATAATGAATGTAATTATCTTGGTTTCTAACTAAAAAAAACTTTTCCATCTAGTTTTAACAAAATATTCTAGTGTCACTGTGTCAGTTATTTACCAAATGTAGGAGTTAAGAGCAGTGGTTTTACAATTTGGGGATATTTTGGGGACTTGGGATTCTTCAACTCAAACTTCGAATTATTTTTCTAACCAACCAGATGATGATGCATGCTATCACTATATGATGACGTGTGTCACTAACATGAATTAACCATGAGTGATTAAAATGAAAACGGAACTTAAGTTTGATGACTTGTTTATAAAATTTTATTTTTGGTGACCAAAATAAAATTATTTAATAGTTGGATAACCTAATGTCTAATTTACCCTATAAATTATAATCAATTATTTTTTATCTGAGATAAAAATGGAGGGTTAATTTGGTATTTTTCAAGTCCTCCAATCACCTTTTCCTCCCTTCAAATTCAAGTTTCAAAAATCCAAAGGCCGGTCTCTTCTCCTTTAGTTTCTTTTTATCATTTTCCCAGGAAACAAACAAAACGCCGGAACATCGTTTCGAAGCCAAACAAGATTCAATTCATGGTGAAAGGAGGACAAAACTTGCCGGCTGACGTCATCCAAGTAATCGATCAGCTAGAGCGCCATTGCTTATCTCCCGATGGATCTCTTATCTCCAAATCATCATACTACGATCTCCAACTCGTACACTCTTTTTATTTTTTTAAACCAATAATTTTATGAATTTTCTTATACACTCTCCTTTTTTTGTCAAGTAGTGTGATTGTTTTCGGTTTTCAGGCGAGAGAGGAAATGTCGAGAGAAAGATTACGCTACTTGGAAGCAATGGTAATATTCTAATTCATTTTTTGATTTTTTTGGTTATCATTTTCGTAAGGAAAAAAAATTGTAAAACTGGTTTTAATTTTTGTAGGCAATATACTGTGAAGCAATAGGTATGGTGGAAGAGTACCAGCAAGCGGCTTCGGTGGTGAATCTCGGAGGAGGGATTCGAGATCTTCAAGGTCTTTATCCGCAGCTTGGATTGAAGAACTCTCCTCAGGTTTCAGATAATGTTCATCAATGTTTTTTAATTTTTTTTTCTTTTTGAATGTTTGCAGTTTAAGGGGAATCTTATTGCGTATTAGATCACATGAATTTCTTTTGGAAACAAAAAAGAACGTATACATTATATTTTTTTAAAGAATTAGATATTGAAAAAAAAACTAAAAATGGAAAAGCGTATGATTTTAAACTTTTATTCATATGTGGAAAAGTTGTGTTTTGTTTTAAGCATTTTTTTTTAATTCCATTTCCATTTTTCAGTTTACTAGTATTTATGTTGAAGTACTTCGGACATGGGTACACCGGGATATGATCTTTGAAAGACTCCATATAAATGAAATCTTGAAAATGAATTGATTATAACGGGCTTTACTATGTTTTTATGAAGTTTAGGTTTATGAGACTCTAGAGCACCGATTGGTTGTTGCAGAAGCAGCTCAAAGATTGAGACTTCCACTCATATCTAAAGATGGGGAGATACAAGAGGAAGAAATTGAGAAATGGAGTATAATGTCACGGAGTTCGCTTGATAGTACCAGTACTAGTCTCACTATCAGCTCGAGTTCAAACTCTTTGAATTATGCGAATAGTGCTGCAACCAGTGGTGCAGCTGCAAATAGTGCTGGTGATTCAGGAGAACCTGGTGTTGGTGGTGTGCCTAATCGTTTTCTCGGAATAACACCTGCTTATTTGTGGCAAACACAGCTCCAACATATGCCGTTGTCAATGGTATGAAAACTTTGTTTCATGAAGCAAATTTTTATTCTAGAAATCTTCTCTGAATCTTTATTTACCGGAGGTCCTTCTGTTGTCATAAACTTTCTTACAAGAAAATGAGACATTTTATTATTTTTTTGAATTTGGGATTTTAGGATATGGCTGACTATCAGTTAGCTCTTTCAAGGGAGATCGATGCTCGTTTGAAATCCAAATGTGACAAGTTAGCAGATGCCTTTGTTGATGATATTGGTAAGTTCATATATCCTTCTACTTTTTTCTCTTCTATACCTAGAAGTTTATACATGCCCATGTGTTTTAGAATGTTATCCTGACATGACCCATCATTCATAATGTTCTGTCCTAAAACTCTTCATTGGTTCTTGACATCAATCCATAGATGTTGTTGTACATCATCTTGTTGCATGAGTCAAAAAGCCTAGATTACCAGTATTGAAACTAGAATGTGATCACAAATATAAGAAGCATATTTTGCTTCTTCGAATTGTTATGTCCCGTCCCTAATATCCCCATTTTTCTTGTGCTGCAGACTCGTCTTCTGGAAGTCAAAGTTCTAGCTCTCGGCTTCCAGAAAGGTTTTAGTTACTTTGTCCACTTTTTTGATGTGGTTGGCTTATCTGCTTGATGCTGATCATGTTTTAGTAATATTTTGTTTACCAGGGTTAAGTTGATAATTGAGGAGATTGAGAGGGAAGAAGCAGCTTTGCGGGAGGATCTCTATTCTGCAGATAGAAAATTTGCAGAATATTATAATGTAGGTTAATACTTTTCTGAAAAAGAAAATTAGAATGATGTAGGTTAACATCAATCCATTTGAGAACGAGCCAGTTTGTTTTCTTTGATCATTTCTTCATCCGAGCAATAAGATTGTTTTGATCACATCATGTTCTGAAAACAATTTTTTCTCTTTTAATTTTTTCATGACATGTAATGTGAAACAATTCTCTAACCAGGTCCTAGAGCAAATACTTGGAGTGCTTATTAAGCTTGTCAAAGATTTGAAGTTGCAACATCAACATAAATATGTAAGCATTTATAATCTGGGAATTCTTTTAATGTTTCGAGTGGTAAGAGTATATGTGATATTATTGGTTTCCGTCGAGGGTCTCATATGTTTTTCTTTATTCTTCCTTGGACCAATATCTAAACTTGTGTTTTTGAGCTCTTATAGGATGAATTACAAAAGACGTGGCTCTGCAAAAGATGTGAGACCATGAATGCAAAACTAAGGTTTGTTGTTGCCGTATTTTACTTTCTATACTATGGATTGTTTCCTCTGTTATTGTGTTTTTAAGCATCTTTTATTGATTTGTGTTAAATAAAAATGGGAATAGCTTAGCAGTCGTATTTGTTCTTTTCAGTTGATTTAAATCTCCGGCACGGCTTAGTTCTGCTGATCCTTTATTATAGATTTTCATATTTCCGACTATTGTCTCAGGGTGTTGGAGCATGTTCTCTTGCTTGAAACGTATACACAGGAGTCAATACCAGCACTACATAAAATACGGTACTTTTAAGGGTGATGTACATAATTATCAGTACAAATTATGGCTTGATATTCATATTGGGCCATAACCTTGCCTGATTTGATTGCCAGGAAATATCTCGTTGAAGCAACGGAAGAAGCTTCTGCTGCATATAATAAAGCTGTATGTTCCATCTTCCATCTTGTAGTTTAACAGTCAGTTCTTAGATTAGAATATACATAGTTTTGCATTCAAATCTTATGTTTGTTTTCAAAACTAAGAATCTCCCTCAAAGGAAAAAAAAATCTTTGTTGAGCCAACTCCGAGTTACCATCTTTCTCGATATGAACTTGTGTTACAACCTTTTAACAGGTCACACGCCTTCGCGAGTATCAGGGTGTTGATCCTTACTTTGATACAATTGCAAGGCAGTACCATGATGTTGTGAAGGTAACATAACCTTAAGAATTTTTTAGTTTTCCACTCAAGTTTCCTTTCGACAAAACATTAACATCGTCTGTTTGTTTACAGAAACTAGAAAACATGCAATGGACTATTCACCAAGTCGAGATGGACCTCAAGCGCTTACCGGATCATGCGAGCACATAACTTTTGGATCCTTTGGCTTTACCGTTTGAAGAGTCTGTATTACATTTTTATTTATACAATCGGTGATCGAGTACTCATCGATTTCGATCTGATCCCTCGGTGATCGAGTACTCATAGATTTCGATCTGATCCCTCGGTCAATTGCTTGTTGCATGTAATAGCTTAACGTTGGGGAAAATTCGAGTTTTTTAAATTAAACTTGAAAAGCTTGTTAGCAAAAGAATCTCATTTAAATCCATAAACAAGTATAATACACTCGAAATGCAAACTCATACCAGACAAAGTATTGTAATGAAATCTAAAACATCTGCAAAAGCATGAAATCTGGGAAATTTTAGTTTGTTTCTGCAAATCCAGTCATATATAGAAGTCTTAAAAGGGCTGCCCTTGGTGTGTTCCACTTCTCATCATGTCTCTGAACTCCTCATAGTTGATTTTGCCATCCTGAAAACATATGCATGAATGATAACCAATATGCAGTTACCGTCACATATTCCGGAGAAAATATGATTCGAAAGGTTGAAAAAATGGGGAATCTTACATTATCAGTGTCAACTTCAGATATAATTTCTTTGATTGTTTCATCGTCACCCATTCCGTATTCCTTCATGGCAGCTTCTAGTTCATCTCTTGTGATATACCTGCAAAAGAAACAAAAAATGACTCGTGTTTGGCATAATGTCAAATCCAAATGAATCCGACTAACACGGGAGAATTGCATTGAAAGAAGATGAAAATCTCACCCACTGTTGTCCTTGTCGAAATGTTGAAAAGCTTTATGAAGATGTTCATCTCTTTCAAGTCTATATCTATGCATTGTAGCAGTGATGAATTCGATGTAATCAATAGTGCCATTTCCATCGACATCAGCCTGCAACAAAATCAAACCCGAGGTTAGTATTCATGGTTTTGGATCAATGGAAATGTACGATATTATAAGATTCAAATGACATTATCTTACAGCTTCCATCAGCTGCTTAACCTCAGCCTCTGTCAGCTTTGATCCAAGTCGAGCTAATCCGGTCTTAAGTTCATCATAAGTGATTGTGCCACTGTTGTCGGTGTCTATATTTGCAAACATTTGCTTCAAACCTTGAATTTCTTCAGTGGAAAGATTTTCTGCAATGACCTATAATCCACCAGGCTTGTTATTAGCTACAATATCGGACTCGGAGTTGAGTTTCAGATATGTTTGGAGTTTGGAGATTCTATCTCCATAAGTTATTAGGTGGCAAGTGAAGTTTTTGGTCTAAGCCCTCCAGTTTCCGGTAGGCCGTTGTGTTGGACCCGAAACGGAAGAAAAGATCTCTTAACACCTATTTTCTCTATTCACAAGACTCAACCGAAACTTTACAATTAAGGAACACCGAGCAATGGAATAAGTTACCTTTAAGGCAAGCTGCTTTAGTTTGTTCATTCTTCTGAACTGCTTCATTCTAGAAAGGACTGCATTGTCCAGCGGCTTGTCTGATGCATTTCCACCTTCTCTTAACCATGGATGCTCTGCATAAAACCACACAATTTCCATCTCGGATTCTTCATTTTTCTAAAACTATTCGTATAAGATCCTTCAAATTCATAAAAGAACTTTGAAAATGAAATGAACATATCCATATCAGTCGCATGCTCACATCCGATATCAAATGTAAGTTCCGAATAACACAATCTACTAATACTATCAATAAGTACCTAGGACTTGAGTTGAAGTAATGCGCTGTTTTGGATCCTGTGTTAACATCTTCCGGACAAGGTCCTTAGCACTGTCTGAAATAGATGGCCATGGCTGACTTTTAAAGTCGATTTCTCCTTCTAAAATAGCATCAAATATCCCCTTCTCCGTTTCTGTCATGAAAGTAAATAAACAAAAACATTCATCAAATCAAATGCAGTTTTGAAGGCAATAATTTAGTATAGTTTTTGGCAATTAAAAGCTTTAAACTCTTACCTGCCCAAAATGGAGGCACACCACTGAGTAAGATATACAATATAACACCAGCACTCCATATATCGATTTCCTTTCCGTATTTACGCCTCAACACTTCCGGAGCAACATAGTATGCACTCCCAACTATGTCCCTATACACCTTTCCTGCAAAAAGTACCAAGAACAATCAGTAAAGGTATCGAAAGCTTCTTCGGGTTTTACATTGTGGTCACAGAAGCGTTTTCGGGTGCTATTACGGTCTACTACGGAACAGTTATGCTAATTGATACATGTATACATGTATATCATAAAGATCCACAAGCAGAACATACTAAAACAATAGGAATATGCATTTACCCTCTTCGATGAAGACCGATAACCCGAAATCGGTGGCCTTCAGAAGGGCATTCTCATCCTTGCTAGACAGCAAGAAGTTCTCAGGCTTAAGGTCCCTATGCATCACTCCCATGAAATGACAAGCATGGACAACGTTCACAACCGCCCTGCATATCGAAGCAGCCGCTCTTTCGCTGTAATGGCCTCTGGCAATGATCCGATCGAACAGCTCACCGCCGGCACACAGTTCCATTACAAGGTGAACCGATTGTTTTTCTTCGTATGCACCTTTGAACTCCACAATATTAGGCTGTCCGCTCAAATGCTGCATGATTTGCACCTCCCTCCTCATGTCTTCCTTATCATGCTTTGTGATCAGCTTCCTCTTCGATATCGTCTTGCAAGCGTACCGTTTCCCGGTCGAATTCTCGGTGCAAAGATATGTTACTCCGAACTGGCCTTTTCCCAATTCTTTACCAATTGTGTAATGGTTCCTTATTTCTTCAAATGGTTTGCCAAGGATTGTGTTTTTATCAACCTTTGGGGCAGGACTGGGAGTTGGTGCTTGTGGTTGAGCTGGTGCAGGCCTAACTGGTTCGGCGGCTCTGGTTGTTGTGGCTCCTGGTTTGTAGCCATTGTGCTCTGGCTCTGGGTTTGATGTCCCTTTGGTTTTGGTTAGGCAGCCACCCATGTGGTTTCACTTGTAGTACCAGATTTGGATTAAAAGAAAATAAAACCCCAGATTTAGAAACTGCAGAAAATGGATCAGAAATCAGTGATTTAGTAGAATTAAGGCAGGCATAAAAAGACCCAGATTCAGGAAATGGATCAGGAATCAGTGATCTAACCCGGATTCAGAAATGAAAGCAAAAAGGTCTCTCTTTTTAAAGGGACTTGTGAAAAAGATTGGGACTTGGGAATATACTGAATTATGAGATGGCAAAGAATTAAAGCTTAGGCATGTGTTTGGTGAGCAAACAGTTGTTGATTTGTGTCTGAAACATTGAACTTTGTTTCAGACCAAAGAGAGAGAATCTGGCAAGAAGATCATGAAACAGCAGCCATTTTAACAGACATGTAATTAAAAATATTGATTAGAAACAAAACTGAAATGCATTAGCTGTATGTTGTCCTAAGAATACGTACGTATATATTTATCATCGTATGTATTTATGTATGTATTGGGGAATGACTAACAAGTGTCTACTTTATTACTTGAGGTGGTGTTTTAAGTAATTAAATTAATTTATCAGACATGAATGACTACATGTGTGTAATTAAATTAAATTACTTTTAATTTAATATTTATTAACTTTATGTGGACTTGAGCTATTGTTTTAAGTAATTAGGAGGGGCAGTTTAGGAGGGAGTTTAATGTGCGACATATTTAGGGTGTCACTAGAATTTAAAACTTGTCCTCAAATTAAAAATGTTAAATTTTTTGGTAATATTTTTTATTAATTTTTTGAATTTTCTTTTGCAAGTGTCGATATTTATTTTGTAAGTTTTGGCACCTTATCTCAAACTGAAAATTTATCAAAAAAATTAAGTATCAATACTTACAAAATAAATGTCGAAACTTATAGAAAAACTCAAAAAAAAACCAATTGAAAATATTATAAAAAATCTAATATTTTTCAGTTTAAAAATAAATTTCAAAATTTGCCATTTTTTTTTACCGCACCTCATACATTCCCGCAGTTTAATATTGTTTTGTAAAGTAGAAGTACTTTATTAGGTGAAGTTTTTTTTTTTTTGTCTGTACTTTTTTTTTTTTTGCTAAATGAAATGAAATGCAAATGCAAATCATCCATCTGGGCTTATCACATGAAAAACATGGCATGAATAAATTAAAGATGACAAATCAAGATCATCGAAGATTTGCGGATAAGTGATCATCATAGCATAGGAACATGTGGGTCCCAAAAATGAGACATAAATTGGACACGGATATGCATTGAAGTTGGAAATCAGGGGTGAGTTTGTTATGCGGCAGTCTAATATAAAGTTAATCTAAAATTTTATTAAAATATATAATATTTTAAGTTGGTTCGAATTATATTATAAGTAGCAATTTAAAATATTAAAATCATACAACTTGAAATATTATATATTTTAATAAAATTTTCAATTACAACTTAAAATATTATTTATATACAATCTAATATATTATATATTTAGATAATATTTTTAGGAACTATTTTTTAGATTGATATTCCGAGAAATCAGTTTCCCAGAAGAAACAAGAATGGAAGCTTCTTATTTTAGGCTAACGTTGAAGAAAACTTGAGAAGAATGTCCTGATGTGATTGTGGAGTAACAAAAATCCAATAATATTTTGTTCATGCGCGGCCTAAGAAATATTATCTACATCCCACTCATTCTTCGGATGTAAGTTTTTTTCATTAATATATTGACGTGGTTATAGATATTTGAATTTAAATTCTTAAAATAAATATCATCGTTTTTTTTATAAAAATTATTTGTTGGGCCGCCGACTGCCTTTGGTTTGCAAAGACCACCTACTGCCTTTGGTTTTGCAAAGAGTGTCTTTAGTTTTCAAGACCGCACCGCTTATTCTTCTCTTAAATGAAATCATACGCGTTGATTAAATAAATATAATAAAAAAGTAAAATTTGTGATATATTTACATGAAATTAAAACAGTGAATGTAAAAACAAATTAAAATATATGAAAAATAAATTCACAGTGAATTTTTTATACGAGTAAACTTTTAATGCTGACACTTATTTTATTTAAAATTTAATGTTTAAATTTAAATTTAAAATTTAGAATATAGAAACTAGGTTTATGATCTCTCAAAGAGAATAAATAATACATTAAAAGTCTGTAAATAAAAAATTTAAATGTCAATAATCGAATAATCACCCTAAAACAAAACTAATGGAACCGGTTAAGCACAGATTAAAGCAAAACAAACAAATGTGGCGCAACTTTGCATTGTGGCCATTGGTTGTCCCTGCTGGTATACATTCCATCATCAGTCATCAACCCACAGTCGAGTGTTGTTTTGTATACTCAGGTAGGAGTGTAAAAGAGCTTAATCGAGTGCGAGTAGTGTTGAGCTCGACTTAGCTCGTTAAGATTTTGAATCGAGTAAATTTTAACGAGTTTGGAAAATTTGAGCTCAACTTGAGTTTGAGCTTGATTCGAGCCCAATCGAGTCAAGTGTTGACCGATCTCTGGCCGTGTGAGACTCGAGTAACTCGCGATATGTCGTATATCATTTAAAGCCCTATTAGGAAAAAACTTTGATACATAAGTAGTGTAAACTCAAGCATGTTAATTTTAGGGTTTAGGGTGTTTG
The DNA here is from genome assembly GCA_958450335.1 of Hibiscus tridactylites. Taxonomy (NCBI): domain Eukaryota; kingdom Viridiplantae; phylum Streptophyta; class Magnoliopsida; order Malvales; family Malvaceae; genus Hibiscus; species Hibiscus tridactylites. The sequence goes on from OY288282.1 coordinate 55,846,434, forward strand.
TTTAGGATTTAGAGGTTTAGGTTGTTGGGTTTAGAATTTAGGATTTATATTTTAGGGTTTAGGACTTATGTTTAGGGTTTATGTTTTAGGGGTTTAGGTTTAGGAATTTAGATTTTAAATTTTAAAAAATAAAAGAAAATTAGTATATTATATTTTTTATTAACTCGCGAGCTTTTTGAGTCGGCTATTAAGTAGCTCTACTTGGCTCGTTAAGAACTCGAGTCGAGTCCAATCAAATCAAACTTTGACCGAGTCAAACTCAAGTAGCTTGCAATCTGTCTCATCTCATTTACAGTCCTATACTCAGGGATTGAACTAGTGTCGTGCCGTTTCTCGATCAGCGTCGTCTTTAAAAGCTTCTCATCCCGGTGGTAGACCAACCTATGAGCGCAGTCGAACATTGTTAATGTTAATTCATCGACTTGCGTCTTCCCCTAAGCTCAACAAATCCCCCTCTTGTTGAATATCAATAGCTTTCTAGCCATCTTCAAAGACAATGTCGGAGTCATAATTTTCATACATTAAGGTCAGTAGGGCCGGCAATTACTCATGGATGGTGGCCAACCCGATCCATCCGACCCAACTAAATGGACAAAAATCTGACAGAATATGGGTTTAATCCGTTTGAAATGGGTGGCGGATGAAGCGGGTAATGGATTCGGGTAGAAAATTTTGAACCTATCATTCGATCCATCACCCGCTACATCTATCCATCTATCAATATAATATTAATTAAAAAAACATTTTAAACTTTAAAGATATTTTTTAAAGCTTTTGTTTACTATTGAGAATTGAGAATTTTGTTTATGTAGTTATGTTGTATGTATTTTTTTACTAAGCTGTTGTACGTAAAAACGTTTGCAAAATTGAAACTTTAATGTATTAAATATTAAATATTTTTAGTAAGATATTACATGTATTTTTAACTCTTATTTTTTAATAATAGAACCCATTTATGATTCGACTCACCCGCCTTATTTGCGGTTATGGGTGGAGCGAATTTGGGTCAATGATCAAGCGGGTGGTGGGTGGGTTGGGTGATGGTTTGAGATATGGATGGTGGAGCGGATGGAACTCCAACCCACCCAAATCCGACCCGTTGCCAACCCTAATTAGGTCAGATTAGACTTTGATCTATGAGGATTTTCATACCACTACAATATAAATATTATTGATCCCATACCCAAACAAATTAAGTGGGGTCAATTCTAATATTTTCATGAAAATTTTTATACTAACTCCCTGAAAATCTCATTTAATTCTTTGAAAATTTCATACCATAACAAATTAAGTGGGGTCAATTGACCTCCAAATTATATGTGGCTCCACCACTATTCAAAGAGATTTTATGGCTTGATCATGCTTCGATGGTGTTAGTATTTTCTTCAGAAAAATTATTATATGGACCCGATTCACCACGTCATCCATGGCCTTATCCATTAAAATTCAACCACCTTATCTCTTTTTTTTAAAGGCATTAATCTACTCATAATTAATTTTTAAGTAACCACATACTTTCTATTTATATGAAAAAAAGGGTGAGAATTCATCAAAAATGACATGAAAAAAAAAAGAGATGAGGTAGTTGAATTTTAGTGGAGACCATAGATGATGTGGTGAGTCGAATTCATATAATAATTTCTTCTTCAGGCTCGGGTTCTTTGGTTTCCTCCTATGGCTTATTCTTAACTTCATGCTTGCTTACGAACCCTTGCTCCGATGTCGATTTGTCTCGAATCAATTTGCTGAGGAAGACGACTCTCTTTTGGTTGATTCTTGTTTCAAGCAAGAACAAAACTACGTGAGGTAGAAAGGGCCAATCATTCCGAGCTCATTTTTTTTATTTTTATTCTTATATATATATTTAAAATAAATTATTTATAATTTTATTTTACTTTCAAATATTTATATTTTTCTCTAAATCCCGAATCATGACTATGTCTCTTTTCTATGTTCAATAAATATGTTTTGTTTTTGAAAGTTTGTTCAATAAATATGTTTGATCTTACACAAGTGAGTATTTTGAATTTTCTGATGGGAATTGCGTCAGCCCTTGTAACCTTCTTGAGATAAGGGGAAATCAATAATTAAGAATTTCAAGCATTTGATTTTTGGAACTTTTTTGTCCAAATTTTCATTGCTTTTGTTTTGACGTGTTTTATTTACACGTTCTATTCTTTATTTTATTTTTTCTAAGAGATTCTTTATTCTTTTTACTTTTCTTTTCTTGGTTTTCAAGTTCCACGTGGGAATAAATGTTTATGACATGTCATGATACACACAGGGCCGGTCCTGACTTTTTTTTGCTCGGTACGAAATTAAATAAATAGCCCCTAATTTAATTTTTTTAAAATATATATAATATAAAATTTCTATTTATTAAATTAAACAAACAATAATTCATTACGATCTTAAAAATATAAAAAATATATTTAAGCATACAAATACTTATAACAATAGCACCTGTGAAATGAGAAGATTCTCGATCGAAATATTTATATACTAAATTCGTAACACCGCGGTGATTAAGCTTTAAAACAATAGCACGTGTAAACATATGAAAAAGATAATAAGCATTTGAATCACATCTTAAAAAACTACCAAATATTAAAAGATTCAAGCTTATTAAATAAAAATAAAAGAAGAATCTTAACTATAATTTAGAAATATATAAAAGTAAGAAAAAAAAATAGAAACATAATCTTACCAAAAATTTTAAGAGCAAGTTTCAATAGGATTCAAGCACCACGATTGATGATAAGCAATTGTAATTTTGTGTTTGTGAGAAATATAAAAAATTAAAAAGTGAATAATAATTTTAAGATAAGTTGCAAAATATAGAAGAGAAGAAAAGAGATGTAGGTTAATTATACTTGAATTTTCTCTACCCAATGAGTATTAAAGAGAAAAAAATGACGTTAAAAAATTCTCCATTGATATGAAAAATTTGGAATATGGTAAATTGATGGTGGTGGAAATTGGGAAGACGGTAGTTTAACAATTTAGTTAGATTTTCTTTTGGATTTTCGAAAAGATATATTTAATGAGTGTTTCGTGGGAATTAGAATCATTATTACCTTAATATAAAAATCTAAAATGTCAATTAACAGGTTAATAAATTTATGGGCCCCATCATTTACTTAGACAAATTTTTTATTTATTATAAAAAATAAGGGATACATTACACTAATTTTCAAAAAATAAAATTTATGGGCCCTTGGCGGGTGCCCCTGCTGCCCCGCCCAGGGCCGACCCTGGATACACATCATATATGATGTGACATTTAACATAAACTAATTATTTTGGTAAATATTAATGTTTATTACCTACATATTTTGGCGGTGAATTTTTTTAATAAGCATAGTTATTTAAGAATTTAAGGTTTTAGTTTAGGATATATGAGCCTAGACGGTAGAGTTTAAAATTTAAAGTTATGATTAAAATTTAGACTTTATAGTTAGAATTTTAGGATTATAAATTTATATATTAGATTTTACTATTTTTATTAAAAATGTGTATTTATTATCCAAGAAGAGCAGCAAGCTGCTACAAGAATACAAAAGTAATGTCAGATTTTAAATTTTAACATAAAAATAAACATGTTTGTATAAATTTTTTCATACCGACAATATATATGATATTAATATTTATTCGGAGATAATTGGAGTAATTAATTCAATAATTTATAGTTTTCTTCTACCACTTTTTTCTTGGGTAAACTAATGCAATAATCACTTTTGTTTCATAAGTGTAGTTTTGCTCATAAATTTTAAAAATAACATTTTGGTCACTTACGTTATTATTTTATAACATTTTGATCACTAAAACCTTAAATGATGTTTGTTTCTTGAAGTAGCACGCTAGTAAAAGGGGTTAACCCCTTAAATTTAGATAAAAATATTAGTTTGGCCCCTAAATTTTAATATCAATTTGACCAAAACAATCTCTTAGTGTTTTAAATTTGCAAAAGTATACTCAAAATTTCTTCAAGAATTTCATTCTAGTTATTCTTTCTCAATTCTTTCACTCTCAAACTCCTTTATACCAAAAAATATGAACTAGAATAAGTTTCACTTCATCAAATAATGTCCTATAACCCAAATCACCATTAAAGTCCTACAAGAAAACTCAAGGTTGAAGATGACATTGATTTTTGAAAATAATAATAGAAAAGTCATTTTAAGGTTTAAATAACTTGAAAAGAAGTTAAGAAATCGTTTTATTATCTTGAAAACGAGTTTCCTCAAATCAAAATGGTGAATCAAGCAAAATTCTTTCTTGGAACAAAAATGAGAAATCAACAACTTTGGGGGTCTTTTTGGGATGTTTTTTTTATAGTATTTTTCAAACTAGATAAAAGATTTTTGTTAATTCATTTTTGAAAAACAAGAAAACGATGAGAAAATGCAAGAATGTTGGAGAGAAATGATAGGAAATCTGTGCAAATATAGGTTGAGAGGAAGATTTTGACAATTGAATAGTTATATAAAGTTTTAAGGTCAAATTAATATTTTTTAAAGTTTAGGGGTTAAATTAAAATTTTGTCCCTTTTACTAAGTGTCACATTATCAAACTGACGACTTTTAATGTTTCAGTGACTAAAACGTTATAAAATGAAAACAGATGACCAAAATGTTATATTTTTAAATTTGACTGACAAAAATAAACACTTATAAAAATAAAATTGACCATTACAGTAGTTTACCCTATTTTTTCCCCTTCTATTTTGCACTTGAGATCAGTCTACCAGTGTAATAAGCAGCGGCGGATCCACAAGGCTTTGGAGGGGAGCAAATACACCCTATTTTTGGGGAATTTTTTTAGTGTTAAACTTTATAAAAAAATTAATTTAGAGTGTATAGTTGAAAAAAATAAAAATCTATATCCGTATTTACCAAAAATATTATTCTAAATTTTATTCTTAAATTTTTACATCCGTAACTATTAATAAGTACATACTATTGAGTGTATTTTGATATGAGTTCAACACGTACATTTAGGGTGTGTTTAGATAAGGGATTCCGAGAAAGAATTCATCCTTATCAATGATTTAGGATAAATTATATTAATAGTCATCAACTATTGCTTCTTTCTTATTTTGTTCACTGAATTATTTTTTATCAAAATCATCATTAACATTATATGTTATTTATATTTTGGTCATTGACCGTTATATTTTCAGTTAAGTTTTAACAAAGATGGTGACATTGCAACCAACAAATATTTGGTGCATTGTTAAGCCACATTGCTCGCTCAAGATGAGGACATGAGTTCAAACCTTAGAGATAACATTGTTGAGAAGGACAACCTTACACCCCAAACATGAACCATAAGGTAAACATGCATATTACTCAAAAAAAATTGATGACACTGCATGATATAATAACAATTTTAATTTTTAAACATAAATTTCATCAATTTAGTTATTATTTTTTAAAATTGAACTTATTTTTATAATTTGGTCCTGTCAGTTCCGCTACACTTAAAAACAAGGCTTAAACGTCAGATAAGTGCCCAAACTATACCCTTTTTTCCAGTTAGGTGCCTAACGTTTGTTTCGGGTCACTTAGGTGCCTAACGTTTCATTCCGTAACCCATTTAAGGTTTTAGCCGTGACGGACGTTAAAATTTTCCGTTAAAGGACACGTGGCATGTTTTTAAATTTTCTAATATTAAAAATAATAAAAAAATAAAATAAATTAATTAAAAATAAAAATAACCTTTTTCTTCCCCAATCATACCGTCCCTCCCTCACCCCCCCAGCTTTACAACTTCATCCATGGAGGGTCTCACCGTTCTTCTTCCCTCACGCCTGTGGACTATTTCCTTTAAAATGCTGGCCCTTTTTTTCACTGTTGTGGCTTTCGTTTTGCCTTTCGATAATAATTTGCAACGGTCGACTGTTACTAGTAAATAAACTGGAATTGTTGGGAGTGCTGAAATTATAATATTTTCCAGATTAATGTTGGCTATTAATATTTTCCTTGATTATATAGGTCGAAATTACAAAGTTAGGGTTCTTGAATATTTTGTAGCCAATTGATGTAAAGTAATTTAGTTGATTTTGTTTTTTTATTGATAAGTATGATTTTTATCAAGAGCAAAAATTATACAACTGAGATTAGCAAATTTTGACTGCAAATCGTCCGTCGAATCTGGGCATTAAGGTTGCTGGGCATTCCAAGAATCTGGATGCACTTAGGTGCTAAAACGACACTTGATTAAAACTACTTTCCGTCGCCTGCATATATTACCAAATTTTGACTGCAAATCGTGAGGCTGCCATTGCTAGTTCTTGGAGGAGTTTATTATACAGATACAGAAATGGAAAATAAAGAAAAAGAAAAGAATAAAGTCCAATGATACAAGCTTCGGTGAGACCCTCAATGGATGAAGCTGTAAAGCTGGGGTGTGGGGGGAGGGAAGAAGAAGGTTAATTTTATTTTTAATTAATTTATTTTATTTTTTTATTATTTTTAATATCAGAAAATCTAAAAACATGCCACGTGTCCTTTAACGGAAAATTTTAACGTCCGTCACGGCTAAAACCTTAAATGGGTTACGGAATGAAACGTTAGGCACCTAAGTGGCCCGAAACAAACGTTAGGCACCTAACTGAAAAAAAGGTATAGTTTGAGCACCTATCTGACGTTTAAGCCTAAAAACAAACATCTTCTTCACTTAAAAACTATATCGTCACTGCCAAACCTTTGCGGTGAGGCCTGTAGAGCCTTCACAAGTGAAATGGTCAATATTCCCGTATTCACTAAACATAATATTGGATGGATATATTTCTCTCGTTCCCTCCACTAAGTGATCTTCAATATTTTCAAGGGTCTGTTGGGGAAAACTAGAGATAGAAGCCGTATGAAGGATGAAGATAAGATTGAATTTGAGAGAAATAAAAGTCTATTAAACTTTTAAATTTAAAAATTAGAATAGATAAAAATTTATTTAAATATTATTTAAAGTATTAAAGACCTTGAATTTATTATACTAAAATATTTTAGAAAAACAAAAGCCGCTCAAAGTATACATACCACCGTCCCTGAATCACATCAAAATCTTTTATGCATAAAAGTGGACGGGGTGTTTTCATTTCCACCCTTCTCTTGCCAATTACATTTCCCTTCGAAAGCACAATATTTTAACCTTGTTGTTCTATCTACGTTGTAAGGTTGATAGCGACACCGACCTTAAAATTAGTTGTCGATTGCCGGTCATCTTATTTTATTTTTTTACTTTGTTCGTTTGATTTCAGTTTTTTTTCTTTCAATAAATCAGTTTTTATGACACTCTTTTGGTTATCATGTTGATCTCCCTGCTTTGGACCCTCGAACTGGATCTAGATGCAAGTTAGTCATTGCTCTTGTTCACGATTGAGTTGTGGTAATAAATGTGTTGATAACGTACCCTAATTCTGCAATATGCATTTTTCAATGTTGTTGTTGATGGTTTTTTACCTTCATCGTCGAGCTTTGGTGATGTTTTGTATCTATTTTATTTTGAGACTTTGAATTAGGTTTTTACATTTTTTTGGTCTTGTTTATGATCTAGAGTCATTAATTTTCGTTTTAAAAATTGATCTAGGTCAAATTGTAAAATTTTATCTTGATTTTTTCATTTATGAATAAAACTGGCGTACTCATTTTCAAAATAATGAAATCAAGCAGTATATATGGTGAACAAAACTCGACTCGAAAAACCAATTTTTTGACTCGACTCGAGGAGAACTAACTTGACTTGTCTTGACTCGAAATTTTATAAACTCGACTCGAAAAAATTTCAAATAAAGTTTGAGTTATAAAATCGAAATTCAAATAACTCGAATTTTTTTTAATAATTAGTAGATTTATTTTTAAGTTTGAGTCGAGTACCTCAATTTTTATTAATATATATACAGATATTAAAAATATGAAGAAATATATGTCACATTTTAAAAAAATATAAAGAATATATATGCATATCTTATATGATTAGAGAAAGTTGTTTAAATTGGAATCAAACCATATTATAACATGATAAATAATTACAATTAAATTTATATAGGAACTCAAAAAATCGACTCGAATCAAAAAAATTCAAATAAAGTTTGAGTTGTAAAATATGACGCATCAACTCGAATAATTCAAAATTTTTTGACTCGACTCGATCGAACGCTCACCCCTAACCACAAATGTTTTTGGGCAAATTGCTCATCCCTAACCGCAAAAGCTTTTGGTTCCAGTAATGCTTGAGTCCCTTGATTATGAGAAGTTACAAATAGGCCCTTGACTAATCGCGGCTAACAAATCAGTCCAATTTTATTAAAAAAATAAACGGTTGATGATGTGACAGTTAATAAAATCTGTAGAATAACATTTTAACCTTCAACCTTTATATTTTATTTTAATTTGGTCTTAAATTAGCTACCGTCATGAATTTACTAATCTGTAGACTAACATTTCTTATATTCAGCTATGCAAAATCGTCATGAATTTACTAAACTTTGTAAAAAGGAATGAAATAAAAGAAGAAGGAAAGCTTTAGCTGAAAACGATATGAGATTAGTTATTGTTTGAGCCTTTTAAAGAGATTAACTACCGTTAACAACAATGAAAATTTTGATTCCCCAACTGTTTTCATTGCTTATACAAATGGAGTTGCAGATGTCTAGTGTAAACAACAATAGGGGTGTGTTTTTAGAAGGGAAGAAGATGAAGTTTAGGATTTAAGGGACTAAAATGTTGTAATACTTAAATGTTGAGACCTAAAATTTTAAAATTGGGACCAAATTAAAATAAAATGTAAAGGTTGAGGTTAAAAATGTTATTATACATATTTTATTAATTGTTCTATCATCAACCGTTTATTTATTAACAGAATTGGACCGATTTGTTAGCCATGATTAGTCGGGGACTTATTTGTAACTTCTTATATTCAGAGGACCATTTATGTAGTTTACCCATAATAAAAAGCAATAAAGGTTAAATTCTAGCAAATGAAGACCAAGTTGATGAAATGTATATGTTTAAGAACTAAAATTGTTCTTATACCATGCAATGTCATTATCTTCGTCAGAACTTAACGGTCAGTGACCAAATAGAAATACTATGTAACGATAGTGACGATTTTACTAAAAATTAATTCAATGATTAAAATAAAAAAGAAGCAATAGTTCAGTTGCTATTGGTGTAATTTACTCATGATTTTAAAACTTCAAGAATGACTTACAAAAACGAGAATTTTGCCTAGATATTGTTGTTGGGATGGGGTGGGGCTGGTGAAATTTTATTTCACCACGTAGAGATATTTTTAAAAGATTTAAGATCCACTTATAAAGTGTAAAATTAAATTATTTTTATACTTTTTGAACCGTTATATGGTAATAATAAATGGTTAAAATGATTTTTTATTTCTTTTTCTGTGTTAATCTTTACATTTTTTTATTGTTAATCACATTCACACATTTATTTTCATCCAACGGTCTAAAAAGTTGTAAAATTTTTAAGTTTTACATAAAATAAAATGACCCCATCTATTTTTACAATAATGAGCGAAGTTGTCGTATCTTCTACACGGCTTCTAAAAGTCGCCAGAAAATCTTAATGAATTTAAAAAATATTTTTTAATTGAAAAGTACATGAGAGCGTCGGAAAAAAAAGCCACTCAATCTTTTTAACGTGTCTCAAAAACTGTATCTTTTTCTCGGCGTATTTCAAATCATCTACTCTTCTCGGCGAGTTCTGCCATCACTATACCAAGTTCTCTACTTAATGAAATAAAATCTCACCAACCCCTCATCACATAATAATTTCTCCACTATATTATCTGGGTAAAATTCCACAAAAAAATAACTTCAAGAGAGAATTCTTTAGCTAGGGTAAAAATAATGGAGAATTTCAAACTTGATTTCATTTAAAAGATTTGGTCCCACTATAAAATCAAAAGGCTAGGCTTAGAAAACACTTCTTTTATTTAGTTTTAACAAATATTTTTATATTTTTATTCTTAAAATTGTGTACATATTTTTAAAAATCTAATTATATTAATATTATATATTTTTATATTTTTATTGTTAAATTGTTAATTTCAATAATTTTTTATAATTATTTTTAAAACTCATAAAATTCTAATATTTTAAAACTATCTAAAACAATTACTTCACATTTCGAAATATTATATTTTTAAAACCTCCAAAATTTTATAATCACCACTCAAATGCACCCTTATAGTTTTTATATCACATTTTTATGGGAGACAATATTTCTACTATACAAGAATTTTTCAGAGACGGATGTACATAGAACGTAGGATTCTTTCCTAAAATTTTTGGTCTAATAATATTTTATGTTTATATCATTTTAAATTTAAATTAAATTAGACTTTTGGCCCTCCAATTTTTTAGATTAATCAATCCTTATTATTTTGAACTCATATAATTTATTTTTAACCCTTTTGACGATTATTAAAGCAGCTGAGATTGAAAATAAGAGGAGATGTAATCAATGAAGGGTGTGGGCTACGTAATGGCTAAAACAAATTAATGCATTTTAAGGGACCACTCCCAAACCAAACAAGGTATTGTCTCAAGCTCCCAACCACATATGGAAGTGTATAAAACTTGGCACTTCAGCACAAGGGTTTCCTCCCGTTTTTCTTGCACCTACTACTTCCATTGCATTGGGTAGGAGTTTTAGACATGTACGAGATGTGTGACCGCACATGATCTCTAAGAAAATAGGTTCAAATGAGTAGTTTTGAACATGTACGAGATATGCGAGTGCACATAGTCTCCAAGAAAATAGGGTTCAAATGAATTGAATTAAAAAATTATAAAGGAAAAACAAAAAGTTTTGATTTAATAAATTACAAAAACTTTAAAGGAGTACCCCATAATATAGTTTTTTTCTAAGATAATTTAAAAAAAAACGTTATATATCTTTGAGATGATAAATTAAAGGGTCTCGTTTTAATAAACTGCACAAGACCTCGTAAACCTTTTAATCGTCCATGTTGCATTTGCAAATACCCACTACTCGATTTCTAATTATTGCTTCAATCAATTAAATTGGACCGTTCAATTTTTTTTGAATAGTCGTAAGGTGATTATAAGATAATATCTTTTTTTTCGGCAAAAGAGTTTTTATTAAGAATATTAACTGGACATCGTGCCTCGTTAAAAACCTCCCTAAACTTAAATGGAGGAAAAAAGTACAACACTGCCAGAAAGAGAAGAAGAACAAAATTCAATAGCCTCACAACAATGACAACAAGGAAATCAAAGCCCTCGATTCATTTCCATAAGCACAATGCATGTGCGGCTCACAAGAAAAACACAACCACATTGCTTGCTTCTACCACCACGCCTTGGAATAGTCTTCCCTCCTGATCCCGTCCGTCGCCAACCTTGCAGCCAAAACATTCTCAGTCCTCGGAGCAAACGTAAACTGCACTCGACCAAGCCGTTTACAAATACCATCAATTTCTAAAAATAAGTTCCACTAGGTCCAAGGACGGCTCAGAGGATTCGAAATCCAATAAAAAACTAATTTAGAACTTGTTTCCACAATCAAAGGTGCCTTATTGGCCCAACATGCCTCGATAAAAGCATGCAGAGTGTTATGTGTCTAAAAGTCTTATTTTATTTACCCTTTTTACTCATACTATTGTTAGACTTAGGCACATTTTAGTTGCCTAATTAGGCATTCATGCATATTCTCATAATTTCCTTCACCATTAAGCTTGATTACATATTTGAGTGTATTTTGTGGAAAATGTGTTGTTTTGGTATGTATTTTGGTGCATGCAGGAAAACTGCCGCCGAGCCTGATGCTCAGACAGACCATGCCGAGGCAGCAAGAAGGGCAGAAGGAAGGAGCTGGACAATTGATGGAAGATGCTGATGAACCTGAGGAAGAGCTGATCAGATTAAGCCATAGAGGATAAGCCCAGAGTAAGGAGCCCTGCTGAGCTAGACCTCTACCTAGGCAGCAGATGGTGTGTCGTCGAGGCAACAACCCAAGGCAGCTGAAAACATGCAAAGTGGTATGCGACTAAAAGAACACATCAAGCCCGATTTTTAGAGACCACTTGCATGTAGATCGGAGCCCAAAAGCCCAAGAAAAACCTCAGTCAAAGCTCAAGGAATTTGAAGTCAACCGGTAGTTAAGCTTGGATTAAATGAAGATTTAATTAGGGTTTAATCTTTTTAGGAGATCTACTTTAATTCCAATTTATATTCTAGTCTTTTAACCAACATCGACTAGGCCAAGGCTTATATATAAGGCACCTTAGTCGACTAAGAGAGATATCGAGAGATTCTCTAGACTAAACCCTAATGATTCCATTCATCCATCATGTTCTAAACGTTTCCTAGGGCTAAGGGTTGGTTTTGTTGAGTAGTTGTGAGAGATTGTTTGTATTTCTTTAGGTTTTTAAGTGTTGCAATAAAATTTCAAGGTTTGTTTACTCTTAGCATTGTTCTTGTTTGCAATCAAATCGAGAGGAGAGAGCAATTATCAATTTGTCTAATATCGAGAGAGTTAGACTCATAAAACGAGTAAACACGATTTTATCCAACTTGGGGTGAAGTTACTTTGGCTTAGGGATAAGTTAGAAGTTCAGCGGCTAAAGGAGGCTTAAGAATTGGTTGGTGTTCATCCTTAGATTCACACCTGGAGGTATTATCAAGATGTGATTGCCAATAGCACTTCAACTTAGGGATAAGGAGTTACTGAAGAAAGCCTTGCTGAACTTTGAAGCATCACTCAGCCGCCCGAGCAGCACAACACGTTTTGCTGCGGCGGGTTATCTGCCAAGACATCACCTTGGCAGCGGAGTTGATTTTTGTAGCACTTGAACTAAGACGAAACATTCAAAATCCACACTACAACACATTCCAATACCGGCCCATTCTCTCAATCTGAATTCTCAATCCTTTAAATTACTTGCTTTTAATTTTAATCAAGTCAATTCAAATCCCAACTCAATTGTGTTTTTACTTTTCATCAGGCATGAATTTAATCATTGAAGCAGCTTCTAATCCATGTGGAGACGATATATTAATTACTACAACTTTGAGCAATGTACACTTGCACTCAATCTAGAGGAAACTTTTACGCTCTACAAGTTTTGGCGCAGTTGCCGGGGATTTGCAATAGCGGCTTTGTTTATATTTTTCCTGCACTTATCTTTATTTTCTTGCATTATTTTATTTAGTTTTTCTTTTGTTTAAAAAAATTCAGGTGCAATACAAGTTCAAGGGCATCAACATGTCAAGAAAAACCACTCGAGGGTTGATGTTGGAAAATTCTTGCAATTTTGGTGAAGGAAATCATGTGTTCGAAAGTTGCCTTCATCTTTTCGGTGAATACTTGGACGAACCGAGATGGAACCAACAACAAGATTCTTCATGGTACGATCAACAAGCTCAAAATTTTTCCTACTATGACAATTGTACTGTTGCGGTAGCAGACATGCCTTGGTAGTGTACTACCTCGGCAGCAGACATGTCTTGGCGGTGTAGTCCTCGGCAACAATGTTCAAATTCCTTGGAGGACACGCTTCATGATCTCATGGCTAGAGCTGCATCTTTTATTGAATCCACTCGAGAGCTTTCACAGAAAATGGATGCGAGGATAGCTCAGTGGGATGCAACCTCATGGGATACAGAAGGTCAATTGAGGAAATCCACATATGACATGGACAACATGTATCAACAATCCTTCCTAAGGATACTGAAGTCTCAAGGCAAAAGGACAAGGAGTAAAGCAAAGAGAGTTCCCCGAGGTGCGGGGAACAATTAGAACCTCCAGGAAAAGAGGATGCCAATGAGAGAGACTGCCCAACACATGATGAGCCTGAGCAACAAATTGCCTCAGCAAAGATTGAGGAGCCTGAACAGAGCAATGCCACAACAACACTTAGCGAGGTTGAGAAAAGTATTGAGAATGCCGAAGCAGCCGCTACCGAGGTGGCAACGATTGCTGAGGCGGCAACCACACTCTCAAAATTGTACGACCACACGAAAGATCAACGAGATGACAATACTCTGCCAATGGAATATGCGCAGGTAATGGTTGAACCTTTTGAATTCTTTTAAAAACTCACCTCTTCCATTGCAGGTATTCTTTGAGGAACCAACGTTGGTAGAATTGAAACCAACAAAATCTCTACTAGTGGAGATGGTTGAGAGATCTAAAGAAAATGGAGTTCACAAAACTCTTCATAAAATTGGGTTTTCCCTTGACCTGCACCGCAATATGACAAAAGATTGCCACAACAACTGGTTGTCGCAGTAGTTGCCTCGACAGAAAAGGCTACTTTCTACCACAACGAACTTCGACAAGAATAAGGTAAGTACATGGTTGGATATTGATATGATTTTTCCTAATCACATATTCATGCCTCTAGGAAAAACAACAAGGTGGAAGGTACACATGGACTACAAGGGAACAAGGAAGAAATGAACCTCTACCATGATAATGCAAAAACAAGTAGTTGCAAACACAGTGGTCCACCCTTTTATGGGCAAAATAGTCACTCGATAGAGGGTGCGAGTGGATTACAAGAAGTATCAGAAATGACCCTCTCAAGCTCGAATAAACAAGGTACTAGTTACTTTAGAAGATGCATGCCAATGCACTCCTAGAGTAACATAATTTTTATTTTTATCTTCCACATTTTTTATGCTTTCGTAGAGTTAGAATTTTTAAATTTTCAGTTTTTATTTCTTTATGCATTTTATTATTTTATTTTGTTTTTGTTTTAGGAAGGAGTTCAAGAATCAAGAGTCCAAGGAGTGAACCCATCTACCCAAGCCCAACAACAACTTAACATTTACCCGCCCACCAACCCGCCAATGGGCAGAAACCCGCCAACGGGCAGAGTTTAATGCTGAGACGACAGCCTCTCCCAACAGCTATTTAAACTCTCCAATTACATCCATCCACAATCACTTTCACCTCCTTGCTATTTCTTGAATTCTCTTTGATCTTGCAATCTTTCCAAATTCTGGCCTTTTTTTCTTCTTCTTGCAAATAAAATTCAACCGTCTCACAACCTATCAATGGCCACAACCGGCAACCAACCAACCTTCTAGAGAATTTCGAAAGAGGCAGTCGAGCAATATCATCGATGAAAGTTTGCCACCCGGCAGTACTGATGCTGCCGCTCAGCTCCCGCCGCTCGGCAGTACTAAAGCTGCCAAACAAACCCCAATTCCAGTAGTACTCCTCCATCATCTCCGAAACTAGTTCAATAGGATGGAAAGACAGCAGCTCCAATTTATGCAATACACCAGGGGCCTCCCCACTTCCATCATGGAAATCCACCTAGAGATGTTCCCTGACAGTGCAGTCTGGTTCCCTATATTTCTTGCTGAAATACTTACCCGCCATCACCCGCCCTGGCAACCCATATCGACGCCACGACAACTACAACTACAACTGCCCAGGGATGCCAAGGTAACGACTGCACATGGTTCGACTAGCAGATACATGCATTCAATAACCACACAAGCAAACATGGCTCGAAGGAAATTCATCATGCAAGGTGGCGACCTTTCCGACTAACTCATTTGTATTTTTTTCTCATGCATTGAGGAAAATGATCCTCTCGAGTTTGGGGGGGAAATAGTCATTAGTTTTAATTGTCTTAGTTTGTTAGATGCATTCATCCTAGATTTTGTATATGTAAAAGCTTAAGTTGTTTATCCTTAATTGCATATGTAAGCCCCTATTTGTTTACCCTTCATTTAAATTGAAGTAAAAAATTTCTTTAGACTAGGTTAGTCTTTACCCGCCGCGGCAACTGTCTGTCGTGACATCGACTTTAGCATGAATTTAGAAGTACTTAGAGCTTTACTATGATGCTAAACTTAAAAGCACCATTTGTAGCTTGAATGATTGAAGGAATTCAACGTTGAACCTAGGCTTAATCCAAAAAAATGATTGATTATATACTAGAGGTGCCCGAAATTAGCTCTAGTATACTTGCTTGAATTCTTCAAATTTGCTAGAGGAGCCTAAAACTTGGCCCTAGTAATCTTGTGAAAAAAAAAGAAAAAAAAAGAATGAAAAAGTTACTAAAGCCTAGTTAAACACAAGGAATTCCGGAAAATCATTTGAGTTTACGAAGCATGCACACGCTCACTAGCATTAGAGTTTGGTTTTGAGTAAGTCTTTTGTCATTCGAAGGGTTGATGATCATACTTGCAAGTGCACGATGGTTAAGGGTTAACTAAGTTATAAAGTTATTTTTATGAGATTTAGATATTTGGTGAATAATTATGAGTTTGCATCACTTGAGGACAAGCAATAGTTCGAGTTTGGGTGTGTGTTAAGTGTCTAAAAGTCTTATTTTATTTACCCTTTTTACTCATGTTATTGTTAGACTTAGGCACATTTTATTTGCATAATTAGGCAGTCATGCATATTCTCACAATTTCCTTCACCATTAAGCTTGATTATATATTTCAGTGTATTTTGTGGAAAATGTGCTGTTTTGGTATGTATTTTGGTGCATACATGAAAACTGCCGCCGAGCCTGATGCCCAGACAGACCATGCTGAGGCAGCAAAGAGGGCAGAAGGAAGAAGCTGGATAATCAATGGAAGATGCTGATGAACCTGAGGAAGAGCTGATCAGATTAAGCCACAAATGATAAGCCTAGAGTAAGGAGCCCTGCTGAGCCAGACCTCTGCCTAGGCAGCAAATGGTTTGCCACCGATGCAGCAACCCAAGGCAACTGAAAACATACAAAGTGGTATGCGACTGAAAGAACACATTAAGTTTGATTTTTAGAGACCACTTGCATGCAGATCAGAGCCCAAAAGCCCAAGAAAAGCCACGGTCAAAGCTCAAGGAATTTGAAGTCAACCGGGAGTCAAGCTTGGATTAAATGAAGATTTAATTACAGTTTAATCTTTTTAGGAGATCTACTTTAATTTCAACTTGTATTCTAGTCTTTTAACCAACACCGACTAGGCCAAGGCTTATATATAAGGCACCCTAGTCGACTAAGAGAGATATCGAGAGATTCTATAGACCAAACCCTAGTGCTTTCATTCATTCATCATGTTCTAAACGTTTCCTAGGGCTAAAGGTTGGTTTTGTTGAGTAGTTGTGAGAGATTGTTTGTATTCGTTTAGGTTTTTAAGTGTTGCAATAAAATTTCAAGGTTTGTTTACTCTTAGCATTGTTCTTGTTTGCAATCAAATCGGGAGAGGAGAGATCAATTATCAATTTCTCTAATATCGAGAGAGTTAGACTCACGAAACGAGTAAACACGACTTTATCCAACTTGGGGTGAAATTACTTCGGCTTAGGGATAAGTTAGAAGTTCAGCGGCTAAAAAAAGGCTTAAGGATTGGTTGGTGTTCTTCCTCAGATTCACGTCAGGAGGTATTATCAAGACGTGATCGCCAATAGCACTTCAACTTAGGGATAAGGAGAAGTCGCTAAAGGAAGCCTTACCGAACCTTGAAGCATCACCCTGCTGCCTGGGCTGCATAGCACGTTCTGCCGTGGCGGGTTATCTGCCAAGACATTACCTTGGCAGCGGAGTTTTGTAGCACTTGAACCAAGACAACACATTCAAAATCCACACTACAACATATTCCAATTCCGGCCCATTCTCTCAATCTAAATTCTCAATCCTTTAAATGACTTGCTTTTAATTTTAATCAAGTCAATTCAAATCCCAACTCAATTGTGTTTTTACTTTTCATCGGGCAGGAATTTAATCATTGAAGTAGCTTCCAATCCATGTGTAGACGATATCTTAATTACTACAACTTGGCAACAGTGTACACTTGCACTCAATATAGAGGACACCTTTATGCTCTATACAGAGCTATCTTAATTGACTCGATTTCAGCTAGATCACAACTTGTTCTAGAGAGTGGGCCTGGAAAAAATAGCCATCATGCTTCCATCCTCAACTCTAAGAGCCCCATCACAACTTGCACCAGACTCAAAGACTACAGCAGCAACATTGAACTTCATTTGCATCATGTCAGGGGGGTTCCAAACACATGAGTCCTTTGCTGAATTATCAAGATGCAGCCTGGGCTACTCCACCATTCATTCACATCATCTTTTTTAGCTTTTAACCATACCAATGTTCTCAATTTAACATAAGCGAGTAAACCATACCAGTGTTACCAAATTCGCCCAGAATCCCACGAATCTCGTTTGGATTCGCAAGTTCCAATTCATGGTTCATTTTCGTTCCAATTCGTTTAGGAACGCAAACTGGAACAGGTAAATTGGTGTACCAGAAATTCAAAGGTCACCTTCTTTTCACTAATGAGGGAAGAGAAAAAAAAGCATCTAGAGTCTAGCCACAATCAATGTACTAACATTGTAAAGAAAACCATTTAAGTGACAGATATACAAATCTCTTTTTTCAAGTTTCAATTAAGTAATGGAATAGGAAAAGTCTATTTTTATTGTATATCATATCTCTCAACTCTGCTCTAAAAGTATTCACGATAAACAACTCACCCTTTCTTATTCTTTCACTAAACATCCTATTCTTATACCCTAATTATCTCATCAATTTCATATTTCCAGTCATGGCATTTGGGAAAAAGAAGAGAGACCAAAATTTAAATGAACATGAAGATCCAATCTTGTCTGATAATGTAGACTTAGAGTCTAATAATAGTGCTGGAGAAGAAGAGAAAGAACAACAAATGAACCAGAATTGCATTCAATTTCTGCTCCAAGATCAAAGCATGGGAAACAAGATAAGCAAAGTATTAAGCCTTTGCTTAATGAAGTCACTATGTTTAATAGTGCACCAGGCAAAAATCCAGAAGGTGCAAAGTCATGGCGTTGCAATCACTGTAAGATCAATTTTACAAGCACTTATACAAGGATTCACATTCATTTCTTTGGGTCTGAAGTTGGGAAGAAAGCAGATATCCAACGATGCAAATCACTCATAAACAATCGAGATGCTTATGTAAAATTGAAGAAAAAAGTTGAAGAAGCAGAAGGTGCGGGAGTATCAGCAAGATTGCGGCAGTCTACAATCATTAAAAATTAGTTGCCTATTCCTAACATATCACCACTTGAAATGTCCTTTTGAACTATGGCTAGAGAAGCTGTTGATCTAAAGATAATGAGGTGTCTTTGTGCAAATGCCATTGCTTTTAATTGTCTTTGAAGTCCTCAATGGCATGAAATGGTTCAAGCAATTAGCCAAGCACCTAAAGGTTACAAATCACCTTCTTTTGAGAAGGCAAGAACATCCCTGCTTGATGAATGTTACAGGAACGTTGAAAAAGAGTTAGCCCCGATTAAAGATACTTGGTATATTCATGGTGTATCGGTTGTCTCAGATGGTTGGTCCAATTGCAAACAAGACCAGCTTATCAATGTCATTGCAGCAAACTGTCATGAAGCCATGTTTATGTAATGTGGTGTCTTTAATGGAGTAGAAAAAAACAGGGCAAGTGATTGCTGATTTTTTACTGGATGCAATTGAAAAATTGGCTCCTCTAATGGGCTCCAAGTTGTCATAGACAATTCCAAAAGTTGCATAGCTACTGGAAGAGAAGTTTAAAAGGTACATAAACGCATTTTCCGGACTCCTTGTGTTTGTCATACTTTGAAATTGATTTTTAAAGACTTTGTTGAGGCTTTCACATGGATTAAAAACACATACAAGTGCGAAAAGTAAATTGTGAAATTTTTCACTAATCACAAATACTTGTTAGCATTATTTAAGGCTAATTCAACTAGAGTTTTGTTAAAGGTAGCTAAGACAAGATTTGGCTCGTATTACATAATGCTAAAAAGGTTATTTCAATGTAGAGAATCCCTTGAGACAACTGTTGTTTCAAGATCATGGAAAGATTGGATTAGCAAACAGGATGCAGCAACTAAGACTTTGGGTCCTTTGGTAGTTGAAAACATTCATGATGATAAGTTTTGGGACGAGGTAAAAGAAATAGTAAGGATCACAAAGCCGATTTATATGTTGTTAAAATTTTATGATAGGAAGGGTCCTAGGATGGGAGAAATTTATGAGAGGGTGGACAACATGTTAGGAGAAATCAAAAATATTACGGCTACTAGCAAATACAAGCATGACTTCTCTAGCATGGAGCAAATTTTAATTACAAGGTGGGATAAGATGACAATACATTTACATTGTTTAGGTTTTGCTCTTATGTCACGTTTCTATGATCATATTTATTTGGAAACTCCTGCTCATGGTTGATTTATTCGTAGGGCTCCTAACCTTGATAAAGAGGTGGTTATAGGTTGTATGGAGGCCTTTAGCAAAATAGCTGAAAATGTAGATGAAGAAAAACAGTTGCGAGATCAATTTGTTGAATTTCAGCTGAAGGGAATATATTCAATGCCACAAGCTCTAATGGATGTTGTCACCATAGATACAATTGATTGGTGGTCCATTTATGGGTCGCAAACTCCAAAATTAGCGGAGGTGGCAAAGAAGGTATTACTTCAACCTATTAGTTCTTCTTCAGCAGAGAGAGCTTGGAGCACCTACGGGCATGTGCATAGTTTAAAAAGGAATAGATAAAATTCTTCAAGGGCAGATAAATTGGTGTACATTCACACCAATCTGCGTCTTATTTCTCGTTACACTGACGGTTATAAGAATGGTCCTTATAGAAAATGAGATATAGATCCAGAAAGTTCATGCTTAGAAGAATCACCTTTAGAGTTTGAGGACATGAAATGGGCTGACTTAGAGAATGATCTTGATGAAGAGCATGAGACTTTGGCAGATTAAGAAAAGAACAATGTTCTATTTTTTATTTAGCTTTGTTTTGTTGCAGCATTTTATGTACTTTTTTCAGCATTTCAAGTACTTTTTTAGTGTTTCTTAATTCAGTAACAAAGCATTTATATTCAGAATTTCAGATTAAGGAAAGAACAATGTTCTGTTTTTTATTCAAGTTTTATTATGTTGCAGTGTTTTAGTATTTTTTCAATACTTTTTTCAGATTAAGGAAAGATAATATTTTCTATATAAGCAAAGTATTGAACACAGATAGAAAATATTAGAAAAAAGTATCAACGAATTAAAAAAATATCATTCGAATTATGATCCGAAAAGACGTTCCAACTAAACCTACCCCCACGAATCGCAAACGATAAAATTAATGAATTGCGATTGCGTACCCGTTCCGCGAACCAAAGTGAACCGCGAATTAGGTAACACTGAATCAGACTATTTCAAGAATTTATCATTAAACACCAGGTCATTACGGGCTAACCAGATACTCCAAACTGCACTAGCAACTGAAATCAACCAAATGCTCTTTTTGCAACTTGAGAAATTGACAGAAAAACAGAACGTAAACAGGCTCGAAAGATCCATAAACCGAGACCATTGCACTCCTCACCAATGGTAGAACAATCTCCAAAAACCATGCACAAAATCCCACTCTGTAAACATATGGTTTACATCCTCAAGACACGATTTACACCACCCACACAAGCAATCTTCATCCACCAATTTGATTCCTCCACAGAGCATTTTTCTTCATTGCGAAACGCCAACCCCATTTAACCAATAATGCTAAATTTTTCGCAGACAAGTTAACTACACCCGCTCCACCTTTCTGTTTTAGCAAGCAAACTTTACTCCAACTCACTCTCGCCATTTTAGCTTTCCGGTTTTCAAAACCCCACAAAAACTCTCTTTTGATCTTATTTATCTTAGTAATCACAGACTTAAGAATCTCAAAAAGTGACAAATAATAAATAGAGAGCGCGGATAACACCGAATTTATCAAAGTGATTCTGTCAGCGAACGAAAATTTTCTACTTTTCTAACCAGATAATTTTGCTTGAACCTTCTCTTCAATCGGATCCCACGTCGCCACTCTTCTAGGGTCTGCACCTAACAAAATTCCCAAGTAAATGAGAGTTTTGCTTTTGACAATGGACGCACACTTTGCATACGGACAATTTGAATTTGAATCTTTTAAGATAAATATGATCTTCTTTTTTACTTAGACTACTTGTTGAGTTCGACTGTTCAATTTTTTTTTATATTTGGAGAATAGTACAGATGTTAGATGGTAAAAAAACATTTAACCACATAAGAAATTAAAAAGTAACAGATTGAATTGAATGGTCGAATCCAGTTTTTAAAATCCTGATTAGTTGCCTATTGTGTGTGTTTTAGGCAAAAGGAGCACCCTAAGCGAGCCTTTCATTTCATGAAAACCCACTGGTTTTTAAAGATTTTACCAATATTTTATACAAGATTTGAGAATTGATTTGGAGGCATTTTCACACGGAAAATATCTAATGAAAAAGCGGTAGATTTTTTTTGTTCCAATGTGGGTTAGTTTTAGAGTTTAAAATTTCAGTTTAGGGTTTAAGATTTATAAGTTTTAATATAGAAGTTTAAAAATTAAGGTTAATGGTTAGAATTTAGAGTTCAGTA
Organism: Hibiscus tridactylites; assembly: GCA_958450335.1. Classification (NCBI taxonomy): domain Eukaryota; kingdom Viridiplantae; phylum Streptophyta; class Magnoliopsida; order Malvales; family Malvaceae; genus Hibiscus; species Hibiscus tridactylites. Next base: position 55,868,856 of record OY288282.1, read on the forward strand.
TTAGAATTTAGTAGATAGAGGTTAGGCTTTAAGTTGTAGGGTAATATGATTATGAATTTAGGTTTTAGCCTATAAATCCTAAACCCAAAATTTTATCAATTGCCCCTAAATTCAAAACTACTACAATTAAATGCCTAAACCCTAAACCTTAAACGAAGTGCCTAAACCCTAAAATTAAGTCACTTGTGGAAACAAAGTTTCCACGGGCGCTTGTGTGTGCACGAAATAATTACCCTTTCACATAACAATTCATATCCGATTTATTGATCGTCTTCAGGGGAGATACGTAATAGGGACCGACGTGGACTACGGCCTCCAAAAAAATTTAAATTAGAAAAAAAATATGTTGCAGTAATTGTAAAATTATATTTAGTCCCCTAAAAACATATAATTTATATTGTTGCTCCCTAAATTTAAATATTTTTAAATGACCCCTCAGTAAATAAGGTTGAGTTCCACAACTAGTCGACTCAACATCAAAATTCGAACTCTTAACCTTGTTTAAGGGATCAAGTGCATCATTTTACTGGATCAAGTAGTTGTTAATGTAAATGTTGAATATTACAACTTCAAGTTATCGGTTATATGTATGGTTGACACAATATAAAATTTAAAAATTTTACACGTTTTTGGATCGTTGGATTAGTGAAAAGATATGGCTGAGATTAACAGTAACTAATGGAGAACTTTTACTGAAAAATATTTAGGGTGAATTACATAAATAATCACCTAATTATGGGGTAGTTTCAGTTTGACCACCATATTTTCAATTCTGTCATTATGACCACTTAACTATTTAAGTGGTATCAATCAAGCCACTCACCATTAAAATCTGACGGAGAAGGTGATGTGTTTGTATATATATTTAGTTTGGCATAATTATATATTCTATTTATATATTTGGTCCTCATATATGTACATTTTTTGAATAGTCTAAATGCGATTACAAGGTAGTATATGTTCATAAATATTTTTAATCCTTTGACAATGCACATACACCATGTAGATATAGCGATTTGAACCCGTGTCTCTTAGGATGAACATCATCCGCTTTTTTAATGTGACACTTGTTGGTTTACTTTTTACGTACATTTAGTTTTGAAGCAAATATGTAAATGACTTGTATAATCACATCTTGAGTTTAAATTTGAAAATTTTCTTCTCCCTGCCTTAATTTAAAAAAAATCATTATCATATTTTAAAAATATTAAATCTTAATATTTTAAATGTATTTCATTTATAGAATGTAAAATTGTCTCCGTAAATAAAATTATTATAATATAAGGTTATTTGATTCATTAGTGAGTATATTACGTTATATATTTCTTTTGCCAAAATATTATATTACATTGTTTAATTTATTTGGTCAAAATATAAGATTTTAGTGTTTGTTTGATATAAAATAATATTAACTAAAATTTTATTTTACTATGTTGTCCTTATAGTAGGTTTTATTTCTAATTTTAATCTTCAACATTAAACTAAATATATTGATATAAAAATTCAAAGAGCGTCCTCCATTAAATTCTACCTAAATTTTACATTTATTAACCCAATTAACCCATTACTAAAGTAGTGTTTAACAAACAATTACACATATTATTAAATATATACTTTTGAAAAGTAAATAAGAATTATTTTTTGAAAGTTAAGTAAATAATAATTTAATAAAGAGACACTACATGCACCTATATGTAGGTGCACCAAACTAAAAAAGAGTCCCGAACAATACAAGAGAAAAAAAATAAGATCTTAAAATCAAAAACCAAAATGAATTACATATATTTTATTAATATAATTAATAAAAATAGTATCTTCTTACATCATGTAAAATTTTAAATTTTCCACATTTTTATCAAGGTTAATTGATGACTGAGACTGATAGTATAAAATAAGTATATTTTTATAAATTATAAATAAATAATTTTAGTCATTAATTTACTTTCATCCAACTATCTGATTATAATGTAATATGTATATATCAATGTATTTTATGTACGTATGTTTAATTCACAATCCATATTGTTTAAATGATTAATCTGAATATCTGATTATAATTTAATGCACTAAATTACATCGTATTTTATTTGGGGTTTTTTTTACAAGATCGTATTTTATTTGGTTTAAAGAATTAACTTAACAAAAAGTTAATTAAATAGTTACAGTAAAGTTGTCCACAAAATTTCACATTTGGCACAAAATGTAACATTACTTAAGGAACCTGAGGTATTGAAATTACTTTTTATATGTTTAAACAATATTAACTATTGAAACTTTTGAACCCAACAAGTGGTTCAAGTGGAAAAATGAATGATTTTTATCTGAAAAACTCGTGTTCAATCACAAAATCTGCAAGGTATGTGCTTTGTCAATGCATTAAGAATAGTTATGAACAAATGCTACCTTGTAATTACTTAAGCGATACTAAATTGCTTACCACTTAAACCAATCTCGTTAATTAAAATAATATCTTTTTAAATCATGTAACTTTGCCCCAACCATTCTCAAAAAGAAAAAATTACACCAACCAAATGCACCTTTAATATTTAAAGTTCACGCCATTATAAGTTTGCTTACTATGAAAGAATGTCTTTAACGTTTGATTGAATAGTTATTTTGGTTTTTATTTTTTCGAACTAATTTAATCTTCAACATTTTATTTTGGGTCAAAATGACCCCTCTGCGGATGAAAATTGTTAGTCAATTGACGATAAACAGCTTGAAATGATGTGATATACTTACATGGCAGTGCACGTCGTGATAGCAATATCATATAGACAAATACGTTGACTTTACATAATGACACAACAGTCAAAAATATTTTTTTATAAAATTGTATAAAATATAAAATATTTTTTCTTCTTACGTGTCATTCTATTAAGTTGTTTCAAGCTGTTTATCGTTAGTTGACTAACAGTTTTTATCTGCGGAAGGACCATTTTGACCTAAAATAAAACGTTGAAGGTTAAATTAGTTCAAAAAAAAGGAATATGAGTCAAAATATTATTCTGTCAAACGTTTGAGACTTTTTTTGTCTTTAAGCCTTTTAAGTTTTATTATTTACTATTTGAAAATGATATAAATTAAAGGGTCCATGCGTATTTCCATCAAATTCAAACCCATATGTGAGTATTGGAATTTGTCATATTTATCCTCATATTTTGAGGATATGGATAAATTTGTCACTCCGTTTTAAGTAATTTAGTTTTGTCACCAACTTTGATTTTTTTTTTCTAATTAAATTTTACCACTAAATATAATTTTGATAATTTGAAAACAAAATTTAAGGACGTAGTTATTTTTCCAAAATTTTATTTTAATAATAAGTTAATTTATGGAATATTAAAATTAATAAGTCAACTTTGAATTTTTATTCAATGAAAGAAAGACTTGAAACAAATTAAATATATAAATAAAAAAGGATTTAATTTTGTTTTTTAATAATATAAGTGTTTCAATTAATTTGTATCTTATATTAACTTATTATTGTTTACCATTAAAATAAAATATTATATTGATTTTTTTTAAAAAAAACTTTTACATTATTTTAAATTAGAATTATATAAATATTCAATAAAAATCAAATTTTAGTGGCAAAATTCAATCAAACAATTCTAATTTACAATATTCTATACAAAATTAAAATACAGAGCCAAATATCATGAGTCTCAAACGAGCAATCGAAATAATTCTGAAGCATTATCATGTTTTTGTGTTGTTCCTCCAACGATTATAGTATCAAGTACTTCTTGGTGAGCTCTAATATGATCAGATTTATAAGTAAGAATTTCTTTTAAAATGTCACAACACTAAATCCCTCTAGAGCCCATACCTCCATTTCTCTTACTTGTTCTCCCCTTTGCTTGTACCTTCCTCTAAGTGGTTGTTGTGTAATAAGGGCATAATGTCCATCGGAACGTTCCTTGTAGTTTATCATCAACTTGGTGAATTAATTTTAAGATATAAGGTTTTTTTTATATCAAATATTCTTTTTTTCTGGATATTTGCACAAAAATAGTCATAAATTTATTGTTTGCTTATCGACTTCATATAATTTAAAAAACATAAATTTTATTAAAATCTCTTGTTCATATCTCTCATTAAATGGTGCTATTTGATAACATCTATCTAGTAGACTCTCTGTTAACCCAAACCAACATTCAAGTAAATAATAAATTTACCTTTATTCTAAAGTATAAGGACAAATATTAAGCAAAGTATAATGCTAAATTTCAATTTCCACCTAAAACATTGTGACAAATTTATATGTAACCCAAAATTAAATTACACAATGAGCTCATTTGCATTTAGGTATAAGATAATGACCCCGTACTTTTAACAATAAAAGTTAGCCTTTAAGTTTCACATTTATATATATTTATATGGAAATTTATTCAATACACATATTTCATGATCTTTATAATTTAAGGCTTATAATTAGAATGTAAAATTTTTAAAATTATAATTATAAAGTAAATATGTAGATTTGTATAATTATTTTTACACGACATATTTGTATAAAAAATATTTATATTAAGTAGGGGATTTGGATATGTGCGAGGTGAGCGACAGCACAAGACACCAAGAAAATAGAGACCTCAAATGAGTTGATTTAAATGATCACAGGGGAAAACAAAAGATTTTAGTTTAACAAATTACAAAAGATTAACTTTAAAAATGACCATATAATATATTTTTTATTAAGATAAAAATATTTATTTTAAAATAACCTTATATATCATTAGCATTATAAATTAAAATACATCGTCTTAATAAACTACAAGCCCCGTAAATCTTTGAACCGCACCTAGTCGTATTATTATGTAAACTTCCTTCCCTAAACACCTCCCTCTTGCTAATCCCTGCATGCTTTTGTTTAGCTTGAGGACCTTAGCTCTCATAAATGCCGCCTCCATTCTTCACCCTATAAATGCTTTCTAATTACATCTCACTCTCCCTCACTCCTTGAAAAAAAAAGCCCAGCTTTTTTTCATTTCCAACTTCTTCAAATTTCAAAGCCAAAAAGTTTTCTGGCTTTCAGTTCCAATGTTAAAGGAGTGGTTTACAGCAATAATCAAGATTCCATTCAGATGTGCAAAAGATCTTGGAATTGGGTTCTTAAAAAGAACTGCCTTTGCTGCTTTCACCTGCATTTTTGCCTTAGGTAATTCATTGTCTCTAAGATTTGTTTGATTCATCTGCTTCAGACTTTTGAGCTCAAAAGATTTGTTTGTGTTTTTTTGTAGGAGGGGCTATAGTGGGAACTGTTGTAGGAGCAATGGAAGGCCAAACAACTGAAACTGGGTTCTTCAATGGGGCTGGGATTGGTGCTGTTGCAGGTGCAATCACAGCCGTCCAATTGCTTGAATCATTGGCTGATAAGGAGTCAATTTCAAAGGTATAGTAGTACCATTTACAAGTTTTCATTGCTAATTAAGTTTTGAGAAAAAAAATTGGTTATGTTTTTATAGGTAGCCTTGTTAATCAGCTTAGTAAATGGGAAGGCCTTCATTGAATGGGTAAGTCCTGCAGTGCTAAAAGCTTATCAATGGCAAGTAAGTAACTTTCTCGGTAGCCAAACAAGAGAATACAGTTTTCTTTTAAGCCATTCTTGACTCTTCCATCTATTGTTTCGGAATCGGATGAAATTTTCAGATGAACTCTCTGGATTCAGCCTACAGAGAAATCACAGACATCTATGATGTAAATGGAGCAAAGGGTTTGTCAAGAAGCTGCATTCAGAAGCTTCCAATGCATGAATTTCAATCCAGTGAGCTGATCAAATCAAATGATTTTGACCAACCTTCTTGTTCAATTTGCCTACAGGTATGAAGTGAGATCAAATTGTATATGAGGGAAAAAAACCCAGATAAACAGGAAATGAGTTTGTTTATATAATTTCTACAGGGTCTAAAAGATGGAGAATTGGCTAGAAATCTTCCAAGATGTGGGCATATATTTCACTTGAAATGCATAGATGAATGGCTGAAAAGGGAAGGCACATGTCCAATGTGCAGAGAACATGTTCTGAATGATGCTGTGGAATTGTAAATCATCAAACTTTGATTCACCCCAAGAAAAGTTGATTGGTTTATGGAACTGGTCCAAATATGTACTGTTTGAAATGAAAATGAAAGATGATATTTGATGGTTGTATATAGGGACCATTGCAAGGTTTCTTATCAAGTTTTTCTTGAACATTGGTTTACTTGTAAATTGTTTATGTCAATTACAATATTAGTGTTGGATAATTCAAGGTTAGATCCGAAATAAATAAATAAATAAAAATAAAATAAAAAATAAATGAAATAAATAGATTGAAAACAGGTTTGAAAATTAACCAAAAACTAGTTGATTGAGGCCTGCACGAACACAATTTTCTTAAAACAGATTCGACCACTCTTTGGTGCTAAAGTTGTTTGATTGTCGGTCTCCCAGGATACAACAGTCGAATAATTTCTACAGCAGCACTACTGGAGAATTCACGAACAAATTCGAGCATTCGATTATCACCAGAAAACTATGCAAGTTTGGGAGAGAAAATGATTTTGTTGTTGTTGTAAAATCTGAAAATTGTTCATGTATTTATAGGAGGAAATTATGGCAAAACATGAAAAAAAATTATTTCGACTTTACCCCTAATCGGATAATAGAGTGGGCTACAAGAAAAATTTAAATCTGAAAATATCTCTTAATTTTCAGAATAAATCTGCTATTCAAAAAGGAAAAAAAAATATTAGAGCGTGGTAAAATATATGCAGGTTCAAGTAGGGCCTGACCGGTCCAGACATTCGCGTTGCCCACGTCGTGCAGGTGCGCCCCAACCCGAATGAGATTGGATTCGCACCCCCTGCGCGCGAGGCACAGGTTCATCTCAAGTCATTCAATGACAACAAGTTGGGTGTATGTTTATAAATAGGGGTGTTCAAATTTGGGTACCCAAAATTTCGGGTGCCTGAAATTTTCGGGTAATGAAACCTCGACCCGTTACACAGCCCAAAAAAATCGGGTACTCGCAAAATTCGAGTACTCGGCTCACTTTTTTATATATTTAATTAATCTCTTTTAAAAAAAATACATAGGAAACACATAAAATTTCATGATATATATTTCAAACACAAATTATTGATTTGGGATTATTTTTAAGAGAGAAATATTTGGATATTATATATATATATATATATATATATATATATATATATATATATATATACACATATTAAAGTTTATCGACGAAAGAAGGTATTAAAAATACTAATCTCGAACATGATTTTTCTTTCCGAATGTCATATTGACAAATTAATATAATTATTTTTGAAAATTTTAAAAGTTAAAAGTATATAATACAAGTATAAAAAAATAGAGATTTAAAATTAATTTTAGGGAAAATAGTAAGAAACATAAAATAAAAATAGAATTTAGAATTTAAAATTTAAAATTTAAAATATATAAATTTTAAAATTACCGGGTTAGGTCGGATACCCGGTTATAAAAATATTTCGCCCCGACTACCCGGGAAAAAATACGGGTCGGGTACCTGGCCTAAAAAATTCGAGTATTTTCAAATAAATACTCGATAAATTTTAATTGGGTTGGGAGTCGACGGGTCGGGTAGTTTAGATCGGGTACTTTTGAACACGCTTATATACAAACATCACCCTCTCATTTTATCTCATCAATGTGGGATTAGGGGTTTCCACTTCATTTTTCATTTACAACCGCCTTACTTTGAGCATCAATTTCTCATTCATTACTCATTCATTTTGAGCATATGAAATATCGTTGTAAAGGTCTTACGGAGTAGAATGAGTTCATAGTCGAACTTGATTCGAAACTCAACCTATACTTATTTGAAATAAGGTTCAAAGTTACCATTTTCTCACGTTTTTTTTCAACAATCTCCACATGATTAAAATTGATGCTTTTTATCAAAACATTTTGACTCGATGTGGTGATAGCTTCTACAATTGATAGCTGCATAGGATAGGTAGGTGAACGGACCCTTGAACCTTCCCTTGCGAAAATATATATACTTTATCGGCTGCCTAGTAGACGCGATGTCCATAAATTGTTCTACTAGTTGTGTAAATGATGATATACCTCACACAACTACTTCTCTGACAAGAGTATTTGTTCTAATGGTTATGCCCTAATGGCCATGGACATCTCCCTGGTTCTGCAAGAGTTTGAGTGAATTATGCCCCAATAGTTTTCTTGAAGAGCCCCCACTTCACTCTCACATAGGTGACTTATGTTGCTTGGTTCACCAAAGCACACAATAGTCATTAAAAGATCTGCTTAATCTATTTCATTTAGTCACTGCTTACATCATAGGAATGAACTTGGGAGAGAAACCCACAGTGATCGTACATGTCTATGTAATTAGGTTGTCCTTTTGAACCTTGTTCCTGGGATCTCCAGTCAGCTAGGTAGGAGTTTTTCATCATATAGCGCCTTTAACTTTCCATAGGCTTTAGTCTCATTTCTTTCAATGTTTTCTCAACTTAATCTCGATTTAACCCTTTGATTAGCGGATTCGCAACGTTATCGTTTGATTTTACATAATCAATAGAGATAACTCCATTTGAGATCAGTTGTCTAACAGTGTTATGTCAATGACGCATATGTCTTGACTTACCGTTATACATACAATTTTGTGCTCTAGCAATCGTTGTTTGATTATCACAACATATGCATGTTGTAGGGACAAGTTTTGACCATTTTGAAATATGCTTAAGAAATTGCCTAAGCCATTCAGCTTTCTCTCCAGTTTATTTAGTGCAACAAACTCAAATTCTATTGTGGATCTGATTATTATCGTTTGTCTTGAGGATTTTCATGACACTCTTTCTCCTCCCAAAGTAAAGATATATTTACTTGTGTCTTTGGTATCTTGAATGTCAAATCTTTGTTTGATTGTCACAACATATGCATCTTGTAGGCACAAGTTTCGACCACTTTGAAATATGCTTAAAAAATTGCCTAAGCTATTTGACTTTCTTTCCAGATTTATCTAGTGCAACAAACTCAGATTCTATTGTCGATCTGATTATTATCATTTGTCTTGAGGATTTTCATGACACTCCTTCTCCTCCCAAAATAAAGACATATTTACTTGTGTCTTTGGTATCTTAAATGTCAAATATCAAACTGGCATCGGAGTATTCTTCTAAAACAACAAGATCTCTGAAGTATATCTGAGATATCTCATTACCTTCACAATTGCTTCCCAGTGAGCTTCACTTAAATTGCTTGTGAATCGGCTTAAATTGTTCACATTAAAAGTAATATTCGGTCTAGTGCAGCTCATGAGATATATTAGATTATTTATGACCCTTGCATATTTCACTTAGTCAACATTTTGAGTTTTATTCTTGGACAAATTTTGACATGTGTCTATGGGAGTTTTGGCTATGCCAAAATTGTATTTGTCAAATTTCTCAAGAATCTTGTTTATGTAATGTATCTGATTTAATATGAGACATTCCTTTGATCGTTTGATTTGGATATCTAAAATCATGTCATATAGTCTCATATTTTTCATGTCAAATTTGAGTTTAACATGTATTTGATATGTTTATCATTTCATTGTTACGTATAACAATACACTTATTTGTCACCTTCTTATTTGTCAATGTACTAGTTTCAATCTTTTCTTAAACGTATGAACTATTTTTCATAGATAGTCTCCAAGGTTCGTTCTTTGAACTTAGATCAATTTTTTTAAATATATAGGAAGTATATATTTTCAAAGAATATCATTCTTTGTTTTTTTTTTATCACATTCTTGTAAATCTATTTGTATACAAGAGATAGACATCTTTTATTATGTTCAACATAGTCAATAAAAATATAGTCCACTTATTTTCATTCACTTCGGTAATGGACATATTAGCTTTGCAATACACCTCACATTGTAGTTGTATGAATGTTTTATTTCCTTCTATAACTCATATGATGTCTTGTTTGTTTTGAGATACCACATTGAGGTAATTAGTTGATAGAACAATTTTTTCAACAATTAGTTATCATTTTAGATAGTTAACGGATTCGAATATTTGATATTCAGATTTATTAATAATGCTAGAACGTGTAAGTGGCTCAAGTCAATTATTGCCACCTATGGTTACCCTGCTAGTCGGATATACTCTTGTGGTCCTTCAACTTATCCTTTGAAATTCAGAGATACATCTCTTATAAAAAAAAATACAATGAAAATGTCATTATTTAAGACAACTGTGAATTAGTTTTCCTTGATATCCTGGAATGCTAGGGGTACAGTATAAATGGCATACATTGGTTTTAGGAATACAAAGAGAATGACCGAGTCCCCCCCATGCAGAATCACAACTAGAGACGAAAGGCGGTGGTCCAACGGTTTTGTCGAGAGCATTGTCCCGTGATATCCAGCATGAAGGATAAAACCGAACTCTTGCTGGTGCATGAGCAATGGAACAAGAACAGGATAATCTGAGAATCAGTAAATCCGAACAGATCAGGTGTCCGCATTCATATGCTACCTCAACTTTGAGCCGAATATCAGTCACATTCAGATACCGTTTACTTCTATGTCTTATGTTTAAGGATGTGCCGTACTTGGACCTTCTGAGTTTCCATTCTTGCCTCCAGAAGTTTCGCCTTCAAACTACCCTTTGGTGGACCACGAGGCCATTCGATGCACCCTTTCATCCCTCTCATTAGGTTTGGATGACCGGTTTCGGGTGAACTCCACTTTCCTCCCAAGTCCGACCCTCGATCTGGGGACATAATACCGCCATTAGACTTCCGTCCATTTGAAAGCCGGCCATTTGTTCCTTCTACTGAAACTATCTTGTAATTTTCTCCATTGTTTGGGCCTGATCTCCAAAGCCTTGCTACGGATGAAACCTTCTTGAACTGTCTAGCTGGTAAGGAACAAACTTCACTAGTTTCTGTGACCGAGGAATCTCCACATGCATTTTCTTCCCAATCAATTCCACTACCTGAGAAATTACTGTCCCGACAATTCTTGTTTACTGATGCAGAACTCCCTTCTGGTGAATAACTTGAGCCCTGATCCTCGAGATGGCTGACAGTTTCCCACCCACTTTCGTCTTCTTCTATCTCATCATTCTGATCAACATATGCATCTGAATGTCTCGAAATGACGCCTTTTTTCATCATGTTCATTCCGGGGCTCGCCATATGAACTGTCGAGGCATGGCTGGCCGGACTATGTGCAACACATGGTTTAGTTTCCCTTCCATTGGCTTCGGCTAAAGCTATGTCTTCAAAAACAGCGAAAATGTCATCTGGGTTTGAAGGCTCATATGTAAATTCCTTGATATCTTCAACATTAACTGATGCAGCAGCCTGTCTAAGCCCTTCTGCTTCTCTCATGTCTTTCACATCAAGAGTTCCAGTCCTCGACCTTAGAAAAGTCTCCAAATCTGCTACAAGCTTGTTCATCTGCGAATATCTCTCTTCAAGTGTTACCTTCGCATCAATGAGCTTCATTTGAACACGTTCTTCACGCCATACCTCAGCCATCTGCAACATCTTTCTTTCCTCGTCAACTTCCTCTCGAAGCTGCATGGAATCTCTCCTTAATGCTTCGACTTCAGCCTTGTCTTCTCCGATTTCCTTAGCAAGCTCATCACATACTTCTTCAATCAGCTCTCGGGCTTTTCTTTCCTTTTCGAAGTCCTGCACATATTGCTTTGCTGATAACTTGGTAGCAGCCAACTCATTCACCAATTTCGAATTGACAATTTCAAGCCTCTGACGGTTTTTCTTTTCCCGGCTCAATTCAGCTTTGACATCATCAACAAATGCACGGATTTTCTCATGCTCTCTGCTCCTCCATGCTGCCCTTTCCTCACTAACTTTCCTCAGGAACTGCTCGATCTTCTTCTTGGATGACCGGCGCTCAGTCTCAAGTTCCTCAATCCGAGCTCGAGACTGCTCTAGCTCAGCTTCAAGGGCAGAAACAATTGATACTGCACTTACTTGTTGGTCAATACGCTTCCCGTGGCCGTAGAATTTCCGTGCATCATCTGTTGCTTTTAAGCCGACAGGATCCCACTTTGTAGCTCCCTCCATCGCCGAGTTTGAAAATGGAATCGAAGGCTCAATCTTAAAAAGGAGAAAAAGAAAGCATCTTAAGATCAGAAAATGAAAAGAAAGAGATACTCCTCCCCTGTTTTGTAGTGTATTACAGCAAGCTACAACCTAGTTCAAGAATAAATACACAAATCAAAGCGAGACACCCTCCCCGGTTTTCTAACAAATATCCCCGTTTTAAGTGATTTGATTAGTTCATTAGCTGATAGAACTAAACTAATGTCGAGTCGTGTAGTACGTTAGTAATAACTAATAAGCAATCTGTATTTCTATTCTTTCCCATTGTCGTTTGTACGGACTAGTCAACAACCCTTAACAGGCAATGAGAATATTTAAGGTTTTAATAGACTAATACCATATCTGTCAAGAACGATTAATATTTCATACCAGTAAACACTAATTTCATTCTGCATTTATCTGGGACCAAGTCTTTCGGCTTTCGTAACATTCGAAATGCCAAAAGGAGCACGGACGATTTTCCTTTTTCTACTACGAAATTACCACCAAAAGTGAGACCCACATGCAGCATGACGTATCTGCCTCTATGAGTTAAAACATAGAGATTCCGTTCCCTATGTGATTTTCTATTCAACAGTTTTTTATAAAGTTTGAGAATCAGCAAAGGAGCTCCGTGAAGCGACATACCTTACGAAGCAGGCTGTTCTTCGTGCCAGAGACAGAGGTAGGGCTCTGCAACGGATCCTTTGCATCTGAACTGTAAATTTTGTCTTTGTGATGATAAAGAAAAGGAACATCCATAAAACCATCACTAGGCTGCACAAAATCACAACACAATGAGCTCAAACATCCCAAAATCGCAATTCAAATGCCGTAATCATTAAATTCAACCGATCGAGATGCAGCAAAACAAGTAAAACATCGCATGAAACAGAGTAACCAATGAATGTATTCATCGAGAATCAAGCAAATCATAAATAGGAACGAATAGAATACCCATTTAGCTACAGAAATCCAGTAAATCCATGCACATTAAAAGCTTCTCATAATTAGACAAAACAAAATCATATCATTCAATGCAATGATGGGAAGCTTCAAACGTGATAAATGCATGTAAATGCAGACTTTTTATGGTATAAAAATCAGATCAATCAATTACATTTAGCAAATACTTAAAAGATCCATTTCTGAACAGCTATGGGAATACAAAGATCAGCATTGTTTTCCATTATCAAAGCTTCAAGCTTCAAGCTTCAAATCTAATCGGCAAATTAACAACCTTTAACAAGAAAAATAATCCCTTCAAAATCAAACTTTTGATGAACAACTGAAAAAAAAGCATAAAATCACAGATCTTTGGGTCACAAAATGGTTAGAGAAAATCTCACCTTAAACCCCAATCGGTCCCTCCTCTCTCCGACGGGAGTCACCGTCTCCGGCAAATGCAACCGCCACAATCCGGCTGCGAGCTTTCTTGCCGATACCTTCAAAGCACCTTCCTTTCGTCGTTCCCGAGCACCAGCTCTCCGGCCACCGTCTTCCTCCTCCTCGAACTCCGCCTCAACTCCACCGCCTTTCTCCCTCTCATCCGTCTTCCATTTCAACAAAGGAGTACCCGGCCTGCTCCGCCGCCCCACCAACGGTGCACCAACCCGCTTACGCCTCGTGTTCCGTGCCTTCCGCTTCGACATCAGCTTGAGATCCACGTCCGCCGGGTCCCATCCCGGAAATGTAGCCGGTAAACTCGCTTTCCCAGTCACCTTCATCCCTCTCAAACTCAAACCTCTCCCATGAACATTCCAAAACAAAAAAAAAAATTACCTCATCCAAGAAGAAGAAACAAAACAACCCAAAACAAGTAAAGAAGAAGAAAAATGGGTTGTAAATTAACTTCGACAAATTAAGAAAAATTCCTTTTTTTTTCTTAGTGAGGTGTGTGAAAGTGAAGATGAGCGAGAAAATGGAAAAAAAAAACACAAAAGAAATGAAAAGGGAGAGAAAATGTAAGCTGAAAGAGGATTGCGAAACAGTGTGAGATGTATTATTTCTTTTTTGCTGTGTAGTGGAGAAAAAGACGAAAACCAGATGTGTATAAAAATACGTTAATACATTTACCGTACTTTATACGGTCAACGTATACTGAGAATTCGGGACATGATACGACGCCGTTTACAGGGTCGACAAGGACGCTCCTTTGCACGAGCGATCGTGTATGGCAGAGAGACGTTGTAGATTTATACTTTTTTAAATGGGGAAATTAAACGGCCTCGTTTTTGGTAGCCGGAGAATATTTTTAATGGTCCTACAATTTTTAAGATGTTAATGTTTTGATCACTCAACTGTTAAATTATCTGTTGACGGTTAACATTTTATTTATCCGAACAATATTATATATATACTAGCCACTAGAATATTAATTTTTCTTAATAAATAGTAGTATTTGAGATACACATACTTACTTTAACAATATATTTTTTTAAAAAAAAATTATTATATTATAAAAATATGTTAATTTAAACTTATTAATGCGTATGTCAATAAAATTGAACTATTATTACAACTTCATGAATCTATAATTTTTTTAATTTATACTTTAGTTTTTGCATATTTTTTAACTGAATTAAGTGACACCAAATTGAATTAGACACTTCAAAAATATTGTATTATGTCGGTCAATTTGTGAAAGAAAAGTTAAATTAATAAGATTTATTAAAAAATTATATTATAAAAATGATTTTATTGAAATTTAAAGCTAATTATTTATTAATAAAAATAAATTATTTTTATTATAACTTTATAAATTATTATTATTATTATTATTATTATTATTATTATTATTATTATTATTATTTGTGTTTGTTAAATTTTACGTGCTTTCTGAACTAAAACATCAAACTTTTTTACACCAAAAAAGTGTTGGGAGCAATAACAAGGTATATTGCTCTCTAAAGAGAATTCGAGTTTGAACCTTAGAAAATATATTGTTAGAAGGAAGAGCCACTAATCCCGAACATAAATTATAAAATTAACATATATTTGTATTATACCAAAAAAAATCTAACTAAATTATACACTTAAAACTAAATTACTCAAATTCATATAACAACTAAAACACAACATCATTTATTACCGAAAACGATTTTTGAATTCAACTAAAACATCAAAACTTAATACACTATAAAAAAGTATACATTATCACAAAGATCAAATCAACTTTACCCATCGATAATAACCTTAAAAAAAATTGGACCGACATGGGTTTAGAATATCAACAAATCCAAGAAAACCCCACAAACTGACCACCCATACCTTCATGTATGTATGGCTCTTTGGTGGCCATGATCTTTTGATTCTACCAAACAAATGTAAGACAATAATTTTGCTTAAATAAGAGTGTCTTTAGATTTGTTTTTGATTAATTTACTTTGGAGCGCTTCTCTTTTGGTCTTAATTGTGTATTAAGACAACCACTTGCTTTAATTTTTTTTCTTCAAACAATGCATGTTTTATTATTAGAAGTTTTATATGTTTCGGATCGAGTTGGATATATATATATATAATATGACTATAATATATATTTATTTAAATTTTACCCAATTCAAAATATGAATTTTAAATTTTGTTATATGTATTTGAAACCTAATGATTAAACTACCAATAAGTGTTGGGTGCATTGATGAGGAACATTGTATTCTTAAGGAGATGACGCGAGTTTAAACTTTAAAAACAACATTGTTAGGAGGGACATGCGAGCATCTTTGCCCCGAACATGGACCCCTTAAGACACGAACATGCATATTACTCAAAAAAATGAGTGATTAAACTTGTTTAGATTGATTCATATGTTTATAATTAAGATGCTTTTCTATAATTTACGAGAACATCGAATTCAGTTTGGACTTTTAACCTTGTTAGAATAATAGATTAAATAAGATTAGATCTAAATATCCAAGTAAATATAATTTTAATTCATTTTAATTTGGGTCAAACATGGAGCTACCCATGTGGGTATAAATGGTGGGGGTGCTTGCAAAGATGCACAAAATACAAAATTACAAAAACAAAGGTTGATTCATTATATAAATTTGGTCGACACTCTCCACTCGGATGCCTTTGGAGTCATCCCTTGATAATAATGCAAATGTGATTAAATAGTACGCATAATGCTAAAAAAATTCAACTAGCGTTTAACTAAATAATTATTTTAGTTTATATTTTTTTTCAAAGTATTTTAAATTTTAATGTTTTTATTTTCGTTGTGAATGAAAACTATTAGTTAACTAAAACTAACTGGCTTGAAATAATGTGGCAAACTTATATTGTAGTGCACGCTGACATAATAATATCATATAAACAAGTATGCTGACTTTATAAAAGAACACATCAGCCAGAAATAATTTTATAAAATTGTATAAATATAAAATTATTTTTTGTGATGATGTGTCCTATCAAATCGATTCAACTTATTTATCGTCAATTGCCTGATAGTTTTTATCTAAAAAAATTATTTTGACCCAAAAAATTTTTTGATACATATGTTCTCAAATTTGACACAAAAAACAGACTCCTAAAACGAGAAAAAAAACCTCCAGTAACGATAGACTCATACGAATAGGAATAGTTTTAAATTTGTACTAAAGTCCAATATTTTAAATGTTTTTTATTACCAAATGAGAATCAAAATCTTTATCCTCTTTAAAAAGATGAAAATAATTTGTTTGAATTTAAAAGATGCATGAATTATATTATTAAAAGTAAAAGATAAATAGAAAAAAAAAATGCAGGAGGCTAAGGCCAAAAATGAATAGTGTGCACATTTGATATGTATGGCTTACATGTCTGCAAACAACTATTCCCATGAGATATGGTGAGTGGGGAACTGCTCACCCATCACCAACTCAATGAATTTGGTAGTCAAGGATTATTAATGAGTTGTTCCAAATGATAAACAGTTTGATATTGTTTATATAAATTTTAAATTTGAAGTCTTGTATATACATAAAATTTTTAGGAAGCTCACATACCAAAATTAGGTGAACTACACACATCGAACCGAATTAGTTAAGTCAAGACCCTGAGAAATCGGAAGACGAAAAGACAACAACAAAAATCATAGATTTAATTGTGATTTAGAATATGTGTTTATTCTCTCTTTCTTCCAAAATATTTTCCCCCAAATAATAAAACCATAAAAATAAAAGATCAAACTCTTAATATAATTTCATTCTAAATACAAGTGTTCGTTAATGGTTTTAGGCTTAAGTGTGGTTAAAGCCCTTGAATTTTTGAAAGAAAATTTAAATAAGCCTCTAATTTTTTTTTGCATCAAATTAAGTTTTCAGACCAATATAGCGAATCAATTAAATTATTTGATCAATTTTGACTATTAATTTTTAACAGGTTTTTCTTGAGATATTATTACCACGTGACACACTACAGTTTTGTTATGTGGCATTGTCAGAATTTTTAGAAAATTATTTTTCAATTTTTTTAGATTTTTAGAACTTTCATATAATTTTTTAAATAAAAAACTCTAAAAATATCAAGTGACAACACTATAATACGACACGTTGCAATAATTGATCCAAAAAATATTAAATTTAACAGTTAATGTTGGCCAAATGGGTAAATTGATCAAATTTTTAGAATATAAAGATTTAATTGAATGCAAAAAAGTTCAAAGACTCAATTGAAACTTAGGATACCTTAAAGCCATTATATTACAAGTCATTTTTTTAGTTTGAGTTGAAATCGAACGGACATAATAATTTGTCACTCCTAAAAAATAATAAAATTTCAATGTTCTTAATCTAACTTAAAGCTCCCAAAGAGATCACAAAGCGTTCTCAAAAAGGTCCAAAACTCCTTCCCATGATTCTTATTTACGTGTGTGCCTTTTAGTGGGGACAATAAATAGGATGTGTACCTTTTATACCTTTATCTTTTTCTGGATAGTTCAATGATGTGAATGAGTTAATTACCCTATTGATATATAAATTATATCAAATTTTCAATTTCATACATTTAATTTTTTATTCTCAGATTTATACATGAATTTTGTTATCATCAATAGGTTTACACGTTTTCGTCACAGAAGCTTACTGTATCATTAGAACCACTCATATTTTAACACGTAGTATTTGTTTTTAAAAACAAAAATTTTATTATTTTAAGGGTTAATAATACGATTAGTCCTCAATATTTTATTAATTTTTTAATTTAACCCTTCGGATTTAATTTTTTTAAAATATTAAAATATTGGGTAATCTTCACTGATGGTCACTTTTGTTTTGGGTTTGTTTTATTATGGTCACCCGAATTCAAAAAAGATTATTTTGGCCACTTACGTTCGAAACCGTTTCTGTTTTGGTCACTGGACCGTTAACCCTCCGTTAATTACAAATAAAAATTTCTAATTTGACCCCTAAACTTTCAAAACTTCATTTTTTACCATCTTCCCCAAAACTTCATTTTGTCAATGAAATTGTTAGGTCAAGCCTTAATATCCTTTAACTACACAACGAAATCGGATTCAACTTGATCGAGTTGGGCGAAGGGAACCCTTTCGGATGATTGTTTTGTTGATGCTTCGCTTTCCATGGCAATTATGTATGAATGATCAATCCTTTCAAGTAACAAAGTCGAAAAACAATCCCTTGGTAGGGATAATATTCTGCACGAAAAATACTCTTTATTTATTTATTTGATACAATTGCTTGAAGCTATAGAAAAGAAGATTGCAGATGCTGCATATTTAATTTCAAATTAGAGATGCATTATCTTGTTAAAACTAAATTAATCTGTCAAATAATTGAATTTGTTTATTATGACTAAAAATATTATTATGGTTTTTGGTTAATTGACAAGGCATCAGGGTAAAATAGTACAGTAACAAAACAATAAATAAAGCTTGAGCCTTTATGAATATATGCTGTTGGGTTTTGTTTTTACTGTGATCTCCTACTATGATGACCTCTTCCCCTGTAACTTGAACCTTTATGTGCAAACTTTGATGTGTGTGTGACCCTAATGTCATGGACTGTATTTATATGCTTAGCGGGTTTTCTTTTATAAACAGCATCTCTACTAATCCCCGCTTTAATCCTATGATTTCTAGGCCTCAAAGATCTTCTTAAGTGAACTCCTTTGTAGTTTCTCGATCGACCGGATAGTGAATGGTTGCTTACCTCTATCGATCTAGAACTGAATCTGCCTCCGTACGATAAACTTTCATCACCATTGTCGTCGTTGTCACTATGATCTTCGTAATCTTCACTACAATCGAACTGGCTTTCGGTTACTCTTCTTCTTCTTCGTATGTCGCTGTGTAGTTAAAGGATATTAAGGCTTGACCTAACATTTTCATTGACAAAATGAAGTTTTGGGGAAGATGGTAAAAAATGAAGTTTTGAAAATTTGGGGGTCAAATTAGAAATTTTTATTTTTAATTAACGGAGGGTTAACGGTCCAGTGACCAAAACAGAAATGGTTTCGAACGTAAATGACCAAAATAATCTTTTTTGAATTCGGGTGACCATAATAAAACAAACCCAAAACAAAAGTGACTATCAGTGAAGATTACCCTAAAATATTTTATTTGAAACTAAACGCTCACCTTAGCACCAGCTCTTCAACAAGCCTGAATTCTAGCATAAATGCACTCAATAAGTGCATTTATTGAGGAAGAATCAGGCTGTAAAGATGGTGTGAAGTAGATGGCGACAACGACAAAATGTATGATGGAGAAGACGAAACAGTTCAGATTTGATGTTGAAAAAATCAATTAGCAAAATCGAACGTATAACTCTATCGTCGTTGTTGAATCATCTCTTTATTTTCACGATGTTTTAGAAATCTAAAGAGTTGAGTTTTTCATTTTTTTCGAGTTTAATCTTTTTAGTGAACGGTGAAAAAGTAAATATCTACTTATAATCCAACACTTGATCTCAGATATTTCATTATTGAGTGATGTTAAATTCATTACTTCATATTTTTAATTGTGTAATTTTCATATTTTGTTTGTTGGATTGGGTTTGCTTGAATATTTACTTATAACTTTTTAAAAATTAATATTCATTTTTTTGTATATTTAAAGAGTAAGGATGAAATTGAAAATTAATAAAACGTTAAAGGACTAATCTTATTACTAACCCTTAATTAAATGATTTTTTTATTTTTCAATTAAATGTCATGTGTCAAAATATGAGTGGTCCCAGTGATATACATCAACTTTTGTGACGGGAAAGGGCAACCCAATTGACGACAATGAAGTTCATGTATGAAGCTGAGAATAAAAAAAATTAAATGTATGAAACTAAGAATTCAGTATAGTTCATGTATGAATAGGGTAATTAACCCTTCTTCAAAACTTGTAATAGGAAGTTTAATTTTTTTTCTTCAATATTTGTTATTCATTATTTTTCAATATTTGTTATTAGAGGTCAATTTTCCAATATTTATTACTTGAATCTCAATTTTTAATGTTTATTATTAAAAACACGTTTTGTCCTAATATTTGTTATTAAAGACTTACTCTTATCGCCACAAATATAAGTGGGATGTATCTATTTCTCAAAATATATATCGAATGGGTTGTTCTCGGTTATGGAGAGGGTTAAGCAAAATTTGGGACATGATTCGTAGTGGAATATGCTGGAATATACGCGATGGCTGGAACATTAACTTCTGGTATGATCATTGGTTGGATGGTGATGGGGTGTTGGACGAACGGTGCATTGGTGGTGACCCGCCTCGGAGTACACCAGTGGCGGCATGGATAGGCGTGAATGGAGAGTGGGATTGGGGTAAGCTGGCGGGTGTGCTATCGGAAGCAGCGATACAACAGATCCGGGCTGTTGCACAGCTGCGCGCTGCTTTTGGTTCGGACCAGGCAACGTGGAAATGGGAGCAGTCACGACAGTTCTCGACAGCGTCGGCTTATAGGGCGTTGGGCAGTGGTATGGTGACAGGTAATCCGAGTGCATGGTCTTGTATTTGGAAGCTTAAAGTTCCCCAACGCATTCGAACTTTTCTATGATTGGTGGCTCATGGGAGGATCTTGACGAACGTAGAGCGGGGTCGTCGTCATTTGACGGCAAATAGTGATTGCAGTGTGTGTGATGGAGTAGCGGAAGATTTAGAGCATGTGCTACGCTCATGTCCGCGGGCATGGAGCCATTGGAATAAGATCTTATACCCGAATCGGGTGCAAGAGTTCCGTTCCTTACCGTTTGAGAGTTGGTTTTGGGGTAACATTGCCGGCGCGCTACGTAATTGGTCGCCGGAGCCGGACTGGTCTATCATGTTCGCCATTGTCATTTGGTTGATCTGGAAAACCCGCTGCAGTAGAGTCCTGGGCGACAATGCCGTTGGACCTAGAGACTTGGTGGCGGCTGCTGCTCGCATGCGTGATGACTGCAAAGCAACAACTTCGGCCCCTGCTGCTGGGAGCAGCTGCGTGAATGGGAGAGATGTTGGCCTGGTTGTTTGTCAATATCCGGCGAGAGAGAGGCTGAAGGTCAATGCCGATGGATCGGTTAGGGGGCCAATGCAGGTTGCAGCGGTTGGTGGCGCTATAAGGGATGATACGGGGTCTTGGGTGTTTGGCTTTGGGCGGTGCATCGGCCGCTGTTTCGTCCTCATGTGCGAGCTTTGGGCGGCCTACGAGGCTCTTCGGCATGCATGGGATTATGGTTTCCGCATGGTAGATTTTGAGACAGATAGTTTTATGGTTGCGGACATGTTAAATGGCCAAACGGATACGATTGGTGGGCATAGTTTATTTCACCAGATTATAGACATTGTGAGGCATGATTGGGACTTGACAATACGATATGTTCCTCGGGCATCTAATAGGGTTGCGGATAAGATGGCATCGCTAGCTTTTGATTGGTCCTTTAGTGGAAAGACTTGGGTTCATCCCCCCAGAAGTGGTGGATTTGGTGCTTGAAGATAGGAGTTTGTCGAATTAGTTTTCTTTGATTGTGTTTCCGTTATTGTTCTGTACGTAACAACACATGTACTCTTTTCCCCCATTTAGGTTTAGGGGGTTTTTAACGAGGCATGTGGCGTTACTCCTCTTATTAATAAAAAAAGACTTACTCTTATAATTCTTTTTTATTTATTGATATGTCATTTTTTATTTTCCACCAAGACTACTTGCGCATGGATCCATTACATAACAAATGAGCCAGGTTACAAACTTGTTAAAATTTCGACAAAACTTACGTTTAAGTTATACTAAATTATATACAAGTTAAAATTTTGTTTTTAACCCATGAGTAATTAGTAATATTACAAAGAAACTTTAAAATTAAAAAAAAATCCTAGGCTTTTTCTCTAAAATAGTTAAGTCGTCTGTGCACTTTTTTTTAAAATTTTTTTTTACATTAGTAGGCAACCAACAATCAATTAGCTTTTAATTGTTGATATATATTTTTGTGACACGCTTTTTTTCGTTCTTTGTGGTTTGTTTCACCTGTTCTTGTGACATGATTTCAACATACCTTGGCGACCGGTTGGTACTCGCACAGAGATTTTTACGGCGCTAATATCTAATTATGATTTTATCGGTGGTCTTGCAAAGATGGATCCCCACTCGGTTGATGGTTGGTTGTCAATGTAATTAGTCTTGGGTAGCGGAACTTTCGGCCTGATAGTTTGGGTCGTTCACCACTCCTTTTTCACCTGTTATGCGTCTCGATTAGATAGAGACAAGGAGATTTAGGAAAACTTCTGAATTTTGATGGTATGTTTATTGTGATAAGTTTTTTTTTTCTTTCGAAACAAGGACAAACCTTGAAGTGTCCCACTTTTTTGGAAAATTCGATTAAAAAGGGGAACTGCTTTTTTAAAATTCCAAGTTTTGGAAAAAACCTTAAAAATCTTTTGGAGTCGCCACCGGCCACTGAGGTAGGTCGGACACCATGAAAACTAAACTAGAGATTCGTTTGAAAGGGTTCAGGAGTTGGTTACATGTGGGGAAGGGTTAGCACCCCCATCACGCCCGGAAATCGGTACCAAAACAATTGCTGCTTTTAATCAATGGAAATTATTTAAAATTTAAGGTGAATTTAATTAGGGGTTCTTAATTGAAAATTAAACTTTAATCGGACGAGCTTTATCAAATTGGTGGTTTCGAATTAATTAGGCATTTAATTAAAAAGGATGACGGTACACCGGACCAAAGACTAAACCAACATCATATAAGTCTAACTGTCGTGTTAGTTTAGGGTTCGGATCCCGTACGTCACCTTTATGCATGATGCAAGCAGATAAAATATGATGTCATGGTCTTGTTCGTTTTACTTACGAATTTTACCTTTAGACAATGCAAATTAATCCGAATATTCGGGGTATATCCAATAAGCTAGGACATCTCAACCCGAATACGCAAATTAATAAGTACCTCATTTTTATAATTAAAGATAATTATTATGCGAGGAAATTCTAAGACCATGTGAATGACATTTAACGATGCATGCCAAAAATACATATTCGAGAAACAAAAGAAACTAAACTATGTACGCATTTAAACCAAGCATATAAATATGTAATAAAACCATATTATATGTAAAACCATAAATTAACACAATAAAAACAAGAAACGTATGTTAACACATATCCACATGGTAATCACGTACATAAAACATAAACATGAAAGGACCAAAATGGTAATAACGAAATATCATATAACAAAAATAAAATGCAGAGTAAAAGATTAAGATGCATAATGACAGGGACCAAAATGGTAATAAAACCATTAAAAAACTAATTAAAATGCAAAACGAGACCAAATTAAACGGAAACCTAAAGGGACCATGAAGGGAGTTAGCCCACTCGAAATTGATTAAACCAAATTGGTGACGAAATTAAAAATGTTTTAAAAGTTTGAGGGACCACTAACAGGGTTTAAAAATACGGAGACCCTGCGTGCGTGATTACAGGGACACGGAAGGACCAAAACGTGATTAACCCATTTTTAAAACATAAAAACACTATAAAATCTGAGTTAAAACAATTCAACCTCTCTTTTTTTTCCTAAACCTAAAACCAGAGCCTCTCCCCACCTTTTTGTTCTCCGTCGGAGTGCCGCCGCGCCGCTCCGGTCGTCGTTAATCGGCGCCGGAGATCTTAAAAAAAACTCTACCGGCATTTTTTTCCTTTTTTCGACCTTTCGAAATCCCAAAAAAGAAAACCTTTCCCTTCATTCGTGTAAAACAGAACCCAAAGTAAAAAAGCCCTTTTTTTGTGAGAACCCGAAAACTCTAACCTCTTTTCTGTTTTAAAAAGATGAGGTAGATCTCCTTTTTCTACCGTCTTCGCCGACTTACCATATACGACCTTAATGAGGTCAGAGAACTTGTCGCCGGCGAGAGAAGAAACCGAGGTGCGCGAAGATGAAATGAAAGAGGTAAAAACCCTAACTTTCTGTGTTTTTTTATATACGATTTGAAATGAAGAAAAGAAAGACGATGATGATACCTCTAAAGACTTTGAGGTTTTGCTTGTATTGATCTCTAGAAAATCTCCCCTTTCAAACTTGGGGTATACAAAGTTTGGTTTCGGGTTTTATAACGCCGATAATTACATTTTTTGCGAATTACATAAAATCAAAGTAAAAATGCTATTGGTTCTACTGGTTGTTTGTTTATATACATCCTCTGATTTTGTTTGTTATTTGCCTCTGATATTATGTTTTTTCGCGTTTTTTTCCTCTGACATTTCGGTTGTTTTGTTGCATGTGAGCCTCTGGTACGGAGGGGACCATTGAGACGGCGTGGAGCAGTCTCGACTGTTGATGGGGATCTGGAAGCTGAGCGGCTCGGTCGTGTCTGGTACGTGCGCGTGGAGAAGATGGATGGTCACGCGTGGATCTCACGCACGAGGGGGTTGATCATGGCCTTCGATCTCGAGCTGGATCTGACGGTTGAGGCTTCTGCGACGCTGAAGCAAAGACAAATGGATTAGGGCTTCATATCAGAAGTCATCTGAACCGTCAGATCTAGATTAGATCTTACGGTAGAGATTCAACTGCGCAAGAAATTAGAGTGTATTAGGGTTTCTTCCTTATTATCATATTAGGGCTTTTAGTTAGGTTGGGCTAAACAGGCCTTAGGGTTTAATATGTAATAAAAAAATTTGGGCTTCTTTTTTGTTTTAATGTAAATAAACTTTATTAATTAACTGGGTTTATTCTTATTTGAAATGTATTATTATTTATTATTTTTTAGTATTTTCGGATTCGTTAATAATAATAATAATAATAATAATAATAATAATAATAATAAATATACATGCGTGCGCGTGTTTTATAGTGTGGCGATGTAATAGACACGAAATAAAATATATTTTTAAAATTTAAAATATACATGTCAAAATAGGTCAGAGGAGAAACGACATCTAGTGAAATAATGAATCGATACGCTATAAGCACTGGCATGCTAGTATGAATAGCGTAACTCTTCTCGTACAATATATTCATCCAAGCGTTGATAGCCTGGACAATAATCATAGAAATGATGTGACGAAACATGATGCTGCAAGAAGAAAAGCAAAAGAAAAGGGTTATGAAAGTCAAAGCTATCAAGATGTTGCACGTAAAATATTTGGCATAAGTATGTGTTTATAGTCAAAGTTGCTCATGCATAAATTGTAGACCAAACAAATGTTATCTAAACAATAAAAGAGACATCGCACCTAAACTAAGTTGTTGACCCAAAAATTTTACAATGTTAATATAAATTTTTCTGGTATCACAGCGAGTTCCGCTCCGTACGAGTCGAGATGGCACAAGCAAGAAGGAAGATCGTTGCGAAAAAGATGAACGTAGAGTCACCAGGAAATCTCTTTTTTATAATTTAAATTAATTAACATGCAACCATATATGTATATAATATAAATTATATATTATAACCTAAACCGTATATTATATAGAAAATATATGTTATAAATAAACATATGTTATATATTATTAAAAAGGTATATTTTATATAAAACTATATATTAAATATATTATAAACTATATATTAAAAAATTTATATTATATATAAACAATATATTATATAAATCATATATATATAGTTAAAACAATATTTATATATTATATTATAACAAAAAACATGTTAGAAACTATGTATATCACATATATTATTTATTGCGCCACATCACCGTCGTTCCACCACATCAACAGCCATGTTGGCAGGCCGCCCTCTCCGTTGGTCCCTTTCTCACCGATAAGTCGCACCAGCACATGCAAACATCATAAATGCACCAAAATGAGTGAATTTCAGATATCAATAGGAAACTTTAATTATTTTCTTTCTTTTGTTGTAAAAATAGAAACTCGGGTTCTGTTTTAGATTTCAACCGAAGCAACCAAATTCTAAACCTCTAAGTTGGAAATGAGAAATTTTTTCAAAGATCAGTAGAGATCAAAAAACTTCAGGTATTTTTCTTCCTATCTTTTAGATTTCAAAGCATAAAAAATAAAAAGGAAAAACCTAGGGTTCCGTTTTTACCTCTTGCGTTTCGATCCTCCTTCGCTGCTGTCATGTTTCTTCACCAATGACAAGCTTCTCGGTCTTTCTCAGATCCTCTATGGTGAATCGATGGGAATAGGGGCTGTGGAAACCTTTTTTCGAGTCTCGATTTTTAGGTTTTAAAGGCAGAAGAGCCTTAGTTTTTGAAGAACAACTTCAGATTCGGGTTTAAATCGGGAAAAGAGGTATTTTTTTGTTTTAGGGTTCGCTGACCGCCGACATGTGGTGGTGAGCGGTGGCTTTTCACCAGAGATATGAGAGAGGGGAGAGTCGTCTGTTTTTTTAAGAAACAGAAATAAATTTTTGCTTTTGGTAAAAAAAAAAACGAGTTATATTGGCTTTTAAAAACAAATAGGTTAATTTCTTTTTTAAACCCTTCCGCACTTTTGTTTTCACGCCGTTAGCCCCTCCGCTTTTTACAATCACCCCCTCATCCTTGAATCTTTCAAAATGTATTCAATTCGATCACTCTTTCATTTAGAATATGTTTTTGTTGGTAAAAAAATCATTTATTGGCCCATAAGATTTTGTTTTGAGTTCATTTTGGTCACAATCCAGTGAAAAAAAAACACATGTTTTCCCCTAGTTGTTCACGCATAATTAATTTCCAGTCTCTGTTGTGTTGATTTTATTGTTCTTGCATTTTATTTATTTATTTCTAGTTTCATTCCCTAATGTTAGTTTATATTTAATTTATATGATGTGGATGTCATGTTTTATTGTGTTCAATATGATATGATTGCTCATATGTGTTTATATTATTGATATACCACACTTGTTTATAGTCTTCTTATAACGTATAATTCGTTTTATAACCTATACGATATATAGTACATGTATATGTCTTTTATATAACTCATAGTTTTTATAATTTATAATATATTTGTAGTATATAGTTTTGATATATATGTGATAGACATAGTTTTTAACATGTTTTTTTATAATATAATATAATATATAAATATAGTTTATATAATATATAGTTTATAATATATCTAATATATAGTTTTATATAAAATATACTTTTTTATTAATATATAACATATGTTTATATATAACATATAGTTTTTTATATAATATATAATTTATATTATATACATATATGGTTGCATGTTAATTAATTTAAATTATAGAAAGGAGATTCCTTAGTTACTCCACGTTCATTTTTGTCGCAATGGTCTTTCTTCTTGCTTGCGCCATCTCGACTCGTATTGAGCAGAACTCGCTCTGATACCAAAAAAATTTATATTAACATTGTATAATTTTCGGGTTAACAACTTAATTTAGGTGCGATATCTCTTTTATTTTTAAGATAACATTTGTTTGGTACACAATTTATGCATGAGCAACTTTGAGTATAAACACATACTTATGCCAAATATTTTATGTGCAGCATCTTGATAGCTTTGACTTTCACAACCCTTTTCTTTTGCTTTTCTTCTTGTAGCATCATGTTTCGTCACATCATTTCTATGATTATTGTCCAAGCTATCAACGCTTGGATCAATATATTGTACGAGAAGAGCTACGCTATTCATACTAGCATGCCAGTGCTTATAGCGTATCGATTCATTATCTCACTAGCCGTCGTTTCTCCTCTGACCTATTTTGACATGTATATTTTAAATTTTAAAAATATATTTTATTTCGTGTCTATTATATTGATCTTTTTATATTAAAAAAATTGCAGGGGACACAGACCCCCCATGGATGATTGCGCTCCTAGGTCTTTTGGAGGGAGTTTTTGGGTATGTATTTAGAATTTTAATTTTAATTAGTATTTAATCAAACGTAGTTAATTTATTTTAACTCTCACTTTTGAAAAAAAAATTAGAGTTCTTGCACAGAGTATATTCGCGGTGAGCTTCGGTTTCGCTTCCACAAGCGCTATAGCGGCTATTTCCAATCTGGCCCCCGATGTTACATATATATTTGTCGTGTTCTTCGGGTAAGTAAAAATTATAATTATATTTATTTATTATACCTTGATTGAATTAAAGCTGAATCTTCTTTTCTACAAGTTTTAAGAATTATTAATTAGTTGTAAGTCGATAGTGCTAGGAGGACGTTAGCCACTTAACCTTGAGAAAAAGCTTAATTGTCTTGCTCCCAACGAAAAGAAAGATATTGTTGTTCTGTTACCTTGATCGATAAGGGTTTTCCACTCGATCATGTTGCCACACACTAATTTGAGAGTAAGCGGTTCCGAGATCACTTTCACCAAAGTAACCAACAAGTATAAACCCAACAAACGATATTTCATCTCTTAGTTTTAGATATGGCTGGTCCTAGAAGCATCACTGTTGAAGCCATTACACTTATAACGCCAAGAGATTTTAGCATAACGATGACAACAAATCTCAATTTAGGCAAACCTAACATTTCTTTAGTCACAATTACCACTTGATAGTGTAAAAAATAAATCAAAAGTCCTATTCGTACATTTAAAAAATATTTGGCTAACTTATTCATACTCATAATCTTATTAACCTTAATTTTCCAATTCCTATCCCGCCACTTCATTGTTCTCTCCATCACCAAAATTCGAATATATAAGGGTCATTCACCTTAACAACTTCATTTGCCTTAAACTTTTTTTTACATTTAATCTAAACAATCTGTAGATGCTAAATTACTTACAAAGCTTATCGGTCATGCTCCATTAATTCTTGTAAGTCTTTCTATGAACACATTCCTATTGCCATGCAAGTTTCCCAATTCAAATCGTATATCAAATTTTAGGACATGTGCTCTGATACCATGTGAGAATTCAAGCATGGTGGCCGAAGATGGTGATCGACGATGAAGAGGAGTGAAGAACGGTGTTGAAAGGATATTTGATTTTTTTATTCAATATATGATTCTAATATCAAAAAAGGGTGTTGAGCCCATACAACAAGCTAGCTTATATAGCTCAATATCATATGGTTAAAACTAACCCTATAACAGACTTTAACAAACACCAATTACAATTAATTAACAACTATTTAACCCACTAATATATTTAGAGAGAGAGACTAGTATGCCTGTAGACTATACGCTGACATGAGCCTCATCATTTTCCTCTTCATGGTAAGAGAAATTTAATAATTAATTTTATTCACAAATACAATACGTTTGAGACAGATTTATTATTATTAATGGTATTAATATTGTGTTTTTGTTTGATAAAAATAAATATGGTATCTTTGGATTCGGTGCCCTAATTGTTATCGTGACATGGTGCACGAGAGCACGAGGGCTGGCTTTTGTCTATTCTTTTACTCCACTTTCACTCATATTTACGATCCTACTTGGGTCTTTTCTATTGGGAGAGGGGATCCATGTCGGGAGGTATTAACTAAACTTTAAATTTGTTTTGATTCAAATAACTTTGACTTATAGTTAAATTAGGTTATGTGACACTTGCACTATACACGTTAATCTTTTGAGGTGTTTTTGGTCATTGTTTCTACTTGAGTTGTTTGTAGAAGCTAGCGTTATGCTATTGCATTTGTGTTGCGTTTTAGGTCGAAATTTTAGTGTCTCTTTCGTGGTTTTAGGCTGATGTAAGGCCTTATGAAGGAGGTTTTTAGATTTGAGTGGTAAGTGATGATATTATTTAATTTGAAGATCATGGAAGGTTCTTTTTCAAGTATTTAAGATTGATTTGATCGAGTATAAGGGTTAAATGATAAGTATGTTTCTAAGTGGTGAGGATTTGAGTTGGTTGACGTTGGATTTGGAAGTATGCTTTGAAAAAGGGATGGTGATCTTAATGTCATTTACTATTGTTGTTCAAGTGTGACGCCCTTGTTAGTTTGTGAGTTCTCTGCGTTTTCTGTTTCATGTGACGTTCTCAAGCGTGACACCCTTATCATGAATCAACCAAGTCCGTGATGGACCAATTGTCACGGTTGTCCACCTTACCTACTCCACTCATGGGCGTTCACCGTAAAATTCAAAAGTCAAAGGATCGCTCTGATACCACTTGTCATGGGGCTATTACCCTTTTTTCAAAAGACATGTCTAATAAGATGTGTAGCGCCGCATAATCTTCTCATTTGTAGAGCAAGTATTAAAAAATATATGGGAATTTTGATTGATTCAAATGTTTCTTCTAACTCTTGTTTTTATGTATTACAAATTTTTAGTATCATAGGCGGTTTCGTGATCATGGGTGGAATTTATATGGCGTTATGGGGAAGGCACGTTGAGGCCATTGCTCCTGCCCCTATCCCTTCATCTGCTGATGTACCAGAGCCTCCACCAGGCAGTGATACTACGATAGAGGTACTGGAGCCGACTAGTAAGATTGTAGCAGAGGATGAGACCATAGTCGATACATCAGAGCTTCAGTCAATTGCGATATAGGTACTGTAGCCGACCAGTAAGATTATAGTAGAGGATGAGATCTTAGTTGATACAACAGAGCTTCAGTCAAATACTGTGGCAACACCAAAGGGTGAGATACTCGATGCATCTCAGTGAGTATCTGAGTGAGCGATGCAGGCTAGGTAGAGATTGAACAACATGCCTCCTTTATGTAATTGATGGAGTTAGTATAGGTACATTTGGGTATAGAAACTTGCCTCCTTTGAATATTTGTTGTCTCATTCTATAAAGACATTCCCTTTGCTATTAAATATTTTGACAGTATGTTTAGATACCCATACATAGTTTTTAGTATGATTAGTATTTACATTGCTAATTTAGTAGACATATGAAACTATGGATAACTTTCCTAACCTACCTTTTATATATGTTTATGGTTTATTAATACCTTTTATGTAAATTTATCAAAACCTATATATTTATCAAAACCCATACTTTATTTATGATCTTTTGTATAAGAGACGATTAATGTACAAGTGACAAACATGCGTGTTCGAGCCGTCTCAGTAGGGTTATGTTAAGTTTTGAATTATTAATATTAATTGTAAAAAAATATTATCAATATTTTTACTAACAAGTGTTGAGTGCAATGACGAGACACATTGTACTTCTAAGGAGAGAACCTTAGAGACGACCTTATTGATAGGAGAGCCTTAAATTCCGAACATAGACTGTAAAATGGACACGAACTATTCTAAAAAATATTATAAAATTTTTATGATTTATTTTAAATATTATCAATGAATAATATTATAATTTTATGACAATAAAAAAATTATGATTATAAGGTATAAGTTACAAACTAAAATAAATTAAGGCTTAAGGGCTACTTTTGCCCATTTAGTTCTCTCAATTTATCGATTTTCCCCTATAATATTTTTACTCATCAATTTTTCCCTCAAACTAGTCTAATTGCATCATCGTTGCCCTTTGACTGACGAAAGCCAATGTTGATTGTTATTGTGATGATGTGACGATCAACGGTGATGACGTGACACAACTATGCTGACATGGCAGTTCACGTGTGAAGATAACATGGTTGAGGGGTCATATTTTTATTTTGGGTAAACTACATAGATGACCACTCAACTATGGGGTTGGTGTCAATTTGACCACTATATTAAATTCATTATTAAATATTTTTAAAAAGGCTAAAGGGTCAATATTTCCCCTGTAGTAATCTCAAATCAGCAATGTTGCCCCTACTTTTTTCTGTAATTTTGCCCTTAAACATAAGAAACGTTAGCAATGTCCCCCTTTGACCGTCATTGACTAACGGTACCGTTAATTTATGTGAAGTTGGACGCTAACGCACACGTTAGTCCCATATAGCATCCACATGGCTGCTGACATGTATTAAAAAATTAAAAATAATAAAAATAGGGATTTCCCCCTTTATCTGGAATGCGTTGTAGCAGAATGAAAACCATTTTCTACCACTTTCCTATAATCTGTGACAGAGTTTGAAGGAGCACTCCCTAAACACCAGGTATTGTTGATTTCTCCCCTAAATTGATAATAAATTTCTCCCCTCCGAAATATTTGGTTTGATTTTAGGTTTTGGTTGAAAAACTTTAATTTCGAGCTTGATGATGTTTTTGAATTGGAATTCATTTCTCCTTAGTTCATTTTTGCCTTTTTGTTATTTTGTAGTCAATTTAAAGATGGCACATCCTCTTGCACATCATCTGCACGTAACAAGATTAAGATTCAGTCAAGACCTAATTAGAGTTATAAGGGTGAAGAAATATTTTGTGACTGTGCTGACAAATGTCCTATGTGGACTGCCTGAAAGAACTCCCCAAATTTAGGGAGAAAATTCTTTACTTGCCTAAATTATAAGACACAAAATTGTGAATTTCTTAGGTGCGTTAATAAACCGCTCTAAAAAAGAGCTAGGTTCCTCATTTACGAGTTGAAAAAGGAAAATGATGCACTGCAGAAGTTGAGTGAAGATTATTCAAGGGAAGAATATGTACTTGAAATGAAGAAATTACAGAAGCAAATGACAATTGCAATGGAGAAAGTGGATTCCTTTAAGAGGGAAAACATGATATTGAAATGGTTAATAGTATCTTGGATGATACTTGTATTGGTGTTAGTTGGATCACATATTTAGAGGGTTGGTAGTATCTTGAATGCTAGTTGTATTGTTGTTTGGTGGATGAAATATGTAATGCGTAGTGGTTTATGTTAATGAAATATATGTTATGGTTTATGATCACTTAAAGTTAATTTATGTTAACAATATTGTTAAAAACACACATGAATTACCACAAATTACTTGGTATTAACATATGCATTACCAAACACTCATGAATTGTCACAAGAAACTAGGAGAGCATCAAAAACATTAACACATGAATTGTCAAAAGGAGCTTGGCATTAACAAAAGCATTAGCATATGCATTGTTGTGGACAATATTCAACATAGTTTGTTACTTGAGTTGACATAAACAAAATAAGGTTTAATCCCAAACACATTTGAACATTCATCCAATAACAAAAGCATAACATATTTCTTAATTCTTCTTCACATTCATTTTCTTCTTCTCCATGCAATCATCAGAATATTGTTGTTGAAGTTTGTAATCACTAATTTTGTCTGGGGTGTTTAATCCGTTTTTTTTTCTTTTATTAATGGGCTTTAATTATGTGGTGATTAACAAATAAAAGCTAAAAAAAAGAAAGACAATATGTATATATATTATTAATGTTATTATTATTATCCTATTATGTTATTATTATTACTAAGTTATTATGTTATCATTAACACCTATTGCTTATATTATTATTAATATTATCTACCGCCTTATTATTATAGTACTATTATTATCTTATTATTTTTATTATTATTGAATCTGAAAAAAAAACAAAAAACATTAAATAAAAGCCCAACATAATATAAATAAAAGCCCACAGTTATTCAACTTAAAGTCCATTATACATAATAAAAAGCCCAAAAATATTATTATACATATATAACGGCCCGTTTAGGCCCAGAAAATAAAACCTAATCTGATCTAAAAAACCCTAATGTGCCTCTTATCTTGTGCAGCCACCACCCATCCCCACCGTTAGATCTGGGATCCAGATCTAACGGTCCAGATCGATCAAGGAAGCAAAAACCCTAGAGGCCCCTTCCTCAAGCCTCAGCGCCGCACCATCCCCATCGTTCGATCTGGATCGAGATCAATGGCTGAGATCGAACCGGGGAAGTCTCCAGACCTCCAGCGCCGCACGCACGAATCCCCAGCAGCCCACGCGCGGCGATCCGATTCCCACACGCGCGCGTGTAGATCACAACCGACCCCTCAGCTTCTCTCGTGCACCGTTCGATCAATTCGAGCCCGTCCGGATCCCATCAACGATGCGCACGACCGGCCACGTCCCGTGCCTCTCTGGTCCCCTCCCCTCACGGATCACATGCAACGGAAAACAACAAATGTCAGAGCCAAAGATGCAACCGAAATCAGAAATCAGAAACAAACATTTTCAGAGGCAATCAACAGAAAGCGTACAAATCAACAGCGATTTACAACAATTTTACGCATTTTAGAAATAAAAAATCTATAATTTCGGGGCTATAAAAACCCGAGCAAGCAATGTAAAGAGGGTCTTTTCGAGAGGATTTCTCAGAGAAAATTGTAATCGGGGACGATTCGAGAGTTTTCAGAGAGATTTTTTCTTGTATTCGAAAGGTTGTAAGCAAAATCCCAGAGAGCAATACAAAGAGATTTGCAAAGGTATATATTCGTCTTCATATTTCATTTCGAAACACAAAAATCACAAAAAAAAAACAGAAACAGTTAGTGTTTTACCTTCGCGTCTCCTCCTTCTCCGTTTCGTTTCCCTCGCCGGCGACAAGCCCTTGGGTCTCCTCCGAGGTCGCACGCGGTGAGGAGCAAACACTAAAGAAGGTTTTTTAAACATTTTCGGGTTTCGATTCGGGTTCGAAAACAAAGGGAAAAGGTTTTTTTTTGTTTTGGTTTCGAGTCGGAAAAGGTTTTTTAGGTTTCCGGCGCCGGCAACGGCGACCGGGGTGCCTTGCGGCGCCAGAGAGAAAGCAGGGAAAAGGGGAGGGGGTCTCTCGGTTAAGGGTTAGGTTTATTTTTTTTAGGAAAAAAGGATGAAAATGTTTTAAATGGATTTTTATAATGTTTTTCGTTATTAAATTTGGGTTAATAGCTTTTTAAACCCTCCCGTGTCCACAAAATCACGCGGGGAGGGCTTCCGTTTTTCAAAACCCTTCCCGCAGTCCATGTTGTTTTTCAAACATTTTAAATTTCGCCACCGTTCTCGTTTCAATTGATTTTCGGGTGGGGTAATTACGCTTTTAGTCACCCTGACATTTTGTTTCCTTTTAATTTCGTCCCATTTAGCATTGAGATCAATTTTCTTTAAATGGGTTTATTACAGAGGTGGTCCCTGTCAGTTTGCATTTTATTTATCTTTTTTGTTTTTCATTTTTGTCATATTATATGTTGTCATTCATGCATTTTACTTATTGCATCGAATGTATGTTTGCATGCGATTATGTTTGTTTATGCATTGGATATTTGGTTTTTAATATAGGGCTTATGTTATTATTTTTGCAATATATGATTGTATGCTTTTACATGTATTTTTGATGTATAGTTAGCTTTATTATGTGCGTTGTATGTGTTATTTTGATATGTGCATCGTTTGTTTTATTGTCATTCGACTATATGTGACATGCACTTTAAATTGCTATTTATGTGACCCTTTAATATTTAGAATTGCATAATAATTAATTTTAATTCTAAAACGGAGATACCTATTAATTCGCGTACTCGGGTCGACTAGCCTAGCTTATTGAATGTCCCGCGAGTATTCGAATTAATTCGAATCGTCTAAAGGTAAATTCGTAATTAAATGGACAAGACCATAACACCATATTTTATCTGCTTGCATCATGCATAAAGATGACGTACGAGATTCGAACCCTAAACTAACACGACAATCAGTCTTATATGATGTCGGTTTAGTCTTTGGTCCGGTGTACCGTCATCCTTTTTAATTAAATGGTAAATTAATTCGATACCACCAATTTGAAAAAAGCTCGTATGATTAAAGTCCGATTTTCAATCAAGAACTCCTAATTAAAGTCTTTTTAAATTTCGAATAATTTACATCAATTAAAAGCGACAATTGTTTTGGTACCGATTTCCAGGCGTGATGGGGGTGCTAACTCTTCCCCACACGTAACCAACTCCTGAACCCTTTCAAAAGAATCTCTGGTTTAATTTTTACGGTGTCTGGCTGTAACACCCGTATTTTGGGGCTATGAGTTAGTCGGGTTTGTAGTCCGAGTCAATAAAATTAAATAAAAATAAATTCAACCCAAAGTGTGACCTAATTGGGTTTTAAAATAAAAAGGAGGGACCAATGCGGTGATTTAACCCAAATGTTTTAAAAAGCTATACCATTTTTTGAAAGTAAAATAAAACAAACAAAAAAAATGTGTAGTCATCTTTCCCATTCTCCTTTCTTCACCATGGAAACCCTACCAAACCCTCTCAAATCCCAAATTTGTATTTCCATCAAATTGCTCCATCAATTCAAGGGCGTTTTTAAAGGTAAGCACATATTTGAACTCTCCTCTTCATTTCCTATTCATACATGGTCTTAGATTTTAAAAATATGAACTTTTGAAAATTAGGGTTTGATTTAAAGTTTGGATTTTAATGGGTTTTTCATATTGTCTTGATAAATTGAGTTGGGGTTTTGTTTATTCATGTTAAAAGGTGCAACATATATTAATTTGGTTGAGTTTTGTTGAAAATCCGAAGTGAGTTCTTGGAGCCATTTTTAAGGTGTCAAAAAGTTGATTTTTGGTGGGTTTTAGGGTGTAATTAGAGGGCTGATGGTATATGTATGCTAAGGGGATGATTTGGGACCATTTAAATGTCATTTGGGTGTTTAAAAACATGATTTTCTATTGGGTAAAATATGAGTACGAAAATGGAGTTTTTAAGGGTTTTGGGTGAGTTTTGGGGGTTGTTTTGGGTGGGAATTGATAGCCCAATGGTAGCACTATGGGTAGGGATTAATTTGGGATCATGTGTGGGTGCAATGGATGTTGGAAACATGGTTTTTGGAAGAGGTATTGGGGCTGTCCGAAATTGCCAAGTATGGGGTTTGATCATGACTTAAAATGTTGGGTTTGATGTTTAATTTGTATTCCGGGTTGATATTTTGAGGTTGGGCTGATTTGAGAATTATTTGAATTGTATAGAGGTTGTTTGGAAGCAAGAATTTGGGTCGGCGAAGCATCGGGAAGAGATCCGGAAACTTGAAGGTGATGTTTGCTTGATACTTGAGCTTGGAGGTAGAGGTGAGTGGTTATTGTTTTTAAATGGTTTTAAACATTGGTTCAAGCATGTGGACCTAGGTTGGGCTTGGTAAACCCACCTAGAAATGAGGTTAGGGTGGTAGCCTAATCTCAAGCTTAAGTTTCGGAAACTTTGGTTGAACTCCTAATTGCTTGTTATGCCTCTTGTTTATATGTGTTTACAGTAGTTATGTATATTGTGTTATACATGTTGTTGAGGCATGATTTGATGCATTGCTATGCATGTGGTTTGAATTGTGAATTGTGCACGATGATGATGATCATGGTGAGTACATGCTAGGCATGGAAATGGGTTGTGAAATACATGTATGTGAGAAATGATATTTGATGCATTGTTATATGCATGTAGCTACGAAAAATGGATTGCGTTTAATATTGGCACTAGTATGCTTGGGTACAATGATCGATCATTAGGATGAGTGTGCACACAAATTGAGTCAAAACGTACGTGGCCTTGGTGGCGTTAAGGCACCAAGGAGGAGTACGGTGATGTAATATTCCACCGGAAGCTTTTATATATTTCTACGTGATGATGAGTGGAATCCCATCCGTAGGGCATGTGGCGATGAGTGGAATCCCGCACATGCAAGGACCGGTGATGGGTGGAATCCCACCGAGGTAATGTTGTTTTTGGAAATGCGTTCCAACGGGTTATCCGCGTATTCGGGTCATAGCTAGGTGCCAATATGTGGTTGTATGAATATACCAATATGAGATTATGTATACATGCTTATATGATACGAATGTGATGCCCTCATGAATTGATATATGATGTGGTTAATGCTAGAATTATGTATCATGGTAAGTTGAGCTTATGGTTGTTGAGCATGACATAATGTTGACTATATGTTTATGCATCATGTTCATTTTGGCTTTGCGGACCGGAGGTAAGATCATGCATTTCATTATGGAAATAGCTCGTGCTTGGACCCTGTATTGTCGAAGGTTTGTTTTTATGAGCTACCCTCACTAAGCTTTTATGCTTACGCTCTCTTTTGTTCGACAATGCAGATAAATAGCTTGTGGGTGGCAAGGGCAAGGAAAGGTCTCCAAGTGTTGCTTACGGTTAGCTCAAGTATGATAGTTAAATTTAAAGCTTGTAATAGTAAAGCAATGGGATAGGTGTTGTTGTTTTGTGCTATTGTTGGATGTTTAGGAGCATGTTTAGACTCCTTAATTATGTTGCTTTTGTATGTCTTGTGATGCCATGTTGAGTTGTAATTCATGCCTAAATTGCTTATCTTGAATGTTGGTCAAGTGTCCTTGAGTTTGCCTTTAGTTGGAATGTCATGCTTGGAAGCTTAAGTTTCTTGTATGTGTGAATCATCATCATGTGTGAAATGTGTCTTAATTGTAAGTTTAAGCATGCCTAAATTCTTGGTCTGATATTAGGATACATGTTAGTGTGTTGGTTGAGGTTTGAGAGAGATTTAAGGGCCACTTGGTGCCTTAAACCAGCTCAAACCTGTGTTTTCGTAGCAGGGGTATCGATACGGTTGGTCCCGTATCGATACGGCCTTCATAGTTCAGGCCCCGTGTTTCGATACGCGAGAGGGTGTACCGATACTATTTTTGCTACTGGAGCTACTGTCCAGTTCCGTATTGGTACGGGCCTCCATGCGTATCGATACAGTCCCTTAGCGTTGACCATGGGAAGTCAACAATTGGAGAGGGTATCGATACACTCCTAGGGTGTATCGATACGGTCTCCACGGGTTGATTTTGACCAGTTGACCTGGTCAAGGGGTATCGATACGCCCCTTAGGTGTATTGATACCACCTGCAGTGAAGTTTAAAAATTAGGCTGTAATATGATTGTTTAAGTTCGTTCGATTGATTCGTATGAGTTGTTCCGCTGTATGACCACATAGGATTAATACTCATCTAGACAAGATTTAAAATAAGAAAGAAAAAGATAGGGTTGCTAACCGAGGGGGAATCCTTAGGGATTTTCACTCGGTTTTCCCCGTGTAGCTCACTCAGACCGGTCATCCGGCCAGACCGGGACGAGGTGGTTACATTTGTTGGTATCAGAGCCTAAGGTTTTCGAGACCTTGGGCAGGTAAGTGAGGTAAGTTGTGTTTTATAATTGATATGCACGTTGTTTGCTTGCTTTGTAAGTATGACTGCTGGTATGACAAATATGTTGATTGTTTGTTTAAAAGCATGTTGCTTGTTATCCGTGTATGCTGTGAATGGTGATTGTTTGATTGAGAATATATGTTGTTTGATAGTACACATATGTTTGCTTGTTTAGCAAGTAAGCCCTGTTATATGCTTGGTTGAGCATGTATATGTGCTGATTTGTTTGAAGCATGTTTAGTAGAGTCCCATTGCTACTATTACAACGAAAAAGAGATTTTAAGTGAGGGAAACATACTTGAGCCACTTGGAAGCCTTACCTTGCTAACCCAATCTCGTATGATTTACTGTTGATGTTGTTGTTTATTTAATTGCTCTTTGGTAAGTAGAAGTTGTAGTTTCTGAAAAGGTGGACGACGTTAGGGGAGTCCACCACCATAGTTAGAGAGGTATGGTTGTACCGGGATTGAGGTACAATTTGTCCGTTTGAGACGATGTGTATGTGGGTTGACTCTTGTGGATGAGGGACGATGTGATCAACTCTAGCATTAGTTGGTGAAAAGAAGCGAAGACCTATGAGTGGGAGTCAGAGTGGTATCTATGTTATAGTAGATAAGCCCTTGGTACAGTTTTGGGTTTGCCTCTTCCGATTGGTTCTGAATCTGTACTTCCGTATGTTGTTAACAAGCATGCAAGTTTGAATGTGGCCGATGAGGTGTCAGAGGTAGGTGTGAGTACCCTGGTTCTTTTAGCAAGATCAAGGTAGGGGTCTCGTATGAGTAATCTGAAATACAGAAGTGTTAGTTGGTAACCGTTGGGGTTCAGCCTATGATTTCGATGCAAGACAGCCGATCAGTATCCGTGAATGTAAAACGATTTGTGTGTTTGGAGCCAGTGTACGTCGGGGTGGTTTTCCAGCATGGTTGTCTGTGTGTGCTCAGAACTACATTTTTGAAGTTTTGAAATGCTCTACGAATAGTCTAGAAGAGTCAGATTTTGTTGAAGAATCAGTCTGAAAACAAGAGGACCGAAGGCTATCAGTTGTGTACTTGTGAAGTTGCCATCTCTGCAGATTCGTCCATTTGTGTGAGCATGCAAAGAAATTAGATATCCTTGTTGAGACCTTAGGTGTAGGGACACATGTGACTAGCCTCTTGGGAGATAGTAGTGATCAGAAAGATGTACAGAAGATGTTTGTTGGTGGTTCAGAGTTACTAGTTTCTAGTAGATGTGAAGTGATCGCCTTCCTACGGTTTTGATGTACCTTTTGACAAGATTGGCTTGAAAAGCACAGAGTTAGTGTATACGTTGAGACAAAGAGAGAGAGTTGCCTTGAAGTTGCAGATTTTTGTGAGACTGTAGTAGTAGGTGAGGATGCGAACTTCTTTTGAATGATTGATTCAACTTTAGAGGTCAAGGATTGGTTGAGTTTAGTCAACATGTATGCTTACTTAGAAATTGTGATGGATTTGAATTTTGAATGAAGATTAGACCGCAGAATGTTAGGATAGTTTGTGTTTTCTATTCGTAGAAGTATTTGGAAGAATTGTCGGTTTATCTCTTGATAGAGAAGAAGAGTTCGTTGTTGAGACCGTCTCCGAGGTTGCTTCAGTTTTGTTGCTCTGTAACTTATGAATTCCGGAAGAATTGAGAATGTTGAAGAATTAACTTCGAGACTTGTTAGATCTTAGATTCATTAGGCCTAGTGCATCATCTCAGAGTTCTACAGTGTAATTTGTGAAGAAGAAGAAGACAATACGAGAATGTGTTTAGATTCAGACAATTGAAACAAGTGGCAGTGATTAATTAGTAACCGTTTCCGAGTGTCAGTGAATTGTTGGTCAGTTAGTGTGTGCTTCAGTCTATTCGAAGATTAATTTGAGATTCGATTACTACCAGTTGAAAGTGAGAAAAGTCGAAGTACCGAAGATAGCTTTAGGGGCAAGATGTGACCGCCTTGAGCTCTGAGTTATGTCGTTTTGTTTGACTAGTGTATTAGTTACCCTCATAGAGATGTTGAGCAGAATGTTTTTCCTGAGTTTCTTGATCAGTTGTAGTAGCTCTT
Organism: Hibiscus tridactylites; assembly: GCA_958450335.1. Classification (NCBI taxonomy): domain Eukaryota; kingdom Viridiplantae; phylum Streptophyta; class Magnoliopsida; order Malvales; family Malvaceae; genus Hibiscus; species Hibiscus tridactylites. The sequence goes on from OY288282.1 coordinate 55,910,353, forward strand.
CTGGATGTCACATGAGTATATTCAAGTACCGAGGAAGATCATGACAAGCTTTGAAGTCAGTGCGGTAGATTCTATTAAAAAAATTAATTGTATACCAAGTTATGCAACGTGAACTTTGAGTTAATGAAGATGCTCTCCTAGAACAAGCAGATCATCCGAGTGTATTAGGGTAAATCCCAAGTAGGCAAAAGAAGACATGAGTTGGAAGAAATTGAAGATTGTGACAGATATCTATAGTTCCTAGGTCTAGCATTGTTACTTTCAGAGAATTGTAAATAGTCCTTTAAAGATAGTTGCTCCATTGATAGATTGCTACAGAAGAAAGTTCAGTTTGTGAGGTTAGATGCGAGACATTGAACCCTTGAGAAACCGAAAGAAATGTTGAAGAGAGCTTTGACCTTGATCCAGCCAATGTCAGAGAAAGAATTTGTGAACCATAGTGATGTGTTACATGTAGAGTTAGGTTGTGTGCTTATGCAAGACAGAAGATTGTGGCTTGTTCATCAAGATAGTTGAAAGACCGTGAGAAGAGTTATCCGATATGAGACATAAAGTTAATTACAGTTGTGTTTGCTTCAAAGACTTAGAGACAAAGCTTGTATAGTAAGAAAAGCACAATGTGTACGTACGTATTATCAGAACTTGAATTGTTAGACAACTTAGGAAGGGTTGAAACTTGAACATCATAAGTGTTAGAACTGCTTGAAGATTGAAATATCAAGATTGAATACCATCCGAAGATAGTCAACGTAGTAAGCGATGTTTCGAGTTGTAATTGTTGTTAGATTAGTAGTTGAGTTGCGAGTTGTATTTGCCGAATTCAGTTACCAAATGACAGTGTTCTTGTGGTCGCGTTTCATGTTGAATCTACACTGAGTTAGAATGCTTGAAGAGAAGCTGTTGCAAGACAGATTCTTGGCACCTCACGTGCGAGGCATAGTAGAAGGAAGACCTTTAGAATACAGTTTCAGAGGTGATAGAGTTTTGCATTTCAGAGACAGAATAGTTGTACCGACTGACCTAGTGTTTTGAGATGTATTGTTTTGGCCGAAGCGCACGGTGGTTCATTTGTATTGCATCTGAGTTGTATAAAGACGTATTGTGGGTTGAAGACGATCACTTCTAGATTTAGTTGATAAATAATGTGGTTCAGTATGAGAGTAAGTGTGTAAATTGCCAGCGTGTCAAGACTGAGTACCAGTTTTCTTCTAGTTTGTTACATCCGTGGAAGGTTCTTAATGGAAGTGGGTAATAGAGATCCGAGACTTCAATTAGATTGTTTTTGAAGACATCTGCATAGTGTTTGGTTAATTGATGAAGTTAGATGATCAATCAGAGAAAGTCATCGGTCAAGTTTTAAACAGTGTTGTATGAGTTGTGAGTCGGGCCAGATATGTTGTTTATCTGTTGCAGTTACCACCAGAGTTAGAAAAGGGGTTGGTGATGTGATTTGTGTATCTATGATTTGGGAGAGCGAGTCAAATTTGTTCCGTGTTGTGTTTGTTGAAGAGATTGAGTTGAGTTTGAAGTTGTCACGCCTTGAAGAATCAGTTGAGATCTTAGTGTCAGACAGCAAATGTTGTGTGCTGAGTCTACTGGGTTGGTTAGTATGTTGTGGTAAGCGAGGAATGTGTGGAGGAGCATGTTTCAGTGGCCCTCCGTGTTCGAGGAATTTCGAGGACGAAATTTCCTTAAGTGGGGAAGAGTTGTAACACCCGTATTTTGGGGCTATGAGTTAGTCGGGTTTGTAGTCCGAGTCAATAAAATTAAATAAAAATAAAATCAACCCAAAGTGTGACCTAATTGGGTTTTAAAATAAAAAGGAGGGACCAATGCGGTGATTTAACCCAAATGTTTTAAAAAGCTAGACCACTTTTTGAAAGTAAAATAAAACAAAAAAAATGTATAGTCATCTTTCCCATTCTCCTTTCTTCACCATGGAAACCCTACCAAACCCTCCCAAATCCCAAATTTGTATTTCCTCTTCATTTCCTATTCATACATGGTCTTAGATTTTAAAAATATGAACTTTTGAAAATTAGGGTTTGATTTAAAGTTTGGATTTTTAATGGGTTTTTCATATTGTCTTGATAAATTGAGTTGGGGTTTTGTTTATTCATGTTAAAAGGTGCAACATATATTAATTTGGTTGAGTTTTGTTGAAAATCCGAAGTGGGTTCTTGGAGCCATTTTTAAGGTGTCAAAAAGTTGATTTTTGGTGGATTTTAGGGTGTAATTATTGGGCTGATGGTATATGTATGCTAAGGGGATGATTTGGGACCATTTAAATGTCATTTGGGTGTTTAAAAACATGATTTTCTGTTGGATAAAATATGAGTACGAAAATGGAGTTTTTGAGGGTTTTGGGTGAGTTTTGGGGGTTGTTTTGGGTGGGAATTGATAGCCCAATGGTAGCACTATGGTTAGGGATTAATTTGGGATCATGTGTGGGTGCAATGGATGTTGGAAACATAGTTTTTGGAAGAGGTATTGGGGCTGTCCGAAATTGCCAAGTATGGGGTTTGATCATGACTTGAAATGTTAGGTTTGATGTTTAATTTGTATTCCGGGTTGATATTTTGAGGTTGGGCTGATTTGAGAATTATTTGAATTGTTTGGAGGTTGTTTGGAAGCAAGAATTTGGGTCGGCGAAGCATCGGGAAGAGATCCGGAAACTTGAAGGTGATGTTTGCTTGATACTTGAGCTTGGAGGTAGAGGTGAGTGGTTATTGTTTTTAAATGGTTTTAAACATTGGTTCAAGCATGTGGACCTAGGTTGGGCTTGGTAAACCCACCTAGAGTTGAGGTTAGGGTGGTAGCCTAATCTCAAGCTTAAGTTTAGGAAACTTTGGTTGAACTCCTAATTGCTTGTTATGCCTCTTGTTTATATGTGTTTACGGTAGTTATGTATATTGTGTTATACATGTTGTTGAGGCATGATTTGATGCATTGCTATGCATGTGGTTTGAATTGTGAAGTGTGCATGATGATGATGATCATGGTGAGTACATGCTAGGCATGGAAATGGGTTGTGAAATACATGTATGTGAGAAATGATATTTGATGCATTGTTATATGCATGTAGCTACGAAAAATGGATTGCGTTTAATATTGGCACTAGTATGCTTGGGTACAATGATCGATCATTAGGATGAGTGTGCACACAAATTGAGTCAAAACGTACGTGGCCTTGGTGGCGTTAAGGCACCAAGGAGGAGTACGGTGATGTAATATTCCACCGGAAGCTTTTATATATTTCTACGTGATGATGAGTGGAATCCCATCCGTAGGGCATGTGGCGATGAGTGGAATCCCGCACATGCAAGGACCGGTGATGAGTGGAATCCCACCGAAGTAATGTTGTTGTTGGAAATGCGTTCCAACGGGTTATCCGCGTATTCGGGTCATAGCTAGGTGCCAATATGAGGTTGTATGAATATACCAATATGAGATTATGTATACATGCTTATATGATACGAATGTGATGCCCTCATGAATTGATATATGATGTGGTTAATTCTTGAATTATGTATCATGGTAAGTTGAGCTTATGGTTGTTGAGATAATGTCGACTATATGTTCATGCATCATGTTCATTTTGGCTTTGCAGACCGGAGGTAAGATCATGCATTTCATTATGGAAATAGCTCGTGCTTGGACCCTGCATTGTCGAAGGTTTGTTTTTATGAGCTACCCTCACTAAGCTTTTATGCTTACGCTCTCTTTTGTTCGACAATGCAGATAAATAGCTTATGGGTGGCAAGGGCAAGGAAAGGTCTCCAAGTGTTGCTTACGGTTAGCTCAAGTATGATAGTTAAATTTAAAGCTTGTAATAGTAAAGCAATGGGATAGGTGTTGTTGTTTTGTGCTATTGTTGGATGTTTAGGAGCATGTTTAGACTCCTTAATTATGTTGCTTTTGTATGTCTTGTGATGCCATGTTGAGTTGTAATCCATGCCTAAATTGCTTATCTTGAATGTTGGTCAAGTGTCCTTGAGTTTGCCTTTAGTTGGAATGTCATGCTTGGAAGCTTAAGTTTCTTGTATGTGTGAATCATCATCATGTGTGAAATGTGTCTTAATTGTAAGTTTAAGCATGCCTAAATTCTTGGTCTGATATTAGGATACATGTTAGTGTGTTGGTTGAGGTTTGAGAGAGATTTAAGGGCCACTTGGTGCCTTAAACCAGCTCAAACCTGTGTTTTCATAGCAGGGGTATCGATACGGTTGGTCCCGTATCGATACGGCCTTCATAGTTCAGGCCCCGTGTTTCGATACGCGAGAGGGCGTACCGATACTATTTTTGCTACTGGAGCTACTGTCCAGTTCCGTATTGGTACGGGCCTCCATGCGTATCGATACAGTCCCTTAGCGTTGACCATGGGAAGTCAACAATTGGAGAGGGTATCGATACACTCCTAGGGTGTATCGATACGGTCTCCACGGGTTGATTTTGACCAGTTGACCTGGTCAAGGGGTATCGATACGCCCCTTAGGTGTATTGATACCACCTGCAGTGAAGTTTAAAAATTAGGGTGTAATATGATTGTTTAAGTTCGTTCGATTGATTCGTATGAGTTGTTCCATTGTATGACCACATAGGATTAATACTCATCTAGACAAGATTTAAAATAAGAAAAAAAAAGATAGGGTTGCTAACCGAGGGGGAATCCTTAGGGATTTTCACTCGGTTTTCCCCGTGTAGCTCACTCGGACCGGTCATCCGGCCAGATCGGAACGAGGGGGTTACACTGGCCTACCTCAGTGGCCGGTGGTGACTCCAAACGAGAAAAAAAAATTTAAAAGGAATTTTTCCAAATTCGAATTAATTTTTAAATTCCTTTATTTTAAATTAAATGAATATTTTTCAAAGTAGTGAGGAAGTTGATCTAAAAAAACCTCGTTACAAAGTTGCCTTGTGGTAATTGCTTGCTTCCGTTTCCATTTTAATCCAGGACCTTTAGATTGATGCTGATATTTAGAAGTATCAGATCCAATCTTTCTTGTAGTTGTTGTAACAACTCTTTCACTAGGTAAACCAGGCTGTAAACAAAAAATTCAAAGCTGAGTTGAATTTCAATTCCAACACCAACTTCTTGTTTTAAGAAAAATTTAAACTGAAATTCAAACTTACATTATAAATATGCTTTCCAAATTTGAGGTCTGTATAAATTCCAATACCAAATTGCGTCCTCTTTTTGCTGGATGTAGAAAACGTAGCAGATTGACTTGAATTCACTTACAATGTTTTTTTTTTCTTTCTACTTCTAGTAATTGGAACATTATTGTCTGGCAGAGAAGAATCCTATGACAATACAATTGATAAAGTAAAGTTAGTAACAAATTTAGATTTTATTAGTTTACTAGTATGACAACAAACAAAAACGACCTTAGTGTCTGTTGCAACAGGTTGAGATGTTTGAGCAGGAGTTGATTTAAGGACTCTGTTGGGACAGTTAATTTTTCTGTGGTCGAATCCCTTACAAACACTGTAAGCTATCTTCACTCCTACTCTACTGATTTTTCTATATTTGCTCTTGACAGGCTCGTCTTTATCTTTTCTTCTTTTCTTCTTAGGTCTTCCAGGCATGGGCATTAACTTAGGAGGTCGAATTGAATCATTTGACTTGGGCCAAAATTTCTTTCCTCTAACTGGATATAGGATATTATTGTAACTTGTTAAGTATGTTTTCTTGGAGTACCACTTTGCAACGTAGTTCTGGGGGTCTTTCGAATCATGATACATAGCACAAATAGAATGACAACATGGTATTCTAGTGAGTTCCCATTCCCTACAAGTACAAGTTAGCCTTTCCAAATCAACTGTGTGTTGGTCTTCACCCTGAGTCAACTCGAACCCTTCATGACCATTCCAAACTAGCCTACATTGAGATGAATGATCTATATTTTTCTCTAATTTCTGCTTAGCCATTGGTGAAATTTTAGGTGGCCACTTAGTTGCCCAAGTTTTCTTCACATGCATTCTTTGCATAACCCTTTTCCTAATTTCTTCCAGCATAATGATGATTGGATAGCACTTGGCATCCAAAATCCAGCCATTGAAAGCTTCTGCCAAGTTATTATTGAGAATATCACATTTGGATGTGCCATTGAAATATGATGGAGTCCAATATTTTGTAGGAATTTCTAATAACTCAGTAATGGACCCTTCTCCCATTTCTTCAAGTTTCTTCAATTGAACATCAAAATCTTCAACATAAGTTGTCCTTACACAATTCCAAAACTGAAATTTTCTCTTGGCTCCTTTCCATTTTGTGCCAGTTTGCATATATGTGTCTTGCACACATCCTATGCTCAACTTCAGCAAAAAAATCATTTAAGATTGAAACCAGCCCCTACAATATAAACAAAATGATTACATTAATTTTAAAGTCACTATACAATACAATTACTACATAATAAATTTTAGTTTTTTAATACCTTCTACTGATCAGACATTAGGGTTAGACCTTGTCCCGATGGATGATTTAAATCATCCATTAGCTTGGTCAAGAATCAATTTCATGATTCTTTGCGTTCTCCTTCAACCACTGCCCAATCTACGGGAAACATTTGATTGTTTTCATCCCTTTCAACAGCAACCAGCAAGTCACCTTGTGTAACAGTCTTCAAGAAGCAACCATCCACCCCTATAAAGGGTCTGCACCCTTCTCTCCGACCTATAGGTAATTATGAAATTTTAGTGTTAGTTATCTACATCATAAAATTGAATGAAATATGAAATTTTAGGCAGTTTGAACATACCTTCTTTCAGAGCAGCAAAACATACATACATCCTATAAAAACTGCATTGTTATCAATATCTCTATGCACTTGAATCGAAATTGTACTTCTAGGATTACTATGCATCAACTCTGCAGCATACCCCCGCAAATTGGCATACTCCTCAACATAGCCACCTCTACTGTCTCTAAGAACAACTTTTTTAGCTCTTTGACACATGTCATATGAAGCACTTGCCCCTAATTCCTGCCTTACCATGGTCACCAAGGCAGCAATTTTCATTTTCGGATTATCAAGAATTCTGTCCTTAAAGACCTTCTGAATATGCTTGCAGGTCAGTAACTTGTTCTTATTAGTCTTAAAACAAGTGTGGACAGGATTACATGTTTTCACTACAAGACATCTAGCCTGTCTATCAAAGCTTGCAAAAAGTAACCAAGGACAATTTTCCCTACAACGAACTCTTAATCTCTTGGGTTCACTCTTCAAGTATGTCAAAGCTACACCTTTAGCAATTGCATATTTCCTTACTGTCTCTTTAAAGTGAATATGATCCACAAATCGAAGTTCTAATTCTTACAAAGGAAATTTGCACTTTGGATCATATGCATGCCCATATTTTTTGTTACCTTTGTAAGCACCACATATTTTATACTCTTCATCCTCATCAGTATCCCCATCACTATCCCCATATTCTCCTGGATCATCAGAGCATAGATAATCACTTTAATTACCTTCTAACTTACCATTATCCTCATGTAATCCTTCTTCCACTACTGTATCATTTCCCACAAATGCATACCCTTGACTTTCAATATTATTATGTTCTATATCTTCACTGCCATCTGATATTAATTTCTCTCTAGTTTTTCTCAATTCATCTCTAATTTTTTCAACTTCATCATCCAATTCAGAATGCACCTCAACATTACCTATGAAATCATCCTCAGATTTTTGAAGTTGTTCTTCATCATCAACAACAACATCATTAAGGTTTGCATCATGTCCTAAGTCTTCAATTACAAACCCAAGATTTGTAGAAGCTCCTCCTCCAGTATCTCCAGCTCCAAAATCATCCATAACCAACTCATTAATATTTTCAATGTCTTCACCTATTTCAGTACTTTTTTTGTTGCCTCATAATTATTTTTTGGTCTACATAAAGGTCGAAAATGCCCATGATATTTAAATACCCTAAACATTGTCTAACAGTGTTGTCATCATGTACCAGCACTAATGCACCACTATTGAATTCTACCCCTAGCACCCTATAATAAACCCATGGATCATCCTCATACCCAAAATCCTTTGCATTACGAATTATGTCCTAGTAACACAACATATCTAGATCAATCTGTAATTTCTCACAACTCCCACCAATATATGCAAACTTAGGTGATGTTACAAATTTACCACCATGGTAATATTGTAATACAAAGACGTTAGATGTTTTGGCCATCCTGCATCAATAACATAGCATATATCAACAGTAAAAATTTTGACAGATAATTAACTAATATTTTAGTGCAAAAGTAACGAAAACAAATCAATTTGACAGATATTATATGTGTTTGTATATGTGCAAATTGCTTCTGACTCAATTTATACATTATCATAAAATTTGTTTGTTCACAGATTTCTATATAAAACATAATATTTTAGTACAAAAGTAAACAAAAACAAATCAAAGCCACCATTCAAAGGCATGTTCTATATAAAACACAATATTCAACATGTTTCAGTAAAAAAGCAAATACCCAAGACATAATGAGGTCATGTTCACTGAAGGGGGACCAAAGTAGATTCTCGAGTATTAAAAATCAACAGAAAAGACAAAATTTTGGTTCAATATACCTTTCACTTTTCTCTTTTCAGAGCAAAATCCCCAAAACTGCAACCCCAAAACTACAACAAACAAAATTAACCCTAATTTCAGCCCCAAAACAAGAATCCCTTCTAACTTTTTGTGAAACAATTTTTTTAGGGTTTTCAACCCGAAACCATCTTTAACGTTTAAGAAGTCTTACCGATTTTTGTTAACCCTCACCACTTCAGAACAATCTTCACCGCCTTCTAAACTCTCCCCAAATTTCAATTTTTTTTTAGAATATTAACCATAATTTTTTGAAGGAGTGCGTCAAAGAATGAAGAGGTAAACCCCTTTTAAGCCCTAATTATTTTTAATTTTGTATCACGTGTTTTATTTTTAATTTTTAGCAGCCACGTGGATGCCATATGGGACTAACGTGTGCGTTGGCGTCCAACTTCACAGAAATTAACGGCACCGTTAGTCAATGACGGTCAAAGGGGGATATTGCTAACGTTTCTTATGTATAAGGGCAAAATTACGGAAAAAAGTAGGGGCAACATTGTTGATTTGGGATTACTACAAGGGCAATATTGACCCTTTAGCCTCTTAAAAATTATAATTATAATTTCTTTTAATTTTAAAAAACCAAAATTATTATATTAAATTTATTTTTTTAATATTTTTTATAAAATATAATTTTTATTGTTTTTTAATATAAAAAATTAAAATTATATTAAATTCATTTAGCGAATTCAAACTCACGAACATAGTATAATTTTAAAATTTTAATTTTAAATCGTGCACTAACTATAATTTAAAATATATACAAAATTTTGTTAACTTTAATTTAATTATTAGATTAATTTTTATTCAAAAAAATTTATTAGATTTATTTAATTAGGTTAGACATTTTTATGTCATGTTCGAGTCCCCTAAAACTACATTATTTCTTTTTTTTTTCCAGTAATAACAACTATATACCACATATATTATATTTGGTATTCTATTTACTAGAAATATGCTTAGCCCAGCAGCAAAAGCATGACTTACCCACTATGAGTACCTAGGTTCAATTCCCTTGGGGCTGATTTTCATTCTTTCCTAGCATTAACAACTATATACCACATATATTATATTTGGCATTCTATGACATGTTTAGCCCAACGGCAAAAGCATGGCTTATACCCACCACGAGTACCCAAGTTTGATTCCCCTTGTAGTCTGTTTTCATTCTTTCGTTTTTCTTTCTCCAATTAGGTGACACATGTCATCACTTGATTGAGGGAGGATAATAAATTAAATAAAATTAGGTAAATTCCTCCAATAAAATTGAATACTTAATTTATTTTATTAAATTAAAATTAGTACCAAATGTATAATTATACTATTTTACTTAACAGCCACGCCAGTCTCTCTGTTATTTTTTAACGGTTGGTGGCCTATTGGAACCACTTAAATAGTTATGTGGTAAATTTGACAAAATTAAACATATAGTAGTCAAATTGACACCAACCCCATAGTTGAGTGATCATCTATGTAGTTTACCATTATATTTTTTTTAGTAATATTTTGATATTATTTTTAAATGTTTTGCTACTTTTTGCTAGAAAAATATGATTTTGTTCATAGAAACATGTCGTCTTAACCAAGTATATGTGCCACGTTAAAAATTTCTCTAAACATGATTAGAAGAAAAGAGTACATACATACCAGTTTTAAACAAACCCAAATACATGGTGCATAATACACCTGTTTTAACCTGCCAAAATACATATCATGATTTGAAAACCATACTTTGTATGGGCACATTAAGGTAAAAAACACACGCCAGATAGCTAAGATGTTCCATAATACACCACTAAAATAAGCAAGATCAGACTTGTAGATAACATGTGAATCCCTCCCTTCATGAACTTCATACTTAATTCACCATCAAGTCTTGAATATCGATTGGCGTTGTATCATCGATTGACGTTGTATCCCATCCGTGGTAGGGATGTAAAAAGATGATTCGACCTGTAAAAGTAACTGAAACCGACTTGAGTCAGAACTGCTTGTAACCCAAGGTGGTGGTGATCCGAAATCGATTTGAGTCTGAATTGGTGTTGACTTGAACACGAGTTGGACCTGGAACTTTTGGATCTGAACCCGACTTGCACCCGACCTAAGAACGACTTGAACCTGAATTCAACATGATAATGTGATAAACGAACACGACCTGCATCCGACCTGATATGAACCTGAACCGAGATTAACCTGGTAAATAACCGATATTACCCAACCTATTATCAACCTGATCCATAATTGACTCAACTTGTAAATGACCTGACTTGTTATTGAACTGATCTGATATTTACATGACTTGATATTTATCTGACTTATAATAACTAATAAGTTACAATTCATGAACTTGTGAGATTATGGATTTATTATCTTATAGTGTGACAAAACGCATCTTCACAATTTAAGGTACATGATTAACTATGATCATTAAATTAATATGTTTACTTTTTTATATTTATAAATTATAATATATAAAAATATTTAAAAATTTTATTAAATATCTAAATGTTGTCAACATAATTCCTTAAGCTTTATGATTTATGGTTTAATATTAATAGTTTATGGTTTAGTTTAGTGTTATTGCTTTTTGAGATTAATTCTGATTCTTGAAGATTTATGATTTAGTTTAGTGTTTAGTTTAGGGTAATTGGTTTATGTGATTAAGTTGGACTTCTTAAAGTTTAGGGTTTAATATCAATGATTTAGCTTATGGTTATTGGTTTATGAGATTAATTTTGATTTCTTAAGGCTTATGGTTTGGGTTAGTATTAATGACTTATGATTAAGTATGAGGTTATTGATTTGCGAGATTAATTATGTTTCAATTTATTAATTTATGCATTTGAATTTGACTAAATATTTATATCAAAGTTTTATGTGTACAATTGAACTAAATTAAAGTTTCAACTTTCATGTGTACAATTACATATTTACATCCAAATAAAAAAATTGTGTATAATTATATTAAATCAAAATTTATATGGTATAATAATAATGTTTGAATTGAATTAACTTATTAAACTTAGGATCTAATTGCGCTAAATTAAAACTTAGAAGCATAAATCACGGTCATAATTAAAAGAATTCTTAAACTAAATGTGAAATTTCAATTTAATTAATTTAAATTAGGACTTAGTTGAATTAATTTAAAACCTAAAAGTAAAAATTTGGGACTTAAATCAAAGTCATCTAAAGTTGAAATGATTAAAAAAATAATTTATCCTAACCTAAAACCCCAAGCGGGTGGGATACTTTCCCTCCCACCGTTTCACTTTAATTAAAATCATGAAAAAATAATTTGTAGGGGGTAGGACAAAAATTTGGAGGGAATTAAGCCCAATAATTTTTAGGTTATGTCCCTCCAAAATCCAAATGAAATCTTTTTAAATTTGATTCAATAATGAATTGCCCATTTAGCATTTGCCTCTTAAATTTTTTCTTAGTGATTAATTACCTTTTAAGTCCTCACTTGTTTAAAATTTTTATTTTAGTCCTAACATTCACTTTAAAATTTTAGTTTAATTCAATTTAGTCATAATTATATATATTTTTTAAATCGTAAAATATTTTGGCATCCTAAGGGATATTTTGGTTCATAGTAATCCCTAAATTTTTATTTTTATTTGAAAATTACCTATAATTACCATACCGAACTCTATTTGTACACGATAAGACCCAACTTGATCTTCAACCGAAATCGATATTCTTCGACCTGAATTTTATTTGTCAAAGACGTGACTCGACTTGAATGTGGCCCGACCTAAAGTCCACCCGAACCTGAATTAACCTGCTAATTAACTGATTCAGACCTGAACCGCTTTGGCCTGAACTGAAACTTACTCGACTCAAACCCAAACTCAATCTGATTTGAAATCAACCTGATAATGACCTGAATTTGAGTCGACCCGAACCCGACCTGATCCGAGTTGAACCATTAAATTGACCTGACATAACCCGTATCTGGTTTGATTTGACCTGCAATGACCTCAAACCTGAACGATTACCTGATTTCACATCCCTACTATGTGACAAGACAAGTAGCCACAAGGTTGCTATTTCTTTCAACATGTGAATATTCAGCAATTTGTATTTTACTCACCAGGTTATCCACCTCCGCAATTATCTTCCACCATCGCCAAGGTCTATGTAGAATGTTTTGTATTCAATTCAAGACCATTCTTTAATTTGTTTCAATTTGCAAACTTATCCTCCCATCCCACTTAACTTCTAAGAAAATATCCAATGCTAGCTTAATCACAACGATTGCCGCAAAATCTTTCCCCTGACTCTCGATAGGACCAGAAAAATTGCCTAAATTACACCTTCCGCAGACCTTAACACACCTCCACACCCTGCTTGCCCGTTATTTTCAAAGCCATCAATGTTAAATTTCACAAAACCTACTACATGAGGTTCCCATTCAAGATCAACATTGTTGGAATTTGTTCTTACAGACAAACCGTATCTTAGAGACTCCCACCATCCTTTTATATTCGGAATCCAGTTATCGCTAGTGGTTTTTATCCAAAAGAGCGTACGAAGTTTGGAGTAGAACAACAAATACTTTATGTTGGTATCTTTATTTTTGAAAACTTTTTCGTTCCTCGACAGCCACAAGCTCCATGTTAGTACGATCATCACCTATAAAATTGTTGTTTTCCAGTGCCGCTACGTCCCTTATAACCTAATTTTCATCACCTATGATCTGGATGTCAAACCTTTTCCCCCAATTTCAACGCCCTCCTAGCCTCCTTAGTCAAATTGTTATATCTTGTCTTCAAATCGGTGACAAATAATGATCTACCTTCGGGAGATGGCTCCTGGAGCTCCTTCTTCTTCTTTTTTCCTTGTTCTCCTTTTTTTCTTTTCTACTTCCGACAGAGCTTGATCTTAGAATTCTCTCAAAGAGCTATACTTTCTATATTTGCGATTTCCTTCAACGAATTCTGGAAGAAGAACCCAAATTTCATTAGTTTGACTATGACTCCCATCTATTAGATTGCCCGACACAATCACTTCAACTTTACCATCGTTCGAACTCGGTTTTGGGTAGGGGCAATTTGACCCTAAGCCCATATTATGGATATCTTCCAAGGCCCAATTGGAAACACTTGCTCCCTCAAACTTTAATACATATTGTTTACTTCATTCGCCTATTAGATTGTCTGAACCATCCCCAACTATGTTATCATTCCTTCATTTTGAACAACTACTTGCTAAATCAATGTTTAGAATATCATCTGAGGCCGGAATGGATGGGTCATCCCCCTTTTTCAAACTGACCTTATAAGCCTCCATTGGTTTAGTGATCAGACCCTCTTCAATTGGATTCTCCCCAATAACTTCTATATTGTTTCCAATCTAATTAAATTCCTTCTGATCTTTCTCTCTCTAACTTACTACCTTGGATATTCCCACTTTGTTTTATCTTGATCTTGCTGCCAATTATAACAACATCCTCTACAAGTCCCATCTTTTCCCTATCATCCATACGGCTTTGTTGAGTGGATCGATGGATTGATCAAAGCCAAGAAAGGGGTGAATTGGGTTTTTAAAATTTGTTGGAGAAAGTGGAATGACAAAAATTGAAGAACAAGACAATTTAAAGTGGTTCAAGTTCCAAATGAACTCTACATCCACTACCTTGGCTACCACTAAGTATTTTCCAACAATCCACTAATTGTTCTTCCCTTTTTCAAGGCTTAGGAGGTAACCTTTACAATACCGGTCAAATTTTCAACCCAAATTTTTACCAAACCCTCACTAGGATACAAAGAAGAATTTTAAGGCAAGAAGAATATCTCTCAATACAAATTTGCCCCTTTTGATACAAGCACTCAACCCAAATTGAAATACAAGATTGGAATTACACACAACACAATTTGAGATTTTACAAGAATAAGAAATTACGCACTTTGAGCTTGGATTTTTGTAAAGATGTTTCTCTTGGATGCAATAGTTGTTGCTAGTCTTCAATTGGCTTCATTTTATACCTTCTCCATTAATTCTAGCCGTTTGGGTGGTTATGGTATTGATTATAATCGTTGAGATTGTTGAGTGTGTAAAAGTTCTATATTTTATCCCTATTTAACCCATATTTCTACTGCATTCAAGCATAATTCAGTGCATTTAGGATAGATTTCATTCATACATCACAATTACATTAAATGGCACAGTTGCTACTAAAATTGGTTACTTTTGCAGGTAGCTGCTGTAGCAGACGCAGGGCAGTGGAGAAGCCGAGCTGGAACACTGGACTGCAGACGAGAAGAATTATGCTGCCAAGGCTGCTGCCATGGCAGCCAATGACGACAGCAATTGTGAAGTGAAAGAGTGAAGTGGAGCTCGACAGAAAGAGGAAATTAAGCCGGTCTGTCGTGAAGCACTCTTATATTTTTCTGAGCCCTAGATCAGAATGAAGGCCAAGCCCAAGGTTCAAGGAAGAAACTCCAAGCAAGAAGAGAGGACGAATTAAAGACATCTACTTTGAAGATTTATTTTTTAATAGAGTTGTACTTTAATTTAAACATGTATTCTTGCGATATTAGAAAACTTGAACCCAAGGCCTATATAAAGGCATGTAATTCGACCTAGGGAAGGATATCTTACTCTCTAGCCGTCTTCCCTTAAACCCTAGTCGTTTTCCCCCTTCTCATCATGTTCTAAACTTCTCTTAGGGCTAAGGGTTGATTCTGTAAAGTAGTTGCAAGGATTGCATTGTTTTAGGAATTTTTCTGTTCAATAAAATAGACTTCAAGTTTGCTTATTCTGGTTTTCAACATCTTGCAAGAGTATCAGAAGAGCATTGTGAGATTACACATTTACTTAATATTGGGAGAGTTAAGTATACGAAAGGAATAAATACGAGTTCTGCAGTTTATGGTTGAACTATCTCGAACCTAGGGATAGGATGAGGTTAAGTGGCTAAGGAAGAATTCAACAACATCGATGTTCATCCTTCGATTCACACCGGGAGGTATCATCAAAGACGTGTTCGTCGACAGACTTGGACCTAGGGATAGGCCAAGGCATAGCAGGGATTCTTGCCAAGCTTGAAGTACTGAGTTGTGTGTTCGCTGCCGCCTGCCGCGACAACAACAGACCGCTGGCGCAACAGGTGCTGCCGCGACAGGCGCTATGACAGAACAGAGAAGTCTTAGACAATGCAAACATCTGCACTACGGAGCAGATCAATACCAGCCTACTCTTTACTCTGAATATTTCCTCTTTTATTTCCAGTCTTCTTTATTATTTCGTGACAAACAATTAAACTATTTCTTTTCCCTCTTGTGCAGCAATCCAAGGTTAAAGCTATTAACCCAGTCCATGTGGAGACGATATCTGATACTTACGTATCACTTTACTACTTGCGTCGTGTACACTTGCACTACATTGCGATAGACACTTTTACACGCAACAAGTTTTTGGCGCTGTTGCCGGGGACTGGCAACATATCTTTACCCTATTTTTACTGCACCTTCTTTAATTTTTCTATTTTTACTTGGATTGTTCACCCTGTGCTTTTCACAAGATCTTTTGTTTGCTTATGCGCAGATCTCAACGAGGGAAAGAACCTGAGCACAAGTTAGATCTTGAAATCGAACGAACTTGCAACCTCAAGAAACGAAAACGAGTACTTGGAGGAACAGTTAGAAGAAATGGTGAACGAAATACACGAAGACATGAGGAACAACCAAGGGAATCTCTGAGGTCCTGAAGATCCTGTGGAACTAGAGACCACCCTGCTGCTGCCGCACACCGATCATGCCAAGACTACATGATCAATGATCATGTGGAACTAGAGACCACCCTGCCAGATGTGGAAGCTGAGAATTTTGAGCTGAAACCTGTCATGTTCATCATGATTAATTCCGCTGGCCAATTTAGTGGTGCTGCTACAGAGGATGCGAGGGAACATCTGAAAACGTTCCAGGAAATCTGTGGTTCGTTTAGACTACCAGGAGTAAATCCGGAGATATTGAGGCTTCGGTTATTTCCTCATTCAATGAGGGACAAAGCTAAAACTTGGTGGAACAAACTAACGCCGGGTTCAATACGAACTTGGGCAGATTTAACTCGTGAATTTTTGTCTCGTTTTAACCCTTCCCATTTATCTGAGCGATTACGTAACGAAATTGCTACTTTTCAACAGGAAGACGACAAGCCAATGCACGAGGCATGGGACATGTTTACCACTCTTCTGAGGAATTGCCCGATGCATAGATTCCCTGTTTGGAATCAGGTAATCAAATTCTACAATGCTGCCAACCTACAGACTCGTATGAGAATCGATTCAACAACCAATGGGTTGTTGTTAGATAAAGATCTAGAGGACGCCATGGTAGTGTTAAAGAATTTGGATAAGAATGAAGAGCAATTCCCCACATCGAGGTGAGGTAAACGAGTACTATCTATGAAGGATTATGAAGCCGATATTTTTAAGCAGGTCCACATCAATATTCCGTTGTTAGATGCTATCAAGGAGATGCCTGGTTATGCCAAATTTCTCAAGGATGCTATGTCAAAGAAATCCAGACTTAGGGAATTTGAGACGGTAAAACTGACAGAGGGATGCATGACTATTTTGCATAAGCATCCACCCCAGAAAAAGAAGGATCATAGGAGCTTCATAATATCCTGCATAATAGGAGATAAATTTATGGGTAAGGCACTTTGTGATCTAGGTGCTAGTATTAATTTAATGCCAAAATCTGTATTTCAGAAATTATGTATTGGACGAGCACGACCCACAACAGTTATGCTGCAGCTGGCAGACCGCTCTTACATGCAACCGGAAGGAAAAATTGAAGATATTCTGGTAATAGTGAATAAATTTATTTTTCCTACTGACTTTCTTGTTTTAGACTGTGAAGCAAATGAGAATGCACCAATCATCCTAGGGTGACCCTTCTTAGCCACATGAAGATCACTGATTGATGTAGAAAAAGGAGAACTCAGTATGAGAGTGAATGATCAAGAGATCAAGCTGAATGTTCTCCAAGCAATAAAGCACGTTGATGCAGAAGAAAAATGCAAGGCTATCACTGAAGTTATCCTTGACCAACCCTGCATCAGGTCGGACTACCATGAGATCAAATTTGGCCACTGCCCCAGCAGCCATTTAGAAGACTGTCACGGTAGCAACGACGACAACAACTCTTCAGACTCTGACATATCTGATACTGAAGATCATGGGGAGGTAAACTGGATAGGCAATCATCTAGGTAAGTTATTCGAGCCCTTAAATTATACCTCGAATGAACATATCATCCAAAAGCCATCAACTGTAGAGCCACATGTTCTAGATCTTAAGCCCCTGCCATGGCAGCTTAAATATGTTTTTCTTGGATTAAATGATATGTTGCTCGTAATCATCTCTTCCAAGTTGATGCAGGAACATGAACATTAGTTGATAGAGATGTTGCAGCAGCACAAAAGAGCTATTGGGTGTTCGATAGCTGATATCTAAGGCATCAGTCTGGCACTATGCATGCATAAAATCCTCTTAGAGGATGATCACAAGCCGACCATTGATGCCCAGAGACATTTAAATGATGCTATGCGAGAAATGGTTCGAAAAGAAATTATCAAATGGCTAGATGTTGGGATAATTTACGCCATCTCGGATAGTAAGTGGGTGAGCCCGGTGCAGTGCGTTCCTAAGAAAGGAGGAATAACTGTGGTAACCAATGAAGAAAACGAGCTAATCCCAACCAGGACTGTGACTGGTTGGAGGGTTTGTATGGACTACCGGAAGCTTAACAAAGCTACCCGGAAGGATCACTTTCCCCTGCCTTTTATTGATCAAATGCTTGATAGATTAGCGAGAAAGCCTTATTACTGTTTTCTTGATGGTTACTCAGGTTACAACCAAATAGCCATCGCACCAGAGGATCAAGAGAAAACGACCTTCACTTGGCCGTACGGTACTTACGCTTTTCAGAGGATGTCATTTGGACTTTGCAACACACCAGCAACTTTTCAGAGGTGTATGATGGCTATATTCTCCGACATGGTGGAGGATTTCCTAGAGATATTCATGGATGATTTCTCAGTCTTTGGAGACAATTTTGAAAGCTGCTTAGGCAACCTGCAGAAATTGCTCGAGAGATACGAGAAAGCGAACTTGATATTAAACTAGGAGAAATGTCACTTCATGGTGGACGAAGGGATAGTCCTAGGCCACAAAGTAAGCTGCTGCGGCATATAGGTCGACAGGGCGAAAAAAGAGGTAATTGAAAAGCTGCCACCACCCACCAAAGTCAAGGGAATTTGAAGTTTTTTAGGGCATGCTGGTTTCTATCGAAGGTTTATAGCCAATTTTTCGAAGATCACCAAGCCGTTATGCCACCTATTAGAGCAGAATCGTCCCTTCGACTTCAACACTGAATGTACTGTGGCATTCAGAATTCTGAAAGAGAAGCTAGTAACAGCCCTGATCGTACAACCACCAGACTGGAAGTTGCCATTCGAGATTATGTGTGATGCCAGTAATTATGATGTAGGGGCAGCACTTGGGTAGAGGAAGAACAAGCTATTCCATGTAATTTACTATGCTAGCAAAACACTCAATGATGCCCAAGTGAATTACACCACAACATAGAAGGAATTGTTGGTTGTGGTGTTTTCAATTGACAAGTTCCAATCCTATATACTTGGGACAAAAGTGGTGGTCCACACAGACCACTATGCACTGAAATATATGTTTGCCAAGAAAGACGCAAAGCCAGACTGATTCGTTGGATTCTTCTGTTGCAAGAGTTCGACATTATTATTGGGATGAACCTCTTCTTTTTAGACGAGACACACATACTGGAGACCTTCCCTGATGAGCAGTTGTTCGCTGCCATAAGCACTGCTGCGACAGCCATGACGGCAGGTAAGTTTTCTGAACTCCCTTGGTATGCTGATTTCGTTCATTATTTAGTTAGCGGAATATTTCCTCCTGATCTTAACTATCAAGCTAGGAAGAGGTTCCAAAATGATGTTAAACATTATTATTGGGACGAACCTCTTCTTTTCAAAATGTGTGCAGATCATATCATCAGGAGATGTGTACCACAAGATGAGCAGGAAGCTGCGCTTCATCACTGCAATGCTTCACAATATGGAGGACACTTGGGTGGTAACAAAACTGCTGCCAAGGTTTTGCAGTCTAGTTTTTATTGCCCGTCATTGGTCAAGGATGCCCAGACATTCTACAAAAGTTGTGATAAATGTCAACGGACTGGAAATATCTCAAGAAGACATGAGATGCCGCTGCAGAACATTCTTGAACTCGAAATCTTCAACGTTTGGGGGATTGATTTCATGGGACCGTTCCTAGCATCATGTGGGAATTTATATATCCTCATGGAAGTGGACTATGTGTCCAAATGGGTAGAAGCGATCGCCACACAGAAAAACGATGTCAAGACTGTTCAGAGGTTTTTGCACAAGAACTTTTTTTTCCAGATTCGGCATCCCTAAGGCGGTCATCAGTGATGAAGGGAGGCATTTTGATAATAGGGTAATAGCTGTTGCCTTAAAGAAATATGGTGTCAAGCATCAAATCGCAACAACTCACCACCCTCAGACCAATGGACAGGCTGAAATATCCAAAAGAGAGGTAAAGAACATTCTTGAGAAGATGGTTAAGCCAACTCGAAAAGACTAGTCTCTACACCTAAATGATGCACTCTGGGCCTACAGAACATCGTTCAAAACTCCATTGGGAATGTCACCCTACCGGTTGATTTATGGGAAAACATGCCATCTACCTGTTGAGATTGAGCACAGAGCATACTGGGCCATCAAGGCAGTGAATATGGACTTGGAAAAGGCATGACAGAAAAGGCTACTCGACTTGAATGAGATAGAAGAAATTTGAGCAATGGCCTATGACAACGCAAGGATCTACAAGGACAAGTAAAAACAGTGGCATGACAAGAAGCTGCTGCCACGACAGTTCTGCTCAGGACAACTTGTGTTGTTGTTTAACTCTAGGTTGAAACTCTTCCCAGGGAAGCTGAAATCTAGATGGTCCGGCCCGTTTCAGGTGGTGCAAGTTTTTTCTCATGGTGCTATCACGATCAAATCCTTAAAAGACGGACACCAATTTAAAGTCAACACACAACGATTAAAGCATTATCAGGGGACTAAAGCCCCAAGAATGCAGAAAGTGGTTACTTTAGGAGATGCCCCTCCTGACATCCCTAATTTAACCTAATTTTATTTTTATTTATTTATATATTTATTTATTTATTAGGTAATTAGAATTATTTTATTTTTAGGAACTAAGTTTTTATTTTTATTATTTTCAAGAAATAAAAGAGACAAAGAGAAGAGGAGAAGTGAACTCAGCCCACCATCTCACCATCAGCCCAAAAAGCCCAAAATAGGAGCATGTCGTTACAACTGCCATGACAGACGTGGAAAATCCAGCCTGTCAACACGCTGTCGCGGCAGACACGCAAACGGGTAACAGACGCGCAGCAAACACGAAAACACGTGATAGATGCGTCAAAAACCGCGTAACAGCTGGCTCCGTTATTCGCGCCTGCCGTTACAGCTCTAACGGACAACAAACTCCTCATCTATATAAACCTCGTTGTACTATTTATTTTCACTCACTTTTACTCTTTCTACTTGTTTCCTCTCTAGAATTTCATTTGCTTTCATTTTTTCTACAGTCCCTTGCAACCATGAGTACCAGAAACACCCGACGCAGCGCTGCCTCAGGATCTGCACCAGCAGAAGCCACTCCCAGCTCCTTCTAGGGCAGAGATATGTGGGAGGAGAGAGGGTTCATTTACAGCCAACAAACGGAGAATCTCGGGCTCAAACCATTCATACCCCGTAAGATCAGAGCTCTACAGTGGCAGATGTTTGTCGAGCAGCCGGAAGAGATGAACGTCACCTTAGTCAGAGAATTTTATGCTGCCATCGACAGCAGGGAGGCGGCATCAGTGACAGTTCGTGGGAAGGAAGTACCCTTTGAGCCAGAATACATCAACACCCTTTATGGATTCTATGTCGGCAGAAGGGAAGACGGACACCAAAGATTCATGAAGAGCCTGGAGACAGCAGATTATGATGTTGTCATGGTAGAACTCACCGAGGAAGGAACCCACTGGAACACTGATCCCAAACACCCAATGACGGTGAAATGTGTTCAACTCACCCCCGAAGCCAAGCTGTGGAACATATTCATCAAAAAGAGGATTATGCCCTACTCACACAACAGCACGGTAGATCAACCAAGGTTAGCTCTCGTCCATTCAATTCTAAACGAGAGGCCTATTAATGTTGGTAGATATGCTCGAGAGGGGATTTTGGATTGTGCATATCGGCCATCGGGACCACTCGTCTTCCCCTACCTCATAATAGCCCTCTGTCGTGGCCACAACGTCACTGAAGTTGTTGAGGATATGAGAATCTGAGGAAAAGGATGGACGGAGAGGAACATCCTTAGCTTGATGGAGCTGAAAGCTGCAACGCCAATATCCAGCTTCAACCCGTCTGCCGCGGCAGGTGAGCCGACAGAGCCCACCCAAACAGAGCATGCTGCCACAGAACTAAGGCAGCCTACAGCAGCAGCTCCCCCAGCCGACTCCTCTACCCAACTCCTTGCCACACTGCAGAAAATGGAGGAACGACAGCTAGGTCTAATGAGCTTCATTCTGGATTTCACAACAGCAACGACATATTTCATTAAAACCAATTTAAATTTTCCAGATGTACTGTTTCCTACTTTCCCCGATCACTATTTTGTTGCCCCCACCCTGCCCATACCCCTACCCCTACTTCCACACCAAGGACACCATCTGTTGCGTCCACCCCAACCCCGGCCACAACAGCTGCAGGCGGCAGCCACACTGCCATAGCATCTGCCAGGGGAGAGAAGAGAAAAGAGCCCATGTCTGACCTCGACAGATACATAGCTGGTTTCTCCTCTTCCTCAATTTGGGGGGAATTCGATGATGAGCCCTCTGTCAAGAGGAACCTGTCCAAGGAATTCACCCAGATGAAACGTCAGAAACCAAACACAGGAGTTGGACCATCCGACCAAGGGAAATCTGACACCGGCATCAGCAGCGGTAGCAGCAGCAGCTCCTCCGAGGAGGTTCAGGTGCTGAAGAAACTACCCTCACCGACCCGCATCTAGCCTCCGAGGGAAGCCAAGAAAAAGACCACCTCTACCTCTCCCAACCATCTGCCGGCACCAACGACGAAAGTCATTGCCCGCCGGTAGATTCAGATCAGCAGCAGCAGCAGCGAGGACAACACTTAAAATTTAAGTTTCTTTTCTTATATTTGATGTCTGCTATTTTTTATAATTGTGATGTTGTTTTTATTTCTTTTTCTTTTGCTTTTTCATTTTGTCATCATGCATTGAGGGCAATGCAACCCTTGAGTTTGGGGGTGGCATCCCTCCATTAATGAAGTGTCTTTATGTTTGGATTTGTGTCTAAGTGTTAGTTTATTTTTACCAAAAAAAATGAAAATTTTTGCTTAAGTCTTTGAACTTCACTTACATGCCACGACATATGCTATCGTGACAGTGCCTTTAGGAAATTTTAGGATATGTTTACTATGGTTCTACCCTGTAAAACACTCTTTGTGACTCTTATGCTTTTTAGATTACTTTAGTACACTGGAATAGGAATGTTTACCCGCTTGAAACTGCCCCTAGAGGTGCCTATCACTAGCTCTAGGAAAACAAATAAAGAAAAAAATATTCATACTCAATAGCTTGCAAAACTGCCTTGCACTTACTTTAGGAGATTTCTTTTTGAGCTAAGTTAGAAAAAACTAAAGGAGCCTAAGAATTGCCTCCAGAAAAAATTGAAATGGCAAAACCTCAAGTTTGTAGATATAACTATTCTGGTATATTAAGGTACTCTAGATGCATAAGTGTTCACAAACCCCACACACATCACAAGAATTATAGCATGGTTCCGAATGAGTCCTGAAATGCCCGACAAGGTACTACTCTTGATAGAATACAAGTTGTAGGTACTGTAGAGTTTACTGATTTAAGCCAAAGAAAAAAAATAAGTTAGGTAATAATTGCTTGAGGGCAAGCAAGAACTTGAGTTTGGGGGTGTGTTGAGTGTGTAAAAGTTCTATATTTTACCCCCTATTTAACCCATATTTCTACTGCATTAAAGAATAATTCAGTGCATTTATGATAGTGTAACACCCCGAAAACCGGTCTAGTCAGAATTAGGTTCCGATGACCAAATATTTTATATCGATAAAATAATTTATTCGACCTTATTTAGAATATTCGAGTAAATTATGGTTTATTATTATTAGATTATTCGGGTCTAGTAGAAATTAGATTCGAAACATATTTATTCGGTTTATTATTATTATTATTAATTATTATTATTATTAATAAAATAGTAAAGGAATTACCGTGTGATTCCTTCAAAATGAAGGAATTGCTAAGCAATTCCCACGTCCAAGGCCACTCGGCCAAATAAGAGAAAATGGTGGCAGCCACCATTACACGTGGCCAAGCATAAGGCCATAATGCCCCAAACATTTGTCACAGCTCACATATTCGTGGAACATGGGGAATGCATTTTAGGCCGGTAACTTTGAGTATAAAAGGGGGTAAGGGTGCATTGGTCACTCACGGCAAAGTGAGAAAGAAATTCAACAAAGTTAAGTAAGATGGGCCGAGTGATAAGAGAAAGGAATATATGATCCAGTGATTGATTGGTTGTTCGATATTTTTGATATAGTAATATCGAATCTCTACCGACGTCGGGGTAAGCTCAAATCCTTGGTTGGTCTAAGTTTCGGTATCGGGTTTGAATAATATTTTTATATTTATCCGATATTGTCTTGTCGGTCCTAACCGATTTATATTTAATCTAGTTCAAGAAGTCGAGAAAGAACAACCGTCAACCAAGGGAAAAGGCATCGTTATTCGAGAACCTTAATATCGAGGTGAGTGTAGTAGCGTCTCGGGTTAGCCAAGGGCCTACCCGAACATATTTTTATTTTTGTTATTACTAACCCTTGAATTAGGGATTTTCATCATTAATCACATGTTGGTAAGTGTATGGTAAGCATTTCATTGATTCCATGATTTTTTTAAGCATGCTAGTTATTGTTATGAAATTCATTGCAAGCATTTAATAAGTATGATATGAATAATTTAAATTGTTATTGTTACGATTTATGAAATATGAACCTTGGATTCAAACTATTGGATACAATTGGCATGCCATAGAATTCATGAGCTCAGTGTACGGGTGGACTACGGTCCTAGGGCTACGGCCTATATGATTTGGCGAGGCGGAGGGATGTATTGTGTTTGGTCTTTGGCGATGTTGGCGGGATGACCATTTATGTGTTTTGGTGAGGCGGTGGAATTCGTGTATCCATATACTATGAATCGATCCAAGGGAAATTATGAACTCAAGATATTGTTTGCTATGAACCATGATATTATTATATGCCTTGTTGTGAATATAAAATATGCCATGATATTGCATGATCAATGATGATTCTTAGAAGCATGTTATGTATATTTATAGTTATGTGACTACCTCACTAGGCAAAGTATGCCTAATGCATCTCATGCATCCATTTCAGGTTAAGCAAATATTGAGATCGAGATCGGAGAAGTTGGTACGTTGCACAAGTCACAACCAAGTCCAAGTAAGGTGTTTTATCCTACGAACTCCTAGTATGGTGGCAATGTCTATGTATAAGTTTGATATGTCTATTTTGGTATGTCTATGTTATGTCTAAGTGTTTAAGAAGAAAATGATTGGATAGGATAGTGCTTTTCGTGTAACATGTCATGACCTATAGTTCATGTTTTACGCTAAAATGGTAAAACATTGTAATCGAATATAAATGGCTTTAAAACTTGGCATGATGATAGCTTATACCCTTAAAATGTTGTAGGAAAAGTCTCGATGCAATTGGATCATGACTGCTAGGTTAAAAAGGATTAAAAACAGTTAGAAGTTATCATTATAGGTCTACCCGTACCGGAACAGGTGATGGCGTTTCGATACAGGTAAGCATAATTTGAACCTCGGAAAGTAGGGTGTACCGAAATGGGGTAGTTCCGTTTCGGAACGTTTTGGCTACTGGAGACCACTGTTTCGATACTGGTTTCGAAACGAGTCTAAGTCAAGTCAAGGTCGATCAACCCGTACCGATACGGGTCAATTCGTACCGAAACGGTCAAGAAGGAAAAGTCAAAGTTTTGACTATGGTCAAACCGTACCGAAACGACTTAGGGCGTTTCGATACGGAATGGCTTTCCAAGAAAATTCTATAAGGTTAAAGGGATTAATATGTAAACTCGGTAAACGCTGCAAGAATAAAGATTGATATAAATTCATATTATAAGCTCAACAAGTTCATTAATTTTTTAATAAGATAAGTTATTAAGAAAGTTTAAAAAGAAAAATGATGAAAACATTTTCGCATCATTTTCGGTAACGCTCTCCGACCCGGTTCTCTACCAGGCCGGGAAGGGGGTGTTACAGATAGATTTCATTCATACATCACAATTACATTAAATGGCACAGTTGCTACTGAAATTGGTTACTTTTGCAGGTAGCTGTTGTAGCAGACGCATGGCAGTGGAGAAGCCGAGCTGGAACACTGGACTGCAGACAACAAGAAGGATGTTGCCATGGCCACTGACGTGGCAGCCAATGACGACATCAATTGTGAAGGGAAGGCGTGAAGTGGAGCTCGACAGAAAGAGGAAAATAAGTCGGTCTGTCGTGAAGCACTCTTATATTTTTTCGAGCCCTAGATCAGAATGAAGGCCAAGCCCAAGGTTCAAGGAAGAAACTCCAAGCAAGAAGAGAGGACGAATTAAAGACATCTACTTTGAAGATTTAGTCTTTAATAGAGTTGTACTTTAATTTAAACTTGTATTCTTGCTATATTAGAAAACTTGAACCCAATGCCTATATAAAGGCATGTAATTTGACCTAGGGAAGGATATCTTACTCTCTAGCCGTCTTCCCCTAAACCCTATTCGTTTTCCCCCTTCTCATCATGTTCTAAACTTCCCCTAGGGCTAAGGGTTGATTATGTAAAGTATTTGCAAAGATTGTATTGTTTTAGGAATTTTTCTGTTCAATAAAATAGACTTCAAGTTTGCTTATTCTGGTTTTCAACAACTTGCAAGAGTATCGGGAGAGCATTGTGAGATTACACATTTACTTAATATCAGGAGAGTTAAGTATACGAAAGGAATAAGTACGGGTTCTCCAATTTATTGTTGAACTATCTCGGACCTAGGGATAGGACGAGGTTAAGTGGCTAAGGAAGAATTCAACAACATCGTTGTTCATCCTTTGATTCACGCCGGGAGGTATCATCAAAGACGTGTTCATCGACAGACTTGGACCTAGAGATAGGCCAAGGCATAGCAGGGATTCTTGCCAAGCTTGAAGTACTGAGTTGTGTGTTCGCTGCCGCGACAACAACAGACCGCTGCCGCAGCAGGTGCTGCCGCGACAAGCGTTACGACTGAATAGAGAAGTATTAGACAGTGCAAACACCTGCACTACGGAGCAGATCAATACCGGCCTACTCTTTACTCTGAATATTTTCCTCTTTTATTTTTAGTCTTCTTTATTATTTCGTGACAAACAATTAAGCTCTTTCTTTTCCCTCTTGTGCAACAATCCAAGGTTAAAGCTATTAGCCCAGTCCATGTGGAGACGATATCCGATACTTACGTATCACTTTACTACTTGCGTCGTGTACACTTGCACTACATTGCGATAGACACTTTTACACGCAACAGAGACCCTCTCTTTCCACCATATATGCACTTCTGAAGTCTACCGTATCGGTACACGGGAAGGCGTATTGATACTTGTCTCAAAAAAGAAAGAGACATTGCACAATTACAAGAAAGGCGTATCGATACGCGTGTAAGCGTATCGGTATGGGATAGGGATTCGTTTCGATATGGATAGAAACGTACCGATGCAATTTTTACTTCAAAGCTCATTGGAAGAATCTGTATTGATACGGGAAAGAACGTATTGGTATGGGACAACCAACTCTTTAAATGTTACCTAACAACTAACACCAACGATAAAAAACATTAAGGCTTCTGAATTTAAAATTCTTTTTAATTCGTATCGATACAAGGGACAATGTATCAGTACGCCATTCAAACTCCTTCAGTTTTTATAGAGAGAGCATATCGATACATATGCAATTTGTTTCAATACATTGTTTCGATACGGTAAGGGGCGTATCGAAATGCATTTCTCTGGTGGCCAAGTTGGTAAAAAAAGGTATCGATGCGGCAAGGGGCGTATCGATACGCATAGACGATTTTTAATAGTTTGGCCTTTGAACACTTAGAAAATATTTTGGAGTTTGAGTTTTTCAAACTAGAGTAAAGCCTTGTTGATTTGAAAACTTTTGAGGGACTTAAAAATCTATTTCAAGTTTTTCAATTTAATCCTTAAAACACTTTGTTATATCAAAATCAAACATAGGTTTTACAATCTCCCCCTTTTTGATATAACAAAACCAAAACTTAAAATTTTTTAGACTTCTGGAAAGCTTTGGAAAACAACTCCCCCTTAATGTTCCCTCTCCCCCTTTTTGTTAGATAAAAAACAAGAGACATAGATAAACATAGGGAAAAGACATAAACAATAACCAAACAACATAGAATAGATAAATATTAAGTTCATAAATAAGGAAACGTCAAAATAAAATTCAAATAACAATAATCATAGCATAGGTTTTAGAATGCAAACTTAATCCTAAGAACATAATTCAAAGTGCATAAATAGAAATCCTAAATGATATGAATGGAATGCAAAGATAATCTACTACTCTTCTCCATCGCCGTCTTCATCATCTTCATCGTCATCTTTGTTGACATCATCATTCCTCCTTGATTGGCCCCACTCATCATGAAAAGCGGTGAGAGAGATGTTCATCGAATTGTGTCTGTCTTCAAGAGAATGAGACACATTTCCACATTTTTCATTTGATCTTCAAGACTTGTGAAACGTGTGTCTATGGTGGCAAACCCCGAATTCATAACTTAATCCATGAAAGCAATTCCCGTGCGTAAGCTCGTGAATTGTTTGTTGAGAAAGGTCATAAGGGCATCCATGAATAGAGGATGAGGAACTTGTGGAGCTTGAGTAATGGCAATTTCTTCTGGAAATCACATCGCTAGGAAGCTCGGAGAGACGAAGCCAACTACCATTGAAGTAATGAAACTTCCCCCTAGAAAGAGATCTCTCATCAATGGGATCGGTGAGGGGTGTCGGGTAGTCGTGAGAGCAATCAATCTCCTTTTGAGTGAATAAATAGCTCAAAGTCATACCATATGTGAATGAAGTGACAAGAGTTGTGTGACGATGTTGTACGAGATAGATAATTTCCGCAAACATGATGCGAGCAAGATTAGGTTGTTGTCTCTGGCGAAAGCACCGAATCCAAAAGTCATCTACTTGGTGGATGGTTGAATACTTTCCTCACGAAGGCCTAAACCACCAAGTAATCATCAAGTGTAGGATTCAATCTTGAGCGTTGAGATCGGTCACAGAACCTCCCAAGACATGGCCAAGAGAATTCTCATTATCGAGACCCTCATCCTCTAACTTAAAAACATCACAAATAGATTGAACATCTATGGTGATCTTTTTACCCATGAGATAAGAGTTAACAACAGTAATTTCACCCGCGGGATTGGCCACACACTTGGCATTAGCATAGAAAATCAAAACCAAATTGCGAAAGAAAAAGCCCAGGATTTGTAGAAAATCCATAAATTTCCATTCTTGGAGCAAATGTAAGTAGACAAATTTGAAGCGCTCCAAATTAAGAAAAGGAATGGAAATTACCCTCTCTGGTCGGATTTTGTAATTTTGAAAAGAGCAAAAGTAGTTGAGTTCCCCGGTGGTTCTAAAGCATCATTGATAGATAAAAGTCAAATTAGGACGAGTACCATCTATGGGATTGGATGTTTCATCGACTTCACTAGTACGTGCTCTCTTTTTGGGTGCCATTGTCTGAAAAATTTATCAAAGCAATGTGTATGCATTATTTTTCTTATTCAATCCATGAAAAATCAATAATCAAGGTTTAAATTTTTTTGAAAGGCAAATCAAAAACAAAAAGGTTAGATGGTGGTGTTAAGGCTGAGGTCGGACCAAGAAAACGTATAGCAAGAATGACAGGCAATAAAAATCCTGAACAATTGATCAAAGTTCATAATGGTGGCAGTCTTTTATTCGGTAACGGTGATAGTGGTTCGATATCAGCTGACACTGCAATCCGCTCATCATCTGCACAACATTTTACATGGATACGTGAAGCTCTTGTTGCTCGTAGTTTGACATCAACATTAAACTCTGGATTTTTGACCCCATTGTAACTTCTTTTAGTTCTATTATTTACATGCACAAAATTATTCTACATTCACTTCGGATTGGAGATAATAAAATCTGTTAATTCTTTACTTTCATTCGGACATCCGTGACAGGCTTGTGGTGGAACTAGGGAAAAGGGATTTGTTATTACGCTCGTATTGTTGCTTGTGGTGGAACTTGTTGAATTCTAATTTTATAGGGTTGTTGTTTTCTGATTTGGGAAAAATGTAAACGTTTCTTGGAAAAGAGAAACAAAACTGAGCGAATATTATTCATTTAACCAAAAGGACAAAATGAGAGTGCCTTTTTACAAAAAGTACTTAATAGCTAATACAAAGTATCTATTTATAGTAATCAAGATACTAATCAAGATTACTTAACAAACTAACAGCTGTAAAACTGAAAAATAAAAGAATTATGTTAGCCCCCTCAAGTTGGAGCATAAATGTCATGTATGCCCAACTTGGAAATTAAAGAATGAAAAGAAAAACTCGGCAGGGCCTTGGTTAAGCAATCTGCAATCTGATTGTGAGTAGATACTGGTAACAACTTAAGGAATCTTTGATGAACTTTATCCCATGCCAAATGATAATCTATTTCAATGTGCTTCATTCTTTCGTGATGGACTGAATTTTCTACAATTTGAATAGCAGAAAGATTGTCACAAAAAAGATTTACAGGTTGAAAAGGAAGATGAAAAATCTTTAAGTAAATAGAAAACCCACTACAATTCACATGTTACTGAAGCTAGAGCACGATACTCAGCTTCACTAGATGAATGTGAAACAGTTTGTTGTTTCTTGGATTTCCAGGAAATTAAAGAAGATCCTAAAAACACACAAAATCATGTAATTGATTTCCTAGAATCTAGGCAGGAAGCCCAATCTGAATAAAAAAATGCATTCAAACGAAGATCATTTTTAGCTGCAAAAAATAATCCCTGGCCATGTGTTCCCTTTAAGTACCTTAGAATTCTATGGGCAGCAGCCAAATGTGTAGTAGTAGGACAAGATGAAAAATGAGACAATTGTTGAACTGAAAAAGAAATGTCAGGCCTAGTATTGGTAAGGTATAATAATTTACCAATTAATCTCCTACAGGTAGTTTTATCCTCTAAAGGAGTGCCATCAGTCTTGGAAATTTGTTTAACATCTCTAGTTACAACTATAGGGTTTGAGACAGGTTTGGAACCTAAAAAATCAGTCTCAATAAGCAACTCTAAAGTATATTTTCTTTGGCAGACATTAATCCCAGAGGCTGACCTAGCAATTTCAAAGCCTAAGAAATATTTTAAATCTCCCAAATCTTTAATTTTGAACATATTATGTAAAAATTCTTTAATGAGAGTTATTTGTTCTAAGCTAGGACTAGTGAGAACAATATCATCTACATAAACAGCTAAAGCTATAAAATCAACACCTATACCTTTAGTAAATAAACTATTGTCAGCAGAAGACTGTTGGAAACCTTGCTCAAGTAAAGCCATAGTTAATTTTTCATTCCACTGTCTACTAGCTTGCTTTAGACTATATACGCTCTTTTTTAATTTACAAACCAGACCAGTTTTATTTTCATTAGAAAAATCATGAGGCATTTCTATATAAACCTCTTCATGTAAAGAACCATGAAGAAAAGCATTGTTGACATCTAACTATTGAATTTCCAACTCTTAGAAGCAACAATGGCAATTAAAGTTCTAATTGTTGTCATTTTGGCAACATGACTAAAAGTGATTAAAAAGTCAACACCAGATTGTTGAGTATAGCCTTTTGTCACTAATATTGCCTTATATATATCTAAAGTCCCATCATATTTTAATTTTGTCCTAAAGACCCACTTACAAGCTATAGTTTTCTTGTTATGGGGCAAAGGAACTAAATTCATGTATTATTGGACTCTAAAGAAAATGTTTCATCTTTCATGGCATTCCTCCAACATTCATGAGCAACAACTTGTTTATAAGTTTTAGGTTCAGTCAAAACATCAATATTACCAATGAAGGAGATATAATGAGTAGAAACATTATCAT
The DNA here is from genome assembly GCA_958450335.1 of Hibiscus tridactylites. Lineage (NCBI taxonomy): Eukaryota > Viridiplantae > Streptophyta > Magnoliopsida > Malvales > Malvaceae > Hibiscus > Hibiscus tridactylites. The sequence goes on from OY288282.1 coordinate 55,942,387, forward strand.
AGGATAAGACATTTGCAACAGAATGAGTGGTAGTCCGAGATTTAGGTAAGGTTACTTGGAAATCTTAAAATTTCTGAGGAAGTTTAACAGACCTAGAAGGTCTGAAAATAGGAGGCCTTATACTTTTAATGTTAGCAGAAGAAGTATTGTGATTCTGATCACTGGTACTAAAATCAACAGTAGAAATATTATTATTTTGATCAACTGTAGAAGAAATAGGTTGAGCGGGAACAAGATCAGGTTTTGCAGGATTTAAACCAACAATAGGAACATTATTATTCTGAGAAGGTATAGGATTAGAAGGTGTGTTCTTAGCATTATCAGGAAAAAAAAAGTCATCCAAGAGGGTTGATCCATCACAATTAGGTAAAACCATATTAGTAGAAAAAGACAAGGAATTATGAAAGAGGAAAACAAACTCATTAAAGACTACATCCCTAGAAACAAAAACTAACTTTGTTTCTAAATTATATAGCCTATAACCTTTCACATGTTTGGAAAAACCAAGAAATATACACCTAACTGCCCTAGCATGCATTTTAGTAGTATATTTTGGTAATTTTGATGCATATGACAAACAATAAAAAATCTTGAGATTATTGAGTTGAGGAGGCTTTGCATAAAGAATTTTATAGGGTGTCTTATTATTTAAAATAGGTGTAGGAGTCAAGTTGATTAAAAAAATAGGAATGTAAGATACAATCTATCCAAAAACACAAAGACAAACTAGCATATATCCTTAGGGCTCTAGCAACAGCAAGTAAGTGTTGATGTTTTCTCTCCACTACATTGTTTTGTTGTGGGGTGTAAACACAAGAAGTTTGGTGAATTATTCATATATTTTTAAAAGGCATCCATCTGAAATTCTTATGCATTATCAGTTCTTATGCACTTAATTTTGTTGAAAATTGAGTATGAAAAAAATTATAGAAAGCAACCAACAAATTTCGAACCTCAGACTTAAAAGAAAAAGGAAAAATCCAAACAAAATAACTTTTATCATCAACAATAATTAAAAAGTAACTATGACCATAGATGCTTTTTATTGGAAAAGGGCCCCACACATCAGCATGAATAAGATCAAAAACAGATTCAGAAACAGACATGCTTATAGGAAATGGCAGCCTTCTGTGTTTAGCTAAATGACAGATATCACATTGAGAAATATGACCGGAAGGAATTTCATTATGTAACTTAGAAAACTGAATCATTCAAGGACTAGATGGATGTCCTAGTCTAGCATGCCATGTATGTAAAGTATTAGAACAATTGGAACCCGTATGTAGCACCGAAGTAAGAACAAGTGCAGGGTTTTCATTTGGATGGATGAAAAATTCATCAGAGGAATCAAGATTCCGAAAGCGAGAGGAATCTAAAGAGCGTGAGTCGGAAGACCCAACTGATGCCATGTTGAATTCTAATTTTCTAGGGTTTGTTGTTTTCTGATTTGGGGAAAAGGTGAACGTTTCTTGGAGAAGAGAAACAAAACTGAGCGAATATTATTCATTTAACCAAAATGAGAGTGCGTTTTTACACAAAGTACTTAATAGCTAATACAAAGTATCTAATATATAGTAATCAAGATTACTTAACAAACTAACAGTTGTAAAACTGAAAAATAAAAGAATTCTGTTAGAACTAGGGAAAAGGTTTTGGTAGTCATCTTATTTTGCTATTACGACCAAGACTTGTATCGATAGTATTGATGCATATGAATTTGTAGACTGTAATATATTATTCGTTTCGTTCAACCAAAAATTATTTTATTAAAAATAAAGAGAACCTTAAATAGAGGTACCAAAATTTATTTTAAGAGTGTTTTTTAGTTGTAGGTATGTTGGTAGTTTGACAATGTTATGTCTTTAAAACAATAAACTTGTTTCACATGTTATAAACCTATAATTCTCCAATATCTGAACTGTAATTTAAATTCAAGTCAGGGGCGACGGAGTTAGAATCAAATATTGGGAGTAGTTATGGACCAATAATGTATTTAACTTCAAAGTTGGAAGGGGAAAAACCCAGTTAATCAGTGTTTAAAGAACCAGAATTCCACTTCAAATAAATCACTCCGATGGTTGTCTTTTATGAAATTTTGAGTGGCATATGAGGAATTACAGGTTCAGTTTATTGATTTTTTTATAATATAGATATATTCATCTTACGGTCTATGTTTAAAGTTCAATTTAGTAATTTTGATTAAGAGAATGCTTGCCTAAGCCTTTGCAAGCATATAAGGGAACAATCCCTCTCGTGCGGGTCTTCTAAGTGCGTTGTACGTCGCTTTCAGGTCCATTTCCACTTACAATTCTCAATCGAAGGCGGCATTCGAGCATCTTGAGAAAAATATATTTCTTTCACCTCAAACCCTTTCTTAGAATTCATTTTCTGGTGCACTATGTTATTGATCTGTACGTGTTTTTTAGTTAATCACTCTATTGCATTGTTAGAGTCTTGCATTTTTTATGGCCTTTTAAGATTTTTTTTGTAATTAGAGAGGGTATATGAGTACAATTTCATAGATTTTGTATCGTATTCGTTCCAGTTTGGGCGAAGATGGGTATGAGTTTGGTGGATAATGGGCGAGAGTGAATGTAAAAAGTTATACTCGTCATGGATAATGGGTAGGTGATGGATATGAGACCTTACCCGCACCATATCCGCCTACATCTGCCCGCCCCGCATTCGTCGCCCATTAACTACCCACCATATGAATTTTGGACCATTATAAATTTAGGAATAAGTTCATAAACTATTTTGTAAACCCTAAGATTTTAAAGGACATGCCTTATAATCTAACCAAATATGCTTTAGTTAAGTATAGGTATAAATATATATATTTTTTCTACAATTATAGTTAGTTAGTTAATTGTAGTTAAGTAGAATGTATATTGGTGTTCAATTAAAATTATTCAATTTTGAATTAAACTTTTACAGGAATTTCTACAATATAAAACTAAGATTTGCCCCTAAAAAAATTCAATATTTATGAGTTTTCATTCAATTAGTAGCTAAAAGAATGAATTCCATTATTACTTTCATTCAAAATTTCATAGAATAAAAATACATTATGTATTGAATTAAAATAAACATGTGTGTATTAATCTCATAACAACTAACTAAGTGTACTAAAATTCAACCCTCAAATTCAACAAACTCGAGCCTGCACTTACGCTGAGAGGCCACTCTAGTTTGGGTAGGTGGTTATTGGTTGTCTTTTGAATGGATAGGAGACGAAGGAAGATGGATATGATATTGCGATTGCCATTGCCATTGCCAGTGTATTTACTTTGACATTGGTAACACAATTTCGAATGGTTTGTTTTAGTGTGATGGTCGGATTATGGTTTTTGTACCAGTTGTATTATTGGCATAGATATGATGTACTTTTTCCCTTGATTTAAGTTTGTTAAAAAATAGACAGCTGCAAAATGAGACGCTAACACTGACTGGATAATAATAAAATAAATAAACAAGAAATTGATTAACAGTGTTGTGGTATTAACCACTGCCTTAAAAGCGAATTCGCCTCAATGTGTATAATCGCTACAATAGACGAATAACCCCTGAGGTTAGCACGACTCTCCAAATTTTGTACACCCAAAATGGAGTCGAATTAGGTGATACTTTTCTTCTCTAAGAAAGAAAACTTCGAAAAGGTTAGAGAGCTTTTGAGAGTGAAAAATATTTGAGAAAGAATTCAATCTTTTTTTATGATGAAAAACTAAAAAGAGCTCTCTATTTATAGGCTTAAAGTAGGGGTAAAATGGTAAAAAATCAAACAACAGTTACAAAATAATTAATTGTCATAAACATCAATTTAATGACCATAAACATTATTTTGTAATAGTTAAAAATGGTAAAATATAAATCTTGATCAATTATACTCTACCGGGAAGATCTTGTCTATAAAGAAACACAAACGAACTGAATCAGACCAAGCCAAACGATTCCTACCTAATGTGGAGTTCTTTGTATTACCAACATTTCCCCACTAATACAAAAATAATCTTTTGTAAAAGTAGAGAATTTTAAGTTAAAATGCGAGAAAAGCAATATCGATATTAGTTGCTTAAGCACTAGTGAATGTATCTGGAACTAGTACATAGTGATGATGAGTAATTCTTCTCTTAGATAAGTGAACGAATCTTGAACTTTCTAAGATTAGGGTGAACTCATAACACACAACTAACCCCTTCATCCACCGAAGTTCTCGATGTGTCAACAAAAGTATATATGTGAATGTGTGTGTGTGTGTGTGTTCATAGAAGGTGGCTAATCCTTCTCACTTACATAGGTTATTTCATCAGGTTTATCTCAACATAAACCCCCTGAAAATGGGCCATGAAATAATTAAGAGCTATTACAACAGCTCAACCTCACAATAAATAAGGTGAATTTCTTCAAGTTCATCTTAAATGAACAACCCAAACTCTGGGATAAGAAATCACTAAGAATAAATACTCGACTTCTTTAATCGATGAATTCAATATGTCCTTCTCAATATGATCACCCAAACTCTTGGGATTAAATTCAATAAGAGTTTAAGAAAAGGGATAATGGCACATTTGCTCCCTATACTTTACCAAATTTGTTAATGTGGGGTCTCTTCTTTTAAAACGGTCAATGTTCCCCCTGAAGTTTTACTCTGTCAGTCAAAGTCCCCCAACCACTAATTACGTTATCTTGGCACGTGAAAGAACACGTGGCCCTCTTGTAGAACGACATGTGGCATATTTTTTAATAAAAAAAGTCAAAACTCGTCCAGGGGCTTCGGTGCAAATTTTCCCTTTTCTCATTAATTATTATTAAAATAATTAAATTAAATGTCAGAAATTTGAATGGAAACATTTAATTCTATTCAGTTTTTTCAGAACGGGTTTATTTTCAATTTTCTCATCTCCACTGAATCTCTTCTCCTTCCTTCTCTCGTCTATTCTTGGATCAAACTCCCTTTTGATTATATTTGAAAAACGTTGGGCCGTTTTTCTAGTACACTTACTAGAATCCTGGGGAAATAGGCTATATATATATATATATATATATATATATATATATATATATATATATATATATATATATATATATATATATATATATATATACATTTGTATATATACTTTGTAGACACATCGAGGACTTCGGTGGATGAAGGGGTTAGTTGTGTGTTATGAGTTTACCCTAATCTTAGAAAGTTCAAGACTAGTTTCACTTGTCTAAGAGAGGGATTGCTCATCATCACTATGTACTAGTTCAAGATACGTTCACTAGTGCTTAAGCAACTAATCTCGCTATTGCTCTTCTCATGTTTTAACTTCAATGCTCTCATATCTACGAAAGATATTTTTCGCATTGGTGGGGGATTGTTGTTAATACTCAAAATATAAGTTATATAATAATGATATTTAATTCTATTATTAATAGAGTTAATTTGTGATGAATATAACTTATAATAATGATATTTAATTCTATTATTAATAGAATTAATTTGTGATGTGGAAATGACGATTTTGCCCTCACTATTTAGCCTATAAATAGTGGGCAATTTCACTCATTTGAGACATACCTAAGCAATAGAGTTTGCTTGAGAAACATTCTCTTTGGTTTTTATAAACCTATCATGAGTGTTGATTTTGAGTTGAGAGAAGAGCAGTACCATCAGAGTCCGCTCCATCTTTCGGGTGTACGAAATTTGGAGAGCCGTGCTAACCTCAGGGGGCCGTTCGTCCATTGTAGCGATTACACACATCGGGGCGAATTCGCTTCTAAGGCAGTGGTTAATACCACGACACGGTTTGGTTTCGTTTAATTATTTTATTATTTTCCAGTCAGTGCTAACGTCTCGTTTTGCAGCAATCTATTTTTCCAACATTTCCTTCAACCATGATATTTCATTCCTCAATTCTTTAATTTCTGAAAATAAAAATTGATTCTCCATATGTATTTTTTTAGTCTGATTTTCACCACATTCATATGTATCAACCCATTAAAAAAATGAACAGTTCTTCCCCTACAAAAAACAGATTACCATTACTAAATTTTATACATTCAAAATTCTACCAATAAACAATAATCAAGGCTCTTACCTCCCCAAACTTACCGCACCCATAGAATAATCGCCCGAGATTTTTCTTAGTTTTTGAAACACAAACAGGAGCTCTAACTTTACAATAGAACAAAATTTCTTTTGACTTACTTTTTACGTTTGAATGGGAGTTTGAAATACTCGATTTCTTACTAGGGGTTCCATGCCCACCTCTTCTTCCTTCCATTCCTCAAATAATTACAACAACGACCTAGCTTCCGCGAACAATGTAAGAAGAGGAAAAATATGAAGTAATTGGGGTTAAGATGGTTAAGGGTTTGAACCAAACTAAATGAAACTCACGATTTGAAGAAAGAAAAAATTTGAAGTTGGAAGGAAATAGAAATCAGATTTGAAGAAGAAGAAATAAAACTCACGACCCAATTTCTCACATTTAATTTAATTATTTTAATAATAATTAATGAGAAAAGAGAAAATTTGCACCGAAGCCCCTGGACGAGTTTTGACTTTTTTATTAAAAAATATGCCACGTGCCGTTTTATAAGAGGGCCACGTGTCCCTTCACGTGCCAGGATAACGACGTTAGCAGTTAGAGTGACTTTGACTGACGGAGTAAAACTTTAGGGGGGACATTGACCGTTTTAAAAGTAGAGACTCCACATTGATAAATTTGATAAAGTACAGGGACAAATGTGCCATTATCCAAGAATATATTATTGTTGTATGGATAGATTTATCCATCTATTTTGAAATATATGAATATAAAATTAAAATGTTATTTAAATTTGGAGGTAATTGTTGGAAATTTTCAATATATATATATACATCAATCGACCACCTACCATGGAAAATGATATGAAAATTAAAGAAAAAAGAGCAAAACTTTTCCATGAAAAGAATCTAAGATTTCTCGTAGGAGGCTTGAGCTATCTGATATTGGAAAATTTATATCATAAAATTGACATATTATATCAATTATGGTATCAACTAATATATCTAATGGTGGATTTTGATAAAAAAATAATTTGGAGACTTAATTAAAAAAATTAACTTTTTTAAAAGTCTAAATTAAAATTTTCGACACTTGAAGATAACTTCTAAAAGAATTTAAATGGAAAACTTAATTAAAAATTCAAAGAAATTAAAATTTAATGAGAGTTTTAACAATTTTAAAAAGGTCAAATTATTTTTAAAGAGTCAAATACTAATTTTTCAAAATTTTGAGAAATCAAACCTCCTTTAACCTCATTATCTTCCGTCTCTCGTGAAATTTGAACTTAAAATCTCATTGTTTTTATAATTTCAAACTTTATTTCCATTGACATTATTGTTATTAATTTTACAAGGCAGATGTTTATTCGTTGTTTAAAATTGTTGATAGATATTCCATCTCAATCATTGAAATAAAAGAATTAACATTTTGTCAACAAAATACACTCTAAAAACACTCTTATTTTCGCGTTTTCACATAGAAAATAATGGTAACACTAAATTTTTAAGTATACATAACACATATGTATATATAAACACATTTTCCCCGCAAGTCTATAAAAAAAACAAAATCTATATTAAGAACTACACTAACAGTTCATTGTTACAAGGAATTAATGATGGCGGCGGCGGTGTGTAATTAAGGGTGTTGGACTCTTTTTGTGAAAAATATATCATCACACTTACATTGGAAAAGTTTATGGCAATGCTTCGATCGACATAGACAGATTATGGATGCCTTCATTCCGACCAAACGGGCATGGGATGGTTATCGTTTTGGTTTTGTGCGTATGTGTTATGAGGAGGACGCTAGGAGTGTGATTGAACGTTTAAATGGCTTCTGACTTTATGGATTCAATGTGCAAGTGTCTTTTGTAACAAGAGATGTGCAAAATTCATATTGGAAACGAAAATTACCGGTAAAAAAAAGAAAATTTAAAAATCAAGATGGAAAAAAATGCGTTCGGTACAGGGAATTGATGATTTGGATAAAGTTGTGATTTTACAAAAGTGTGCGATAGGATGGTGTAGACGAACGCATGGGATCGCATTGTTGTTCAAGGAATTGAGGGATGCGAATTTAACTAGGTTTTCTCTAATGCGTATCGCGGGAGCGCGAGTTCTTTTGATGTTTGACAATGTAGACTCGCGTTGAGCGGCACTCAGAAAACACGGGTGGGATCATTGGTTTGAGAAAGTGGTAGAGTGGTCACCTGATCTAGATAAAGGCGGTTGAAAATTAGCGGTTTGCCGATGCATGCTTGGACATATGATACGTTTGCAAATGTCGTTGCGGTTTGGAGAAAATTGATGCGTATTGAAGACGGTATGATTGAACCAGATTCGTTTGAAAGGGCTAAAATTTTAATAGAGACAGAGTGTATGACCCGAATTGACGAGACTGTAAACCTCAATGTGAGAGGATATATTTTTTGCGTTCAAGTCTATGAAATAGAAATAGAGGTGAGGAACTTCTGGCACTACATACGGAGGGACAAGAACATGTGAATAATACACATGTTTCACAAGAAGACCCTTCTTTACTAATAAAAGACCCGTGTGTTGGATGAAAATCCTCTACCCTTTTCGGTGCCCCTACTTATGCCCCCCATGCTCAAAATTAAGTTTAAGGTTTAGGTTAGTTTAGGGAATTTAGGGTAGGGTGTATTTTTTAAGGTATCGAGTTTAGTGTTTAAGATTTAGAATTTAGGGTTAGAGCTTGAAATTTAATTTTGTAATGTTTTTTAGTGATGGGGCATAAGTAGGGGTACCGAAAAGGGGCAGAGGATTTTTATCCCGTGTGTTAGTGCTACAGACAATCAAGAAGAGATAGTGTGGAAGGAAAATGTTTTATAGGGGGATCACCAAATGAATTTACGAGTGGTTGAAGTGCCTTCTAGCTCGAGTAATTGGATGACTAATGACGAGATGGTATGATACAACGAGATGAGAATATACAACATGAATCATCTGTCAATTTTACAGCCAACAATGACGTATGGGTAAATTGTCATGTGGGCATCATTGGGAATGACGCGTCTTGTGAACATCGGCTTGTTGGGCCGTGTGACGTTATAACCCCCTCGTCACGGTCTAGACGATTGACCGGTCCAAGTAGGCTACACGGAGAAAACTGTTGTGAAACCCGTTAAGGTCCCACCTCGGTTAGCAACCCTAGAAAACTTCTTTTATTTATTATCTTGTCTAAATGCTTTGATACTTCCTATGTGAAACGTGACAGCGGAAACACAACAAATTAAAACAACCATCCAAAGCAGCACTCTAAAACAACTTATTTTAGATTTCATAGCAGGCCGTATCGATACACCTGAAGAGGGTATCGATACGCCTTGATTAGGTCAACAGCCCAAGGTCAACGTAGGGAGACCATATCGGTACACTGATTGACCGTATCGATACGCCTTCACTGGTCAACTTCTCACGGTCAACGATACAAGACCGTACCGATACACCCCTAGACTCGTACCGATACGCCAAAATCTCGTCAAAATCTCAGATTTCCAGAGAGGTTTTGGCGTATCGATACACCCCCGTGTACCGGTACGCTAAGCCAAATTTGAGTCCCAAAGTGTAGGACCGTATCGGTACGGCCCTTGGGCGTACCGATACGCCCTGCACTGCAACACTCAAATTTGCAGCCAAAGACACTAAGACTCAACTCTAGATGCAATTTAAGATTCACATAGCCACAAGCAATCATTCATACATCATTAGGCATTCAAGGATGAAAGAACTAAGCTATTTAGGCAACCAACCAAGCATCGATCAACAAGATAAGCATCTAGATAAGAACTTGCATACAAGCATGCATAACAAAATTATTTAGTCATAGGAAACATACATTCACTTAAGCAATGCATACCAAAGACTTACATGCCTTCAAACATAAAAACATAAGCATCTCATAAACACATGGCTTACAACTCTAACACCAAAGCATAGGCATCTCAAAGAACATGGTTTACAAATCCATCAACACAAAGCACTAGCAACATAAAGCCTACATAAAGGAGTCTAGATACACACTGCTAAAACACGTAGCATTTCCCATTGCTAAACTACTACATTATTTACCAAACCATACTCGAGCAAACTACCACACGCTTGGACACCCTTTTCTTGCTCCTTACTAACTCCAAGCTAATGATCTGCATTGTCGGAAAAAAAAGAGAGCGTAAGCATAAAGCTTAGTGAGCGGAGCTCGTAAACATAACAACGACAATGCAGGGTTCAAAGCTTTCTTTAAAACAAAGCCAACACATGCGATCCATCCAACTACATAATCATTTTACTAACATACAATATCAACCACAAGTCAACAATATAGACATTTATCATGGCATCACACTTCATGGTATGCATAAAGGCATAATCTTAGATTTAAAGCAAAACCATTAAGAGGGAATGATATAGTGAGACACAAACATGAACAATACATGGTATGCACAAGCATAACCAAAACACGGTGGGACCACACATCACCGTTCAACTAGTAGTTTTCTGATGGGACCACACATCACCGTACTCTCCTACTAGTCACTACTGGTGGGACCATACATCATCGTAGTCTTATACTAGTCACTACCGGTGGGACCACACATCACCGTAGTAATGACAACCATCACGTGAGGTTCGACACCAACCATGCAATACGATATACAAATCACCATCATACAACATGGATACACTATATCATGCATGACCAAAACACCTTGTAGCAAAACCCACAATTATGCACAAACTTACTTCTTACAGTCTTACCAACCGCAAATGGTCTTACTTACCATTTCCGTGCACAACCTGCACCAACTCACAGATATTTTACAAGGCATATCAACAACACCATTGATTTCATCACGCATGATCCATAACATAATAACAAACAACATGCTTCCTCCCAAAGTATTAAAATTTCATGCATAACAAGCTATCACCACAAGCAATGAAAACAAACGGTAAAAAGGGGAATTTAAAGAGGCGATACACATCAACTTAATCTTGAGTTTAGGTTGACCTTTCAAGCTCAATCTAAACTCTTTCAAAACCATCTTTGAACCAAAATGTTGCTTAAAAATATTTCCACTCACCATACTTCCTTAAGCAAACCAAGCAAAGCCGACTTAAGCCTCCACAACTTCCGGAATTGTGCTCGAACCCTCTCCAACGTTTCACCTTGATTCTAACCAATCAAAAACAAGGCATTACTCAACCAAATTATCACCAAACACAGCCACAAACCCAAACTACAATCACAAGCCAAATCCTTATAATTTCAAGCCCAAGCTAACAACAAAAATCCCATTTTCGCACTCCCATTAAACCCAGCTGAAAACTACAAATTCCAACACCCAAATTACCTTTAAAAACCTTCAAAACACTTCTCTAACAACACTATATCATCAGCCCTTCAACCCATCACAAAATCACTTCAAAAACACAAGTTTAGACACCTTTAAAAAGCTCCCAAAAACCCACTTCGGGATTTTTGTCAAAATCCCATCATTTCAAGATATAGTGTATCTTAGGGTGAGATTAGTTCAAATCTAAACTCTACAAATCAAAAACAAGTCAAAAAGCCCTTAAAGTTTCATACTTTTCTTCAAACTTTGAATACTTGAAAAACTAGAAAGATTATGTTTTTGAAATCTAAAACCATGGAAAAGCTTGGAATAAGGAAGAGAAGTCAAAAATGAAATTACCTTGAAAAGAGCTCTTGAAATGATGAAGAAAGGTGATGGAATAGTACCAAGGGTTTGGAAGGTTTATGTATCGTGATTTTTTTTAGTTTTGAAAGGGGAGGAAGATGATGAATAGCAAAACCCCCCTTTTTTTCTCATCTTTTTCATAGTTGTAAAAATTTACAATTTTGCCATTAATGAGATTTGAATCCTATTTAAAATAAAACCAATCATATTTTAATTAAACCGAGTCCAACGACTCGAACCCGACTCACATGCCCGACTCTCGACCCCAAAACACGGGTGTTATAGACATTAAAGTTGTGGCTTCAACCATTGAGTTGAACTCTATAGTACCGGTGGATTGTGAGTTTGCTATACGCAAATTACAGAAAAAAGAGTGGGGATGGCTAAAGAAAAATTCAGCTAAAAGTGAAGGGGTGACGAGCGCTTCGCTAACGGCGTTCGATTTTGCTAATAGACAACAAGCAATTCTCATGGAGGAGCGAGAGACGGTTAAACTAGGAGGTTTGATTGGTGTAAAAACTATTGGGAAAGAAGACAATATTATTAAGGATATAGCTCGGTTGATTACGAAACGAGAGCAAAATTTTTAAGAAGGAGTTGCGGTTGTTGTCCTGAAACGTTAGGGGGTTGGAAAGTGTAACACCCGTGTTTTGGGCCTAGGAGTTAACCGGGTTATAGCTCGAGTCAAATAAAATTTAATTAAAACAATTCAACCTAAAACGTGGTGTAATTGAGCTTTAGTAAAAGTAGAGGGGCTTATGTTGTAAATTACCCAAAATTTTTTAAAAAGGATGACAACTTTTAAAGTTGTCATCTTCTCCCCCTTTTTCAATATATCCAACGTGAAACACTCTCCCATTTCCACAAACCCTCTCAAATATTCATGTTACTATTCCATCAATTTGCCACTTGATTTCAACCCCGTTTTAAGAGGTAAATATGTTTTCTTAACCTCCTCTCTATCCCCTACTTATCTGTGGTTTTAGATTTCAAAAAATATGGGGTTTTGAAAATTAGGGTTTATATTAAAGTTTGGGTTTTAAGGGGTTTTTCAATTTGTTTTGATAAATTGAGTTGGGGTTTTAGTTAATCATGTTATAATGAGTAACATATATCAAATTGGATGAATTCAGGTGAAAATTCGTAGCATGTTCTTGAGGTAGATTTTAAGGTAGTAAAATTTGGGTTTTTGGTGGGTTTTATGTTAAAATTTAAGGGTTGATGGTCTACCTATGTTAGGAGGGTGATTTGGGATGCTTAGGAAGTCATTTGGGTGCTTGGGATTGGGTATTTCAGCCATTGGTTGTGGGAGTCCGAAAATTGGGTTTTGGAGATGTTATATGATTTGAAAATTTGTGGAATTGGGTTGTGATTGCAAAGTGGGTTGAAGGTTGAATTAGCATTGAATTGGGAAGTAACGTATGTGTTTTGTTTGACTAGAAGCAAGAGGAAACGAGGAAGAGGCTTTGGGACCGAATCCAGGTTCGTAGGAGGATTAGTTCGAATTGCTAAGAAAGGGCGGTGAGTGGTTTCAACTTGTTTTAAAGTTTGGTTCGAGTGTGTGTAGAGTGTATGGGTGAAATGTGCTTGGTAGGCCATTTCCTTATTTCGAGTTGTTAATTCTAGTCGTTAACTTCATTGCATGCTATTGTGTATTTAGCCTATCTATGCTCTTGTGGATTGTGGTTAAATTGATGCAAATATATCATGAATTGTATATGTAGGGTGAGCATGGAATATGGTTGATGATACATGTTGTGGTTATAATAATTGGCACTAAAAATTACCGGTTGTAAATGATCGATCATTAGGATAGTGTGCACACAAATTGAGTCAAAACGTACGTGGCCTTGATGGCGTTAAGTCATCAAGGAGGAGTACGGTGATGTAACATTCCACCGGAAGCTTTTTATATACATTTCTACGGGATGATGAGTGGAATCCCGTCCGTAGGGCATGTGGCGATGAGTGGAATCCCGCACATGCAAGGTCCGGTGATGAGTGAAATCCCACCGAGGTAAAGTGTTGTTAAGGTTTATATCCGCACAATCGGGGTAATTAAAGTGGCCAATTGAACTTGTTCATGTATTGTGATATATGATGGTGATATGTGATTGTGGTATAAAGTGTTGTTGCATGATATGGATGTTGATGTTTGAGCTTGATAGGATTGAGAGACCATATATGCCACTTGAAAGACTAGCTAGGTCTACTTGATTTTAATGCCTATGCTTGATGTATGTAAGACTAGGATTACATGCTTGAACCCTGCATTGTTGATGTTTTTCGTTTTAGAGCACCCTCACTAAGCTTATAGCTTACGCTCTCTATGTTCAACAATGCAGATCATTAGCGTGGTGTTAGCTCGAGGCAAGGCAAGAAGGGCTTTCCAAGTTGTTGCTCAAGTATGGTTAATTTTGTATTAGTTAGCGATGTGGCAAGGGTTGTGTATGAGCTTGTATGACTCACTTATATGTTTGATGTTAAGTTGACTATGGTTTGTAAGCATGACTTGCTATGATTATCATCGTGTGTGTTAACATGTCTATCATGTTAGGTTGCTTGATGTGGGAGTAAACCTCTATATGCTTGGCTTGTGCCTTAGAGGCTTTGAGTTCCTTGTATGGTCTTAAATATTGAAACATCTTTTGTTGGAATGCCATGCTTGAATGCCTAAATTGCTTGTATGTTTTAATAATCCTCTTGTGTGAAATATGCCTTTAATCGCATGTTTATGCATGCCTATACTCTTGGTTTGACTTAGGATACATGTTAGTGTGTTGGTTGAGGTTTGGGAGGGATTTAAGGGCCACTTGGTGCCTTAAATCAGCTCAACCCTGTGTTTTCGTAGCAGGGGTATCGATACGGTTGGTCCCGTATCGATACAGCCTTCATAGTTCAGGCCCCGTGTTTCGATACGCGAGGGGGCGTACCGATACTATTTTTGCTACTGGAGCTACTGTCCAGTTCCGTATCGGTACGGGCCTTCATGCGTATCGATACGGTCCCCTTAGCGTTGACCGTGGGAAGTCAACAATTGGGGAGGGTATCGATACACTCCTAGGTGTATCGATACGGTCTCCACGGGTTGACTTGGACCAGTTGACCTGGTCAAGGGGTATCGATACACCCCTTAGGTGTATCGATACCACCTGCAGTAAAGTTTAAAATTTGGCCGTAACATGATTGTTGAGCTCGTTGATTTGTTTCGCATATGTTATTCCGCTGTATGATAACTTAGGGTTTAATATTCATTTAGATAAGAGTTAAAAAAAATAGATAGGGTTGCTAACCGAGGGGGAATCCTTAGGGGTTTTCACTCGGTTTTCCCCGTGTAGCTCACTCGGACCAGTCATCCGGCCAGACCGGGACGAGGGGGTTACATTTGTTGGTATCAGAGCCTGAGGTTACCGAGACCTCGGGCATGTAAGTGAGGTAAGCTTAATGTATTGAATGATTGAGTTGCCCGATGCATGTCTTGCCATGAATTCTTGAATAATTGACTGTTCGTATGATGTTTTGAAGCATGAATTATCGTGTCTGGTGTGAGTGTGTGCCCATTGCTACTATTACTTAATTTGAAAAGATTTTTGGAAAAAGGAGTACTTGAGCACTATTGGACCCTTGCTTTGACTAACATAATCCTTATCTGTTTCTTGTTGTAGTTTTTACCTTGATAGCTATAGCATGAGACCACGTGGGAGGCCTAGGATGGTTTGACCGGAACCACGGGCAGAGGCACCGAGAGTTGAGCCAATTGTGAGAGTTGAGGCTCAAGTGGGAGAGCCAGTGGTTGGAGTTGGAGCTCCTCCACCACCTCCACCACCACCACCTCCTCCACCTGGAGTGGGAGGCGAGGCCGGGCCCGAAGGAGTGGGACCACAAGGGGCCAAGGTGGCCAAGGACCGGCTGGGATTGACATAGCTCCGTTGGTTCAGGCAATAGCCGGAGCATTTCAGGCTGCAGTAACGGGAGGTCAGGCAGCTCATCGTCAGGGTGAGGGCACCGGATTGCCATTAGAGAGACTTCGGGGCCTTGGGGCCGAAGAGTTTAGAGGTGCCACTCCTGAGAGGTCAGAGTTGTGGTTTGAGAAGACCGTCCGTATTCTTGCTCAGATGGGATGTACTGGTGAGCGCAAGCTGGGATGTGTTGAGTCTCTGCTTCAGGGTGATGCCTACACCTGGTGGGTCACTGTTACTTCGGGGATGGATGAGACCGAGATCACTTGGGAGTTCTTCGAGACAGCTTTCGAGAAGAAGTATTTGGGTCCACGATACCTCGATGAGAGAAAGAGGGAGTTTATGGCATTGCTTCAAGGAAGTATGTCCGTGACTGATTATGAGATTCGGTTTGTCAGATTGAGTCAGTATGCACCGGAGCTTGTACCTACTAAAGTGGAGCGTTGTAACCGCTTCCGATATGGGCTGAATGAAGAAATCAAGACTTATACTCTCGCTTCAGATTACACTGATTTTGATGTCTTGGTCTCGAGGGCCAAGGACTTAGAGCACAGTTTGAGTTTGACTAGGCAGTCAGGTGGATCTAGTTCAGGTAAGAGGTCCAGCAACTTTGATAGAAGGGATGCCAAGAGGCATCGGGACAACAGGCATCAATATGATCATAGGCGTGGTGGCGGTAACCACGGTAGGGGCCATCAGGGTCTGAGAGCTGGTGGGAAGTTGCCCACGTGTGCTACTTGCGGGAGGAACCACACCGGTGAGTGTTGGGGGAATTATCATTCCTGTTGGAGTTGTGGTGCTAGAGACCACATTAGACGTGACTGTCCACATCAGGTGGGACAGGCACCAGCTCAGGCTCCTGCTCGAGCCAATGACTTTCAGAGAGGCCGCGGGCGCGGTAGAGGGAACTTCCAGCCGAGGAATGATGGTCAGAGGAACATAGCACATGTAGTTGCAGTTCAGCCAGAGGGCGGAGGTCAGGCCAGAGTTTATGCTCAGCGCGGGGATCAGCATGACACCGATGTGATCGCAGGTAACTTCTCGATACAGTCTTTGGGTTTGCTTTCCTTGATTGACTCTGGGTCTACACATTCCTACATATTGAGTGAGCATGCACGGTCTTTGAATTTGCCTTGTGAAATGTTAGAGGTAGGAGTTAGTGTTACTAGTTCCTTTGGGGACACGGTAGTAGTTAGGAAGATGTACCGAAGGTGTCCGTTGATGGTTCAGTTTCCAGTGGATATGATGGAACTTCCCTTCTATGGTTTTGATGTGATTTTGGGTATGGATTGGCTCACGGAGCAGAGAGCTAGGATAGATTTCGAAACTAAGCAGATTTCTTTGAAGCTCACAGATGATTACGAGATTGTAGTGGTAGGCGAGAACGTGAAGTTCTTATCCAATGTTGTTTCAGTGTTAGAGGCTAAGAGGTTGGTTGAGCTGGGGTGTGAAGCATACTTAGCGTATGTGATGAACCCTAACATGAGTGAGGTTAGACCTTAGGACATCCGGACAGTATGTGATTTTCCTAGTGTGTTTTCGGAAGAATTGCCAGGGTTACCACCGGACAGAGAGGTAGAGTTCAGCATTGAGACTTATTCTGATTCAGCTCTTGTTTCGATTGCTCTGTATCGTATGGCACCGAAAGAATTGAAAGAGTTGAAGACTCAGTTGCAAGAATTGACAGATAGAGGTTTTATTCGACCTAGTTCTTCACCTTGGGGTGCACCAGTGTTGTTTGTAAAGAAGAAAGATGGAAGTATGAGAATGTGCATAGATTATAGACAGTTAAATCGGTTGACAGTGAAGAACAAAAATCCGTTGCCTAGAATCGATGACTTGTTTGATCAGTTGAGAGGAGCATCTGTCTTTTCGAAGATCGATTTGAGATCAGGTTACTACCAGCTAAAGGTAAGAGAGGTTGATGTACCGAAGACAGCCTTTAGGACTAGATATGGACACTATGAGTTTTTAGTCATGCCATTTGGGTTGACTAATGCACCAGCAGCTTTCATGGACATGATGAATAGGATTTTTCATCTGTATCTAGATCAGTTTGTAGTTGTGTTTATTGATGACATCTTGGTGTATTCGCGAACCGAAGAAGACCATGACCGACACCTGAGACTTGTTTTGAAGACTTTGTTAGATCATCAGTTATATGCGAAGCTCAGCAAGTGTGAATTCTGGATTCGTGAGGTAGTCTTCTTAGGACATGTAGTGTTAGCTGAAGGCATTAGAGTTGATCCGAAGAAGATTGAAGCCATTGTTGAGTGGAAGCAACCGAAGTCTGTGACAGAGGTACGTAGCTTCCTAGGCTTAGCCGGATACTATAGGAGGTTTGTAGAGGGCTTCTCTAAGTTAGCCACTCCATTGACACAGTTACTTCAGAAGAGTGTTCAGTTTGAGTGGACAGATGCAAGACAGAAAGCCTTTGAGAAATTGAAAGAAGCCTTGACCCAAGCTCCGATTTTGATTTAGCCTGAGTCCGGGAAGGACTATGTGATTTATAGTGATGCTTCGTATGTAGGGCTAGGATGTGTTCTTATGCAAGAACGAAGAGTAGTGGCTTATGCCTCAAGACAGTTGAAGACTCATGAGCGCAACTATCCGACACATGACATAGAGTTAGCTACAGTTGTATTTGCTTTGAAGATTTGGAGACATTATTTGTATGGTGAGAAATGCACAGTATACACCGATCATAAGAGTTTCAAGTACATTATGACTCATCGAGATTTGAATCTCAGACAGCGTAGATGGTTAGAGTTGCTAAAGGACTATGATATTACTATTGAGTACCATCCGGGTAAGGCCAATGTGGTGGCCGATGCACTGAGTAGGAAGGTGGCCGTAGACTTGAGAGTTATGTTTGCCATATTGAGTTTGTCCGGAGACGGAGGCTTGGTAGCCGAGCTTCAGGTTAGACCTACTCTAGGTCAGTTGATTAGAGAGAAACAACTCTTAGATAGATCTTTGGCACCTCACGTGCAAGATATAGCCGAAGGTAGATCTCCAGACTATAGTTTCAGCACTGATAGGGTTTTGTGTTTCAAGGACAGAATAGTTGTGCCAGAGGATAGTGATTTGAGACATACGATCTTGACTGAAGCCCACAGTAGTCCGTTTGCTATGCATCCTGGAAGTACGAAGATGTACCATGACTTGAAGAATGAGTACTTTTGGGTTGGCTTGAAGAGAGATGTAGCCGACTTTGTGAGTAAGTGCTTAGTGTGTCAGAGAGTGAAGGCGGAACATCAGGTTCCCTCAGGTTTGTTACGGTCGTTGAGAATTCCGGAATGGAAGTGGGAGAACATCACCATGGATTTTGTTTCGGGTTTGCCTTTGACTCCTACGAAGAAGAACTCAGTTTGGGTGATAGTGGATCAATTTACGAAGTGTGCTCACTTCTTAGCAGTCAACACTACTTACACCTTAGATAGATTGGCCGACTTGTACATTGGTGAGATTGTTAGATTGCATGGTGTGCCGAAGTCCATTGTATCAGATAGAGATCCGCGGTTTACTTCTAGATTTTGGGAGTGTCTGCATACAGCTTTGGGTACCCGTTTGAACTTCAGCACTTCTTATCATCCTCAGTCAGATGGTCAGTCAGAGAGGGTTATTCAGATCTTAGAGGACATGCTGCGTTGTTGTATCATAGACTTTCAGGGTACTTGGGAGAAGCATTTACCTCTGGTAAAGTTTGCGTACAATAACAGTTTTCAGTCGAGCATTCAGATGGCTCCATATGAGGCCTTGTATGGCCGGAAGTGTAGAACTCCAGTATGTTGGGCCGAGGTAGGACAGAAATTGTTACCTATGCCAGATTTGCTTAAAGGGACAACCGAAAAGGTAAAATTGATTTGTGATCGTTTGAAGGCTGCTTCAGATAGGCAGAAGTCCTATGCCGATTTGAAGAGGAAGGAAGTTGAGTTCTCAGTGGGTGAGAAGGTATTCTTGAAGGTGTCTTCGTGGAAAAAGGTGATGAGATTTGGCCGAAAAGGGAAGTTGAGTCCTAGGTACATAGGACCGTATGAGATTGTGAAGCGGGTTGGTCCAGTTGCTTATCAGCTGCGTTTGCCATCCGAGCTTGAGAAGATACATGATGTCTTCCATGTGTCGATGCTTCGCAAGTATAGGTCTGATCCATCACATGTTATGCCCGTAGAAGAAATCGAATTGAATCCGGATTTGACTTATGAAGAAGAGCCAGTGGAGATCCTAGCTTCTGACAGTAAAGTGTTGAGGGGTAGATCGATTGAGTTAGTAAAGGTGCGGTGGCGACGTAGAGGTGTGGACGAGGCCACTTGGGAGAGGAAGGAGGATATGGAAAAGCATTTTCCGTATCTCTTTCAGTCAGGTAATTTCAGGGACGAAATTCCTTAAGTGGGAGAGAGTTGTAACACCCGTGTTTTGGGCCTAGGAGTTAACCGGGTTATAGCTCGAGTCAAATAAAATTTAATTAAAACAATTCAACCTAAAATGTGGTGTAATTGAGCTTTAGTAAAAGTAGAGGGGCTTATGTTGTAAATTACCCAAAAATTTTTAAAAAGGATGACAACTTTTAAAGTTGTCATCTTCTCCCCCTTTTTCAATATATCCAACGTGAAACACTCTCCCCTTTCCCAAAACCCTCTCAAATATTCATGTTACTATTCCATCAATTTGCCACTTGATTTCAACCTCGTTTTAAGAGGTAAATATGTTTTCTTAACCTCCTCTCTATCCCCTACTTATCTATGGTTTTAGATTTCAAAAATATGGGGTTTTGAAAATTAGGATTTATATTAAAGTTTGGGTTTTTAAGGGGTTTTTCAATTTGTCTTGATAAATTGAGTTGGGGTTTTAGTTAATCATGTTATAATGAGTAACATATATCAAATTGGTTGAATTCGGGTGAAAATTCGTAGCATGTTCTTGAGGTAGATTTTAAGGTAGTAAAATTTGGGTTTTTGGTGGATTTTATGTTAAAATTTAAGGGCTGGTGGTCTACCTATGTTAGGAGGGTGATTTGGGATGCTTAGGAAGTCATTTGGGTGCTTGGGATTGGGTATTTCAGCCATTGGTTGTGGGAGTCCGAAAATTGGGTTTTGGAGATGTTATATGATTTGGAAATTTGTGGAATTGGGTTGTGATTGCAAAGTGGGTTGAAGGTTGAATTAGCATTGAATTGGGAAGTAACGTATGTGTTTTGTTTGACTAGAAGCAAGAGGAAACGAGGAAGAGGCTTTGGGACCGAATCCGGGTTCGTAGGAGGATTGGTTCGAATTGCTAAGAAAGGGCGGTGAGTGGTTTCAACTTGTTTTAAAGTTTGGTTCGAGTGTGTGTAGAGTGTATGGGTGAAATGTGCTTGGTAGGCCATTTCCTTATTTCGAGTTGTTAATTCTAGCTGTTAACTTCATTGCATGCTATTGTGTATTTAGCCTATCTATGCTCTTGTGGATTGTGGTTAAATTGATGCAAATATATCATGAATTGTATATGTGGGGTGAGCATGGAATGTGGTTGATGATACATGTTGTGGTTATAATAATTGGCACTAAAAATTACCGGTTGTAAATGATCGATCATTAGGATAGTGTGCACACAAATTGAGTCAAAACGTACATGGCCTTGATGGCGTTAAGTCATCAAGGAGGAGTACGGTGATGTAACATTCCACCGGAAGCTTTTTATATACATTTCTACGAGATGATGAGTGAAATCCCATCCGTAGGGCATGTGGCGATGAGTGGAATCCCGCACATGCAAGGTCCGGTGATGAGTGAAATCCCACCGAGGTAAAGTGTTGTTAAGGTTTATATCCGCACAATCGGGGTAATTAAAGTGGCCAATTGAACTTGTTCATGTATTGTGATATATGATGGTGATATGTGATTGTGGTATAAAGTGTTGTTGCATGATATGGATGTTGATGTTTGAGCTTGATAGGATTGAGAGACCATATATGCCACTTGAAAGACTAGCTAGGTCTACTTGATTTTAATGCCTATGCTTGATGTATGTAAGACTAGGATTACATGCTTGAACCCTGCATTGTTGATGTTTTTCGTTTTAGAGCACCCTCACTAAGCTTATAGCTTACGCTCTTTATGTTCAACAATGCAGATCATTAGCGTGGTGTTAGCTCGAGGCAAGGCAAGAAGGGCTTTCCAAGTTGTTGCTCAAGTATGGTTAATTTTGTATTAGTTAGCAATGTGGCAAGGGTTATGTATGAGCTTGTATGACTCACTTATATGTTTCATGTTAAGTTGACTATGGTTTGTAAGCATGACTTGCTATGATTATCATCGTGTGTGTTAACATGTCTATCATGTTAGGTTGCTTGATGTGGGAGTAAACCTCTATATGCTTGGCTTGTGCCTTAGAGGCTTTGAGTTCCTTGTATGGTCTTAAATATTGAAACATCTTTTGTTGGAATGCCATGCTTGAATGCCTAAATTGCTTGTATGTTTTAATAATCCTCTTGTGTGAAATATGCCTTTAATCGCATGTTTATGCATGCCTATACTCTTGGTTTGACTTAGGATACATGTTAGTGTGTTGGTTGAGGTTTGGGAGGGATTTAAGGGCCACTTGGTGCCTTAAATCAGCTCAACCCTGTGTTTTCGTAGCAGGGGTATCGATACGGTTGGTCCCGTATCGATACGGCCTTCATAGTTCAGGCCCCGTGTTTCGATACGTGAGGGGGCGTACCGATACTATTTTTGCTACTGGAGCTACTGTCCAGTTCCGTATCGGTACGGGCCTTCATGCGTATCGATACGGTCCCCTTAGCGTTGACCGTGGGAAGTCAACAATTGGGGAGGGTATCGATACACTCCTAGGTGTATCGATACGGTCTCCACGGGTTGACTTGGACCAGTTGACCTGGTCAAGGGGTATCGATACACCCCTTAGGTGTATCGATACCACCTGTAGTAAAGTTTAAAATTTGGCCGTAACATGATTGTTGAGCTCGTTGATTTGTTTCGCATATGTTATTCCGCTGTATGATCACTTAGGGTTTAATATTCATTTAGATAAGAGTTAAAAAAATAGATAGGGTTGCTAACCGAGGGGGAATCCTTAGGGCTTTTCACTCGGTTTTCCCCGTGTAGCTCACTCGGACCGGTCATCCGGCCAGACCGGGACGAGGGGGTTACAGAAAGACTATCGTGAGCTAGTGATTTTTATCTTCATAACGATACGAACACAAAGTGTGTGCATTATCGAAGTTTGTCTTTTTATCTTCGAAAGAGTGTCAAGCAGTCGTGGAACTTAAGACGTAATTGGAAAGCGTTTTGAGGATAATGATTCAGAAGCTGT
Source organism: Hibiscus tridactylites (assembly GCA_958450335.1). Lineage (NCBI taxonomy): Eukaryota > Viridiplantae > Streptophyta > Magnoliopsida > Malvales > Malvaceae > Hibiscus > Hibiscus tridactylites. The sequence goes on from OY288282.1 coordinate 55,965,420, forward strand.
GGCTTTCAGATATTTTTGTTTTGGTTGCATCGCCATCAGTTGGTGCATATGGTGATTTGTTGGTGTATATGAGAAACTTTATTGTTTGTATCTAGGCTCCTAGGATTCCAAGTTGCCTGAAGATTGGAGTGCATGTTTCGATTGAGTTTCATGTTTTATGGGTATGCCTTTGTGGTGTAAGATAGTTGTTGTAGTGATATGGCAGTTGGAATTTGGGACATTGTTGTCTTTGGTGTCGTGTGTACTCTTTGGTGTTTTTGCTCTTTAGTGTTTTATTTCGTATAATATTATTGTGTGTACTCATTTCCTCTACCATAGGTTTAGGGAGATTTTAATGAGGTACACGTTGATATTCCTTTTTGTATGATTCTATTCTTCAATACAATCATACTTAATTGTTGATCAAATAATAATAATAATAAGGTTTAAGGGTTCAATAAGCCCCTAAACTTTTACAAAAAAAAAAATTAACTAAGCCCCTAAACTTTTTTTGCACTCAATTAAGGCCCTCAAACTCAAGAATAAAACCAATTTTGCCAGTTGACCAACATTGACCGTTAACTTTAAAGGTTTTTTTTTAATTTTTTTTACATATGTCGCAACATGATAATCTCACTTGTCGTTTCTAGAAATTTTTAAATTTTAATTTTTTAAAAATATATAAAAAACAGAAAAAAATCTAGAAAAATTAAATATTCTGAAAAATTTTAAAAATATTTTGTTGAGTGGATCGAAAGATCGAGATTTACCAAGAGGGGGGTGAACTGGAAATTTAAAGGATTGTAGTGGAAATTGGCAAATTAAAAAATGATGAACAATGGATTTAGAGTGGTTCAAGTTCCAAATGAACTCTACATCCACTACCTTAGTCTCACTAAGGATTTGCAACAATTTCACTAAATTGATCTTCCTCTTTTCTAGGACAAGGAGGCAACCCTTTACAATATCGGTTGATTTTTCTACCCAAAAATCAACCCAACCCTCACTCAATAGAACAAAGAAATTTGAAGGCTAATTAGGTATCTCTCAATACAAATGATAGCCCCAATACAAGCACTCAACCCAATTTTACAAAGTAAGAATGAAGAACACAAATTGGGATTTTACACAAGTTGGGATTTTTGCTCTAATGCTTGAATTTGATGTTTGGATGTTTGCTTGAAGTTCAATAGTTGTTGCTGATGCTTTTGGATGTCCCTTTTATACCTTCTCATTGATTTCTAGCCGTTTGGGTGGTTGGGAACATAAATGGAGCCGTTGGAACCCTCTCTTGCCACCATAAATGCAGTCTGCACCAACCCGTTTCGGAACACGGGGAACCTGTTTCGGAACGGACTAAAATAGAAAGAGCCGTTGGGGTGCATTTAAGAGGCCGTTTCGAAACGCCTTAGGGCCGTTTCGGAACGGTTTTGCCACTAGAAAAGGGTCGTTTCGGAACGGTCCTAGCCCGTTTCGAAACGCCTTAACGGTTTTCAGAAAATCAGTTAAAACATACAATGGTCACATTTTCAAAATAAAACCTAGCCCTTGTTTCGGAACGGGATTGATCCGTTTCGAAACGAAATGGCTACTGTCAAAGGGTCGTCTCGAAACGGGCTTGATCCGTTTCGAAACACCCCTTATATATTTGAAAATATGAAATATTTGAAATAATTTTAATTCTTTTTAAAGCCAACATGAAGAACAGTTTCGAAACGAGTTGTGCCGTTTCGAAACGCTTTCAAGTGTTTCGATACACGTTTCGGAACGGTGGTCGACAGTGGTGAAATTGTTTCGAAACGCCTTAGGGCCGTTTCGAAACGGGTGCTTGAAAAACACTGCTTTGGCTTGAAACACTTAGAAAAAGTATTTGAAAATGTATGTTTTTAACTTGGGCATAATACTAAAAATATATGGGGATATTTTAAGGACTTAAAATTCGTTTTGACTTTTTCGATTTAGTCCTTAGGTTTTTAGTTATATCAAAATTAAAATATTTGTTTCACAATCTCCCCCTTTTTGATATAACAAAACCAAAGTTAGAATTTTTTGGAATTTTGAAAGTTTTGAAAAATATTCTAACTCCCCCTTAATTTAAGATAGGTTTTTTAAAAAAATTTGATTTGTAGTTTAAGTTTAAAAACCTTTTAAAATTTTAAAAACGAATTTTAGTGTTGTGGCTCTTAAATTTCTTCTCCCCCTTTTTGTTAGATCAAAAAGAACAACATAAGCTCATAGAGAAGATAAAAGATTAGTACCAATAAGCAATAATAAGCAACCATAGAATTAATAAAAAAATATCCAAAACATAATTCAAACAATAAAATCCCAAATAAAAAGTCATAAGCATAGGTTCCTAAAAACATGAGAAAACAAAAGATGCAATCTTAATCCTAAAATGCATAGATAATATGATATGATATGAGATAAACATCCTAAGCCTCGTCATCATCATCCTCGTCATCATCATCATCGCTCTTGGCTTGAGAGCGGTGAAACTTCGTCCATTGCCCATAAAGAGTGGAGAAGGAGAGGTCCCAGTTGGAATGAGAAGTCTCAAGAGAATGAAGACGATCCTTGACATTCTTCAACCGATTGCCCATAGATTCAAAGCCCGAAGTAATGCGAGTGTCCAAAGCATCGAACCGAGAGTCCAAGGCATTGAATCGCTCGGTAAGGAAAGCCGTGAGGGCATCATTGTTCGCGACTTGAACTTGCGGTGGAGGAGCAACGAGAGGAGGATCCGCTTCTCTATCAATTCTTTCCCAAATACCATTCACATATTGGAACCCGGACTTGCGAAGGGATGACTCACCAATCTTGGTCTTGCGAGGTTCCGGAGAGTCATAGGTACAATCAATACCGAGATGGTGAAATAGGGCGCTCAAAACAATGTCATAAGTAAAGGATGTCAACTCATTTGTGTCAATAAGCTTGATATTATTGACTATCTCGGCAAAGATTATCTTAGGCACATTTGGGCGCTCACCCCTACGGAAACACTCTAACCAAAAATGATCTCTTTGACGGATGTGGGAATATTTACCGCCGGAAGGGCGAAAAAACCAAGAGACTATCAAGTGAAGAACACGATCATGCACATCCAAATTAAGTGCTTTACCGGTGAAAGTGCCAAAGTGACGTTCATCTTCAAGACCCTCATTTTTAAGTTTAAGAGCAGACTCTAAAAGTTTAACATTTATGACAACCTTTTTGCCTAGCAATGATGACTCAATCCCTATGATCTCGGTTTTGGACTCATCATAAAGAAAGTGAGCATTAGAGTAAAAGATGAGTACCATATTTTTGTAGCAAACATCCGGAAGGCTCAAGAAATCCATGAGATTCCATTCATCCAAACGAGGAAGATAACGAAAAAGGAATCGCTCGGAGTTGAGGAACTCAAGATCAATGACACGTTCTTTACGAACCGCGAATTCCTTGACAAAAGAGAAACGAGCACGTGCCTCCGAAGTTTTGAAAGATTTCTGAAAAAGCATCGTGATATTCGGACGAATGCTCGATTCACCGGATTGAACGGCCTTGCGCTTTTTGTTCGATTGATCCGCCATCTAAAAACATTAAGCAAGTGTTTTAAAATTGAGTGTATGCATTGATAATTAAAATCAATCCAATAAGAAATCCCACTTAGGTTTTTGAAAACAAAATTAAAATAAAAACAGTTTAAAAAAATACGATTGAAAAATTTTATATTCGAATCAAAAATTTTGGGATTGGAAAAAAATTTTCACAAGATTTTGAAAACCCACAACAAAAACATATAATTTATACAAAAATAAAATTTTCTAACCTAAGATTCGAACATGAATTGAAAGAAAAGAAAAATTGAAAAATTACCTTAGTTTGGGATTTTGGATGATTTTGAAGAAATCCTTGCACAAGATTGATGAAACTTGCTTAGACTTGAGTTGAAGATTAAAACCCCTCAATATTTTGTGAAAATCAAGGAGTTTTAGAGGGTATTTATAGAGAGGGAGGCGGTTTAGGGTTTTAGAGTTTGATATAAAGTGTATTTGTGTCATTAAAAGCCCTAGATAAAGCAATCCGCGATGCCGTTTCGGAACGGTCAATACCGTTTCGGAACGGGCGGCTAGGGTTTTGACCATTTTAAAACCATAAACAGAACGTTTCGATACGCTGTTGACCGTATCGAAACTCCCTTTGACCCGTATCGGAACGCGTTCCGATACACCCCTTGGTAGAATCAAAAACGTTTCGGAACGCTTGTGAGGCGTTTCGAAACGCCCTTCTCTCAGAGCTGGATTTAAGGTATCCGTATCAAAACAGGTTCACCCATTTCGATACACCTGGGCCTGGAAGTGCAGATGAGGCTCTAAAAATGCAGAAAAATGATCTTTTAAGAGGCCTAACAAGCATAAATGTCATGAATGAGCAGGCAAAACATATTTAGGCATAAACATACTCCCCCTAACAATAAGCATGGATGAAATTAGGAGTTTAAACACATCAACATGGCATTTCACAAAATCAAGCATATTTAAGCACAAAAGAGGTCCTAAAAGGTCAAGATATGCTAGCTAGACCTAACTCTCTCCTAAGGGACCAAAAACGCTCTTTGTCTAAGGGTTTTGTAAAAATGTCCGCTAATTGATTCAAGGTGTCTACATACTCTATAACCACATCTTCCTTAAGGACATGATCTCTAATGAAATGATGCCTTATTTCTATATGTTTGGTTCTAGAGTGTTGGTGGGATTTTTAGTTAAGCATATTGCACTAGTGTTGTCACATTTTAGGGGTATGGTTCCAACTTTAATTCCATAATCTAAGAGTTGTTGCTTCATCCAAAGGACTTGAGCACAACAACTCCCTAAGGATATGTACTCGGCTTCGGTGGTAGATAAGGCTACACTATTTTGTTTCTTAGAGAACCAAGATATGAGCATACTACCTAAGAATTGGCAAGTTCCCGAAGTACTTTTCCTATCAATTTTGCAACCCCCATAATCCGCATCCGAGTAAGCATGAAGGTTGAAGGTAGAGTCTCATGGGTACCAAAGACCTAAACAAGGAGTGTCTCTAAGATACCTAAAGATTCTCTTAACGGCTATAAGGTGAGACTCTCTAGGACTAGCTTGAAACCTAGCACACAAGCAAACACTAAACAAGATATCCGGTCTACTTGCGGTAAGGTAAAGCAAAGATCCAATCATAGAACGATAAAGCTTAGAGTCAACACACTTACCTCCTTCATCTTTGTCAAGCTTTGTAGATGAGCTCATAGGAGTGGCTTGAGGTTTTGCATTCTCCAAGCCAAACTTCTTGAGCATATCCTTTATGTATTTTGCTTGGTTGATGAAGGTGCCATCCTTCTTTTGCTTGATTTGGAGTCCCAAAAAGAACGAGAGCTCCCCCATCATGCTCATCTCAAATTCACCTTGCATTAACTTAGCAAACTCTTGACAATGACATTCATTAGTAGAGCCAAAAATAATATCATCAACATAAATTTGAACTACTAAGATGTTATTTTTATACATTTTTATAAAGAGTGTAGTGTCCACTTTTCCTTTTTCAAATCCTTTTTCAATCAAAAAAACTGAAAGCCTTTCATACCAAGCTCTAGGAGCTTGTTTTAAACCATAAAGGGCTTTGGTAAGTTTAAAAACATGATTTGGAAATTTTGAATCTTCAAAACCCGGTGGTTGTTCCACATACACTTCTTCATTTATAAAACCATTTAAAAATGCGCTTTTAACATCCATTTGAAAAAGCTTGAAATTATGATAACATGCATATGCAAGCAACATCCTAATGGCTTCCATTCTAGCTACGGGTGCATAGGTTTCATCAAAATCTATTCCCTCTTCTTGAGTGTAACCTTGTGCTACAAGTCTAGCTTTATTTCTCACAATGTTACCACTCTCATCTAGTTTGTTCCTAAAGACCCATTTAGTTCCTATTGTAGATTGATTACTAGGCCTATCAACTAATGTCCATACATTACTTCTCTCAAATTGATTTAACTCTTCTTGCATGGCCATAATCCAAAAGTCATCTTTCAATGCTTCTTTTATGTTTTTAGGCTCTATGCATGAGATAAATGCAACATGGTTCATTAATTTAAGAGAAGAACGAGTGGTTACCCCCTTGGATGGATCACCCAAGATTTCACCATCTTTGACATAGTTCAACTCCCTTGGGTAGCTCACTTCCTTTTCCTCAATAGCCAAGTCCTTCAAGGCTTCAAGAGGTGGATCTTGTGTGTCTTCTTCCTTTGGTTGAATCTCATCCTCCTTTGAAGTTTGACCTCCATCAAAGGCATTTATGATTCCTACATCATCATCATCACAAGAATCCTTCCTAGGAATGAGGTTATCATCGAATACAACATGAATAGATTCTTCTACTACTAAAGTTCTTTTGTTAAATACTCGATAGGCTTTAGAGGTTAAAGAGTAACCTATAAAAATGGCTTCATCACTTTTTGCATCAAATTTACCTAAGTTATCTTTTCCATTATTTAAAACAAAACACTTGCACCCAAAAGGGTGAAAATAGCTAATGTTAGGCTTTTTAGATTTTAAAATCTCATAAGGTGTTTTCTTTAAAATTGGCCTAATCATAACTCGATTTACAATATAACAAGCGGTGTTTGTGGCTTCCGCCCAAAAATATTTAGGTAAATTATTTTCACAAAGCATAGTTCTAGCCATTTCTTGTAAAGTTCTATTTTTCCTCTCAACTACCCCATTTTGTTGAGGAGTTCGAGGAGCCGAAAAATTATGGCTAATACCATTTTCATTTAAAAATTCTTCAAACCCTAAATTTTGAAACTCGGTTCCATGATCACTTCTAATGTGTGAAATTCTAAGTTCAAGATCATTTTGGGTTAATTTTGAAAATGTGATGAATTTTTCCAAAGCCTCATCTTTAGTACTTAAAAAGAGAACCCAAGTAAATCTAGAAAAATCATCAACTAGCACAAAAGCATACGATTTACCACCCAAGCTCATAGTCCTAATTGGCCCAAATAAATCCATGTGAATTAATTGTAAGCATCTACTAGTAGAAACATCATTAATGGATTTAAAGGAAGACTTATGTTGTTTACCCTTTGAGCATGCATCACAAATTTTATCATTTGAAAATTTTATTTTGGGCAAACCTCTAACTAGATTTAGAGAAACTAGTTTTTCCAAAACACTAATGCTAGCATGTCCTAGCTTCCTATGCCACAACCATGCATCATTTTCATTTTGAGCAACTAAACATGCATGGGATGTATGAATGTCATCTAAATGCACCATGTATATATTTCCTATGCGATGACCTATGAGCATAATACTATTTGATTTAATGTCCACAATTTTACATCCATTTTTATCAAAAAGAACATTAAATCCTTTATCACACAATTGACTTATGCTCAATAAATTATGTTTAAGACCATCGACATACAAGACATTTTCAATGAGAATGGTAGAGTGATTACCTATGGAGCCAATACCTTTGATGTGGCCTTTGGAGTTGTCACCAAATGTTACTACTCCTCCACTTTTTGGCTTTAAATCCATGAATCGACTCTTGTCTCCGGTCATGTGTCTCGAGCATCCACTATCAAGGTACCATGAGTTTTGACTTTGTGCTTTGGCCTTGAAGCAATGCTCCCCCTACAAACAAAGATATTAAACCTTGGTTTTTGGTACCCAAATCATTTTGGGTCCATGAGTGTTAGCTCCCAAAACCTTGGTTCCCTTAGGAATCCAAGATGACATAGCAATAATATTATTAGATTTTACAAGTTCCTTAGGAACCCATACACTTCTAATCCTTTTAGCTTTACTATGTCTAGGGTAGCTACCTTGTTTGTAGTAATTAGTCCTTTTCTTAGGTTGGTGTGTTCTAGATGATTCTCCTATTTCATGCTTGACACTTCCAACATTTTTTAAGGACTTTTTGAGCTCATTTAGCTCACCTAACACCTTTTGGTGTTCACTATTGCATTGAGATAAAAGATTATTAAGATCAACATTTTCATCTTGAAAGAATTTAAGTTCATCTTTTAATCCTAAAATCTTTTTCTCAAATTTAGAATTAGCTAGAGTGAGTGAGTCATTTTTCTCATTTAGCTCTAAAATGATTTTCTTGTTTTTAATGATCGACTCCTTAAACTTCTCAACTAATTCATCATATACCTCTTGTAACTCATCATATGCATCATTTAACTCTTCATATGAAAAATCTAAAGTAGATGAGTTAGAGGTTACCAAGGAGGAATCTTCCTCAAGTGCCATGAGACAAAGGTTAGCCACTTCTTGTTCGTCATCCTCCGATGACTCCTCATCACTCCAAGTAGCAAGTTTGGCTTTGAGTTTCTTCTTCTTCTCAAAGCTCTTCTTCTTGAGTTGAGGGCACTCCGAACGGATGTGGCCGGGTTGTTTGCACTCATAGCAAATGATGGGATCCTTTCCTTCTTCTTTGCTCTTGCTCTTGAAGTCCATTTTTCTTTGGATTTTTCTACCCCGGTTGGACCTCATGAATCGTGAGAACCGTTTGGCTATCATAGCCAATTCTTCAAGTTCGTCCTCATCACTAGATGAGCTCTCATCAAGTTGTGAAGCTTTAGCCTTGAGAGCTATTCCCATCTTCTTCTTCTTTTCAACCTCGAGCTTCTCTACTCTTTTCTCTTCCTTCTTTTTCTCATCTTCCCTTCCTTGCTTCATGATCTCATGAGTAAGGAGAGAACCCACAAGCTCATCAAGCTTTAATGTCTTCAAGTTCTTTGCTTCGATGATGGCGGTTCTCTTCCCATCCCAAGCTTCGGGAAGTGAATAGAGTAGCTTCCGGACAAGCTTGTCTTCCGGTATGATTTCTCCATATCCCTTTAGACCGTTGACGATTGTGGAGAATCGATCAAACATCTTCGACACCGTCTCATCGGGCTCCATCTTGAAGTTTTCATAACTAAGATTGAGATCTTAGTTTCTTTGACATCGTTGGTGCCTTCATAAGTGGTCTCAAGAGTGTCCCACACTTCCTTGGCACTTTCAATGGATGAGACCTTTGAGTAGATGTCCGGACCGAAAGCACAAAATAACATGTGGAGAGCTTTATCGTTGACTTGAATTTTCTTCCTCTCCTCTTCACTCATTTCGGCTTTCTTCTTCAACACCATCTTGCCTTCACCATCTTTCTTCAATGGAATGTATGGCCCATCCTCAATGACATCCCATACAAGGTAGTCACTTGACTTGATGAATAGCCTCATTTTGTTCTTCCAAAAGGAGTAGTTGTCACCATTGAAGAAAGGAGGCTTGGTGGTTGATTGTGACTCATACATGCCGGAACCGGAGGTTGAAGCCATCTCTTGATAATTTGATGATCACACTCTTCCAAGGATCTCCTCTTGTGGTTGTTAATCCTCAAAGAGTTAAGCTCTGATACCAATTGTTGAGTGGATCGAAAGATCGAGATTTACCAAGAGGGGGGTGAATTGGAAATTTAAAGGATTGTAGTGGAAATTGGCAAATTAAAAAATGATGAACAAGGGATTTAGAGTGGTTCAAGTTCCAAATGAACTCTACATCCACTACCTTAGTCTCACTAAGGATTTGCAACAATTTCACTAAATTGATCTTCCCCTTTTCTAGGACAAGGAAGCAACCCTTTACAATATCGGTTGATTTTTCTACCCAAAAATCAACCCAACCCTCACTCAATAGAACAAAGAAATTTGAAGGCTAATTAGGTATCTCTCAATACAAATGATAGCCCCAATACAAGCACTCAACCCAATTTTACAAAGTAAGAATGAAGAACACAAATTGGGATTTTACACAAGTTGGGATTTTTGCTCTAATGCTTGAATTTGATGTTTGGATGTTTGCTTGAAGTTCAATAGTTGTTGCTGATGCTTTTGGATGTCCCTTTTATACCTTCTCATTGATTTCTAGCCGTTTGGGTGGTTGGGAACATAAATGGAGCCGTTGGAACCCTCTCTTGCCACCATAAATGCAGTCTGCACCAACCCGTTTCGGAACACGGGGAACCTGTTTCGGAACGGACTAAAATAGAAAGAGCCGTTGGGGTGCATTTAAGAGGCCGTTTCGAAACGCCTTAGGTCCGTTTCGGAACGGTTTTGCCACTGGAAAAGGGTCGTTTCGGAACGGTCCTAGCCCGTTTCGAAACGCCTTAACGGTTTTCAAAAAATCAGTTAAAACATACAACGGTCACATTTTCAAAATAAAACCTAGCCCTTGTTTCGGAACGGGATTGATCCGTTTCGAAACGAAATGGCTACTGTCAAAGGGTCGTTTCGAAACGGGCTTGATCCGTTTCGAAACACCCCTTATATATTTGAAAATATGAAATATTTGAAATAATTTTAATTCTTTTTAAAGCCAACATGAAGAACAGTTTCGAAACGAGTTGTGCCGTTTCGAAACGCTTTCAAGTGTTTCGATACACGTTTCGAAACGGTGGTCGACAGTGGTGAAATTGTTTCGAAATGCCTTAGGGTCGTTTCGAAACGGGTGCTTGAAAAACACTGCTTTGGCTTGAAACACTTAGAAAAAGTATTTGAAAATGTATGTTTTTAACCTGGGCATAATACTAAAAATATATGGGGATATTTTAAGGACTTAAAATTCGTTTTGACTTTTTCGATTTAGTCCTTAGGTTTTTAGTTATATCAAAATTAAAATATTTGTTTCACATATTTTTAGTATTATATAAAAAATCAATTTTGAAATTTATTTAACAATAATAGATAATAATTTTTCAAAATATTAAAATATTTTTAACAAAATAAAAAATTAAAAGTGTTAAAAACTATTATTATACAATTATAAAAATTTCAAAATAACTTTTAATGTTTCATATATTTTTAAATATTTTTAAAATATAGTTTTAAATATATTTTAAAAATCAAATAAATTTTATTGTTTTTATTTTTTTAAGTTATTTTTATACTTCTATAATATTATTTTGTTTTTTATTTTTAAAAAATAATACATAGAAAATTATTATTTTTAAATAAATTTCGAAACTTAATTTTTTATATTTTTTAAAATCCTTTTTATAATTTTCTAGAATTTTAAAAAATAGAATTTTTAAATGTTTTTAGATATTTTAAAAAATGAAATTTAAAAATTCATAGAAATGACAAGTGGCATTATCTTATTGCAACATGTGTCAAAAGAAATTTTTCAAAAATTAATAAACCGTTAAAGTTAACGGTCAATGTTGGTTAAAAGGTCAAATTGATTTTTTTTTTTGAGTTTGAGGGCTTAATTGAGTGCCAAATAAAGTTTAGGGGCTTAATTGATTTTTTTTGTAAAAGTTTAAGAACTTATTGAACCCTTAAACCTAATAATAATAATACTAATACTAATACTAATACTAATAATAATAATAATAATAATAATAATAATAATAATAATAATAATAATAATAAGGGTAAATTACACTATCAGTCACCGAACTATTGTTTTTTTCTTATTTTGCTCATCGAACTAATTTTTTAATAAAAAACATCATAACATTATGTTTCGTTCCACTTTTCGTCCCCGGCCATTAAAAACTTAAAGGCTATGCTGGGGTGGATTTTTATTTTTTTTTCTTAATCTTCCATTTCATTTTTTTTCTCTCCTCATAAGGAAGCTGTGTTTTATTTTCTTGGATTGGAAACGGCTCCGGGTTATTCGTACTCATTTGCTAATAAGAACATGGCTCTTTGCATAAAGAGCATTCATTCATTCCTGGTAATTGTTTTCTTCGAGAATAATTCACCATTTCTGGCATATGCAAAGCCTTTTATTTCAATTATATTCTCAATGTACTTGAATTTATGGAGAATTACCACCATGTTAAATGATTTTTTTATAAAAAAATGATAACCACAACACTAGACTACCCAGATGCGGCATGGAAGACTATATTTATTTTTTTAAATGATTTTTTTATAAAAAAATGATTACAAGTTAATATCTATTTATATATATTCTTAACCCTTTAACAATGCACATACACTTTATAAATAAAGTGATTTGAACTCGTGTATCTTAAAATTAACATCATTCGCTTTTTTATTAAGACATAAATACAATTTTAGTTACTTTAGCAAACTTACAAGCTTAGCTTGTTGGCTAATAGTTGGACCCCTATGCAAGTGGTCCTTAGATCTTTCTAATTGTAAGACGGAGTGCATTTTTCCTTCCCTTTCCACCCATATATAGTCATCATCATATTAGTTTGAAAACAAAGTGTTTCATGTTGATATATAAGATTATGCTATGTAAAGAACACAAGAACAAATATCTTTTTGTTGAAAAGTTAATAGCATTTAGTTTGACAGTGGATTTTAGGGTCTTTTTAGACTTGGGTCTGTAGGTTTCTTTTTTCAACGATTTTTATTATTCAAATAAAGTTTCCTTATTTTTTAGCGCTATTGCGTCTAGGATGTAAACAAGGCGAGTCGAGCTTGAGTAGTGTTGAGCTCGACTCAGCTGTTAAGAATTCGAGTCGAGTTTAAGCTTGAATAATTTGAGTTCGACTCGGCTCGTTAAAAACTCAAGTCAAGTTTGAGCTTTAGTCGAGTTCAATCGAGTCGAGTGTTGACCAAGTCAAACTTGAGTAGCTCGCGATCTGTCTCGTCTCATTTAAAGCTCTATTAGGAGAAAAAAACTCTGATATCGAGTCTTGTTAATATGGGGTTTAGGGTGTCAGTTTAGGGTTTAGAGGTTTAGGTTGTTGGGTTTAGAATTTAGGATTTAGATTTTAGGGTTTAGGGTTTTAGGTTTAGGAATTTAGATTTTAAATTTAAAAGATTAAAAAAATTTAGTATATTATATTTTCGAGTAGCTCACCAACTTTTTGAGTTAGATATCAAGTAGCTCGACTCGAATCGTTAAGAACTCGAATTTGAGTCAAACGTTAACCTGACTTTAACCGAATTAAACTCAAATACTCGCGAACTATCGTGTCTCGTTTACGTAACTAATTGCATCCACTATCCCCTTAGGCTCGACAAAGGTATGTCCCTCCCATGGTTACCAGCACTACGCCCGCTGTCTCCCTACTTTTCCACTTTCGAAGGGAGGTTAGGGTACCAATTTCTGTCATAATAATAATAATAATAATAATAATAATAATAATAATAATAATATAATGATGATGATGATAAACTAATGCTTTCGTCACTCTTTTTAAATGATTATGATGTTTTATTTTAGTAATTTTCTTTCCAATTATGAATTATATTTGACTCTTTAGGAAGGCTAATCAAGTATTTAAGAGATTAGTTGGCACCTCCAGCTCCAAGCACTTTTTGGTAAGGAAGACAAAAGATTTACATAATTGGAAAGTCGAATTTCGTAAATGTTAAGATGGAAATTAATTTTATGAAAAATTACTTTTAAAAGGGGGGTTAATTGCACTAGATCTTATCAAATTGTGAATAAAATTTTAAATTGGTTTTCAAATTTTAAACATTCAATTTAAATTCTAAAACTAAGTGTACTTTCAATCGGGTCATTTTGTTAGCGTAAATGCGTAGTACTCAACTTTAACATTAAATAACAGTTTGAGTATAACATTATTTATTTTTAGGGTTACTATTATTATTTTTCAAACACATATGGACTAAAAAATTAAACATACCATAACCAAATTGACATTTAACGTCAAAACTAATAATCAAATTGGCAAAGGGGTTTGATTGGAATAATATTTTTTGGTTTCGAATGTACTTATTAAAATGAGCCCAATAATCAATTATGAATGTTCTATTAGCTCATATAAAGTTAAACGTTGACCACGAGTTTTGAAAGTTCAAAATAATAATCTAATATACTATAATGATTGAGTTATTTGATAAATAAACATTAAATAGTATTCACAATCGCATTCTTCAGAGTCACAATATCTATTATCTAGTGGTTTGACCAATACTTGATTTCTCACTTGAATGCTCAAATTTTCTACTCTTGATTGGCCTAACAAATCTTCAAGATATATGAGGAAAGTGAAATATTATGTAAAAATAAATTGACCAAAAGTAACATATTTGATTCATTTCTTTTTTGAAGTCTTCTAACTTAAATTAACTAGTGAGAACCTAATGAAGTAATAATTCTTCCCCAAATTATGAGCGCTGGACTTTCTTACTAAAATAGTAAAGAATAGTCAAAAAGGTAATTATTGTAAAACTTAGGTGTTCATATGCTTTAAATCTAAAACTCGGGTTCATAAGTCATAATTAGCTTGGGTTGAACATATGGATGGCCATTTGATTTAGAGGTTCGGATTTTTAAAAGAAAATTTTAAGTTTGAGTCAAATTTTTTAGGACGGGTGGGTTGGATTCAGGTTTGGGATGCAAAAATATCTTACCCGATTAAAAAATAATTTAATTTTATTCTAAATATTTAGGTATAATTGTTGCAATGTCGATTTCTTTATATATTTTTTCAATTATCTCCCTATTTTGTTTGACAAAAATAAAATAATTACTAGAATGCCCTCTCTCTATATGTACTTTTTCGATCTAGTCCCTATTTTATTGAATAAAAATAAAAAAAAAACTATTTATGTTGGGTCGGTTTGCATTGGGTTCAGATTTTTACTCTAAATCTCGAATCGAATTTAGATCTGATGGAGCACCATAAAATGTCGGGTCATATTCCAATGAAGGTGCTAAATTTTTGACTCAGGGTGTGGGTCGGTCAAAAACCCTACCCAACCCATGACTATCCCTAGTTGCACATATTATGCTTATCGTTTTTTTACTAATTTTATGAGATTAAATTAAATATTATTTCAAGAGTTATGTTTTGATGCACAAGTGTAAAAAATACACAATCCTTCCTACTTAGGTTATAAAATCTAAAACCTAAAATTGTAACTCTAAACTTTAAATTCTAAACATAAACCTTGAACTAAACCCCCTAAACCTTAAAGTTCCAAATATAAACCCTAAATTAAACCCTAAACCTTAAATTGATAGACATGCATAAACTAAAATTTACACATACCGTGTATCAAAATGTTTTCTATATTTTAATATATATTTTTACATTACCCATTAACCCTCTAAACTCCTCACTAATTATTTTCATTACGTTACAACTGGCCCTTCCCTTTGCCATTGCTTAAAAAAGAATTTTGCTCAAATAAGTAATTTTTCCCTTATAAGCAATGTCAAACACTTACAAATTTGAGTGAAAAATCTCTTAAAAAAGTAATTTTTACCCAACCTCAAAAGTTAAGATTTCTAGCTTTAGGATGGAAAATCACTTTTAGGCATGAAGTTATATTTTTACCCTCAATTATTTAACACTAATATCAATACTAATATATTAAAATATAATAATTATTAATATATTGAATTAATATTTTTATGTTAAATATAATTAGTAAATATATTAAATATAGTATTTATTAAAATAATATTAAGAATTTATTATTTTAATATTTTAAATAAAAATAAATAATAAATAAATAACTTTAATATTATAAAATAATATTAAATATAAGGATATAATCTACTTACATGATGTAAAACTCATTTTGTTTTACACTAATCCATGGCCATCGGATGAGTAAAATAGATAGATGAGATTAAACACTCCTATTTGGATGAGTAAAATTATTTAATCCAAAATTTTATATTAATTATTTAAAAATATTTAAAGTTTATATTATATATATAATTAATAATGAATTTTCAAGATTTTTATATTTTTTATAATTTAATTTAATTTATTTCATATTTGATGATGTTGATAAATTTTATGGTAATGTATTTAAACTTCATTTACGTCATTTATTTTTACTTTACAATATCATGTCTAAAATGGACATTTTATATTTTCAAAACTGTTTTTGACAATAATATTAAACACTAAAATCTTACGACTAACTTTTCAAAACTACTTTTTAAAATCACTTTTTGACAGCACTTTTAAAGTCAAACTGTTCAACCTTCAAAATCTCAGACGATAAGAAAAGATTAGATTATACAATTATAACTTAGCTAACCCTCTTTATACGTTCAAGTATAACTCAAAACTCAACCCTTGTCATGAAATGTAATAAAATGGCCCAAAGTAAGCCATTTTTGACTCAGATACTAAATTATTACAAATTTCAACTCATTTTATGTTGATTTCAAACACATATTAATCTGTTTGAACACTTGAAAGTGACTTTTAACTCTATCAAAACCCTACGATGAGGATGTTAAACCTAAATTGTTTTAGTTGATCAAGTCAGCTTAAATAAGTCAACATGCATGAGAAAAGAATCATAATTATATATTGTATTTATATACGTATTTCTGTAAATTACAACTTGTTTGAAATATTCTTCAAAACGTGCGTATATTGATAACCAAGAACATAAAGTTGGGTCAAATTCTCAAAAAGTGAGTAAGTTGGTTTTTTTGCCAAGTGAAACAATTTGGACTAAACGAAAAATATAATATTATTCTTTCATTTATATACGTAAAAGGATAATGAATATGTGGAATTCTGTACTCAATATTGCACGGCTGCATGAACTAATCATGGGGATATATTTTGATTAAGCTAATGTTTTTCTTTAAGAAAGGTGGTCAAAGCTTATCCGATAATTGAAAAAGTAATTTTATCACGTGATAATATTAAAATAATGCTCACATAATTAAAATTTAGAGTTTAAAGTTTATAACATATAAAAATTTTGAATAATGCTTGCAGAATTAAAGCTTTCTAATGTTAATGTATCAAATATTAAATAAATTTTTTATCAACAACCAGTTGGTCTAGTGGGATGATGCACTAAGTTTCTTAAGTAAGGTTAGAAGTTCGAATCATGACGTTCTAAGTGGAAAAAAACTAAATTGAGAAGGTCGCCCCGTAATGGGCTTCTGCAAAACTCGGTCTAATTTAATCGACTATGAGTCGAAAACCAATGATTAAATCAAAAATAAAAGATTTGAAATTTTGAAGGTCAAACAATTAAATTTATTTATAAATTGAATTGTTTATGAGTTTTGATTTGATGGTATATAATTGGACGGATGGAAGTTTTCAATTTGGATAATATTGGAGAATTTATTTCATATAGATAAACAATACCCATCAATGTTGAATATAGAATTAAAAGGTTAAAGTTCATTTTGGAAATTTTCCAAGAAAGTACGTACATCAATTGACCACCAACCATGCAAAAAATGATATTAAAATGAAATTGAAAAACAAGGTGAAGTAAAAAAATTCCATGAAAAGAATCGATTAATTATTCTACGGGTTAGCTATAATCTTGCCAACAAAGAAGTACTTTTCTTTAGTAAGTTGAAAAGTGCAAAAATTCACAGCATAAAGAAAAAAATCCTAACAAAAAGGAAAATAAATTTTATTATTTAAAATAAAAAATATTTAATGCACATTCCTGTAAAATTTAGACTACACAATGTTATTTATTTTAAAGAAAAATATTGATACGCAAGTTGTGTACACAAGCCTTCTAATTTTAGAGGTTATAGGTTTTAGTGGGGATTTTAAACAAGAACAGCCGCACAGGGGCCTAAGAGAGAGGAGCCCGAAAATAGAGAACTTAAATTAAATTAAATATTTGTTAAAATAATTATAAATATATATATATAATTATGTGTATATAAAAAATTTATCTAAAACTTAAAACATGCAAAAAGAATGATAATTTTTAAGTGAAAATGTTTAATTTTTAGATGTTTATAAGTCAATTTTTTGTTGCTCAATAGGACAATTTAATAATTTTTTTTGTATTTTTTTTTTGGAAAAACACATATCTCTTACTGATTATAAATTAAGGATCATATTTCAATAAATTGCATAGGGCCCCAAAATCTTTGAACCGCCCTGATAGATTTAGTTTATGGTTTAAAGTTTATGGTTTATAGGTTTAGTTTATGGTTTAAAGTTTAGGGGTTAGAGGTTTAGTTTATGGTTTAAAGCCTTGTGGTTTAGGTTTTAAGGATTAGAATTTAAGACGAATGTTTAGAATTTAGGGTATATGGTTTATAGTTTGATTTTGGCTTAAATGAAAAATCAGCCCTTAAACTATGTTTTTAGTTTGTTTTTAGCCCTTAAACTATTTTTTGGTCAAAATAAGTCCCCTAAACTATCATTTTGGTCATTTTAATTCCCTAAACTATTTTTTTGGTCAAAATAAGTACCTAAATTATGTCATTTTTCTTTTTAGTCCCTAAACTATCTATTGGTAAAAAAAATCTTTGTAACATGTCAACATCTTATTGGCCGAAATATTTTTGACTTAGATAACTACCGGACTTAAGTGACCAGAAATGATAGTTTAAGGACTTATTTTGGCCAAAAAATAGTTTAAGGGCTAAAAGCAAACAAAATATATAGTTTAGGGGTTAATTTTTCCTTTAAGCCTTTAATTTTTAGGGTTTAAGATTAGAAATCTAGAATTTTAGTTTTGTAGTGTAATTATGCAGGCTTGCGTAAAATAAATTATACATAACATGTGTATCAAAAATTTATTCTTATTATAATGTCATTTGTCTTATTTGAAATTTAAAATTTAAATTTTATAGTTCAAGTTTATGGTTTTGTTTTTAAGAGTGTGTGGTCTAAATTTCGTATATTCTATGTATCAAATATTTTTTTTTAAAAAAATTGTCACATCTTTATATATTTCGTATAGTCTATGAATCAAATATAGATTATTGTTTTAAATTTCTAACCGGAACTAAAGTGATGTCTTACTCAATATCGTACATTGTATAAAAAAGTAATTATGAATTATTGTATAGAAAATAACACATTTATTATTTAAAAATAACAATATAGAAATATTTAAAAAACATTTTACAGTACCAATGATATTATAATTAATTTTAAATAAAAATACCGTTTTTATTATTAAAGTAGTGATTCACTTCAAATTGGATTAGATGGGTTGAAAATGAAATAGAAGGTGGTAGGCAATTGAGTGTGCAGCAGTGCACTATGCAAAAGCTGACTCCCCATTTTCTTCCCCACACTTTGGTCCTAATCAATATCCCATTCCCCCACCATGCTAATTGAACGTCGCCACTACTTAATCACAGCTTTAACTGGACACAAACACCACAACTAGTGATGCTCATGAGATTCAGACTTAACAAGTTTTGATCCGATCTGATTTTATATAGTGAGTTTTTAAAAAAGAATTTTGAGTAGAATTAGTAAAAAAAAAATATTAAATGACGGGTTGAGGTCGAGTTTAGAGTGAAAAATATTCAACTCAACCCGTCCCGAAATAATTGTATAATTATCTTATATATTTAGGGATAATTATTATAATGTCTCTCTTTTTATATATATATGTTTTGAGTTACCTTATTTTTATCGAATAAAACAGAGGGGAGAATACAGGTAATTACTATAAATACACTTTTTATATTTCTCTGATTACCACCATATTTTTTTAATAAAAATGAGAAAATATATTTTTATTTGTTTTGAGTCGGAATTGTATTTTAATCCTAAAATTCTGGTGAATTCAGATCAAATGAGAAGTCACCAAATATCAAGTGAAATCAAATTCAGATAAAAAGTTTAGATTTTTGGATCGGTTTAGGTCGGCCAAAAACCCATTCCTAACCACAATAAATATATTTAACGTGTTATCTATAAAGATAATAAAAACGTACTGACATATCAAAAAGTATAGGGTCATGTTTGGTAAAGAGAGGTTTGAGCAAAAATTAAAGGTTTGACCAGTTAAATCTGTTAATATTGTTGTTTGATAAATAGCGGATTGAAAGAGCGGATTGGGGTGAAATCGCTAATTTTGAAAAAGCTCATAATAGAAGCTTTTTGAGATTAGAGGTTTGATATTAGAGGTTTAGAAAAGTTATATTCAAAATAATTTTATATATCTAATTAATAATAATTAGGTACAAAATATTGATAACTAATAAACTATTCAAACAAGTATTGAATATAAACATATCCTTATATGTCATTTTACTTATTTAAATAATCTAACAGCTATCAGTTAATTTTACCAAACACTTTTATACAATCAGCTAATACAATCTGCTAGTCAAATCAGCTATCAACTATCAACTAGTGCAATCTGTTATCCGCTATCAGCTAATTGTCAAACATGGCTTATATATAATACTTTAAGAAAAATAATTTTATATAATGAAGGTGAAAAATAATTATAAATACTAAAATATAAACATGACATAAATATATTAGATACAACAAGGAAGTTGTAGATTGTGGGATGGTGAAAGCTATTTTGTATTGTTTAGAGATTTTTTTTTCCCATTTTTGGCGAGTGAATTTTGGATTATAGCATTTGGAGTGGGGGTGGGAGCCAACTTAGACTTCACCAACCTCTCATATAATAATAATATGGGTGTGCATTCTCATCTTCTCCTTTGGTGTACCCATCACTATTGTTTTATTAAAAAAAAACTCATGCTTTATTTGATTTTTTAAGTGAGTTATTTTTGCTGTGAGAATTGCTTAATATTTTTTTTATTATTTACTTTAAATGATATTTCCTTCAATTTCACACAAATGATCCATTTAAATTAGGGGTGAGCATTCGATCGAGACGAGTCAAAAAAATTCGAATTATTCAAGCTGACGCGCCATATTTTACAACTCAAACTTAATTTAAAATTTTTCGAGTTGAGTTTTTGAGTTTCTATAAAAATTTAATTATAATTATTTATCTTGTTATAGTACAGTTTGATTCCAATTTGAATGACTTTTCTCTAATCATATAATATATGCACATATATATTTCTTCATATTTTTTCACATGTGACAATATTTCTTCATATTTTTATATATCGATATGTATATATCATAAAAAAAATTGAGGGATTCGTCTGGAATTTAAAAATAAATTCACTAATTACTAAAAATTTCGAGTTATTCGAATTTCCATTTTACAACTCAAACTTTATTTAAAATTTTTTCGAGTCGTTCGAGTTTATGAAATTTCGAGTCGAGTCAAGATGAGTCGAGTATTTTCACCTCAAATCGAGTTATTCAATTTTTTCGAGTCGAGTCAAATTTTGGTCCCCTAATTTAAATAATAAAGATTGAATCTTTTCCAATAATTAAGGCAGGCAGCACACAACATGTCACGTGAGTGAGCAAAATGGCATATTTGGTTTGGTTTTGTTGGATTCCTTGTCTAATTTGCGTTCACACTTCATAGATTCCACGCTTAACCGCGTTCACACCTGAATGAATTTCGGCTTCCACGCCTCCAAACGGCTTGGCTCCTATTTCAATTCCATGGCTCTATCACGAGATTTACGTAACTTGAACCAACTCGAAAAAAAAAATATATTATTCGATTTGATATGAAAAACACTTGCTTTGTCTTGACTCGACTCATAATTTTATAAATTTGATTTGAAAAAATTTCAGTTATAAAATGAAAATTCGAATAACTCAAAATTTTTAATAATTGGTAGATCAGTTTCAAGTTTGAGTCGAGTTTCTCAATTCTACATAACATATATATCACATATGAAAAATATATGTGCATTCTATATGCTTATAGAAAACCGTTTAAATTGCTACTGATTAGTATCATAACATTATAAATATTTACAATTGAATTTGAATAAAAACTTGAACTCGACTCGATTTAAAAATTTACAAATAAATTTTGAATTATAAAATAAAGTTCTTCAACTCGACTAACTCATTTTTTTTAACTTAACTCGACTCACTCGAATGGGCATGGTATCTCTCTCTTTCCTTTTTTTTAAGTATTATAAATCAATTGAAGTAAACACAAAGCCGAAGAAGCCAAGCCTAACTTAACCGACACAATTTAACCAATAAAGTTGTCAATCACATGCAGATTTAGAGAAGGTGAAAAGGTCAACAAATGATCATCAGCCACGTGGAAAGACGTGGTAACATTTTAGGTTTGACTCTTTCACTTCCCTTTCCTATATATAACCCATCCCCTGTGAGCATTCAAAGTCCTTGCTCTCTTCTTCTCTGCATTTATTCATAATGGGAAATTGTTTGCGGCCGCAATCATCGACACAGTGGGCCGGCGACGACTGGGGAGCATCGGCGGCGGACGAAGACGGCACCGGAACGGAGGAAAAACATGGTTTCATTACAACATCTTCAACTGCTGCAATCACTACTACTACTACAACGCACGCAGTGAAAGTAAAGATAACGAAGAAGCAGTTGGAGGAGTTATTAGGTAGGGTTGATGTAAATGAGCTATCGGTGCAACAGGTTTTAGAACAGTTGATCAATGTTAGTAATCAGTATGATAGCGAAGCAAATCAACGGTCCTGGAGGCCTAAACTCCAAAGCATTCCTGAGGTGAATTGAGCTCGGTTCATTCATCACGGTGAAGACAAAACATGAACCCAGATTTCTTTTTCTTTCTATCGGGGTTTTCCTGGGAAAGTGACAGAGGAAAAAGGTTCTGTGGGTTGGTTTTGATCAGTTTGTATATAGAAAGAAATATTTGATTTGGATTCTTTTTTCTCTCTTCCTTTTTGTGAATTAATTTCTGTTCATTTCAGACTTGGTACGTTGATGATGATGATTCAGTCATGATAATTAAACAATTATAACTCAATTAATTAATTTGAAAATGACTAGGTAAAGGCTTAATGGATAACAAGTTTTGAAAGAAAATTTCCACCATTATTAAGTATATTTTTAATTAGGTCCATTACCTATATTTAATTTTGTATTTTTTTAAAGTTAAATTAAATGTACTTTAAAGGATCAAATGTACTTTAATTAAAGGATCAAACCAAAGAACAAGGATTAAATTTACAACTATACATAGCATATGGATTGATAGCAGATTTTAACTTACAATTATCTTTTGGATTTAGAATGAAATTTTAAATTTTAGAAAATATTAGAACTAAATTTATAATTTAGTCGTAGAATAAGGACTAATAAAAAAGTAACTTTTTAATTATATATTGTAAAGTGATTCATGAAATTTGTTGATGTATTGATATTCATTCAACCACTAAAGATTGTGACAAAGATAGGTCAAAAACTAGCATTGATAATATAGCAATAAAAAATATCAAAAGTTCACAAATTTTTTTAATAGTATGGGGATTATAACGTATTATATGTTCATACATATTTTTAATTTTTTTTGACAATGTACAAATATTTTATAACTAAAAAAAAATTGAACTCAAATATCTTAAGATGAACAACATCATCTTTTTTTACCGGGACCACTTGTTAAAATCTATACTTTTTTTTATTTGATTATTGAAAGGCACCCATATCTTTATTTCCCCTTGATGATGATGACATCAACATGACTACATTATTATTTGGAGATTGATATATTATTAAACTTGCATTCTTTTATGTTATATCTATAGATTTAATTTCAATTTTTTTTTCTAAAAAATGTAATATTATTGGATAATAAAATTTTAGTTCTAAATATTAAATAGGACATAAGACAAACATTAAAATCTCGAAATATATTTCATTGTTAATGTATGAAATAATTATTTATATAATCAATATCTAGTTATTTTTTATGAGAAATCATTTTACACTATATAAAATTTGAAAGTTTTTTAAACCGTTAGATAAAAATAAAAGGATGGATGAGATTAAAATAGAAAATATAAAGTTTATCACTTGAAAAAAAATCTTAGTCATTTATTACATTCATCCAACAATCTCTATATTCTCATTTTTGTCGTTTTTAAGTAGAATAGGTATCATAGACTCATGCTTTAAATTATTCAAAAAATTAAACAAAAGCAAAGAAGATTATCCTTCATGAGAGTTAAAAATTGAAAATTACTCTAAAACTTGGATGCACCCAACAGATGAAAATTCATAGGCCAAAACTTTTATTTACCTTCAAACAAAGCAGAAAAGGGTAATACTAATAAAGCAACAAAATTTCATGGAAGCTTGGTGCTAAATAGTCCATTAGATCCCGGGATTTGTACGGGGCGATTTACAGGATAAGGGGCGTGCAAATACGGAATATGGCTTGGCACCGCCAATGGTGGCTGTCCACCGGCAATGAAAGGTTGTGGTACACAAAGCTGCAATGCTTGGCCCGGTGCACTTCCTGCAATCACAAAGGGCTTTAGAACAAAATGACAACAATGCAGTATATTTCAAAATCACAATAATTGGGTTTATATAGCAATGACTGCAGTCTACTTTTTACTGCAAAGAACAGTAAACCTTGGTGTTTCGGAAATTGGACTTGGTGTGGAGTCAATGGAGGACGTGCAGGTTCCGGAGAGATAGCTGCTGCACTTGGAACCAAATCCTTCATATGAAATAAAAAGCAATTTAGCGACAGTTCCGTTCTTTGATAACCTAAATAGACGAAAATCCCTAGAAAAGTCTACAATTTCATTCAACACTCGGAAGCTATCAATATCATGCCAGAGTGGTTTAATGATATAACAATGCCGTTTCTTTTGTTTGAGGGTTGATCATCTTACATGAGAAACAGGTACACAAATCAGCTGTCCGAGATGTCCAAACATAACCTAGAAAATTGAATGAGCAGATAAAGAGATTAGTAAGTCATAAACAACCACTTTATCAACGTTAAAAAGAGTATCAAAATTCCTGCTCCATCTAGGCAGGACCGAAGCAACACAGGGAAGAAAGTTCCTTCTTCTGCTTACTGCTTGTGAGCTTGGATTCAAATATGCTGGCGCAGCCTGAACAGGATGATATTGACCGGCATACCTAAGTGGCTGGGTTCTATTCCCCATATGCCCAACAATCTATCGCCAAAAAATGAAAACAGTAGTAAAATAATCGGAATTAGAAATACTTCATGATGAACACACTAACTCCTATATAATTCGCAGACAGTTGCATGATCATCATACGAAGACTCAAACAGGCAACAGCCAAGTGACATCAAAATCTTTTGTTGCACTTGAAATTGAGCATCAATCAATTAAAAGCTAAACAAATTAATATTGATGAATAGCTTATGGTTTAAACCAGAACGCTGATGCATATATAGCTATACAGATTTCAAATTCAGCCAAGTAATTTTCAAGTCCTTCAAGAAAGAACATTGAATGATAAAATGAGAAACATAAAATAAAAAAATCTAAGAATGAGATTAATGAATTACAAAAGCTTAAAAAACATACAGGTTGAGAAAACTGAGAACCACTGACACCAGTTGCAGCTGATATGTTACCATAAGAGACAAACTTAGAAGGTGTAGAGGAACGAGGCGCAAAAGTGCCCATTCCCACCTCTGGCTGAGAACCAGCAACAGCTACCATAGGTGAGTTGCCTGGTATGTAAGACACATTTGCGACTGTTGGTACTAAAGGAGGTGCTGCTGATATGGAAGTAACAAAAGATGGAGAGAAAATTTTTGCTCCGGGATTGAGCTTAAATTCCTGACACAAAATAAATAAATAAACAAATAAAGTAGGAAACCATCAACATAGACAAAGAAGATTGTGTTATGATAATAGCCACTTAGGAAATTGTATTACTATAGTGTAAGATAACTAACTGATCAAAGAGTAACCAGTTAACAACTCTATGAAACATTAAACCACAAGGCTCGCATCTCGAATGAATCATGTGATACTAAGGCACTGACAACCTCATTACTATTGTCTCATATTATTGACATTCAAGAGAAAGGAATCCACCATTATTCTCTCTGCTGGATATTACAAGATATGTTTCCAGGACTTCTCATTTTCTTTGAGTAATTGTGTCCGAAATTTGTGTCAGACACATGGATACAGGGATATGACCTCTAAGGATTCTCCAAATGCATGAAAAAACTTAGAAAAAATTAATCATACCCGCATCTGACACTCGTACTTGAGTCTGAGTTTCAGCGAACAAACATCAAATTTTATAAATTGTTTTACCTTCGAGTTTTTATTTAATTCCGAACTTTGTGGAGGGATTATGGCAGTCGGATTAGCAAATGACCTCTGGCACGATTCCGGGGAAACATTCACAACAGGATTAGAAGTTGAAACACCAGAACAAACAGCATCTTGGTGTATGTCTATTGCAGAGGGCCTTTCACAACATGGATTGTCATGTTCACCATCCACTGGAGTATCAAGAAATGTTCCAGTAAGCAATAGCTTAATTGTCATCTAGGATGACGATAAGTCAAAAGGCTATCAATTTAATGTAACTTTCACACCTAGGACAATGCATGCCGTTTTATTTACCATATAAAGGAGATCCAGATGGTTTAAAACCTGGCTTAAGAGTATCAGTAGCAGAAGACTCACAGCTTGAAACTGATTGTTGAACTTCCTTCTCCTGTAGAAATAATCTCATTAGAAAGTTGAATATTAGCTTTAATTCTAGGTTTTATGTGAAGAACTTACACTCCGTTCAACATGAAACTCAAACTTTTGGCCAAGTTCATCCTGTGAAAGCTGTGACCTATCCTCTCCAACCTGTCTGTCAGAAAAAATAAATTGATACGAATCTTAGAATATGATAGAATATTTCTGTACATAAAACGTTCAAAAGAGATGCATTGAATAACTCTTGGCACATCGGGAAGAAATCTATCATTGATATGATTACTGTCAAGTTATCTATACCCAACAGAAGCATGGGGTAAGGCATTCCAAAAAACACCTTTCAATTTTGTTCTTCAAGCAATGAATGAGCAATTATAGTTGTAAGAACTCAGGATGAGACTACGGATGGAAAATGCAAACTAACTAAGGAGAACAAAAAGTACGCATCACCTTTTACACTCGAGCATCTGCTTCATAAATTATTTTCTATGTTAGTAATAACCAAGTTGCCATAGAATTTTCCTTGTTCTCATGCAAGTAATATAATGTCAGACCTCCAAGTCTAAAACCATATAAAGAAAAGTAAAACAAATGTGATAAGTTCAATAGAAATAGTTCCTTTTCAAAACCTTACTAGTAAGAGGCAAGTGAGACAAGTTCTATCTAGGAGAGACGAACTCTGGAGGCTTTGGCTTGGGTTAAACTAGTTGTTTTCATGTCTAAACATAGATCTCTCAACCAGAAAAAAAGGTATGTTCTTTCGGCCAATAATATGATCTGAAGTGTGGAAGTTAAGCAACAAGGGTAAAAGTTACAGAAAATTCAATTTCGTACCTCCTAGCAATGGTGGCACCAGAAGTATCTTCTCTCTGCAAGAAGACAAAAATGAAAATTTTAGAACGAAAAATGGGCGAAAGAAGCATCACTACTCAGACAATATTTCACTACAGAATATATGCTATTTTACTTTAATAGTTTTTTCTAAGAAAGAAGAAACCAATCTTATGAACTAAGTAGCATGGTTGGATCTTCCATGGGAACTGCAAAATTTTGTAGGAATGATGGAAATCTTCAATCAAACTAATACCCATGAAGAATGTTTTATCAACTCAAATTTGTATAATTAAAAGATAAAAATGTATTTGCTAATATCTATTTGACATCTCCTTCAAATTTTTATAACTAAAAGGTAGTTTTGAACTGGAAAGCTTTACCTGTTCAACGTGTGTCTCATCTCTTTTCTGATGTTCAACTTCCTTCCCATTTGCCATGGGATTCTCTAGCAACTTTTGACCTTCATCTTCCTTTCCAGTATTTGTGGGTATAAAACTATCAGCAAATTCATTCTCGTTACGGGCTGAATTTCTGTTTTGATAGGTAAAATAAAATGAAAATATGCTAGCCAAAAATAATAAGAATAAAAGGAATATATGCTACCTTTTCGTTTTTCTTTTTCTTTCATCCACAGTAGACTCATTGAGCTTCTTGGTCCCGTTCAGTGGATTGGCAGAAGAAGGGAGAATTTCAGAAGCAACTTCTCCATTACCAATAGCTATATTTCCAGCAAAACCATCAAAAGGAAGCGGGACTCCCTACACAACAACATTCATACGAGTCAAACCAATCATTCAACCTTGCATTAGCCAAATAAAACCCCAGAGACCGAAGAAAAGGATACGAGAGTGGTTATACCTTAGCAAAAACTTGAACAAGATCACCAGCAAGGATTACAAGTGTATCTACTACACTGCCACTCACAACATTGGTGGCACATCTGCCCTTTTTAGTCAACTTTGCTTTCTTCAAAACAATACCTAATGGAAAACAATCTAATTAAATAATCATCCTAAAACTTCAACATAGCAAATAGGGAATTAGAGATAAAAACCGTCAACTAAATGCAAATTCTAGTCTTAATAACAAGCTTTTATCTCCCCAAAAAGGGAAGACTCAAGTGCTTCATTTTCTACTGCTTCGGTTTCCAAAAGGTAATATGCCATGAAACCTCAATTGAGCCATACTACTTATTAGATAGTGTTCACTTGGTCTAACCCTTGCTTGTGCTACTTTCCCTTTTTAACTTCCTCACAAGATTAAAACCAAAATAATAAATGAATTGAATTTAAGACATAATCTAACACAATTTTTCCCTACACAGGCAAAAAGCAAGAAAAACAACCAAAACAGAGTTTTAGATAAAAATGTCTCCTTTAATATGATCCCTGCAAGAATAATGCCCCTAAAACCAAAGTGCATATCTCCTTGCCAATGTTAATATTAAAACCTTTGCATAAAAGCGACAATAACAATAAAAATCATTTTTTTCAATTTTTATTAATCAAATAGACATAACAGAAGAAACCAGCATAAAAAACAGAAACCAATCTGATCCCATCCAATTTACAAACGAAATCACCATAATAAAATGAAAAGAAAACAAAACCCAGATATAATTTCAATCAACAATCAAAACCCAAAATTGGTTTCTAACAAAATAAGCAATGCCAAAAGAAACCAGAAAAAAACTCAAAAATAAAATTGAAAAAAAGGGGGAAACGTACCGTATTCCTTCTCAACAGAAGCAGTGTGGAAGATCCCAGAATAAACAGAGCCATCTTTCAAGTGTGCGTCCACTTGCAGACCAATGATTGACATGGTAGCAAACAACAGAACTTCGCTCATTGAACAATTCTCTTCTTCTACTCTGTTTTTGAGACCCATCTCTGCTTTTTTTCCTCTCTTTTTCAATTCTGAAACTCTGTTTTTAGCTGATTCAATTGGAGTTTTCTTTTAATATATAAAAAGGTTGTATTTTTCTATAACTGAATGAATATGTAGAAAAGAGAGATCTGAAGTAGCAGTGGGGCTGGATTTGAATTCCGAGTATTTGAAAACAAAAAGGAGACAAAAGGCTATTTTCTTTGTTCTTTTCTTTCAATCTTCTAATTTTAGGCGTTTTTTAATAAGCACCGTTTCGATAATGACTAATGAGTGCTTAAAAACATGCTTATTGGTTAACGAGTCCTTGTACTTTTAAAAAATATAATATGGTCCCTGAATTTAATGTAGTTCTATGACGAACAAAACAAAGAAAATGAACACAGATACGACTAATAGAAATTCTTTTGTCCTTTTTGGTTTCTATTTATATTTTATATTAAAAATATTGTTTAGAAGTTAAGTTAGAGTTTAAAATTATGGCTTAGAGAATTAAGTATAATATTTATTTTAGGGTTTAAAATTTATAATTTAAAGTTATAACTTATAATTTTTTTTAATTTTGAACCATAAAAAATGGTACCGAAAAAAAAATATATAATTTTTACTCATGATATGACAGAGTTCACGGTACTAGTGTAACGATCTATAGAGTTGATATGACAATTTGCTGGGAATGATGTTGTGATACAGAGACTTCAGTGTTTTTTTTTAATCTGAATACTTATTTAATCTTTAAACAAATAAATTAAAAATGTTTGCTTAAACAAAAAGGGTGTTAGCGTATGTATGTTGCTATTGCAATCTTGAACATGAGAACGACTTTTATTTTTTACACCGGTTACTCGAAGCATGAGAAACTTTCCTCTTGTCAGTAGGTAATTTTTTTACTTTAATTTAGAAGTTTAAGTTTATTCAATTTTAAAAAAATATTTTTATCTAAAAAATAATGAAAAGACTATTATTTGGATGTGTATGCAGATAGAATGCGAGAAAAGCTTATACACGGTTAGCAAACAACAATTTGAGAGCGTTTAGAGCCTCTATAGATTTATCTTGCAACGATGAGGTATAGAAATTAAGTTACTTTTACATGTTATTATTTATGTAATTAATTTATTCTCTTATTTATATTTATATTTATATTTTTTCAGTTTATTTGGAGGTCATATGTCGGTGAACGCGTAAATGTACCAGAAGAATTGATGATTGATTCCTATCTATGGTGTGCGATTACACCGTTGATCCACTTTGCTTTTGTGGAGTACCAGTTTGGAGATAAGGTCCTAAGGCAGTTTGGCTTCCATCAACTCATTTCGAGAGATCCATTGTTGCATGACACCAATCATGACACCCTACACCTTGTGACTTTCGCGGCAAGGGACATCATACATGGGAAATAAAGCATCGAAAGTACGTTGAAAGGTGGAACAATATATGTGAACGGTTTCTACCTCGCTCTAAATTGCATCCGAACCGAGAATTCATCAGAGGAACCCAAACATATTTGTGGTATGACAGGGTATTTAGGTACCCTCATCATATCGTAATCTATTAAGTTCATGTGAGCAGGAGGTTCGTACCATGTAATGTCATCCCCACCTCACCCGACACGAACTCACCACCACCAAAAACAGGCTCGTCATCAAGGCCATCACCACTCAAATCGGGATCTCTAATTTCTTCATCTTCATCTTCAGTAGAATCAACAAGCGTTTCTCCCCATCGGTCTTGAAGATTTTCAACGTCAATACCAACACTAAAATCAATTATCGGCTAAACCATTGGGAACGTCGAAGGTCCGACATATGGATGAAATACATCTGATGTCCCACTTTGTAACCCCCTCGTCCCGGTCTGGCCGGATGACCGATCCGAGTGAACTACACGGGGAAAACCGAGTGAAAACCCTTAAGGATTCCCCCGGTTAGTAACCCTATTTTTTTCATTTTAAATTTTGTCTAGATGAGTATTTAATCCTATGTGATCATACAGTGGAACAACATTCACGAGACAAACAAACGAACTCAACCCAACATCTTACAGCCCAATTTTAAGCTTAAACTACAGGCGGTATCGATACACTTAAGGGGTGTATCGATACCCCTTGACTAGGTCAACTGATCAGAGTCAACCCGTGGAGTCCGTATCGATACGCCAAGGAGTGTATCGATACCCTCCCCAACGGTTGACTTCCCACGGTCAACGCTAAGATAACCGTATCGATACGCCAAAGGCTCGTATCGATACCGAAATGGACAGTGGCTCCAGTGACCAAAAAGGTATCGATACGCCCCCTCGCGTATCGAAACACGAGGCCTGAAACAAGAAGGTCGTATCGATACGGGACCAACCGTATCGATACCCTTGCTACGAACTTACAGGTTTGAGCTGATTTAAGGCACATGGATGCCTCTAAATCCCTCTAAAACTTCAACCAACACACTATCAACAAACCTAAGGCAAACCAACCATAAAAGCATGCTTTCACAAGAAGCCAAAGGGCACTAATCAACACAAGGTGATGCACAAATCATACAAGCAACTTAGCATTCAAACATGAAGCAAGGCATACATACTTGGCATTCCAACAAGGGCAATTAGGCATACAAGTCATACATGGAACCCAAAGGCCTTAAAAGGCACAAGAAAAGCATA
Organism: Hibiscus tridactylites; assembly: GCA_958450335.1. Taxonomy (NCBI): domain Eukaryota; kingdom Viridiplantae; phylum Streptophyta; class Magnoliopsida; order Malvales; family Malvaceae; genus Hibiscus; species Hibiscus tridactylites. The sequence continues at coordinate 55,997,075 of OY288282.1, forward strand.
TGAGGTTTGGCCCTCTCTAACAAGGCAACCTAAACACCAAAAGACATGCCAACACACACAACATCCATCATAGCATAACATGTTTTACAAACCAAGGCCAGATCAAAAGCCAACATACATGAGTCATACTTAACTCATACAAAAACTCTTGCCACATTGCTAACTAATACAAAATTTACCACCGTACTTGAGCCACAAACTTGGGAGTCCTTCTTGCCTTGCCTCGAGCTAACACCACGCTAATGATATGCATTGTTGAACATTGAGAGCGTAAGCTATAAGCTTAGTGAGGGTGCTCTAAAACGAAAAACATCAACAATGCAGGGTTCAAGCATGTAAATCCTAGTCTCACATACATCAAACATTGGCATATAATCAAGTAGACCTAGCTAGTCTTTCAAGTGGAATGGTATGGCATCTTACATCATACTAAGCATCAAACATCAATATCATCCATCATATAACAACATCACATATCACAATATAATGAACAAGTTAATTGGTCACTTTAAATTACCCCGATTGTGCAGATTTAAACCTCAACAACACTTTACCTCGGTGGGATTACACTCATCACCGGACCTTGCATGTGCGGGATTCCACTCATCGCCACATGCCCTACGGATGGGATTCCACTCATCATCCCGTAGAAATATATATAAACTTCCGGTGGAATATTACATCACCGTACTCCTCCTTTATGACTTAACGCCATCAAGGCCACGTACGTTTTGACTCAATTTTTGTGCACACTAATCCTAATGATCGATCATTTACAACCGGTAATTTAATTAGTGCCAATTATCATAACCACATTATATATCATCAACCACACTCCATGCTCATCACATATATATACATTTCATGAATATACATGCACCAATTAACCACAATCACAAAAGCATAGCTAAATGGGCACAATAGCATTTATGGAGAACATGGCTAAATTAACTACTTGAGTTAAATAGAAGTGACCTACCAAGCACACTTTACACACACACTACACATACTCGAACCAAACTTTAAATCAAGTTTGAAACCACTCACCGCCCTTCCTTAGCTACCAAGCGAAACTCCTACGAACCCGGATTCGGTCCCAAAGCTTCTTCGACGACCTCTCTTGCTTCTAGCCAACCAAAAACACAACCAATAGCCACAATCAATGCTAATATTCAATTAACACATAACCTTTGAATTCAAACCAACCTCATCCAAAATTTCCAACCAAATTAAATCCCCAAATATCTCAAATTCGTACTCCCTACAACCCTAGCTGAAAACTCCACTTCCAATCATCTAAATGACACCTAAAAGACTCCAAATCACCTTCCTAATATACCTAAACCAACAGCCCTTCAATTTCAACCTTAAACCTCCCAAAAACCCAACTTTTGACACCTTAAAATTTGCTCTAAGACCTTACTCCGGATTTTCATCAAAATTTAACCAAATTAACATATAATGTGTATTTCAACACGAGTAAACAAAGCCCCAACTCAATTTATCAAAACAAGATGAAAAACCCTTTAAAAACCCAAACTTTAAAACAAACCCTAATTTTCAAAACTTCATATCTTTCAAAACTAAGACCATGGGTAGATATGGAATAGAGAGGAGAGTAAGATGGCATGTTTACCTTTCAAAAATACCTTGAATTGAGGGAGAAACACAATGGAATAGTAACTAGCTTTGAGAGGTTTTGAAAATGGGGTTTTTCTATTTTTAACGTTGGAAAGGATTTTTGTGAAGAAGATGACAACTTTTGTTTTAAAGTTGTCTTGCTTTTAAAGGCTTTAGGGTCAAATTATGACATAGGTCCCTCCCCTTTTTACAATAGCTCAAATAGGTCTTTATTTAAGTTGAATTGATTTAATTAAATTTTTATTGACTCGAACTATAAACCCGGTTAACTCCTAACCCCAAAACACGGGTGTTACACACTTTCTAACAGAGCAACAAAACTGTCTCCAAACCTATATGTTTGGTCCTCAACCGCACTACCGAAACCCATTTGAGAAGAACTTCCATATACATTTCTGGATGGGCCTGAGTCGTCATATCTCCCACGCAACTTAACATGTAACTCAACACTTCGAATACGTATTGAATCATGCTCTGCAGTCATAAGTCTAACATCTTCATCATCTTTAAGAGCTATTGTAGAATATCTGACTGGATCATCAGAGGTCTTCCACCGGTACCGCAAACGAACAATCTCAGCTCCTATTTTTCTTTCTATGTCTTGCTTCAGCTCTCGAAAGGAAATGTTCTTTGAAAACTTCATCTTTGTAGTGTTTTCTGAGTCAAATACGACACCAATATCAGTTCTCACAATTTCTCCACCGTAATGGATAATGTCCACAAACACGTTGCTCATTGTCTTTGCACGTTCAAAACCATATATATTTTTGAATCAAATTACAACAAATCAAATTTATCATCATGGCAAGGTATTATATTATTATTACATATTTTTTTATCTAAACAACAAAACAAAAATAAACAAACAATCTACATATTCAAAACAAAATGTAAAAACCAACTTACCAAAAATTTCTTTAAAATTTAATCCTCCAGTTTTTTCTTCTCCTTCTTCACTCAATTTTTTTCAAACTTTCTTCAACTTTTACCTTCATCCTTACTTATTTGACACAAAAACACAATATACAGTTTTCTCGTTATTTACCCCTACATCTATTTAATAACTATTCAAAATTTAAATTCAATACACATATTATCTATTCAATCATTTTGAATCAAATTTATTTTTTCAGATTGAGAAGACTTATCATTGCCCAGTCTGAATCAAAAAATTTTCAGCCTTAACACTGCCACGCCCTGCGAGAAGCTACAGGTTTGAGGTCGAATTGAAAGCCTGCAACCCTTTTTTTTTATTTTTCTATGAGGTCGGATTGTTTTCCAATAGCCCTCATATTTTTTTGTTATGATGTCGAATTGAAATCCTTCAGCCTTATTTTTTTAATTTTATTGAGGTCGGATCATTTCGACCTTAAAGTGCCACTATAAAAAATACCTTAGATTCAAAAATAATTTGAAAAGTGTTATAAATTTTAAAATAATTTTTTTAAATGCAATATCCTCCCAATCTAGCCGGGGGTATAGGTCTTACATTGTGCATTTTGTGGAAGGCCGATAAAAATCTAAAATAAATTCAACAGTTAAAAGGCGAATCATTGATAGCGTTCTTGGCTAGGTTTAAATACTTGAATTTAGGGATGGATTGAGAGGGTGTTGAGGAACCTCATCTACCAAAAAAAATCAAAATTTATATATATATATATATATATATATATGAATTTTTAATATATTTTTCATTAAAATTATAATTTTATCCCTCCTAAAATTTATAGGTTCGATTCTAACATAAAACTACTCTATAATTTTATAATGTAAGATTATCTTGATTTTATGTGTTATGGCAGAGGGTGAGAAGGGAAATCTGAAGTTAGGGTTCGTGAAAGAGATGAATTGGGGCTCAGGCAATCGAAAGGGGATTAAAGGCTGGGGGCTGAACGACAACGTTTCAGTTAGTAAGGGAGCTACTCCAAACGACAGCGTTCAGGACAATGTTGAGCTGGTTGCTGATATAGGGCCTACATCAGCTGAAAGCCCAGAGAATGAAGGCAGCCCGCACGTGATGAAATGAGCTGGAATCAGTTAGAGAGGAATTCGCTTATGTTGACACCTGTCCTTAAATAATACAGTGTCTGATAGTATTTACTGTATGGAATGTACTGAAATTGATTATTGCTGAATTAATGGAAACAGTTATCCTCTCTCTATTCTGACAATTCTCTCCTGAAACCTATTCTATTCTTCTTCTTCTTTTGCAAATCACAGTCGAGCTGTGACAAATTGGTATCCAGAGCCTCAACCGATCCCTCCTCGCAAACCTGGGAAAGCCAAAGAAAAACCAACAAATGGCAGAAAGTTCAGACCTTGCTTTGATGCAGAAACAAATGGGAGAAATCCAGGATCAGTTAAAGAAAATGGATGATGAAAACATTACCCCTAAATGGTGGAACAAGCAACGGAATGAATGGGAAGGAAGATTCAGTGCCTTAGAAAGCAGAATGAGTACCACACAAGGATACACTGAGAAAATCTTCAACATCCTATCTGCTAAAACTGAACGGATGAGCCCTGGGAGCACGGGAACCTTCACACCTGAATCATCCATGAAACCGGATACTGGTAAGAAACCTATTCAAGTTACTGTTATTGACGAGAATGCAAGGTATACTTATAAGTATGGTGAACCTGGAATATTGAACCAAAAAACCTCACAACCCACAAACAACCCTCAGAGCACACTGAACCTAAACAAACAAAAAATGGGAGAAGAAAGAAATGAGGAAACCTACATGTTTGAAAGAAATACTCAACCAAACCAGTCCACAGGATTTAAAGGAGTGACCTTTAGACCTAAACTAGAGTTGCAAGTGTTTGATGGAACTAACTCTAGAAGTTGGATTAAAAAATGTGAGAAATATTTTACCTTGCTGGAGATACCTGAAGAGCAGATGCTAGATGTGGCCTCTATGCACTTTGTGGGCAGGGCTGAAGCTTGGTTTGATAGCTATGTCACTCAGAAACATCAGTTTACTTGGAGAGAATTCACAGCTGACCTTTGTCATAGGTTTTGTGACAAGACCTACATAGATATTGTAGAGGAGTTTAGTAAACTGATCCAAAGAACCACAGTGGAAGAATACCAAGCAAAGTTTGATGAATTAGTGCCCTACATGGTCCAACACAATCCATCCTTAAGTGAGCAATACTTCTTGTCTAGTTTCATTAGTGGCCTCAAGGAGGAAATTAGACACAGAGTAAAAATACATCTACCTCCTACACTGGCAGAAGCCTACAGACAAGCCAGACTCTATGAACTCTCACTAGAGTTTGAAAAACAAAAAACCAAACCCTCCTACAAATATTCAAGCTACACCAGTCCCGTGACCCCTCAAATAAACCCCCCTCCCATCCCTAATGCACAACAGAAACCATTCCAACCAAACCAAAAACAAGCATTGATTGACTATCGAAAGCTAAACAATCTTTGCTTCAAATGTGGGGACAAGTTCTCTCCGGGCCATCAGTGCAAACAAAAACAACTAAATTCTATGGAAGAAGAGGACCATGGTGTAGAGGAGGACATTGAAGCTGAACCTGACAATGATTTGACAGAGGACAAAGCTGCAGATAATGGCTTGGAAATTTCTATTAATGCTCTTACTGGAAGTGTAGGTCACAGTACCCTCAGAATTCAGGGCACAATTAAAGGCAGACCCTTAAGTATCTTAATTGACAGTGGTAGCACACATAGTTTTGTCAATCCTGGTTGGGCAAAGGAGGGTCTCGAAGTCATTCCTACTGCTCCTCTGGTTATTACTGTTGCTAATGGTGAGAAATTATACAGTCAGGCTAAATCTAAGCAGCTCAGTTGGAAAATGCAGGGTCATCAGTTTCAGCATGATTTCAGGGTCCTAGTAATGGGAGGCAGTGATATGGTTTTGAGAGTTGACTGGATGAAACATTATAGCCCTATCAGCCTTGATTTCAATCAAATGACATTAAGCTTCCTACAAGGAGATGAGTTGATTGTCCTAAAGGGTACCACTACAAGGCCATCTATCAAACTGATCTCGGGTGAAAAACTTCAGAAAATGACTGGGAAAGATGCAGATCTTATGGGAGAGCTTTACCTACTTAACATTGAAAGTGAAGAACAAGTACAACATTCTGCCATTACAGCAGTTTTAGAATCCTTTGAAGATGTTTTTCAAGCCCCACAAGGAATGCCACCTGAAAGAGCACATGATCATGCAATCACTCTAAAGCCTGATTCTCAACCCGTGAACCTCAGACCCTACAGAATTCCTTATCACCAGAAAGTAGAAGTGGAAAAACAAATTGAAGAGATGCTAGCTTCTTCTATAATCAAAACTAGCAAGAGTCCATTTGCTAGCCCTTGTGTGCTAGTCAAGAAAAAAGATGGTTCTTGGCGCCTATGTGTGGATTACAGGCAATTAAACTCCCTCACTGTTAAAAACAAGTTTCCAATACCTGTAGTGGAAGACTTGTTGGATGAACTACATGGTGCTGCATATTTCTCTAAGATTGACCTTAGATCAGGCTATTGGCAGATCAGGGTTAAAGCTGAAGACACTTACAAGACTGCTTTTAGAACTCACTTAGGGCATTATGAATTTAAAGTCATGCCATTTGGCTTGACCAATGCCCCTGCCACCTTTCAATCCCTGATGAACACTGTGTTCCAACCCTACTTGAGGAAATTTGTTCTAGTATTCTTTGATGATATACTAGTTTACAGCAAGACATTGCCTGATCATTGTGAGCATTTGAGACTCGTTCTACAACTCCTCAGAAACCATCAACTTTATGCCAAGAAATCTAAATGCTTCTTTGGCCAAGATCAAGTTGAATATTTGGGTCACATTATCTCCTCTAAAGGAGTTGCAACTGACTACTCAAAGGTAGAAGCTATGAGCCAATGGCCTTTCCCTAGAACTCTAAAAGCTCTTAGAGGATTCCTAGGACTTACTGGCTACTACAGAAGATTTATAAGGAATTATGGCAGCATTAGCAAGCCATTAACAGACATGCTCAAGAAGAACAATTTCATATGGACTCCAGCAGCTGAAGCAGCTTTCAATGAACTTAAATCTGCTATGTGCAAAGCACCAGTTTTGGCCTTGCCTGACTTCTCTAAGACCTTTTGTTTAGAGACTGATGCCAGCTCAAGAGGTATTGGGGCTGTCCTTTCACAAGATGGAAGACCTATTGCTTTCCTCAGCAAGGCTCTAGGTCCTAAACACAGAGACACCTCTGTCTACGAAAGAGAGTACTTAGCAATTTTGTTGGCAGTGACCAAGTGGAGACATTATTTTGAATGTGGGTCCTTCATCATCAAAACTGACCATGAAGCTCTTAAGCATCTGCTTGAACAGAATCTGACAACTTCTATCCAAAAGAAGGGGCTTACTAAGTTACTTGGTTTAGACTATGTCATTCACTACAGGAAAGGGAAGCATAATGTGGTTGCTGATGCCTTATCTAGACAAGACTCAGAACTTTTTCAGATGACTGCCACTACAATTATACCTGCTTGGGTTACTGAAATTGAAAACAGCTATCACCTAGATGATTTTGCCCAGAAGAAAATTATTGAAGTTACTATCTCTGTTATTCCGGATCACAAGTGGACTTATTCAAAAGGCATCTTGCGATACAATAAAAGAGTCTATGTGGGTCAGAATGGTGATCTAAGACAACAACTTCTATTTCAACTCCATGACTCTCCTCTAGGAGGACATTCTGGCATCCAAGGTACTTATCAAAGACTCAAGCCCTATTTTTATTGGCTGGGAATGAAAAAAATGGTCCAGGATTATGTAAAGCAGTGTGATACTTGCCAACGAACTAAAGATGAGCGTGTCCCTAAACCTGGCCTCCTGCAACCCTTACCCATCCCTACACAAGCATGGCAAGTGATTACCATGGATTTTGTTGAAGGCCTTCCTAATTCTTCTAAGTTTAATGCAATTCTGGTTATTGTGGATAAATACACAAAGTATGGTCACTTCCTTCCTCTTGCACATCCCTTTACAGCAACTGAGGTGGCAAATTTATACCTAGACAACATCTACAAACTACATGGCAGCCCAAAACTTGCTATTTCTGACAGGGATAAAATTTTTACTAGCATCTTTTGGAAAGAGTTATTGAAGAAGCTGGGAACTAATCCATTGTTTAGCACTGCTTACCACCCAGAGACCGATGGTCAGACTGAGCGGCTCAATCAGTGTTTAGAACAGTATCTGCGTGGCTTTTGTTTTCTGAAACCTAAGGCTTGGTCAAAATTTTTGTCCCAAGCAGAGTGGTGGTATAACACCAACTTCCACACTGCATTAGGCCTCACTCCATTCGAAGCTTTGTATGGATACAGGCTACAGGAAATGGAGTGGATGACTGACTCCCCAGTCCAAGGGGTCACGGAAATGTTAGCTTCTAGAGCTCTTACAGCAAAACATTTACAGGACAATCTACTTAAAGCTCAAGCGCGGATGAAACAGAATGCAGACAAGAAGCGTACATAACGAGTTTATTCAGTGGGGGAAGAAGTGTACCTGAAACTTCAGCCTTACAGACAATCTTCAGTTGCCCTCAGAAAGCATTTGAAATTAACAGCACGGTTCTACGGGCCCTACAAAATCATCAAAAGAATTGGCGAAGTTGCCTATCAGTTACAACTTCCACCATCAGCAAAAATCCACCCCGTTTTCCACATAAGTCTGCTGAAGAAGAAAATTGGGAACAAAGTCATTACCTCACCTGAGCTCCCGGATGTCAACGAGGACGGCCAACCAAAGGTGTATCCCCTGAAAATTCTGGACAAACGCATGGTGAAAAGAAACAACTGCGCAGTGACCCAACTGTTAGTGCAATGGGTGAATTTGGGAGCTGAAAACGCCACCTGGGAGGATTTCACGGTGTTGCAAGCCCAATTTCCGGACTTTGATCCTTGGGGACAAGGATCAATTGAAGAGGGGAGTATTGTTATGGCAGAGGGTGAGAAGGGAAATCTGAAGTTAGGGTTCGTGAAAGAGATGAATTGGGGCTCAGGCAATCGAAAGGGGATTAAAGGTTGGGGGCTGAACGACAACGTTTCAGTTAGTAAGGGAGCTACTCCAAACGACAGCGTTCAGGACAATGTTGAGCTGGTTGCTGATATAGGGCCTACATCAGCTGAAAGCCCAGAGAATGAAGGCAGCCCGCACGTGATGAAATGAGCTGGAATCAGTTAGAGAGGAATTCGCTTATGTTGACACCTGTCCTTAAATAATACAGTGTCTGATAGTATTTACTGTATGGAATGTACTGAAATTGATTATTGCTGAATTAATGGAAACAGTTATCCTCTCTCTATTCTGACAATTCTCTCCTGAAACCTATTCTATTCTTCTTCTTCTTTTGCAAATCACAGTCGAGCTGTGACATTATGTATCGTTTATTTTTCTTAAAATGATAGAATTCTGAAATAGGACCTTATAACTGTAACTTGATAATACTTGGTTTACTCGTAAAAAAAGAAAGAAAGATAATACTTGTATTAATAAAAATAAGGTTAAGGGTATCATAAGCCCTTAAAATTTTAAAATAAATAATTAAGCTCTAAATTTTTATTACACCCAATTAAGTTCTTATACTCTAAAATTTTATCAATTATTTTGACCAACGTCGACTGTTAAATCTAACAGTTTTTTGGACCACTAGTGCAATGTGTCATGTTACAATGTTATCACTTGACATTTTCAGAATTTTTATTTATTTAATTTTTTTTTTAAAAAATTCTAAAAAACTTATACAAATTATAAAAAAAATATTCTACTAAAAAATCTATAAATGTTATATGATAGAACTGTAGTGAGTCACGTGACAATAATATTTCAAGAAAAAAATCGTCAAAAATTGATAATCAAAATCGGTCAAAAGGCTTAATTGAGTACACAAAAATTCAGGGACTTAATTGATTTTTGCCCAAAAATTCAGGGCCCTTAAGCTATAAAAATATGATTTTAGAATATATAATACATTATTTAGTATTAATTTTAAAATATATCAAAATTTATTTTTAAAAAATATTAATTTGATTATTTATATATTTTACATTATAAATATACCAAAACCTAATATTAAATTAAACCACATTTTTTACAAATTGCTGACACATGACTTTAGAATTGGTATCAATTTTAAAAATAATTAGGTCAAAATAAAATAAAGTCATAAACATATAATATAATTAATATGTTTGAATTGAATAATTATTTACAAATTCAAGAAGTTTATAAAAGGTTTAATATAACTTTTGATACAAAGTTTGGTATTATGTGAAAAGTGGTACTTAATATTTATCATGCAATTAAGTATCTAAAATTTTTAATGGTGCATTTAGGTACTTCACATTTTTAATTACAACTGTTCAATTATGAATTTCTGATTGGTTCAACATTTTTTAATTACAAATGTTCAATTATGAATATCTTATTGGTTCATATGTATAGTTTTAATGCCGTTTAGTTAAAGGGATAATATGTGTTAGATGTTAAAATTCTAAATATGAACACAAAAAGTTAAGTACCTAATTGCATTAGGAATTAAAAGTTGAGTACCTAATTGCACCAAAAAAAATAAAAATTAGGTACCTAATTGCAAAAAACACCTAAATTAACCATTAATAACATTTGGTACTTAAATGCACTATGATAAAAGTTAGATGCCTAATTGTATAAAAACTGTTAAGACACTACATTGCACATAAATACCAAAAGTAGGTACCAAAAGTTAAATTTACACTTTATAAAAACATTTCCTATTAAGGTCCATAAAAATATTTCAAAAACGTTAAATCGCAACTCCTAGGAACCCTAACAAAAACCCTAATTCTAAAATCCTGAATAAAAAAACCCCGAAAGATCTCAACTTTCTTCTTCTTCGACAAACAAAAAACCCCTAAAACCAAATTATCCAAAAAGGAAAGAAAAATGCGAAGACCGAAATCGAGATCCTCCCGGAAACAGCAGAAGAACAACGAGCTCCAAGAAATAGATATTCTAAAAGAATGGATAGAATCCCAGGAACCGGAATCCGGCTCCAATCCTTTAGCCCTCGACCCACTGAAATCAAAGTCGCCAATTGGCCGAATTGTCGACCCTGAAACTGGAGTCGTTTCATTCTCGAGTTACGCCGGAGCGAGGAAATTTCACGAGCTTCCGATATCAAAAAGGACGAAGAATGGGTTGGAGTGTAAAGTTCTGGTGATCTCTGATGATGAAGGTTTGAATTGACAGTTTAGGGTTTAACAGAAAAGAGAATAGAATAAAGAAAGAGGATAAAATGGATAACAGAATATTGGAGAAGAAAGAGAATCGTATTACAAAACGCTGAGAAAAAGAATACAATGAGTTATATTTCATATTGGGCTTATAGGAATGACCCAATATATATAGGCTTACAAGAAAAGATCTGCTAACAGAAATAACAACACCATAACAAACTTTGACTTTTGTAACGGCCCAAGGCCTGCTAACAGCTCAGCTTCATCTTTAACACTCTAATATTCTTCTGGTTTCTTCTTTCTCTTCAACACCTTCTTTTTCCGTTGGTGATATCACACCAAGTCGAACCCTCATCTTTTCAAACACTGAAGGAGAAACAGGCTTAGTAAGGACATCAGCAATTTGTTCAGATGATGGAACAAAATTAACAACAAGCTGTCCTGCTAATACTTTCTCCCGCACAAAATGTAAGTCTATCTCCACATGTTTGACACGCGCATGATGAGTAGGATTGGCTGCCATTGATACAGCTGACGTATTATCACACCATACCACTGGTTTGTGTGACAAAACAACTCCAATCTCAGTGAGTAACTGTTCAATCCACACTAATTCAGATACAGAATTTGCGAGGCTTCTATACTCTGCTTCAGAAGTAGATCGAGCAACAACATTCTGCTTTTTAGAACACCATGCAATAGGATTTTGGCCAAGATAGATGCAATATCCTGATGTTGATCTTCTATCATCAACAGAAGCAGCCCAGTCTGCATCAGTGTAGCACACCAAGGTAAAGTCTTTAACCTTGCTCTTAGTGAAAAACAGACCATGACTAACTGTCCCTTTCAAGTATCTCAAAATCCTCTTCACTGCTCTCCAATGAGTGTCACATGGACTATTCATGTACTGACTTACTTTGTTAACAGCAAAGACTATGTATGGCATTGTTAAACAAACATATTGAAGACCTCCAATTATACTCCTATAGAGATGTATATCAGCAAACATTTGTCCATCATTAGCTTTGAGCCTAGGACCAAGAATCATAGGAGTTGGAGAGGGATTGCAGTTACTCATATTGGCTCTATTAAGAAGGTCCAGAATATACTTCTTTTGATTGAGTGCCAGCCCTTTGTTTGAGTAGTTAATTTCCATCCCAAGGAAAAAGTTAAGTTGTCCTAAATCCTTGAGAGAAAACCTGGTATTCAGCTTATGGATAATAGCATCAATCTCTTCTGATGAATCACCAGTAACAACTATATCATCAACATAAACCATAAGCAACACTCTTGAATTTTTAGGTCCAGACTTAATGAATAAAGAGGAATCTGCCTTTGATGCTACAAATTGCAGATCTTTGACTAGAAATTCCCTTAGAGTGTCAAACCAAGCTCGTGGTGCTTGTCTCAATCCATACAAAGCTTTCTGAAGATGACACACTAACTCTTCACCATTTGGACCCTTCTTTTCAAAACCAGGTGGCTGACACATGTAGACTTCTTTAGTTAACCCTCCATTAAGAAAAGCATTATTTATATCGATCTGTCTGATTGTCCACTCTTCCATTACGGCAATGGCCAAAACAGTTCGAATGGTTGCGGATCTGACAACAGGACTGAAGGTCTCATGGAAATCCCACCCAACAGTCTGTGAATATCCTTTGGCTACAAGTCTAGCCTTGAACCTGTCAACAGTTCCATCAGGTTTCTTTTTTACTCGAAACAGCCATTTACACCCTACGGGCTTCCTTGTAGGTGGTAAAGGCTTCAATTCCCAAGTACCATTCTTAATGAGGGCATCATATTCAGCCTGCACTGCAGTTTTCCAATCATCATTCTGCAGGGCTTCATACACAGATGAGGGTTCCCTTATATCTCCCACAGCAACAAATGTTTTGGGCTTAAAAATCCCAGCTTTTCCTCTAGTAACCATAGGATGAAGATTGTGAACAACAGATGATGGAATAGAAGATGAAAAGGATGGATGTGGTGGTGAAAAAGATAGTAATGGTGGTGATGTAGAAGGTGACAGAGAGTTTGAGTGAGATGAAGGAGAAGGTAGTGATGATGACTGTGGTGGAACAGAAGATGGAGAATATGATGAAATTTGAGGGCATATGAAAGATGGAGAAGAATGTGAAGGAGCAGTTGAGATGGTATGAGATGATGAATTTTGTGGTGATGAATTTTGTGGATCTGAAGTTGTAGGAGATGACAGTGGATTCATATTGGATGGTTGGGAAGGTATGGGAGACAATTGTGAATGTATAGATGATGAGGAAGGATTTATAGGAGATGAATGTGAATTAATGGAAGGTGAAGGTGATGGAGAATTTAAAGGAGAAGAGTGAGAATGTGACAATGAATGCTGACTAGATGCAACACTATGAGTTTGATTTGGACCAGATAAGGGTTCTACTGGTTGAGTATGAGAAGACACAGGTTGACCTTTTTCTGGATTACCTTTGTCTGACTGAACACAACTGGGATCAAAGGTCTTATGAAATTGAGATAAACTCAAATCAGTGGGAAACTTAACAGGTTTAACTATATGAGACCGACCCTTATATTTCTGACTAGAAGAGACACTATCAGCAAAAAACTCAGGGAACTCATTTTTCAAGGCAAATGGAAAAACATCCTCCTGAAACCTAACATGTCTTGATATATATACTCTACCCCTAGAGTCAATACACCTATAACCTTTATGTTTAGGTGAATATCCAAGAAAAACACAAGCAGATGACCTGAAAACTAATTTATGATGATTATAAGGCCTAAGTAAAGGGTAACAGACACAACCTAAGACTCTTAAGAAACTATAATCAGGGCATTTGTTAAAAAGTTTAGTGTATGGAGAAGTACCTTCTAGAGCTTTAGTAGGAAGTCTGTTGATCAAGAAAACAGCACTGGCAAATGCATCATTCCAGAAGTATAAAGGCAAGGAAGCTTGAGCCATCATGGATAGACCAACCTCTACTATTTGTCTGTGCTTTCGCTCCACAACTCCATTCTGCTCTGATGTATGAGGGCATGTCATCCTATGAAAGATGCCATGATCTTTGAGATAAGACTGAAGGGCAATGAACTCTCCACCACAGTCAGTCTGCAAGGTTTTAAGCTTGACTCCTAACTGTCTTTCTGCTTCCTTGTGAAACTGAGCAAAAGCTTCTCGAACAGAGGATTTTTGTGCTAAAAAATACACCCATGTGTACCTGGAATACATGTCAGTGAAAGCAACGTAATAGCGAAAACCATTAGAAAAGATGGGAGCTGGTCCTCAAACATCAGCTACCACTAATTCTAAAGGATGTGAATAAACAGTGTGTGAAGGTGTGAATGACAGCTTATGTGACTTTCCTAACTGACAAGCATGACAAAGAGCAGTAGATTTATTTGATGGAACTGAAATGTTACAAGTATTTAAAGCTTTTAACAACAGATCATGAGCAGGATGCCCAAGTCTATTATGCCAAAGAGAAAAAGAATCTTTATTAGCACTAACATGATGACAGTCTATAACAGATGAACTAATACTATTGGACACATGCTCTTTATTAATGCAACCCTGTAACTTGTATAACCCATCTTGAACATGACCAGTCAGCAACACTTCTCTGGTATGAAGGTCCTTTATGGTGCAAAACTTTGGATAGAACTCAATAGAAACTTGATTATCCTGCGTGAGCTTAGAAACAGACATTAGATTTTTAGTAATTCCTGGAACATACAACAGATTATTTAAATGTAAGTTCTTAGAATGAGTAATAAAATCAGATTGACCAGCATATTGAATTTGTAAGTTGTTACCATTTCCAACTCTGACTTTACCTGAAGCAGGATGAACACCAGCTTGAATATTAGTCAGCTCATTAGTAAGGTGATGTGTGGCCCCTGAATCTGGGTACCATGCATTATCATCAACAACCTCTGGTGTTGCAAGAAGAGCTTGAGAAGAAACAGTGTGCTGAGGAGGGACTGTAGACTGATGAGCAACAACAGTATGACTAAAAGACATAGGCTGAGGAGCATGTTGTGGAGAGACAGTATAATGAGGAACAGGTTGAACATAAGAAGGTTGAGCAAAAGGTGATAACTGAGGAGAGGGATAATTTGGAATAGCTTGCATAGGGTTAACCAACTTGCTTCTTATCTGAGGAACAACTCCAGTAAAAGGTTGAGGAACAGTAGAGTAAACTTGAGGCACACTAGATAAGGATTGAGGAAAAGTCATAATAGGCGGACTGTAATAAACAGTGTTGTACAAAGAAGCAGTTTCACTAGTCTGAGGTGTATAAGAGCAGTTGTTTGCCTGAGGAGAATTGCCTCCTCTAGTGCCAGAAAACTGATTAGGCTGATTAGGTCTGGAGGACTCATTCTTAAAGCCATTATCATACCTGAAATAACACCTATCTGCAAGATGTCCCAATTTGCCACAAATCTGACATTGAGGCCTAGAGGAGAAGGAACGTCCTCTACCCCTTCCTCTATAAGGAGCACTACCAGAAGAAACATTATATGAATTTGCCACAAACTCACTATCATTGTTCTGATAATCAGATGATAACTCAGTGGAAGTATTCACAGATTCTGGTTGATGTGTAGAAACATTAGCACAACCAACAACTGTATTAAAACTAGAGTTCTGCCTAGCATCAGCATCAAGAAGGATGGTTTTCACATTTGGTAGACTAGAAGGAGCAGAACTGGCAGTAATAACTGTTATAACAGAGTCATATTCTGGAGGAAGACCATTTAAAATGGCTGTCACATGCTCATGTTCAGAAATTATTTCACCACAACTAGCCAGACTATCACAATAAGACTTGATTTTCATAAGGTAATCCTTCATACTTAATTCACCTTTCTTCTGTGAATGGAGAGATCTCCTATAGGACATCAACCTAGATGTGGTTTTACCATTATAAAGTCTAAACAGAGTATTCCAAATCTCTGCTGAAGTATTGTGTCCTATAAGGTTTGGCAGAACATCTTCACTAACAGTAGACAGTAACCATGTTGCTAAGGCACCATCCTGTTCTTCATATGCTTCAAAATCAGGATTTAAACTTACAACACCATCTTTCCTTATGTATTGTTCAGGCCAGGTAACCTTATCATCTATAAACTTTTGTAATCTATGAGTTTTGATGGTAAGAAGAACTTGTTGATGCCATAACAGGTAGTTATGATCATCAAGAGTGATGTTAATTTTCTTAGTAGAGAATAAACGACCAGATCCAGATCCTGTTGACTCACAACTTGGCCTACTATTATCACTACTTGTATGAACAGTTTCAGACTCATTAACCATGATGAGAAGAGAACAGATGCACAAAGATATCAACCAGAGGACAGAAAGCAGATCAGAAGTGCAAAGTGACAGAATCAGAAGGCAACACAGCAGTTGAACAACAATAGCAACGGCAGATTTCAATCAGATCACAGAAACATGACATGAACTAGAATCGAAGACTAATCATCACAGAGGAGACAACAGAATCACACTTGAAAACAAAACAATCGCACAATCACTGAATCAGAAGAATCGAAAAACTAGAGTTGTGAAGAGAAACGCTTACAACCATAGCTCAGAGATAGATCTTGCGAAGCCAAACAGATTCCAGAATACCGCAAACAAAAACCGCAATTTATGAGAGAGCAAACGAACAAACGAACGAACAACGAACAATCGGATGAACAATTTCAGACTGCAGCGAGCAGAGTCAAAGCAACAGCGATTGGCGAACAACAAATGAACAATTGGATGAACCACGGTGTCGGAGCTACCGGCAACCGGAGAAGAGAGGCTCTGATACCATGTAAAGTTCTGGTGATCTCTGATGATGAAGGTTTGAATTGACAGTTTAGGGTTTAACAGAAAAGAGAATAGAATAAAGAAAGAGGATAAAATGGATAACAGAATATTGGAGAAGAAAGAGAATCGTATTACAAAACGCTGAGAAAAAGAATACAATGAGTTATATTTCATATTGGGCTTATAGGAATGACCCAATATATATAGGCTTACAAGAAAAGATCTGCTAACAGAAATAACAACACCATAACAAACTTTGACTTTTGTAACGGCCCAAGGCCTGCTAACAGCTCAGCTTCATCTTTAACACTCTAATATGGAGAGAGGTGGGTTTAAGAAGATGACTGATATACAAGTGGCGTCTTTGCCTCACGCGCTTTGTGGAAGAGATATTCTTGGTGCCGCTAAAACTGGGTCCGGAAAGACTCTTGCTTTTGTTATCCCGGTTTGTTGTTTCTCTTATCTATTTGCTTTTGTTGGCAGTTTTCTTTTGGCGTGGGGGTGTTAAATAATTTTTTATTGGAAAATTATAAGGAAAATTTTGTGATTTTGAAGTTTTGAAAGGAAATGAACATTTCCTTTTGCTGGTTGTGGTCTTAACTCTTAAGTGAATTCATTTGGTTGTGCATACAAGATTTATTTACTTGGTAATTTAAGGGTGTAATCGAGCTGGATTGTGATCAACTTCGAAGTTCAGTTCAACTCTCAATTAATGACCGAACCACATTTCAGTTCTTTTTAGCTGAACCCGAGTAGCTTGCGAACACAAGTGTATTGCATTGTGTTTATTTTATGGTTTTAAGTCTAGAGATGATGATGTATAATGAACTATGAAAGATGGTTGCAGTGATATTGTAATAGTACTATTTATGTGTTGTTTTGTTAATGCTTCTCGACCTTATTGAAATATTAAAGTAAGGGTGAGTCAATTGTTTATTTCAGGTCCTTGAGACGCTGCATAGAGAGAGATGGGGTCCCGAGGATGGAGTAGGCAGCATCATAATATCTCCCACAAGGGAACTAGCTGGTCAGCTTTTTGATGTATTAAAAACTGTTGGGAAGTATCATACTTTTAGTGCTGGCCTTCTAATTGGTGGTCGCAAGGACGTTGACGTTGAGAAAGAGCGGGTAAATGAACTGAATATTCTAATTTGTACACCCGGACGTCTTCTTCAGCACATGGACGAGACTCCAAATTTTGATTGTTCTCAGCTTCAGGTCAACAGCGCAACATAATGTATTCTTAATTATGTTTATTTTTAACGGCTTGCATCTGCTATTCTTGTTTGACACTGCTCTGTTACCTGCTGATTTGGGTATTGGTTTCTGGCCAGGGAACAGGTTTTGGTCCTAGATGAGGCTGATCGTATTCTTGACATAGGTTTTAAGAAGACGTTAAATGCAATTGTATCACAGCTACCAAAACGTAGGCAAACATTGCTTTTCTCAGCAACCCAAACAAAGTCAGTCCAGGATCTTGCAAGGCTCAGCTTGAAAGACCCAGAGTATATCAGTGTGCATGAGAAAGCTGTTACAGCCACACCCAATCGCTTGCAGCAAACTGCAATGATCGTTCCACTTGAGCAAAAGTTGGACATGCTGTGGAGTTTCATAAAGGCACATCTCAGATCAAAGATTCTTGTGTTTCTTTCAAGCTGCAAAGAGGTATATTTCCGTTATTTATGTTGTGTAAACTTAATATATTCCGTTCTAAGGATTTATAATCGGGAGTTAAAATGCACGTGATTTATGCTGGGTCTTCATTAGTAATTTCAAAAGATGCTGGGCTAGGTTGGAATTTGATATCTATACTTGCATCTCATTACGTACGGGTAGAATTTAGCAGCAATGCATTGAAAACAAGCAACTTCTCTGCCTTGTCCCATTTCCGTTTTAGATTTAAAATTTTAGTATGGATAGATTTGGGAAAACAGGCTTCCTGTTGCTCTTAGTCGTTAAGATTGTATGATTGTTTTCTTTGTTTTCAGTGCTTTTTTATTCTTTTTTTGTCATCATTGGGAGTAATGAATTGACAATGTGGAAAATGCTATATCATAGGTTAAATTTGTCTTTGAAGCATTCAAGAAATTGCGTCCTGGAATACCCTTGAAGTGTCTTCATGGAAGGATGAAGCAAGAGGTAAGGTTGGGTATATATTCCCAATTCTGCGAGTCTCGTTCAGTTCTCTTCGCAACTGACGTGGCATCAAGAGGCCTTGATTTTAACAAGGCAGTTGACTGGGTTGTGTAGGTAAAATATTCGTTCATGGTAAAAAAAGAAGCAATTTTTTTTTTATTTCATTATTTCAATGAGATTCTTTTCTTGTCTTTAAAGGCGGATTGTCCGAAAGATGTTGCATCCTATATACACCGAGTTGGCCGCACTGCTCGTTACCTTTTCGGAGAAAGGTCAATTTTATTTCTGATGCCTTCAGAAATGAAGATGCTTGAAAAGTTACAGGCGACAAAAGTACCTATACAGTTTATTAAGGTAGATTAATCTCAATATTCTTTCTTCCTTTTCTAAATCATGCTCTGATATACATGACTTGTATGTTAACCTTACAATTATGATACTGGTTTCCCAGGCAAATACAAAGAGGTTAGAACCTGTTTCTACACTATTGTCGGCTTTACTAGTTAAATATCCAGATATGCAGCAGCTGGCACAGAGTGCCTTCATCACATATTTACGATCTATTTATATTAAAAAAGATAAAGAGATTTTTGATGTGACCAAATTGCCTATCGATGGTTATTCAGCATCGCTTGGTTTACCAATGACCCCCAAAGTCAGGTTCTTGAATAAAAAAAAGAACAGTAAAATTGAGTCAGAAAAATTCACTCTTGTTGAATCTGAAACATTTGACATGGAAAATGAGTCGGCTATCGCAAAGGAAGAGCTACTTGTTGAAGATGTCAAAGACAACAAAGAGGACAAAGATTTCATTCTAAAGGATACACCAGATGCTGGAGAAGGGAATGCTAGTGAGATTGGAGATATCATGTATGCCCCTTATTTATACTCTTACATAGAAAGCATCAATAAAGATGACCTTGTAATAATGGAATAAAAATGTTTGCTACTAGGTTGGTTGAATGGTAAATTCTTTTGGTATAGGGGATTTTTCTTATATGGTTACCTGGTTAGATGGTAACTTGCAGAGATTCTAGTTCGTTTTTACTTCTGGAATAAGTAGATCAGTTTACATTAGTCAACTGCGTCTCCCCCTAGTACCTTTACGATTCTTTTTATTTGTACTCCTTTACTTGAAACCAGTTATTGATTTGGGTTTCTTTTCTTCAGGCCAGCAACACGGGTTTTGAAGAAAAAGAAGCTGAAGATCAATGTTCATAGGCCTGTGGGGACAAGGGTTGTCTTTGATGAGGAAGCAACACACAAGCTCCACTTGCCATGTTGGCAGAGAAACTAGTGGGGAGATACAACTTGACCAAGGTATACATTATCACTTCTGTGTACTGAGAGCCATAGGCTTATTTTTTTTCTTGAAATACTTGAGTTCTATACCCATATTTGACACATGGTTGGATATGGGTTTGGAAATATGATTATATATGGGGAGAACTTTGAAAAAGTGGAACATGTCTGTGTCAGGCACATACCTGTATTTGACATTCACAATTGAGTCGGAGTAATATAATGTATAGGCTACTCTTCTGAAACTTTTAATGTATAATCCGTTAATTGACTTGATCCCCTGTTCTCTCATATGTAATAAGCGGTTCATCCCCTGGCATAAAGAGATGATCAAATGGATTGTTTTACGTGGTTTGATGTTGAATGGAATGCTTGTTTCTTGATGTTCATTTAACTCTAATGCAGACAAAAAGAACGAGTACTACAAGAAGATGAGGGAAGAGCTGAAGCAGGTGGATAAGGAAGACAAGCTTCTAGAGCGGCAACGGCTTAGGGAGAAACGGATGAAGAAAAAGATGAAGTTGAAGAAAGGGCAAAGGGAGGATGATGAAGAGGAAGATATATATGGCTCAGAAGGAGAATCAGATGAAAACAAGAAACGAAAAAGGTCGAAAATATACTTCCATAGTGATAGCGAGGAAGAAATTAAGGCCGATTCGGCGGGTATCAATGCTGATTCCATTTCTCTAGCAGAACAAGAGCAACTTGCTCTTAAGTTATTGAACTCGATGCACTCATAAAATTTTATGAAATACACCATATGATTCTCCTTTTGAATTTGTATTACTTTATCCCAAACATTGCACAGCAGACCCTTTTCCATTCACTTTCAACAGCAAATCCAGTTTTGTCCTGTGTTATTTACCACTTTAGATGTCAAAGATTCAATCATAAAAAAGACGAATGTTTACTTGCAGACTGCAGTACTTGAAAGCCACCATTGCTATGAAAAACGGTGCAAAAAAGTTTCAGCCTAAGCTTACCAAATTTATAATGTTTTAATTAGTTCCAATTTCAGATTTATAATAATAGAGCATTTCCTAATGTTACGCGTGAAATCAAAAAACGACGTACCTTTGTAGTTGCGGATTACCCCTCCCACAGCCGCCATACTATCGCTCGTTCTAAGTTCTAACGGCCCATCACACAATTAATTTTAATTTTAATTTTAATTTTAATTGTGAACTATTTTAAATTTACATTATTCATGTACGAATTAGATAATTTATTTTTAGAGTAATTCAGACGTTAATTAAATAGAAATAAATACGACAACAATTTGATTTTTAAAATTGGTATTAAATATTTGGGTAAACTACTTAAATGAACATTCAACTATGCGGTTGGTCTCAATTTAACTACTATGCTTTCAATTGTGGCAATATAACCACTTAACCATGAGGTTGGTCTCAATGTGATTACCTGCCGTTAAAACCTAGCGGAAGGAGTGATGTGGCAGTTAGTAAAAATCTATATAATTGTACATTTAGTTCTCATTAATTATACATTTTATCAATTTAATCCTAATTTTATTTCAACACTTTTGGAGAAAAAAAATGAAATGCATTAATAGTTTGGCTCTGTCGAGGTTTATAACAACTGTACCAAATTTACTTATGTGATATTGGCTTCAAAATACAATATATGTCTCAATATGTTGTTAATCCCAGGAATAAATGACACAAGCAGCACTAATAAAATTGTCAAGGATGAAATTGGAGTTGCTAAAGAAGAAAATAAGAAGTATAACAGGTAACAGGTTAGAAAACTCTATGGTGGTGCACATATATATTCATGTCAAAAGCAAAACTTGTTTTTATGTTATCCTTCTAAAGGTTAATCTCTGTCATGAACTCTTTGAAGGTTTTAGTATAATTAAGTAGCCGTTGATTACCTCAGATTTGCACTACTAATGGTTGAATGCAGACTTACTGAGGCATCAATGTATTTTGCTGCACTGATACGGATTTAGATACGGGTATGGAGACGAAAAACGCTAATTTTTAAAATTATAAGATACGGGTATGGTTAAGGTACGAAAAATATAAAATAAATTTTATATTCTAAGAAAATGTAAAAATAAAAAGTCTTATAAAAATCATGTGAGTATGACATCTCACTTATTTATATACTTATAGTTGATTCATGTGAGCAAAATAATGTCTAAAAGAAACAAGAAAAAGACAGAAAAAGAAAAAGACAGAAAAAGTGCGGGATAATAGAAGAATAAAAAAAATAGAGAAATAAAATACTAGAGAGTAACTAAACTGTACCATATATGTTCCTGTACCGGAGACGTATCAAATAAGTGGTACGACATTGAATTAAAATACCGGTGTTTCATAGATATTTTGAGCCTAGATGAAAAATATAAATAAAAAATGGTGTTCAAGATAAGATTTCTTTTCTTTTATTTTCTGGGTTGTGGATCTGAAGAACTTGCTCTTTTCTTTATTTATGATAATTTTCTCATACTTCCATTTAAATAGCACAGGGTTAACTATGGTTTGTACCAGTAAAAAGGATGAACTCTGACTTACCAAGGCGCCAATCTGTTTTTGGTTGCGACTGAAACCGTAGAAAAAATTGCATTCTACTATTTCTTGTTTACGTAACTTACTATCTCAATGCCTCTGCATTGACGATTTAGACATATTGTACACTTTAATTTAATTAATAGATTTATTTTAGTGATTTAAATATTTTTATATATTAGTGTATGATATTCGTCCCCTTAATCTATATTTATTTATTTATTTTTAAGATTAACAATATATTAAGACATATATTGTATTTTGAAGTCAAAATTACAGAAGTAATTTTGGTGCAGTGGTAAAGCCGTTGTACTTTCACCACCTTTGCCCAAGTTAAAATCTCAGTAGAGCCAAGCTATTAATGCATTTTATTTTTCTTCTCAAATTAGGTGGTGACACGTGTTATCACCTAATTAAATGTTTAATTTATTTTATTAGATTAAAATTAGGACCAAACTGATAGAATGTACAAGTAACGAGAGCTAAATGTGTAATTATACAAAATTTTATTAACTGTCACGTCATTCCATTCGTTAAGTTTTAACGACAGTAGGCCACATTGAGACTAACCCCATAGTTAAATGGTCATATTGCCATAATTGAAAGTGTAGTGGTCAAATCGAGACTAACCACATAGTTGAGTGACCATTTGAGTAGTTTACCCTAAATATTTTCGGCTTGTGCCCGTTACAAATTAGCTTAAACTAGTCTTTAAAAATTCTTTTCCTTTTTTCTCCTGCAATTTTCTTTTTAAAATTCCAATTGTTTCATGTTACTTGTGAGCTTAAACCCAATTTCTTAGCATAAACTTATTCCTTTTCCGGTCACTAAATCTATTGAAAAAGAAAATCATTGTGGAAAGAGTAGTTAGAAGCAGTTTTCAGTTAAGTAGTTAGATAGTTAAATTAAGTTGGTTAGTTTTTTCGAAAGAAAAGAGTTTATATTATATTTAACTACCAAAGAATTAACTGTTACAAGAGCTAAAACAAAATTAGGACATTTCGTGTCGAAAAATAACGATAAATGAGATCGAAGAACCGAAAAACTCGCGATGGAAGAAGTTAAGCATTACAATATATGTCACTCGATTGACTACAAAATCAAAAGGGTGAGTGATGTTAAATATATTTGCGGATATGTAAAGCTTAGTGATGATGGGTAAAGCACAACTATGACTCATTAGGAGCATCTCTTTCCTTTTCTTAGAATCTTTTATTTTTCTCATCTTTAAATAGAATTAACATTAGATTTAAGATTTGTCAAAAAAAAAACAGAAAAATGTCCATCTCTTTTAGTATCCCTCAATCTTAGACCGTAAAATTCAAACAATTCATTTATACTTGAATAATATACTTTTAATACATATTTTATTAAAATTAAATCATTCTTAACATATCTAATTTTATATATGACAAGTTCTTTACATTTGAACGATTTATATTGATATTCATTAAATTAACATACAAATAAAACTTAAAACACTCGAATTTTAAAACCCTAAATACTAAAATATAAAACCCAAATCCTTTAAACATTAGAATCAAACTACAAAATGTGGTTTTAAATCTCCCTAAGAGGCGTGTTTTGTCAATTGCACCTTCTACTTTAACCAATAAAATAAAATTTCCGTGCTATTTGGGGGATGCCATGTAGGGCAAAGATGCACGTGACAGTATGCGACATTATCCTACCTACGTAACAGGAACATTGATCAAATGAGTGATATTTTTGTAAATAATTAATTAAGGATGACGATTCCATAATTAATATTTGAAAATGCATTATTTGCATAAAAAAAATCTCCAAACTCTTAAAAAAATTTTTGCAAATATTTTAAGAGACTATAAATTCAAAATTTTAGTGGTAAACTTTGTCCATTAATTTTGAGTTTAAATATTTAATATTTTTTTATTATTTTAAGATTAGACAGTTTAAATCCCTCGGTATCTTTGAACCTAAATGTGTACTTGATCAAACCACGTAAAATTTAAATATAGATTTTATTGTATCCGCCAAACACCTTAAGAAATCTCTACCTTAAAAGAAAACGCCTCCATCCCCGCACTACGTTCTGAGCATCACGGAGTCTGAAATTTTTTCGTTGGACACTTCTACACCTCTGGACCCATCAGCTTCGGGGACTATTGCGTTGAGACAAAATAATCATCAAGATCGACTGAGCTCGCAGCTTAGCTTGACAGTCGAGCTACTATTTACCAAGCCACCAATAGATATCACTAGGCCTAGCACAGTTTCGTCAAATATCACTCCGTCTATAGAAATAAGGGGATATAAACATTCTCAAGACTGAAGATAAAAAGGACGACCCTTCTACACCAACCACTTTCTCTCTCATTTCCCTTATGCCTATGCTCGCCCTTTTTACATTGTTTGTGGCTCTGAGTCCCAAACCAACTGGAGGTAAACCGCTCGATTCTATAATTAACCAACATTCATTGTGGCTCACCGTTCATCCAACAATGAGTGAACTATCTTTAGTTTTTTTTGACCGTCTCCATCTTTTTGTTTAGTGTCACTTAAAATCAGCAACAACGTATTTAAAAATAATTTCAGGATAAAGTTGTAGTATACAAATCTAATTGAGATTGATTATGGATATATTTATTACTTAATTGGGATATAGGTGAGATTTCATTGTCATAAAGTTGGGGGTTGAGACGGAATGTCATCCACTTCTTTGTCCGAGTAAAATCATGTCAGTTTTGGGGACGTGGCATGTGTCAATGGTGGATAGAGATTGTTGCTATTTTCTGATTTCCACTTGCCTTTGCTTACCAACCCCAACAACCCCAGCCTCCTCAAAGTTTAACGACGAAAGTAGAACACCTAATCACTCAAGACAAGGGTGGGGCCAATGCTATTCAAACTTGGAACAAAAATTCTTTGGGCTTTTCTATGTCATTTTTATGTCATAATATAAAAAGTTAAATTTTAAGTATTTTACATTCTAAACTCTAAAAATATATTATACTTTTAATTTTTTAACCATAATTCTAAATTCTAATCTTAAACCTTAATTTTAAATTCTAAACTTAATTTTTTGACGTGAGGGCATAAATAAGATACCAAAAAGGAACATGGAATTTCTATTCCAAACTTAAAAGCTATTTCATTTTTTTCTTAATTACCGTTATTTAATTTATTGACTAACTAATTTAAATTATGTACTATAGAGGCGCATGATGGAATGACTCTCCAACTTAATTTTTACATAGCGGTTCAAATTTAAATTATGTACTAATTTAAATTATGTTCAAATTTGGATGCTACTCCATTCTCATTCCCACCAACTTCCCAATACAAGAGAATACTTATCCCCATAGGGCGGATGACTTGTTCGCCCAAGTTCGGAGTAGGTTTGATTTTGAATAGGTCATCTAATGTATTCATAAGGGTAAACGTTTGATATATTAATAGTTTATAATTTCATGTATTTTAATAATTTAGATGAAAATATTACCAAATCAAAACTAAATTAATTATAATCCAATTGCAATTAATTGACAATGCACGTATTTTTTTCATTAAGTAAAAAATATTATTTTTCTATGTCGAAATTCGAATCCATACAAAATATAGAAATATAAACATCATTTGTTACTAAGTCAATTAGTGGATCTCAGATAATGCATGTAATTAAACATTATTAATACATTAAATATTGATTTTATTTGAAAATAATACTAATTCTAATTCAAATTAATTTAAGAAGTTTTTTTGTTTGAAATTCAACGTAAAAAGTAGCGGTAAAGTCAATTTTTTAAGGGACTAAAATTTGGTGATTAAAAATACAATTAAACAATTACATTAGTTTATACTTCTATAATTTTTAAAGGAAATGAACTTATTTATCATTTTAAGTATCAAAATGTAATTTCTCTCTCACATTAACTTTAACATTTTATGATACGGGAGGAATGCCATTAGCCACAAATTTTCTGTTCTGGGAGGAGTCACTTCCCCTGACCCATTGCTACTCTATTTGTTATATATATAACTACTGATTTCTGATTCACTTACCGACTAATTCAATTTAAGTTTTGTAAAAACTCATTATCGGGTAGCTCTCCCAACTCAACTTTCTCCATTCACAACATCAAAATTTAAATTTCTGATTTTGCTCAAAAAAATCTAGTGTGTCATCTCACTAGACCAACTGATTGTCGAATACATAAAAAATATTTCAAGATATTCGATCATTTGAACAATGATCATGAGACTTGTTTTGTCTTCCTGACGAGTATTGTCGGAGAATTTTTTTGATCTATGGAGAACTTGGACGAATTTTCTTCTGCATGCATTCTTTTTAAGAGAAGTCGTCCAGAATAGACGATAAATTCCATGACTACTGTTCAAATGAGTAGATCCCAAAATATGGTCGAAAGGACACGACGACTTTACTCATAATAGTAGCATTTACCCACATGTCTAAATAAATCCAAACCAACCCAGTTTCTCTTGTTTTTTTTCTTCTTCTTTCAAACAACAATATTTCTCTTGTTGTGCGTAAAATAAAGATTACAATGTTTAATTCTAAACTATTGTGTTTGATGTATTTATTTTACTTTATTTTAAATGTGTGACTTCTTAATTTATCAAAAATTCTAATTGACTTTGGGGTTATATTTCTTGTCATAAATTGATTATGAGAAAATATATTTTTTCGTAAATCAAAAAATTAATTTCATTAATGATAAAATCTTCAATGAGGTATCTTATAAAACAATATATTATTTAGCTAATTTACACCTAACTGAGAAAAAATAAAATTATCTGCCATTTTTCGGTAATCTCTTAAAATCATTAACAATGAAATGGTCTCTTAAAAATATGACTAATCTCCTACTACAATCAAAGAGACATGTGAAATATTTATCGGATATCGTAATCAAAGAGACATACGGAATATTTATCAGTTGATCATTAATTTATTCATTATTAGTGAGATTAAATTTACAAATAAGAAGAAGCATGCATAATAATATTTGATAATAACGATACAAGTGTGTATTACTTAATTTGCTTGTTAGCTAGAATCTTGTTTTATAATTTGGTGTTTGAAAACATTGCTAATCTAATTATTTGAGTGCTACAGTGAATTGCTTAAACAATAACTTGAACTAATCTTCAAGCTTATCCACAATGTCAGCATCATTTGTGTCTTGAAAATTAAAACGTTTATTTATTTATTTATTTTAACCAACATATATGATATAATAATAAAATTTATTTTCTTCCGCTAACTAAAGTTGATAAAGGGATGAGACGAACGGTTACTCACTTAAAGTTAATGGTTTAAATTTTTAGCATTATAAATTGAGTAAATTTAATTTGACATTATAAATTGAACAATTTAGACTGAGATAATTACTCCCTTTAAATTATTTACAAACGTTTTTCTTAGGGATTTAATATGCTTAAATAATAGAAAGCAGGGTCTTTGAGATAATTGTCCCCGGGGGGAGGTATATTATTTATGGGGGTTGTTGCCCCGGTAGGGGATTTTTTTTACCTTATGTCTTTATTTTTTTAAAAAATAGAATAATTATGAATCTGCCTCCCACCTTTTAAAATTTATATTTCGCCCCACCCTTAAGTTCTAGCTCGTCCCTGATTGTCCATTGTCGAATGTTACACCAATTTGTTTTCCTAAAAAGTATCTAGTATATTGAAATATTATAATTGCATCATATTTTTCATAGGAAATATTAGAATTGATCCCACTTAATGTGTTGATATATGTGATCAACAATACTTGTTGTAATTGTATGAGAATTCCCAATACCCCATACCCTACTCTAACCCCACCATATGAAAATCCTAACTCCACTACTAGTCGAGTCTATATTTTGTTTTGGGCGTCGTCTGTGAAAATTTAATTCGAATATCTATGTGTTTCCTAACATTATACAAGAATCCGTTTACCTAATAAAATAAATTTTGCTGAGAAAAAAAAAGTTACAAGGAAATTACCTACCACGGAGAACAAAAATGCGGCTACCTACCACCAATCCACCATATCATTTAAAATTGATAAATCATGGAATTAAAGAAAAGACTTGACCTATTAATCACAAACTATTCTTAATTTTTTCAAAAAAAGTAAAATATTTGAATGATAATACTATGCGTGTGTCGGGGTGTATGTATATACGTATAAATATTATAATAATTTTTTGGGTGAGGAATTGGTAGTATAAATATCCACGTTTTCAAAGCTCAAGGTAGAAAGTTTCTTTCTTGTTAAATTTAGATAAGCTTCAATGGCTTCTTCTTCATCGCGTAATTCGTTGAAACATCACTTCATTATTGCATGCTTCCTAATTGTGATGTCTTCCCCGGTGAATGGAGGCTTCACATCCATTTTCAGCTTCGGGGATTCCTTAACGGATACCGGCAACTTACTTGCGATTTCAATTTCCGAATCAAGGAAGCCGCCGTCGTCGGCTTTTCCTCCAAATGGTCGGACCTTTTTCCATCGTCCAACCGGACGACGTTGTGATGGCCGCCTGGCTATCGACTTCCTTGGTAATAGACATGTTTCGTATACTTATTCGAATTCTGTTTAAAAATATTTATGTTCGACGCATGTTTGAACGTGACTCGAATGTCTCCGTATGGTTACAATTGGGCTTGGTTTTGCAGCTGAAGCATTGGGATTTCCGTTTCTACCGCCGTATTATGGATGTAAAAATGGAAGACCGGAGGGATTGCGAAAGGGAGTGAATTTTGCAGTGGCTGGTGCGTCGGCTCTCAATTCTTCGTTTCTTGCAGAACAAGGAATCTATAATCCCACCACAAATATGTCGCTAGGAGATCAACTCAATTCCTTCAACGATTTACTGCCATCTCTTTGCTCATCTTCTTCTGGTAAACCTTTCTCTCCATTTTCACTGCGATAAATACAACACGATCGAAAATATTTCGTGACTACGGTTTAAACCCGTAACGTTGCTAATACGCTCTGCTTTACAGAGTGCAAGGAGCTCCTGGGGAACTCTTTGATTGTGATGGGAGAGATTGGAGGAAACGATTACAACCATGCATTCGAGCTAGGAACAAACATCGAGAAAGTTCGACACCTTGTTCCTCTTGTCGTGGATACTATAGCTTCAGCAATCAATGTAAGAACTGTTAATCTTGGTCCTCTTGTCCTATTGTTTCGGTTCAATAATTTCCATCCAAATATTAACATGTCCAATGCAGGACTTGATCGAACTTGGGGCAGTGACATTTCTGGTCCCCGGAAACTACCCGATCGGTTGCACCCCGGCTTATCTAACATCTTTTCAGGGTTCAAACAACGATAAATACGATCCCTCGACCGGTTGCTTAACATGGTTGAACCAGTTCACCGAATACCACAACGAATTACTTCGAAAAGAACTCGAAAAAATCCGAAACCTCCATCCCGACATCAACATTATCTACGTCGATAACTACAACAATGCAATGCGATTTTACAATTCACCAAACCAATTTGGTACGTTTTCACTTCCTTTAAAACAACAAAATCTGACATCGAAATTCGGCTTAGTTTAACATGTAATTTCTGGGATGATTTCAGGATTTCGAGAAACTATCAGGGCATGTTGCGGAGGCGGAGGTCTTTACAATTACAATTCGTCGAGAAATTGCGGTTATCCGCCGGTAAAACAATGCTGCAGCGACCCTTCTTCGTTTGTAAGCTGGGATGGCGTCCATTACACGGAAGCAGCCAACAAATGGCTTGCAAATGCTGTATTTGAAGAATTGGTTAACACCTTTCCCAGTTTAAACAAACCGCAAACAAGCTGAGAATTATATAATGCAATTGTATATATTTGGTATAAACATTATGTTTTGATGTTTTGGTTCAGTTAGCTCATCATTATTACTCCAGGATTGAATTTTGATTTGATTGACATTACTTTTACAACAAATTAAAAGTTCTGCCGCTCGAGCTTGTTGTGTCCGATTTAAACAATTTTAGGGTTACATTTTGTGTAATTTAAATATTGTACTAGATTATATCACACTTGCTATGTACGCGAAAGATGATATTTTACGTAAAATATATTTATTAAAATTTAATATCCTCCGGGAGTGATAAAGAATTTATATATAAATTTATATGTTCTGTGTTCAATCATTATGTAATTGTTTTCAGTTCTATTATCTTAACGATCTATTAGAGTTTGAAAAGGTTAGAAATATCCTCCTAATAATAGTAGGACAATTATTTTAAGAATTAAAAACTTAAATAAATAGGACACTTGTCACCATTTTAATATTACTTGGGGGAAAATTCCATGCACATTATAATTCATAATATTATCATCAATTATAAAAACAGTTTCTTAGTAATATCCCGAATGAGTTGGGAATTGATTAACCGACACCAACTCGGCCAAACTTTTTTTTGAATATAACTCGGCCAAACTTTTAAATGATACTATAATTTCATACACACCGGTCAGTAAAATACATGATTATTTAAAATAATTTATATTATAAAATCAAATTAAAAATATATTAAAAAAAGTTTTTTATTTTAAATTTGTTTAAGTTAATAAATTTATTTTTTTTTTATAAGAAAGAGTATTACCATATGTCTCTTTAAAAAACCTCTCTAAATTTAAATAAAAAAAAGAGTACACATAATAACACTTACATAAACCAATAATTAATCAAAAACAAAATATCACAACCAACATAAAAATAAGTTAATAAATTTATTAAAAATAATTATATTGTAAAAAATATCAATTTAATTTGTCGATACTTAAGAAATTAAGTGACACCAAATTTTATCGGTCTTTTCTCATATAGATAATGAGTATACATATATTAAAAATATTTTCAAAATATTATTTTATAAAAATTCAATCAACAAATCAAAGTGTAGTGACAAAGGGTTTATATTAATCTACAGATGATAATTACTCTTAAGATTTCATCGATTCTTTTTTCTCTTTCAGTCCCTACAGCTTTGTCCTGATTAATATGGACCGGCTCGCGTCGCACATGTAGTTTTGGTGGGTGAATTTCTTACAAAAATTTTTTTTGTGTATATAAAGATTCGAGTTCTAAACATGCTTAAACAACATCAAAGTGCTTATCACTTGTATAACCTGTAATTGATTGTAATTACATTTAAGATTTTATTGACTTAGCTCGACATACACCCTAGCTATTTTTCTGTGTGGCCAAAATATAGAGCCTAGCTATTAGGATTGATGTATTAATTTGACTTTTTTATATAATATTTATGGTATTGTTTCATTTGAAGTTGGGTAGGTTGGTGAGATTTCACAGTCATAAAGTTTGGTGAGATTTCAAAGTCATAAAGTGGGCTCCGGCGGTGTTGTTCAAGTCATTTTGACCCCACCTAATTGCTTATTGATTCGGTCTTTCATCTTTGTCGGCTCAGATGGATAAGATGCTTATGTGGAAAACCATTATGAACTGAAAACTAAATTCACAAATACTAATAATAAGCGTAAGTTGATCCAAATGATAAACAACTTAATATCACTTAAACATATCTTGAATTCGAAATGTTGTGTATGCAAAAAATCTGTAATATTATTCGCCTCCTTAAAAATATGAGAAAATTAAACGATCCAATTCCGATTTAATAACTCTGAAATATGCCCAAGTTCATGTAGTATCAATACTCACTCATCAAAATACTTTGTTTCAGCCTAAGTTCATGCAATATCGGTGCCGTATGAACAAGTACTGATATTGCAACCCAAAAAATATATTTGTGGTCTAAAAATCATATCTAATTCATCTTTAAATCTCTACGTTATAGTCCTGGTTGATTTCTAAAGTTTATGGAAGTTTAACACCACATAAATTATTCGATTACCCAAATTATGCTTAGCATCCAACATGCAAAAGCATTATCGTTATAAAAAGCAAGATTAAGAGGGAGCTACTTTATGCAAAAACGCCGAATCATCCCCTTCAATTCAATTTAGTCACTTTTTCTTTTCCCATAGAGTTAGATATATCTAATACTGGTTCCGTCCTTGTCTTTCACTAATTCAAACAATGCAAAACCAAATTATTATTAAAAAAGAGTTGAATACGAATTCTACTAATTGGCCAAATGACCAATGATGCTCATGTTCCTCCAACCTCTAATCCTAGTTCCGTCCTTGTCTTTCATTAATTCAAACAACGCAAAACCAAATTACTAATAAAAAAGAGTTGAATGAGAGTTTATGTTGTCACATCTTGTTTGTGTTCGAATCTTGAATTTCTCCTGAAAATGTGAATATCTCGCTATTTAATAAAAAAAGTCAAATCGAGAATAACAATGGATTAAAAACATTAAAATAAAATTAAATAAGGGTAATTATTTCATGCACAAACGCTTGTTTCTAGAAGTGCCTTAGTTTTAGGGTTTAAGGATTTTGTTTAGAGTCTAGTGTTCAAGGGTTTACGTGTATGAGTTTTGAATTTAGGGGATGTGGTTAGAATTTAAGTTTTAAGGTTAAAATTTAGGGTTTATAGGTTAAAACCTAAATCTCAACCATATTACCTTAACCTATAAATTCTACACTAAACCTAAATCCTAACCTCTACATTCTACCCTAAATTTTAAACACATCTTAAACCCATAAACCCTAAACTCTAAATTAGGTCCATAAACCCTAGAACTAGGGCGCTCATATAAATTTTTCGTTTCCATTACCGTGCAGGATACATTTTCTCATTAAATAAACCATAAAACTCTTATGATATTAAACCCCTTAAAACCTTCATGAGTTTCACTTTATCATCTCGAATAATATGGATTTCTTTTTTTTTTTAACATATATAGATTTCTTTTTGAAACTCTAAAATTGTAGATCAATAATTTTATTTTTATAAACCTTTAATGCTTGCCGTGGGATTTTGGACAGGCGCGATAAGAGCGACCGCACAGGGCCCCCAAGAGAGAGGGGCCTCGAAAATAAGGAATCTAAATTAAATTAAATTAAATATTTGTAAAAAATATATATATATATATAATTATGTGTATATAAAAAATTATCTAAAACTTAAAGCATGAAAAAAGAATGATAATTTTGAAGTGAAAATGTTTGATTTTTAGATGTTTATAAGTTAAATTTTTGTTGCTTAAGAGGACAATTTAATAATATTTTTTGTATTAAAATATTTTAAAAAAACATGTATATCTCTTACTGATTATAAATTAAGAACCCTATTTTAATAAATTACACAGGACACCTAAAATCTTTAAACCGCCCCTGGCTTGTTAAAGATGATGTAGGGTGAAAAGTGTGAGGAGTACGAGGGGAGGGTGAAAAGTGGGTAGCTGCCTCTATCCCACATGTAAAATAGGATAAAAATTCAAGGCAATGGTCAATCTAACTTTAGGAATGGACGAATTCTCATATAAGCCTCTCAATTTCTTTCTTTTAACACCAAACCCCCCATGGCCCAATCAAGCCCAATTTCTAACCATTAAGGTTCCAACTCAGCCCAAACCACTCAATTGTCTTACAATACTAATTTCCCCTAGTCTTAGGTCAACACTCGATAATTAATTCGAAATTTGGATTGTTACATTATTATTATGGTCCAATAAAATGAAGTGTTACTCTCTGTAATGTCTAAAAGAGAAAGAAACCCATCTTGGATATATTTATTTTAACTTAAATGAGTTGTTAGTTTTGACTCGCCAAGAGCTTTAGAGTGAATTTTTAATTAAGGTTAAAGAATCAATGTAGTCAATATTATATTGGTATCGATTATAGACATATATCATGAATTATAAGTTTTGTTTCGGTTTAAATTTTGGTGTGTTTTACTCGTTTTAGTCTATTTGATTAATAGACTTGTACTAGTGCATAATGGATCATGACATTTGGTACGAACCAATTTGCCTCAGTGGTTAAAGAAATGATTATTGTTCTTAGAGGTCACGAGTTCGAGCACTAGCAGCTGCAGCAGGGTGATTGAGCGTTCATTGTCAAATGGTTGAGAGTATATTTAGAACAGATACTACTTGTAATCACTCTAACTTTCATAAAAAAATTAAAATAAAAAGTTTAATTAAGTTATTGAACTTAATTTGATAGTTTTATGATTAAATATTTTATCTCTAAAAGCTAGGTTTCTTCCGTATCCAATCACCAGAGAGAATGAGAAGGAAAAGAAAAATAATATATACTATTTAACACTCAACATAATGTGAAGATTGCAAAACGAATCAAGATAAGATTGAAATTTTGCTTTGAGATTATTTTTAAAGTGATCAAGATTGCAGGGATGGAGCTACCTTGGGCAGAAGGGGCCCGACCCCTGCTATAAAATTAATATATTTGATAGATTTTGATTTAATTATAATTTGGTCTTTTTAAAAATAAATGTTTAAATTAAAAAAAATAAAAATTTATTAAATATATGATCAAATAGGGATGGAACAAAAAAAATAATGATCTCACATTATCAATTTTTTGGTCTAATATCAATTTAAGACCTTATAAGTTTAAATATTAGACAAATTAGGCCTTGCCCCATGAATTTTGAATTTTAAATACTTAATAAACCCTTATGTTTTTAAAATTTAATATTTCGACCCTTGTAAATGTTTAATCCTGGCTTCGTCTCTGGATATACGATACAATAACAAAATCTTTTCATTAAAAAGAAAAACACCATTGAAGTTGAACAAAAATCCCCTGCCCCTAAGTATGCCTCTTTCTATGTCTCACATTAAAAAAAACTAAAAAGTTAAATTCTAAACTCTAACTCTAAATTCTGCATCATAGACCCTAAATTTCACACTCTAAAAAAATACACATTACCTGTAATTTCCTAAATTTTATTCATAAATCATAAACCCACTTTTTTAAAGTAAAGACGCTAAAATAGGCGTAATTTAGGGCAGACAATTTCCATCCGTTGAAGATACGTAGATATTGCATGATGATTTATTTATTTTGAATATGGCCGAAAGCTACTTTGCATCCAATTCCCCAATTAATTAATATTATAGTTGTTAATCAAGTCTACTTGGCTTTAATCCTGTCGTTCATCCATTGATCCACGTTACGTAATTTTCACACGTTTTAATCATGACCGTATATGATATTTGACAAGCACGAATTTACTTCTTTTAATTTCTTAAACACACATATCTTGTAATGAACTATAAACTTCCGTATTGGATTTCACAAATAAGGTGTCGAATAAGAGAGCACGTTAAACACGTAGAAAGCTGAGTGTTTTGTTTAAGACAAAGTATCAGTATAAATATCCAGATTGTCTTGTTAAATTTATAAATGCATGTTCTCAATGGCTATTTCTTCGTCATGTTGGTTGTTGAAACAACGTTTGGTTGTTGGTTTTCTGTTTGTTGTTGTTGTAGAAACCGGCATTAATCCGCTAGCGAATGGATGTTTCACGTCAGTTTTCAGCTTCGGTGATTCCTTAACGGATACCGGCAACTTACTTGAGATTTCACTTTCGGAATCAAAGAAGCTTCCGCCCTCGGCCTTTTCGCCGAATGGCCGGACCTTCTTTCATCGTCCAACCGGGCGGCGTTGCGATGGTCGTTTGGTTATTGATTTTCTTGGTACGTACATAGGGGTGAGCGTTCGATCGAGTCGAGTCGAGTCAAGTCAAAAAATTTCGAGTTATTCGAGTTGACGAGTCATATTTTACGACTCAAACTTTATTTGAAATTTTTTCGATTCGAGTCGAGTTTAAGAAATTCGAGTCGAGTCGAGTTTTCAAGTTCCTATAAAAATTTAACTGTAATTATTTATCATGTTATAGTAGGGTTTGATTCTAATTTAAACTCCTTTCTCTAATCATATAAGATATGCACGTATATATTTTTCACATGTGACAATATTTCTTCATATTTTTATATATCAGTATGTATATATCATAAAAAATAGAGGGACTCATCTCGAACTTAAAAATAAATCCACTAATTACTAAAAAATTCGAGTTATTCGAATTTTCATTTTAC
This sequence comes from Hibiscus tridactylites, assembly GCA_958450335.1. Lineage (NCBI taxonomy): Eukaryota > Viridiplantae > Streptophyta > Magnoliopsida > Malvales > Malvaceae > Hibiscus > Hibiscus tridactylites. The sequence goes on from OY288282.1 coordinate 56,033,749, forward strand.
AACTCAAACTTTATTTGAAATTTTTTCGAGTTATTCGAGTTTATGAAATTTTGAGTCGAGTCAAGACGAGTCGAGTATTTTTACCTCGAGTCGAGTCGAGTTATTCGATTTTTTTCGAGTTGAGTCGAGTTTTGCTCACCCCTACATGCAGGGGCGGAGCTCCCTTAGGGCCAGACCCATGTTATAAATTTTAAATATTTGATATTTTTTTGTCTATTTGTAATTTACTCATTGTAAAAGAAATAAAAATTTAAGTTAAAAAAGAAAAGAATTTATTAAATATTTAATTTAATACGGGGTGAATTAAAGAATGATGTCCGTATCAAATGTTTTGTTCTAATAACAATTTAAATCTTTATAAGTTTAAATATGAGACAAATTAGGTTTTCTTTCATGAATTTTTAGTTCAAAGACTTTATAAATCTTTATTTTTTTTTAATTTTAATATTTTGATCTCTCCTAATGTTCGATCCTGACTATGTCCTTGTATGATTTTGCAGCTGAAGCTTTGGGGATTCCCTTTCTACAACCATCTTATGGAGCTAAAAATAGAAAATCAGTGAAGTTTGAAAAGGGTTCGAACTTTGCCGTCGCGGGTGCTACTGCACTGAATTCTTCGTTTCTCAAAGGAAATATCGGAATCCGTGATCGCAACACCGACGTTTCTTTCGCCGATGAACTGAACTCCTTCAAAGACTTGTTGCCATCTCTTTGCTCATCTTCGTCAGGTAAGTTGAAAATTAAACAATAACATCTAATTATGACTTAACTGTAATAAATACGACACGATCTAAAATATTTTCTTGCTACGAGTACCTTAGTTATCGTACTTTTCATTTTCATGGTATGATTCTTAGATTGCAAATTGCTCCTCCGGAACTCCTTGATTGTAATGGGAGAGATCGGAGGCAACGATTACAAGCATGCATTCGAGCAAGGAATAAACATCGAGAAAATCCGACACCTCGTTCCTCTTGTCGTTGATATCGTATCTTCGGCAATCAATGTAAGAATCACTGATCAAAATCTCCCAAGAATTTGAAACATTGAGCAATGACGTCTTTGGTTCATATTACTAACGTTTCCTATGCCAGGAGCTGGTCGAGTTAGGTGCAGTGACATTTTTGGTCCCCGGAAGCTTTCCAATTGGATGCTCCCCAGATTTGTTGACAAATTTCCAGGGCTCAAACAAACACAAATATGATCCATCAACTGGTTGTCTAACTTGGCTGAACCAGTTCTCCCAACACCACAACGGATTGCTCCGAAAAGAGCTCGAAAAACTCCGAAACCATCATCCCGACATCAACATTGTTTATGCCGATTATTACAATACAACAATGCGTTTTTACCATTCTCCAAAGCAATTCGGTACACATTCCCACTTTCTTAAAAATAAAAACTTTATCTGTCATCAAGTTTTGGCTTGTTTCCATGAAAGATTAAATCTTGTGGGATGATTAATCCAGGATTTAAAGAAACTGTGAAGGCATGCTGTGGAAGCGGAGGTCCTTACAGTTACAATTCGTCGAGATCTTGTGGGTATCCGCCATTAAAAACCTCCTGCAATAACCCTTCTTCTTATGTAAGCTGGGATGGTATCCATTATACAGAAGCTGCCAACAAATGGCTTGCAAATGCTGTATTTGAAGAATTGATGAAAACCGTAACTTGTGTCCCCCATTAGTTGTCAATTCGTAGGTGTTATTTATGTTAAACAGTATATTTTTATTATTTGTTTATGTATACTAAAGTTGAAAGTTCGATCAAGTTTTAAGCTCATAAATCTCTTGAGTGACTATGTTATTTTTTTAATATTCTGATATGATTATATAGTAGTGTTTGTTCTTCATTTTTAGTTCTTTGGAAATACATATACCATATAAATAAATTGTTTGAACCTAAATTTCATAAAAAGAACAAGACTTTCTTTTTCTCTGTGACCACTCAACAGGTTCACTATAACTTATTTAATTAAAGGTAAATTACGTAAACCATTACTGAATTTTACTCTTAAACCTACTTTGGGCACTAAAGTTTCAAAACGTTCAATATATTTACTGAAGTTCAGACATTGAACGTTTTTGATCACTCATCTGCTAACTTTTTGACGTCATCTATTTACCAGCGAATAGAAAATTTTCTCCAAGATCTAAACGGTGTAAAACTTCATCAGAAGGAAGTAATATATTGAGCAATGAGCATCATCCGAGGGCAAAGAAAGATCGACGAGAGAAAAACTAAAATGTTTTTTTTTTCCTGGTTCGTGGACTTCAAGGCATTTTCTGGCAAAATAGAGGGCAGATTCAGACTTAAGGGCCGAGATGAAGTGATTGGTGAAATTTGTGACCGAACAACTACCATCTACGTTCAATGTCTAAACTTCAATGAGTAAATTAAACGTTTTTTAAACTTTAATGACCAAAATAAATTTGAGTAATAATTTACTGAATTTAACCTTAATTAAACAATCAACCTTGGTAGTATTTTGATTAATTATGCTTCAAGGGCGGCACATCCATCCAAACATCTTAACTCCAAGGGAGAGTCCGTGGCAGGCCACGACTCCTTGGCAGCATTTTATAAAAAACTCAATCCATTTTTGTAAATGATGTTAACAGCGAAAGATAATTATCGTTCAGATTAAGAGAAGCATATTAATTATTCACTTATAAGGAGATTTGTCGCATATAATCCTTGGAGTTGACGAGGATGATAACCCATCATACCGATTTCGATCTTTCACATGGACTACAGTTAAGAGTATTCGTGGTCCACAACTTCATTCATTTTGTGAGAAATTTCATGTTACATCTCATACAAATGTTACTTATTTCTCATATTTCAATATATGGGTTAGTAATGATTTAGATTTTTTATTTTTTTAACCAAAATAATTAGTAATAACCTTATTCAACGAGTGAATTTAGTAAAAAAAAAACGACGTTTATCTTAAGAGACTCGAATTCGAGCACTTGTGTGTATGGTGTGTGTTATTAAATGATTAAGGAAATGTATGAGTAGAGACTAAAAAATACTAAATATTACATATTTTGAATATGAATTATTTTTTACTTGAATTTTTATTTATCTTCCAAATTTCAACTTTAAATTTATCGACTCTGTTTGGCAATTAGCGGATAGCTGATAGCGGATTACATTAGCTGATTTGATTAGCGGATTGTATTAGCTGACTGTATAAATTTTTTTGGTAAAATTAACTGATAGCTAATATTTGTTTGATTATTTAAACAAGCAAAATGACATATAAGAACATGATTATATTCGATACTTATTTGAATAGTTTATTAGTTATCAATATTTTGTATCTATTAATATTAATTAGATTATGAAAAAATAATTTTTAATATAACATTACTAAGCATATTTGAAGGATCTATATGTTAATTTATTATTTATATAATTATTTTTAATACAATTTAATTAAATATTAAATTTAAATACAAATATAAATGTATGAGAATAAAAAAACAGAAAATATTAGTTCACAAATATCACACACTACAGCAAAACAGGCTTTTCGCGGCGTTTTTATAACCCTATAGCGGCGTTTTTTAGCGCCGTTAAAAACACTCCCGGCGTTAAGAAAAACGCCGCCAAAAACGCCGCAAGAAGTAGCGTCGCAATAGGTAGCGGCGTTTATATCGCATAAACGCCGCTAAAGGTTTTGATCTATACAAACGCCGCAAAAGTCAATGTTCTTTAGTGGCGTTTGTATTTCAAAACGTCGGTAATGCAATTCTATAGCGGCGTTTCAATATACAAACGCCGCAAAAAGTGAATGGTCTATAGCGACGTTTGTGAAATAAAACGCCGGGACTGATGCTTCAGTAGCGGCGTTTGTGTTCATAAACGCCGGCATTGGCTGCTCTATGGAGGCATTTTTTTTTTAAAACGCCACCATACGTTATGGATTTTTAGCGGCGTTTATTCCTTGAAAACGCCGCTAAACTCATTGCTTCTATAAAAATAAATTTTAAAAATGTAAATACCCAAATAACCTATAAAATAAATCCATAATAACATCAAATTCAAAGTCTACAGCATCAAATCCATAAAACTCCAACAATTAAGTAAACACAACAATAACAAATTCAAAGTCTACAACATTAAAGTGAAATATAGTTCAAACGATGTTCATAAAATGTAGTCCAACATTTTCATTTAAATTCACACATCGCCATCATTTCTTTGGTTGGTTCTGCAACATCGCCATCATTTCTTCAAATTTTTCTTGAAGCTTTTGGTGTGCTGCTTCTCTCTCAGCTTCTCTTGCTTCTCTCTCGGCTTCCTTTCTTGCTATCTCAGCATCTCTCTCTGCTTCTTTCCTTTTTCTTTCAGCTTCTCTCTCAGCTTCTTTTCTTTCTCTTTCAGCTTCTCTCTCAGCTTCTTTTCTTTCTCTTTCAGCTTCTCTCGCTGCTACCTCGGCTTAAAATTGAGATAACTGTTGTTTTAACCGATGAACTTCTGCTTGAGAAGATTGGCTCTGTGATGGCATGTACTGAGACGAGTTAGCCCCAAAATATTTTGTCGGGGTAACGAATGATCCTTGACAGCGAACCCGACCATATCTTTCAGGACCCAAGACGTCAACAATAACTTGATTCTCGATCTCTTCCATATTAACAGAACCATTAGTTGAAGTTGTAGCTTCATACTCGGTCTTCTTTTCCCTCAATTTCTCCTGACAATCAAATCAAAATTTTATACAATTGATATTAATTATAATATAATCAAAATTTTCTGTCTAATTAACATACCATAATTTCTGCAGCTTCGGGAGTTATAGGAGAGTCATCCTTTTTTGTATGCGTAATGTCGAAGAGCTTTATCCGTCCAATGCTAGTGTCAGTTGTAATTTGCTACAACGTATAATAAAAATCAATACTAAACCAATAAAGTAATTCATTAAAAATTAATCAATAATTAAAAATAATAACACCTCCTCATTAGCTAAACGAGCAAAACTCTTCGATCCAGCGGTGTGAGTAAACTTCTGTTTTTGTCTGCTAGTAACTCCAACGCGCTCTCGATCCTACAATTTAAAATTTGCATTATATATAAAGTCAATATTATAATGACAATTTTTTAAAGTGCATCGATCATACCTCTCCTTTTGTTGAACTCCAAAACCTGACTGCATCTTCCCATTGGTGTCGCATAATTCCCGGCGGGATATTTTGCAGCTTCTCTTAAAGAGTGAGATCCTTCTTGAAATATGTCTTCTTCAAGAAACTCTTATTGTCTCTCCATTTTTTCCCTAATGCATGCTTCAGATAATCATCTGAGACTTCTAAAGAAAATTTATCCTACAAATGATACAATCAAAGCAAATATAAATATTATTTTGAATTGTAATAGATTATTATTACAATAACATTATTACCTTAACAAGTTTCAGAGCTTGATTTTTGTTACCATTCGGCATCTGACGCCATGACTCATAATTAATCGGCAAAATCGCATGATTGCGTGCAACAATGCCTAAGTAACTGCCCAGAACACTTGCTTCTTCCCCAATGGGTTGGCCGACATCGTTTTTTGAAACTTTCACGCGTTCACCAGCGGGAAGATTGTATAATTCATTCAACGTCGTGCGCCCTCTACTCTTACGAGTTCGACCATTTCCACCTATATAAGAAATAATTGTTTATATTCAATTTTTAAAATAAAGTCAATAATAACAAACAACTAGCATTTAAATAAAGTGTTGAACATTACCATCAATCTCTATATTTTCAACTGTCTCCGGAACTGTCTCCGGAACTTGCGAGGATCCAACACCAGACAAATCATCATCATTTGTTTCTTCCCCCTCTCTCGGTACTTGAACTATCCGCAGATCACTTAATTTCCTCCTAGGCATAGTATCTACAATAAACAAAAGACATTTTAGTAACTAGAGACAACAATACTATTATAAATTAATAAGTTAAGATATAAAACTTACTACATTGTTATGCAGTTAGTTTTCATTAAAATCTTCATCCATGTCCTCTCGAACCCATTGGAATTGTGAACTAGAACTAGGGATTGTTCTATCTAGGTTTTGCGCTGCAAAAGGTAGAGTTTCTGATCTTATTTCAATGTCATCACTATTTCCTTCACCGATGTCTATCAAGTCTCTAGGAGTGTTACGCGACCGAGAATAAATGTTGTAGTTAGGATGGTGCCGTTTTCCCCTTAGCCTTCTTCAAAGAAAACAGCTAAAAACGTTTACTGCTTCAATCTTTTACTGCTTCAAAGAATAAGAAAACAACCCAACAGTAGACTAAAATGCATTGATAAGTACGGAGCACTTTACCTTGAAATTTGTCGAAGTGAAGCGAGAGGAGGGGCTTTCGACGGTGAGGAGGGACGGTCGGCGGCGGTCGACGGCGAGGAGGAACGGTCGACGACGAGGGGGGACCAGGCTGGAATGAAGAGCAGGAGGGGCTAGGGCAGAGCGATTTGGGTTTTTTTAGTTTCCACGATAGGTTTGTCTGATTTGAGATTTGGGGATATATTGTAACCTAGCGGCGTTTGTAATGGAAAACGCCGACAAAGGTAGACATTTTGCAACGTTTTCCATTACAAACGCCATCAAGGGAAGTCCTTTTGCGGCGTTTTCCAATACAAACGCCAGCAAGGGCAGTCCTGTTACGGCGTTTTCCAATAAAAACGCCAGCAAAGCTAGACATTCTGCGGCGTTTTCCATTAGAAACGCCACCAAGGGATAAAAATTATTTTTGTCCAAAAAAATTAATATTCGCGCACGTGTAACCCGAACCCGAACCCGAACCGGCCGGCGGCGGCAGCGGCGCGCGAGGATGTCCCTTATTCTTTCCTACTCAACAAGGGAGGGGAGAAACTTGGGTATAAATACCCTTCATAAGTCTTTTTCTCAACCCATGTGGGATATAAGCTTTTGCCTTTGGTTCTCTCAGCTTAAGCATTACCAACATTATATAGTGTCACTCTAAAATTATGATACTTTTGTTTTTTGCAAAATTCACGATCGCAATACTTACAATGGTCGTGATTACATCCGTTATGCGACCGAAAATACAAATAATTGTTTATCCGTGATTACATACGCGACTAAAAATACAAATTCTTATATTGAACCTTTAATTTCATTAATTGTTTATCCATAAATATATCTGTTACGCGACCGAGAATAAATATTGTAGTTAGGGTTTAAGAAATATATGGCGGCGTTTCTATTAATAAACGCCACTAAATCTAGACTATTGCGGCGTTTACGAAAGGAAACGCCACTAACATGAACATTTTGCGGCGTTTGGTTTATCAAACGCCACTAGCCCGACACCTATTGCGGCGTTTACAATAGAAAACGCCACTGATATGAACATATTGCGGCGTTTATTGAAGAAAACGCCACTATATGTCACCCTATGGCGGCGTTTGTCGTAAAAACGCCGCTAATGTTGTTGTTTTGTGGCGTTTGTTTTAAAAACGCCGTTATAAGTAAAATGGTGGCGGCGGTTGTATAAAAAACGCCACAAATAGCGCTGCCATAGAACAAGTCTGGTGTAGTGACAATATAAATACGTGAGGTTGAAGAATTAAAATAGAAGTGATTAAATTTAGTTTATTTGGAGATTTTTTTATAATTGTTAAGGGTAAAAAGGTCTTTATAACTCTCATTTCAAAACTTTTAATTTTAAAAAGTTCATATTAACAGCTTTTCAAAATTAGAGGTTTCACTACAATCCACTATTTTAATCCTCTCTTTACTAAACATCTAAATTAGCGAATTTGACCGGTCAAACTTCTATTTTTAGCTCAAATCATTCTTTACCAAATAGGGTCATTAGTTTTTTTTTTGTAATGACTAAACTATTTTAATAATTAATATTTTTCTTGTCGTATTATCTATAAAACCAAACATAATCACTTTTTGGGTGGATACTCCATTTCGTGTATTGTTAAGTTAATGGTAGAATTCTTCTCCATTCAAGACTCTGTTGACATAAATCAGGTTCGAATTACTTAAATAATTTTTGGTGTGTCATTCTTTGTTTAATTCCATTTTTCAACTTTTAAGGGTCGTTGGTCTCTTAAAATTTTTGCTATAATAACATTTTAAGTTTTTTTTTTAATTTAAATATTTATTAAATAAAATATTTGTTTTTTTTTATGTTTAAAAATTTAATAGACTTTTTTCTATTAATATTTAATTTTAATTCCGTCTGTAACAGGTGAACCGGTTATTAGAGTTCCGCAATAAATTGCATCAGCAACAGGTTGATTAATCTACAAGCATCATCCCCATATCAAACCATGAAGCCGACTATCACTTATCCAAAACATATAATAAGATTAAAACCTCTTAATAGTTCAACCAAAACATATAATATAGTAAGAACATTATTCTTTTTTGTTGAGCAATATATGACTTTTATTAAAGAAAAGTATCTTACATGATCACCATCTCATTAAAGGGCATTATTCTTTTCTATATTAAATAAATAAATTAAGATTGCTTAGAGGTTTTATACTTTTTAATATTTCTTAATACTTCAACCAAAATATATGATATAGCAAGAACATATTCTTTTCTACATTAAATAAATAAATGATAAAGTACACAAATGGTCACTAAACTATACCAAAAAAATATAAAATGGTCACCAAATTTTTAAAAGTTACATAATGGGCATTAAACTTTAGTTTTTGTTACAAAATGGTCACTGAGCCGTTATTTGCCGATCATTACATGACGTGACAGTTATGGAATTTTGAATAATAACACATTTAATCTCTATATTTACACATTCAATCAATTTAGTCTTTATTTAAGCCCCTTTCTTGATGTCTAAATTGATTGAATGTTTAAATATTGAGGATTAAATGTATTGTTATACAAATTTTCGTAACTGACATATCACTCAGTTAATGACTCAGTGACTATTTTGTAACAAAAATTAAAATTTAATGCTTATTATGTAACTTTTAAAAATTTAGTGATCATTTTATATTTTTGAGATAATTTACTGACCGATTATGTACTTTACCCAATAAATAAATTAGGATTGCTTGGAGATTTAATGCTTTTTAATAATTGAAAGTTGCTTTGCATCTTATTCATTTCTTCATTGATCCATCTATAGAAACCCAGGCTTATCTTTAATAATTGAAAGCTGTTGTGCATCTTGTTCAAACATATATGGAAATTTAACCTACCACCTTATCATTTTAAAATGATAGTAGAACAAGACTTTTCTGTGAATATATCTATTAGAAAGTTTTACATTTTTTTTTATTGTTAGATTTAATTAAATGGATGACTGATATTAATAGTAAGAAATTTGAAGATTATCACATAAAATAATACAAGAACATAATTTTAACCATTTATTTATCGACCATTCAACGGTTTAAAAAATACGTAAAAGTAATTAAATTTTACACATTATATACATGATCTACTTACAATAGAAGGTAAAAGTCATAGTTTTATACATTTTTTGGATCGTTTGATGGGAGAAATAAATGACTAAAATTAACTCCTTATTTTTTTTCAAGTGATAACTCATATAACCTACTGTTAATCTCATACATCCATTTCACCTATCAAACGATTAAAAAAATGTGTAAAAGTTATATATGCAATGAAAAATAAATTGAAATTACCCACTAGAGTTTTGGTGGGGAAGTAGTAATATAAATATCCACATTTGAAAGCTGTAGGTGCAAACTTTTATTCCCTTTGAATATATGCATCAATGGCATCATGTTTTTGGCTGAAACAACACTTCATTGTTATTATCTTTGTGTTTGTAATAATAGCCGGCATTAATTCACCGGTGAACGGATGTTTCACATCGATTTTCAGTTTCGGTGATTCCTTAACCGATACCGGCAACTTACTCGAGATTTCAATTTCAGAATCCAGAGAGCGTCCTCATTCTGCTTTTCCTCCATATGGCCGTACCTATTTTCACCGGCCAACCGGCCGGTACTGCGACGGCCGCTTGGTTATTGATTTCGTTGGTATGTATATCTATCTTTTGTGTTGCTTCGACCGTCATTTGAGAAAAAACGTACTCGTGTCTAATATACGTGCCCAAATTCGACATGGTTCTGCAGCTGAAGCATTGGGATTTTCCCTTTTACCACCATTTTATGGATCTAAAAATGGGAGATGGGAAGAATTTCAAAAGGGAGTGAATTTTGCAGTGGCGGGTGCTACTGCTCTCAATTCTACGTTCCTTGCAGAACAAGGAATCCATAGCGCCTCCACCAACATTTCTTTGGGAGACGAACTCAATTCCTTCAAAAATTTATTGCCATCTCTTTGCTCACCTTCCTCGAGTAAGCTTTTTATTTTCTTCTGATTAATCAGTCAATGAATCGAATGTTATTAGTTCTAAACTACAATAAATACGACACGGTTGAAAATATTATTGCTTCTAATATGACTTTATAGACTGCAAAGAGCTCCTCCGGAGCTCCTTGATTGTGATGGGAGAGATTGGAGGAAATGATTACAATCATCCATTCGTGCAAGGGAAAAACACAGAGAAAATCCGACAACTTGTTCCTCTTGTCGTTGATATGATAACTTCATCAATCAATGTAAGAATCATCGGTCTTTCGAGGCGAAAATTCCCAGAAATTTAAGACATTGATCAATGCTGTCCTTGTTTCAAACTATATATCAAATATTTGCTATATACACATGCAGGAGTTGATTGAGTTAGGGGCAGAGACATTTTTGGTCCCTGGAAACTTCCCAATTGGATGCTCTATATCTTTGCTGACAAAATTTCAAGGCTCAAGCAAGGATAAATACGATTCCTTAACCGGTTGTCTAACATGGTTGAACCAGTTCTCCGAACACCACAACGAATTGCTTCGTAAAGAACTCAAAAAACTTCGGAACCGTCATCCCAACGTTAACATAATCTATGTTGATTATTACAGTTTTACGATGCGTATTTACGATTCCCCGGAGCAATTCGGTACATCTTATGTTTTTTTCTCAAAACAAGGAAACTTAATCTATCTTCAAAATCTGGCTTCTTTACATCGAATTTTCTCGAATGATTTCAGGGTTCAAAGAAACACTGAAGGCATGCTGTGGAACCGGAGGTCTTTACAATTATAATCCATCGAAATCTTGCGGTTATCCGCCATTGGAACGATGTTGCGACGATCCATCTTCGTATATAAACTGGGACGGTATACATTACACCGAAGCAGCCAACAGATGGTTTGCCAGTGTTGTAGTTGAAGAATTGATGAATGCCATTCCTAGTTTAAGAAACTTGTGTCCCGCATCGACTATAAACAAACTGGGAATTGTATATCCAAAGTCGGAAATGTGAATTGTAATATAGGGTACGTAATTGATTCACTCAAAGTTTATATTCATTAAACTTTGTATTTTGGTTATTTTTTGAAAAAGAAAATATTATAAATGTAATGTTTAATTAATTAAATAAATCTCTCGAATTTATCATTTATTACCAAGTTAGGATCCATTTACATGGTTGAAAATTATTTAGTTTTTATTTTTTGTAAAATTTTTTAAAGCAGATGGTTAAAGCTTTCAGTTGACATCCTCCTCCTAGATTATATGTTCAAAACTTATTTAGAGTAAATTTCTCATCTTCTCTTCCCGTAGATAAAATTGTTAAAAAAATAATGCTAAAGGAATTATGTCAACGAATCTTATCTTCAAACTCAATGAACAGTAACTCATCAAGGTAATTTATAGTCTCTGTTTGATTATTTTAAGAGAAGTTTGTTGACCGAAAACATCCATGTATGTTGATATCTCTTTTATATTGTTTAATTTCTTAATGTATCTTACTATTTCATTTGAAGTTTGAGAAATTATTAGATGGATCAGGCTCACCACGTCATATGTGGTTCCCATCAATAATATTCATCCATCTCATTTTAACTTCTAAATAACTACAGATTTTTATTGACATGTAGGAAAGAGGTTCACATTCACCTTGAAAAAAATGAGATAAATAAATTTTATTAGGTGAGACAACAAATGATGTGGTGAGTTGGGTCCATCTAATAATTTTTCTTAAGTTTAGTCAGGTTTAATTGTCATAAAGTTGGGGTTTGAGAATTAATGTTTATAAATAGAAAAATTCTGCTACGCTAGACGATTACCGATAAGCACCACTAACGACGAGTACCGATGAGTATCATTAATTCAGTTATAAAGATTAAGAATTTAAAGTACTCACCATATAATTATAAATTATTTAAAAATCAAAAGATAAATTAATTAAAATATATTATTTTATTTTTAATTTTCTTTTAAACATAGATTAAAATACCTATCTACCTTTAAATTACAAAACTCTAATTTTTATTTATTTAAAATTCAAACCATCGCCGTCCCCTCCTGTTGTCGCCGTCGTTTTCCACCGATGAACATCATTGGGTTCTCGTCGTCGTCAAACACTATGAATTTTTTTACAAAATGAAGGAAATGTCACTTGCTCCTTCAGTTGTGACTTATAACACATGAATAGCTGGATTAGGGGAAAATGGTAAAGTCCAAAAGGCGGTTGAATTGTTTCAGAGTATGGTCGGACATGATGTTACCCTAACACAATAACTTTCAACATCTTTCTAGATTGCCTTTTTCTATACCTTTTTAACTTTGCAATTTCCCATACTTGTATGATTGTGGAGGTAGCCGCGGAGACGACCTGTAGCAGTGGTAGTGGCGGCAGTAGTTTGAGTTTCAAATGAATAGAAATTAAAGTTGTGTAATTTAGGAGTAGATATGTATTTTGATTTATATTTAAAAAAAACTTAAAAATAATAATATATTTTAATTAATTCACCTTTTAATTTTTAAATAATTTATAATTACACGATGAATCATTTAGATTTTTAATCTTTATAAATTAAATTAATAATGCTTATCGGTTCTGGCTATTATTAATGCTTGTCGAGTGTAACAGATTCATCCTCAAAAATATCGTTGCAATTTTAATAATAATAATAATAATAAAATATTGTTGCAACATATCTTACATCCATTATGTTTTATTGTCTAAAGATAATGTCATTCCGGATATTTAGGATTGTGAATGTAAGAAAATGGATACGTGGCATATGATTATAAAAATATAAAAATTGATGTAAAAATATTTTCAATAGGCTAATATGATGTAAAAGAATTATCCATAGATGAGAAATGCTTTAAATTTTTTAATTCAATTTTAATTTTGTCTAGAAATATAGTTAAGTACATATCGACTCGTTAAAAAATTTAATTACTTAAAAATTAATTAAAAATAATATTTAATATATTACGTTAGTAGTATGTAATGGTGTTATATACTCATCCTTTATTTTGAAATTACATCCACAATATTAAGGGTAAAGTACACAAATAGTCACCAAACTTTTAGGGCCCATAAATTTTGGTCACCGAACTTTTAAAATTTTTATTTAGGTCACCCAACTTTTATTTCGATTTTATTTTGGTCCTTCCTGTTACCTTCCGTTAGAAGGCCAGTTAGTTTTCCTTTTCTTCAAGGGTAAACTATATAAATGGTCACCAAACTTTTAAAATGCTTTCATTTTAGTTACAGAAATTTTAAAACTTTCATTGGAGTCGCCCAACACAAAGGGCATCTATCAAAACAACACCGAACATGATGGCGAACAAGGACAAAGGAATGTATGGGTTGCCTCTCCCGATTTCAGCTATAATAGTATTTTAGGTCCTTATTAGTATAAATACTAATCAAATAAGACTTTTGTCCCTCCCGATTTTTATATTTAAAGGTTTAATAGACTCTTCCCCTCCTAATGTTTGGTCCTAACTCCATCCCTAATGGCAAAGTAAATTAATGTTTGAACTTAAACACGAGGTGCATCAATTCTGCTTGCATATTCTAGGAAATTTGTCAAACAACTTTTGGATATAACTTTTAGAAGTAAACTAAAATGTTATACTCTTGGTCAATAATTAACCTCAATGTTTTTTATCTCCCTTGTACTTATTAACCTTGAAGTAGCTTGAAGATGAGGTTGCATACAATGTGATCAATAGATCAAAATAATGGGCTTACATTACAGACAATATTCAAGAACATTATATTTAAAAAATATTTTATGTTCGTAAATACATCAATCTACACAACTTTAAATATTGTTCATCGATAATTAGAAGGTAAAATGTACTTCTTAAATATTATTTTTTATATATTGAAAGAGTTTTTTTCTTAAACCAAGGGGTTGCTTTAAAGTAAAACAAAAGTTGGGTGCCTCCAATGAAAGTTTTAAAATTTAAGTGACCAAAATTAAAGCGTTTTAAAAGTTCGGTGACCATTTATATAGTTTACCTTTGAAGAAAAGGAAAACTAACGGGTCTTCTAACGGAAGGTAACAGGAGGGACCAAAATGAAACCGAAATAAAAGTTGGGTGATCCTAATAAAAATTTTGAAAGTTCGGTGACCAAAATAAACGCGCCCTAAAAATTTGGTGACCATCGGTATACTTTACCCTAATGTTAAATACAACAAAATTTGGTTTTGACTTTTTTTTATTATCATTATGCATATATTATGATTTACGATATATGGATAATGAAATGGGGTTGGTGTATTTATTGACACTATTTTAATGTATAATTTTTAATTAATTTATCAAATTTGAATTAAATTTAGGGTCTTTATTTATAAACTCGGGGATTGATTATAAGACAAGTAATTAATGCTTACAAGCTGCTGATTACTTGTTTCTTTTAACAAAAATCTAATTTCATTAAAGATAAGGAATAGTATGACATAAATACACCTTTGGAGACTATAACCACTAAAAACATAACAAAAAATATAACAAGAAAATATCCATGGCGTGAATAAACATAAAATTGCTCATGTCCTTCGGTTTCCTTATAAAATCAGCAACCATCATCAATATTTGTATTTATATCCAACTAAATATTTATATAGTGACGTAGGAGAGGCGATAGATAACATTAATTCGTGCAGATATATTTTACTGACAGTTCTGATTACGTTGACAAATTGTAACAAAAAAATTTAATTATATTAGATCGTTGACCTTCTTCAATTAAGGATGCGTAACATAATCGCTACACGAACGCGAACCTACCACAAAGGTAGATGAGAAACGTGTCACAGGACAAAAAAATTATGTTACAAAGACGAAACAAACGCAACAAGATGTGCGAAAATGAGTAATCCACGACAAAGAGAATTTTTATTAGAAAATAAAAAACAAAAATGATCACAACAAAATCGTCACTAAATTATTTCCGCTTTCTTATTTTGGTCACCATACTATTATTTTTAGCAAAGTCATTATTAACATTATGTTTTTTATATCTTCATCACTAGTGTTATTTTTTTATGCTTTGGTTAAAAATCTATTACTTCTTTTATGTTTTGGTCACTAAACTAATTTACATGAAAACACGACAATATTTTTTTGAGTAAACTATTTTTCATGAAAAATCAGTCTAAGTGAGAAACATTTTTCATACAACAATCATAGGCTAAACGTCTGGTGTAATGACAGAAAAAATTATTTTAATTTGGGTTGACATGATGTCGGGTTCAAGCCCCTCCCCTTATAAAAAACTACTAAGGTAAACTACGTAATTGACCACTATATTATGGTTTTAGACTTAATTTGATTATTATATTTTTAATTGAAGCAACGAGGCCACTCAACTATTAAAATAGACTTAAAGTGACCACCAACCGTTAAAATTTAACGTAGAAGCTGACGTAGTAGTTAAAATAAATTTGTATAATTACATATTTGGTCCTCATTACTTATGCATTCTATCAATTTAGTCCTAATTTTAATTTAATAAAATAAATTAATTATTCAATTAGACAGTGACACGTGTCACCACCTCATTGGAGGACTTTAACTATTTATATTTAATTTAACAATTTTATTTTCTTCCTCCAATGAGGTGGTGACACAATTTTATTTCCTCCTCCAATGAGATGGTGACATATACCACCACCCAATCAAAGGAAAAAAATGAAGAAAACAACAATTGCCCCCAACTTGATTCAAATCAGTGTTTACCTTTGACAAAGAGGCTATGGTTTACCACTGTGCCAAGTGCACTTTTGTGATCTAAAGTATGAAATATATTATATGTTTGCATTTGTTGTTAATGGCAAGAAAAAAAATAAATAGAAGTTAAATGGACTGGAACATGACACACTTAAGATGCATAAAAACTTATAAATCATCAAAATAAATCTAATAATTAAATAAAGTTGACACACTTTAATTATAAGATTTATTTTCGTGATTTAGATGTTTTTATGCATCTCAAGTGTGTCATGTTTGAGTCCCCTTAATCCCTATTTATTTCTTTTTTCCTGCTATTAACAACAAATGAAGACATTAAATATACTTTAGATCACAAAAATGCACTTGGCATAGTGGTAAACTAGCATCTCTTTGTTCAAGTAGACTATGGTTTGAATTTTGTTGGAAGAGGAAAATAAAATTATTACATTAATTATATAAATAGTTAAAGTCCTCCGATGAGGCGGTGACATGTGACACCCATCTAATTGAATAATTAATTTATTTTATTAAATTAAAATTAAGACCAAATTGATAGAATGTATAAGTAACGAGGACTAAATGTGTAATTATACAAAATTCTTTTAACTGCCACGCCAGCCTCAACGTACATTTTAACGGTTAGTGGTCACATTGAGTTTATTTTAATAGTTGAGTGGTCTAATTGCTTCAATTAAAAGTATAGTGATCAAATCAAGTCTAAAACCATAATATAGTGTTCAATTAAGTAGTTTTGAGCAAATCTAACAATGAAGATTCTCATATAGTGGTCAATACATGTCATCAGCCCACAAAAGGTTTGTCATAGGTGCAATCTAAAGGGATTGGTGGAAATCTTTCTTTCATGCCATTGTTTCAGTTAATGGATGAAACCTTTGCCAATAAACTTCCCAAAAATGAACTTTTTATTTCTTTTTACATTATGAAGACTGGTTTTAAATTTCAGGGCAATGGCAAACTTGTAAACAGATAATCTGGTGTCTGAAATGCAGTACGATAGATGCACCAATGCAAACAGGTCGAGACAATTCGGTCAAATGAGCTGATACGTCGATCCTCATTCAAGTTACTATATTAATATAGCAACATCTTCAACCACTACATTGAAAATGATGAATATGATAGTTAACCGCTACAGTTAATTCAACGTTCTCACTATAAATAGTATGACCAAGCTAGAAAACTCTCTTGGAAAATGACTTACTGAGTTTCATAAGATCAGAGTGGACTCCTCTATTTCTCGTTTCCTTATTTTCTTCGAAGGAATGGCCATCGGCAACATTCTTCACAAGTTTCGGATATATAGGAGCACAAGGCTTCCACAGCATTAGAGGTATAGCCGGCCGGTTCTCGGGATCATATTTTCGACCCCGATACAATCTAGATCAGCCAATAATAATCTGAAATTCCAAAAGAAACGACAGCACACAATCAAACGCTAAGGGAGATTGTTTTGAATTCAAACCTCAAGGTGGAAGCAAACATGGTCCATATCAAGAGTTGGCACTCCCAAACACTGTATCCTTACAGCTTCAGCTCTCTTCCAATGATAGTGAATGTCATCTAACATGTGTGTGACCCCATTCTTCCCTAACACATAACAATGAACCTTCTCAAACTCCCATTCATTCTAATCTACGTTATTCCGACTCGAGGATCTGAACGCCATTTCTTTGTTGTCGTATTGTCCTATGGTGCAAGGGGGACGAGAAGGGTACTTTATTCTTCACATTAAAACTGTAATTACATGTCTTTGATTTATGCTTTTCAGTTTAATGTGATTTATACACGAAAATGAAAAGCTTTCATTTTTGTATTGGAAAAAAATGGTCTTTCAATTAAAGAGATGAAAAACAAAATTACCCAGATTGATTCGCCAATACTTTTCAACCAGTTCCCCAACTTCCTCCTCCGTAAGCGGGTCCCTAAGAACTCATATCCTGTCCTCTTCGACCCAACGACTATCAACTTCATCTCGGACCGGCGCTGAAGTCCCGGTATATTCCCTATCAAGCCTGCCAGGTCCAAATCGAGAAAACCTCTTAGGCTCTCAGAACCTGATGGGTTCAAGACTCGGGTCAGTTTCAGTGTACGAGTTCCTGAAGTCAAATGGGAGGCTATACGTCATAGGACAAGCAGGGTTCCAGTTCCGGGCTGGGTCAGGACTCAGGTGGCCTTGGTTTGGGTTTTGAGGGTTTAGGGGTCTGGAAATAGGGGAAAATGGCGGGGTCGTAAGTGGTTTCATCATCATATCAAATTCTTCCATGGATAAATTCTTGGGTAAAAATCTATTTACTCAAATTTTGAAAAGTGTTTTCACATATTTGGAGAATCATACTTCATTCTAATATCTGAATATCCAAATGTGTCAAACACAAATGTAAGAAATGAATACCTTTAAGATACCCAAGGAGCTAAAATGGATTCAGAAACATTACACAAACAAGTACCAACAGACTGCAAATCATAGTTCTTCCATATTTCAACAATATCACTGGAAAATCGATAATGTGAAACTATGTAAACAGAAACATCAAAAATTAATAGAATCATTCTTTAGAGCGTTTGCTCAACCTTTCATCTTTCAAGCGCCTCTGATCCCCAACCATGGACTCGAAAACATCCAAGAGACTGTCCAGTCCATCAACATTATCACCCAAAGCCTTCAATGTATATACAATGCTCTCAATGGTTGACAAATATCCTGCCTTCGGTTGATGCCTTATTTCACTATACAAGCTCATCTTGTCCAAATCTAACCTCAAATGAGGCAAAAGCTTCAACCATGGGTTTTCGTTGTAAACTCTCCCGGCCTTGGACCACGTCCCATCCAAAACAATCAAATTCTTCACCTCAAAATGCATAGATTCAAGCTCATCAACTCCAACAGCATCTTGACTCGGGAATAGAAGTACCGACCCTTGAGGGACCTTGACTTCAAATTCTTCATTCTCTTCCACTTCCATTTCCCCTTCCGATTTCCTCCTTCCAAGTTTTTTCACAACGAATCCACTGGCCAAAGCTTCCTTGGCCCCTGTTGATTCCAAAACGTGCTCAAACTTCAGCTTCTTCCCATGTATGTCTACTTTCCAAATATGAGAAAGATCACTAACATTTCCATACTTAACCATTGTAGCACTAATCGCAGGCCCTTCTCTATCTCTACAAACAGTTACATTTCGATCAAAACCAGTTATATCATCTATAACAGCTTCATTTGTAGCATCCAAATTAGACCCTTTGTCTAATTTCTCACAAGGATTCTCCATAGCCACTGAACCTTTTGTACCATCACATTCTTTACCAGTGAACTCTGACAACAGTCCATCACCACTAGAAACATCTGAATCCTTAAAAAAATCGACACTTTTTAAATAATTTACCCCATCTTGGTTCCTACTAACATCATTTTCGAAACTAAACTGAGTAAATTCTCCATTTTTTTCTATCAAGTCCCTGTTTTTCTCATCTGGACACTTCCCATTTCCCTCAACTTCCAAATCAAAACTCTCAAAACCAGATTTCTGGGTCTCTTCCTTTCCCAAAACTTGAACAGACCCAGGACTTTCAGGTCCAATCATACACAGACCCGACTCATGGCCCGGTTCCAACAACCTGATTTCAAACCGGGCTTCAAAATCAACTTCAGAAACAGTGACTACATTCAGATTCTTGAGTCCTAACTTTGCAATTCTAGTTGAATTTAAAGGATGGTTTCTTTCAGAACTGTGTTGAAGAATGGTTACACTTACGGAGTTGTCGAGGTTCCGGGTCCGGATCCTATTGCAGAGGCAGACTCGAGCAGGTTTAGAGCAAGATGGACATACGAGTCTCTTTGGTTTTGCATCCGATTGGAGTGTAGACATTTTTAGGGTTTTTGAAGATTTGGGGATTAGGGTTTGCGAAAGACGGGAGAATGGATTGAACGGGTTGGTAGTGGTTGGAGATCCGATCCGGGTGCGAAACTGGATTAGCATTTGCTGTGCCTCAGTGAATGGTTTTAGTTGTTTTGAATTTGATAAATGAAACCCTTTCTTCGATTTTATCCCTTTGGGCCTTAAACGATTTGAAACAATTTTTGTTTTATTTTAGGATAAAGTAACCGACATAAGATGTAGTATATTATAGCCAGCAGAGACAAGGTCCCAACACTCAGAATCAAGCGAACTGCATCCTAACAGTCAAACTCCAGC
The DNA here is from genome assembly GCA_958450335.1 of Hibiscus tridactylites. NCBI lineage: Eukaryota > Viridiplantae > Streptophyta > Magnoliopsida > Malvales > Malvaceae > Hibiscus > Hibiscus tridactylites. Next base: position 56,054,041 of record OY288282.1, read on the forward strand.
GAGGACCAAGCTGTGAGGAGCCCTTCGTATATTTCCCACAACTCGGTTTCAATGCTATCAACCACTTCGCTTCCCCCGTCGGTATTAAGTTTGCACCAGCCCAAAGGAGGTTTGCAGATACTTCATTCTTTCAGTGCTTTTCTCCCTTCTAACCTATATAATTAACATAACCAATGGATATGGAATTGTTTTACTGCCCTTGAAATTCAATATGCCTCTAGTAATTTTGGTGTTGCCTGAGAGATCAAAACAAGAAACTTAAACAACAACTCAAAACATGCGGAGAAAGAAGAGTGCATATATATATATATATAAGGTTGCAATCTGTATCAATATGAATAGGTTGGTGTTGTGGTAATGGTTTGAGTTTTTTACCTAAATATACTAAATATTAATAAATTAAAAATAAGAATAAATTCATTCAATCGGGTGATGACACATGTCGTCATCCGATGGGTTAATTAGTTTTGTTTGATTAAATTAAAATTATAACCAAATTGACATAATATGTAACTAACATGAACCAAATATGAAATTATATAAAATTTCTTTAACTGCAACGTCATCTTTCCGTTAGATTTTAACGGGTGATGGTCAAAATAAGTCCAATTAAATAGTTGGGTGGTCGAATTTTGAATTTTTGTAGTTCGATGGTCAAATAGGTCGGGTGGTCACTCGGGTAGTTTACCCTATATTTATTTAACCGCAACCAACTAGAGTTAACATCTTAGTGACTAAAATATTATAAATCGATAATGTAAATGATCAAACTGTAATTTTTTTCAACATCAATGACTAAAATCAAACATCTCAAAAACAAAAGGATCAATCATATAACTTACTCTTTTTTAAATTCAAAACACAGTTGGTTAAATGCGTCTAATTAAAAACCTTGAAGAGATCCACTGATCCTCAAAATTATTTTATTTTGTATGAGTTTTGATCTTGACATTTATTATAGAGGTGATTTTAAGTTAATATTTGTTTATACATATTTTTAACCCTTTGATAATATATACATCTTGTTAACAAAACGATTTAAACACGTATTTTTAGAATAAATATCATCTACTTTTTACTGGAACCACTTGTTGGGCCTTTCACATAAAACAAATGAAATAATTATTATAAACTAAAATTGTAATGTAAAATAAATACGCATTTTTTTGACGAAGAACTTTAATTAGATTTCATTGATCAAAAGAAAGAATTACAAAGAATGAACTCACACTAAACCATAAATATTTATGGAGATAAAAAAACATCGGAAAACTAAAAAGTTTGTAAGGCAAAATTAATCATATTCTTTCATGAGAAATTTGTTTCATCATCCAAATAAAAATTTAATATATATATATATATATATTTTGACCAAAAAACTTTATGAATCTAACATTTTTTTTTTCATTGCGAATTCTGGGCATGTCGGCAAACTACTACAAGAAAATTCGAAAAATAAGCTATATTTTCATAAAAACAAAAAAATAATTTCTCATCAAAAGAAAAGAATCTTATTATATACAACTAATGTAAGTAATAAAAATCAGTCGACGGTATATGGTCGTCATTAGAGATGACTTATACAAGAAAAAAATAGGTCTAATCGTCAAATAGATGCCTAAACTATGTTATTTTTTCAGTTAGGTGCCCAAACTATTTTTCGGGCTAAATAGGTGCCTAAAGTTTAATCTTCTGAAAATTTCAAAATTATATTATAGATAAATAAAATTACTTAATTTTCAGAAATTTTCTAAGTTTTAAGATCTCACAAAACAACCCCAAATTCTAAAATTCCTAACTCTCCAAAACTCAAATCTCGATTTGGGGCGATTCTGCCGCCGATTGCCACACCGCCGCCGGACCATCACAACCATTCCCCCCACCCTGTCGTCAGAAATCAACTGACGTCGTGCAAATCGTCAAAATTGTCGAATGATTCCTTCAAATGATTCACGACAAACAGCGTGCGACGAGGGGGAGGGCGCCTCATTCCGTCGTGGTCAGCGCGACCAACGCCGACAGGAGTGGTCAGAATTGAGGACTATTTTGGGACTATTTAAAAATTTCAGGATATATTTTTATTTTGTTTTATTAATTTATTTATTTTTAATATAATTTTGAATTTTTCAAGAGATGACATGTGTCCTTTAGAGGTGAAAATTAACGAAAAACTTTAAATGAGTCACATAATGAAATTTTAAACACCTATTTTATTCTAAAAATAGTTTAAGCACCTAACTGGAAAAAAAACATAATATAGACACCTATTTACCTATTAAGCCAAAAAAATAAGAAAAAAAAATAAAAGTAATGTCTCAGATAAAATGAAGGTAGTGGTTTTACTTGGTGGGATATCAAAAAATAAAGACGCGCTTAATAATTTATAATTTTCAATAAATATGATTGAGTAAATGTATTTTTATTTTATTGGACAAAGTAAGGATCATTTACGTCGGTTAATTTTTTATTAAATAAAAAGATATTATATTTTTATATTAAAATTTAAATTTTTATAAAATAAGATAATACTAGTATCTTTAGCTATTAGTTCTCTTTTAAGTAAATTATTTGATTGCTGCTAATTTCGGAGTATATATATATATATATATATATATATAAAATGGTTTGACCAATTAAAAATTCCACACGCCAGAAAAAGTCCACCATCTATGAGAACTAAAAAATCTCAACTCAGAAACAAAAATCCCATTTCTGAAGTTCCATTTCTTTCCCCTTTGATCAGTTCAACTCAAGTTTACTCCTAAGTTTTCTCACGGGAAAAAAAAACACTTCTCCAAAATGCATGATTTTTGCTTCACAATCCCTTATGGATTGATTCTTGTGGCTGGAGGAGTTATTGGGTATTTGAAGAAAGGGAGCACAGCATCACTTGCTGGGGGTGTAGCCACTGGATTGCTTCTCATTCTTGCTGGATATTTGAGCCTTAAAGCTTTCGAGAAGAAAAAGAACTCTTATTTTGCCCTGGTTCTTGAGACTGGTAAATTTTCAATATCTCATCTTTTTTTTTGTTTTATAAACTTTTTGTTGTAAATTTGATCTGGGTTTTTGTTTAATTACCCTTATGATCTGTGGTTAGGTACTAAATTTTATTGTGGAAATCATGAATCAGAACGGATACTGTAGATCCAAGTTTATGCTATGTTCTTGCTGAATTTCTAAGAAATTTGGCCTTTATTTTAGCTTTGAAATCACTGTTCTCAACTATCATATATTTAATTTATCTCTAATCTTCTTAAAGCTCTCTGGTATAGTGTTGTTAAGAAGCTTTCATTATCTGAAATTCAATTTTAATGCTAGATTTTGTGATATAATAATATTTGTTAATGTCCGCCATTGTCGAGTTCAATATATCATCAAAGATAAGCTGATTTTCACTGTTTGTTATGTTCATGAAAGTTGATTTTTTTCCTGTTGTCTGCCTGCTAAATGTTTCTTCGTTTTACTGATTTATATTATCTACCTTTAAACCAGTTACTGCTGCTGTCCTGACATGGATCATGGGACAACGTTATTACCAAACGTCTAAAATTATGCCGGCCGGAATTGTTGCTGGAATCAGGTATGTTGATCTCCTGTTAATATATATTCAGTATCCTTCATATGATGTATCGAATTATATCATTACCGTGATAGTTCTACTGGATATTCTTTTCATTAAGTTCTTCTAAAGATAACAAAACTCGTGTATGGATAAATATGTATATGATTAGGACCTTAAGTGCTCGGTTGTTGCCGTAGAGTAGCTCGATTCGATGGTGCTGATTATAGAACCTCCATGTCCGGTTTATCTCATACCTATTGCATACCGACAGCATGCTGCATTTCAATACCCTGTATACAAGTCTCGTGATTTTCAGATTCTTTCATGATGTTCATGTCTTCTTATGATCCATCATTGATCTAACATTTAACTAGACCTGATTCCCGTCTTATCGATTCATATTATTTCCATTTCCGATGCAAAAGTTTCAGATCATCCTTTTTTTTTGCTTTGCTTCCATTTGTATGTACCTCCTTTGATTTGGACACAGGGTTTTATTTCAGGTTTCTTTGTTAATTCGGAATCCATGAAAACTTAAGGAGATACTAACTCGTGTTGCGTTTCGATGCAGTGTTCTTATGACTGGGTTTTACTTGTACAAAATCGCCACCGGTGGCAATCATTTCCCAGCCAAGGCTGAATAACACCGTCACACTGAGATTACCAGTTTTAACAGATCCTTCAAGATCATTGAAGCTCGGCTACTTGTGTTAGAAAAGTTCAATTATATAATCCGTGTTGTACTCTGATGTGTGTATGAATCTTAAGTTTAGACTGTTACATTCAAACGAACTCTGGTTTTTTTAACTGAAATTATGTTGTCTTGTAGGAATTTCCTTCCTTTTGAAGTTCAAATTTGTTCTTGGAATGAATGGTTCACTTAATTTCCCAATGAGATCAGGTTTATAGAGTGGTTTGATGCAAATTCTAACATGAATGGCCACATGAATATGTCCTGTCTCAATTTTCAGACATTGAAGTTCACCGTTGAAGGTTGAAACTGTATCTGCAGGATTTGTTATGGACAGACAGGATTTACAACTCATATAAGACTAAAATTCAATAAAAGAAGGGATTTAGTAAATCTATCAGCATCATGTTCCTACATTATATATCATACATAAGAGTATCTGACATCTCCATTCCTAGTATGATTATCATATTTACAACTGAATACAATTTCTTGAGAGCATATTGCACAGAATTACCCGAAACGATGAATGAACAGTGATGGTTGACCACTGGCATATCGATAAATGGAAGAAATGAAGCTGACTAGCAGTTTCGCAGCCTGAAGTACTTTGGAGGCAGAGAAGGACAACGTTCGTTCATATGGGCGTATGGATCCATAGAATTATATCCGGGTAGTTCCATTCGATACTTTCCTTTTATCTGACAGTAAGGAAGCTTTACACTGTCTGCATCGTTGCACCACTTTGGAAGCCGGCTTGAATTATTCTCGAAAAACCTTAGAGAATAAGCATCTTTGATCTGTGTTTTCGATATTAATTCAATCAACAAGAGCTTGTATCATTAACAACTCAGGGGAAATCATATCACCTTAAACAAAGACTTTATCTAAAAGTAAGCTAACCGTAAACTCGGTGACTTGAATAGAGTCGGCAATCGGATCAAAAAGTCCTGCCTCCTTGTACATTTCGAGAATAAAAGCAATGCATGATGTTGACTTCCCGTCACTATATATCCAATTGTCCTGTTCCGGAATGGTCAGCAGTTCATCAAATGATGACCCACGCTTTTCGATTTCCACCAATATATCAGAAAGATTAAGACCCTGCAGTTAACACTATAATTAGAGAAAGAAAAGATATTGGATCACATTTTTTTAACAAACAAGAATAAAGGATAGCTAATATATTCAATAATTTTTAAGATCAGAGAACTAAAGATCTGGTAAGTGTTTGAAGCATCTAGGCCAAACTCTCATACAAACAAACAAAAATATACTATCTTCAAGACATAAATCCCGAACAATTCAGATTATATTTTATGAATAAACTAATAACTCAATCTCTTCCATGAGTTAACCTATGTTACCAACCAAGAAAGATACCGTACCTGAGTTCCAAGCCTCTTGTTTAAGGCCTCGTTCCACATGTTAGCAGCATATTCAGGTTGTATTTTACTCCAAACTGTCATGACAGAAGCTACCTGTATGATTGCCAGGCAAAGACTTAGAGACTATGAACTGCATAACTTCTCGGACTAAAACCGTGAAGAGAACAAGAGCCATAAGCATTAATAACATTATTATGCAATTAATAAAAGAATACAAGGAACAAATTAGGAATTTTTTATCATCCTATCTTTGTGTGCTTTTGTACCTCCATTTGCAATTTTATTTGTAGTGCTAAAACTTAAAACTAAATATCTTAGCATGAGGTATCAAAATGAATATCTAAATACCACGTGAGCATCCAATGGAGGAGGATAATTCCCATCGATGGTGTCTATCCAACTAAATATCATGTTATGGTAACCATATGGTTTGCCAGCCATGCTTAGCGCATACTCCCATGCAGCAGTCTCGTTAAACTTTGCTCGAACATCAGGATGCAGAGGAAGATACGCAATATGGGGATTAGAATCATCCTTGTTCAGCTCAAAATCCCACCATTCATCCCATGGTATAATTGCAATGATATCTTCTCCCTACAACCCAGGACAGATAAAATAATAACCAAAGTCATTAATAAGTACCAGAAGAATAACTCAAATAAATGGTTATACCTGATAAATTACTAAGCTCGGTCACAATAACATCAATGATAATCTATGCAAAAACATAAAGATAGTTGGATACAACATTGTGTTTTACACAACTTTAAATGATTTCGAACTTTTCCTTTCTTTAACATATCTGAATAGGGGAAATCAGATAATCATGGAAAGGAATTTTGGTGCTAGGTTAACTTATTAAGCAAATACTCATTGTAAGAGTCTATAGTACAGCAAGAAAACAGTAGCAAACAAAAGGATATTTGTTTTTACAGACAGGAAGAAAAGAGATAATATGTAGGGAACGGATTTGGTAAGTCCGGCTAAAAGGTTTTTGTAATACCTTCTCATTCTCATGTCCTGATTCACCAACCCAAAGCTTCCCTTCAGAATCCTTCAAACAAACGGCAGTATGACCGGCATAAGCACCGCTAACCCACTTCTCAAGAGTCTCAAAACCACCCCATCGCCCACGAATTTTTGATATAGCAAGGAAATCTCCCGAGTGCACATCATCAACACTGATGTTAGTAACCCAGGGCTGAGGCCGTTCTTCAAAAGAAGCCCCCATGTGCTTCTCGAGAAACCCAATATTGGAGTTCTCGCCCCACCCGGTATTTGTAAATAAGGGGAAGACATCCCATAGAGCTTGAAAAGTTCCAATCATCCCTGCTTGCATCAGGAAAATTGAAATCCCCCTGTTTTTCACCTAATTTAAACATCACATAAAAATCCGTGTATGAGTTCACAGGAAAGATGCATAACTGAAACAAGCTAACACCCGAAGTAACTCAAACTAACAATGGCAACTTACATATTCATACTCAGCTTTATCTTCCCACTCGCTGATTTCAAGTGTATGCTCCCGAGACAAAAAATAGTAATCCCAAGTTACGCGGTATGGAGTCGCAAAGATGTAAAGATCCATACACGTCCAACTATGGGGGTAGCTAACCTGGATAAGCACAGAGATACCATTTTCACATCATTAAGTCCATAAGTACTCTTAACCTATTCTACAATCATCCAAAACAAATAATTTTGCATCATTTTGAGCATAAATTCTAAATATTCTAATTAATAAATGGATTTATATCAAGGAATGTGCTCTAAATTCACCAAAATACTACAAACTCAAAGTAGGAATATATGGGCACAGAAGCAGGAAAAGAAAAAGGAAATAAAATTACACTCCCAAATTTGACAAATTAGGTATAGAAAAGAATAAAAATCCCAAATAATTCAGTTTTCCTCAATTCATCGAAACTAAACTCAATTAAAAGAAACCAAAATTTAAGCACTTTCAGCTCAATCCAAGCAATACCCAGAAACAAGAACAGTCCAAAAAACCTCAAACGAATTCAAATTTAAGCACTTAAATATCAAACCAAGAGATACCTAGATTGCAAAACAGTCCAAAACATCGAGAAATTACAAGACCAAAGGTGTTACCCTTATATGGAGAGTTCCACCGCCGAACTCACTACCAGTCTTGTTATGGAACTCCATCCAAGCCGTGTTCCCCTCGAAGCACGCACCTTTCCAGTTCACGATGCGGTTCGGGGAGGAAACAGAGCCGACAAAGGATGGTAAAAGGTCAACGGCGCCGTGAAGAGAGTTGAGGATCGGCCACGACACCTCTCTCGGCAACAAAGGCAGAACATCACGAGGGTGAAATGGTAATTTTGCAGCTTGGACGTGTGAGATTACGAAGAAGAAGAAGAATAGTTGAAGGAAACACCGAAATACAGAAGAAGGAAACATTTTGAATTTGAGAAAAGAGAGAAAATTTTAGTTCTTTTATGTTGTGACAAAACTTGAAAAGAAGTTGAGAAGAACCAAATTCAAGTTATTTTTGTATTTTCTAAGAGCTGTTACTCGCGTAAATTGGTGGAAAATTACAACTTTCGGTTAGTATTTATTTTTGGATGTATCGCAATGTTTTGGTTTCTTGTATAAATAACCAGAAAATAAAATGGCTTTACTCGACTCTATCTACGGATAAAGGGGGAAAAAGATAATTATGATATTTTTCCTGTCAAATTCAATGATTACAAGTATTTTTTATATATAGTACGACGCAATTTAGGGTTTTTTCATTTAAAAAAAATATTTTAACTATTTAATAGATAGAAAATATTTTGATACACAATAAGTCTTTTAATTTTAAAATTTAAGATTTTAGGTTTGAGTTTAGGGCTTTAGTATGTAGGGTGTAAAATTTAAGGTTTATAGTTAAAAAGGCTTAAGGTTTAGGTGTTAAGGTTTGTGATTTATGTTTTAAATTTTATAGAAGGATTGTGTAATTTTTTTTACACAGCTTGTGTATTAAAATATAACTCTTAAAAGATATCTTATTTAAGGATGGTCGAGTGTTAGGTGACAGTTGCATCTTTAAAATTTTAAAATTTTCATATATTTTATGTATTTAATATTGATGATTTAAGTACGTATTTTAAATTTTTAATATAACTTTATAACGGTTTATGCCCTTGACATAAAATTATGACTCGTCCCTAGTCTTATTGGACTTTAACCAAGAGGGTTAAATTGGAACTAAATTGACTGAATGTATAAATATTGAGGATTAAATGTGTTATTATTTAAATTTTATTAACTGTCATGTCATTAACTTAAGGAGAATTAATAGTTTAGTGACCATTTTGTAACAAAAACTAAAATTTGATGCTTATTATTTAATTTTTGAAAGTGTGGTGACAATTTTATATTTTTGGTATGGTTTAGTGACCATTTGTGCATGTTACCTTTTTTGTTTTTATTTTTTTTATTTTTTTTATTTAATTTTTTTGCACATTTTTTAGATTGAATTTAGGGTAAAGTTATAATTGAACTTTGGTCTATTATTCAATTTGATAACCAAACTTTTAATTTCTTCAATATTACCATTAAATTTTATGTTTTGTTTCAATGTTACCACTCTCCCGTTAACAGCTGAATGAGCATTTTGACTCATTCTTTTTTTAGGATTGAATTTAAGGTAAAGTTCACAAATGATCTAATTTATTCTTCTCTTTAATCTTCTCTTCTATCTAATTTGTGTTTATTTGATTAGGTTGTTTGTAACACCCCGATCCTGATTCGAATTCGAAGTACTACATTCGAGTCACCCAAAAATTGACCCATCAATTTTTTAATTTAAAACCATAAGTTTAATCATCAATTAAAAGCATTAAACATTCATAAATCCATGAAGGTAAATAAGTATTAAAATTAAGTTTACAAAATATGAGCTCCAAGTTTAAAACATTGTATACCAAAATAATATTTCAAATAAAGTTACAGACTCAATAGTGGTAAGATCCTATAAATACATTAGCCCAAACTAAAATAACAAGTATTGTACTCTAATGCGAACGCGGTACTGAGAAATCCTCGTTGGTGAGCTCCTCCAAAGGGGTGACCCGTCAATTCACGCACGAAAAAACAACATATTCACACGCTAAACTAACAAAACTTAGTGATACATTTCTACTCTATCACAATTCATGATTATCATAAAATAAACATGCAAGATAATATAGTTAGAGAGCCAAGATAAGACTTCACTATCTACGAGCTATCATCTAGCCTACACAAGCTAAAGTTCTTAGATCACCTATCTCAAGGCACCCTTAAGTCTATAACAAAATCTACATGTTTCTACGAGGATTTTCCATACTCGAGGTCACATAGCCTATCGAGATACTCGAGCTCACATAGCCCATCGAATTAATACATATTGTACCCTGATCACTCAACCATCAGATACATAAGCCATCATCTATAACACCCACACAATATACATAAATACATCCATACATTATCTACATAATGGCCAACGAAGCCCTACTTTACCCGTGCTCACACAACCATTGGTTTACCTGTGTTCACATAGTTGACGACTCAAAGGGACCATAGCCGAATCACCATAGCCATGATACGTCCTAGATATACTTGGAACACATTAGCCACAATTAGTCTTTATTTGAGGTCACCTAATCTATCAGGTTACTTGAGCTCACTCAGCCTATCGAGTTTATTACCTTATCCCGATCACCATAGCCACATATAGGTTTTTAACCGCACTCAGATCATTCAGGCTGTGGGTGTGTCGGATGTACTTGATCACTCAACTCGAAGTACACATCCTCTTATATAAGTATCGTAGTACTAACTCTAGGACATCCGAATTCTTTTACCATAACATAAGATAACACATGCTCCCCGAGCATTCATACACCTCACCAAGAGGTAAGCGGCACCAAGCCAAGCCATCAACAAATGTCTCATGGCATGAAACTAACCATCATGATTATATCGATTCAGCATTTACTAAGTTATTACACGTTATTCTCATCCATGAGGGTTAAACCTTGGTTTGCAAGTTATACAATTCATTTTACTACATTAGAAACACATTGGGCTCTAACCCTCGAATTATAAGCCATCCTAACTCAAAACGTAATTTTTGGGCAGATTACCCAATGAGTATCGATACCCAACATTGAGTATCGATACGTCCTTATGGGTACTGATACCCACTCTAGGCGTACCGATACTCAACTTCACCGGAAGGAGTTGATCGTTGACCCTATACTGATACACGGTCCTCGCGTACCGATACTTTTTAGGTACCGGTACGGCTCCAAGTGTACTGATACCATTTTAAACTACTAAAATTTCAATGAAACATAGGTACCAATACCCACCTTAGGCGTACCTATACGCCCCTTTAATTTTGCTTGTGTTCATCGTCAAGAACACAAGGTATCCGTACAGGCTGCCTGTGTACCGATATCGAAGCCCAAAATGGCTTCCAAAGCTCGGAAAATTACTTCCCAAGCCCCCAAAATGTAATCGTAAGTCATTAACTCAAACCTACTTATTATGAGGTTATTTAGAATGGTTTACTACCATTTTTACACCTTACTAATATTTAATTTGAGATTTACCATTAATAAGGCTTCAAGCTACTTTAACACTAAAACTAGCAATCTTAACTACAAAATTAAACAATGCAATTACTTTATAATCTTCAAAAATCAAAGGAGTCAGAGATGTACCGACCTTAACAACAATCTTGGATTTAAGCTTTTCAGGCAAAGACTCTTTAACTTCTCTCTCAACTCAAGCTTGGAAGAAGCCCCCAAACACCTCCTCTGGCCAAACAACCATGAAAAATAAATTAAAGCTTGAACCAACTATCATGGTATCTTAGCTACAAAAAATATAACCTTAAAATCATGAGATAACTTCATGGAAACCCTCAAAGCTTAAACCTTTGAAAAAACAATAAAGGGAGACTTATCTCTTTTCCTCAAAATTATACTTTTCATGAAGCTTGGTGCATGAAGATTAACATACTTAAACCTTAAAATTTTGGGTGAGAAAAATGATTAGGAAAGTTGGCTCTTTTAAATTCAAATAGTCATGTGTGATGAAGAGAAAATGTGAAAAAGAAAGATGAAGAGAATGATAATCTCACCAAAAGCTACCTTGTTCCTACCCTTAATCATCTTTCTTTATATATAAAAAAACTCTTACGAAGCCTAATGCTCAAAAGTCAAAACTCATTCAAAAGTCTTAATCTTAACTCAAACAGTCCAATCCAACGCGTAGGTCCAAAATTTAAGTCAATACTCAATTGTTGATTCGAAAATTCGAGTCGTTACATTGTTCTTTTATCTTAATTTAAACTTCCGAGACAGTTCTCTCAAGTCGATAGATCACACTTTAGTTAATACCATTGTCAATGTCTTACTATTTTTATTGTACTATTAATACTTTAACAACATTGACCCGACGGTTAACATGGTAATTCATATTTACTTTATTTGTTAACTTAGATGTTTTTGAAAAAAAAATATAACCTTGTTGAATTTTTATATTTTTTGTTGTAGGTGGACTATATGTTAAAATTGTAATGGTCCAACTCACTTTTCCTTACAAAAACACTTACAAAAACAACAATTCATATAAAATTAAAATATTAAAGATTAAAATGACAGTTTACTTGTTCTCACGTGAAGGAAATATGGCAGCTGATACCCTCGCTAAGCATGATCTCCCTGCTGAAATTTCGATGGCTATTTTCGATGTGCCGCCGCCCGCCTTACAGCCGCTGCACCTCCGTGATATACATGGTCCACCCTATTGTAGGAAACGTTAGCCGTTTCTGGCTTCTTCATTTTCAATTCTAAAAAAAAAAGATTAAAATGGTCCAAAAAGGGGATTTAATATTAAAGTGATAAAGGGGGTAAATGTTCGAGACTAAATTTACTACTGTGTCTATTTTTATAAAATATTGTGATATTAAAATTAATTAGATGAAATACAAATTAAAAGAAAAATATTTGGTCGTAAATGTTAAATTTTTATTTGAGTAGAATAAAAAATTTAAGGGTAAACTATACTAATGACCACCGAATTATGGGGTTGGTGTCAATTTGACCATTATATTTTCAATTGTCTTAAATATATCACATAACTATTTAATTAGTTCCAATGTAACCACCTGCCGTTAAAAAAACAAAAAAGTTAACGGTGTCATTCCCTAAAGACTCAGGTTTGATTCTCCTTGGGGTCATTTTCCACTTTTTCATTTTCCTTACTCCAATTGGTGGTGACACGTGTCACCACCTAATTGAATAATTAATTTATTTTATTAGATTAAAATTAGGACTAAATTGAATGATTGTATAAATAAAGCGGACTAAATGTGTAATTATACCAATTATTTTAACAGTCCCGTTAACTTTTTCGTTTTTTTAACGGCAGGTGGCTACATTGGAACCCATTAAATAGTTATGTGGTATATTTAACACAATTGAAAATATAGTGGTTAAATTGACACCAACCCATAGTTCGGTGGTCATTAGTATAGTTTACCCAAAATTTAAAAGAAAATATTTGGTCGCAAATATTACATTTAAAATTTTAACGGATTAAAAATATTAACTCTAAAAAATATATAAAAAATAACAAAAACATTTAAAATATTCACACGTGCAACAAATATATAAAAAAATAATTAACAAAAATTATGATTAAGAGATTTTTAATGAGGTACATGTTAATACCTTGTGTGGGTGTCCATATACTCACCATAGTAGGGATTTAAAATCTAGAATTCCTGGATGGAAATCCTCTACCCTTTTCGGTGCCCCTATATATGCCCCCACGCTCAAAAGTAACTTTAGGGTTTAGGGTTTAGGGTTTAGGGTTTTAGGTTAGGGGTTGTGGTTAGGGTTTAGGGAATTTAGGGTAGGGTGTATTTTTTAAGGTATAGAGTGTAGGGTTTAGGATTTAGAATTTAGTGTTAGAGCTTAAATTTTAATTTTGTAGTGTTTTTTAGTGTTGGAGCATATATAGAGGCACCGAAAAGGAGCAGACGAATTGTATCCAGAATTCCTTAGTAGGGACGGAGAGTTGATATCAGACGAATCCTTGTCCTAGACATTAGCAAGCAGTAAAGCGTGTAATCAAGCATCTACGAAGAACTAAGGATATACATCCTATGAAAGTGGCGGATACTGCAAATCGAGTGATTACCCTTTACATCGAAAATATTCTGGCAATGCTGTAGGTTGTACTGATACGGATACGAGGACGGGGACAAAAAACGGCAATTTTTAAAATTACAGGGTACGGGGACGGCAAGGGTACGACATATAAAAGATTAAATTTATATATAGATGTAAAAAATCATAAATAAATTCAATACTTCTTAAAAAATTAGAAAATAAAATCAATGAGTAAATCACAATATTAAAGTATCAAAGCTCAAGATTAAAACAATATTAGAAAACACAAATCAAACATTGTTAATATCTTTCGAAATCAACTCGCTTAAGTGATAATTCCAAAAGGAATTGTCTACAACTTACTTTGCTTATATGGTTGAGCTATAAAATTAATTTAAATCAAAATTAGTATTAAAATTAAATTTCTAAATATAAATTAGGAGCTTAAGTCATAAAATTTATAATATAACTGTTTTATATATAGAAATTATCTCATGCACTGACGGTGAGAACTGAAAGTTTTCACCAATGACTCTTAGTTTTAAGGTTTAGGAGTATAAAATTTAGAGTTTATGATTAAAATTTTTGGTTTAGTGTTAGAATTTAGAGTTTAAAGTTTAATGTTTAATTTTTAAGGAATATGGTTAGGCATTTATGTTTTAACCTACAAGCCTTAAATTTTAACTCTAGACTCTAAATTCTAACAACACCCCATAAATTCAAAACTTCTACGGTTAAATCACTAACCATTAAACCTTAAATAAAATTTATAAACTCTAAAATTAAAGAGCTTGTGAATTTTTTATGTTTAAAATAATAATAATAATAATAATAATAATAATAATAATAATAATAATAATAATACAAAATCCTTATAAAAATTTAAAGGAAAAAATACCCTAATTATTTTAATAAATAGCTGAAAATTAATTAAAACAAGAAAGAGTGAAAAGTCATTAAAATATTTTCGGGCCTCACAAAAACTCATAAATGAGAAATAAATTAAAATAAGAGAATATTACGTGTTTTCTTCTTCTTCTTCAACTACCATGCACAACTCTTCTTCTTCTTAAACTTATGCAACTCAACCTCTGCAACTTTTCTTTTCTAATTTTTTTCTTCAAGCTAAATATATTCAGGTACGTTCCTAGGTACGTCCCCAATTAGCGTTGACCGTACCTGAATTATATTTAACTGTCACTGGTAAAGTTGGGACGTCCCGGAGACGTCCCCCAGCTGTCCCTGCATCGTCCCCGTCCCAGAGACGTCCCCCAGCTGTCCCCGCATCGTCCCCGTCCCGGAGACGTATTGGGGAAGCGGGGGGCGACCTTAAGGTGGTGTCCCCGTGCTTCATAGAATTGCTGCACATGAAGGGATTATGGCATATATTTAGAAATCATGGCGATATAGTAGATGTGTTCATTGCAACGAAGGTGAGTCGCGGGGGAAAGAGGTTTGGTTTCGTACATTTTGCTAGAAAAGAGGATGCGAACAGAGCGCAAGGAAGAATGTATGGGTAGGTGATATACAGTTTCAAAATTTCAGTATCCTTTGCAAGTTCAATACCATATCTTCATTTTGGAGGAAAGTAAAGCCAGAAAACTAGAAAGTTCATGAACATAGAGCATATAGGTTTACAAATATGACATATTTTGGAGCTACTGGTAATAAACGTCCAAATCCGAAAGTAGAGGAGGACACAAGTACCAGGATAATAAAGAAGGTACAGGGCCACATTGAGACTGCGAAGTTCTGGCAGATGAAAAGGTGTCTAGTTGGGACTACATCAATCGTCTGTTCAGTTCGAAGCATCTCAGAGAGATTGCATAATTGAGGTTTGGGCGGGAAAACTTTTCTTATCTCCATTGAAGATGATGAACTATTCACTATGTTGGACTTAAATTGGTCCTACCTAAAAGAGATCTTTGTAGAAGTTGACTTCAGGTCAGAACAGGTGGAGCAAGTGAAAAGGGCAACCTGGTTGTAGATCATGAGTTTGCCATTACATTGTTGGAACTACACAACAATCAAGAGGTTAGCTGAATTATAGGGTTACCCGAAAGCTTTGGGGGAGAACGCCAATTAGTCAAAGAACTATAAAAAACTATCCATATTGGTGTGTACAAATTAGATGAAAAGAATTTAGGAGATGGTGTTTATTGAAGTGGAAAATTCATGTTACAAGGTTGGAGTAAGTGAAGTTGGCTTTTCCGATAACTCAGTAGAATCACGAGGACAGTCGGAAGTGACGAGGCATAGGTTAGAGACATATTCCTTTAAAAGAAACAACATACCAGAGTGGAAACTGGGAAAAGATGGGAATGTAGAGGATGTTGTTCTTTGGAATTACCTGTTAATCCTGAAAGCAATGGAACCATCAACTTGCTGATAGTGGAAGACTTTATAGTAGTCAGAAATATAGGGGAAAAGAGTGGTAGTATAAGCAACTTGAAGGGTGGCATGGAATTTAACACGTTTATAGAAGAAAGCAATCTACTGGATTTACTAATTCGTTGTTGTTGGTGTGATACAGAACTGGAAAATGCAAACCATTTATTTGTAGGATGCAGTTTTGTTCGCAACTTTTGGGAACTATTTTAAGCTTGGTGGAATGTGCAATGGTTGCATCCTGGTGATTTTGAAACATTATGGAGCTTGTGGCTGTCGAGGAACAAAAAAGTTTTCAAAAATAAAGATACCAACGTAAAGTATTTGTTGTTCTACTCCAAACTTCGTACGCTCTTTTGGATAAAAGCCACTAGCGATGACTGGATTCCTAATATAGAAGGATGGTGGGAGTCTCTAAGATGCGGTTTGTTTGTAAGAACATATTCCAACAATGTTGATCTTGAATGGGAACCTCATGTAGTAGGTTTTGTGAAATTTAACATTCATGGCTTTGAAAATAACGGGCAAGCAGGGTGTGGAGGTGTGTTAAGGTCTGCGGAAGGTGTAATTTAGGCAATTTTTCTAGTCCTTTCGAGAGTCAGGGGAAAGATTTTGCGGCAATCGTTTTGATTAAGCTAGTATTGGATATTTTCTTAGAAGTTAAGTGGGATGGGAGGATAAGTTTGCAAATTGAAACAAATTCAAGAATGGTCTTGAATTGGATACAAAACATTCTACATTGACCTTGACGATGGTGGATAACCTGGTGAGTAAAATACAATTTTTTTAATTTTCTCATGTTGATAGAAATAGCAACATCATGGCTGCTTGTCTTGCCAAGTATTAGGGATGTGAAATCAGGTAATCATTCAGGTTTCAGGTCATGTCAGGTCAGATTAAACCAGATACGAGTTATGTCAGGTCAATTTAAAAGTTCGACTCGGATCAGGTCGGGTTCGGGTCGACTCAAATTCAGGTCATTATCAAGTTGATTTCAAATTAAATTGAGTTTGGGTCAGGTTAATTTCAGGTCGGGTAAGTTTTAGTTCAGGCAAAAAACGGTCCAGGTCTAAATTAGTTAATTAGCGGGTTAATTCAGGTTTGGATGGACTTCAGGCCGGGTCACGTCGTTGACGGATAAAATTCAGGTCGAGAAATATCGATTTCGATTGAAGTTCAAGTTGGGTCTTACCGTGTACAAATAGACTTCGGTATGGCAATTATGGGTAATTTTCAAATAAATATAAAATTTTAGGGATTAATATGAACCAAAATATCCCTTAGGATGCCGAAATATTTTATGATTTAAAAAATATATATAATTATAACTAGATTGAATTAAACTAAAATTTAAAAGTGAATGTTAGGACTAAAATGAAAATTTTAAACAAATGAGGACCTAAAAGGTAATTAATCACTAAGAAAAAAATTAGGAGGCAAATACCAAATGAGCAATTAATTATTGAATCAAATTTAAAAAGATTCTATTTGGATTTTGGAGGGACATAACCTAAAAATTATGGGGCTTAATAGTTAATTCCCTCCATTTTTTTCCTTCCCCTACCAATTATTTTTTCACGATTTTAATTAAAGTGAAACGGTGGAAGGGAAAGTTTCCCACCAGCTTGGGTTTTTAGGTTAGGATAAATTATTTTTTTAGCCATTCCAACTTTAGATGACTTACACAATTTAAGTCCCAAATTTTCACTTTTAGGTTTTAAATTAATTCAATTGAGTCCTAATTTAAATTAATTTGATTGAAACTCCACATTTAGTTTTAGAATTCTTCTAATTATGTCCGTGATTTATGCTTCTAAGTTTTAATTTAGCTCAATTAGATCCTAAGTTTAATAAGTTGATTCAATTCGAACATTATTATTATACCATATAAATTTTGATTTAATATAATTATACACAAATTTTTTATTTGGATGTAAATATGTAATTGTACACATGAAAGTTGAAACTTTAATTTAGTTCAATTGTACACGTAAAAGCTTTGATTTAAATATTTAGTCAAATTCAAATGCATAAATTATAAATTGAATCAGAATTAATCTCGTAAATCAATAACTTTATACTAAATCATAAGCCATTAATACTAACCCAAAACCATAAGCATTAAGAAATTAAAATTAATCTCATAAACCAATAACCATAAGCTAAATCATAAACCATTGATACTAAACACTAAACTTTAAGGAGTTCAACTTAATCACATAAACCAATAACCCTAAACTAAACACCAAACTCAACCATAAATCTTCAAAAATCGGAATTAATCTCATAAACCGATAACACTAAACTAAACCATAAACTGTTAATATTAAACCATAAATCATAAAGCTTAAGAAATTATGTTGACAACATTTAGATATTTAATAAAATTTTTAAATATTTTTATATACTATGATTTATAAATATAAAAAGTAAACATATTAATTTAATGATCATAGTTAATCATGTACCTTAAACTGTGAAGATGCATTTTGTCGCACTATAATATAATAAATCTATAATCTCACAAATTCATCAATTGTAACTTATTAGTTATTACAAGTCATATAAATACCAAGTCAGGTAAATATCAGATCGGTTCAATAACAAATCAGGTCATTTACATGTTGAGTCAATTACAGATCAGGTTGATAATAGGTAAGGTAATATCAATTATTTACCAAGTTAATCTCGGTTCAGGTTCATATCAGGTCGGATGCAGGTCGGGTTCGGTTATCACATTATCAGGTTGAATTCAAGTTTAGGTCGTTCTCAGGTCAGGTGCAGATCGGGTTCAGATCCAAAACTTACAGGTCTAACTCGGGTTCAAGTCAACACCAATTCATACTCAAATTGATTTCAGATCACCACCACCTCGGGTCACAAGCAGTTTTGACTCAAGTCAATTTCTGTCAGTTTTACAGGTCGGTCAACTTTTTACATCCCTACCACGGATGGGATACAACATCAATCGATCTTCAAGGCTTGGTGGTGAATTAAGTATGGAGTTCATGAAGGGATGGATTCACATGTTATCTACAAGTCTGATCTTGCTTATTTTAGTGGTATATTATGGAACAACTTAGTTATCTGGCATGTGTTTTTCAGCTTGTTGTGCCCATGCAAAGTATGGTTTTCAAATTACGGTGTGTATTTTGGCAGGTTAAAACAAGTGTATTACGCACCATGTATTTGGGTCTGTTTAAAACTGGTATGTATTATACTCTTTTCTTCCAATCATGTTTAAAGAAATTTTTAACGAGGCACATATACTTGGTTAAGGCGATATGTCTCTATGAATAAAATCATATTTGCCTAGAAAAAATATAGAAAAATCATTTAAAAATAATATCAAAATATTACTAAAAATAAAATGGTAAACTATATAGATGATCACTCAACTATTGGGTGGTGTCAATTTGACCACTATACTTTTAATTTTGGCAAATTTACCACATAACTATTTAAGTGGTTCCAATTAGGCCACCAACCGTTAAAAAATAACAGAGAGGCTGACGTGACTGTTAAGTAAAATGGTATAATTACACATTTGTTACTAATTTTAATTTAATAAAATAAATTAATCATTCAATTTTATTGGAGGAATTTACCTAATTTTATTTAATTTATTTTCCTCCCCCAATCAAGTGGTGACATGTGTCTCTTGATTGGAGAAAGAAAAATGAAAGAATGTAAATAGGCCCTAAGGGGAATCAAACATAGGTTCTCATTTGGGTAAGCCATGCTTTTGTCGTTGGGCTAAGTATGTTTCTGGTTCATACAATACCAAATATAATATATGTGGTATATAATTGTTATTGCCAAGAAAGAATGAAAACCAACACAAAGGGAATTGAACTTAGGTACTCCTAGTTGGTAACACATGCTTTTGCCGCTGGGTTAAGCATGTTTCTAGTAAATGGAATACCAAATATAATATATGTGGAATATAGTTGTTAATGCCGAGAAAAAAAGAAGTAAATGTAGTTTTAGGGGACTCGAACGTGACATAAAAACATCTAACCCAATTAAATAAATCTAATGACTTTTTGAATAAAAAAGATCTAATAATTAAACTAAAGTTAACAAAATTTTGTATATATTTTAAATTATAGTTAGTGCACAATTTAAAATTAAAATTTTAAAATTATATTATGTTCATGAGTTTGAATTCGCTAAATGAATTTAATATAATTTTAAAATTTTAATTTTTTGTATTAAAAAAACAATAAAAAATATATTTTATAAAAAAATATTAAAATAATAAATTTGATATAATAAATTTGATTTTTTTAAATTAAAAGACGATGAAAAAGTATAATTTTTAAAAAAATATTTAATAATGCATTTAATATAATTTTAAAATTTTAATTTTTATATTAAAAAGCAATAAAATATATAATTTTTTTTATCATTTTTAATATATATATTTAAATTATCTTAAATTCATTTAGTGAATTCAAACTCATGAACATAATATAATTTTAGTTAACTTTGATTTCATTTTTAGATTTATTTAATTGAGTTAGACGGTTTTATGGGTCATAGGTGTGTCATATTTTTAATGGCCGGTGGCCTAATTGAAACCACTTAAATAGTTATGTGGTAAATTTGCCAAAATTAAAAGTATAGTTGTCAAATTGACACCAACTCCATAGTTGAGTGGTCATCTATGTAGTTTACCCAAAATAAAAATATGACCTCTCGGCCATGTTATCTTCACACGTGGACTGCCATGTCAGCATAGTTGTGTCACATCATCACCGTTGATCGCCAAATCATCACAATAACGATCAACATTGGCTTTCATCAGTCAAAGGGAAACTGTGATGCAACTAGACTAGTTTAGGTGCAAATTTGATGTGGAAAAAATTATAGGGGAAATCGATAAATTGGGAGTACTAAATAGGAAAAAGTAGCCTTTAAGCTTTAATTTATTTTAGTTTGTAACTTATACCTTATAATCATAAATTTTTTATTGTCATAAAATTATAATATTTTCATTGATAATATTTAAAATAAATCATAAAAATTTGATAATATTTTTTAGAATAGTTCATGTCTACTTTACAGTCCATGTTCGAAATTTATGGCTCTCTTGATAATAATGTTGTTTCTAAGGTTCTCTTCTTAGAAGTACAATGTGTCTCGCCATTGCACCCAACACTTGTTAGTAATAATATTGATAATATTTGTTTTACAATTAATATTAATAATTCAAAACTTAACATAACCCTACTGAGACGGCTCGAACACACATGTTTTTCACTTGTACATTAATTGTCTCTTATATAAAAGATCATAAAAAAAGTATGGGTTTTGATAAATATATAAATTTTGATAAATGTTCACAAAAGGTATTAATAAACCATAAACATATATAAAATGTAGGTTATGAAAGTTATCCGTTTCAGATGTCTACTAAATTAGCAATGTAAATACTAATCATACTAAAAATTATGTACGAGTATCTAAACATATTGTCAAAATATTTCAATAGCCAAGGGAATGTCTTCATAGCATGAGACAACAAATATTCAAAGGAGACAAGTTTCTGTAACCAAATGTACCTATACTAACTACACCCATTACATAAAGGAGGCATGTTGTTCAATCTCTACTTAGCCCGCATCGTTCGCTCGGATACTCACTGTGATGCATCGAGTATCTCACCCTATGTTGTTGCCTCAATAGTTAACTGAAGCTCTGCTATATCGACTAAGATCTCATCCTCTACTATAATCTTACTGGTCGGCTCCAGTACCTTTATCACAATTGACTGAAGCTCTGATGTATCGACTATGGTCTCATCCTCTACTACAATCTCACTAGTTGGCTCCAGTACCTCTATCGTAGTATCACTGTCTGGTGGAGGCTCTGGTACATCAGCAGATGAAGGGACAGGGGCATGAGCAATGGCCTCAGTGTGCCTTCCCCATAACGTCATATAAATTCCACTCATGATCACGAAACGCCTATGATACTGAAAATTTGTAATACATAAAAACAAGAGTTAGAAGAAACATTTGAATTAATCAAAATTCTCATATATTTTTTAATACTTGCTCTACAAATGAGAAGATTATGTAGCGCTACACATCTTATCAGACATGTCTTTTGAAAAAAAAGTAATGGCCCCATGACAGGTGGTATCAGAGCGATCCTTTGACTTCTGAATTTTATGGTGAGCGCCTATGAGTGGAGTAGGCAAGGTGGACAACCATGACAATTGGTACATCACGGACTTGGTTGATTCGTGACAAGGGCGTCACGCTTGAGAACGTCACATGAAACAAAAAACGCAGAGAACTCAGACTAAAAATCGTAACCAAAATAAAAGACATCAAAATGTCAACGAGACAAAGAGATATCAGAGAGAGAGCCTGTGTTTTTATTTGCTACCCAGTGTAATCCCGATATAAAAAGAAACCGGAAAACGATTGTAAGCCTTTTTTTAGAGAAAAAAGGAAGGACCTTTCGATCTCAAGCAATAGAGAACAAATCTTTCAGAGGTATTCAGATTACTTTCAATCCATTTGCATGCAAAAATCGAAACAAATAAATAAGAAAAGTTTTTTTTTTTTACCTTTCGAAAAACATTTCCCTTCTGATTTTTCGAGTCGTGCCGGCAACAAGCCCCTGGCTTTCGTCTGGGAAGCCGTCGAGTGAGTCATTGGAGTCACCACGTGGTTTTTTAGGGTTTTGACTCGGGTTCAAAAAGAAAAGAGGGGGGCTTTCGAATTTTGTATTTTTCTTTCAAAAAGGTTTCAGGTTTCAAACGTCGTTTCTAGTTGGCTTTTTCAGGGGAAGGGTTCTTGTCGGATTGTTGCAGTTGTTGGCTAGTGGCAACCGGTCGGTGTTGAACGGGGGGTGAATGGAGAAGAGGGTTTTCTGGTTTTTACTCGAAACGACAAAAAGGGGGCTAAAAATGTTTAAAATGGTTTTTATATTAATTTTTGGTTTTAAAAAGGGATTATTTGCTTTATAAGGACTTCTGTCCTTTCACTTTTACACAAGCAATGGTCTCCGCTTTCTGTAATCACGCCCCGAATCCCTCAAATATTTTAAGCATTTCCAATTTCGTCCCTTAATTCGTTTTGATCGACTTCGAATGGTTTAATAACTATTTCGACCCCTACAATTTTCAGCGAGCTTTAATTTTGGTCCTTATTTTGACAGTTTAACCCTTTTTTACGGTTTAATTCTCCTATCGGTCCTCAGAGTCTGTCTTGAGTTCATTTTAACCTTTTCAGCATTGCTTTCTTTTTTTCATGCATTTTAGTTTGATTGCCTCGTATTTATATCTATTTAATTTTAATCCATTTTGTTTATGTGTTTTATACATGCTTGGTTAATGATATGCGAATTAATGTGGTATATTATATAGTATAATTTAATGCATGGTTTATGGTGTATAGCGTTACGGTATATGATGCATGCACATATTTGTATAATTTATGCCTTCTCACTTCTTTACTTTATGCTTAATTATCCGTTTTTTTTATGTTTCGTTTATTATTTTTCTAAGTTGCATATCAATTATAAAATGCAATGCGAGCATCTTTTTATTCGGGAATGAACGAGGCCAGTACCAGTCGTAGTGGTGGTGGTTCAGACGTTCTTTCTCAAATATTAAGGCTTTTAAAATTTACTTGCTCGTATAACCTAATTTCGATACGATTTGTCATTTTAATTCGCAAAATATAATATTAATGAAGTAGTAATGGTTTTGGTACCAATTTTAGGGCATGATGGGGGTGCTCATCCTTCCCCGCGTGTAACCGACTCCCGAACCCATTTTTTAGAAAAATCTCTGGTTTTATTTCGGTGTCCGGTCTACCATTTTTAAATGGCCGGTGGCGACTTCTTTTTTAAAATTCGATTAAATTTTCAGAAATCAATTAAAACTCGGTTCGTCCAAGCGACATCCGAGGCACTTTGTATTTTTCTAAAAATTTTAGTCGCAACAATATAGAGATCTCACTATAAAAGGAGGACAACCTTGGTCATTTTCATTCATCACTTACTTCAGTTTGTAAGCTTTTATCTCAGAGTAATACAACTCAATATTCACTCATATTCTCTTGTTCTTTGTGCCATCTTTTCATTTTCCGCGATGTTTCTAAGTGTTCTAACTTAGAGAATTTCCAGGTGACTTAGCCTAGTTTTCAGCTGAGAAATTAACTAAGGCCGCACGGTTGCTTAGCAGAAGATTAGCCACATGACAAGTGGTATCAGAGCGACATTTGCTGATTCGAGATGGCTCATGATGGAGAAAGTACTGTAGTGAAGAAGGCCGCTGAGGGCCAAGCTGAGAAAGCCAAGCGAGGATCGTCGAAGGATGCGATCACATCAATCTAGGGTAAGATCGCCAAGCTTGAGGAATCCATGGTGGTGGTCAAGGTGGTGATGGAACAGCTAGAGCCTGTAGACCTAGAGAAGCTAGGTGTGTTGGATCTTGAGAAGCTGGAGTCCTTGGACGGGATTCAGGATGAGGTTCAAGAGGCTCTCAATAGGTTGGATGTGAAGATGGTCAAGCGTGGCGATTCCTTAGTGGCCACAGTGGTAGCACTAAGGAAGGAAGTTGAGGAGCTAAATGAGGGTTCCGAGAGTGTATAACTGAAGAAGGAAGTTTAGTTTCTCAAGACTGAGTTACTTTTGCTGAAAGCTACTATTGGGAATAGCGTGGCTATGGCAGCACCCAAAGCTGTGGGTGATATCCCCAAGCTAAAAAAGTTCAAGGAAACGAGGTCCGCCCAGGAAGTGGAGAATTTCCTTTGGGGGATGGAGCAATACTTCAAAGGCACATGCATCGAGTTGGATGCGAAGAAGGTAGGTTTCAAGTATTTATTTAACTGATCTTGCACAAACATGGTGGCGACGTAGGTGCGAAGATGTGAAGCAGGGGAGCGCATCCATTGAGACTTGGAAAGAGTTCTAAGACGAGCTCAATGAGCAGTTCTATCCTCAATATGCTAAAGATGAGGCACACTCGAAGCTCATGGGACTTAGGCAGGAGGATGCCAAGTCTTTGAGGGACCATGTCAGGAAGTTCATGGAGTTGAGCCTGTATGTTCCGAGTTTGAGTAAAAAGGATGGGTTCTTCACCTTCATAGATGGGTTGCAACCATGGACGAAGATGGAGCTGCAGCAACGAGTAGTGACCAAACTCTCTACTGCCCTTACTACCGTCGAGTCAGTCATTGAGATTTGGCGCAAGAAACCTGACTCCTCAAAGCCAAAACCGAAACACAAAGGTCATGGTAGAGACAAGGAGAAGTCAAACAAAGATTCGAGTGGCACGAATAAGCCTTCGAATGGGAAGCATGGTGATCATAGGGACATGCAGTCCAACAAGTGCTTCTAGTGCCATAAAGAGGGACATATTGCCAGAGATTGTCCATAGAAAAGGCAGCGAGGCTTTGAAGCTTGGCTCCATCATTAGCACAATGGGGGTCAAGAAGGGTCGAAATAAGAAGGGATTGATGTTCGTCGACATCACAGTTGCAAGCCAAAAGTTAAGTGTACTATTTGACACAGGTGCCTTTGAGCTTTTTATGTCCGAGCAAACTACCAAGAAGCTTGGTCTTACTATCGAGAAGGCAAGTTGTTCTATCAAGACAGTGAATGGCAAGGAAGTGGCGATTGCGGGGGTTGCAAAGGGAGTTTCGCTTGACATTGCGGGTTGAACCGATAAGGAAGCCATCAAGATAATCCCATTCGATGACTTTGATTTTTTACTTGGGTTAAGTTTTCTAGACTGGATCAACATTTTCCCTGTTCCTTTTGCGGATTATCTGTGTATCCTAGATCCAAAGCATAAGTGCATTGTTCCAGTAAGCCGAGGGTTCGGGTAGGTGCAAAAGTTCTATCCACAATCCATTTTTCTAAGGCAGCGTGTAAGGAGGAGCCCACCTTTTTTGCAGCCTTGGTGTGCGATGAGCTAGTCGCAACCGAGGAGGTTCCTAGTGATATGAAACAAGTGTTGGCCGAGTTTGCGGACATGATGCCAAACGAGCTGCCAAAGAAATTGCTTCTGAAGAGGGAGGTTGATCATAAGATTGAGCTTGTGCCGAATGCGGAGCCACCCGCTCGAGCCCCTTATCGGTTGGTCCCGCTCGAGTTAGAGGAGATGCATAGATAGTTGAAAGATCTCCTAGATGCTGGCTACATTCGCCCATCCAAGGCACCCTACGGTGCACCAGTTCTGTTCCAAAAGAAGCATGATGGGTCCTTTCGGATGTTCATCGACTACAGGGCTTTGAACAAGCTCACTGTGAAGAACAAGTATCTGATTCCTCTCACTCCGGACTTGTTCGATCAGCTTGGTGGTGCAAGGTGGTTCACCAAGTTGGTCTTGAGATCGGGCTACTACCAAGTCAGAATAGTCGAGGGTGATGAGCCAAAGACAACTTGTGTGACGAGGTATGGTTCTTTCGAGTACTTAGTTGTGCCTTTCGGCCTCACGAATGCCCCAACCACTTTTTGTACTCTCTTGAACAAGGTGCTACAACCGTTCCTTGACAAGTTTGTTGTAGTCTAGCTCGATGAAATTGTGATTTACAACAAGACGTTGGAGAAGCATGTTGAACACTTGTGGGAGGTGTTCAGAGTCTTACCGTAGAATGAGTTGTATGTCAAGAGAGAGAAGTACATATTCGTCCAGCAAGAAGTTCTTTTCCTTGGCCATATTGTTGGAGGAGGCATGATCTGAATGGACAAGGAGAAGGTTCGAGCCATTGAAGAATGAGAGGCTCCAACTAAGGTAACTGGGTTGAGATCTTTACTGGGGTTGACGAATTATTATCGGATGTTTATCAAAAGCTACTCCAAGATCACCGCACCGTTGGCCGACTTGCTGAAGAAGGACAAGGTATGAGATTGGGGACCAGAGTGCCAGAAAGCCTTTGATGAGATCAAGCTTGCTATGGTGAGTGAGCCTGTGTTGGTGTTGCCAGATTACACCAAGCCTTTCGAAGTTCACATTGATGTATCTGACGTTGCCATTGGTGGGGTCCTTATGCAGGAGGGACATCTGGTTGCATATGAGAGCTGGAAGCTCAATGAGACTGAGCGAAGATACAGAGTCCATGAGAAGGAAATGACCGCAGTGGTGCATTGTCTACGCACATGGAGACATTATGTGCTTGGGTCCAAGTTTGTGGTGTACATAGACAATGTCGCCAACAGCTACTTCTTGACTCAAAATAAGTTGTCGTCGAAGCAAGCTCATTGACAAGAGTTTCTTGCCGAGTTCGATGTTACCTTAGGGCACAAACCATGAAAGGTGAATTTCATGGCTGATGCCCTAAGCCGGAGGTATACCATGGAGTTGGTGAGTTTCTAGAGGGTCTGATGTCGGAGCGCATCAAGAGGGGTTGTCACATGATCCCATAGCCAAGTCATTGATTGAACTTTCCAAGGAGGGTAAAACTCGGAGGTTTTGGCTTGAGGGAGGTTTGCTTTTTGTTCGAGGACACCGCCTCTATGTGCCTCAGTTTGATGGAATCTGAAAAGAGCTCATGAAGGAATGTCATGATTCTAAGTGGGCGGGATATCCGGGGATGCACCGGACATTGGCCTTGATAGCGAAGCACTATTATTGGCCACACATGGGTAGTGATGTTGAAGTCTATGTGAAGACTTGCCTTGTGTGCCAGCAAGACAAGATCGAGCATAAGAGTCCAGCGGGGTTGTTACAGCCTTTGCCAATTCTGGAGAAACCATGGGTAAGTGTTTCCATAGATTTTATAGTCGATTTTCCTATTGTTGACGGAAAATCTAGCATTATGGTGGTTGTAGATAGATTTTCCAAGTATGCAACGTTTATCCCAACACCCAAGGTGTGCCCAGCCGAGGAGGCGGCTAGGCTTTTTCTCACACATGTGGTGAAGTATTGGGGTGTTCCAAAGTCAATCATCAGTGATCGGGACACGAGGTTTATAGAAAGGTTCTGGACAGAATTGTTCAAGTTGTTGGGCTCAGATTTGAACTTCTCAACAAGCGTCCACCCGCAGACTGATGGGCAGACCGAGAGAGTGAATGCACTCGTTGAGATCTATTTGAGGCACTATGTGAGTGCTAATTAGAGGGAGTGGCCGAAGCTGTTAGATGTGGCCCAGTTTTCATACAACTTGTAGCAGAGCGAAGCGACAAATCAGAGTCCGTTCGAGATTGTAACCGGACAACAGTCGCTTACACCAAACGCGGTTGTGACCGGATATATAACACCCAGAAACTGGTCTAGTTAGAATTGAATTCCGATGATTAGAATATTGATGTTAAAGTGTTCAAATGTCACATTCTAGCTGCCTAAGTATAGATTATATTGTCAGAGACCTTAATTGAACTTATTCGTAGTTAGGAACCTCATTGAAAATGCATAAACTAATGTTTTTGAACTAGGCATTTCGATACAGCCAGACCTGTATCGAAACAGCCTAGGTAAGGCGTTTCGAAACGTATATAGGCATTTCGATACAGTTCCAACAGTTTTAACTAACTTTTGGACTTTTGCTCAACCTTTTCGATACGGCTTCATAGTTTCGAAACGGGTCCCTGTTTCGAATCTATTTGAAGGATTAATTTGGAAGGAAATGATAAGGTGGTGACCCACATGCTTATTGCTGCCCTTCCCACGTGAATATAATAAAAAGGGATGACTAATAGTCATCTATATGCCCAATTTTGATAAGATATAGAAAAGATAGATAATAATATTATATAGCATACCCTTGGATGAAGGAAACCTTTCCATTGGCTAAAAGTGAGGTGGGAAATGATTAAAGACCATGGTATATTAAAATGAATAAAAGAAAAGCTTTCATCTTTGATTTGATTCACCGAGACACATCCTTCGTCATCTTGTTTTGAGAAAACAATCTCACACCTCCACTGTCATCATCCCCACCAAGCAAGCATACACCTCCCTATTTGATCCTCTTAAGTTTAAGTTCATCTTGCTTTAAGAACATCAATTCATAGCTATCGATTGGGTAAGTAAAAGCCTAACTTAATCCTCGATTCTCTTGATTAATAGATGATAAATTTTAAGCTTTAAGATAAGCTTAGTCTAATAGCTAATGGCTTCGAAATTGTTATATTGATTGTAATAATCTCTTATTGCTCTTCCTAGTTTAAGAAGTGGAAAAGATTAATCCATCGCCTTCATCGAATGCTAGGGATAAGGGTATCGCCATCCGAGAGTCTTAGAAGCATCGAATTAACTAGGTGAGCGTAGTCGGAGTCTCAGAATTAGGTGAGGAGCCTTTTCAAATACATCGTTATTGATTTCATTTTATTTACTAACCATCGAACTAAAGAGATTGCATAAAGTATTGTTGAAAACTATATTAGTAAGTCTTGGTAAGTATTGCATATAATTATTCTTTGAGGTATTGTTAGTGTTGTCAAGGAAACCATTGAAGCATTGACATATAAAAGCATTGACATGAGTTTATTGCTATTGCTTAATGTAATGACAATATGATTATTGAGATATTGTTATTGAATTATTGATATTGATCTATTGATTATTGTACCTTGGGATCGAAGTATTGGATATAGTTGGCATGTCATAGAATTCATGAGCTCGGTGTACGGGTGGGCTACAGTCCTAGTGCTACGACCTATATTGATTTGACGATGTCGGCGGGATATATTGTGTATTGGTTTTATTGGCGATGTCGGCGGGTTGACCATACATTAATTTGGCGAGGAGGTGGAATTCATGTATCCATATACTGTTACAAACCAGTCACTTTCTTCCGTCATAAACCCTATACACTAAACTAAATCCTTAAAATTAAAGTAATTTACCAGTATTGAATATAAATCTTTACCTTAAATCCCTCAAAATATTATCTCAAAATCATTTCTATTACAAAAAATTATCATCCACGCCAACTTTTCACTTCGACTTACTAGATCTCAGATTTTATCCACAAAAAATAGCTCAAGTGAACACTAACATAGAGGGACGTACAAACAGTTGATTAAACTTAACCAATTTAAACGAACACACACCTCTACTTAAATACCAATCCAAACTCTACTTAAATACCAATCCGTACTTTTGATACATAATATACAATCGATTGAATTTAACTCGATTGACATGTTACTGATATAATATATAAAAGAAGAAATCGAGTATGTTTAAGCATTCAATATTTTATATTTACAGCGGTGAAGGGTCTGTCAGTATAGACATTTATCGAACTGCATGTTTAAAAGAAATATTCATACAACAAATATCCACGCACCAAAAGATGAAAGCTTTTGAGGAAGAAGATCCTTGGAAGGAACTACTTCTAAAAGAGGAGTTATACATTGCAACAAAAACATAATGTCCTAGCTTAATAACATGTCTATTCGAATAGAAATCTTTTGCATTTTTGTTTTTATTTTTGTGCCCCTATTTATGCCCGTACTAGAAAAATAAATTTATAATTTAAGGTTATGATATAAGATTAGAGTTTACAAAATTGAGAATAAGGTGTATATTTTAGAGCTTAAGGTTTAAGATTTAGATTTAGAATTAGAGCTTAGAATTTAACTGTTTTTAGTATTAGAGCATAGAAAGGGGCACCGAGGGATTTTTATCCGTCTTATTCATACATCAAATATCAATAACAAACATGATTTTTTGCCTTGCTTGGAAGCTTCAAATTGAAGTTCCAAACGTAGCCAAAAAAGGGGAACAATCATTTTTCTTCTTTTTTTTGTCCATTCAGCCTCAAATATGTCTAACCTTAGCACATGAATCAAACACCAAATGAGGAGATCGAGGATACACAGGGAAACCAATATCGTCGCTTTCCATCTCTATGACCATCATCGATCATCACAAGACCTTCCTGCATCAAAGAACACGGATTTTGTAAAGCCTGCAGATCTAAATGCCATAGTAAGATGATATACATGACGGTTGTTGCGACAACTTACGTCTAATAAAGTATCAAGGGCATCAATAGCACGCCCGTGTGTCCAGGAAAGCCGTCTCTCTACCTCGTCGACAGTCACATAGCCTTGAGCCTGAGAGTGAAACAAGTAGAACAGCGATGAAGCACTTATTTGAATTTGGTACTTGTTAGAAAATAAAATATATATATAAGAATCAGTAACCTGTGCCAGTTCCAGAATTTCATTATGATCTTTCTTCAACTCAGTTGGAACCGATCGAACGAGCTTTTTCTTTCCAGCAGAAATTACCTCAAATCCACTACCTAATGTCTAGAGAATTCAAACAATACTTGTATTTCAAAATGGCAGCAAACAAATTTATATAAGTTGCATAAGACGATTCCATTACAGACAAATGCAATATGAAGTCAGATTTGCAAGCAGAAATAACAGCACCAACAATTCAAAAACTGTTCAAGCAAAAATGTTGCTCAAAACAATGGAAACCAATATGCCTTCTCATGTTCATCATCTCACTCATCCTAAGAGTCAAAAAGGGAAAATGGGAATGTGGCAAGGCCAGAAAATTCACTCAATAAGTAGTATAAAACAAATATGAAGTAACTTCATACTGCCATACCTTCAGCTTACTTATAGCACGCAAACAGTCATCCTCAGAAACAGCTTCCCGATCATGTTTCCGTTTCTGACGAAGCAATTTGCAGAGTTCCTGCAGATCGATCAAACCTCCATTAAGGGGCCGAGTCGCCAAGCATATCTCAACAATTTGCACTCCTGTCTAGCCAAGTACCAATACCTCATTATAACCACTCAACCAAATCTTGACACAAATGAATCTCTTCCATGTTAAGGTTAAAACTTAGAAATTGATCATTAGAATTTACGAAAAACCTCAAAAAAAAGAAAAGACTTTAGTATATGTATATCAAGCCAAAATGCAGAGAAGTCTGCAGGTAAATTATCATATTTATATAAATCTCACAATTATAGAACTTCGAAACAGAAATGGATAAATATACCAAAAAAAAAAACAGAAAATAAAGAATATCAATTTACACTGGGGGGGGGGGGGGATTCTAAAATCTCGAAGACAATGGAATCTCTAATTAATATTTGTTCTAAAAAAAGGATGATTTTGTTACCAACCAAGTTCATAATAGAAATCACCAATCCCTAAAAGCTCAGCCCAAAACCCCTTATTTGAAGCCAAAGGATCCACTCCTACTTTAGCACACATTTCGTGAAATTGTGACCTAAAAGACGGATTTTTACGGATATCGTTCTGCGAAAAAATAGAAGAATTAGAGAGAAAAAAATGAAATGATCCAAATAATGAAAAAGAAATTTTCTTAACCTTATGTTTTCGAGCGAATTCTTCGAGTTGAGAACGGAAAGTAGCGAGCTGTTCTTTCATGAGATCGGTTCGTAACTTGGCTACATTTTCTCCCAATAATCGATATTGATCCTAAAATTTAATATATAAATCACACAAGCAATTACAGGTAGAGACTGTAATTGATATGAATTAGGAGAATCGTAATTAAAATAAAGATGAATGGCGAAGCAAACCCTAGCAGCAGCAGCTGTTTGAAGGCCTCCGATTCCAGGTCGTCTTCTCATTTTCCCCCTTTCTCTGTCTTTTTCTGGCCGAAGTTTATTTTCTATTTCGTTAGCAGACCGCAGAATGACAGGGAGAAGCAAAACATTGAATTCAATCTCTTTTTTTTAAGGGTATTTATTTTCTTTTGCATAATACTAAATTTTTTTTTTGTTTAAATGAATAATCATTTTAATTTATATTTTTCTGAATTAATTTAACCTCCGATGATAAATAACTTAAAATTAAATTGACTTGACGAACCTATATAGCAATGCACGTTGTGATAACAGTGCCTACAAACTAATATGCTGATTTTATATAATGACATATCAGTCAAAAAATATTTTTTTAAAATTGTATAAAATATAATTTTTTTCCTAACACGTCATTTCAAGTTGATTATCGTCGGTTGACTAACAGTTTTCATCCGTAAAGAGATTATTTTGACCCAAAATAAAACGTTGGGAGTAAATTTGGTTAAAAAAGAATATAGACCAAAATAACGATTCAGTCAAAAGTTAAGCGCGTTTTTTAACTTTATGACATTATTTTTTTCATAACTCAAATTTTCCTCATTTCTATTTCAGTTATTAAAATTTTAAATTTTCAATTTAATTACAAAAATTTTGATTTACTCTTTATTTTGATTATCCTTTCATTAATTTGCTAACTTATGACATGATGTACGTATATGCATAAGCTCTTTATTATCTTCCTCATCTCTCTTCCTTTGATCACCTTCAAGGTTTCTAATTTTGTTTTTTTGTTGAGCCCTGATAACGTATCCTTGCTTGTTTCGATCTTGGTTTATTTTGAGACTATTGTTTGGGTTTTCCCTTTTTCCCCCCGCTTTGCCTTGGACTCTTCTCCTCTTTACTCCTTTGGTGCTTTGAATCCTCTTCTCCTCTTGATGTTTTCCTATATGGTAGTTCTAATGGTTTAAAGGAAGTTTATAACAAACTCAATGATAAATCTGACGAGATGGATATCTTAGAGCTGGAATCGGACGAAAACATTAATGCTACCATTATGTCTCCCTCTTTGGTTGGTAAGCTTATTTATGATAGAAACATTAAATTCTCAATTTTGTATGCCATTTTAAATCGTTCTTGGCCAATTAAAGGAGAGTTTGAGAGTCATGATTTGGGTAAAAATTTTGTTCTGTTTGTCTTTAATTCTCAAAAGAAAAAACAAGGTGTTCTGATTCAAGGCCCCTGGTCAGTCTAAGATAAACACATTGTTCTTAGGGACTCGCCTCTAGATGCAACGATAGAGGAAATAGATTTTTCCCTATCTGAGTTCTGGGTTCAGATTAACAACCCCCCTTGGCTTTGATCAACAAAAAGAATGTTGCTAAAATAGGAAGTATTTTCTCAAGATATCAACGATAATGAAAAGGTGAAATGTGATGGCTTCCTTAAAATCAAGGTGGCTCTGCGAGTTGATGACCCCCTTAAGACCGGTTTCAACCTCAAGAGAAGTGATAATGATCATATTTTGGTTTCGTTTGAGTGGTACTTGAGAGCTTGAATGATTTGTTGTACTTGAGACTCAGCATTGCCTGTGATTAGCATGTCGTCCACATAGACTGCTAAATAAATAATCAATTCATCATGCTTGAGTATAAAGAGTGTTGAGTCTGCTTGTGATGCAAGAAACCCTTGTGTACTGAGGAAGGCTTTGAGCTGAGCAAACCAATTCCTTGGAGCCTGTCGGAGTCCATAGATTGCTTTCTTGAGTTTGCAGAATAGAGGTTTCACTGATGAGTTCAACTTAGTGAAACCTGCAGGTTGATGCATATACACTGATTCATGTAGCTCTCCCTTCAAGAATGCATTGTTCACGTCGACCTGATGAATGTACCATTGGTTTGTGACTGCTATAGAAATAAGGATGTTCACTGTGAAAAAGCGTACCACGGGGCTAAACGTTTCCATGAAATCAAGCCCTGGTGTTTGAGAGTAGCCTTTGGCTACAAGCCGTGCTTTGAATTTGTTGACTGACCCATCATCATTGTATTTAACTCTAAAGAGCCACTTGCTTCCGATGGCTTTCTTGCCTGGTGGTAGATTTGTAAGTTCCCAAGTGTCATTATCACAGAGGGCGGTGTATTCAAGATGGACTGCTTCAGCCCATGATGGATGATTAAGGGCTTCATGAATGTTTGTAGGTGTGGCAATGATGGCATAAA
This sequence comes from Hibiscus tridactylites, assembly GCA_958450335.1. Classification (NCBI taxonomy): domain Eukaryota; kingdom Viridiplantae; phylum Streptophyta; class Magnoliopsida; order Malvales; family Malvaceae; genus Hibiscus; species Hibiscus tridactylites. The sequence continues at coordinate 56,088,966 of OY288282.1, forward strand.
CTTTTGGTTTGAAGGTGCCGACCTTGCTTCGTGTTACCATGGGGTGGTAGTTGGTTATGGGAGGGTTTGTTGGGAGGTTGTTTGTAGTGGAGGTAGTTGGTATTGTGAGTGTGGAGGGTGAAGTCTCATGAGTGGTAGGTTGGGTTGTGGGGAGATTGTCAGATTGAGTATTTGATGTTGTGGATTGAGGTAGAGGGGAGGGTGGATGTTCTGTAGAGGTTGGTGATGTAGGTTGTTGTTGTGGGGTGGGGCTATGTGGAGGGGTGAATGTGTTGGTGGTTGAGGTATGTATAGGAGGTGTGGGTTGTGTTGTTATGTGTGAGGGTTCCAGATTGGGAAAAGCTCTAGAGCGATTGTGTTGGGATGTAGCATGGGATGGTGTAGGAAGCTTGGCACAAGGAAATACAGTTTCATTGAAGGTGACACTGCGTGTGATGTAGATCCTACCCGTGTCATCGGCACACTGATAACCTTGATACTTGGGAGAGTAGCCAAGGAATAGGCAGGGTTTGGTTCGAAAGGAGAGCTTGTGAGTGTTGTAGGGTCTTAGATTGGGATAACATTCGCAGCCAAAAACTTTGAAGAAGTTGTAATCTATGGACTTCCCTGTGAGTCGTTGGTGTGGGGACTGATTGCCAAGCTTTTTAGTTGGCAAGCGGTTGATGAGGTAGACAGAAGTAAGAACAGCATATGACCAGTATTTTAATGGCATGGAGGCTTGAGCCAGGAGGGAGAGTGCCATGTCGATGATGTGCCTGTGTTTGCGCTCAACAGCTCCATTCTGTTGAGACGTGTAGGGACAAGTGAGGCGTTGCTGAATGCCCAATGTTGGTAGGAGGGTGTCAAGAAATTGGAATTCTCCACCTCCATCTGTCTGGATAGCCTTGATACAAGAATTATACTGATTTTGTACGAGCTTGAAGAACAGATTGAATGCTATAGATGCTTCAGACTTGGTCTTTAATAAATATACCCAACAGTTTCTTGTGTGCATGTCAAGAAATGAAATATAGTACGAGTAGCCATTGGAGAGAACGGGTGCAGGGCCCCAAATATCAATTTCTACTAACTCAAAAGAGGTGTCATACATGGTTACAGAAGTTTTGAATGGCAAGGAGTGACACTTGCCTAATTGGCAAGCACTATACACAAGATTCTTCTCTACAACCAGAGACTTATTCAGTGTTGTGTTGATAACTTCAGAGGATGCGTGACCCAATCTACGATGCTAGAGCCAGAATGGTGATTGAAATTGTGTTGATGTGGAGAAAGCATTGATATTGTTGTGGAGAGAATCGCCTGAAAAAGTGTAGAGGCCCCCTTCCTGAACCCCTTCCAGCAGTATAGAACCTGTGTCCTTATCCTTCACATAACAACAATCCTCATGAAATTCAAGGTACACTGAGTTATCCTTAGTGAATTTGGAAACGGATAATAGGTTTCGTGTAATTCGAGGCACATGTAAAAGATCACTTAAAACAAGTGTTCGAGATGAAGTAGGAATTTCAGAATAACCAACACTAGTAATTGAGAGGGAGGAGCCATCACCAATGTGGATTGAACCCTTACCAAAGTAGGGAGATCCTCCTTGAAGAGAGGTCATGTTGCTGGCTACATGATGAGTAGCTCCAGAGTCCGGATGCCAAGCAGTTGAGGAGGCAACAAGAGTGTTAACTTGCATCTCAGCAGATGGTGGATCAGAGGTGGTGGGAGACTCAGTATTGGGAGGTTTAACAATATATGGATCATAAGATACCTCGACAGTGTCCTATTTGAAGGAGCAGGCATTGGCCTGAGTGGAGGCCTGATTGGTTGAACTTGCTCGTGGTTGTGCCGCTGTAACCCCTTTGAAGGATTGGTCGAAGCGGTGCCAGCAACGGTCAACTAAATTACCAGGTTTGCCACAGAGTTGACATTGTATTCGAGGTCTGGTGCCACAATATCTGCTACGAGGATCATCTCGAGATTGAGCAGTGGAGTTGTTGGAGTAGGAGGTGCTATTGATGCCTATAGGAAGTCTTAGTGGATCTGTGACGCGAGATTCAACATCTATAAGGATGGATACAGCTGCATCAACGGTGTAAGGTTCTTTGCTGGCGGAAATGACTGCCACAAAAGGGTCATACTCAGATGAGAGACCATTGAGTATGGTGGCGATGTGTTCGACTGAGGAAACATGACTGCCACAGGAAGCCAAGAGATCACAGATCTCCTTTATTTGCATGGTATAAGTACGCATGGACAGTGAAGCTTTCTTGATGGATCGGAGTCGGCAGTGTAGATGCATGATTCTCGTTGCGGATAGTTGTGAATAGATGCCTGTTATAGTGGACCAGATAGTTGAGGAGGATTCAGCTCCCACCAGCTGGGGAAGGACATTGGAACTCACGGTGGAGAGTAACCAGAAGGCCAACGAGCTGTCTTGCTTGAAGTAGCGGAGATAGGCTAGATTGGGGACACGGGCACCATTTTCTCCTGCAATGAGCTTTGGTGGAGGAGTGATAGAGCCATCGAGATACCCTTCAAGGCCTTGACCGCGAATAAGCAGGGTGACTTGTTGCTTCCATAGCAAATAGTTGGTGTCATCAAGTTGGATGCTGATTCGCTTGTTGGAGAAGGAGTTGTCTGTGACATCGTCAGATGAGGTGGGAGGAGGATCAGTGGCGTCGCCGGAGGCAGTGGAACCAGGCATGATGATGGAAAGAACGAGGGACCAGGGGCACCTTAGACTGCTGATACCATGTTAAGCATATATTATGCTGGGTGAGAAACAATAGACAGGTATGAAGAGAATGGAGAAAGCTTGCTTGTTTTCATTCCAAAAGATTGCTTAAATACACAGTGAGAATAAACCCTAATGCCTCAGCACTAGACACGTGTACCCTAATAATATTCCTTCCTATCATTTCCAACAACCTTGGAGGAAACCGTCTGCATGGACAACTGTGCATTGCCAGCTCATGCAGTGGTAATTTTGGATTTATCTTCAACAGTTTAAGTGGTAATGATCTTATTAAATTTGGAAGAGACACGTTTGGTAAACGAATCATTAACATCCCAACTTTCAGCTCTTCTCCCTCTTTGATCCTAACTGAGATTATGGAGATCCAATGTTATGAGGACGCCAAGTTCTTCTTTTCTGCGAATTACATCTTGAGTGTCATTCACAGGAGAAATGAGTTACTCATTAGTCATTCCCTATCACTAGTGGTTTATGGAAGGAGCTATTGGTGACTTTTCTTATAATCCATCCAACCTTGTTCAAACAATTCACTTTCTCTCGATGTGAGCCTATGTTTATCCTTACATCCTTTGTGGGTTCATGGTGCTCCTCTTAGTTTAGGAAGTTCTATTTCGTCGTCGGTGACATTTCTCTTGTTTTCAATGGTTCTAAGATTCTTTGGTGGCTTTCCTTTTCATTGTTTGTCTCTTATATTCGGTCTTTATATCTGAGATATTGGGAGACCCTTCTCCGACCCTGGAGCTCTCTAAGAGATCTTTCGATGATCTTTGTTTGGCTGTGCTGGCCACGAAATCAAACGTTCCTGCTTGGTTATTCTGGTCTTTCGCTTTCCTCCTCGACAACGTGGTTTGTGTTTTGTCTTCCCTTGATGCTGGTGTTAGTCTGGTTTTGTGGCATAAGGTCGATCTTGTCTTGTTGCTTTATTTTTTGTGTTTATGGTGTTTTTCTACTAGCTTGTCCAGTTCGTTCTATGGATATTTTAGAGTTTGCTCTTTTTTGTAGCTTTGGGGATGAAATTCTTCTACCCCTTTTCGGTGCCCCTATATATGCCACATGCTCAAAATTAACTTTAGGGTTTAGGATTTAGGGTTTTAGGTTAGGGTTTGTGGTTAGGGTTTAGGGAACGTAGGGTAGGGTGTATTTTTTAAGGTATATGGTGTAGGGTTTAGGATTTAGAATTTAGGGTTAGGGCTTAGATTTTAATTTTGTAGTATTTTTTAGTGTTGGGGCATATGTAGGGGCACCAAAAAGGGGCAGACGAATTTTATCCGTAGCTTTGGAACCCTTTTTTTATTTCGGTTGTATGTTTATGCCCCTTATTTTTAATGAATATCTTTACTTTTAAAAAAAATATTATGACATGACGTTTTAAATTAAAGTTTTTTTTTCGACTCTCACATGTTTGTTTACTTTTTCATTTGAATTTCAATTTTCCCCTTATATTTTTCATTTCTTAGAATTTGAGACCAATCTCAAACTCATCTTTTGCACCACAATTAAACCCTTATTCTTACCTCACACTAGAGACATCACACTTAATATAAAAATCAATTCATTTTTGGCGAAATTTGATTGATTGTATCGAGCTTAACAATTTGTATTAGAGAGGTCCTTATCAAGAGTTTAAAAACATATAATCGATCCTTGAAGAGCTGTATTATTTCTACATCAATTGTGTTAATGACGTCCATTTCTAGTTCATACCTTATAGAAAATTCTCAACCGGTCAATAAATCACCATTCTTCAATGGGGCTAATTATTATCATTGGAAGAATATGACGAGACTATTACTTAACTCAAAAAACCGTTCTATCTATGTTGGCCAAAATTTTAACTATTTGTGCCTAAAAGAAATCCAAATTCAAAAAAGATTTGAACCGAAATTTCAAATCCAAAAAACTCAAACCTAAAAGATTAGGGTAAACTACATAAATGGTCATCGAACTTTTAGGGTAGATTCATTTTGATCATCATACTTTTAAAATATTCGATAAAGTCACCTAACTTTTAATTCGCATTCGATAAAGTCACCTAACTTTTAATTCGCATTCGATAAGGTCACCTAACTTTTAGGGTGACCTTATCGAATATTTTAAAAGTACGGTGACCAAAATAAATCTACCTTAAATATTTGGTGACCATTTATGTAGTTTACCCAAAAGATTAAAATTCAGACTATTATTCTTAAAGACCATTACTTTTAACCTACTAATAGAAATATCAAATTGATTTATAATTTTTTAAATAGGATAAACTACATAAATGATCATCTAATAATGGGGTGTTGTAGTTTGACCACCATACTTTTAATTTTGTCTTTATGACCACTTAACTACATAGGTGGTATCAATCAAGTCACCTACTATTAAAACTAACGAAATGGCGACATGACTGCTAATATAAATTTGTATAATTATATATTTGGTCTCATTACTTACACATTTTCTCCATTTGACCTTAATTTTAATTTAATTCAATAAATTAATCATTCAATTAGGTGGCGACACGTGTTAAACTACATAAATGACCATCTAATAATAAGGTGGTTGGAGTTTGGCCATCTTACTTTTAATTTTGCTTTTATGATCACTTAACTATATAAGTGGTATCAATCAATTTACCTACTGTTAAAACTAACAGAGAAGGTGACATGACTATTAATATAAATTTATATAATTATATATTTAATCTCATTACTTATACATTTTATCAATTTGACCATAATTTTAATTAATTTTTCAATCTTAACCCACCGGTCTTCATTTCGCGCTGTAAGTTCTTCAATCCTATCCCACCGGTCTTCATTGGTTTTTGCAAGGTGTCCCAATTAACCAAATGAATTTTGGATTTATTTGCCGACAAACCCCAAACAAAATTTCAAACAAGTTCTTCAATATCCTCACAACATGTACCATTAAAAAGTCACGTACATTGCATCACATAAGATGAAATCGCTTGCTTTACCGTCTTTGTAAGGGTGATACGACCAACTCACGACAATAATTTAGCAGTCTATTTTAAAAGTCGATTTTCACCTTATCAACAAATACATTTACATATTGTGAATTGCAAGTGTGGGATATGTTTATATACAAGATTTAATTTGATGGTTATTAATAACTTAAGTTGATATGACATGAGTAACATAAATGTCTGGATTGATTGGGCCTATTTTGGGCTTATGAATATTTTAGTCTATTTTGAGATAATTTTTCTTAAATATAATACTATCTTTTTTAATATTCTGAATTAAAAGGATAAATGACTCCATTCATTTGAATATTAATTTGATAGTCTTTTGAATATTCGAAACTAAAATGATAAATGACTTTTTTAAATCGGATATTAATTTGATATTTTTTTAAATATTTCAAATTTAAAAGATAAATAGATCCTTTAATTTGGATATTATTTTGATGGAAAAATTTATATCATAGGCCTGACTTACCACATCAATCATAGTCTCATCTAATGAAAACCATCAACTTCACCATTTTTTTCTCTCATCATTTTTTCCATTCAATGAATCTTCACTAATTTTTTTCACGTCATTTAAAAAACAAATTTTTGGATGTTATTATATTATTAGATTAATGACATGAAAAATAATGGTGAAGTGAGTGGTTTTTATTGAAAAATAATGGTGAAGTCGGGCCCATAATATAATTTCTGATTTTGATGATGCTATCTAATTCACAAAAGAATATATTAAAAAATCACGAATATCATTGCCTTTAATTCACGAATTTGATTTACAGTAAAATTCATATGTGAAAACTCTATAAATACCATATAAACTTACTAAGTTTAACGAAAACAAAAACATTGAGAATTTTCTATAATTGTAAACGTGTTGTTGTTGTTGTGTTCATTTCATTATTGTATTTTGAGAGATAGTCGTCTAATGTTTCTCAAGTATGATAAGTAAATTTTATATTACATGATTTAGATCTTGTATTACTTTGCATTACTTTTGATGTTAAAAATATTAGTCAGATTTTATAATAAAAAATACCAATAAATTTAAAACAATAATACATCGAAACATACTGACATAGCAATAATCGAGCAAAAATTATATGCTCATCAGTATGGTAATGCTATTCTTATGTGAATAAAATAAAAGATGTTAGAAAGTCACAACTTGACAATTAATTGAACACCTGGGTAATTCTAATAATATTTTAGTAATCTTCAGTTCTTCTTTAAGTTTCAGGACTTGAGAAGTACGTATTGTGAGCTTCTCAAGAACCGTTGCATTCTTGAGGATGTAAGTAGCCATTGTAAATAGAGATGTCTCATCATCAAAATCTAACACCTTAAACTCCTTGAGCTGGTATACAACACATGAAGGCACTTTTTCTATTGGATACGAGACCTAAGCCCACCAAAGGAAAACAATGTTAGAAGCTTTAATTTTGAGGTAAACTACATCAAATACCACAAAACATAATTTTTAGACGCGTATTAATTATATCACTAAACTAAAAATTTATACTATTTTAGTACTGAATTTTAGTTTAAATTTTCATTTTAATGACTCAGTGATATAATTGAAGCCTAAACTAAAATATATGTTAAAATAATATTGATATCTAGAATAATATAATTGATAAACTTAGAATTTAATGTAGTTTACCCGTAATTTTAAACTACATATCAATATATATTTATGTGTACCTGATTTGATACTGTACATATAACAAGGGATTGTAGATTAGGTGTGAATTCAAGAAATTCGAAAAGCCCCACTCCTTTCCATTTCTTCGTCCTATCAATAATTTCCAGGTGAAGCAGGTTTTGAAATGCAACGTAACGTTTGTGGGAGAAAGATGGAAGCTGCACATAGAAATAAAATTGGTCAAATAAGAGAGCAGAGCAATAAAACTTAAAAAGCATCAATACTGGATAAATAAAAATGGCAACTCGGTTAAGTTAACTCACTGCTTCCGGAAAGATACTCATCTGAAGTGACTTCACATTGCCAATTCCTTGAAAAAGCTCATGTAAACCATACCCACGGGAGTGTGTTTCTCTTACAAAGCCTCCGACAGAAATGTTAATATCAGCTATAACAAGAGAAGGCATGTTTCCCATTGAATAGTTTTTTTCCATGACGGTCATGTATTTGAAGTAGACAAGACACGGAAGATCAAAGGCAATGCCCAACGCAGGGAAGAGTGAACGGCGTTCAGGAGAAAGCAAGTTAACTAAAGTCAAACTCTTAAGTGAAGGATTTGAGATTTTAAGACTCGATATGTTTCGCATGTCACAGCAGGAGATGGATAATTGTTCAAGCACAGGACAGCTTGAAATGAGCCTTTTCACTGAATCATCGTCTTTGAATTTAATACGGCGAAGCTCCAGAGTGTGTAAACCATACCCACGGGAGTGTGTTTCTCTTACAAAGCTCATGTATACCAGCGTCTTGGTGGTAAAAAGCAGAGCAGTAGGCAACACGGGAATGTTCTTAACTCCACGCCAAAGTGCAGCAGATACCCATCCACAAACACGTGAAGCATCGACCCCTGATATGTCTATATATTGGAGTCGGAATTGTTCGATCCTTCCCTCTGTATGTAAAAACAACAGTTTATCCATGAAGTTGGTGAAGCTCTTAACAGTATGGGGAGGACGACGCCGAAACATGTGAAAATCAACATCAAGATTGAGCATTGAGACAAAGAGATATCGCCATCTGGTTGATAGGATGGAGGTAGAAACTGCATCTTTTATGGGAAGCCGACATAGGATGCGACTTAGAACGGAATCGGGCAACTGACTGATCCTATCATCATCCTCATGCTTTGCTTTCTTTCCCGTATTAGATGCCATGAAAGTTCAGATGAAAAGATAAATATCAGTGAATCGTTTTATAATCAAGAGTTTCAAATGAACTAAACCCTAAACCCTAAACCATGAACCCTAAACCCTAAACCCTAAACCCTAAACCCTAAACCCTAAACCCTAAACCCTAAACCCTAAACCCTAAACACTAAACACTAAACACTAAACACTAAACACTAAACACTAAACACTAAACACTAAACACTAAACCAGTGTTATTATAATTTGTTTTCATGAATACATGGAAATGCTTATGTTTCTGATTTCTCCATCCATCCGTATATATATACTCTAAAAAAAGGAATTTACTAGCCTGTTTATAACTGCAGGGCAACAGAAAGCGACGGCCGGAGGGAACCAGAAACCGAAGGACGGAGATCCCGGCCAGAGAGAGACAGACGGCCGGAGAGAGAGTCTTTGTTTTATATTTGGAGATTAGCGTCGGGTTTGGTTTGTTGAATAGAATAGGTATTTATACAGTTTCGCTGTATTACGGAATTAGAAATAGATTTCTGGTAAAAAAAAAAAGATTGAAAACGATACATTTACTCTTGAATTAATTATATATATTCTTTTTAACAATGTAATTTAAATCTTAAATGATAAAAATATTATATTATCATCCGATAATGATAATATAATATTAAAAATACCAATTATTTAATTAAGTTTTTTAGTGAAAAAGGTATGATTATATTAATTAGAAGAAATCATATACTAATTTATTATCACATGTCTTATTGAAAAATTCCTTAACTTAGTCCGAAGAAAAAAAGTATAAGTGATAATAAAATCACATACATGTAGTAACAAAGCTAACACACATAAATTTCAAGGTTGCACACTCATATCCTGCTGGAGTAAAGCAATGATCGTAGACGATGCATTATCAGAGTCCAGAGATGATTGTATCCAAACTGTTCATTGCATCCGCCACTTTGTTTTCATTTCTCAAAACATGCTGCAAACGAACCGTCCAAGGACGATCGAAGCACAAGAGTCTAAAGTACGGGATCCAATCCTCAGAATTTGCAACGCCTCCAAGTTACCCATTTTAAGAATTATTTGCCGATATCCCTCATTCGAAGCACACACAAGGCCAACATAAGCTCCTAGAGTTCAGATTCAACCACTGAGCAAATCCCAATGAACTACCAAAACTTTTCAACCAATTACATGTATGATCTCGGATAAGGTCCCCGGCCCCGCACATCGAGTAACCTTCACCATTTTGTTTAGTGTAGTCCGAATAATCTTAATCCAATTAACTTTCGGAGGGAACCACCTGCTCGGACCCCGCTCTGGCATAGTGTTGGGCGATGGTTGATTCTCACTCCTCGCAATACCTCGTGCAGACGCAACCATCCACCGCTTGCTATGTTCAATCACCGGTAACCTTGCCTCATCACTAGTATCAAAATTCATACTATTCATATGCTGCCAAATGTGCCACAAGGTACCACCAAATATTAAATCCCATTCCTTTCCATTCTTCACAAATCTATGGAGATTAGTCAAATTTTCCTTAATCCACTCTTTAATCTCCATTGAAAGAAACTCATGTAGTTCATCCGGGCGTATTAACTATTGCCAAACCATGAGGGATTGCGGACACATTTTGAGAACATGGCTAATATCTTCCACTCCATTCTGGCATATCGAGCAATTCGCATCCATTGAAAAATGTCTCCGAATCCTTTCCTGATTAGTAATAATTTTATTGCAACATACTAACCAAATAAAAATTTTCATGTTACGTACCTCGAAACTTACTAATAATACGCCAAAGATTATCTTCAGGTCCTTCTATAATACCACTTCGAATGCTGTAAGCGGACTTGACAGTTTAGGTATGCTCGTTTATTGTCGACGCTTAGGTATGCTCGTTTATTCGCAATGTGTTATTCGAAACTTACTAATAATACGCCAAAGATTATCTTCAGGTCCTTCTATAATCCATCTGAATAACATGCGCTATCCGCTCCGAACAAAGAACAAATATATAGAGAGAGATAACGAGTCTCCTTGCCTGACTCCCTGAGAAGGGTGAAAAGCTTTAGTCAAAGAACCATTCAAATAATCTGAAATGACGTCGTAGAAATACACTGCATGATGATGTTCCTCATACTTTCAGGAATCCCGATATCTGTCAATGTGTCAGCAACAAAAGTCCATTTCAGCCTGTCATAGGCCTTTTCCAAGTCAATTTTTATAGTCATCTATCCCTTTTGCTAGATTTCCTTCGCATTGAGTGCAACACATCTTGCACAATAACAATGTTATCCGTAATCGCTCGTTCAGGCGCAAAGCTAGTTTGATTCTCAAACAACCACACAAGCAACAAAAAATTCAAACGATGAACAATTACTTTCATGATCGCTTTATAAATCACCCGACACAAGCTAATAGATCGGAATAGAGACATATGTTCAGGCTTCAGATCCTTCAGAATCAACAACAACAACGTCCGGTTAATCTATGGTGGTAACACCCATGTGTCAAACACATTGCGAATAAACGAGCATACCTAAGCGTCGACAATATTCCAATTTCTCTGGGAAAAAAACTAGTGTTGTAACCATCCACACACGGTGCCTTGAGAGACCCCATAGAAAAAAATAACATTTCGAATTTCCTTATCCGTAACCGGAAAGCCAAGACTATTAAGGGTCGTAGGAGGCACCGTAAGAAACCGACCTCTCAAAGGATATGTACTAGGAGGGGGCAAGACCGGGTACCCGGCCAATTTGTCCCGGTTCCGGTAACCACCAGTTCTTGAAAATTGGAACCAGTCTCGGTCCCGGTCAGGCCGGGTCCGAGATTTTAAGGATCAGTCCCGGTACTTGTGGGAACCAGTACCAGTACCAGGTACCGAGTCAATTAGTCTGTTATTAATAAAATTTGAGCAGCAGGGGAAAAATTTCAACCATCAATAATAATATTAAATAACAAAGTCGGAATATTGTAGGCTTGAAGGTTGAAGTCTTAAAACGAGTCATACTCATAATATTCATACATATATAGAGAGAGAACAAACTAAAAAACTCTATCTATTGCAAGCAAGACCACCAGAAAGTTTGATAAAGAGAAATAAAGGAGCACATTCAATTGTTTCCAACCTCTTTAAAGCCGTCCCGGTTCCATTGGGTACTCACTGGGTACCAGGTCCAAAAAATCAGGATCCAGTCCCGGTCGCAATCAAAACCTAAATTTTGGATCCAGTCTCGATCCCAACGGAACTAATTTCGGGTAAAAATCTACTGGGTCCAATCGAGACCGGGTAATCAAATGTTTTGCCCACCCCTAATAGGTACTAGCGACTCCATTGTTGCCGCTGAACAGATTTAAATTTTTTTATATATCAGTAGAATTTTTTATAAATAATATTTAATATTATATTTATTATAAAAATTTACTTTTTGGATCGGACAGAAATCTCTATATATTGTTTTCTTATTTATATAATGAAATAGTTATATTTTTAAATAAAATATAATTTCCTCTCGTTGTAGATTCTCACAAATATATTATACAGTACGAAAACTTGTTGTGTGATGATGATAAGCATGAGATGTTTTTTAATTTGGATTCTTAATGTTTATTTACAACATATAATGTTTGAATTAACTTGAATTCTCTTTGGACATACACATATAATATTGTTTAGGAATATTAGGATGAACACCACTAACACAATATACTGTTAAACACTATCGCCGTACTCTGTTGAACACCACTAATATAATACATCGTTGAACACCATTAATTTTTTAATAACTCTTATGTAAAGATTAAAAATGTGAAAGGCTCGACTTGCAATTAATTTTAAAATAAAATAAAATTTTGGATTCAATAACTATTTCATTTTTTTATAATGTTTTAGGAATAAAATATTTTTATCAAATCTCCAACAAATATAAACCCCAGCATCAATCCTAAACTATTTTTTTCTTCTTGTCGCCGCCGTGGTTGACTCTGCTCCGCCGGCAAACTTGCAGGTAACCTTTTACCGGTGCCGTTCATCCGATTCCAGCACCAATTATGTGGTTGCAGCTCTCATTCTGGACTGACACTTTTTTATTTTTTATTTCTATATAGTTGCCTTATCTTGAGCTTCTTTATATGAAAGTTCTATGACATATTGACTTTACCACTTGTACTTTTTCCTAATTCTTGTCATGGATGTTACATTAGGGGAGAAGATATTTTTGTCTATGTTTGGAATCTGCATCGTAGTCCAGTCTCCGACAAGATGCAGAGAAGTTCAATCCCAAATCCTAATGAAACAATCCAAAATTTCTAGTAACAAATAATTACAAATTTCTTTATTTCATTAATTATGTTTAAAAATGAGATGGCAATGAGTTATTGAATCGTAGAAATGAAATAACTTAATATAAATTAATTAGTGTATTAAATTCTAAGAATTAGTATATACATGGGCATAGGAATAAGACCTCCAAATATGTGGAAAAGTTTTTTTAAAAAATAAATAAATATACTCATGTCTAGTCCGAGTCACATTTTCTAGGGTTGCTTAACCAAACAATCCACTTAACACATTTACCCCTAATCCCTAAACTAGAATCCATGAATGTTACAAGCACTATTCACTAATAATTAAATTGCAAGCTCAATCCCATAATCTCAACCCCTAAATCCCTAAACTAATCTTATAATCCCAAAAAATCAACTAGACACATTTACCCCTAAACTCCAAACATAAACCCATGAATCCCTTAACTCATCCAATTACCCAAACATTTCTTTTAACACATTTACCCCTAAACACCAATCTTCGTGGTGTGTTAGAATTTGCTCGTATCTCGGTTGATTGGAAGGTATTTTTCGCGGTCACGTGGTGGATGCTTTGGAAACATAGGTGTAGCCTTCTCATGGATGAGCACTACGTTTTTCGTGGGGATTTTAGAATGTGTTGTGAACGGCTCACAGAGGAGTATGTGTTTGCCTTCTCTAAGCCTCCACCGGCAGAGAGTTCAGCGTTTCAAGTGTCGGCTCGTTGGCTCAAGCCTATGGTGGGATGGAATAAGGCGAATTCTGATGGGGCGGTCCGGGGAAGTGATAGTATGGGTGCTGCAGGTGGAGTTTTACGCGATGACCAGGGGGTTTGGGTCTATGGTTTCGTTAGGAGTATCGGACGATGCTCAGTCCTTATGGCCGAACTGTGGGCTGCATACGACATTCTCCAAGCTGCTTTGAGACGTGGTTTTCAACGGGTCCAACTTGAGACTAATAATGCAGAGGTGGCTCATATTCTTTGTAAGCAATCACAGGCCTTAACCGGTTGTGCTTTAGTGGAGGTGCTATAGTTTCTTGTTGATCAGGAATGGATGGTAGATGTCAAACTTATTTCACGGGGCCAGAATTGTGTGGTTGATAGGCTTGCTGTTGCTTGCCGTTGTGGTTCTGTCGGTGTCGTAGAGTTTGATGCTGCTTCTTCTGAGTTTGCTGCGTTGGTTCAACAGGAAGCTCTTGCGGGGTAACGTGTGCGTGTGTATTGTCCTCAACCTGTGCTTGTGTAGGTGTTTGAGGTTCTGGTACTTTAGTCTTGATCCGTGAGTTTTATTGTGACCCTTGTGGTGGTTCTCGTTTGCCTTGTAACTACGATTGTATGTACTCTTTTTCCTCTATTTAGGCTTAGGGAGATTTTTTAACGAGGCATGCAGTCGTAGCCCCATTTCAATCAATTTTTTTTATCAAATCTCCAACAATTACAAATCCTAGCATCAATCCTAAACTATTTTTTTCTTCTTGTCGCCGCTGTCGTTGACTCTGGTCCGCCGTTGAACTTGCAGGAAACCTTTTACCGATGCCGTTCATTTGATTCCAGAACTGATTGTGTGGTTGCAGCTCTCACTCTGGACTGACACTTTTTATTTTTTATTTGTATATTGTTGCCTTATCTTGAGCTTCTTTATATGAAAGTTCAATGACATATTGACTTTACCACTTGTACTTTTTCCTAATTCTTGTCATGGATGTTACATTAGGGGTGAATATATTTTTATCTATGTTTGGAATCTGCATCGTAGTCCATGTCTCCGGCAAGATGCAGAGAAGTTTAACTCCGAATCCTAATGAAACAAACCAAAATTTTTGGTAACAAATAATTACAAATTTCTTTATTTCATTAATTATGTTTAAAAATGAGATGACAATGAGTTTTTTTTATTAGAAAGCGGTATGATTTTATTCAAAGACAATCATACACATTGAATACCATCACGTGCCAAATTAAAAACCTCCCTAATCTTAAGCTGGAGGAAAATAGTACACCGTATAGTATTAAAACGAGAGAAAACCAAACATCAAACGCTAGATCATAAAGGAACAACTCCTAAACCAATAGCAATTAACATCAAGAAACAAAGAAAACTAAGGCACCATACTACCAAAATGTGAGCAGCACCCCAGTGTGCACGCCGCAACACCAAAACCGTGTGTCGCGCACATCAACACCCAATCCAGCCCTTACGTATGTAACCAAGCCTTCAGTTCACTAACAGCGCCAAAAACACCAAACATTCAATTAGGCCATGACCTTGAACCACGACGATCTATCTACACCACCCTTAGCGAGGGATTCTGCCATTTCGTTTGCTTCACGAAACACATTGTGGAAGCACACACAACATAAACGCCTACAGACACACACTTAAGCTTAAGCAAAAATAGCAAATCATGACCAAAACAACATAGCAAAGCAACAACACCGCATTTTCCCTGAGCTCATAACCGCAAGAACCAATACACAAACAAAGCAGCTTTCCACGTGCAACCCAATAACATTAAAATTAATCGAACCAATTAATAGAGGTACCCTCACTATACATCTCCTTATCGACTTCCCCAGCATCATTTGGGATACATGTTCGCGGACATTCAATCACGTAACAAAATTTGAATCATTTTTTGATTTGCCGACGAACCCATACTCCTAATGTTCTAAGAAAGTACCTTCATCTCGCGCTACCGCTCTCGTTCCTATCTATCAATTAACTTTGCAATATCTTTTACAATTTCCTCCTCGTTGCCAATCGTAGTAGCCCCCAACAGTTTTCCCAACTCCACTGTTGCACGAGCCTCTCTCAATAAAGCTTGTTGCCGATCTGAATAGGTGAGAGATCCATTCACAATTGGTTGATGTTTTTGCGATTTCTTCTTTGACTTCGTACTCAATTTGTTCGTAGCCTTTATACGCTCTGTCGACGCTAGAGAATTTAACACAATCTAAGAGACTTGTCTAACCTTCTTAAATTCTCCATTGTACTGACTCACTTCAATTGTTGTCTCTCGGGGCTCTTCCATAGGAGGATCAACTCTCACAACTCTTAAATAGGGGTGAACAAAACTCGATTAAAAAAAACTGTATTTTTTGAATCGAGGCAAAAAAAAATCGACTTATTTTGATTCGGCTCGAAATTTCATAAACTCGACTCAACTCTAAAAAATTTCAAACAAAGTTTGAGTTGTAAAATAGAAATTCGAATAACTCGAAATTTTTAGTAATTAGTAGATTTATTTTTAAGTTTGAGCCGAGTCCCTGAATTTTTCCTAATATATATATCAATATAAAAAATATGAAGAAATATATGTCACGTATGAAAAAATAAGAAGAAATATATGACATTTAAATTGGAATCAAACCGTACTATAACATGATAAATAATTATAATTAAATTTTTATAGGAACTCTAAAACTCGACTCGAACTTGAATCGAATCGAAAAATTTCAAATAAAGTTTGAAATGTAAAATATGACGTAAACTCCAATAACTCAAAAAAAAAAAATTTACTGAACTCGATCAAACGCTCACTATTACTCCTAAAGGCTCATTCGATGCTAGAAAATGCACCGGACAATCCACAAGTGTTTGCTCATTAATCTTATTCCAGATATCTAACCGCTTCGAATTTTCTTCCTCTCTTGACACCAATCCAACTTCTTCATCGGACATCTAACCTCCAAAATTTGGTTGCAAGGCTAGACTTAGAACATTCATTTGATTCAATTCCTCTCATAAAATGTTTTCTTTCCACACCAATTGGTTTTTTTTTCATGTACACTATTATCAACAGAGTGGTCCTTCCCTTTAGGTCCCTCCCTGCTGTCTGGAACCATTACTTTGAGAGCCAAATTTGCATCAACATTCCCCCTCCTTACAGTCTCATCATCACCACAAGTACTTTCAAAATCATTGTCCTGAATACAATTACAACAACCTAGTTGTTCCGTCATCGGTTCAATTTCAGTCACCCGAATGGTAAATACTTGATCCTCTACCATGAGGTCCAATACTCCCTCAATTTTCTTCTTTTGTTCGGTCTCAATGAGTATTTGACCTCTCTCAAACGATAAAGGTTGCAATGTTGACTCCTCACATTTAATCATCATCACGTTTTCGAACGAATCACGCGACCAAACATGCATCGACATACCTCTTACTGCTATCCATGCTCTACGATTACCCTTATCCTTCGTCGGATCCCATTCTTGATCCTGCAATGCACATGATTGAGAAATCATTTAAATTGGCTTCCTTCAATTCCTTTGCCAAAGTTGCTAAACTCATTGAGCCCCGACACTTGCCCATTGCGCAACTTTGAAGGTCAGTCTGTTGAGTTGATCAAACGATTGCAAATGGCCAAGAGGGGGTGAATTGGCGATTAAAAATTTGAGGGTGAAAATTGGATGAAAGAAAATTTGACACAAGGCAATTTATAATGGTTCAAGTTCCTAAATGAACTCTACATCCACTACTTTAGCTCCCACTAAGGATTTTCAACTAATCCACTATTGATTCTTCCTCTTTTCTTGGATGAGAAGGAAACCTTACAAAACCGATTAAGCTTTCTACCCAAAGCTTAATCCAACACACTCTTTACAATGAAGGAATTTGGTAAACCTTACAAGCACCTCTCAAAGGTTGATGTTTACCCAAATACAATCAAACACTCCCCAAACTCTCAATAAAAATTACAATGAAAACACACTTGAGTTGGGTACAAAGATTTCACTCTAAAAATGAACAAGGTTTAGATTTGAATTCTTTGATGTTGCTTTAAGGCTCAATAGTTGTTGTTGTAGCATTTGAGACTTGTTTTTATACCCTTGCATTGATTTCTAGCCGTTTGGGTGGTTGAGATCATCAATAGAGCCGTTGGACTGCAATTTCCCGCAATAAATGCTCCTCAACAACCTATCGTATCGGTTCGGCTTGTGGGCGTATCGGTACCTGTCTTAAAGAAGAGAAAGTGGTTGTGACTGCAAAACAGGACATATCGATACGCTTGAAGGGCGTATCGGTACGATATTAAGGGGCGTATCGGTACGATATTAAAGGGCGTATCGATACGTTATGTCGTATCGATACAGATTTTTCTCATTGGAATCCTGAATTGGGTTTTGCTAAAAAGCGTATCGGTACGCCACCTTAACGTATCGATACCGTTCAACGGTCATTTAAAATTTTGGATTCCATTAACTAACAAGTCAACGTTTGAATATTAAATGCGAAGATTTTTACAAAGGTCAGCATATCGTATCGATACGGTGACATGTCGTACCGGTACGCTATAGCAAAAGAATAGTTTTATATGAAAACTGTATCGATACGGTCCTAATGCATATAGATACGCTATAGCTTAAAGTCTTGCCCAGTTGAATATTGTATCGATACGGGGTTAGACCGTATCGGTATGCTATGGACGATTAAAATTCCAGTGTTGAAAAACCGTTTCGATACGCATAAGGGTATTGATACGCCTGGGCGTTTTGTTGAAATTTGGCTTGAAAACTCATAAAAATACTTAGTTAAAATCGAACCTTTAAATATGTTTTGACTTGAAATAGTGTTTGGTTCAAAATGGCTTGTCAAATTACGAGTCTTTGACAATAATTAAAAATTTATTGTTTTGCAAATTAGTCCTTAAGGTAAATTGTTTTATCAAAATCAATTTTGGTTTTGCAATCTCCCCCTTTTGATATTACAAAATCAAATATAAATTTTAAATTTTGAAACCTTTGAAGAGCTTACTCCCTCTTAATTTAAGATAGGTTTTCAAAATTAAGTTTCAAATTTTCAAAAATTGGCTCTATATAATACTTCTCCCCCTTTTTGTTAGATCAAACATAAAAGCAAAAGGTAAGGGTAATAGGAACATAATATTATCAAATTCAAATTGCAAACTGAATAATTCAAAGCAACCAATAGTTCATAAACATAAATCCAAACTCAAATCCTAACAACATAAATAAAAGCATATGGTTCTAATAGATAGGTGCATAAACAATAAAAACTAAATGATATGTGACGAAATGCATAACTACTTGTTCCCACCATCATCGTCATCCTCGTCTTCTTCATCTTCATCATCTTGATTCGGTTAAGGCCTCCTAGATTGATTGAGCCAAGCACCATGGAAGGCGGTGAGAGAGGCATCCATGGAATTTTGTTGAAGAGCAACGGCTTTGACTTGATCCTCCAAAGATGTGAAGCGAGTATCAAGGCCCTTGACTCGATCTTCCAATGAGGTGAATCGAGTGTCAATGGCTGCAAACCCGGCTTCCATGTTGTTGAATTTTTCATTAAGGAACGTCAGGAGAGTGTCCATGGAAGATGAAGAAATAGGAGCACCTTGAGAGCCTTGAGGAGCTTG
Source organism: Hibiscus tridactylites (assembly GCA_958450335.1). Taxonomy (NCBI): domain Eukaryota; kingdom Viridiplantae; phylum Streptophyta; class Magnoliopsida; order Malvales; family Malvaceae; genus Hibiscus; species Hibiscus tridactylites. The sequence goes on from OY288282.1 coordinate 56,108,237, forward strand.
TGGAGCTTCAGCTTGAACATCTTGGCGAGGAGCTCGAGGGACACGAACCCATTCATTGTTGACGTAGGCGAAGTGAGCACGGGTGAGGGAACGCTCATCTATGGGTGGGCCAAGGGGTTCGGGATAGTCATGGGTACAATCTATCTTAAGGGAGTGAAAAAAATGACTCAACACCGTAGAATAGTAAAAAGACTTGACTTGATCAATGTGGCAGTATTGAACAAGGTAAACAAGGTCGGCAAACATGATTTGACAAAGATTAGGGCGCTTACCCTCAAGAAAACACATAAGCCAGAAATCGTCAACTTGACGAATAGTTGAGAATTTTCCACATGAGGGACGAAGAAACCATGAAATAATGAGATGAAGAATACGATCTTGGGCACTTAAAACATTTACAGAACCAAGAGGACCATGACCTAAAGAATTCTCATCATCAATCCCGACATTTTCAAAATCAAAAGCATTACAAAGAACATCTTGATCGACTTGAAAAGTTGTGCCCATTAGATGAGACTCGATAGCAACAACATGTTCCCTTTGTTCATCATGAATGCATTTGGCATTTGAAAAGAAAATTATGACCAAATTTCGATATAAAATAAGAGGTAGGTTTAAAAGTTTATAAATTTACATCTTTGAATGAAGGGAAGATATTTAAATTTAAAATGTTTAGAGTTCAAAAATGGGATTGATAAGACACGTTCTTCCCTAAGAGTAAAACCTTGGAGTAGTTTATAACGTGACATGTCCGAAGGGTGTGGAAAACTATTTTGGATTATGTAAGGGAGGTTAGGTTTAGGATTACCCTCATTGTCTTCGATAGGATCGACAAAGGTAGAAGCTAAGTATCTTTTCGCTCTCTTTTTTGGTGCCATAATCCCGAAAACAACAAAACAAATCGAATATGTATGCAATTATCATCTCATTCAATCCAACAATGAATTCCAATAATTCAAGGTATTGACAAATAATTTAATGTTAAAAATATATACAAGTATAAAAGAAAATTTTGGTGAATTTTTTTTCGAAAAAGAATTTATAAAAATATACAATATAAAACTATATTCGAATGAAAAAAATTTGGATTTTGAAATTTTTTTGTTAAAATTTAAAAACCGATATCACATATATATGTTTTGTACAAAAATTAATTGAAAACAGCTAATAAAATCAAACAAAAAGAAAAAAGAAAAAATGAAAAAAGTTTATACCTTGAGTTATGAGAATGGATGAATGGGGTGATGAGGATGCACAAGATTACTAACAAAGTTTGGCTTTGATGTGTTGATGAAAAATCCTCAATTAATTTGAAGTTTGATGTGAAAAATTTCAGAGATTGAGGGGGTTTTTATAGGTATTTGCGACTAGGGTTTTTAGATAAAAAGAGGGGAAGTTTTGTGTAAAAGTGATTTCTCATTTAAGAGCGTGATTTTAACTTTTCGTCGATACCGTATCGGTACGCTTGTAGAGCGTATCGGTACGCCTTACCCTAATTTTAAATTTGATTTTAATATCGTACCGATACGTGTGTAGAGCGTATCGATACACCTTACCCTAATTTTAAATTTGATTTTAATATCGTATCGATACGCGTGACCGTATCGATATAATTTGACATGTATCACTTCCCTTGACGAACCCGTATCGGTACGCTTTTAGCCGTATCGATACGCCTTTACCAGATAGTGCAATTTTGACAGTTTCAAGTCTAAAAATCCAACTTTAAACGTCCCTAAATGCATGTGAATGACATATGGACAAGATTTAATGGCTAAAATTAATGTATACTCCCCCTAGCAATATGCATAGAAGCAAAATGAGGCCAATTAACATAAGTATGGATAGCAACCAATTTCAAGCAAAATTTTTGACCATTTGGGACCTATAAGGGTCAAGAAAGGCTAGTTAAACCTAACTCTCTCCTAAGGGTCTAAAAACGCTCTTTATCTAAAGGTTTGATAAATATATCCGCTAATTGGTTCAAGGTATCAACATATTCTAGAACAACATCATTTTTCAAAACATGGTCTCTAATAAAATGATGTATAATTTCTATATGTTTGGTTCTAGAGTGTTGGATGAGATTCTTAGTGAGACAAATGACACTAGTGTTGTCACACTTAAGAGGTATGTCATCTACTTGAACACCATAATCTAAGAGTTGTTGCTTCATCCAAAGGATTTGATCACAACAACTCCCTAAGGATATGTACTCTGCTTCGGTGGTAGATAAGGCTATACTACGTTGTTTCTTAGAGAACCAAGATACGAGCATACTACCTAAGAATTGACATGTTTTGGAGGTACTTTTCCTATCTATCTTGCATCCCCCATAATCCGCGTCCGAATAAGCATGAAGGCTAAAGGAAGAATCCTCAAGATACCAAAGACCTAAGTTAGGTGTGTCTCTAAGGTATCTAAAAATTCTCTGAATGGCTACTAAGTGTGATTCTCTAAGACTAGCTTGGAACCTAGCACAAAAGCAAACACTAAACATAATATCCGGTCTACTTGCGGTAAGGTAAAGCAAAGAACCTATCATAGATTTATAAAGCATAGAATCGACACACTTACCCCCTTCATCTTTGTCAAGCTTTATAGAAGAGCTCATATGAGTGGCTTGAGGCTTTACATTCTCCAAGTCAAACTTCTTGAGCATTTCGTTCACATACTTTGCTTGATTGATGAAGGTGTCATCCTTCCTTTGATTGATTTGGAGCCCCAAAAAGAATGAGAGCTCCCCCATCATGCTTATCTCGAACACACATTAGCTAGAAAATTCTTTGCAGTAACACTCATTAGTAGAACCAAAAATAATATCATCAACATAAATTTACACCACTAAGATGTCATTACAATATCTTTTTATGAAAAGTGTAGTGTCCACCTTACCTTTTTCAAACCCTTTTTCAATCAAAAAGTTTGAAAGCCTTTCATACCAAGCTCTAGGAGCTTATTTTAAAACCATAAAGAGCCTTGGCTAATTTAAAAACATGATTTGGAAATTTAGGATCCTCAAAATCTAGTGGTTGTTCAACATACACTTCCTCATTTATAAAACCATTTAAAAAAAAACACCTTTTACATCCATTTGAAAAAGCTTGAAATCATGGTAATATGCAAATGCTAGAAGCATCCTAATAGCTTCCATTCAAGCTACGAGTGTATATGTTTCATCAAAATCAATTCCCTTTTCTTGAGTGTAACCTTGAGCAACAAGCCTAGCCTTGTTTCTCACTATGTTACCACTCTTATCTAGTTTATTCCTAAAGACCCATTTAGTTCCTATAGTAGATTGATTACTAGGCCTTTCAACTAATGCCATACTTTACTTCTCTCAAATTTATTAAGTTCTTCTTGCATGGCCAAAATCCAAAAAATCATCTTTTAATGCTTTTTTGATATTTTTAGGCTCAATGCATGAAAGAAATGCAACATGATTCATTAATTTGAGAGAGGATCTAGTAGTTACCTCCTTGGATGGATTGCCCAAGATTTCACCACCTTTGACATAGTTGAACTCCCTTGGGTATGTCACCTCCTTTTCCTCAAGAGCCAAGTCCTTCAAGGCTTCAAGAGGTGGATCTTGTGCATCTTCTTCTTTGGTTGGAATCCCATCCACCTTTGATGTTTGTCCTCCATCAATGCCTTCAATGATCCCTACATCATCATCATCACAAGAATCCTTCCTCGGAAGGAGGTTATCATCGAAAACAACATGTATAGACTCTTCTACTACTAAATTTCTCCTATTAAATACACGATAGCTTTAGAGTTTAAAGAATATCCTAAGAAAATAGTTTCATCACTTTTCGCATCAAATTTACCTAAGTTGTCTTTACCATTGTTTAAAACAAAACACTTGCAACCAAATGGATGTAAATAGCTAATGTTAGGCTTCTTAGATTTTAAAATCTCATATGGTGTTTTCTTCAAAACAGGACTAATCATTACTTGATTTATGATGTAGCAAGCGGTATTTGTGGCTTCCGCCCAAATATATTTAGGTAAATTATTTTCACAAAGCATGGTTCTAGCCATTTCTTCTAAAGTTTGATTTTCCTATCAACTACCCCATTTTGTTGAGGAGTGCGAGGTGCGGAAAAATTATGGCAAATCCCATTTTCATTTAAAAACTCTTCGAAACCCAAATTTTGAAACTCGGATCCATGATCACTTCTAATGTGAGTGATTTAAAGCTCGAGATCATTTTGAGTTATTTTTGAAAATGTGATGAATTTTTCTAAAGCCTCATCTTTTGTACTTAAGAATAGAACCCAAGTAAACCTAGAATAGTCATCAAAAAGCACAAAAGCATATGATTTACCACCGAAGCTCATAGTCCTAATTGACCCAAAAAGATCCATATGAATCAATTGTAAGCATCTACTAGTAGAAACATCATTAATGGATTTAAATGAGGTTCTATGTTGTTTACCCTTAGAACATGCATCACATATTTTATCATTAGAGAACTTAAGTTTGGGTAAACCTCTAACTAAATTAAGGGAAACTAATTTCTCTAAAACACTCATGCTAGGATGTCCTAATTTTCTATGCCAAAGTCATGGGTCATGTTCATCATATGCAACTAAACATGCATGAGATGTGTGAATGTCATCTAAATGCATCATATAGATATTGCCTATCCTATTCCCTATGAGCATCAATTGATTTGTTTTAATGTTCATTATTTTTGCAACCATTTTTATCAAAGAGAACATTAAAATCTTTATCACATAATTGACTAATGCTCAATAAATTATGCTTAAGGTCATTGACATATAAGACATTTTCAATGAATATGGAAGAGTGGTTACCAATGGAGCCAATGCCCTCAATATAGCCTTTGGAGTTGTCACCAAATGTCACTACTCCACCATGCTTTGGCTTGAGCTCCTTGAATCTACTCTTGTCTCTGGTCATATGTCTTGAGCATCCACTATCAAGGTACCATGTGTTTTGACTTGAAGCTTTGTCCTTGTAGCAATGCTCCCCTAACAAACAAAGAAATTAGGCTTTGGTTTTTGGTACCCAAATCATTTTGGGTTCATGTGTGTTATCTTCCAAAACCTTGGTTCCCTTAGGAATCCAAAGAGACATAGTATCAAAATTCTTAGAAGTTACTAGTTCCTTAGGAACCCAAACACTCCTAATTCTTTTATTTTTAGATTGCTTTGAAAATTTTCTTTGTTTAGGAGAATTTCCTTTCTCAAAATTATTTCTCCCAATAGTAATAGAGGTTTTAAGATTATCCACCTCCTTGGTGTGATAATTTTGAAAATCAGAAAGAAGTTTTTCTAAATCAACATTTTTCTTTTTGAGATCATTTGAAAGATTAATCAAATATAAAAACCTTCTTTTCCAATTACGAATTGGTTTTTGAAAGAGACTCATTTTGATTTTTCAAATCGGAAATGTTTTTCTTATTTTTCAAAGTAGACTCTTTGTACTTTTCAACCAACTCATCATAAACATCTTGTAACTCATCATAAGCATCATATAATTCATTGTAAGTAAAAGATGATGAGTTAGGGTTTACCATTGGTTCCTCCTCAAATGCCATGAGACAAAGGTTGGCCACTTTCTACTCCTCTTTGGATGACTCCTCGTCACTCCAAGTTGTCACTTGAGCTTTGAGCTTGTTCTTCTTCCCAAAGCTTTTCTTTCTCAATTGAGGGCACTCGGATCAGATATGGATAGTCTTCTTGCACTCATAGCAAGTGATTTGGTCCTTCTCTTCTCCTTTACTTATATTCTTGAAGTCCACCTTTCTATTGAATTTTCTTTCCTAGTTGGACTTCATGAATCGTGTGAATCTTTTGGCCAACTCTTCATCTTCCTCTTCACTCGAATCGCTATCGTTGTATGAAGCTTTATGTGCGATTCCAATCTTCTTCTTCTCAACCTCCTTCTTCTCAACTTTCTTCTCTTCTTTCTTCTTCTTTTCTTCCCTTCCCTGTTTCATGATCTCATGAGTGAGTAGATCCAACAATGACATCAAGCTTGAGAGTTTTCAAATCTCTAGCTTCGATGACGGTCGTTCTTTTTCCATCCCCAGATTTCGAAATAGAATATAGAAATTTCCTAACTAGCTTGTCTTCGGGGATGACTTCACTGAATTCTTTACTCCGTTGACAATGACCGAGAACCGATCAAACATCTTGGAGACGCTTTCATTGGGATCCATCTTGAAATTCTCATAGCTTAAATTGAACAGCCTAATCTTTACCTCTTTAACATCGCTAGTTCCCTCATATGTCATCTTGAGGGTATCCCAAACTTTCTTGGCGCTTTCGATGGAAGACATCTTTGAACAGATATCGAGACCGAGAGCACATAAGATCATATGCAAGGCTTTATCATTGACTTGCAACCGTTTTCTATCTTCATCGGTCATCTCGGCTTTGACCTTTGGGACTAATCTTTCTTCACCATCTGTCTCCATAGGAATGCTTGGTCTGTCTTCTACAACGTCCCATACCATGTAGTCATTAGATTTGATGAAGAGATGCATCCGATTCTTCTAATATGGGTAGTTATATTCATTGAAGAATGGTGGTTTGGTGGTGGATTGAGACTCATAGAGGTTGGGGCCGGAGGTGGATGCCATTTCTTGAAGTTGTTGTTGATTAAACTCTCCTAGAATCGACTCAGGAGAGTTATAATCCTTCCAATGAGTGTAGCTCTAATACAAATTGTTGAGTTGACCAAACGATTGCAAATGGACAAGAGGGGGTGAATTGGTGATTAAAAATTTAAGGGTGGAAATTGGATAAAAGAAAAATTGACACAAGGCAATTTATAGTGGTTCAAGTTCCTGAATGAACTCTACATCCACTACCTTAGCTCCCACTAAGGATTTTCAACCAATCCACTATTGATTCTTCTCATTTTCTTGGATGAGGAGGAAACCTTACAAAACATATTAAGCTTTCTACCCAAAGCTTAATCCAACACACTCTTTACAATGAAGGAATTTGGTAAACCTTAAAAGTACCTCTCAAAGGTTGATGTTTACCTAAATACAATCAAACACTCCCCAAACTCTCAATAAAAATTACAATGAAAACACACTTGAGTTGCGTACAAAGATTTCACTCTAAAATGAACAAGGTTTGGATTTGAATACTTTGATATTGCTCTAAGGCTAAATAGTTGTTGTTGTAGCATTTGAGACTTGTTTTTATACCATTGCATTGATTTCTAGCAGTTAGGGTGGTTGAGATCATCAATAGAGCCTCTGGGCTGCAATTTTCCGCAATAAATGATCCTCAACAACCTACCGTATCGGTACGGCTCGTGGGCGTATCGGTACTTGTCTCAAATAAGTGACTGAAAAACAGGGCGTATCGGTATGATATTAAAGGGCGTATCGATACAGATTTTGCTCACTGGAATCTTGAATTGGGTTTTGCTAAAAAGCGTATCGGTACGCTACCTTAGCGTATCAATACCGTTCAACGGTCATTTAAAATTTTAGATTCCAATAACTTACAAGCCAACGTTTGATATTAAATGCGAAGATTTTTGCAAAGGTCAGCATATCGTATCGATACAGTGACATGCCTTATCGGTACGATATAGAAAAAGAATAGTTTTATATGAAAACTGTATCAATATGGTCTCGATGCGTATCGATATGCTATAACTTAAAGTCTTGCCAGATGAATATCGTATCGATACGGGGTTAGACCGTATCGGTACGCTATGGATAATTAAAATTCCAGTGTTGAAAAACCGTATCGATACGCATAAGAGTATCGATACTCCTGGTGTTTTGTTGAAATTTGGCTTGAAAACTCATGAAAAGACTTAGTTAAAATCGAACCTTTAAATATGTTTTGACTTGAAATAGCGTTTGGTTCAAAATGGCTTGTCAAATTGTGAGTCTTTGAAAATACTTAAAAATTTATTGTTTTGCAATTTAGTCCTTAAGGTAAATTGTTATATGAAAATCAATTTTTGTTTTACATAGTCACCTTACTATCGTCTATCACCCCTTGCACTCTAATTCGTTGTTGTATTTCCTTATGTGTCCACACACTCACCTTATCTTGAGGCACTACATCCCCTTTTCGTCGCCAATTCCAAGATATTTTGATTATTTGAGCAAACAAAACTAAAATCTTAGATCCAAATAGCCAAAAACCGTGTAATCGTTCGATCACTCTCTGTGCCTCTATCTCGATATTCATCGGAACAAACCCAAAGTGCGAACCATCTCTCGCTCTTTTACTCGATATAAAACATCAACAACCTTTCTATGGCGATCAAACACTTTCCATAATCCCTTCCAATGCAATCTTTTTGAAAGATTCGCCACAAAAAGAGTCCACCCTTGTCGATGAACGTTCTCCATCAATTGAAAAGAAAGATTTCTATATGTATTTCACATAACTAATCCGAGATTTGCTATTAGAAAACAAAATAGCATTCAATGGACCAATGATACATCATATTGAAGGGTGAAGATGTTCCACCAATATACTTGAAATTTTGTTCTCCACTGATTAGAATGAACCGCGCGGTGGCGATTCCCCCATTGTTCTCCACGCTCTCTCTATTTTGATTCAGAAAAAAATCCTGATGGCAATGAGCTCCTGAATCATAGAAATGAAATAACTTAATATAAAATCTAACTAGTGTATTGAATTCTAAGAATTAGTATATACATGGCATACGAATAAGTCCTCCAAATATGTGGGAAAGTTGAAAAAAATATACTCATGTCTAGTCCGAGTCACATTTTCTGGGGTTGCTTAACCAAATAGTTAAACTAAGGTATAGGCTAATAGGTTGTCTCAGTTACTTGCCTTTGGTGGAGGACCACGGAAATGTGTATGAGACATGTTTGCATCTTTTGAGGAATTTTTATGGAAAGATATAATGTATTCAGTCAGTACTTAGTATCAAAACTTGAAAGTTGTTAACTTGTGTATTGGGTTCCATACTTATTTGTTCTAGTTGAAACATAAAAAATTTCAGACACTAGTGATTAGTATTGTAAAACCTGAAGAAGAGTTACTTTGATCTACAGGATGTTGTAGCAGTTGCAATGCATGTCCGGTAATTTTAACTTTCAATTGGCGCTTGGAGCCCCTCCAGTAAGCAAACATTTGAAAGGTTTTAGACTTCATACTCAGTGAGAGAATGAGGGAAAGGATTGACAGATTGAAGAAGAGAGACGGTACTCTCACAAATATTATTAATGAAACCTTGTAATATCTCAAAGAGACCAAGGCAGTATTTATACAATAGAAGTGTATGAGTAAGCTTGATAACGGTATTCTAAAAAAACTAACCATACTAACAACCTACCTAACCGTCTCAGCTAACTCATATACACTTAGCATATTATGTACATTCATAATACTACCTATAACATTCCCTATACTTTTCTAATCTTAAAGACCTGATGAAACCACAGGCCAGCAAGAACCACAGAACAAAACCATCACCCTGCAACAAGAAGAAAGCACAAAGAGGAAAGTAACAACAGTAAAAAGGTAATGAAAACACAGTAACCTTAGAGATGAACAGGTAACTGAACAACTGATAAATGAGCACGAAACCGACAGAAAGAAGAAGCAGACAAAGGCTTTGTCAGAATGTCAGCTATCTGCTCAGAAGAAGGAATTTCATTTACTGTGAGTTTCCTTGTAGCCACTTGTTCACGAACAAAATAAAGGTCAAGTTCAACATGTTTAAACTTGGAATGTAAGACATGGTTAGCAGAAACAGCAACCGCACTAGAGTTATCACACCATAGTGTAGACGGCCCATCAGGCACAACAGACAACTCCCTTAGAAGAGACTCAAGCCACAAAATTTTAGACGTAGCACACACAACACCACGATACTCTGCCTCAGTCGTAGATTGAGACACAACAGACTGTTTCTTAGAGCCCCAAGACACAGGATTCCCTCCAAAAAACACAACAAATCCCGTCGTAGAACGACGATCATCAACATCCGATCCCAGTTAGCATCAGCAAACGCAGTAATAGACAACCATGATGCTGTAGTAAACCTTAAGCCAAAATCAACAGTACCCTGGAGATATTTAAGGATTCACTTAACAACGTGAAAATGAGTGTCTAACGGAGTATGCATGAACTGACACACCCTATTGACTGCAAAAGCAATTTCAGGACGAGTAATAACAATATACTGAAGAGCTCCTACAATACTTCTGTATTTAGTAACATTGTCAATGGGACTCCCTGAAGCAGAGGAAAGATGAGAGTTGGAGACCATCAGTGTAGTTGACCCATTGGCTTTATCCAGACCACATTTACACAACAGATCACGAATATATTTCTGTTGACTTAACACAAGACCATTCTGAATATAAGACACTTCAATGCCTAGAAAATAGGACAACCGACCTAAATCCTTTAACGAGAATGTTTTGTGCAAATTATCAATAACCAATTGAACAGCATCACTATCATTTCCAGTCAAGATAATATCATCAACATAAACCAAGAGATATAACATGCTATTACCAAACCGACGCACAAAGAGAGAGGAATCTGACCTAAACATAACAAAACCTGCAGAGACCAAGTATGCCTTAAGTTTTTCGAACCACGCACACGGAGCCTGCTTTAACCCATATATGGCCTTATTCAATTTATAGACCATAACAGACTTATCCTCTTGTTCATAACCCGGCGGTTGAGACATATAAACATCCTTAGCCAAACCACCATTCAAAAAAGCATTATTTACATCGATTTGTCGCAAAACCCACTGCCTCGTAACAGCAAGAGATAGAATAGTACGAACCGTAACCGGCTTCACTACGGGACTGAAAGTCTCATGGTAGTCACACCCTGCATGCTGCAAAAAACCCTTAGCAACCAATCTCGCTTTAAACCGAGAGACCAAGCCATCAGGATTACGCTTAACCTTGAATATCCATTTGCATTGAACTGCTCTCCGATTTGGTGGAAGAGCAACAACCGTCCAAGTATTATTACGCACTAACGCATCATATTCTTCCTGAGCAGCCCACCGCCAATGTTCACTCTTCATTACCTCCTTGATGTTCTGCGATTCAACCAAAGTAGTCGAGAACTCCGGCACACTCATATGATAAACTTTGGGTTTGCGAATCCCATCTTTGACACGTGTCACCATGGGATGGGTGTTGATAGGAACTACAGGCGCTGAGAAATCCCGTCGATCAGACCCAGAACAAGTCGCAGCCGACTGACCCGCCAGAGAATCTACGATGGGAGAATCAAGATCGGCCAAGAGAACAGGAACACCAAGGGATGACTGAGGAAGCTTAGCGGAGACAGAATCTTCAATCGGTGGGGAAGACAAGGCCACGGCTAGACCACCACGCTCCGAACTACCAGAAGACGGAAGGCCATAACCCACAGACAACTGTGGAGAAGAAGACAGCGGCGGAGTGGTGTCAGGTGAAAAAACCCTAGGAGAAGATGGAGGGCGCAAATTATTTTCATCAGACCCCTCAACTGAATTAGGCTCATTAAAACCACATGGATGCGCATTTGGGCTGACCCGCTGCGAGAAGGATGAATGATCCATACATGGAAAACCCAGAACCGAATATGATCTATTAGTAGGCAGGCCTGGAGAAGAGGACGCAGATTGGGCCGCAACTTCTTGGTCTTGAACATATTCAACCGGACCAGAAACATGTATAGTCTCTCCTTGTCTAGGTAACGAGCCAAAACAAGGCTGTGGATGTGGACTTGAAACTGGATCAACCGCAACAGAACCACACACGTCCAGGCATAGGCCTGGACTAGCTGCAGCTGATACGTGAGCCTGCTGAGGAGGATCCAATGAAGTCGCAATCAACGGGCCTGGAGTAGTAGCAACATCAAGAATCAACGAACCTGGAACAGCTGCACTACGAGGAACCGACGGGCCTGAAGCAACCGCAACATTAGGGGACGAACACAGAGGTGGGCCCGCGTCTCGTGAAGAACCTGGACCAGATAGCGGGCCTACATTAGGCAGGCTTTGAGAATTCAAATGAGGTGAGTTTACAAGAGCACCACGATACTGATCCTGGGAGCCAGCCTTCAACGGTGAGACAATAACTAGTGGAAAATCACCTGAAACGGAGGAGCTTTCTTGAGATAAATCAGATGTAGTTGAAGACGACGAATCTAACCATGGAAAAACCGACTCATCAAAAATAACATGCCGAGAAATGATCACCTTCCCATTGGAATCAAGACATTTATACCCCTTGTGACGAGGACTAAACCCCAAGAAAACACATTGTTGAGTCCTAAACTCAAACTTATGTTGATTAAAAGGCCGAAGGAGCGGATAACACGCACAACCAAAAACTCGAAGAGAACAATAATCCGGTTGTTGTTTATACAGAATTTCAAAAGGAGATCGATTTTGCAACACAACTGTAGGTAAGCGATTGATCAAATAAATCGCAGTGATAAAAGCATGACTCCAAAACTTAAGAGACAATCCTGCTTGAGCTAACAAAGTAAGACCCATATCGACAATGTGATGATGCTTACTCTCAGCTTTACCATTCTGTTCCGAGGTGCTCGAACACGACACACGATGTAAAATCCCATTCTGAGTTAACCATTCTGTTAATGCTTGATATTCACCACCACCACCGGTTTGTAACGCTTTAATCTTCACCCCAAATTGAACATCAATCATTTTATGAAAATTAAGAAAAACAACTGAAAACATCAGATTTGCGTTTTATGAGATATAACCATGTAAAACGACTATATACATCAATGAAAGTCACATAGTAGGACATGCCATCAGAAGCAATATGTGCTGGTCCCCACACATCGGATACAACCAATTGAAAAGGAAAATCATACACTGTATGAGACAAGTCAAACGACAATTTGTGTGCCTTTCCTTGCAAGCAAGGAGAACAAACCGAAGGCAAAGTATTATTAGCAACAACAATTTTGCATGAATCTAAAGCTACTTTAAGAGTCGTCAAGAACGGATGTCCAAGACGTTAATGCCACACCACCAAAGGCAAACGAGCAACAGTGGCACTGCAAGCTTCAGGACATGAGGCATTCGAGAAAGCAGACCACGGCCTGGCATTATTACGAGCAGAAGAATGTGAACAAATTTCGTACAACCCCTCAGGAGTGAGCTTCCCTTCCAGCAAAATGGTTGATGTCTGAACATCCTTGACAAAACATTTGTGAGGGTGAAACTCAAAATACACATTATTATCACGTGCAAATTGTGACACGGATAATAGATTTCACTTAATATCTGGGACACATAACAAATTACGCAATCGTAAAGAAGTATTATTTATCAAAAACACACCAGACCCAACATGTGTGATTTCAACCTCATCACCATTACCCATAAGCAACGACCTCATACCTGAATAAGAAGAATCAGTCTACAAATTGACTCGATCATTTGTTATATGATGAGTGGCACTGGAGTCGGGACACCATACAACATCATGAGTGCCTTGCACATTAGGAGCATCAGTCGAATTCCCAGGAAAGGAAGTGTTAGCATCAAAAACTGCAGGATTAAACGAGGGAGCTGAAGGTATCGAGGAGTGAACCAGATTAGTATGTTGTATACCACCATAAACTGGATGAGAGAAAGCAGACCCAGGCAAATTATTCTGAGAGGCAACAAAGGAAGAGTTTGCTGGAGGAAAACCATATCCTGGAGGAACAAAAGGAGAAGAATATAACTAGGAAAATGCATAGGAGAATAAAAACCAGATTGAGGAGCAGAAATCATATGAGAATAGGCTTGAGCAAGTGGAGGAGAGAAGTTTTGAGTAGCAGTAGAGGACACATTATTCGAGATACCAGAATTGTTGCTACGGGAGTAAGAAGGACTGCCCTTGACACCACCACCACCAGCTGCATTCCCAGGATACCCTTGATCAAACCTATACCAGCACTTTTGAGCAAGATGCCCAAATCGCTCACAAATCTGACACTGAGGTCTGTTTGAATTGGATCTACCACGACCTCTTCCTCGATACGACGTACCACCGCGTTGACTCGGAGAGAGAGTGTGCGAGTTCAACACTGAAGTTTGTTCCTCACTGAAGGAAGACAGATTATCCAAACCATCTGATTTACAATCTTGTGAAACAACAACATTAGCCTGAATAGAGTAATCACCAGAAACAAACTCTTTTTGTCTCATTTCACAATCAATCAACATTTTAGTCAAGGTTTCAAGAGACAAAGATTCCCTGGAAGCAATAGCCATAACCGACTCAAATTCAGCACTGAGCCCAGCAAGAATCATGCTCACCTGTTCTTGTTCTGTCACCACATTTCCTGAACCATTTAGGGTATCACAGATCAATTTGATCTTTGCAAGAAACTCTGTGACTGACATTCCACGCTTCTTTTGCGAATGGAGACTATGTCTCAGGGAAGAAACTTTCGCAGTCGATCGAGCTGCAAAGAGTCTGGAAAGGGAATTCCAGATAGCACGAGCAGTGCGAAGTCCAGTCAAGTGAGGGAGAACATCGGAGCTAACCGTAGACATTAACCATGAAGCAAGTAGTTTATCTTGTTTCAAATAAGCTAGAAACAAAGAATTATCAACGGTTTGCCCAGCATCATTCACAACAGTTTTATCAGGAGGTTTATGATCTGAAATAAAGTCTAACAAACCATATCCCTCAATAATCAGCAAAACCTGATATTTCCACAAGACATAACTATGTTCAGTAAGCTTCATCATGTCAAGTTTCGGTAGTTGCTGAGGAGTAAAAGCAGTGGAAGACACTATAGGAGTAGAACAAGAGCCTCTCGGGTCAATGTCCGAGGTAGCCGAGTCACCAGCCATTTACCAAACACAAAATCCTTCACAGGCAAATTATCAAACAGATAGAAGGCACCACAACAGATACAAGACGTCTCACAAACAATAAGTCGAACACAACATATGCACCAGTGTAGACAAACAAAGAACCAATCACCATAGCAAGACACAACAACCAAACGATGCAAGCACAACGAAAAAGAAACAAAAACCGTAGAACAGAAATCCAGAAACACAACAAGGCAGATTATCAAATCTCAGTGTAAAAAACAACAGTGAGAGAGGAAATCCTGATTAAAGACATCAACAGGCCACTAATCTGTTCTCCTTCAATTTTCTTAGAACAGAAATACTTGCGATCCTTAATGATAATCTTGAAATTAAACCAGAAATCCTCTGTAGATTCAGTAAGAATGAGTACATAAATCTTACCAGACCTAATCAAGGAATGGCGTGATTATTAAGTCACCTACTCAACCAAGGAAGATAATTTGCGTTGTGCGTCGAGAAAGCAGCAGCGGAAAGCGAAAAAACAAGAAATCTCTAGAACCTCAGAAGCGAATGATACCATGAAAGGTTTTAGACTTCATACTCAGTGAGAGAATGAGGGGAAGGATTGACAGATTGAAGAAGAGAGACGGTACTCTCACAAATATTATTAATGAAACCTTGTAATATCTCAAAGAGACCAAGGTAGTATTTATACAATAGAAGTGTATGAGTAAGCTTGATAACGGTATTCTAAACAAACTAACCATACTAACAACCTACCTAACCGTCTCAGCTAACTCATATACACTTAACATATTATGTACATTCATAATACTACCTATAACATGTAGGGGCTGAAGATGGAAGCATCTGCCCGGGTCTCGGAAGCAAAGACCCAACTTGGAGGGAAAGGTGAAGTTTCTCAAGCTCATTCATAAGTAGGACAACTTGCTGCATTTCATTACACAATGTATATGCATCAAGCAGAAGTAAAATTGATAAGACATAACTATTGGGAGAAAATTCGTAAATATTTTCGTATACTTCCCTTCAACTAGTTGTTTAATGCAATCAAAACAAGTGATTGCTTGGTGTTTGTTTTTGTTGCAAATCAAAAGAATTTATTGGTGTTTAAGTTGGGTTTACATAACCATTGGGAGAAAATTGGTAAATATTTTAGTATAATTTT
The DNA here is from genome assembly GCA_958450335.1 of Hibiscus tridactylites. Lineage (NCBI taxonomy): Eukaryota > Viridiplantae > Streptophyta > Magnoliopsida > Malvales > Malvaceae > Hibiscus > Hibiscus tridactylites. The sequence continues at coordinate 56,124,231 of OY288282.1, forward strand.
GTTGTACTGGAATTAGTAAAAGAAATGAAGCTTTGAGCTAAATAATGTAGGTCTTTGCAAGTTAACTGGTATCAGAAACCAAGACGACATTTATGGTTACATACGGGTATTTTGTTCGACATATGTAAGCTAATTTTGTTTTGCCTTTTTTTTCGTTTTTGTACTTCTTTTTCATATATTTTGGAGGATATTACTTCTATGTCAATAATTGAATACCTGTCGAATATTATCAATCAAAAACAAATATTTGTCAGGTAATGTGGTTTGAATAGACCTGGCAAACTTGACTCGAAACTCGAACCGAGACTCGAAATCGACCCAGATAGGATGACTCTAATCTGACCCGAAACCTAAAAGTCGAAACAAACCGAATCAAAACGAAACCGGCCCGAATTTTAGTTGACCTAAAACTGGACTCGAACCGATTTTCTACCGAACTGAATGGACCTGAACCGATTTTCAACGGAACCGAATAGACCCGAACCGATTTTATCTGAACCAAAAGCAACCCGAAATAAAGAAAATATATTAAAGTAATGAAAGAAATATAGGATGTGAACTGTCGCACAACTCACGAAAAAGCAAAATATACATGCTATATAAAGTGATATATAAGGTGTCAAAACCTAATTCGGCCTGAAAATCCAATTGAAACCGGTCGATCTCATATTAACCCGATATTAACTCGACCCAAAATTAAACGGCTCAATACTAACCGAACCGAAAGTCAACCGAGCCAATTCGATACCCGAACTAAAACCGAACGTCTGAGCCACCTCTAGATTTGAAATGGATAACCTGAGAAAATTAAGGGTTTAAATAATTAGTAGTGCAGACCCTTATGTACTTCAAGCCATACCTCAAAACACAAGTTACTTTATTTTGCTCCTATTTTGGAGTCCCTTGTTTTCGAGGTATGTGTTGACACTTAGATACAATAATTCGATTGATTCAAGTACAAATTAATCATGACAATTATTTCCTTTTATATATCTTCTAATGGCCTTATGTCTATCAAAAATCGAATTGTTAATCTAATCATTTTTAACTTACATCTTACGAAGTTATTAATTATTCATTCGACTTGCAGACAGATGTTAGTAATGTTGCTGTTTTTTTCTTTGTTTTATAGGAACTTTCACATTTCCATGGAAATACAATGAAACCACCAAAGCCAGTGCCAATGCCCCATAAAAAAATCATGTATAGATTAGATTGAGGAGCTTACGAACTAAACAGAAATAATATCTTCGTCGATACTATACTAATAATATCTGTGTACAACTCTTGGCTTGTGCATGTGTGATTGTGAGGAGCATTTCAAATAAAAGCCGTTGACAAAAGGTTAACAAAATAGAACATGTATTAGAAAGACATAACTTGACCTTTGATTGAACTCCTGGGTAAACTCAATAATAGTTTGGTGACCTTCAATTTTTCTTCAGCCTCCAAATCTTTATACGAAGATACCGTGAGTTTCTCAAGAAGTGTTGCATTGTTGAGGATGTAAGTAACCATTTTAGAAAGAGAGCTCTCATCATCAAAATCTAACACTTTACACTCTTTGAGCTGATATACAAGTATACAACACATGAAGCCACTTTTTCCATTGGAAGCGACACCTAAGCCCACCAAAGAACAAAACAAATAACAAGCTTTAATTTCAAACAGACATTATATCAATATATTTGTCGATATATACATATATGCTTGTGTGTGTACTGTGTACCTTGTCTGAAACACCATGCATTACAAGAGTTTGTAGATTGGGCAAGAATTCAAGAAACTCGAGAAGCTCCTTTCCTTTCAAAACCCACCACCTTTCAATAATTTCAAGGTGATGCAGGCTTTGAAATGCTGCGAAACGTTTGTGGGACAAAAGTGGAAGCTGCACATGAAAGTTATATTGGTCAAATAAGAGATTAATAAAAACTTAAACAGCATCGATACTTGTTGAGAGATTGAAAGAGGATTTTTATTTATGATATATATCCAATTACAATCTACAATCTGGTATTTATATACAAAAAACAATACAGCTAACTAATAAGAAAACTAATTAACTGCTAAGCTAACAACATAACAACCTCATAACTAATTTCAACACTCCCCCTCAAGTTGGAGGTTTAAACACATTTTTAATCCCCAACTTGCCTAGTAAATAGTTATGTTGTTGTACTCTCAAGGCTTTGGTCATCATATCTGCAATTTGCTCTCCAGTAGCAATGTATTCAGTTTGCAGCAAACCTTCTTGAATCTTCTCTCTTACAAAATGGCAATGTATCTCTATGTGTTTCGTACGTTCATGAAACACAGGATTTGCAGCAATTTGAATAGCTGCTTTGTTGTCACAAAAAACTGTCACTAGTTCTTTGTTGTTTACTTCAAATTCATTCAGCAACCCTTTCAACCATATAATTTCTGCAGTTGTCATCGCCATACTCCTATACTCTGCTTCTGCAGATGACCTTGCAACAGTACTCTGTTTCTTGGATTTCCAGGATACTAACGAACCTCCAATTTTAATGAAGAAACCAGTGACTGATCTTCTGGACATTGGGCATGAAGCCCAATCCGAGTCACAAAACGCCTCTATTTTACAGTTATCAGAGGCCTTCAAGAAAATTCCCTGCCCTGGACTTCTCTTAATATATCGTACTACTCTCATTGCTGCTGTTAAGTGAGATTCTTTTGGGCTCTGCATGAACTGACTAAGATGATGAACTGCAAAGGTAATGTCTGGCCTTGTGTGTGTTAAGTAAATCAACTTCCCTATTAATCGTTGATAAACTGATTTATCTTGTATTAACTCGTCAGTTATTGCACAAGATGCTCCTTCATCAAACTCAGGTGTTGTAAGCTTGAAATTCTGCTCTAATGGTGATGCAACTGGCTTCGCACCTCCTAGGCCTGTGCTTTCAATAAGCTCAAGAGCATACTTTCTTTGACTAACCACTATACCTTGTGAAGATCTCAAGATTTCTAGCCCAAGGAAATACTTCAACTCTCCAAGATCCTTCATCTTGAAACTGTTATTCAAGAGACTTTTAAGTTCATCAATCATAAAATTATCATTTCCAGTAATCACCAAATCATCCACATAAATAAGTATAACCACCAGCTTTCCTTGTCTCTTCTTAACAAATAAAGAATAGTCATGCTTGCTTTGTTCAAAACCAGCACTTATCAAAGTCTCAGAGAGTCATAAATTCCACTGCCTTGAGGCTTGTTTGAGCCCATACAGTGACTTTTGCAGTCTGCATACCAATTTTTCCCCCTGACTGCAAAAGCCCTCAGGAAGTGTCATGTAGACTTCTTCATTAAGGGAACCTTGCAAGAATGCATTATGGACATCCATTTGATGAAGAGGCCAGTGGAAACTAGCAGCAAGAGTAAGGACAGCTCTGACAGTAACCATCTTCGCAACAGGTGAAAAGGTATCACTATAGTCAATGCCTTCACGTTGTGTGTAGCCCTTAGCTACAAGACGAGCCTTGTAACGCTCAATGTCACCTGAAGTTTTATATTTGATTCGGTATACCCATTTGCATCCAATAGGTACCTTACCAGGAGACAAAGGAACCAATTCCCATGTAGCATTAGACTCCAAGGCCAATATTTCCTCCTTCATGGCTTGAATCCACAAAGGATTTTTAATGGCTTCAGAATAGGTATTAGGTTCAATGGAAGAAAAAGTGGAAGATAAAAAAACTTGAGTGTGAGGAGGTAAATGATGATAAGAAATATAATTGGAAATAGAAAACTGCCCTGAAATATTGGAGGATGAAGAAGATGCAGTAGATGGATGGTAGGATGTAACATAATCATGTAACCAGGCAGGAGGTCTAGACACACGAGAAGGTCTGGTAGAAACAGTTGCTGGTTGAGAAACACTTGCAGGTTGAGAAACAATGGTATGTCTAGACATTGCCAACGAAGGAACTTGACATTGCCAAGTCCTTCAAAAAGCTCAACTAAACCATGCCGATTATAGAGCCTTTCCATCACATAGCTTCCGCGTGCAATGCTGATATCAGCTGTAACAAGAGAAGGCATGTTTCCCATTGAATAGCTTTCTGCTGCGGTGCCAATGTATTTGAAGTAGACAAGACTTGGAACATCAATAACAATGCCAAACTTAACACGATTCCATTTAAAATCTAAAATCAAACTCTTAAGTGAAGGATTTGAGATTTTTAGACACTTCACATATCCCATGCCACAGTTGGAAACGGATAACTCTTAAGGGTAGGCAGACGAACATGAACCGGAACAGTCATTAGATATGGGATTCTTAGTTTCAATCTCACCAGCGTCTTCACAATAAAAACCAGAGCGGCAGACAACACGGGAATCTTGTCGGACTCACAAACAAAATCGAAATCTATGTCCTTAACTCCACGCCAAAGTGCAGCACATATCCATCCACAAATACGTGAAGAATCGACCCCTGATATGTCCATATATCGGAGTCGGAATTGTTCGATCCTTCCCTCTCTATGGACAAACAACATTTTATCCATGAAGTTTTGGAAGCTGTTAACAGTATGCGCAGGAGGAGAACGCTGAAATAAGTGAAAATCAACCTCAAGATTGACCATATAAGAATAGAGATATCGCCATCTGGTGGAGAGAATGGAGGTGGAAACTGCATCTTTCATGGGAAGCGACGATAGGATGAGACTTAGAATGGAATGGGGCAACTTACTGATCCTATCATCATCGTCATGCTTTGCTTTCTCTCCCGTATTGGATGCCATGGAAGTGCACCATTTTAATTCAATCCTTCCCTCATAGCGGAAAAACAACATTTCATCCGTGTTTAGTTCATTAACCGAATAATCAATAAGATTTTTCACAACATTAAATATTATGGACTCACTGTTTTTGTTTTGTGTGTATGATATGGTTACTGGGTGTGTCATATTGTAGATTGCATACTTTGTGAAGCATCTTTCAGAACTGATTTCAGATCTTGTATTGCTTTGCATTACTTTGGATGTTAACAATATTACATTCAGATTTTGTAATAAAAAAAATACCAATAAATTTAAAACAATACATCGAAACATACTAACATACCAATAACCGAGCAAAAATTATATGCTCATCAGTATGGTAATGCTATTCTTATGTATATAAAATAATTAAAGATGTTAGAAAGCCAAAACTTGACAATTAATTGAACACCTGGGTAAATTTAATATTTTTTTAGTGATCTTCAATTCTTCTTCAATCTTCAGGACTTGAGAAGTACATACTGTGAGCTTCTTAAGGACTGTTGCATTCTTGAAGATGTAAGTAATCATTTTAAAAAGAGAGGTCTCATCATCAAAATCCAATACTTTGAACTCCTTGAGCTGATATACAACACACGAAGGCACTTTTTCCACTGGATACGAGACCTAAGCCCAACAAAGGAAAAAAATGTTAGAAGCTTTAATTTTGAGATAAACTATATCAAATACCACAAAACTTAACTTTTAGACGCGTATCAATTATATCACTAAACTAAAAATCGATATTATTTTAGTACTGAACTTTAGTTTAGATTTTAATTTTAATAACTCGGTGATATAATTGAAGTCTAGACTAAAATATATGCTAGAATAGTTTTGTGGTATAATTAATATTAAACTTAAAAATTAAGTAGGATCTGACGTAGTTTACCCGTAATTTTAAACTACATATCAATATATTTGTCAATATATATTTATGTGTACCTGATTTGATGCTGTACATATAACAAGGGATTGTAGATTAGGTGTGAATTCAAGAAATTCGAAAAGCCCCACTCCTTTCCATTTCTTCGTCCTATCAATAATTTCCAGGTGAAGCAGGTTTTGAAATGCAACGTAACGTTTGTGGGAGAAAGATGGAAGCTGCACATAGAAATAAAATTGGTCAAATAAGAGAGCAGAGCAATAAAACTTAAAAAGCATCAATACTGGATAAATAAAAATGGCAACTCGGTTAAGTTAACTCACTGCTTCCGGAAAGATACTCATCTGAAGTGACTTCACATTGCCAATTCCTTGAAAAAGCTCATGTAAACCATACCCACGGGAGTGTGTTTCTCTTACAAAGCCTCCGACAGAAATGTTAATATCAGCTATAACAAGAGAAGGCATGTTTCCCATTGAATAGTTTTTTTCCATGACGGTCATGTATTTGAAGTAGACAAGACACGGAAGATCAAAGGCAATGCCCAACGCAGGGAAGAGTGAACGGCGTTCAGGAGAAAGCAAGTTAACTAAAGTCAAACTCTTAAGTGAAGGATTTGAGATTTTAAGACTCGATATGTTTCGCATGTCACAGCAGGAGATGGATAATTGTTCAAGCACAGGACAGCTTGAAATGAGCCTTTTCACTGAATCATCGTCTTTGAATTTAATACGGCGAAGCTCCAGAGTGTGTAAACCATACCCACGGGAGTGTGTTTCTCTTACAAAGCTCATGTATACCAGCGTCTTGGTGGTAAAAAGCAGAGCAGTAGGCAACACGGGAATGTTCTTAACTCCACGCCAAAGTGCAGCAGATACCCATCCACAAACACGTGAAGCATCGACCCCTGATATGTCTATATATTGGAGTCGGAATTGTTCGATCCTTCCCTCTGTATGTAAAAACAACAGTTTATCCATGAAGTTGGTGAAGCTCTTAACAGTATGGGGAGGACGACGCCGAAACATGTGAAAATCAACATCAAGATTGAGCATTGAGACAAAGAGATATCGCCATCTGGTTGATAGGATGGAGGTAGAAACTGCATCTTTTATGGGAAGCCGACATAGGATGCGACTTAGAACGGAATCGGGCAACTGACTGATCCTATCATCATCCTCATGCTTTGCTTTCTTTCCCGTATTAGATGCCATGAAAGTTCAGATGAAAAGATAAATATCAGTGAATCGTTTTATAATCAAGAGTTTCAAATGAACTAAACCCTAAACCCTAAACCATGAACCCTAAACCCTAAACCCTAAACCCTAAACCCTAAACCCTAAACCCTAAACCCTAAACCCTAAACCCTAAACACTAAACACTAAACACTAAACACTAAACACTAAACACTAAACACTAAACACTAAACACTAAACCAGTGTTATTATAATTTGTTTTCATGAATACATGGAAATGCTTATGTTTCTGATTTCTCCATCCATCCGTATATATATACTCTAAAAAAAGGAATTTACTAGCCTGTTTATAACTGCAGGGCAACAGAAAGCGACGGCCGGAGGGAACCAGAAACCGAAGGACGGAGATCCCGGCCAGAGAGAGACAGACGGCCGGAGAGAGAGTCTTTGTTTTATATTTGGAGATTAGCGTCGGGTTTGGTTTGTTGAATAGAATAGGTATTTATACAGTTTCGCTGTATTACGGAATTAGAAATAGATTTCTGGTAAAAAAAAAAAGATTGAAAACGATACATTTACTCTTGAATTAATTATATATATTCTTTTTAACAATGTAATTTAAATCTTAAATGATAAAAATATTATATTATCATCCGATAATGATAATATAATATTAAAAATACCAATTATTTAATTAAGTTTTTTAGTGAAAAAGGTATGATTATATTAATTAGAAGAAATCATATACTAATTTATTATCACATGTCTTATTGAAAAATTCCTTAACTTAGTCCGAAGAAAAAAAGTATAAGTGATAATAAAATCACATACATGTAGTAACAAAGCTAACACACATAAATTTCAAGGTTGCACACTCATATCCTGCTGGAGTAAAGCAATGATCGTAGACGATGCATTATCAGAGTCCAGAGATGATTGTATCCAAACTGTTCATTGCATCCGCCACTTTGTTTTCATTTCTCAAAACATGCTGCAAACGAACCGTCCAAGGACGATCGAAGCACAAGAGTCTAAAGTACGGGATCCAATCCTCAGAATTTGCAACGCCTCCAAGTTACCCATTTTAAGAATTATTTGCCGATATCCCTCATTCGAAGCACACACAAGGCCAACATAAGCTCCTAGAGTTCAGATTCAACCACTGAGCAAATCCCAATGAACTACCAAAACTTTTCAACCAATTACATGTATGATCTCGGATAAGGTCCCCGGCCCCGCACATCGAGTAACCTTCACCATTTTGTTTAGTGTAGTCCGAATAATCTTAATCCAATTAACTTTCGGAGGGAACCACCTGCTCGGACCCCGCTCTGGCATAGTGTTGGGCGATGGTTGATTCTCACTCCTCGCAATACCTCGTGCAGACGCAACCATCCACCGCTTGCTATGTTCAATCACCGGTAACCTTGCCTCATCACTAGTATCAAAATTCATACTATTCATATGCTGCCAAATGTGCCACAAGGTACCACCAAATATTAAATCCCATTCCTTTCCATTCTTCACAAATCTATGGAGATTAGTCAAATTTTCCTTAATCCACTCTTTAATCTCCATTGAAAGAAACTCATGTAGTTCATCCGGGCGTATTAACTATTGCCAAACCATGAGGGATTGCGGACACATTTTGAGAACATGGCTAATATCTTCCACTCCATTCTGGCATATCGAGCAATTCGCATCCATTGAAAAATGTCTCCGAATCCTTTCCTGATTAGTAATAATTTTATTGCAACATACTAACCAAATAAAAATTTTCATGTTACGTACCTCGAAACTTACTAATAATACGCCAAAGATTATCTTCAGGTCCTTCTATAATACCACTTCGAATGCTGTAAGCGGACTTGACAGTTTAGGTATGCTCGTTTATTGTCGACGCTTAGGTATGCTCGTTTATTCGCAATGTGTTATTCGAAACTTACTAATAATACGCCAAAGATTATCTTCAGGTCCTTCTATAATCCATCTGAATAACATGCGCTATCCGCTCCGAACAAAGAACAAATATATAGAGAGAGATAACGAGTCTCCTTGCCTGACTCCCTGAGAAGGGTGAAAAGCTTTAGTCAAAGAACCATTCAAATAATCTGAAATGACGTCGTAGAAATACACTGCATGATGATGTTCCTCATACTTTCAGGAATCCCGATATCTGTCAATGTGTCAGCAACAAAAGTCCATTTCAGCCTGTCATAGGCCTTTTCCAAGTCAATTTTTATAGTCATCTATCCCTTTTGCTAGATTTCCTTCGCATTGAGTGCAACACATCTTGCACAATAACAATGTTATCCGTAATCGCTCGTTCAGGCGCAAAGCTAGTTTGATTCTCAAACAACCACACAAGCAACAAAAAATTCAAACGATGAACAATTACTTTCATGATCGCTTTATAAATCACCCGACACAAGCTAATAGATCGGAATAGAGACATATGTTCAGGCTTCAGATCCTTCAGAATCAACAACAACAACGTCCGGTTAATCTATGGTGGTAACACCCATGTGTCAAACACATTGCGAATAAACGAGCATACCTAAGCGTCGACAATATTCCAATTTCTCTGGGAAAAAAACTAGTGTTGTAACCATCCACACACGGTGCCTTGAGAGACCCCATAGAAAAAAATAACATTTCGAATTTCCTTATCCGTAACCGGAAAGCCAAGACTATTAAGGGTCGTAGGAGGCACCGTAAGAAACCGACCTCTCAAAGGATATGTACTAGGAGGGGGCAAGACCGGGTACCCGGCCAATTTGTCCCGGTTCCGGTAACCACCAGTTCTTGAAAATTGGAACCAGTCTCGGTCCCGGTCAGGCCGGGTCCGAGATTTTAAGGATCAGTCCCGGTACTTGTGGGAACCAGTACCAGTACCAGGTACCGAGTCAATTAGTCTGTTATTAATAAAATTTGAGCAGCAGGGGAAAAATTTCAACCATCAATAATAATATTAAATAACAAAGTCGGAATATTGTAGGCTTGAAGGTTGAAGTCTTAAAACGAGTCATACTCATAATATTCATACATATATAGAGAGAGAACAAACTAAAAAACTCTATCTATTGCAAGCAAGACCACCAGAAAGTTTGATAAAGAGAAATAAAGGAGCACATTCAATTGTTTCCAACCTCTTTAAAGCCGTCCCGGTTCCATTGGGTACTCACTGGGTACCAGGTCCAAAAAATCAGGATCCAGTCCCGGTCGCAATCAAAACCTAAATTTTGGATCCAGTCTCGATCCCAACGGAACTAATTTCGGGTAAAAATCTACTGGGTCCAATCGAGACCGGGTAATCAAATGTTTTGCCCACCCCTAATAGGTACTAGCGACTCCATTGTTGCCGCTGAACAGATTTAAATTTTTTTATATATCAGTAGAATTTTTTATAAATAATATTTAATATTATATTTATTATAAAAATTTACTTTTTGGATCGGACAGAAATCTCTATATATTGTTTTCTTATTTATATAATGAAATAGTTATATTTTTAAATAAAATATAATTTCCTCTCGTTGTAGATTCTCACAAATATATTATACAGTACGAAAACTTGTTGTGTGATGATGATAAGCATGAGATGTTTTTTAATTTGGATTCTTAATGTTTATTTACAACATATAATGTTTGAATTAACTTGAATTCTCTTTGGACATACACATATAATATTGTTTAGGAATATTAGGATGAACACCACTAACACAATATACTGTTAAACACTATCGCCGTACTCTGTTGAACACCACTAATATAATACATCGTTGAACACCATTAATTTTTTAATAACTCTTATGTAAAGATTAAAAATGTGAAAGGCTCGACTTGCAATTAATTTTAAAATAAAATAAAATTTTGGATTCAATAACTATTTCATTTTTTTATAATGTTTTAGGAATAAAATATTTTTATCAAATCTCCAACAAATATAAACCCCAGCATCAATCCTAAACTATTTTTTTCTTCTTGTCGCCGCCGTGGTTGACTCTGCTCCGCCGGCAAACTTGCAGGTAACCTTTTACCGGTGCCGTTCATCCGATTCCAGCACCAATTATGTGGTTGCAGCTCTCATTCTGGACTGACACTTTTTTATTTTTTATTTCTATATAGTTGCCTTATCTTGAGCTTCTTTATATGAAAGTTCTATGACATATTGACTTTACCACTTGTACTTTTTCCTAATTCTTGTCATGGATGTTACATTAGGGGAGAAGATATTTTTGTCTATGTTTGGAATCTGCATCGTAGTCCAGTCTCCGACAAGATGCAGAGAAGTTCAATCCCAAATCCTAATGAAACAATCCAAAATTTCTAGTAACAAATAATTACAAATTTCTTTATTTCATTAATTATGTTTAAAAATGAGATGGCAATGAGTTATTGAATCGTAGAAATGAAATAACTTAATATAAATTAATTAGTGTATTAAATTCTAAGAATTAGTATATACATGGGCATAGGAATAAGACCTCCAAATATGTGGAAAAGTTTTTTTAAAAAATAAATAAATATACTCATGTCTAGTCCGAGTCACATTTTCTAGGGTTGCTTAACCAAACAATCCACTTAACACATTTACCCCTAATCCCTAAACTAGAATCCATGAATGTTACAAGCACTATTCACTAATAATTAAATTGCAAGCTCAATCCCATAATCTCAACCCCTAAATCCCTAAACTAATCTTATAATCCCAAAAAATCAACTAGACACATTTACCCCTAAACTCCAAACATAAACCCATGAATCCCTTAACTCATCCAATTACCCAAACATTTCTTTTAACACATTTACCCCTAAACACCAATCTTCGTGGTGTGTTAGAATTTGCTCGTATCTCGGTTGATTGGAAGGTATTTTTCGCGGTCACGTGGTGGATGCTTTGGAAACATAGGTGTAGCCTTCTCATGGATGAGCACTACGTTTTTCGTGGGGATTTTAGAATGTGTTGTGAACGGCTCACAGAGGAGTATGTGTTTGCCTTCTCTAAGCCTCCACCGGCAGAGAGTTCAGCGTTTCAAGTGTCGGCTCGTTGGCTCAAGCCTATGGTGGGATGGAATAAGGCGAATTCTGATGGGGCGGTCCGGGGAAGTGATAGTATGGGTGCTGCAGGTGGAGTTTTACGCGATGACCAGGGGGTTTGGGTCTATGGTTTCGTTAGGAGTATCGGACGATGCTCAGTCCTTATGGCCGAACTGTGGGCTGCATACGACATTCTCCAAGCTGCTTTGAGACGTGGTTTTCAACGGGTCCAACTTGAGACTAATAATGCAGAGGTGGCTCATATTCTTTGTAAGCAATCACAGGCCTTAACCGGTTGTGCTTTAGTGGAGGTGCTATAGTTTCTTGTTGATCAGGAATGGATGGTAGATGTCAAACTTATTTCACGGGGCCAGAATTGTGTGGTTGATAGGCTTGCTGTTGCTTGCCGTTGTGGTTCTGTCGGTGTCGTAGAGTTTGATGCTGCTTCTTCTGAGTTTGCTGCGTTGGTTCAACAGGAAGCTCTTGCGGGGTAACGTGTGCGTGTGTATTGTCCTCAACCTGTGCTTGTGTAGGTGTTTGAGGTTCTGGTACTTTAGTCTTGATCCGTGAGTTTTATTGTGACCCTTGTGGTGGTTCTCGTTTGCCTTGTAACTACGATTGTATGTACTCTTTTTCCTCTATTTAGGCTTAGGGAGATTTTTTAACGAGGCATGCAGTCGTAGCCCCATTTCAATCAATTTTTTTTATCAAATCTCCAACAATTACAAATCCTAGCATCAATCCTAAACTATTTTTTTCTTCTTGTCGCCGCTGTCGTTGACTCTGGTCCGCCGTTGAACTTGCAGGAAACCTTTTACCGATGCCGTTCATTTGATTCCAGAACTGATTGTGTGGTTGCAGCTCTCACTCTGGACTGACACTTTTTATTTTTTATTTGTATATTGTTGCCTTATCTTGAGCTTCTTTATATGAAAGTTCAATGACATATTGACTTTACCACTTGTACTTTTTCCTAATTCTTGTCATGGATGTTACATTAGGGGTGAATATATTTTTATCTATGTTTGGAATCTGCATCGTAGTCCATGTCTCCGGCAAGATGCAGAGAAGTTTAACTCCGAATCCTAATGAAACAAACCAAAATTTTTGGTAACAAATAATTACAAATTTCTTTATTTCATTAATTATGTTTAAAAATGAGATGACAATGAGTTTTTTTTATTAGAAAGCGGTATGATTTTATTCAAAGACAATCATACACATTGAATACCATCACGTGCCAAATTAAAAACCTCCCTAATCTTAAGCTGGAGGAAAATAGTACACCGTATAGTATTAAAACGAGAGAAAACCAAACATCAAACGCTAGATCATAAAGGAACAACTCCTAAACCAATAGCAATTAACATCAAGAAACAAAGAAAACTAAGGCACCATACTACCAAAATGTGAGCAGCACCCCAGTGTGCACGCCGCAACACCAAAACCGTGTGTCGCGCACATCAACACCCAATCCAGCCCTTACGTATGTAACCAAGCCTTCAGTTCACTAACAGCGCCAAAAACACCAAACATTCAATTAGGCCATGACCTTGAACCACGACGATCTATCTACACCACCCTTAGCGAGGGATTCTGCCATTTCGTTTGCTTCACGAAACACATTGTGGAAGCACACACAACATAAACGCCTACAGACACACACTTAAGCTTAAGCAAAAATAGCAAATCATGACCAAAACAACATAGCAAAGCAACAACACCGCATTTTCCCTGAGCTCATAACCGCAAGAACCAATACACAAACAAAGCAGCTTTCCACGTGCAACCCAATAACATTAAAATTAATCGAACCAATTAATAGAGGTACCCTCACTATACATCTCCTTATCGACTTCCCCAGCATCATTTGGGATACATGTTCGCGGACATTCAATCACGTAACAAAATTTGAATCATTTTTTGATTTGCCGACGAACCCATACTCCTAATGTTCTAAGAAAGTACCTTCATCTCGCGCTACCGCTCTCGTTCCTATCTATCAATTAACTTTGCAATATCTTTTACAATTTCCTCCTCGTTGCCAATCGTAGTAGCCCCCAACAGTTTTCCCAACTCCACTGTTGCACGAGCCTCTCTCAATAAAGCTTGTTGCCGATCTGAATAGGTGAGAGATCCATTCACAATTGGTTGATGTTTTTGCGATTTCTTCTTTGACTTCGTACTCAATTTGTTCGTAGCCTTTATACGCTCTGTCGACGCTAGAGAATTTAACACAATCTAAGAGACTTGTCTAACCTTCTTAAATTCTCCATTGTACTGACTCACTTCAATTGTTGTCTCTCGGGGCTCTTCCATAGGAGGATCAACTCTCACAACTCTTAAATAGGGGTGAACAAAACTCGATTAAAAAAAACTGTATTTTTTGAATCGAGGCAAAAAAAAATCGACTTATTTTGATTCGGCTCGAAATTTCATAAACTCGACTCAACTCTAAAAAATTTCAAACAAAGTTTGAGTTGTAAAATAGAAATTCGAATAACTCGAAATTTTTAGTAATTAGTAGATTTATTTTTAAGTTTGAGCCGAGTCCCTGAATTTTTCCTAATATATATATCAATATAAAAAATATGAAGAAATATATGTCACGTATGAAAAAATAAGAAGAAATATATGACATTTAAATTGGAATCAAACCGTACTATAACATGATAAATAATTATAATTAAATTTTTATAGGAACTCTAAAACTCGACTCGAACTTGAATCGAATCGAAAAATTTCAAATAAAGTTTGAAATGTAAAATATGACGTAAACTCCAATAACTCAAAAAAAAAAAATTTACTGAACTCGATCAAACGCTCACTATTACTCCTAAAGGCTCATTCGATGCTAGAAAATGCACCGGACAATCCACAAGTGTTTGCTCATTAATCTTATTCCAGATATCTAACCGCTTCGAATTTTCTTCCTCTCTTGACACCAATCCAACTTCTTCATCGGACATCTAACCTCCAAAATTTGGTTGCAAGGCTAGACTTAGAACATTCATTTGATTCAATTCCTCTCATAAAATGTTTTCTTTCCACACCAATTGGTTTTTTTTTCATGTACACTATTATCAACAGAGTGGTCCTTCCCTTTAGGTCCCTCCCTGCTGTCTGGAACCATTACTTTGAGAGCCAAATTTGCATCAACATTCCCCCTCCTTACAGTCTCATCATCACCACAAGTACTTTCAAAATCATTGTCCTGAATACAATTACAACAACCTAGTTGTTCCGTCATCGGTTCAATTTCAGTCACCCGAATGGTAAATACTTGATCCTCTACCATGAGGTCCAATACTCCCTCAATTTTCTTCTTTTGTTCGGTCTCAATGAGTATTTGACCTCTCTCAAACGATAAAGGTTGCAATGTTGACTCCTCACATTTAATCATCATCACGTTTTCGAACGAATCACGCGACCAAACATGCATCGACATACCTCTTACTGCTATCCATGCTCTACGATTACCCTTATCCTTCGTCGGATCCCATTCTTGATCCTGCAATGCACATGATTGAGAAATCATTTAAATTGGCTTCCTTCAATTCCTTTGCCAAAGTTGCTAAACTCATTGAGCCCCGACACTTGCCCATTGCGCAACTTTGAAGGTCAGTCTGTTGAGTTGATCAAACGATTGCAAATGGCCAAGAGGGGGTGAATTGGCGATTAAAAATTTGAGGGTGAAAATTGGATGAAAGAAAATTTGACACAAGGCAATTTATAATGGTTCAAGTTCCTAAATGAACTCTACATCCACTACTTTAGCTCCCACTAAGGATTTTCAACTAATCCACTATTGATTCTTCCTCTTTTCTTGGATGAGAAGGAAACCTTACAAAACCGATTAAGCTTTCTACCCAAAGCTTAATCCAACACACTCTTTACAATGAAGGAATTTGGTAAACCTTACAAGCACCTCTCAAAGGTTGATGTTTACCCAAATACAATCAAACACTCCCCAAACTCTCAATAAAAATTACAATGAAAACACACTTGAGTTGGGTACAAAGATTTCACTCTAAAAATGAACAAGGTTTAGATTTGAATTCTTTGATGTTGCTTTAAGGCTCAATAGTTGTTGTTGTAGCATTTGAGACTTGTTTTTATACCCTTGCATTGATTTCTAGCCGTTTGGGTGGTTGAGATCATCAATAGAGCCGTTGGACTGCAATTTCCCGCAATAAATGCTCCTCAACAACCTATCGTATCGGTTCGGCTTGTGGGCGTATCGGTACCTGTCTTAAAGAAGAGAAAGTGGTTGTGACTGCAAAACAGGGCATATCGATACGCTTGAAGGGCGTATCGGTACGATATTAAGGGGCGTATCGGTACGATATTAAAGGGCGTATCGATACGTTATGTCGTATCGATACAGATTTTTCTCATTGGAATCCTGAATTGGGTTTTGCTAAAAAGCGTATCGGTACGCCACCTTAACGTATCGATACCGTTCAACGGTCATTTAAAATTTTGGATTCCATTAACTAACAAGTCAACGTTTGAATATTAAATGCGAAGATTTTTACAAAGGTCAGCATATCGTATCGATACGGTGACATGTCGTACCGGTACGCTATAGCAAAAGAATAGTTTTATATGAAAACTGTATCGATACGGTCCTAATGCATATAGATACGCTATAGCTTAAAGTCTTGCCCAGTTGAATATTGTATCGATACGGGGTTAGACCGTATCGGTATGCTATGGACGATTAAAATTCCAGTGTTGAAAAACCGTTTCGATACGCATAAGGGTATTGATACGCCTGGGCGTTTTGTTGAAATTTGGCTTGAAAACTCATAAAAATACTTAGTTAAAATCGAACCTTTAAATATGTTTTGACTTGAAATAGTGTTTGGTTCAAAATGGCTTGTCAAATTACGAGTCTTTGACAATAATTAAAAATTTATTGTTTTGCAAATTAGTCCTTAAGGTAAATTGTTTTATCAAAATCAATTTTGGTTTTGCAATCTCCCCCTTTTGATATTACAAAATCAAATATAAATTTTAAATTTTGAAACCTTTGAAGAGCTTACTCCCTCTTAATTTAAGATAGGTTTTCAAAATTAAGTTTCAAATTTTCAAAAATTGGCTCTATATAATACTTCTCCCCCTTTTTGTTAGATCAAACATAAAAGCAAAAGGTAAGGGTAATAGGAACATAATATTATCAAATTCAAATTGCAAACTGAATAATTCAAAGCAACCAATAGTTCATAAACATAAATCCAAACTCAAATCCTAACAACATAAATAAAAGCATATGGTTCTAATAGATAGGTGCATAAACAATAAAAACTAAATGATATGTGACGAAATGCATAACTACTTGTTCCCACCATCATCGTCATCCTCGTCTTCTTCATCTTCATCATCTTGATTCGGTTAAGGCCTCCTAGATTGATTGAGCCAAGCACCATGGAAGGCGGTGAGAGAGGCATCCATGGAATTTTGTTGAAGAGCAACGGCTTTGACTTGATCCTCCAAAGATGTGAAGCGAGTATCAAGGCCCTTGACTCGATCTTCCAATGAGGTGAATCGAGTGTCAATGGCTGCAAACCCGGCTTCCATGTTGTTGAATTTTTCATTAAGGAACGTCAGGAGAGTGTCCATGGAAGATGAAGAAATAGGAGCACCTTGAGAGCCTTGAGGAGCTTGTGGAGCTTCAGCTTGAACATCTTGGCGAGGAGCTCGAGGGACACGAACCCATTCATTGTTGACGTAGGCGAAGTGAGCACGGGTGAGGGAACGCTCATCTATGGGTGGGCCAAGGGGTTCGGGATAGTCATGGGTACAATCTATCTTAAGGGAGTGAAAAAAATGACTCAACACCGTAGAATAGTAAAAAGACTTGACTTGATCAATGTGGCAGTATTGAACAAGGTAAACAAGGTCGGCAAACATGATTTGACAAAGATTAGGGCGCTTACCCTCAAGAAAACACATAAGCCAGAAATCGTCAACTTGACGAATAGTTGAGAATTTTCCACATGAGGGACGAAGAAACCATGAAATAATGAGATGAAGAATACGATCTTGGGCACTTAAAACATTTACAGAACCAAGAGGACCATGACCTAAAGAATTCTCATCATCAATCCCGACATTTTCAAAATCAAAAGCATTACAAAGAACATCTTGATCGACTTGAAAAGTTGTGCCCATTAGATGAGACTCGATAGCAACAACATGTTCCCTTTGTTCATCATGAATGCATTTGGCATTTGAAAAGAAAATTATGACCAAATTTCGATATAAAATAAGAGGTAGGTTTAAAAGTTTATAAATTTACATCTTTGAATGAAGGGAAGATATTTAAATTTAAAATGTTTAGAGTTCAAAAATGGGATTGATAAGACACGTTCTTCCCTAAGAGTAAAACCTTGGAGTAGTTTATAACGTGACATGTCCGAAGGGTGTGGAAAACTATTTTGGATTATGTAAGGGAGGTTAGGTTTAGGATTACCCTCATTGTCTTCGATAGGATCGACAAAGGTAGAAGCTAAGTATCTTTTCGCTCTCTTTTTTGGTGCCATAATCCCGAAAACAACAAAACAAATCGAATATGTATGCAATTATCATCTCATTCAATCCAACAATGAATTCCAATAATTCAAGGTATTGACAAATAATTTAATGTTAAAAATATATACAAGTATAAAAGAAAATTTTGGTGAATTTTTTTTCGAAAAAGAATTTATAAAAATATACAATATAAAACTATATTCGAATGAAAAAAATTTGGATTTTGAAATTTTTTTGTTAAAATTTAAAAACCGATATCACATATATATGTTTTGTACAAAAATTAATTGAAAACAGCTAATAAAATCAAACAAAAAGAAAAAAGAAAAAATGAAAAAAGTTTATACCTTGAGTTATGAGAATGGATGAATGGGGTGATGAGGATGCACAAGATTACTAACAAAGTTTGGCTTTGATGTGTTGATGAAAAATCCTCAATTAATTTGAAGTTTGATGTGAAAAATTTCAGAGATTGAGGGGGTTTTTATAGGTATTTGCGACTAGGGTTTTTAGATAAAAAGAGGGGAAGTTTTGTGTAAAAGTGATTTCTCATTTAAGAGCGTGATTTTAACTTTTCGTCGATACCGTATCGGTACGCTTGTAGAGCGTATCGGTACGCCTTACCCTAATTTTAAATTTGATTTTAATATCGTACCGATACGTGTGTAGAGCGTATCGATACACCTTACCCTAATTTTAAATTTGATTTTAATATCGTATCGATACGCGTGACCGTATCGATATAATTTGACATGTATCACTTCCCTTGACGAACCCGTATCGGTACGCTTTTAGCCGTATCGATACGCCTTTACCAGATAGTGCAATTTTGACAGTTTCAAGTCTAAAAATCCAACTTTAAACGTCCCTAAATGCATGTGAATGACATATGGACAAGATTTAATGGCTAAAATTAATGTATACTCCCCCTAGCAATATGCATAGAAGCAAAATGAGGCCAATTAACATAAGTATGGATAGCAACCAATTTCAAGCAAAATTTTTGACCATTTGGGACCTATAAGGGTCAAGAAAGGCTAGTTAAACCTAACTCTCTCCTAAGGGTCTAAAAACGCTCTTTATCTAAAGGTTTGATAAATATATCCGCTAATTGGTTCAAGGTATCAACATATTCTAGAACAACATCATTTTTCAAAACATGGTCTCTAATAAAATGATGTATAATTTCTATATGTTTGGTTCTAGAGTGTTGGATGAGATTCTTAGTGAGACAAATGACACTAGTGTTGTCACACTTAAGAGGTATGTCATCTACTTGAACACCATAATCTAAGAGTTGTTGCTTCATCCAAAGGATTTGATCACAACAACTCCCTAAGGATATGTACTCTGCTTCGGTGGTAGATAAGGCTATACTACGTTGTTTCTTAGAGAACCAAGATACGAGCATACTACCTAAGAATTGACATGTTTTGGAGGTACTTTTCCTATCTATCTTGCATCCCCCATAATCCGCGTCCGAATAAGCATGAAGGCTAAAGGAAGAATCCTCAAGATACCAAAGACCTAAGTTAGGTGTGTCTCTAAGGTATCTAAAAATTCTCTGAATGGCTACTAAGTGTGATTCTCTAAGACTAGCTTGGAACCTAGCACAAAAGCAAACACTAAACATAATATCCGGTCTACTTGCGGTAAGGTAAAGCAAAGAACCTATCATAGATTTATAAAGCATAGAATCGACACACTTACCCCCTTCATCTTTGTCAAGCTTTATAGAAGAGCTCATATGAGTGGCTTGAGGCTTTACATTCTCCAAGTCAAACTTCTTGAGCATTTCGTTCACATACTTTGCTTGATTGATGAAGGTGTCATCCTTCCTTTGATTGATTTGGAGCCCCAAAAAGAATGAGAGCTCCCCCATCATGCTTATCTCGAACACACATTAGCTAGAAAATTCTTTGCAGTAACACTCATTAGTAGAACCAAAAATAATATCATCAACATAAATTTACACCACTAAGATGTCATTACAATATCTTTTTATGAAAAGTGTAGTGTCCACCTTACCTTTTTCAAACCCTTTTTCAATCAAAAAGTTTGAAAGCCTTTCATACCAAGCTCTAGGAGCTTATTTTAAAACCATAAAGAGCCTTGGCTAATTTAAAAACATGATTTGGAAATTTAGGATCCTCAAAATCTAGTGGTTGTTCAACATACACTTCCTCATTTATAAAACCATTTAAAAAAAACACCTTTTACATCCATTTGAAAAAGCTTGAAATCATGGTAATATGCAAATGCTAGAAGCATCCTAATAGCTTCCATTCAAGCTACGAGTGTATATGTTTCATCAAAATCAATTCCCTTTTCTTGAGTGTAACCTTGAGCAACAAGCCTAGCCTTGTTTCTCACTATGTTACCACTCTTATCTAGTTTATTCCTAAAGACCCATTTAGTTCCTATAGTAGATTGATTACTAGGCCTTTCAACTAATGCCATACTTTACTTCTCTCAAATTTATTAAGTTCTTCTTGCATGGCCAAAATCCAAAAAATCATCTTTTAATGCTTTTTTGATATTTTTAGGCTCAATGCATGAAAGAAATGCAACATGATTCATTAATTTGAGAGAGGATCTAGTAGTTACCTCCTTGGATGGATTGCCCAAGATTTCACCACCTTTGACATAGTTGAACTCCCTTGGGTATGTCACCTCCTTTTCCTCAAGAGCCAAGTCCTTCAAGGCTTCAAGAGGTGGATCTTGTGCATCTTCTTCTTTGGTTGGAATCCCATCCACCTTTGATGTTTGTCCTCCATCAATGCCTTCAATGATCCCTACATCATCATCATCACAAGAATCCTTCCTCGGAAGGAGGTTATCATCGAAAACAACATGTATAGACTCTTCTACTACTAAATTTCTCCTATTAAATACACGATAGCTTTAGAGTTTAAAGAATATCCTAAGAAAATAGTTTCATCACTTTTCGCATCAAATTTACCTAAGTTGTCTTTACCATTGTTTAAAACAAAACACTTGCAACCAAATGGATGTAAATAGCTAATGTTAGGCTTCTTAGATTTTAAAATCTCATATGGTGTTTTCTTCAAAACAGGACTAATCATTACTTGATTTATGATGTAGCAAGCGGTATTTGTGGCTTCCGCCCAAATATATTTAGGTAAATTATTTTCACAAAGCATGGTTCTAGCCATTTCTTCTAAAGTTTGATTTTCCTATCAACTACCCCATTTTGTTGAGGAGTGCGAGGTGCGGAAAAATTATGGCAAATCCCATTTTCATTTAAAAACTCTTCGAAACCCAAATTTTGAAACTCGGATCCATGATCACTTCTAATGTGAGTGATTTAAAGCTCGAGATCATTTTGAGTTATTTTTGAAAATGTGATGAATTTTTCTAAAGCCTCATCTTTTGTACTTAAGAATAGAACCCAAGTAAACCTAGAATAGTCATCAAAAAGCACAAAAGCATATGATTTACCACCGAAGCTCATAGTCCTAATTGACCCAAAAAGATCCATATGAATCAATTGTAAGCATCTACTAGTAGAAACATCATTAATGGATTTAAATGAGGTTCTATGTTGTTTACCCTTAGAACATGCATCACATATTTTATCATTAGAGAACTTAAGTTTGGGTAAACCTCTAACTAAATTAAGGGAAACTAATTTCTCTAAAACACTCATGCTAGGATGTCCTAATTTTCTATGCCAAAGTCATGGGTCATGTTCATCATATGCAACTAAACATGCATGAGATGTGTGAATGTCATCTAAATGCATCATATAGATATTGCCTATCCTATTCCCTATGAGCATCAATTGATTTGTTTTAATGTTCATTATTTTTGCAACCATTTTTATCAAAGAGAACATTAAAATCTTTATCACATAATTGACTAATGCTCAATAAATTATGCTTAAGGTCATTGACATATAAGACATTTTCAATGAATATGGAAGAGTGGTTACCAATGGAGCCAATGCCCTCAATATAGCCTTTGGAGTTGTCACCAAATGTCACTACTCCACCATGCTTTGGCTTGAGCTCCTTGAATCTACTCTTGTCTCTGGTCATATGTCTTGAGCATCCACTATCAAGGTACCATGTGTTTTGACTTGAAGCTTTGTCCTTGTAGCAATGCTCCCCTAACAAACAAAGAAATTAGGCTTTGGTTTTTGGTACCCAAATCATTTTGGGTTCATGTGTGTTATCTTCCAAAACCTTGGTTCCCTTAGGAATCCAAAGAGACATAGTATCAAAATTCTTAGAAGTTACTAGTTCCTTAGGAACCCAAACACTCCTAATTCTTTTATTTTTAGATTGCTTTGAAAATTTTCTTTGTTTAGGAGAATTTCCTTTCTCAAAATTATTTCTCCCAATAGTAATAGAGGTTTTAAGATTATCCACCTCCTTGGTGTGATAATTTTGAAAATCAGAAAGAAGTTTTTCTAAATCAACATTTTTCTTTTTGAGATCATTTGAAAGATTAATCAAATATAAAAACCTTCTTTTCCAATTACGAATTGGTTTTTGAAAGAGACTCATTTTGATTTTTCAAATCGGAAATGTTTTTCTTATTTTTCAAAGTAGACTCTTTGTACTTTTCAACCAACTCATCATAAACATCTTGTAACTCATCATAAGCATCATATAATTCATTGTAAGTAAAAGATGATGAGTTAGGGTTTACCATTGGTTCCTCCTCAAATGCCATGAGACAAAGGTTGGCCACTTTCTACTCCTCTTTGGATGACTCCTCGTCACTCCAAGTTGTCACTTGAGCTTTGAGCTTGTTCTTCTTCCCAAAGCTTTTCTTTCTCAATTGAGGGCACTCGGATCAGATATGGATAGTCTTCTTGCACTCATAGCAAGTGATTTGGTCCTTCTCTTCTCCTTTACTTATATTCTTGAAGTCCACCTTTCTATTGAATTTTCTTTCCTAGTTGGACTTCATGAATCGTGTGAATCTTTTGGCCAACTCTTCATCTTCCTCTTCACTCGAATCGCTATCGTTGTATGAAGCTTTATGTGCGATTCCAATCTTCTTCTTCTCAACCTCCTTCTTCTCAACTTTCTTCTCTTCTTTCTTCTTCTTTTCTTCCCTTCCCTGTTTCATGATCTCATGAGTGAGTAGATCCAACAATGACATCAAGCTTGAGAGTTTTCAAATCTCTAGCTTCGATGACGGTCGTTCTTTTTCCATCCCCAGATTTCGAAATAGAATATAGAAATTTCCTAACTAGCTTGTCTTCGGGGATGACTTCACTGAATTCTTTACTCCGTTGACAATGACCGAGAACCGATCAAACATCTTGGAGACGCTTTCATTGGGATCCATCTTGAAATTCTCATAGCTTAAATTGAACAGCCTAATCTTTACCTCTTTAACATCGCTAGTTCCCTCATATGTCATCTTGAGGGTATCCCAAACTTTCTTGGCGCTTTCGATGGAAGACATCTTTGAACAGATATCGAGACCGAGAGCACATAAGATCATATGCAAGGCTTTATCATTGACTTGCAACCGTTTTCTATCTTCATCGGTCATCTCGGCTTTGACCTTTGGGACTAATCTTTCTTCACCATCTGTCTCCATAGGAATGCTTGGTCTGTCTTCTACAACGTCCCATACCATGTAGTCATTAGATTTGATGAAGAGATGCATCCGATTCTTCTAATATGGGTAGTTATATTCATTGAAGAATGGTGGTTTGGTGGTGGATTGAGACTCATAGAGGTTGGGGCCGGAGGTGGATGCCATTTCTTGAAGTTGTTGTTGATTAAACTCTCCTAGAATCGACTCAGGAGAGTTATAATCCTTCCAATGAGTGTAGCTCTAATACAAATTGTTGAGTTGACCAAACGATTGCAAATGGACAAGAGGGGGTGAATTGGTGATTAAAAATTTAAGGGTGGAAATTGGATAAAAGAAAAATTGACACAAGGCAATTTATAGTGGTTCAAGTTCCTGAATGAACTCTACATCCACTACCTTAGCTCCCACTAAGGATTTTCAACCAATCCACTATTGATTCTTCTCATTTTCTTGGATGAGGAGGAAACCTTACAAAACATATTAAGCTTTCTACCCAAAGCTTAATCCAACACACTCTTTACAATGAAGGAATTTGGTAAACCTTAAAAGTACCTCTCAAAGGTTGATGTTTACCTAAATACAATCAAACACTCCCCAAACTCTCAATAAAAATTACAATGAAAACACACTTGAGTTGCGTACAAAGATTTCACTCTAAAATGAACAAGGTTTGGATTTGAATACTTTGATATTGCTCTAAGGCTAAATAGTTGTTGTTGTAGCATTTGAGACTTGTTTTTATACCATTGCATTGATTTCTAGCAGTTAGGGTGGTTGAGATCATCAATAGAGCCTCTGGGCTGCAATTTTCCGCAATAAATGATCCTCAACAACCTACCGTATCGGTACGGCTCGTGGGCGTATCGGTACTTGTCTCAAATAAGTGACTGAAAAACAGGGCGTATCGGTATGATATTAAAGGGCGTATCGATACAGATTTTGCTCACTGGAATCTTGAATTGGGTTTTGCTAAAAAGCGTATCGGTACGCTACCTTAGCGTATCAATACCGTTCAACGGTCATTTAAAATTTTAGATTCCAATAACTTACAAGCCAACGTTTGATATTAAATGCGAAGATTTTTGCAAAGGTCAGCATATCGTATCGATACAGTGACATGCCTTATCGGTACGATATAGAAAAAGAATAGTTTTATATGAAAACTGTATCAATATGGTCTCGATGCGTATCGATATGCTATAACTTAAAGTCTTGCCAGATGAATATCGTATCGATACGGGGTTAGACCGTATCGGTACGCTATGGATAATTAAAATTCCAGTGTTGAAAAACCGTATCGATACGCATAAGAGTATCGATACTCCTGGTGTTTTGTTGAAATTTGGCTTGAAAACTCATGAAAAGACTTAGTTAAAATCGAACCTTTAAATATGTTTTGACTTGAAATAGCGTTTGGTTCAAAATGGCTTGTCAAATTGTGAGTCTTTGAAAATACTTAAAAATTTATTGTTTTGCAATTTAGTCCTTAAGGTAAATTGTTATATGAAAATCAATTTTTGTTTTACATAGTCACCTTACTATCGTCTATCACCCCTTGCACTCTAATTCGTTGTTGTATTTCCTTATGTGTCCACACACTCACCTTATCTTGAGGCACTACATCCCCTTTTCGTCGCCAATTCCAAGATATTTTGATTATTTGAGCAAACAAAACTAAAATCTTAGATCCAAATAGCCAAAAACCGTGTAATCGTTCGATCACTCTCTGTGCCTCTATCTCGATATTCATCGGAACAAACCCAAAGTGCGAACCATCTCTCGCTCTTTTACTCGATATAAAACATCAACAACCTTTCTATGGCGATCAAACACTTTCCATAATCCCTTCCAATGCAATCTTTTTGAAAGATTCGCCACAAAAAGAGTCCACCCTTGTCGATGAACGTTCTCCATCAATTGAAAAGAAAGATTTCTATATGTATTTCACATAACTAATCCGAGATTTGCTATTAGAAAACAAAATAGCATTCAATGGACCAATGATACATCATATTGAAGGGTGAAGATGTTCCACCAATATACTTGAAATTTTGTTCTCCACTGATTAGAATGAACCGCGCGGTGGCGATTCCCCCATTGTTCTCCACGCTCTCTCTATTTTGATTCAGAAAAAAATCCTGATGGCAATGAGCTCCTAAATCATAGAAATGAAATAACTTAATATAAAATCTAACTAGTGTATTGAATTCTAAGAATTAGTATATACATGGCATACGAATAAGTCCTCCAAATATGTGGGAAAGTTGAAAAAAATATACTCATGTCTAGTCCGAGTCACATTTTCTGGGGTTGCTTAACCAAATAGTTAAACTAAGGTATAGGCTAATAGGTTGTCTCAGTTACTTGCCTTTGGTGGAGGACCACGGAAATGTGTATGAGACATGTTTGCATCTTTTGAGGAATTTTTATGGAAAGATATAATGTATTCAGTCAGTACTTAGTATCAAAACTTGAAAGTTGTTAACTTGTGTATTGGGTTCCATACTTATTTGTTCTAGTTGAAACATAAAAAATTTCAGACACTAGTGATTAGTATTGTAAAACCTGAAGAAGAGTTACTTTGATCTACAGGATGTTGTAGCAGTTGCAATGCATGTCCGGTAATTTTAACTTTCAATTGGCGCTTGGAGCCCCTCCAGTAAGCAAACATTTGAAAGGTTTTAGACTTCATACTCAGTGAGAGAATGAGGGAAAGGATTGACAGATTGAAGAAGAGAGACGGTACTCTCACAAATATTATTAATGAAACCTTGTAATATCTCAAAGAGACCAAGGCAGTATTTATACAATAGAAGTGTATGAGTAAGCTTGATAACGGTATTCTAAAAAAACTAACCATACTAACAACCTACCTAACCGTCTCAGCTAACTCATATACACTTAGCATATTATGTACATTCATAATACTACCTATAACATTCCCTATACTTTTCTAATCTTAAAGACCTGATGAAACCACAGGCCAGCAAGAACCACAGAACAAAACCATCACCCTGCAACAAGAAGAAAGCACAAAGAGGAAAGTAACAACAGTAAAAAGGTAATGAAAACACAGTAACCTTAGAGATGAACAGGTAACTGAACAACTGATAAATGAGCACGAAACCGACAGAAAGAAGAAGCAGACAAAGGCTTTGTCAGAATGTCAGCTATCTGCTCAGAAGAAGGAATTTCATTTACTGTGAGTTTCCTTGTAGCCACTTGTTCACGAACAAAATAAAGGTCAAGTTCAACATGTTTAAACTTGGAATGTAAGACATGGTTAGCAGAAACAGCAACCGCACTAGAGTTATCACACCATAGTGTAGACGGCCCATCAGGCACAACAGACAACTCCCTTAGAAGAGACTCAAGCCACAAAATTTTAGACGTAGCACACACAACACCACGATACTCTGCCTCAGTCGTAGATTGAGACACAACAGACTGTTTCTTAGAGCCCCAAGACACAGGATTCCCTCCAAAAAACACAACAAATCCCGTCGTAGAACGACGATCATCAACATCCGATCCCAGTTAGCATCAGCAAACGCAGTAATAGACAACCATGATGCTGTAGTAAACCTTAAGCCAAAATCAACAGTACCCTGGAGATATTTAAGGATTCACTTAACAACGTGAAAATGAGTGTCTAACGGAGTATGCATGAACTGACACACCCTATTGACTGCAAAAGCAATTTCAGGACGAGTAATAACAATATACTGAAGAGCTCCTACAATACTTCTGTATTTAGTAACATTGTCAGTGGGACTCCCTGAAGCAGAGGAAAGATGAGAGTTGGAGACCATCAGTGTAGTTGACCCATTGGCTTTATCCAGACCACATTTACACAACAGATCACGAATATATTTCTGTTGACTTAACACAAGACCATTCTGAATATAAGACACTTCAATGCCTAGAAAATAGGACAACCGACCTAAATCCTTTAACGAGAATGTTTTGTGCAAATTATCAATAACCAATTGAACAGCATCACTATCATTTCCAGTCAAGATAATATCATCAACATAAACCAAGAGATATAACATGCTATTACCAAACCGACGCACAAAGAGAGAGGAATCTGACCTAAACATAACAAAACCTGCAGAGACCAAGTATGCCTTAAGTTTTTCGAACCACGCACACGGAGCCTGCTTTAACCCATATATGGCCTTATTCAATTTATAGACCATAACAGACTTATCCTCTTGTTCATAACCCGGCGGTTGAGACATATAAACATCCTTAGCCAAACCACCATTCAAAAAAGCATTATTTACATCGATTTGTCGCAAAACCCACTGCCTCGTAACAGCAAGAGATAGAATAGTACGAACCGTAACCGGCTTCACTACGGGACTGAAAGTCTCATGGTAGTCACACCCTGCATGCTGCAAAAAACCCTTAGCAACCAATCTCGCTTTAAACCGAGAGACCAAGCCATCAGGATTACGCTTAACCTTGAATATCCATTTGCATTGAACTGCTCTCCGATTTGGTGGAAGAGCAACAACCGTCCAAGTATTATTACGCACTAACGCATCATATTCTTCCTGAGCAGCCCACCGCCAATGTTCACTCTTCATTACCTCCTTGATGTTCTGCGATTCAACCAAAGTAGTCGAGAACTCCGGCACACTCATATGATAAACTTTGGGTTTGCGAATCCCATCTTTGACACGTGTCACCATGGGATGGGTGTTGATAGGAACTACAGGCGCTGAGAAATCCCGTCGATCAGACCCAGAACAAGTCGCAGCCGACTGACCCGCCAGAGAATCTACGATGGGAGAATCAAGATCGGCCAAGAGAACAGGAACACCAAGGGATGACTGAGGAAGCTTAGCGGAGACAGAATCTTCAATCGGTGGGGAAGACAAGGCCACGGCTAGACCACCACGCTCCGAACTACCAGAAGACGGAAGGCCATAACCCACAGACAACTGTGGAGAAGAAGACAGCGGCGGAGTGGTGTCAGGTGAAAAAACCCTAGGAGAAGATGGAGGGCGCAAATTATTTTCATCAGACCCCTCAACTGAATTAGGCTCATTAAAACCACATGGATGCGCATTTGGGCTGACCCGCTGCGAGAAGGATGAATGATCCATACATGGAAAACCCAGAACCGAATATGATCTATTAGTAGGCAGGCCTGGAGAAGAGGACGCAGATTGGGCCGCAACTTCTTGGTCTTGAACATATTCAACCGGACCAGAAACATGTATAGTCTCTCCTTGTCTAGGTAACGAGCCAAAACAAGGCTGTGGATGTGGACTTGAAACTGGATCAACCACAACAGAACCACACACGTCCAGGCATAGGCCTGGACTAGCTGCAGCTGATACGTGAGCCTGCTGAGGAGGATCCAATGAAGTCGCAATCAACGGGCCTGGAGTAGTAGCAACATCAAGAATCAACGAACCTGGAACAGCTGCACTACGAGGAACCGACGGGCCTGAAGCAACCGCAACATTAGGGGACGAACACAGAGGTGGGCCCGCGTCTCGTGAAGAACCTGGACCAGATAGCGGGCCTACATTAGGCAGGCTTTGAGAATTCAAATGAGGTGAGTTTACAAGAGCACCACGATACTGATCCTGGGAGCCAGCCTTCAACGGTGAGACAATAACTAGTGGAAAATCACCTGAAACGGAGGAGCTTTCTTGAGATAAATCAGATGTAGTTGAAGACGACGAATCTAACCATGGAAAAACCGACTCATCAAAAATAACATGCCGAGAAATGATCACCTTCCCATTGGAATCAAGACATTTATACCCCTTGTGACGAGGACTAAACCCCAAGAAAACACATTGTTGAGTCCTAAACTCAAACTTATGTTGATTAAAAGGCCGAAGGAGCGGATAACACGCACAACCAAAAACTCGAAGAGAACAATAATCCGGTTGTTGTTTATACAGAATTTCAAAAGGAGATCGATTTTGCAACACAACTGTAGGTAAGCGATTGATCAAATAAATCGCAGTGATAAAAGCATGACTCCAAAACTTAAGAGACAATCCTGCTTGAGCTAACAAAGTAAGACCCATATCGACAATGTGATGATGCTTACTCTCAGCTTTACCATTCTGTTCCGAGGTGCTCGAACACGACACACGATGTAAAATCCCATTCTGAGTTAACCATTCTGTTAATGCTTGATATTCACCACCACCACCGGTTTGTAACGCTTTAATCTTCACCCCAAATTGAACATCAATCATTTTATGAAAATTAAGAAAAACAACTGAAAACATCAGATTTGCGTTTTATGAGATATAACCATGTAAAACGACTATATACATCAATGAAAGTCACATAGTAGGACATGCCATCAGAAGCAATATGTGCTGGTCCCCACACATCGGATACAACCAATTGAAAAGGAAAATCATACACTGTATGAGACAAGTCAAACGACAATTTGTGTGCCTTTCCTTGCAAGCAAGGAGAACAAACCGAAGGCAAAGTATTATTAGCAACAACAATTTTGCATGAATCTAAAGCTACTTTAAGAGTCGTCAAGAACGGATGTCCAAGACGTTAATGCCACACCACCAAAGGCAAACGAGCAACAGTGGCACTGCAAGCTTCAGGACATGAGGCATTCGAGAAAGCAGACCACGGCCTGGCATTATTACGAGCAGAAGAATGTGAACAAATTTCGTACAACCCCTCAGGAGTGAGCTTCCCTTCCAGCAAAATGGTTGATGTCTGAACATCCTTGACAAAACATTTGTGAGGGTGAAACTCAAAATACACATTATTATCACGTGCAAATTGTGACACGGATAATAGATTTCACTTAATATCTGGGACACATAACAAATTACGCAATCGTAAAGAAGTATTATTTATCAAAAACACACCAGACCCAACATGTGTGATTTCAACCTCATCACCATTACCCATAAGCAACGACCTCATACCTGAATAAGAAGAATCAGTCTACAAATTGACTCGATCATTTGTTATATGATGAGTGGCACTGGAGTCGGGACACCATACAACATCATGAGTGCCTTGCACATTAGGAGCATCAGTCGAATTCCCAGGAAAGGAAGTGTTAGCATCAAAAACTGCAGGATTAAACGAGGGAGCTGAAGGTATCGAGGAGTGAACCAGATTAGTATGTTGTATACCACCATAAACTGGATGAGAGAAAGCAGACCCAGGCAAATTATTCTGAGAGGCAACAAAGGAAGAGTTTGCTGGAGGAAAACCATATCCTGGAGGAACAAAAGGAGAAGAATATAACTAGGAAAATGCATAGGAGAATAAAAACCAGATTGAGGAGCAGAAATCATATGAGAATAGGCTTGAGCAAGTGGAGGAGAGAAGTTTTGAGTAGCAGTAGAGGACACATTATTCGAGATACCAGAATTGTTGCTACGGGAGTAAGAAGGACTGCCCTTGACACCACCACCACCAGCTGCATTCCCAGGATACCCTTGATCAAACCTATACCAGCACTTTTGAGCAAGATGCCCAAATCGCTCACAAATCTGACACTGAGGTCTGTTTGAATTGGATCTACCACGACCTCTTCCTCGATACGACGTACCACCGCGTTGACTCGGAGAGAGAGTGTGCGAGTTCAACACTGAAGTTTGTTCCTCACTGAAGGAAGACAGATTATCCAAACCATCTGATTTACAATCTTGTGAAACAACAACATTAGCCTGAATAGAGTAATCACCAGAAACAAACTCTTTTTGTCTCATTTCACAATCAATCAACATTTTAGTCAAGGTTTCAAGAGACAAAGATTCCCTGGAAGCAATAGCCATAACCGACTCAAATTCAGCACTGAGCCCAGCAAGAATCATGCTCACCTGTTCTTGTTCTGTCACCACATTTCCTGAACCATTTAGGGTATCACAGATCAATTTGATCTTTGCAAGAAACTCTGTGACTGACATTCCACGCTTCTTTTGCGAATGGAGACTATGTCTCAGGGAAGAAACTTTCGCAGTCGATCGAGCTGCAAAGAGTCTGGAAAGGGAATTCCAGATAGCACGAGCAGTGCGAAGTCCAGTCAAGTGAGGGAGAACATCGGAGCTAACCGTAGACATTAACCATGAAGCAAGTAGTTTATCTTGTTTCAAATAAGCTAGAAACAAAGAATTATCAACGGTTTGCCCAGCATCATTCACAACAGTTTTATCAGGAGGTTTATGATCTGAAATAAAGTCTAACAAACCATATCCCTCAATAATCAGCAAAACCTGATATTTCCACAAGACATAACTATGTTCAGTAAGCTTCATCATGTCAAGTTTCGGTAGTTGCTGAGGAGTAAAAGCAGTGGAAGACACTATAGGAGTAGAACAAGAGCCTCTCGGGTCAATGTCCGAGGTAGCCGAGTCACCAGCCATTTACCAAACACAAAATCCTTCACAGGCAAATTATCAAACAGATAGAAGGCACCACAACAGATACAAGACGTCTCACAAACAATAAGTCGAACACAACATATGCACCAGTGTAGACAAACAAAGAACCAATCACCATAGCAAGACACAACAACCAAACGATGCAAGCACAACGAAAAAGAAACAAAAACCGTAGAACAGAAATCCAGAAACACAACAAGGCAGATTATCAAATCTCAGTGTAAAAAACAACAGTGAGAGAGGAAATCCTGATTAAAGACATCAACAGGCCACTAATCTGTTCTCCTTCAATTTTCTTAGAACAGAAATACTTGCGATCCTTAATGATAATCTTGAAATTAAACCAGAAATCCTCTGTAGATTCAGTAAGAATGAGTACATAAATCTTACCAGACCTAATCAAGGAATGGCGTGATTATTAAGTCACCTACTCAACCAAGGAAGATAATTTGCGTTGTGCGTCGAGAAAGCAGCAGCGGAAAGCGAAAAAACAAGAAATCTCTAGAACCTCAGAAGCGAATGATACCATGAAAGGTTTTAGACTTCATACTCAGTGAGAGAATGAGGGGAAGGATTGACAGATTGAAGAAGAGAGACGGTACTCTCACAAATATTATTAATGAAACCTTGTAATATCTCAAAGAGACCAAGGTAGTATTTATACAATAGAAGTGTATGAGTAAGCTTGATAACGGTATTCTAAACAAACTAACCATACTAACAACCTACCTAACCGTCTCAGCTAACTCATATACACTTAACATATTATGTACATTCATAATACTACCTATAACATGTAGGGGCTGAAGATGGAAGCATCTGCCCGGGTCTCGGAAGCAAAGACCCAACTTGGAGGGAAAGGTGAAGTTTCTCAAGCTCATTCATAAGTAGGACAACTTGCTGCATTTCATTACACAATGTATATGCATCAAGCAGAAGTAAAATTGATAAGACATAACTATTGGGAGAAAATTCGTAAATATTTTCGTATACTTCCCTTCAACTAGTTGTTTAATGCAATCAAAACAAGTGATTGCTTGGTGTTTGTTTTTGTTGCAAATCAAAAGAATTTATTGGTGTTTAAGTTGGGTTTACATAACCATTGGGAGAAAATTGGTAAATATTTTAGTATAATTTTGTTGTACTGGAATTAGTAAAAGAAATGAAGCTTTGAGCTAAATAATGTAGGTCTTTGCAAGTTAACTGGTATCAGAAACCAAGACGACATTTATGGTTACATACGGGTATTTTGTTCGACATATGTAAGCTAATTTTGTTTTGCCTTTTTTTTCGTTTTTGTACTTCTTTTTCATATATTTTGGAGGATATTACTTCTATGTCAATAATTGAATACCTGTCGAATATTATCAATCAAAAACAAATATTTGTCAGGTAATGTGGTTTGAATAGACCTGGCAAACTTGACTCGAAACTCGAACCGAGACTCGAAATCGACCCAGATAGGATGACTCTAATCTGACCCGAAACCTAAAAGTCGAAACAAACCGAATCAAAACGAAACCGGCCCGAATTTTAGTTGACCTAAAACTGGACTCGAACCGATTTTCTACCGAACTGAATGGACCTGAACCGATTTTCAACGGAACCGAATAGACCCGAACCGATTTTATCTGAACCAAAAGCAACCCGAAATAAAGAAAATATATTAAAGTAATGAAAGAAATATAGGATGTGAACTGTCGCACAACTCACGAAAAAGCAAAATATACATGCTATATAAAGTGATATATAAGGTGTCAAAACCTAATTCGGCCTGAAAATCCAATTGAAACCGGTCGATCTCATATTAACCCGATATTAACTCGACCCAAAATTAAACGGCTCAATACTAACCGAACCGAAAGTCAACCGAGCCAATTCGATATCCGAACTAAAACCGAACGTCTGAGCCACCTCTAGATTTGAAATGGATAACCTGAGAAAATTAAGGGTTTAAATAATTAGTAGTGCAGACCCTTATGTACTTCAAGCCATACCTCAAAACACAAGTTACTTTATTTTGCTCCTATTTTGGAGTCCCTTGTTTTCGAGGTATGTGTTGACACTTAGATACAATAATTCGATTGATTCAAGTACAAATTAATCATGACAATTATTTCCTTTTATATATCTTCTAATGGCCTTATGTCTATCAAAAATCGAATTGTTAATCTAATCATTTTTAACTTACATCTTACGAAGTTATTAATTATTCATTCGACTTGCAGACAGATGTTAGTAATGTTGCTGTTTTTTTCTTTGTTTTATAGGAACTTTCACATTTCCATGGAAATACAATGAAACCACCAAAGCCAGTGCCAATGCCCCATAAAAAAATCATGTATAGATTAGATTGAGGAGCTTACGAACTAAACAGAAATAATATCTTCGTCGATACTATACTAATAATATCTGTGTACAACTCTTGGCTTGTGCATGTGTGATTGTGAGGAGCATTTCAAATAAAAGCCGTTGACAAAAGGTTAACAAAATAGAACATGTATTAGAAAGACATAACTTGACCTTTGATTGAACTCCTGGGTAAACTCAATAATAGTTTGGTGACCTTCAATTTTTCTTCAGCCTCCAAATCTTTATACGAAGATACCGTGAGTTTCTCAAGAAGTGTTGCATTGTTGAGGATGTAAGTAACCATTTTAGAAAGAGAGCTCTCATCATCAAAATCTAACACTTTACACTCTTTGAGCTGATATACAAGTATACAACACATGAAGCCACTTTTTCCATTGGAAGCGACACCTAAGCCCACCAAAGAACAAAACAAATAACAAGCTTTAATTTCAAACAGACATTATATCAATATATTTGTCGATATATACATATATGCTTGTGTGTGTACTGTGTACCTTGTCTGAAACACCATGCATTACAAGAGTTTGTAGATTGGGCAAGAATTCAAGAAACTCGAGAAGCTCCTTTCCTTTCAAAACCCACCACCTTTCAATAATTTCAAGGTGATGCAGGCTTTGAAATGCTGCGAAACGTTTGTGGGACAAAAGTGGAAGCTGCACATGAAAGTTATATTGGTCAAATAAGAGATTAATAAAAACTTAAACAGCATCGATACTTGTTGAGAGATTGAAAGAGGATTTTTATTTATGATATATATCCAATTACAATCTACAATCTGGTATTTATATACAAAAAACAATACAGCTAACTAATAAGAAAACTAATTAACTGCTAAGCTAACAACATAACAACCTCATAACTAATTTCAACACTCCCCCTCAAGTTGGAGGTTTAAACACATTTTTAATCCCCAACTTGCCTAGTAAATAGTTATGTTGTTGTACTCTCAAGGCTTTGGTCATCATATCTGCAATTTGCTCTCCAGTAGCAATGTATTCAGTTTGCAGCAAACCTTCTTGAATCTTCTCTCTTACAAAATGGCAATGTATCTCTATGTGTTTCGTACGTTCATGAAACACAGGATTTGCAGCAATTTGAATAGCTGCTTTGTTGTCACAAAAAACTGTCACTAGTTCTTTGTTGTTTACTTCAAATTCATTCAGCAACCCTTTCAACCATATAATTTCTGCAGTTGTCATCGCCATACTCCTATACTCTGCTTCTGCAGATGACCTTGCAACAGTACTCTGTTTCTTGGATTTCCAGGATACTAACGAACCTCCAATTTTAATGAAGAAACCAGTGACTGATCTTCTGGACATTGGGCATGAAGCCCAATCCGAGTCACAAAACGCCTCTATTTTACAGTTATCAGAGGCCTTCAAGAAAATTCCCTGCCCTGGACTTCTCTTAATATATCGTACTACTCTCATTGCTGCTGTTAAGTGAGATTCTTTTGGGCTCTGCATGAACTGACTAAGATGATGAACTGCAAAGGTAATGTCTGGCCTTGTGTGTGTTAAGTAAATCAACTTCCCTATTAATCGTTGATAAACTGATTTATCTTGTATTAACTCGTCAGTTATTGCACAAGATGCTCCTTCATCAAACTCAGGTGTTGTAAGCTTGAAATTCTGCTCTAATGGTGATGCAACTGGCTTCGCACCTCCTAGGCCTGTGCTTTCAATAAGCTCAAGAGCATACTTTCTTTGACTAACCACTATACCTTGTGAAGATCTCAAGATTTCTAGCCCAAGGAAATACTTCAACTCTCCAAGATCCTTCATCTTGAAACTGTTATTCAAGAGACTTTTAAGTTCATCAATCATAAAATTATCATTTCCAGTAATCACCAAATCATCCACATAAATAAGTATAACCACCAGCTTTCCTTGTCTCTTCTTAACAAATAAAGAATAGTCATGCTTGCTTTGTTCAAAACCAGCACTTATCAAAGTCTCAGAGAGTCATAAATTCCACTGCCTTGAGGCTTGTTTGAGCCCATACAGTGACTTTTGCAGTCTGCATACCAATTTTTCCCCCTGACTGCAAAAGCCCTCAGGAAGTGTCATGTAGACTTCTTCATTAAGGGAACCTTGCAAGAATGCATTATGGACATCCATTTGATGAAGAGGCCAGTGGAAACTAGCAGCAAGAGTAAGGACAGCTCTGACAGTAACCATCTTCGCAACAGGTGAAAAGGTATCACTATAGTCAATGCCTTCACGTTGTGTGTAGCCCTTAGCTACAAGACGAGCCTTGTAACGCTCAATGTCACCTGAAGTTTTATATTTGATTCGGTATACCCATTTGCATCCAATAGGTACCTTACCAGGAGACAAAGGAACCAATTCCCATGTAGCATTAGACTCCAAGGCCAATATTTCCTCCTTCATGGCTTGAATCCACAAAGGATTTTTAATGGCTTCAGAATAGGTATTAGGTTCAATGGAAGAAAAAGTGGAAGATAAAAAAACTTGAGTGTGAGGAGGTAAATGATGATAAGAAATATAATTGGAAATAGAAAACTGCCCTGAAATATTGGAGGATGAAGAAGATGCAGTAGATGGATGGTAGGATGTAACATAATCATGTAACCAGGCAGGAGGTCTAGACACACGAGAAGGTCTGGTAGAAACAGTTGCTGGTTGAGAAACACTTGCAGGTTGAGAAACAATGGTATGTCTAGACATTGCCAACGAAGGAACTTGACATTGCCAAGTCCTTCAAAAAGCTCAACTAAACCATGCCGATTATAGAGCCTTTCCATCACATAGCTTCCGCGTGCAATGCTGATATCAGCTGTAACAAGAGAAGGCATGTTTCCCATTGAATAGCTTTCTGCTGCGGTGCCAATGTATTTGAAGTAGACAAGACTTGGAACATCAATAACAATGCCAAACTTAACACGATTCCATTTAAAATCTAAAATCAAACTCTTAAGTGAAGGATTTGAGATTTTTAGACACTTCACATATCCCATGCCACAGTTGGAAACGGATAACTCTTAAGGGTAGGCAGACGAACATGAACCGGAACAGTCATTAGATATGGGATTCTTAGTTTCAATCTCACCAGCGTCTTCACAATAAAAACCAGAGCGGCAGACAACACGGGAATCTTGTCGGACTCACAAACAAAATCGAAATCTATGTCCTTAACTCCACGCCAAAGTGCAGCACATATCCATCCACAAATACGTGAAGAATCGACCCCTGATATGTCCATATATCGGAGTCGGAATTGTTCGATCCTTCCCTCTCTATGGACAAACAACATTTTATCCATGAAGTTTTGGAAGCTGTTAACAGTATGCGCAGGAGGAGAACGCTGAAATAAGTGAAAATCAACCTCAAGATTGACCATATAAGAATAGAGATATCGCCATCTGGTGGAGAGAATGGAGGTGGAAACTGCATCTTTCATGGGAAGCGACGATAGGATGAGACTTAGAATGGAATGGGGCAACTTACTGATCCTATCATCATCGTCATGCTTTGCTTTCTCTCCCGTATTGGATGCCATGGAAGTGCACCATTTTAATTCAATCCTTCCCTCATAGCGGAAAAACAACATTTCATCCGTGTTTAGTTCATTAACCGAATAATCAATAAGATTTTTCACAACATTAAATATTATGGACTCACTGTTTTTGTTTTGTGTGTATGATATGGTTACTGGGTGTGTCATATTGTAGATTGCATACTTTGTGAAGCATCTTTCAGAACTGATTTCAGATCTTGTATTGCTTTGCATTACTTTGGATGTTAACAATATTACATTCAGATTTTGTAATAAAAAAAATACCAATAAATTTAAAACAATACATCGAAACATACTAACATACCAATAACCGAGCAAAAATTATATGCTCATCAGTATGGTAATGCTATTCTTATGTATATAAAATAATTAAAGATGTTAGAAAGCCAAAACTTGACAATTAATTGAACACCTGGGTAAATTTAATATTTTTTTAGTGATCTTCAATTCTTCTTCAATCTTCAGGACTTGAGAAGTACATACTGTGAGCTTCTTAAGGACTGTTGCATTCTTGAAGATGTAAGTAATCATTTTAAAAAGAGAGGTCTCATCATCAAAATCCAATACTTTGAACTCCTTGAGCTGATATACAACACACGAAGGCACTTTTTCCACTGGATACGAGACCTAAGCCCAACAAAGGAAAAAAATGTTAGAAGCTTTAATTTTGAGATAAACTATATCAAATACCACAAAACTTAACTTTTAGACGCGTATCAATTATATCACTAAACTAAAAATCGATATTATTTTAGTACTGAACTTTAGTTTAGATTTTAATTTTAATAACTCGGTGATATAATTGAAGTCTAGACTAAAATATATGCTAGAATAGTTTTGTGGTATAATTAATATTAAACTTAAAAATTAAGTAGGATCTGACGTAGTTTACCCGTAATTTTAAACTACATATCAATATATTTGTCAATATATATTTATGTGTACCTGATTTGATGCTGTACATATAACAAGGGATTGTAGATTAGGTGTGAATTCAAGAAATTCGAAAAGCCCCACTCCTTTCCATTTCTTCGTCCTATCAATAATTTCCAGGTGAAGCAGGTTTTGAAATGCAACGTAACGTTTGTGGGAGAAAGATGGAAGCTGCACATAGAAATAAAATTGGTCAAATAAGAGAGCAGAGCAATAAAACTTAAAAAGCATCAATACTGGATAAATAAAAATGGCAACTCGGTTAAGTTAACTCACTGCTTCCGGAAAGATACTCATCTGAAGTGACTTCACATTGCCAATTCCTTGAAAAAGCTCATGTAAACCATACCCACGGGAGTGTGTTTCTCTTACAAAGCCTCCGACAGAAATGTTAATATCAGCTATAACAAGAGAAGGCATGTTTCCCATTGAATAGTTTTTTTCCATGACGGTCATGTATTTGAAGTAGACAAGACACGGAAGATCAAAGGCAATGCCCAACGCAGGGAAGAGTGAACGGCGTTCAGGAGAAAGCAAGTTAACTAAAGTCAAACTCTTAAGTGAAGGATTTGAGATTTTAAGACTCGATATGTTTCGCATGTCACAGCAGGAGATGGATAATTGTTCAAGCACAGGACAGCTTGAAATGAGCCTTTTCACTGAATCATCGTCTTTGAATTTAATACGGCGAAGCTCCAGAGTGTGTAAACCATACCCACGGGAGTGTGTTTCTCTTACAAAGCTCATGTATACCAGCGTCTTGGTGGTAAAAAGCAGAGCAGTAGGCAACACGGGAATGTTCTTAACTCCACGCCAAAGTGCAGCAGATACCCATCCACAAACACGTGAAGCATCGACCCCTGATATGTCTATATATTGGAGTCGGAATTGTTCGATCCTTCCCTCTGTATGTAAAAACAACAGTTTATCCATGAAGTTGGTGAAGCTCTTAACAGTATGGGGAGGACGACGCCGAAACATGTGAAAATCAACATCAAGATTGAGCATTGAGACAAAGAGATATCGCCATCTGGTTGATAGGATGGAGGTAGAAACTGCATCTTTTATGGGAAGCCGACATAGGATGCGACTTAGAACGGAATCGGGCAACTGACTGATCCTATCATCATCCTCATGCTTTGCTTTCTTTCCCATGGAAGTTCAGACTTTCAAGGACAGATGAAAAGATAAATAGCAGCGAATCGTTTTATAAGCAAGAGTTTCCAATCAATTGAAGCAGTACGCCGAATTGCCTACATCCAAAACCAGTGTTATTATAATTTGTTTGCATCAATACATGAAAAAGCCTATGTTTCTGATTATTTCATATATATATATATATATATACCAATTGTAAGAAAAACAAACAGAAAGGAATTTACTAGCTTGTTTATAACTGCAGGGACGGCCGGAGTACAACAGGAACCGTAAGATGGAGAGCCCGGTCAGAGAGAGACAGACGGAGAGCAACGAAAGAGAGGGTTTTTCTTTCTAATTCCACTTAGGGTTTATGTTTTATTTATATTTGGAGATTATCGTTGGGTTTTGTTGGTTGAATAAGAAATATAGATTCAAAACCATAAATTTTCTCTTTAATTAAATATATATTGCTGTAAATAAATTAGAGAAAAAATAAGAGATATGAACAAGAATAAAGTTGGGTTTTGAATGTAGGATTGTGTATAATGTTTTTTCAAACTATATATTTATAGGCATAATATAGAAACTTTAATTTTAATGGATATTAAATTTAATAATAAAGAACATTAAAATCTCATATAAATATTAAATCTAATAATAAAGTACATTAAAATCTCATTTAATATATGTATATCCACCATAAATAAAGTTATTCATAAGATTTACTTTTTTACAATGTAATTTAAAATTCAAATGATAGAAAATATTAATAAAGATGAGTCTACCACGTGCGACGAACACCAATGAACACCACTAATGATGAACACCGATTAACACCATTAAATCAATTAATAAAGATGTAAAATTTCAAGGACTCATCATACAATTAATAATTATTTTAAAAAATTCAATTAAATTATTTTTTATATATATTAAAATTTTATTTTTTTAATAAGGCTAAACTATATATTTAGTACCTCACATATTTCCGTATTTCTATTGAACCCTCATTATTTAAATATTATTTCAATTTGACTCTATTCTTTATAAAAATAATTTAATCCTTAACCCTCAACCTAAAACCCTAAACTATTAAACCTTAAACCCTTAAACTCTTAAACTTATACCCTAAACCATATACCATTAAAAATAATGGTAATTAAATGGTGGTGTTAATTACTATATGAGTCCTGTCCTACTTCGTTAGCTGCTTGGCCATATTTATTCACCATCCCCCTGTATATAACCAACTCTCAAAGCATGCTAATTGGGGACAACAAAAGAAGAGTCCTACCATATGGTTTGAAGGCAGAGTGTATAGCTTAAGTAGAAACTGATTTTTATTTTTCGGTTTAATTTTATTTTTGGAATTCATTTTCTTTCCATTAATGGTATGAG
Organism: Hibiscus tridactylites; assembly: GCA_958450335.1. NCBI lineage: Eukaryota > Viridiplantae > Streptophyta > Magnoliopsida > Malvales > Malvaceae > Hibiscus > Hibiscus tridactylites. The sequence goes on from OY288282.1 coordinate 56,166,043, forward strand.
CAGGGTTTTTCAGTTAGATGACTTGCATAGTTTTGTACATAATATATATATATATATATATATATATATATATATATATATATATAAATGGTGAGAGGTTGGACCAAGTAAGTTTCTGTACTATAAATCTCACTTGTATTCAAATAAATTTGGGAACTCAAGTTTCTTTCAATTCTCCCTTAAATCTCCATTATTTTTAATGGTATATGGTTTAGGGTATATGTTTAAGAGTTTAAGGGTTTAAGGTTTTATAGTTTAGAGTTTAGGTTGAGGGTTAAGGGTTAAATTATTTTTACAAAGAATAGGGTCAAATTGAAATAATATTTAAATAATAAGAGTTTAATAGAAATACGAAAATAGGTGAGGTACTAAATATATAGTTTACCCTTATTAAAAAAATAAAATTTTAATATATATAAAAAATAATTTAATTGAATTTTTTAGAATTTTACATCTTTATTAATTAATTTAATGGTGTTCATCGGTGTTCATCATTAGTGGTGTTCATCGGTGTTCGTCGCACGTTGTAAAATTTTCCTATTAATAATAACATAATATTAAAAATGGAAAATTCTACAACGGGCGATGAACATTGTTGAACACCACTACCGATGAACACCATTAATTTTTTTAAAAAAATTTAAAAATCTAAAGGACTAAAATTATAATTAAAATTATCTCTTAAAAAAATAAAAATCAAATTTAATAGTTAGTTTATAATATTTTTAATAGGTTATAATCAAATATACCCAATTCTCCTAAACCCTAACAAAATCAATCTCTTAAAAAACTAGAAATCGGTTTATAATTTTTAATAGATTAGAATTAAATATACTCAACTCTCCTAAACCTAAACCCTAACAAATTCAATCACTTTAAAGGGTTGAATTTGTTATGGTTTAAGTTTAGGAGAGTTGGGTATATTTAATTCTAATCTATTAAAAAATTATAAACCGAATTCTATTTTTTAAGACATTGATTTTGTTAGGGTTTAGGAGAATCGGGTATATTTGATTTTAATCTATTAAAAAATATTATAATGTAACTATTAAATTTGATTTTTTATTTTTTAAGAGATAATTTTAATTATAATTTTAGTCCTTTAGATTTTTAAATTTTTTTAAAAAATAATGATGTTCATCGTTAGTGGTGTTCATCAATGTTCGTCGCACGTGGTAAACTCATCCATATTTAAAACAATACTTAATAATATATTTTTTGAATAGATCTTTAACAATATATTTTTTTAATATATCTTTAACAATATTATTAAAGAAAATTCTACAACGTGCGACGAACACCGATGAATACCACTAATGATGAACAACATTAAATTAACTAATAAAGATTTAAAATTTTAAGGACCCATCATACAATTAATAATTTTTTAAAAGAATTAAATTAAATTATTATATATATTAAAATTTTATTTTTTTAATAAAGGTAAACTATATATTTAGTACCTCACCTATTTCTGTATTTCTATTAAACCCTCATTATTTAAATATTATTTCAATTTGACCCTATTATTTATAAAAAAAATAATTTAACCCTTAACCCTCAACATAAAACTCTAAACTATTAAACCTTAAACCCTAAACCATATACCATTAAAAATAATTTCACCATCATCGATTCAAATCAATTCAATGAATTTTTGAATTCTCCTAAAAATTCAATTAATTTTTTTATATAAATCAAAATTAATTAAACTCGAATCTCCTAAAATTAACACTATCATCGTATTTTTTAAATATATCAAAATTAATTAAACTTGAATCTCTTAGAATTAACACTATCATCGAGTGAGCTATTTTCATCACTCTTGAATGAAATTTTTTAAATCAATCCTTATAAACAAGTAGTGATTTCTTTTTATGTATGTAGGCTGAGGTGATTTGACAATCAAAGGTTCGTTCGGTGATACCGATGTCGTTGAACCCCGAGCATCCACCAAGGTAATTCATGATTCGAATTGATTTTTTGGCCTACAATTGTCATTAAATACATTAAAGAAAGAGCTGAAATCTGACAAGTTTCTGGGTTTTTGTTCTTACAGGAACTGGAGAGGAAGATAAAGAAGAGGAATGATATTTAGAAGGTTGATACCTATGGGATGACCTGTAAAGAACTTTCTCAAAGTTAAATCATGTGCAGCAATGAAGATTACTGTGTTAATTAAATGTGAATGAAGAAACCCCAATGCTCTTGTTATTCTTTTGTTTCCTTGGTTACTCGATAGGAACTGTATGCAATTTGATAAACTCAATGTAATAAATAGATTAAAGAAGCAATATAGGGAAAATGCACGAAATGTTAAATGCCTTGAGGTCTTACATTCGGATCCAGATATACCCATTAGATCCTCTCGGATCTCGGTGGTTCGGTCTCTACATGCAGACCCGGCTCATAGTTGTCTGCTAATTCCGAAAACACAACAGAAATTCAATCAGGCATCATTCTTCTTCATACAATTCAGAATTTGATTCATTACAAGGTTAGGCCTTATCATAATTTAATCATAATTAAAATAATTTAATTGAATTTTTTAGGAGAATTTAACAATTCGTTGAACTGAATTGAATCGATGATGGTGAAATTGTTTTTAATGGTATATGGTTTAGGGTATAGGTTTAAGAGTTTAAGGGTTTAAGGTTTAATAGTTTAGGGTTTTAGGTTGATTGTTAAGAGTTAAATTATTTTTATAGCATCTATAGCAACGACTTGTGTCCGTCGGTATAACCAGGCGTCGGTATATGTACAATTTTTTGTAGTGATGGTCAAATTGAAATAATATTTAAATAACAAGGGTTCAATAGAAATACGGAAATAAGTGAGGTACTAAATATATAGTTTACCCTTATTAAAAAATAAAATTTTAATATATATATAATAATTTAATTGAATTTTTTAAAATAATTATTAATTGTATAATGGGTCCTTGAAGTTTTAAATTTTTATTAATTAATTTAATGGTGTTCAACGGTGTTTATCATTAGTGGTGTTCATCGGTGTTCGTCGCACGTGGTAGACTCATCCTTTAAATGTACTAACCCTAATGGAGCAGGAGTGCGACGATAGCAGAAATAACAAAAAGGCTCGTTGTCTTAATGAAAATTCGTCGAACGCCAGTGACGATGTTCCAGGCAACATGGAGGTTGACGCACCTAGCATGCGGTAGGCAATATACCAACCCACGTGATTTTAATAATCTATCAATTTAGTACCATTTCACCCAACCCCTTTTCTTCTTACTTTTTCTCCATTTATATAACATCATGAAACCACACAATTTTTCCAATCACACTCCCTAAATCCAATAAATACAAGTTTTAAATAAAACAAAAGTTCAAGTACAACTCTTGGCTACTGCATGTCTGGTTCATTTAAATTATGATCTTATTACAACATAAAGTCATGTGAGGAGCATTCTAAATGATTGACAAAAAGCTAATAAATAAAACTGTATTAAATAGCTATAACTTGACATTTGTTTGAACTCCTGGGTAAACTCAGTAATTGTGTGGCAATCTTAAATTTTTCTTCAAGCTTCAGGATGTATTGTGAGCTTCTCAAGAACTGTTGCATTCTTGAGGATGTAAGTAACCAATTTAAATTCAGAGCTCTCACCATGAAAATCTAATACTTTAAACTCCGTTAGCTGATATACAACACATGAGGGCACCTTGTCTGTTGGAAACAAGAACTGTTGAATTTTTGGCTTGAAAAGTCAAGCTTTGTGGGCACCGATTTTGTCAGGTTTAGGTGCAGCAAATGGAGAAAAAATGATGCAGTAAATTAATGCTCCATCGGTAAATGTTGAAATTATCAATGGGAAAATTAATTTTTGGTCCTTAAACTTTAGGCTATTTACAAGTTTAGTCCTTAAAGCTCAACTATAAATAGGCCTAGGATTTGTCATTTGAAACCATCCCAACATTCATACTATCTCTCCCATTTGTTTCTCTTCTCCCATTTGTAATATTTGGGAATTCTTAGGAATTCCATTGGTTTGTACCATTTTGGTATTAGTGAAGTTATCATCAGGTGGTGGTGCCCGAGGAGTAGACGACATTTTCGTCGAACCTTGTAAATTTGGTGTGTTCTCTCCATTATTTATTTCGCTTGCTTATTATTGGTTTTTTCCATTGGGTTTCAATATTCAATAGTTGACGGGTTTGCCCGCTGTGCAAATTTCGGTAATTTCGATCTCGACATTTCAGCTCAGATTTGAAGCTACGTTCGTGTGGGAAATAACCCGGTTTCCCCAACAATTGGTATCAGAGCTTCGGTGAAAGCTATCCCGGTCTCTCGGTTGCTGCAAAGAAGTGTGGTGTTGTGACAATGCATGTCTAGGAAAGTTCTGGCTAGGAAAGACTTGGTATTTAAGCGATCCGTGTGATCCACCTCTCTTTCCTGGGAACTTACCAGGTGCAGTGTTTCAATATCCAGTTCGTGCTGTTGAATATTATTCGTTGCCATGGCAAAAGACGGATCAGATGGGGCATCAAGCTCTTCCTCTATACCGGTGAGGAGGATAATGTCAAATGCAAACTTCTCGGTGAAGTTGTTCGATGGATCCGGTCACTTCGGCATGTGGCAAGGCGAGGTGCTAGACTCTTTATTTCAACAAGGTCTAGACATTGCCATTGAAGAAGAAAAACTCGTAGATATGGTGGAGAAAGATTGGAGAATAATCAACCGTATGGCGTGCAGTACGATTCGATCTTGTCTTTCCAGGGAGCAGAAGTATGCCTACAAGAACGAGACTTCTGCAAGCAAACTGTGGAAAGCGTTGGAGGAAAAATTCCTAAAGAAAAGCTCTCAGAATCGTCTTCACGTGAAGAAAAGATTGTTCATATTTTATTATCAACCAGGCACTAGTATGAATGAACACATCACTGCCTTCAATGAGTTAGTGGCAGATCTGTTGGGCATGGATGAAACTTTCAAAGATGAAGATTTGGCTCTAATGTTGTTGTCATCCCTTCCAGATGAATTTGAGCACCTTGAAACAACGTTACTTCATGGAAAGGATGAGGTGACCCTTAAAGAAGTAACTGATGCTCTGTATAGTTACGAGCTCAGAAAGAAAACCAAGATGGAGAGCAAATACAATGCAGCGGAGGCCATGGTGGTAAGAGGTCGCTCTAAAAGCCAAAAGCCAAAAATGAGAGGGAGATCAAAGTCAAAGTCCAGACTTGGGAAAGATGAATGTGCCTTTTGTCACGAGAAAAGTCATTGGAAGAAAGATTGCCCGAAGCTGAAGAAGAAAGGAAAAGCTGCTCCAGATGCATGTGTTGCAGAGCATGATACTAATGACTCTGAAATATCACTGGTTGCTTCATCATCATCATTTCGTTCAGACGAATGGATATTGGATTCGGGTTCTACCTATCATATGTCCCCTAATCGGGAGTGGTTCTTCGATTTAGTAGAACTAAATGGAGGAGTTGTTTATATGGGCAATGGCAACGCCTGTAAAACGATTGGGATATGTTCAATCCGATTGAAGAATCAAGATGGATCAACCAGAGTTTTGACTGATGTCCGATACGTGCCTAGTTTGAAGAAAAATCTCATCTCATTGGGAGCTTTGGAATCTAAAGGCTCGATTGTCACTATGAGAGATGGAATTTTGAAAGTCACATCAGGCGCACTCGTGATAATGAAGGGCATCAAGAAAATAACTTGTATTACTACCAAGGTAGTACAGTTATTGGAGCAGTAGCAACAACTTCCGGTGGAGACAAATTGGATTCTACTCAGTTGTGGCATATGCGGTTGGGACACGCTGGTGAGAAATCCTTGCAAATTTTGGCAAAGCAAGGATTGTTGAAAGGTGCAAAGGCTTGCAAGTTAAATTTTTGTGAGCATTGTGTTCTGGGAAAACAGAAGAGAGTGAAATTCGGCACCGCTATCCATAATACGAAAGGTATTTTGGATTATGTTCACTCAGATGTGTGGGGTCCTTCCAAAACAACGTTGCTGGGAGGAAAACACTATTTTGTAACTTTTGTCGATGACTTTTCCAGAAGAGTTTGGGTGTATACAATGAAGTCTAAAGATGAAGTACTCAAAGTTTTCCTGAAGTGGAAATATGATCGAGAATCAGACTGACAAGAAGATCAAACGTCTTAGGACGAACAATGGAGGGGAATATAAAAGTGATTCGCTCTTTGACGTTTGCTAGGAGCATGGTATTGTTCGACACTTCACTGTTAGACATACATCACAGCAGAATGGGGTGGCAGAACGTATGAATCGAACACTACTTGAGAAAGTTCGATGTATGTTGTCCAATGCTGGGTTGGGCAAACCATTTTGGGCTGAGGCTGTGACATATGCTGGCCATCTCATCAATCGTCTACCGTCATCAGCGATTGGAGGAAAAACACCGTTGGAGGTATGGTCTGGAGTACCCGCTACAGATTATGATTCCTTACATGTATTTGGATCCATTGCATATTATCATGTGAAGGAGTCAAAACTTGATCCTAGAGCAAAGAAGACTATCTTTATGGGAATCACTCATGGAGTGAAGGGATTTCGACTTTGGTGCTTAGACACAAAGAAGATAATTTGTAGCAGAGATGTTACCTTTGATGAATCTGTCATGTTGAAGAAGGTAACAAATGAAGCTGTTCAGACAAGTAGTACTCCACAATAGGTGGAGTATACTCCAAACCAGGTGGAGTTTCAAGAGGCGGTGATTAGTCCAGCAATTGATGTTACTGATTCTCCAACTCCAATGGAGGAATCAGAAGATGAAGAGGTTCAAACCCAAGAACCATTGGAGACACCAGAACCACTTGCAGTTACAGTGCCAAGGAGAGAAATTCGTAGACCTGCTCGATTTACAGATACGGTGGCCTATGCCATTCCAGTTGTTGATGATGATATCCCTGCCACTTATCAAGAAGCAATGCAAAGCTTAGAAAGTGACAAGTGAAAAAGTGCCATGGATGAAGAAATGCAATCTCTCCAGAAGAACAACACATGGGATTTGGCATATTTACCAGAAGGTAAAAGGGCAATTGGATGCAAGTGGGTGTTTGCAAAGAAAGACGGATCTCCCAGCAAGAAAGATGTTCGCTACAAGGCAAGGTTGGTAGCTAAAGGCTACGCTCAGAAGGAGGGAATCGACTACAACTAAGTATTTTCCCCTGTTGTGAAGCATTCCGCCATTAGAATATTGTTGGCCTTGGTAGCACAGATGAATTTGGAGCTAGCTCAACTCGACGTAAAGACGGCTTTCTTGCACGGTGATTTGGAAGAGGAGATCTATATGACTCAGCCAGAAGGATATGTAGATGCTGGTGGTAAGAAATGGGTTTGTAAGCTGAACAAATCGCTATATGGATTGAAGCAATCTCCGAGGCAGTGGTACAAGTTATTTGATAGCTTTATGAGGAGGCAGAAGTACACGAGAAGCAAATACGACCATTGCGTGTATTTGCGAAAGCTACAAGATGGATCTTTCATTTATCTCCTCTTGTATGTTGATGATGTGCTGATCGCTTCAAAGAGTCAACAAGAGATAGACAAATTGAAGGCTCAGTTGAATCAAGAGTTTGAGATGAAAGATCTAGGTGAGGCCAAGAAGATTCTCGGCATGGAGATAAGTAGAGACAGACAGAGAGGCAAGCTTTTTTGACTCAGAAGCAATATCTGAAAAAGGTATTACAATGTTTTGGCATGAATGAAAGCACAAAACATGTAAGTACCCCACTTGCTTCTCATTTGAAACTCAGTTCTCAATTATCTCCTAAAATTGATGAAGAGCGAGAATACATGGCAAAAGTTCCATATGCTAATGCAGTAGGGAGCTTGATGTATGCGATGGTGTGTACGCGGCCTGAATTTCACAAGCAGTTGGAGTTGTGAGCAGGTACATGCATGATCCTGGAAAAGGACATTGGCAAGCTGTGAAATGGATTCTACGGTATCTCCAACAAACCGTAGATGTTGGTTTAGTGTTTGAGCAAGATGAAACACTTGGTCAGTTTGTGGTTGGATATGTTGATTCCGACTATGCTGGTGATTTGGATAAGCGTCGGTCTACTACTGGGTATTTGTTTACTCTAGCAAAAGCCCCAGTGAGTTGGAGGTCTACTTTACAGTCAACGGTGGCTTTGTCTACTACAGAGGCAAAGTACATGGCAGTTGCAGAGGCTGTTAAGGAGGCAATTTGGCTTAACGGATTGTTGGAAGACTTGGGAGTTGTTCAAAGTCACATTAGTCTTTATTGTGACAGTCAAAGTGCTATTCATTTAGCGAAAAATCAAGTCTACCATTCAAGAACCAAGCACATCGATGTGAGGTATCACTTTGTGCGGGAGATCTTTGAAGAAGGAAAAGTTCTACTTCAGAAGATTGCGACGGCAGAAAATCCTGCAGATATGTTGACCAAGGTGGTAACATCAATCAAGTTCAATCATTGTTTGAACTTGATTAACATCTTGCAAGTTTGAGCACCTTCGGGTGTATGGCGCCCGTAAGTGCATTTGGAGGCACTGCAGAAGATAACGTTTGGGGAGAAGAAGATTTTGAGAAGCTTGATGAATTCAAGCTAAGGTGGAGATTTGTTGAATTTTTGGCTTGAAAAGTCAAGCTTTGTGGGCACCGATTTTGTCAGGTTTAGGTGCAGCAAATGAAGAAAAAAATGATGCAGTAAATTAATGCTCCATCGGTAAATGTTGAAATTACCAATGGGGAAATTAATTTTTGGTCCCTAAACTTTAGGCTATTTACAAGTTTAGTCCTTAAAGCTCAACTATAAATAGGCCTAGGATTTGTCATTTGAAACCATCTCAACATTCATACTATCTCTCCCATTTGTTTCTCTTCTCTCATTTGTAATATTTGGGAATTCTTAAGAATTCCATTTGTTTGTACCATTTTGGTATTAGTGAAGTTATCATCCGGTGGTGGTGCCCGAGGAGTAGACGACATTTTCGTCGAACCTCATAAATTTGGTGTGTTCTCTCCATTATTTATTTCGCTTGCTTATTATTGGTTTTTTCCATTGGGCTTCAATATTCAATAGTTGACGGGTTTGTCCGCTGTGCAAATTTCGGTAGTTTCGATCTCGACATTTCAGCTCAGATTTGAAGCTACGTTCGTGTGGGAAATAACTCGGTTTCCCCAACAAGAACTGGTCCCAGCATAGGAAAATAAATAAATAAAAACCGTTACTTTTAAACTACATATCAATATATTTTTCAATATATACATAAATGTTTGCGAGTGTACCTGTTTTGATACATAACGTATAACAAGGGTTTGTAGACTGGGTGAGAATTCAAGAAACTTGAGAAGCCTTTTTCCATTCCATTCATTCTCGAAGTCATAGTAAAAAGTTTCCAGGTGAAGCAAGTTTTGAAAGGCAACAAAACGTTTGTGGGACAAAAATGAAAGCTGGAAAAAAATATATTATATTGGTCAAATAAGAGATCAATAAAAGCTTAAAAAACATTAATACAACATAAGAAAAATGCCAACTCAGTTAACTCACTGCTTTCGGACAGATAGTCAAATGAAGGGACTTGACATTGCCAATTCCTTGGAAAAGCTCAATTAAACCAGGTCCTTCTCTTACTAAGCATGCGGCAGCAATTCTAATATCAGCTCTAACAAGAGAAGGCATGTTTACCATTGAAAAGTTATTTGCTCTGTAGCCGTCGTGTTTGAAGTAAACAACACTTGGAAGATCAATGGCAATGGCAAAGACAAGATTAGACATGCGTGATTTGAATTCAAGATGACAAGTGTTAAAAAATAAAGTCAACCTCTTAAGTGAAAGTGTAACACCCGAGTTTGGGGGTCGGATGGAAATAATATTAAAATATTGTTTTAGGTTTCGGTTTTATAATTAAAATGATAAAGTATTATTTTGGTCTTCATATTCTCAAAGCAAACATTTTGTGTTGGACCAAATTGAATTGAAACTCAAATTTCATGGATTTTGTAGGTAATGAGTTTGCCATCTCATTAATGGCAAACTTGTAAATTGTTGGACTTCAATTTAAAACCCCCCCTTTTTTAATTAAAAGAACTATTTGTCATCTTCCTCCTCTCTTCATTTGGTTTCTAACGACAAGAAGAGAACTCTTCTCCAAATCCCTATTTCATCTCCTTTCTTCTTCATTTTTGGTCAGTTTTGAAAGGTAATCACATCCCCATCTTGCTCTCATCTTCCTCTACTTGAAAGTACAAATAGATTTCATTTTTATTAATGTTTTAGAATTTGAGTTTTTGGAAGATTTGAATAAAAATGATAACTTTATGAGTTTTTACTAAAGATTTTGATTTGTTATTGTTAGATATGATGTTTATGAATCAAATGGTCCAACATATATAATTTTTAGAGTGTTTTAAATGAACTCCCGAAATTGGGTTTTGGTGGGGTTTTAGGAGGGTTTTTAGTTGAGTTTTGAGTGTAGTTTGTGTTGGAAATTGAAGGTTGATGTTAGGGTAATAGTTGGGGTTGTTTTGGAAGCTTTTGGAAGTGTTAAATGTGTTGAAATCACAAGTTTTGGACTGTTTTTCATGGCTGCTCGGGTTTGATGTTTTTGGGGTTTGTTCATGGCTTGAATTCATGTGTTTATTGCTTGATTAGTATTCCGGGTTGTTACATTGTTGTGTGGACTGATTTGAGGCTATTTTGTTGTGTTGAGGTGATTAGAAGCGGGATTATGTGTGGGTGAAGCCTTGGGAATAAATCCGGAAACTTAAAGACTTTGGTTGCTTGGTAATTGAGCTTGGAGGTGGAGGTGAGTGGTTAAACATTTTTAAAATGGTTTTGAGTATTTGGTTCAAGCATGTGAACCTAGGATGGGCTTGGTAAACCCACCTAGAGTTGGGATAAGAGTGGTAGCCTAAACCCAAGCTTTGATTAGAGACTTTGGTTGCACTCTCTCTAATGGTTGTTTATGCCTCGTGTTAAATTGTGATGGTGTTGGTTATGTATATGTTGTATACATGTATGTTGAGGCATGTTTGATGCATTGTTATATGCATGTTGATAATAAACATGATGGAGATATACATATGCATGAAATATGATGTGATATTGTGTTAATGATATACATGTGGTGTTGACATGTGAAATGATATTATGAGGTGATTGTATGATCCGAAGATCATGGTGAGTACATGCTAGGAATGGAAATGTGGTTTGAGCATGACGGTAAGTCATGGTGAGTACGTGCTAAGCACGAAAGTATTATGAAATGGTATTGTGAAAGATTAATGAAATGTGTAGTATTGGCACTAGTATGCTTGGGTACAAATGATCAATCATTAGGATGTCTAGTGTGCACACGTGAGTCAAAATGCGCGCGTGGTCTTGATGATGGTAGTCATCAAGATGGAGTACGGGTTCGCCTGAAAATCTTCATATATATATATATATATATATATTAGTCGGTGATGAGTGGAATCCCATCGACGGGCGTGAGGATGAGTGGAATCCCCTCCGCGTGAACGGTGATGAGTGTAATCCCACCGTCAGGTAATGGTAGAGTTGTTGGATGTGAGTTCCAACGGTTATCCGCGTATTCGAGTCATAGCTAGGTGCCAATACGAATTGTGGTTTATGTTGCCAATTTGATTAATTGTGAGCCAATGTGATTTGGGATGTGTTGCTAACATGGTTAAATATATGTGATTACATATGTTGTGGATTTAAACATGTTGAGCATGACATAATATTGAATATATGTTCATGCATCATCTATAATTATGGCTCATGCGGATCGAAGGTAAGATCATGCATTTTATCTTGGTTGTAGCTCGTGCTTGGAACCTGCATTGTCGAAGGTTTGTTTTATGAGCTTACCCTCACTAAGCTTTTATGTTTATGCTTCTTTTTGTTCGACAATGCAGATCAGTAGCTTGTGGGTGGCAAGGGCAAGGAAAGGCCTCCAAGTGTTGCTTACGGTTAGCTCAAGTATGATATTTAAATTTAAAGATTGTAATAGTAAAGCAATGAGATAGGTGCCGTGTTATGATGCTTTTTAGAATATGTTGTTGTTGTTTAAGAGCAAGTTAGACTCCTCGTATGTGTTTGTTAAATTGGCTTTTGGGATGTATGCCATGCTCGTAACCATGTTAGTATTTTGCTACCTAGAATTGCCTAAGTGTTGGACACGTTGAAGCTATCACCTTTAATGTATGTTTGGATGTATGGCCTTGTGATGTTGTGCCTTAGTGTTTAGTCTTGTTATAATGATGTTCAAGCATGCTCATATGTTGGTTTGCCTTATGATTGTTATTAGTGTTTTGTTGGAGGTTTTAGTGAGGTTTAAGGGCACCATTGTGCCTTAAATCAACTAAAACCAATATGCAGACAGATGGTGTTTCGAAACGGGTCACTCTATTTCGATACGGTCCCCCTTGTTTTGGTCGAACGTTTCGAAACGTGTAGGGGCCGTTTCGGTACACTTTTGCTACTAGAATTTTGAGAAATTGGTGAGATGAAGGTGTTCCGAAACGGGTCTATAATGTTTCGAAACGGTCAAATCTCGTTGACCACGAGATGTTGACCGTTGGGGTCGTTTCGATACGGGTCACCCCCGTTTCAGAACGATCTCATCAGGCTGACCCTGGCCTGTTGGCTAAGTCAAGGCGTATCGAAACACCCCAAGGGCGTTTCGATACGACCTGTTGTAAAGGGTTAAAATGAGTTGTTTTAAGTATTGTCTTGGTTGGTCGATGTTGGATTGTTTGTGTTTCCGCTATCGTGCTTCACATAGGATTTAATAATACCTATAGACAAGATAAAGTTAAAAGAAATTTTATGGGTCGTTAACCGAGGAGGAACCTTAACGGGTTTCGCTTCAGTTTTCCCCGTGTGGCCCACTTGGACCGGTCATCCGACCAGACCGAGACGAGGAGGTTACATAAAGATTTGAGATTTTAAGACACATAATGTTAAACATGTCACAGTTAGAGATGTATAAGTCTTCAAGTACAGGACAACCTGATAAGAGCCTGCTGCCTGAATCATCATCCTCAAATTCAATATATTGAAGCTCCAAAGTCTTGAGGCTAGGCAAATCAACATGAATCGGAACAGTCATTACATATGGGATTACCAGTTTCAATCTCACCAGCGTCTTCCCAGTAAATAGTAGAGCAGTAGGCAACACAAGAATGTTTCTACAACAGAAAGAAAAAACCAAATCCATCTCCTTAACTTCACGCGAAAGTGCAGCAGGTATCCATCCATATACACGGTAAGCATGGAAACCTGATATGCCCATATGATTGAGTCGGAATTGTTCGATCCTTCCCTCAGTATGGAGAAAAAACAGTTTATCCATGAAGTTCGTGAAACTCTCAACAGTATGTGGGGAAGAAGAGCTAAATATGTGAAAATCAACATCAAGATTGAACATAGAAGCAAAGAGATGCTGTCATCTGGTTGATAGAGTGGAGGTGGAAACTACATCTTTGATGGGAAGCAGCGATAGGATGAGACTTAGAATGGAATCGGGCAACTTACTGATCCTATCATCATCATGCTTTGTTTTCTTTCCCGTATTGGATGCCATGGATGTTCAAACTTGAAAGGAAAATAATGAAAAGATAAATAGCAACTGTTTATATATAAGGAAAAGGAAGAGTTGCCCGGGAATCAAAAAGCCCCATTTCGAAAACACAACTCTTGGGGTTCTGTTTCTTTTAAAGAATTTAAATTAGAATTTCTTGTTCAATGCATATCCAAACATTCATTTAATTAAGATAAAATTTTGAGGAAAAAAATCAACATATTCTTTGTATACCTGGTTTTTGAAACACTCAAACTAGATGGTTTTTGATAACTGAAAAAGTGTTTGGTTTTACAATGTATGAAAGTCTAATTATAGAGAAAAATACTAAAAAGAGAGAATCAGGATAGACAAATATCACCTTGGTGAAAAAAACCTAATGCCCAAGAGTGTATCTGAGCTGTTCATTTTCCCCTCGTCTGAGCCGAACCGAACCTTGACTGAATGGTTCCGTTGCCGGTTGAGGAACGATCTGAGCCACCGCTAAGAAAGGCTTAGAGGATAGGTTTTCGAGTGAAGCTCTTGAGAACTTTTTCAAGTTTTTTTTAAAGCTTTTTTCTTTTTCTTGAGAGTTATCAGTTTGGTACATTTATTTTTACTTCCCCGGCCCAGGGGTTACCACCCCTACCCCCCAACCCCACCACCTGCATGGCACTTACAGTTCGACCATAAAGAGAGTTGGAAGCGAATGAAAGAGAACAACATTTGAACTGAAAGCGAGCTACACACGCCGTTCGTGTGCTATCTCCAATAGCTCACTCACTCCCTTACCTTAGCTGTTCGTGTGCTATCTCCAATAGCCCACTCACTCCTGATTTTATATATAAATTTTTATTTTGTTAATATTTATTTATATTTTAGTTACGACAGATGACGTAGACAGTATAACCACCCATTTGTTGACACATGGCATTTATTTTATTTTTAATTTTTATAATATAATTTTATAAATATATTAACTTTATAAATATATATATATTATTTATAATTTATATTACAAAACAAAAATATTATTTATAATATATATAACTAAACACAAACCTTAAACCTTTCAACCCAAATATTTAGGGTTTATAGTTTATGGTTTGAGTTTAGGGTTTAGTTATATATTACAAAAATAATATCTATAAATAGGGTAAAGTACCAAAACGGTAACTGAACTTTGTTAAAAAAATAAAATGGTAAACCAAACTTTCAAATGTTATAAAATGACAATTAAACTTTGTGTTTTGTTACAAAATGGTAACTCGACCGTTAAGTTCTTAACGTGACTGTTATGAAATTTTGTATAATAGTATATTTAATCATCCATATTTACACATTCAATCAATATAGTCTTAATTCGAAAATTTCATTAAATTTGGCCATCGTTATTAACACATTATTTTAAACTCGAAGCATCAATCCCTGATATGTCAATATGCTTGAGTCTGAATTGTTCAATCCTTCCCTCACTACAGAAAAACAACATTTTATCCATGAAGTTGGTGAAGCTCTTAACAGTATGTGGAGGGGAACACCGAAATATGTGAAAATTAACATCAAGATTGAACATAGAAGCAAAGAGATATCGCCATCTAGTTGAGAGAATGGAGGTGAAAACTGCATCTTTTATAGGAAACCACCATAGGATGCGACTTAGAATGGAATCAGACAAGTTACTGATCATATCAGATGCGATGAAAGTTCAAAGTTCAAAGGACAAATGAAAAGATAAATAACAGCTTGTTATATATAAGGAACGGTTGAGGCGAAGGTGAAGTAAGGGTGAAAAGGGTGGGGTTCTAATTTAGGGTTCAGGTATAATATGATTTTATTTTTATATTTAATAATAATAAGGGTAAACTACATAAATAGTCACCGAATTTTTAGGGTACTTTCAATTTGGTCATTGATTTGCAGGGTACTTATATTTCGCTTTTAGTGTTGACGGAAGGTAAAGAGAAGGACCATACTAAAAACAAAATAAAAGTTGGGTGACTATAATGCAAGTTTTAAAAGTTTGGTGACTAAAATGAAAGTGCCTAAAAGTTGAGTGATCATTTATGTGGTTTACCCTAATAATAATAATAATAATAATAATAATAATAATAATAATAATAATAATAATAATAATAATAATAATAATAATAATAATAATAATAATAATAATAATAAAATGACTTTCCGCAACGCGTTCAAAAAGTTACTGAAGAAGTGATCAAAAAGTTTAATGTCTAAACTTCAATAAGTAAATTGAATGTTTTAAAATTTCAGTGATCAAAATAGTTTTAAAAATAAAATTCAGTGAGATTTATGTAATTTACCCTTAAAAAATTAGTTTCATTTTAACTATATAATTTGAATTTTATATGATCTGTCACGTTAGATTATTATTTAGGAATTATAACATAACATTAAAAAATATTTCATGCACTTACAATGAAAAAAAAAATACAATCAGGTTCAATTTAGGGTTTAGGGTGTTAGATTAGGGTGTTAGTTTGGGCGTTTAGATTTTAGGGATTAAAATTGAGGGTTTTTTATTAAAATTTTGATTTTAGAGTTTAGAGATAAATTTAGGGTTTAGGGGTTTTAAGGTTAGAAATTTTAATTTTAATTTTAAGGTAAATTTAGACATGCTTGTGGAAAAGTTATTTTTCATTGTTAGTGCATGATACAATAACCCATATTTAAAAATACTAATTATTTAAGGATCATTATCCTACACACTGGCGGTGGAAACTGAAAGTTTCTACAAGTGCCTTAATTTTAGGGTTTAAGGTCTTAGTTTAGGGTGTAGGATTTATGGGTTTAGGTGTAAGGGTTTATAATTTAGAGATAGTGGTAAGAATTTAGAGTTTAAGGTTATAATTCAGGGTTTATGGGGTTTAGGTTTATAAGTTAAAACCTAAATCATATCTATATTACCCTAAAAACAAAACCCCAACCTATACACCTTAAATTTTAAACCTAAACCCTAAATTCTTACCACTATCCCAAAATTCTAAACCCCTACACCTAAACCCTTAAACCCTACCCCTAAACTAAGACCCTAAACTCTAAAACTAAGACACTTGTGAAAATTTTCAATTTCCACCGTTATTGTATATGTAACGTCCTCAACCCGGCTTAGAAAAAAAATCGGAGTTGAGAATGTTACTGTAGAGGAAAGCCCGAAATTAGAACCCGGAAATTTCAAATTTTCCTTTAACACTTGACTATATCAAGCAGTGTATTTTCTTAGCTATTATAAACTTTCTTGAATTCTCCTACCAAAACACGACACATGAAGTTAAACTTATGACCCTCCCTTTATCATTAGTCAGGATTAATCAACCATTATCTCTTATGACAAGATTAAGTCTTATGGGTGATCAATTTATAACCATAAGTTTATTCATTTCACATTTATAAAACATCAGTGGTCAAGAAGCATTATTCTTTTAAAATTTTACGTAATTGATCATCAACTTAAAGGATAGATTTCTACAAACTCAATTTGATTTAATAATGTTTAACTAGATCACCACAATATTAGATTACAGTATTTAATCCATAATCTCATCTCATTTGGCAGATTTGATTTCTAAATATGTTACACTTTAGGACATCGATTAACTAAGAATTAATCTATTACCATTTTATTTAGTCAAACCATAGTCTTGCAATATATTACCATTGACCTTTATACACGAGTTAAATAGTAAACAACTATACTCCCACATACTATCATGACTTGTTAGCATAAGATTCAATCAATCACACTCATACTTTTCTCAATCAACACTTCAAGACTAACACTTTAAGAAGTTATTCAATTTGCAATTTATTGATATTATTATCATACTCATGTTATGAATCATGGATAATATACTATACAAACATATTCAATCTTCCCAAAATTCATTTGATTAGAACAAACAACTTATTTTCAATATTGGCATATCCAACATAAAAAAAGGTTATACAAAACATGGAATACATTTCTTTGATAATCAAGTAACGTGCCATCATCCTAGGAGTATTCGAACTAAGGTAGAACCCAACTCCACTTGGATCTTGAATTGAGACTTGCAATCCAACCATACTTGAAACAATTAAGCTTTAAAACACCCTGCAATGCATGATCATGAAATGCATTAGGCTTCTATAGCCTAAGTGAGGTGGTAATATATGTGATGTATAATAATCAGTGCTTATAAAGTAACCAAACAATTCAAATCGTGATTATCCCTGAGCTTTCTTGCAAGTTAAGTTAGTACACCGATATCTTGTTTATTAAAGATTCTTTAGTAATTTAATTCTTTAACACTATTCGATTTATTGTAGCTCATTTCAGTTCCAATGCTCACTAGGAGTTTTCAATTCAGTGCTCATTAAGAGATTTTCGATCCAGTGCTCATTAAGAGCTTTCAATTCTTATTAGAATTTATCAGAACTTTCAGAGTTTACAGAACTTATAAAGGATTTTAGAATTTACAAAGCTTACATGCTTTTCAGGGCCTTCAGGGCTTTTCAGGTTACTTTCAATGTTCTTTCTGGTTCCTTATCTAATTTCTCATTATGTTCATGCCTTTTATTTGTTTGCCTTGGATCACATATTTAATTATAAATAACGTTGGTCTAAGTTTGACCATATAAGTCAAGACGATACTTAGTCCAAAGCACATAACAATGACTAATATAAAAAATAGAACGTATATATACGTAAATGGGGCGTCCCCTGAATCATCACTTATAGACCGTAGTCCCAGGCAGACCAACTATTATCTCAGAGTGTCCAAGGACTTCCATTGACCAAGCAATTTAGGTATCTTATCGTTTAACATGAAGTTGTAGTGTATCTTATCGGTCAAGTAATCTTTCTTGGAGTGCATCTTATCGGTCAAGTAGTCTTACTTGTTATTCTCTTTCAATAGCTTAATGCATATGTTAGGCTTTCTTGCTTCTTAAGCCTTTAATTTCAAAGTTAACATAGATTTCTTAGGTTACAAGTAACCTTGCTTACTTCTTACTTCAGTAACTTATTATACAATTCAAACAGTCTTATTCTTAACTCCTTAAAGTTAACTTCTGAACCTTTATTGAGTACCTTATTTTCATTAATTAGTGGTAATACCAAGCTTTTAAACAATTACATAAGCCATCTCAATATCAAGGAAATTCTATAAACATTTATTCAATCATAGCAAGGCATTTAAACATAAGAAATACAACATTGTTCAAGTCTAAACATGAATGTCAGGCTATGAATGTATGCCCATCCTCAGTTAGCTCTATTTGAGCTTTTTTACCCTATGAACATGCAATGCAATACATTCACAATCAATCAATACATAATCTTAATAAATTAAACATCAGGATAACTCCACGTTACCCAGGACTCATGTGACTACACTCACCTGTTATCCCAACATTATGGGATACCCGAATCCACAACTACTCCTACCTATCAACCAAGGATCATTCTTCTAGTGCTCCATAACCAGAAATGTACCTCAAACAAGAGTGGCAAACCATTAAAATCTATCTAAAATGAACCAATACCTCAACAGCCCCTAAGTTCCACAAAAAAGCACATGTAACACATATACAACATCTAACATTATCAAAATAATCCCCAGGATGATCATGTAGAGGCAGAACAACACATGCAACACACATACACCAATCAATAACCTGGCATGCAGCCTAGCACGATAGGCAATATACTAACCCACATAATTTTAGTAATATATCAATTTAGTCCCATTTCACCCAACCCCTTTTCTTCTTACTTTTTCTCCATTTATATAACACCATGAAACCACACAATTTTTCCAATCACGCTCCCTAAATCCAATAAATACAAGTTTTAAATAAAACAAAAGTTCACGTACAACTCTTGGCTACTGCATGTCTGGTTCATTTAAATTATGATCTTATTACAACATAAAGTCATGTGAGGAGCATTCTATATGATTCACAAAAAGCTAATAAATAAAAAAGTATTAAATAGCTATAACTTGACATTTGTTTGAACTCCTTGGTAAACTCAATAATTGTGTGGCAATCTTAAATTTTTCTTTAAGCTTCAGGATGTATTGTGAGCTTCTCAAGAACTGTTGCATTCTTGAGGGTGTAAGTAACCAATTTAAATTCAGAGCTCCCACCATGAAAATCTAATACTTTAAAATCCGTTAGCTGATATACAACACATTAGGGCACCTTGTCTGTTGGAAACAAGAACTGGTCCCAGCATAGGGGAAAAAACGTTAGTGTTACTTTTAAACTACATATAGAAGCAAAGAGAAGCTGCCATCTGGTTGATAGAATGGAGGTGGAAACTGCATCTTTGATGGGAAGCAACGATAGGATGTGACTTAGAATGGAATCGGGCAACTTATTGATCCTATCATCATCATGCTTTGCTTTCTTTCTCGCATTGGATGCCATTGAAGTTCAAACTTCATTATCAACTTCATAAAATATATTATAAGTTTCTTGTATGTTTTCATTGCTAGAAGATAACAGAAAAGAGGATAAAGGGTGTTGCAATGTGAGATTTGGGATGGTAATTACAGGCTTCAATAAATTTATAATTGCTTACTGGTATAATCAAATGGAATGTTGTTTTTACAGAAGTTGAGTCTTCAAGATGAAGAGAGTAAAGCTCAACTGTAGAAAAGAGGATAAAGGGTATTGCAATATGAGATTTGAAAGATGTAAAACTCAAGAACTTTGGAGTTGGAGAATGAATAGGCATTTCAGCTCAAGGATCTTCCTCTTCCATCTACAAGCCAGGAACTCACCTGTTATTGCTCAATTCCTTTTAAGGCTCTACTCTATTTTTACAAAAAAAAAAATGCAGGTCTTAAATTCCTTGCTACCTTGGAGCTGTAAAATTGTAAGAGATTGAAACACATTTTCAACCCACCATCGCTCGAAATCTGCCATATACACTACAAGGAAAATCACTTTTAGTGGAAATAAAAATGTCACTAAAAATATTAAATTTAGACACTAAAATACATAGCGATAAAATATTCAAGTCGTCACCCGTCGTCACTAATAACTCCGTTACTATTATATTAGTGACGGTTTTATCAAACGTTGTCACAATTGTGAATTTTTTATGACCATCTTTTCGACACTAATAATTCCATATTTCGTGATGATTTTTTTCGACACTAGGAACAAATGTTGTGATAAAAAAAAGTTTGTCACATTTTTTTATCTTTTGTGAAAAAATATTTGACACTACAATCAATAGAAATTATGATAAATTTGTTGGACACTGAAAATATATTTTGTGACAACAATACTACCACAATAAGTATTTTTCCGTGACCAAATATTTGACACAACAATCATTAGCAATTGTGATAATTGTATTTGTCACAAAAAATACATTTTGTGGCAAAGAAAAGAAGTCACAATAATAACTTTTGTGACCAAGTATTGGACACTATAATCATTAACAATATTGATAAATTAAATAGTCACAATAACTTTTTGAATTGCTACAAATTTATTTGATACAATTATCACAATTGTAAATTTAACTTTTGTGACCAAGTATTGGACACTATAATCATCAAGGAGAACATTCACCCGCTTGTTGGTGAACATCTTACCAGATCGAGACGACGATCCAGATCCAAGAACACTACAAGAATATAGACTTTTAGTGACAAATTGACAGTGACTAGCAGTGATTTTGTCACAAATATTAAACTTTTGTGACAGATTTTTTGTGCGACACTATTAACATAAGTAATTGTGATGTATTTTTATTTTGTCACTATTATAGTAGTAATTGTGACGACTATATTTTTCACAATTAAATTCTCACTATAAATCTATAACTGTGACACAAATTTCATTGCCACTAAAACTTTGACACATGATAGTGACGATATATAAAGTGGTCACTATAACTTGATATTTGTTGTGACAATGCAATTGTTTGTCACTTAAAATTTTACTTTTGTTGTGATAAATTTTGTCACCAATAAAAAAATAAACTTAATGACAAGTTATATATTGTCACAATAATAAATTTATTTTTATAATTATAGTAATAATAACAATTATAAAAAATTGAAGTTACCATAAAGGCATAAACTAATTTATCAAAAGGTAAAATAATTCTATTAGTCTCTACACTATGTGTAAATTGTTGTTTTAGTCATTCTATTTTGATCAATTTTAGTCCTTATATTTTTAAAATTTTAAAACTTCAATCCTAATCCAAACAGGACAACGACAATATGATTAAATTACAATGACTAAAAATGATTGAATAAAAGAATAAAAATCAAAAGTTTTACTTAACATATTTAAAGACTATCATTCATGTCAAGATCGAAATTTCAAAATTTAAAAAGTACATATTTTTTGAATAGAAAGTACATAAACTTAAAGTAAACAAATTAAAGTAAAAAGACTAATATATCTTGGCATAATATGTGATAGCAAAATTTTACCTTGTGAAAAATTTTACACTTGATATTTGTTTTAACTTTTCTTGTGGAGGTAAAATTTGCTTTGTCAGTATAACAAATAATTATCACACAAAGGATAATTCCATCAATAATTTAGGTGTAAATCTTAATATTCATATGTTTATATTTTAAAACCAACTCAATTATTTTTATATATTTTCTTCAACAAACGTATTTCGTATAGGAAACCATATAAAAATTAATTAAATTATTGTTATAATTAATACACACTTTTAAAATAAACAAAATTAATTTCAATTACTTTTTAACCTAAATAATATTTTACTTTCAAAATAATATTAAATTTCTTGCCTAGCCTAGTGGATAGACATTGCACTCTCTCCTTAAAGGTTCCAAGTTCGATCCCCTACGAAACCATGCAATGTATTTATTTATTAAAAATTGATATATGAATATGCCACATCATCTATAATTAACCCCCTTACCACGGGCTAGCAACCGAGCTAACCTTGGTGTAAGTTACCTTCTCCTAGGCTCATGTGGGCCTTAGGTGTACGGGCCATTGGGACCAAGTGGATGACCTTCTAGGGACCAGTTTAGGGGTAAAGGGCCTCATACCGCGCTCGTCGCAGAAGTTAAGGGTTGGTATCTAGCACATTCGCTACGCCCTCGCGGGAGAGATATTCGGTGTGCGTGTTTGCCTGAATAAGATGGTTGCAACTAAAATAATATAATTATTTTATTATTATTGAAAGTGACAATGTATTTTAGACACTATTTCAATATGTATTTGTGATAAAATGTTTGTCACTAATAAGAATAACATTAGTGTCTAAATTTTAGTCACTGTTATTAATCTTTTGTGTTAAAAATATAGTCATAAAAAATATAACTTATTGTGACAAAATGCATAAAAGTTGTCACTAATATAATAGTGACGGAGTTATTAGTGACGACATGTGACGACTCAGAAAAATAATCACTGTAAATTTCAGTGACTAAATTTAATACTTTTAGTGACTATTTTTGATGTCACTAAAGATCTATTTTCTTGTAGTGGAAGGTCATCACCAGATTCAAGATCAGGAACAGAATCCATCAGCAAAGAAGAAGGTGAGAAAGAAAAATGAAGCGAGAAGGAGAGAAAAAGAAAGAAAGATCCAAAGAAGTTGGCCAGAAAAACAAAACTGCAACGACAAGCACGACAGAATACGAAGCAATCAAGACCGTTCGGCGACTGATACCATATTAGACTAGAAGAATCTAGAAATAAGAAGAAGAGTTTTAAGAAGCAGATAGATGAAATGAAGGAGATGTAGGCCACAATCTTTGCTTGATTGGGCCAGAGTTACATACTCTTATTTATATGCCCAGCAAGTAATAACTAACAGTGGGTATGACTTAATCCCAGTCAGTTATTCTTAACGGGCTGATGGTTACAACGGGCCAATTGGTTATAACCAAATAATGGTTTAATAACCTCTAACATTCTCTCTGCCCCTAAACGAAACTCAATAGCCTACATGTAACCCCCTAAACCCGCCTATGCGTTACAACGGATCCTAGGAAGTCACATTAGGGTCACAAGAGTGACCCACGTTAAAAAATACACATAAAAACATTTTTCCTCAAAACACTTATTAAACTGTAAAATCAACTTCTGTTTAAAATACCATTTCAGGAAGTCATTTAAACACATAACAGAAATTTCAGAAAGTTCTTTACAGACTCTATCATAAAACAATACATGACATACATGCCCACTAACTATATACTACTGTACTCCAAAAGCAACGCCGAGAGAACTCCGAACATTGTTGTCAAACATTATACCATGATATATTCTTTTAACCTGCGATGGTTAAAACAACGTGATCTTGAAAAAGCTCAGTAACACAGAACTACCAAAAGATGCTATAAGCTCATGCAGATATATGGTAGTCATAACATTTTTATGATGTTCCAAGTAGTAACAGTCTTCATTTTCTTTCCACTATTTCAGGGTAACGTTATACTTGAGAATAACGGTACTTGTTCTTTATTCAATCATCGAGTAACAAACGGGAATTATACAAGCTGATAGATTACGAAGATGAAAACAAAGAGTTTAGTGTCTAGTGTGTTCCAATAAGTGCATATCAAACAAGCATAAATACATACCAATCATATCATAAGAACACATAACAATTCAATGCAAATGTTCAAGTACATACAAGGGTTTACTAGTAATTACCCTCCAACCTTACTCCAAATATGGAGTCCCCAGAACTTCATCCATAAGGACTTACCCTAGGCCCGATGGGCATAGGTGCCACCTAAGGGGCTGCCTTAGGTCCATAAGGGTTTACCCGTACTAAAGCATTGGAACCTACCCAAGGGGAGACCTTGAGTCCATAAGGATTTACAAGCTTGATCAGGGATATACCAACAGAGACTTCATAACATAACCCAACAATATACCCCAGATAACAATCAGTATTCAGATTCCAGACATGGGTAATAGAATATATATGGCAGACATATTCCATTCGAGGCATCAGAAACAGAAGTTCATGCTCTTTAGACACATATATGGGCATACCATTGAGCGGACGATATCATCATTCATCATGCAAACAAAGTGTACCATCATAGGTCAAGCTAACAAATTATACTATTACTTACATCAAGCAGACATACAATATTATCACAGATGAAATAACCACATAGCACAATCATATACCAAGTATACAGATCGAGCAGACTTACAACGGGTAGGCAGAAAATGTTATCATATGTCAAGTTCATCATTACTTCAAGCATATCATCGTTCATAATCAAGTCATTAGATTGTTTACTAACATGTAATAATCATACAACACATTCAACTGAATGTAGCACACATGGAACACACTAGGTGGAACAATTTATTTCTTGGAGATACTTGGCATTTACAGAAGGGAACACATTAAACTTTTGACAATTTGAACGAATTTCTTAAACGAGGTCCCTGTTAAAAAGGGGGTTCATACTAACGGTTCAAACTAGATATTCAGGAGTTGATACATCAAGAACTTTGAGGGTTTAGATATATCATGAGTAATTTAGTCATTTAAGCCTACAAGGGCATTATGGTCATTTTATCATACATGGGCATTTTGGTAATTTATACCAACGAGGCATAAACAGTCGCTCAGAAAAATTCTATTTGCTCATTAGGTTTCCAGCCTAATAATGATGAACTGACGATTTACAATATTTAAGATTTCTAGAAGTTTTTTTTCGAGCCTCTAAACCATTCGAACTAACATATCCCAACCTTGCTGTACTAACCAACCCTTCTAATGCATCTAGATGTATCATATATCTGAACGATTGCTTTTATATTTCACCACAGGACTTGCCACGGAGTAGTCGAACTTATATTCTGTACGGAAAAAACTTCCATCCTTATATTAATATCATGAGTGGTTGACATACGTGAGTCATGCTTCAACCCATAGGGGCATTTCAATCATTTTCAGCTTTATTGGCATTTCCAGAATTTTATCAGAGGCAATTTATTTATTCCAGTGAAGGAGGTATTTTGGTCATTTTGAAGCTCGAGATATCCATCATTCCTGTCAATTAAACCATATATAATATTTAAATCATTTAAGTACCAGTGGGTGTTTCAGTCATTCACGTAATTTTGATACCTCCAACCACTTCATTCAATTTCAGAACTCAAAGGTTTATCCACCGTTCCAATTAATTTGCAAACCTCGGTGTCTGAGGATACTTCAGCATTTTTGGTTAATACGATCCTTCTGATTAATTTAACCATAACAATATTTCTAATATTTTTAGTCGTTTCCCGTAAATCTATATTCGGAGATTCATTCCAAAATCAAGGAACCCTAACACCTTTCAATCTCGAAGGTTTAAATCTTGTTACCATAATTTTCCAAGTAGTTCGAGTTTTTCAGATGAATCAAGTTGTTTTACCATATCTAGCGTAGGTTTCTATATTGCTTCCAATTCCAAGGGTATTTTAGTCATTCTCATACCTTAAGGGCATTTTCGTAATTTCATGTCCAAATATTCTTCACATTTAATCATTTGACACTAATACTCGGATTTGGAGATTAGCTGCCTTATTAATTACTTATTGAACTCCAGATCCTTCTAATTTATTGACCTTCTCATTCGAGCATTGCAATCTTATCTAGATTATCATACTCATTTTCATATCTGGTTTGACTTGAGCCGAATTAACAGTACTCATCATCATTTTTATGCATGCATTAACAAATACCAACATGTTCATAAAGCATACAAGAGGTAGTAATGTATTACCTTAACTCCGAGCTATATCGTTCGATTCATGAAACCCCATTTGATTGCACTCGAACTCGAATTCGACGTCCATCAACAATTCGTATTCAAGGAGCTATGAGTACCTTCAATTACACAAATTCACATTTCAGTCCTTACTCACAATACTCCTAATTGAATAATTAACACATATAGAAGTTCGAGTTCATGGTTTGATTCGGAGGCTTTCGGATTAGAATTGTGTGAAACGGGCTTCAAAAACGGACTCAGGACGTCGAAAAACATAAGATAGGGCTTTTCGAAAAGTTTTGACTTTTTGGTCAAAGTCAACGCTGACGTCAACAGGTCAACGGTCAACAAGGTCAGAGTCAACGCTGACGTCAGCAGGTCAACGTGAAAAGGTCAACTGAGTTGACTCGACTGACTTATTGTGCTGACTCGAGCTGAGTTGACTTTGTGGCTGACTCAGACTGAGTTGATTCGGCAGACGAGTTGGGCGTCGGGTTCGAGTTGGACACGGGTCAGGTCGCGTACGGGTTGGGTCAGACTCGGGTTGGACTCAGACTGGGTTGGACCGGTTCAGATCGGTTCGAATCCTTTGACTGCAATTAAACCGACCACTCACCTTAAAGCATATTGATCGTCAGAAAGTCGCCAGAGACGCCTTTTTGCTTCGAATCTACCTGAAAAAGAGTGTTAATCAGACCCATAACGAAACACATTCATCAGAAACACAAAATAAGCCGAAATCAAGTCAGAAATTACCAGAGATGCCAAAATCTCGTCGGAAAGCTTGAAGCTCCGATGAACATCTTACCAACGTTGAACACATGATCGGTGGGTCAAGTTTTGTTCGCCCCATCCTGTTGAACACCCTCATACCGTCAACACGCCCCTAACGGTGATAGAGGTGGTTGGAGACGAAAGGGCGATGTTTGGTTCGTCGTCGAGCCTTCAATTAGCTTCCCACGGTCAAAGACGGCCTTATCACGCGAGTGGCTCACGGGATCGAGTCTAGGATACGATTGCAAGCAAATTACTGGTGGCCGTGCACGCCATCGGCCGGCGGTGGGGCTGATCGCGCAGGTGGCCGAAAGATGTGGAGGTTTAGAACCTTCCAAGTTCTCTCAACTCACAACAGACAACAATAATTGGGGGGTAGCTGAGGAGACGGATCGAATATCTCTAATCATTTTGAATATACTTAAAATGTGTAATTTAAAATCAATTCGAGTCAGACTTAAACCAAGAATGGTCTTGACCCTGGTGGTTAAGACCCTGATCCACATTGCTATAAGTTGTGGGTTTAAATCCCCCCACAACCATAATCCTCTCTTTTATTTCTTTCCCCTTTTTTAACATACTTTATGCTAATTAAAATCAGAGTGTTACACTACATCCTTCCCACTCCTTCTCAAACCAAATCAGAAGAACAAATACCACTATTCAAAAGCATAGACACTCATCTTGCATCGAAACGGTTGGGAGGACGACTTGGATAACGCTTTGGTCAATCCATCCGTAGCTTGATGCTTAGTTGGGACGTAGTTCACATGAATCTTCTCTTGAGACACATTTTCTCGAACAAAATGAACATCGAGTTCCACGTGTTTGGACTTATAGTGCAGTATAGGATTGGCCGAGAGTGCTACAACACTCATATTATCACTCCAAACAACAAGAATTGTACGAGAGGACAACCCCATATCATGTAGAACAGAACTAATCCAAGTAACTTTTGCAACAGTGTCAGCAATGCTCCTATACTCCGCTGCAGTTGTGCAGCGTGACACAGACTTTTGCTTCTTCGAACTCCAGGCTACTAGACACTTGTCAATATAAAACACAATATCCTGTCGTATAACGCCGATCATCCAGGTCACTTCCCCAATCAGCATAAGCATAAGCAATGACATTCAAGAAACCTTCTGACGAACCAACAAACATCAGTCCAAAATTTAAAGTACCAGCAAGATACCTCAAAATTTGCTTTGCAGCCGTAAGATGTCCTTCACATGGCATATGCATAAATTGAGCTACTTTATTAACGCTAAATGAAATGTCTAGCCGAGTGTGACAGGCATACAATAAGGCCCCAACAATAGAACGATATTCTAGAGGATCAACCAAGGGACTACCAGCATCTTGAACCAATTTTGTTGAGGGCAACATAGGCGTGGTAGTTGGTTTTGTTTGCACCATCTTTGTTTTTTTGAAGACGTTCGAGGATATACTTCCTATGACTAAGATGAATAGAATCCCTAGTTATTCATGCTTCAATACCGAGAAAAAACTTAAGTTCACCAAGATCCTTCAAGGCAAACTCAGAATGCAAACTGCCTATTACATTCTCAACTGCAGTTTCAGATTGTCCAGTGACAATAATGTCATCAACGTACACTAACAGATACGTAACAACATTAACTTTGTCACAAATGAACAAGGATGGATCAACCTTCGATTCTCGGAAATTAATTCTCAAAAGATGAGCACGAAGTTTGTTGTACCAGTTACGTGGAGCTTGACGAAGACATACAAAGCCTTCTTTAATCTGCAAACAAGGGGCACACCACTTTCAGACTTCTTTTCAAATCTAGGAGGTTGAACCATGTATACCTCCTCATCCAAGTCCTCATTAAGGAATGCGTTATTAATATCAACTTGCCGAAGTCACCATTTATTCGAAACAACAAGAGCCAGTATGATGTTCAAGGTAGTGAACCATACTACAGGACTGAACGTGTCTTTGTAATCTTGGCCGGGAATTTGTGAGAAACCTTTTGCAACTAGATGCCCTTTATACCTAGCAATTGTTCCATCGGGATTATTTTTAATCTGAAATATCCACTTACACCCTACTGGTTTCGACCTTCATGTAAGCTAACCAAATCCCAAGTGTCATTGTCAACTAGAGCCTGATATTCAGCAATTGCTGCCTCTTTCAAAACAGGAGATTCCAAGGCTTGTTGAATTGTTTCAGAAACCTTCTCATCTGTACTAAGACCTGCATAATAGGCTTTGGGCTTGAAGATACCCATTTTGCTTCTTGTTACCATCGCGTGTGTATTCAACCCATTCCCAACAGAGGGTGCAACACTCTGCTCAACCACACCCCTTCTGTAGAAGGATCTGCAGCAATGTCATGATCTGAACCAGCTATAAGATCAGAAGACAAGCAAGCATCCTGACTTCGAGAATTCAAACCAGATTCAACCCCATGAACTGCTTGAGAAATAGTATTAGGAGATGAAGTATGTTGCAACCCAGCAGATGCAACTGGAGAAGCTGGTTGATCACTACTTGACACTGAGTTGCCAACATCTACGCCACCAGATACTTTAGCATCATTCGAGGAAAGAAGGGTGTCAACATCGAAACCATTGGACACCCGAGCTTCAGTCGAGAGTTGATCTTCAGTCAGCTGAGCTTCAGTCGAGGGCTGATCTTTAGTAGGTCGAGCTTCAGTCGAGGGCTGCAAATTGTCTTGAGCACCGATATCACTACTTGGAGAACTTTCCGCAAATGTAGAATCTCGTGGAGGAATTTCAGCAGATGTAGTATAGCTAGGAGGAATATTAGACACCACGACCAATGGAGGAGACTTGCAACTACTCTTCTTGGTAGCAATTGTTGGCTGCACCTTTGCTGCAAATGGGAAAACATTCTCATTAAAAACCACATAACGAGAGATAATTATTTCACCTTCTTGTGTTAAGCATTGATAGCCCTTGTGATGAGGGCTATAGCCAAGAAATGTAAACTATTGAGACCTAAACTTGAACTTGTGTCTTTGGAATGGTCGTAAGTGAGGAAAACACAAGCAACCAAATACTCACATAAGATTGTAGTCCGAGCTACTTCCAAGAATATTTATTTTGCATGAGAAACACCATCAAGAACTTTATTAGGAAGTCAGTTGATCAAATACATAGCACTCATAACAACGTATGGCCAAAAACGAAGGGGCAAGGAAGCTTGAGCAAGAAGTGTGAGAGCTAGCTCGATTATGTGTCGATGCTTGCGTTCTACAATGCCATTTTGTTCGGACGTGTGAGGGCACGTAACCCTATGCCGAATGCCAGCTTCTGCCAATACTGGGGAAAGACTACGAAACTCACCACCCCAGTCACTTTGCACTTCTAATGACTGCACCAAATTGAGTGTAAACAAGCTTGGAAAACAGGTGAAAAGAATGTACAACTTGAGACCTATCCTTTAACAAATAAACCCAAGTATGACGCGAGTATGCATCAACAAATGCTACATAATAGTAGAACCCAACAGAAGTCACGTGGGCAGGGCCCCAGAGATCAGTAAATATCAGTTGAAAAGGTGTAGTATATACAGTACTAGAATCTGCAAATGGCAATTTATGGCTTTTGCCAATCTGACAAGCTGAACAAAGATCAATTTTATTTTTATCAAAAGAATCAGAGATATTACACTTCTTCAGGGCACTAAGCAAG
The DNA here is from genome assembly GCA_958450335.1 of Hibiscus tridactylites. Lineage (NCBI taxonomy): Eukaryota > Viridiplantae > Streptophyta > Magnoliopsida > Malvales > Malvaceae > Hibiscus > Hibiscus tridactylites. Next base: position 56,196,790 of record OY288282.1, read on the forward strand.
GTCGAATGAGCAGGATGCCCTAAACGATGATGCCACAGTTCATACAATGTAGAATTCAACTGAACTAAAATTGATTCAACTGTAGTACAAGAATTATGGACTCTAGCACTACTCTTATTGAAAGCATAAAGTCCACCCTTCTCGGTACCTCGAAGCAGTTCTGCACCTGTTTTCTCATCACGAACAATACAATGGGTTGCATGAAACTGGAAGTAAACCTTATGATCTCTAGCAAACTAAGATACCGACAGAAGATTTTTAGTTATTTTAGGAACAACCAAAAGGTTACGTAGCATCAAAATTCTTGAATCATAAGCAAGATAAGATTCACCAATTTTAGAAATATTAAGTCCCTTACCATCACCAACGAGGAGCTTACTTGGACCTGAGTAGTCCGAAGAGTGACGAACACCTGATTCCTCTAGAGTGACATGATGAGTGGCCCCAGTGTCTGCAAACCACTGATCATGGTTGCTGGAAGTAGGAGAAATGTGTCCATGAGTGCACTGAGCGCAGTTAACAACAGAAGTACTCATTCCTACAGAGTAATGCAAAGAAGAAGCACCATTAGTGTCAAAAGAACACATATTAACAACAGATGAAGATCCTCCATTAGTATGAGTCATGGAGGACGAGGCAGTGACCCCTAAATTTTTTTTGTTGAAACGTCGATAACACCGATCGACCAAATGTCCTGTTTTACCACATAAATGACATTGAAAGCGATTGCGATTGCGATTACGACCTCTTCCATTAGAACCAGACTGAGGACGAGACTCTTTTGAATCAACTTCATTACTGGACCTCTCGACTGAACCATGAGCCCGTGAAGAGAACTGAACTGAGTGAACACTCATAGGCAAAGAACGCTCTTGATCAAATAGAGATTGTTGAGCCTCCGTATCAAAAAGGATGGAAGTGACCCCATCTAGCATATATGGCTCACGACTCGCGGTGATAACGGCAACAAATGGCTTGTATTCAATATGCAAACCATTTAGGATGGACGTTATCTGCTCAGTGATCAACACCAAATTTCCACACGAAGCAAGCGCGTCAAAAATCTCCTTCACCTTGGAGATGCAAATGCGCATACCCAGATCCCCTTTCCTCATAGATAAAATTTGGAAATGGAGACTCATAACAATTGTTGTATATTTGCTACTAAAAAACTCGACAACTTTCTTCCAAACTTCAGCAGAAGTTTCGCACCCACATATTGTGAGAGAAGGTGCGGACTCATCGTGGACAGAAGCCCGGAGGCCAGTGCGCTGTCTTGAGCCACGAAATCCTCATATTTTTCATTTTCAACCTCTGTACCATCGGCGGCTTTGACCATAGCCGACGGTGCAGTGACCGCACTGGTTAGAAACTTTTCAAGGCGATGACTACGCACAGTGAGAAGAACATGTTGTTTCCAGACGATAAAGTTTGTTTCATCAAGGAGAACATTCACCCGCTTGTTGGTGAACATCTTACCAGATCGAGACAACGTCCAGATCCAAGAAGGTCATCACCATATCCAAGATCAAGAACATAATCCATCAGCAAAGAAAAAGGCGAGAAAGAAAAAATGAAGCGAGAGAGAGAGAAAAAGAAAGAAAGATCCAAAGAAATTGGTCAGAAAAACAAAACTGCAACAACAAGCACGACAGAATACGAAGCAATCAAGACCGTCCAACGAATGATACCATATTAGACTAGAAGAATCTAGAAATAAGAAGAAGAGTTTTAAGAAACAGATAGATGAAATGAAGGAGATATAGGCCACAATCTTTGCTTGGTTGGGCCAGAGTCACAGACTCTTATTTATATACCCATCAAGTAATAACTAACAGTGGGTATGACTTAAGCCCAGTTAGTTATTCTTAACGAGAGGATGGTTACAACAGGCCAATTGGTTATAACCAAATAATAATTTAATAACCTCCAACAGTCTTCAAGATGAAGAGAGTAAAGCTCAACTGTAGAAAAGAGGATAAAAGGTATTACAATATAAGATTCGAAAGATGTAAAACTCAAGAATTTTGGAGTTAGAGAATGAATAGGCATTTCAGCTCAAGGATCTTCCTCTTCCATCTACAAGCTAAGAACTCACCTGTAATTGCTCAATTCCTCTTAAGGCTCTATTTGAAATTTACAAAAAAATGCATGTCTTAAATTCCTTGCTATCTTGGAGCTGTCAAATTGTAAGAGATTGAAACACATTTTTTGACCCACCATCACTCAAAATCTTCCATATACACTGAAAAACACTTTTAGTGGCATTAAAAATGGTTATTAAAAATATTAAATTTAGACACTAAAATACATAGCGATAAAATATTCAAGTCGTCACCCGTCGTAACTAATAACTCCGTCACTATTATATTAGTGACGGTTGTATCAAACGTTGTCACAATTGTGAATTTTTTATGACCATCTTTTTTACACTAATAACTCTATATTTGGTGATGATTTTTTTCGACACTAGAAACAAATATTGTGATAAAAAAAAGTTTGTCACAATTTTTTATCTTTTGTGACAAAATATTTGACACCACAATCAATAGAAATTGTGATAAATTTGTTGGACACTGAAAATATATTTTGTGACCAACAATATTGCCAAAATAAGTATTTTTTTTCGTGACCAAATATTTGACACAACAATCATTAACAATTGTGATAATTGTATTTGTCACATAAAATATATTTTGTGGCAAATAAAAGAAGCCACAATAATAATTTTTGTAACCAAGTATTGGACACTATAATTATTAACAATAATGATAAATTAAATAGTCACAAAGACTATAATTCATTCGCACCGGAATGAAATGTGCTGATTTAGTGAAACGATCAACGATTACCCAGACAGCATCACACTTTCTGGGAGAGTCAGGAAGACAAGTTACAAAATTCATCGTAATTCGTTCCCATTTCCATTGCGGAAATTCAAGAGGTTGAAGTAATCCAGTAGGAGCACGATGTTCAGCTTTGACTCGCTGACAATTCAGACATCTTGATACAAAGTCATTGATAGCCGATTTCATTCCAGACCACCAATACAGGGGTTTGAGATCCTTGTACATCTTAACAGATCCAGGGTGGATTGAAAAAGAACTTTGATGTGCTTCTTGCAGAATTTCAGCTTGTAACTCCTTATTATTAGGAATACAAATCCGATCTTTGAAATATAGAAGACCATTTGACTTGACAGAAAAGTCAGGAATAGATTCAAGCTTAGACAAGATTCTCTGAAGTTCCGGATCAACTTGCTGGAGTTCTTTGATTCTAGAAATCAGAACAGATTGAACTTGAAGTTCGTTCAGATAATTCTGAGCTTTACATAGACGAAAATGAGCATTGATGGCCAAAGAAGCTATGAGCAAACAAATCAAAGATATTACTTGGAAAGCAAGACATTATTCGAATGGTTTAGAGAATTTTCAAGATTGAACATTTTAGATTTTGTGAATTTCGAAAGACGTACCGAGGTTCGGTTTCTGACTCAAAGCATCGGCAACCACGTTAGCTTTTCCAGGATGGTAGTCGATGGTCAGATCATAATCTTTAAGTAATTCCAACCACCTTCTTTGTCTAAGATTCAGATCTTTCTGTGTAAGCAAGTATTTCAGACTTTTGTGATCGGTGAATAGCTTACACTTCTCACCGTACAAATAATGCTGCCAAATTTTTAGTGCAAAAACAATGGCTGCTAATTCAAGATCATGAGTTGGATAGTTTAGTTCGTGAGGCTTAAGTTGTCGAGAAGCGTATGCAATCACATTACCTTCCTGCATCAAAACACATCCAAGGCCGGAATGTGATGCATCACTGTAAACAACAAATTCTTTTCCGGACTCAGGCTGAATGAGAACAGGAGCACAAGTCAAGGCTTGTTTAAGCTGATCAAAACTTCTTTGTTGTCCTTTGGACCACTTAAATGGTTCACTCTTTCTAAGCAATTTGGTTAGCGGTGCAGCAATTACCGAAAATCCTTTCACAAATCTCCGATAATATCCAGCTAAACCAAGGAAACTGCGGACCTCGCTTACATTGCTCGGAGGTCGCCATTCAAGAATTGACTGAACTTTCTTAGAGTCAACTTTGATTCCTTCGACAAAAATAACATGTCCGAGGAAAGATACTTCTGAAAGCCAGAATTCACATTTAGTGAACTTAGCGAATAGCTGATTTTCTCGGAGTGTCTGGAGTACAATCCAAAGATGTTGAGCATGTTCTTCTCTATTACGAGAATAGACCAGAATATCGTCGATGAATACGACAACAAACTTGTCAAGATGGGGCTTGAATACTCGATTCATCAAATCCATGAATGCAGCAGGGGCATTCGTTAACCCGAATGGCATCACCAGAAATTCGTAATGACCATAACGAGTTCTGAAAGCAGTTTTGGGTATATCTTCATCTTTCACCCTCATCTGATAATATCCGGATCGAAGGTCAATTTTAGAGAATACACCAGCATCTTTCAACTGATTAAACAGATCTTCAATTCGGGGCAATGGATACTTGTTCTTGATAGTGACTCTGTTCAATTGTCGGTAATCAATGCAAAGTCGCATCGTCCCGTCTTTCTTTTTCACAAAGAGAACTGGAGCACCCCAGGGAGAAGTGTTGGGTCGAATGAAACCCTTATCTTCTAATTCTTGAATTTGCTTCTTTAGTTCTTGCAATTCAATTGGTGCCATACGATAGGGCGTAATGGACACAGGATTAGTTCCAGGCTGAACTTCAATTTTGAACTCAACTTCTCGAATTGGAGGAAGTCCAGGGAGTTCCTCAGGAAAAACATCAACAAATTCAGATACAACAGGCATTTATGTTAAGCCAAAATCTAATTCATCTTGCAAAGCCATAGCAGCAAAAATAGATGTTGGTTTCCTGTCAATTAGCAGAATTGATTCTTTTCCTAATCCCCTTAAGTACAGTCTTTTATTCTGACAATCAATCCAGGCTTCATGTCTACTCAACCAGTCTAACCCTAGTATTAGGTCAAACTCACATTTAGGTAGAACATACAGATCACAGGGAAAAGGTACATTTCGAATAGAGACAAGGCTATTCTTACAAGTTAGGTTGATTGGTAAGTCACCTCCTATAGAGTTTGAGACAATTAACCCAGTTTTAACAAATTCAGGCTTTAACTGTAACTTGTCGATCAAGTGAGAACACACAAAAGAATGAGTTGATCTCGAATCAATTAAAGCATAATCAGGAGTAAGGTTTAGTTCAACCGTACCCGCAATAACATCCAGAGACTCTTCCTCATCCTTGCCACGGATATGATAGACTCGAGCTGGAGCTCGTGATTCCTGATGTGTGGTGGCTTTCGACTGATTGCTTCTGCCTTTGCCTTGATTCCCAGACTGAGCTTGTCTAATATTCTTGTTCCGATTGGATTGCACATGACTCGGATTAGCAGAGTTTTGAGCAGGAGCTTGATCTCTCGTCATTGGACAGTCTCTGATATAGTGGTCACTTCCGCCACAAGCAAAACATAGGTTAGCCTGCTTTCGGCACTGACCAAGATGTGGTTTCTGACAATGCTGACAAACGGCAACCCTTTCTGAATTCCCAGGGCTATTAACAGATATGACCAGAACAGAAAGTCTACTCACAGAATGAGGCTTCGGTGTGAAGTTACTACGAGGTGCTGGATTATACGAAGAAGTACCTTCTTTATAGCTTCTAGACTTCTTCGATTTCCAGTGAGACTTGTCATCACTCTTACGCTTCTTATCATGACGGTGACCGCTTTTCCTCTTTTCTGCGGTCCGAAACTTGGATTCCGTAGCAATGGCTCGATTTACGAGAGTTTGAAAGTCCGTGATATCCAGGGCGGTAAACATCGGACTCAGCTCATCATTCAGACCGTCAATGAACATATGACACTTTTCTTTCTCTGACTTGATGTACTCAGAACCATACTTGCAGTACTTACAGAAATCAGCCACGTACTGCTCTATTGGGCGTCCCGCTTGCTTCAGATGCAAGAAATGCTTCCTTCGATCGGCCAGGCACTGTTCACTGATGTATTTCTTCTTGAATTCATCTACAAAGAATTTCCAGTTCACAGATTCAACTGGAGCAGTTAGTGTTGTAGTTTCCCACCAGTTCAAGGCTTCATCAGCAAGTAAGGCTACAACGCATTCGAGCTTATGCTCATCGGAGCACTGAAGTTGCTTAGTCAATATCTGAGTAGTTCTTTCTAACCAATACTCAGCTTCTTCAGGCTTCTCTTCAATAGAGCCTGCAAAAGTATAGGCTCGGTGCTGAGCAAGCTTTTCAATAGGAGCTCTGCTAGGGGCAGCAGCTACCGGAGCAGGTTGTTCATGTCTCATGTTTGTCAAAAGCTAATCGAACATTTCTTTCATGCTCAGAAGACAATCTCTTTGAACATTCTGAACAGTCAGATTGTCAGTGTTCGTCTGAGGCTGAACAGGAGATTGTTGTCGAGTTTTATTTGGTACAGGAGGGTTCTCCTTATCCGGAGGGTTTTCTTTCATACGAACACTATCCCCTTCACTTGAGGATTCTCGAGGACTTTCATCGTCTCGAGCTAAATGTGTCTCTTTCATTCTAATTCAGATCAAACAAATTTCAAGTTAGGATCAAGTCACAAGTAACAATATGTATGATCCCTAGGTGGCTTGACTAAACTAATGACGCACACAGAACACATTCGAGGTCTATAGGACCTATTACCTAAAACACTCTGATACCAAAACAAATGTGACACCCCCAACCCGGGCCAGGAGTTAAGGGCGTTGCCGGAACAAAAAAGGCGGACAAACGAAACATATCAGACAGTTCTGGAAGCATTTCGGAAAACATGATATTATTTTAATCAGTATTTCATATTAATGCGCACGCGGAAAATGGGCTAACAAAAACTTAAACATACTTTCACTTAATCTTGTTACAAATTTTCGGACCAATTTAAAACTTTTGTTTTATTATCATTTTACTAATGCAATTAAGCCATAATGTTGAACACTTAGTTAACCGATTACATGCCATTCGAAAACCCTTAATTAAATGGTCTAGGTGATTTCGAATTAATCCAAAATTACCAAATATTTAAGCAAGCCAATTTTCATGCATCACATAAGAGATTTCAATTTCATATCATGGCATTTGATTTCCTTTACTTAGGACTTACAAAACAACATAGCTTATATGCCCCTAAACATGTCAAGCTATCGACTATGGACAACAAAAAGGATCGACACAACCACTAGCTTGACTTACATTTTATACACAAAACAATGAGGCTAACTACTTAGATACAAAACATGATTCTAGCCTCCTAACCAAGCATCACGGAGCATGTAATTTCAAACACCATTTCAAACTTAAGTTACGACCAAATAAAACAAAACAGATCCTGAGACAGACTTCAAAGCCACCATCTAGGAGTCTAAAAATAAGACTTAGATCGTACATATTTCAGAACTGTGAACTTGAGAACTTGATAACCTTGATCCAACGAAAGCTAGCTTTAAGGTCCAAGCTATCCTGCTAAGGTTGGGAAGAAGAAAACAACGGAGCGGTAAGTACAAAAAGTACTTAGCGAGGTAATGCTAAAACTAATTCATTCTTGAGCTTAAGTGTGATCAAACATTGAGATTACTTAGCTAGGTTTATTAACAATTCGGTATTCACCCAACTAAGCTCACATAAACTCATACATATGGCATCATACAAGTCATATCAACATTCATAGCACATGCTCGAATACATAGCATCTCACAATAATTTATCACATGCCTGCACATAATTCGATCAATAGCATATTACATTTCATATTCAGCATACTCAATATCATGCTTTAGCATTTAAATAAATCAAGATCTCATGCTAAACCATACATAGCATTTTCGACTTATCAAATCGAATTCACAATTTCACCATAGCATATCATTCGAATGATCTCAATTTATCATTCAAAAATAAGAATTTCTCATTTCATAATCACATACATTCGAATGGGGTTATTACCCAAATTTCACATAACCGGACTTGTAAGCATTTCATATGCTTCTTATCATAGTCGGATAGGACCAATGTCCACATATCATAGCACTTCATTTCATAACATATTTGGAAAGGATCAATGTCCACATAGCATAGCATATCATATCATAGCATATCATGTTAAGTCACATTATACTTTATCAACTTCATAAGCTTAATTAACTTAGCAAGTTCCATTCAAATCATGCACATCATATCACTTAGTAATTCATGTCATTTCTTTAATAAGGTTTCATAACTCAAACATTTAATTTAACGTTTTGCCCATGGTAGAATAGTCGTAACAGAAATTCGAGCCATCGGAAGGGTAACATGTAACGCATATCGAAGTTTTGTTGCCCGCGGCAACGTCATAAATTGCACAAAGCAATATCAAAGGGGATGCCCATAGCATCGTGTGTCTCGAACAGCAATCAAGATCACACATCTTATCAAGAGTACACAAAGTACTATCAAAGATTGCACAAAGCAATATCGGAGGGTGAGCTCAGACTCTAGGCATGTCGTTCTTATCTAGAACGTCCAAACGACCAAGGGCGGAATCTTGTTAAGTGATTAGTCCATTAATTCATTTCATGAACATTTTTCAGAATTCACTTTGCATGCTCAATCGCTCATAACATCATACATGGTAGCAACATCATTCATACATAACATATGCATTTTCAAGCATAGCATATTCATGTCATAGGGCAGTCCACATATTCATCATATCAATTACGATCAGGAATTCATTTCATGCTTTTCTATCATACAATCATTTACATGGGCAGTCCACATTTACACATACTTAATCGATTGTCAAAATCCAAATCAACATAATATTCATGGCATTTTGCATCATATAAAACAGTCCACATATCGCATTCGATCAAACATGTATCACAATTTCAATCAAGCATCCAAGTTCCTTTATATCTCTTTCCCTTACTAAACACATTACTGGATAGCATTTAGTCCAATTTCATGCATATAAATATAAATTACAGAAAATTAAAGTGGTTCGGACACTAGTCCCAACCCTAAGACAAAATTACACTCACAAAATTACACTCACAATCCTTAAGCTTGATCTCGAATTGAGATGCCTTTGCTTCTTCCTTTCGAACGATCGATCCCAGCTTCCTCCGAAGTTTCTTCGCTATTCCGATCTTAACTCTCAACATTAAACAAATACACTATATTAGGAAGCAATTCAACCATAACTACTTCACAATTCAAGCATGAACTCCTAATTTCAATTCTGACTTTTTCATTAAACTAGTTCGAGGACTAGTTATCGTTTTAATCATAACTTTTTAATTACTAATCCAAAATTAACATATCATATACCGTTGGAAAGGTATTAAACCCAATTTTTCAGTCACATTAACCTCATATTTTTATCTTATTCGGATTAATACAGTTTATTACTTATTTATACTCAATTCGGCAATTCTGGACAGCATGCACTGCCCGACTTTAAAAATTCATATCTTCCAATTTACATACTGAAATTTAGTTCTGTTTTCTCTCAATGATTCTAGACATACTAAAGTTTATACAGTATAAATTTCAGCTTCAAATACCTTATATTCGATTTTTGGTGAATTTCCAAAGTCACTACTTTTACATTGAACATCACTGGACAGATTTCTTAATTAACACTTTAGCTTGAACATACACTTAATTACATACTTAAATCTAAATTTCTTTCATAGCATGACTTATTATACTTTTCAAGGGTATTTTTACAGTCCATGTAAGTTTCCAATTTCAACATTTAGGCATGCAAATTACCGATTTCTTCAAAACAGTCCCCAATCTTCACAAATTTCGATTTCATGACCATTTTTAGTTCTAATCAACATACCATCTTTCTACTTCATTTTTCCAGCAACCATTAAACTTTTATAACCAAATATTCATCCCTTAACAAATTTCTCCTAGTAACCATTTTCAGATTTTGACTCTTAACAAACTTTCCAAAAGCTCAAGATTTTATATTTCTTTCAAAACAGTCCCCTTTTTACTCCATTCATGTGTTCTTGAATAGTTTTCACATTTTTTTCCATATTTTATCTTGTTATTTCATTCAAGACTCATATATCTTCATGTTCATATAAATCTTAGGTTTGCATGCATGATTTTAACTCAACCGAAAATTACAAAGAGTAGGAGACTTACTTTCTTTAATCTCTTGACAACATTAGCTACTCTCTTCAATATCCTAGCTTAATCTTCCTTCATGCAACCGAAAATTTCACACATTTTTGCTCTCAAACATGGGTGACTATTGAGCATCCCTCTTCCCCCATATTTTCCCTTTCTTCACGGCAAAGAAGAGCAAAAATGGGAAAAGATGACAAGCTTTCATCATATAATTGATTTGATGGCTTTTACATTTACCTATAAGCCCTTTTTACTTATTCATTTATTCTTAATTTACTAAGGGCAGTCCCAAGGATAATTCATCTTTTACATGCAATATTCACTATTTAATAATCTTTTAATTTAATCCCTAAATTGCTTTGTTACAAGCTTTATTAAATTTTATCAATTTCGTCCAATTTTTAAGGAGTACAATGTTATTTAATTTCTTTCGTATTCTTTTAATTCCACACTTTAAATCTAGACATCACTAATTCAATTTCATTGGCTTACCAATCGGCTAGACTAATTAATTCGAATCTAATTTCTTTTCTAATCCGAATTGGTGCACTAATTGCCCAATTAAGGACTTTAGGGACCAAATTGCATAATTCATAAATTCGCGAGCTCAATTGCTTCTAAGAATAAATAAAATAATTAAATTCTATGGCGATAAATTCTAGGACGGAAATGCGGATGTTACAAGCCAGGTGGAAGGTCCATATATACCTCTTCATCCAAAAAAACATGAAGGAAAGCATTATTAATATCTAGTTGCTGTAATTTCCAGTTTGTAGAAGCAGCAACAACAAGAAGAGCTCTAATAGTGGTAATTTTAGCAACTGGGCTAAAAGTATCTAAGAAATCTACCCCAGCTTGTTGAGTATAACCCGTAGCCACAAGTCTGGCTTTATACCTCTCTAGAGTTCCATCAGACTTTAGTTTGGTCTTGAAGACCCACTTACAACCTATTGTTTTTTTTTATCTGGGGTAGTTTAACAAGTTCCCATGTCTTATTAATCTCTAAAGCTTTAATTTTCTCTTTCATTGCCTTTTTCTATCAGTCAAATTTAATGGCTTGTTTATAAGTTCGGGGTTTAGAAAGAACATAAACATTGTTGACATAGCTATGATAGGCAGAAGACAAACTTTCATAAGATAAAACATTATTTAGGGTGTGAGGAGAGGACCTTGGTCCTGGAAGAGTGACATTGAAATCCTTGAACTTCTAAGAAAGTCTGACACTTCTGGTTGGCCGTGCTCCCATAGTGTGTGGAGGAATACAACCAGGTTCACTATGAGCAGTGAGACAAACTTCTTTATGTATAGAACTAACAGGAACATGTTCACTATTACTGGCAGAACCAATATTATTATCATGCTGAAAACTGTTATCCAGACCAATACTTTCAGTAGAAGGAAGAGCAGTATCCAAACTAGAGGAATCATGTTGAAGGTGATCATCTACTAAAAGATTATTTTCATAGGTTGTATAAACTCTTTAGTTGAATGTAAATTGTGCGTTTTGTTTTCCTTAAAATAAAACTGATCTTCTAAGAATGTTACATCCCTAGAAACAAAAACAGTTTTGTGTTCAATGTCAAATAACCTATAGCCTTTAACATTTTTAGGAATGGCTAGAAACACACATTTTACAGTTCGATGATGAAGTTTAGTTTTTGGTTTTGGCAAAACAGAGGCATAAGCAATGCAACCAAAAACTCTAAGAGAATCCAGTTTAGGTGGTTTACATAATAGTATCTCAAATTGTGATTTGTTACCTAAAACAGGACTAGGTGTAATATTAATTAAAAAAGCAGAGTGTAATATGCAGTCAATCCAAAAAGATAAAGGTAAATCAGCTTGAAAACTTAAAGCTCGAGCCACAGATAACAAGTGTTGATGCTTCCTTTCAACAATACTATTTTGTTGAGGTGTATGTACACAGGAATTTTGATGTATTAAGCCATGTGCTTTAAAAAATCAATCATCTCAAATTTCTTAGCATTGTCAGTTCGCATGCACTTAATTTTCCTTGAAAATTGAATGATTAACTCCCTAACTTCATATTTAAGCTTCATTGAAAAAATCTATACTAATCTGCTTTTGTCATCTACAATGGTTAAAAAATAATTATGACCATAGACACTTTTCACAGGAAATAGACACCAGACATCAAGATGTATTAAATCAAAGACTAAATCTGAAACAGGGGAGCTTATTGGAAAAGAGAGATGTTTTTGCTTAGAAAAGTGACATATTTCACAATTAAAATGTGAACCAATAGGAATTTTATTATGAATATCAGAAAAAAAATTCCATCCTCTGTTGAGAAGGATGTCCTAATCTAGAATGCCAAACTTTTGCAGAAACAGAATTACAAACAGTAGAATAGTGATCAGAACGCAAACCAATTGCTGAAACCTCTAAGTGATACAAGCCAGCAATCTTCCTAGCTAAACCAATCATCCTCCATGTTTTCATGTCCTACAAACAACAAAAATCAGAAGAGAAGAATAAGGAAATAGAATTAGCTTTTGTTAGCTGAGAAACTGACATAAGATTAAAAGCAAAATGTGGTATGTGAAAAACATTTTCCAGAATTAAAGCAGACTTAATCCTAACAGTTCTTATATGAGCTACTTTAACCAACTCATTATTAGGTAAACGTACATACTTATTAGAAACAAGATAATAACTATCAAAGAGATACAGAGAATTAGCTATATGGTATGTTGCACCCCGAATCTAATATCCATGGTGTATTTAAAGAGTCACAGTTAAGAACCATACATGTGCCTTCAGTAGGAATATCAAAAGTAGAGGACAAAGCATTGACTTTGGCAGTATGAACAACATTTGATGTTGGAACAGTGGACATGTTTCTTTCTTGCAATAGACCAAGCAAGTTCTCATATTGTTTTTTGGTAAACATCATAGGATGAGCATTTTCATTAGAACCCTCACTAACATTAGACTCAACTTGATTAGCCCTATTGGACTGACTTCTATTCTTATACCCTGGCGGGTAACCATGCTTTTTGTAACACTTCTCAATAGTATGGCCATAAAGACCACAGAACACACACAAGGGCCTTTTATTGAGACTAAGTTTTTGAGAAGAGGCACTAGAGAAATGATCATGTCTAACAACAGGTTTAGTGTTTCTGGAATGAGAAAACCTATCGGCTAAAAAAATGTTGGATTCGACAGAAACAGTAGAAACTAAAGACATTTCGTGTTGCACAACAGTAGCAAAAACCTCATTAAAAGACGGAAAAGGTTTCATCATTAGTAACTGAGATTTTGGAACAGAGAATCCCTCATTGAGACCTCAGAGAAAATGCATCAAGAAATCTTGTTTGCGGTATTTAACAGCATCGCATTGACAAGATTTTAATGGACGAAAATTACAAATTTCATCCCAAATTCCCTTCAATTGTGTGTGATAAGCGGTAACAGTAGAGTTACCTTATTGCAAGGAGTAAAACTCCTGAAGAAGATCTGATATGCGCATCAAATCCCCCTGACTGAATCAATCAAATAAGTATTGCCATAGCTCGGAGGCGGTGTCGGTCCACAGAACACTCTGTGCGATGTCCAGAGTCAGCGCTCGTTGAAGCCACGAAGAATCAGGTTATTGCATTTAACCCAAGCCGAAAACTTTGGATCGTTTGTGATTGGTTCTTTAATCGTCCCGTCCACAAACCCAAACTTATTCTTGGAGATTAAAGACATGCGCATTGAACGCGCCCAAAAATGATAGTTGTACTGTCGAGCAATGCAGACGTGAGAACCAACGAACAGTTTTTGTTGGGATGGATGTAGAACTCGCTGGAGGGATCGTCGTTCTTGAAAGCCCGGCCGTCAGCAGAGGAAGCGGAAGAGTCGTACGATACCATGTTGAAATCGATAGACGGAGGATTTCTAGGGTTTGGAACAAAAGGGGAAAACATGACTTTTATTAAAACTGATATGAAATATACAATGTGTCTTTTACTTTACAAATAATAGCATATATACTAATAAAGAAACAAATCAAGAAAATACAACTAGGATAAAACTAACCTATAACTAACACATAACAAGAAATAAACTATACTAACTAACCATAAACCTATACTCTAATACCTCGAAAAAAAATCATGGTAGATGGCAGTTCTAAATTTGAGCAAGTATTTTTTTTTGAAGATAAAAATGATGAAAATCAAGGTGGCATCATGGAAAAGAAGATAATGGAGCTCCCTATCCTATGGATGTTCGATCTCCTTCGAATTACCAAAGCTCCACACTTGAGTTCTCTAAATGTTAAAGATTGCCCCAAGCTACCAATGACTTTCTCCATTGATTCAGATCATTCTGTGCATGCCAAAATTGAGGTACAGTACTGTTGTACTTCATTTGTTATGGCGAACTACATAATGAAGGAAGATGGAAGCGAAAGGGACAACGACAATGGAAGTAGACACATGGAATGATATAGAGTGGAAGAGGTGGAGGCAATCAGATAAACATAAACCGGTATTGTAAATTGTTTTGAACATACAAAAAAAAAACAAATGCAAACATATATAGATATGCATGATATGTTGGATTAAAATCCACAACTGTGGGCACATATGTAAAATGTATGATGCTATTATAAAGTATGACAAAAATTAAGTGACCAATTATATTAGGCGTGTCATAGGTATTAAAGAGTCATGGAAATAAAAGTGTAGATACCATAATATATATTTATAATTCAATGAGAGGTAAAGTTATAAATATTTAATAGTTGATTTAATAACCAACTATATAAAGAGGTAGTGGTCCCCAAGAAATATATATTTAGTTTTGACTGTTACAAAATTTTAAATTTGGATATCGATATATTTATATTATATATTTTAAGATAAATTAATTGAAGCATTAAGTCACCAAAGTGACCTCTATTGTGGAAATTATTTTATTTTAAAATATAGAAGGTTTAGTGCATGTAATTCAGGTTATATTAGTATTAATCGGCCCAAAGGAAGATTAATAGTTGGCATTTTTACATGTGCAACAGTGGTAATAAACATGTGATAATTATTCAGTTTTACATGTGAGCAATAAATCGGCCCAAAGGAAGATTTTTGCTTGACATGTTCCTATTATCAATGTTTGATTATTGTACTAAGATATCACTTGCAAGTTAATGTTTTGTCCAAAGATGAAATATTAATGGAGTGCTCGATATCTTGATATGAGGTTTACCTTTAATCAAATTTATTATTATTTTGGCTATCTTTTAATTTAATTGAAAGATAAAATTAAGGAAAATATTTTGAAACAAATAAATTCATATTTTGGCTTCGAATATCTAATATTTTAATGGATTAGTTGAAACATAATGTCACCAAAGTGACCACTTTTGTGTAGATTAATTTATTTAAGATATCAAGATGATTATGAGTTTTGTAATTCATGTGTTTATTAATTGGCCCAAAAGAAAGTTAATATTTGGCATAATTACAATGGCAACTATGGTGATAAATGTGTGACAATTATAAGGTATTTTTTGTAAGCAATACATTAGTCTAAAGATTATTCTATTTTTTTAACATAGTTTATTGTCAATGTTTGATTGCTACAACAAGAGTACTGCTTATAGTTAATATTACTGTTCAAAGACTTGATATTAATGTGGTGTTTGATATCTTATGGGGAACTAGCCCTTATTTTGAATTTATTTGTTTACTTATGAATATTTATGTGAACTAGTTTTTACTTTATTTACTTATTTTTGTTCTATATTTAAGTAATTTATCTTTACTGTTACAATATCTATTAAATACATTCCACACTCATGTTTAGTAAAACTAATTTCAAGGAATAGAAAAGACACTTATATATAGTATTTGGTTGTATGAACATAGATTTTGCACTAAGGAAAGAACATTTTGCACCTCACTGCGGTAAGCACACATAAAAGGTATTTTGAGAAGTGAGGTCGTTTGAATCGCATGAGTCTAATGATCATAAAGCACAACATTCTAGATGTCTTTAGGAGCAAAAAAAATCTAAAGAGATTAGTCATATTAAGAGTTTCCTTGACGAAATTAAGAAATATTTTACCCAAAATATTAAGTTTAAGATGACATCACTTATGCATTCTTTGATGTCTATGAAGTATAAGAGTCAAGGAAACGTGAGGGAGTACATTATGAAAATGTTTAATATTTCTTCAAAATTTAATGAACATAAGATCGTACTTTCTAACAATTATTTGTTCTTATAATTTTGGGATAACTTCCTATACAATTTAACCAATTCAAATTACAATTGTCAAAGGAGAAGTAGGCTCTAACTGAGCTCATTTCTCATTGTGTTAAAGAGGAAGAAAAGTTGAAGTATTATAAGTGTAAAAGTACTCATTTGGTTAATGCTCATTTAGTTAGTGTCTCTAAGAATAAAGGCAATAAAAAAAATACAATAAAATTGCTAAGGGTCCTACTTAAAAGAAATAACAATAAGTTGCGAAAGTGTTGATTCTTTTGTATAAGTTAGGACATATGTGAAGAAATTAAACTTTAAAAGAAAACAACTACTTCGGTTATTTTGAGTGATCCATGAGTTGTAAATTTTATGATCCCACAATTAAGATTATTTTAGGGAGAGTTTATAACATTTTTAGGATGTTAAGTTTCGAGGGAGAAATAAGTTTAGATACATTGCTTTTGAGGAGGAATATAATTATAATTTAATTCCTACGATCACTTTTGATGATGTTTAGGTTTTCACACCTATCATTGATCAAGAAGTGAATCTAGAACCTCAATAAGACAATGTTAAACAACTCCCGTTCAAGATAAGGTAATTGTTTCAGAAGAAAAACTTAACAACCTTAAAAACAAGTGTCATTAAAGAGATACACGAGATAAAGGAGAAATACTATTCCAGATAATTATATTGTATTTCCTCAAGAAAATAAGGATAGCAATGAAATGATAAAAATGACTCAATCATTTTTTATCAGGCCATAAAAGTTCTAACTCTCAAAAGTGGATTGATGTCATATAAGAAGAGTATAATTTTATGCAAGACAATAAAGTTTAGGAACTTGTCTCATTGTCTTAAGGTGCAAACCAATTGGTTGTAAATGGATATTTAAAATCAATAGGGATAGAAATGGTAATGTGGATAAGTATAAAGCACGTCTTGTATCTAAAGGATATACTCTAAAAGAAGACATTGATTTTGTAGAGACTTTCTCTCAAGTTTCATTGAAAGACTCTTTCAAGATAATTATTATACTTGTTGCTCGTTTTAGTCTTAAGCTACATGATTAGTGACTAGTTTTGTAATTATTTTTGTGTTAATTATGCTTAAGTAGTGGCTTTGTGATGAAGAATTGTGGCTCATTACGTGATTTACTGTGCAAGACCTCGCTGCTGCGAAATATTACGAAAAAGGTCGAAATCTGCAATTTTTCTGGATTTATGGCTGGGTTAGTGGGCATGAACTGGGGCATGAAAATGTCGATTGGGCGCAACACGTCAGCGGATGACGTCAGCAACACGGAAGGATGACGTTAGCAACGGTGATGATCAGATGATGACGTGGTGGCAGAAGTGAAAGTTTATCAGGATATTCCGATAGCTTATCGGATTCGGGATGATAGCTTATCGACCAGAATTTAGATAAAGACTTGGAATTTATCTCTTTTATTTAATTTAAATATTTTTTTAGGAATTATCTCTTAGGATTTATCTTTTGTAATTTGAATTTATTATCTTATCTCTTATCACTTAGGTAATTTCTAGGGTTTTAAACTAGTATAAATACCCCTTGGGTAAGACTCAGAGCATCTCATCATTTTGTTCTTCACTTGTTTCTACTTGAGTTTTATAAAATCCTTTTCTCTTCCCGTTTTTATTTTCTTTACTTTATTTTCTTTTGAAAATGATGTTAAGCATGGTTAATTCAATAATCATGCAAAGCTAAATTTTCCATAAGTCGTGGGCTACAACAACGACTCAAATCCAACGGGAGGATTGAAAAGCACTTTCAAAAATTCGGGAATCTCTTTCAATTTTCAAAAGCTAAACTTTAAACTAAAACGATTTTCGAAACAAAAGATTGACTTTATTCGAAATATGGTTTTCGGTTAATATGTGGGAGGAATGATCGGATATTGAAGCACATTCAAATTCCTGAGAACACACTTAGTAAATTGATTACTAAGGAAAACTGAGATCGAAAATGTTATTATTGATATAACATAATTCGAGTTGGTTTTTACTGAACTTAAACGATTTTGATCTACAACATTGTTTTTGACTAGATCAACTTCGTAAATCGATATCAAAGATAGAACTTAGGTATTCGGTTACAAAAATGTAGCTCAAGGATTGACCCTTGTAGGCAATTAACCGACGTGGATCCCGAAGTAAAAATCTTTTCCAATGATCCGAGGAAAGTGAGTCAAAGCCAAAGCTTAAGGCTGATTTAAACACATTGAATTTATTTATTTCTAAACTTCGCTTTAATTCATTTGTCTTCTTGTTTATTTTACAACCCCACCCCTTTTCACTTGATAATACTCAATTCACTTTTGCACTCAGAGATCAAACGAATATAATCAGGAAGTTTCTTAGTCCCTGTGGGAACGACTCTTACTTCTCTTTTACTACATTTAAATTCCTTTATTTATTTATTATTTGAGAAGAATGAGTTTTTTTGACGCGTAAACGACGCGTGCCAAATTGGCGTCGTTGCCGAGCTCTTCGGCAAAAATTTACTGATTATTTTTGTTTGTTTCTGACCAGGAAGAATCCGGGAGAACCAGCACGCTACATCCCAGAGATCGAAGCATTCGCACGACGCCAGAACGCACAAACAAAACGAGAGAAGGAAAATAGATTGCGCCAACAAAGGTTACAACGAGATCTTGAGCTCACATCTCAAACCACAACACACTCTGAGAATACCAACGAAGAAAAAAATCCAATGGCAGACGAACAAACAATCCAACAACTGACTAGGGCACCAGATGACAATCAGCTCTTGTGCATAACCTTCCCGAATGGTGAAACGCCATTCCAATTGCAGACCTGTTTGATTCATCTTCTACCAAAATTTCACGGCTTGCCCTCTGAAAACCCCCACAAGCATCTTAAGGAGTTTCATATGGTTTGTCTAAGAACAAAACCGCAGGGAGTTTCCAAAGATCAAATTAAACTTCGAGCCTTTCCTTTTTCTTTATCTGATATTGCTAAATATTGGCTATTTGATCTTCCTTCTAATTATGTTACGACCTGGACTGATATGGCTCGTTTATTTCTTGATAGGTTCTTTCCAGCAGCCAAGGTAAGAGAACTTAAGAGAAGTATCTTGAGTATCCGAAAAAAGGATACCGAATCACTGTACGACTATTGGAACGCTTCAAGAAGATATGCGCCAGCTGTCCTCAACATGGTTTGTCCGAACAAACACTCCTCTAGTATTTCTACAAGGGTATAATGCCTATGGACATGAAGGTAGTTAATGCATCAAGTGGAGGAGCACTTGTCAACATCACCCCAACTACGGCTTGAACTTTAATAACGATTATGGCATCCAACTCGCAACGGTTTCACCATTCAACTGAATCGTCTCGACGAGTTAATGAGGTAAGTGTTCTGGAAAATAAAATTGATAAGTTGGCTAACATAGTTCATTCTCTTGTTGCAGGTAAAAAATTACAGACAAGCTTTGTGGTATATGTACGAGCCCAGAACACCCAACGGGCTATTTCCCGATGATCCAAGAAGAAGACAATGCACAAGTGAATGCAGTAGGGAACTTTCCAGGACCTTCACAACGACAGTACAACCCAAACACCAATTCGTATAATTCAGGATGGCAAGACCATCCAAACTTCGGTCATGCGCAAAACCAAAGGCCCGCATATCAACCAAGGCAACCTCTACAACAACAAATGCAAAAGACATCACTAGAGGCAATAGTAGAAAAGCTAGCAATTTCCCAAGAAAAGCTTATCACATTCCAAGAAAAATTTCAAAGTCAAACTCAGGCACATCTGCAGGAGCTAGACAAACAAATGTCCCAGTTGGCTCAAGTCGTGGGGAGACTAGAATCGCAGGGAAGACTTCCTTCTCAAACGGAGTCAAATCCGAGGGAGAATGTTAGTGCTATCACCCTCCGAAGTGGAACAATTATAAACCCTAAAGTGCCAAAAAAGAATATCGAACAATCTGCGGAAGAGAAGGAAATGCCACCCTCCAACTCCCAAGATACGCCTTCTGCGCCACCACCCTCTTCTTCTCATGAAATCGCACCACCTTTTCCATCAAGATTGGTGAAACGTGACAAAAGAGTCGAAGAGAAGGAGATCGTAGAAGTGTTTAAAAAGGTGCAAGTCAACATACCCCTCCTAGAAGTAATCCGACAAGTGCCAAGGTATGCTCGGTTTTTAAAGGAACTTTGCACTACAAAGAAGAAACTAACGGGACATGAGAAGGTAAATTTGGGAGAACATGTCTCCACGGTATTTCAACAAAAGCTACCACCAAAAATGAAGGACCAAGGTATGTTCGTTATTCCTTGCAAGATAGGTAATGTATTAATAAATCGAGCAATGTGTGACTTGGGAGCTTCAATTAATGTTATGCCTCTTTCTGTTTATAAAATGATTACTAACGAACCTTTGAAGGAAACACGTGTTACTATTTAGTTAGCCGATCGTTCAATCATATATCCGGAAGGAGTGCTCGAAAATGTCTTGGTGAAAGTCGATGTTATAATTTTTCATACCGATTTCTATATCATCGACATGGAATACGATAGGACAAACACGAGCTCAGAGGTATTGTTGGGTCGGCCTTTTCTAAGCACCGCCCATACCAAAATCGATGTAAGAAGCGGTATTTTAATAATGGAATTTGATGGTGAGGTAGTAGAATTCGATGTGTATAAAGCAATGAAATACCCAGATCAAGTAGAAAGAATTAATTGTATTGATGTTATTGATCCCTTAATTGACGATTACATTAAACTAATATTTTCGATACTTTTTACATGGATCTTGAACTTTGCCGCACAGAGGAGATAAGGGAGTTTGAAAATATATTTTATGTCAATTCAAATTTAATTCTAACTCCCTCTAAAACTAAAATGCTACCCTCTATTTTGCAGGCACCAGAGATAGAATTAAAACAGTTGCCGGTCCACCTCAAATTTAGGTTTTTGGGAGAAAACAATACCTTGCCAGTTATCTTCTCGAGCATGCTTTCGATAGAAGAGGGAGAAGATCTTGTAACGGTGTTGCGAGCACATAAAGAAGCTATCGGATGGACCATTTCGGATATCAAGGGACTTAGTCCTTCGACTTGTATGCATAAGATAAAAATTGAAGAAGGAGCAAAACCATCAAGACAAGGGCGGCGCAGGCTGAATCAACCTATGATGGAGGTAGTGCAAAAAGAGATTCAGAAACTCCTTGATGCGGATATAATTTATCTGATTTCTGATAGTGATTGGGTAAGCCCCATCCACGTGGTCCCTAAAAAGACTAGAGTAACGGTAATTCAAAATTTGGAAGGTGAGTTAGTTCCGACGGGAGTTCAAAATGGTTGGCGAGTTTATATCGACTACAAGAAGTTGAACTCTTTAACTCGAAAAGATCATTTTCCATTACCATATATTGATCAGGTGATAGAACGTTTAGCTGGTAAATCTCACTATTCTTGTCTCAACAATTTTTCAGGTTTTTTTCAAATACCTGTAGCACCTGAAGACCAAGAAAAAACGACCTTTACATGTCCATTCGGAACTTTCGCCTATCGACGAATGCCATTTGGGCTTTATAACGCGCCAGCAACACTCTAGAGGTGTATGGTAAGCATATTTTCTGATTACGTAGAAAAGGGAATCGAAGTATTCATGGAAGACTTCACAGTTTACGGTAATACATTTAGTGAGTGTTTATTAAATCTAACTAATGCCCTAAAATGTTGTATTGAATTTAATGTTGTATTAAATTATGAAAAATGTCATTTTGTGGTTAATAAAGGGTTAATACTAGGACATGTTGTCTCATCTAATGGAATTTCTGTTGATAAGGCAAAAACTGATATTATAAGCTCACTACTATACCCTACAACTGTGAGGGATATTTGCTCTTTCCTTGGACATGCAGGTTTCTACCGTAGGTTTATAAAGGATTTCTCAAAAATGGCGCAACCACTGTGTAGATTACTACAAAAAGACGTAGAGTCTGACTTTGATCAAGATTGTAAAAAGTCATTTGACGCTATCAAAGAAAAACTCGTGTCCGCGCCGATTGTACAACCGCTGGATTGGAACTTGCCGTTCAAAATCATGTGTGACGCCTCTGATTTTAGTGTTGGAGCAGTACTCAGCCAAAGAAATGGGAGAGAACCGCACGTCATCGCTTATGCATCGCAGACACTCGATTCGGCTCAGCGCAACTATTCCACTACGGAAAAAGAATTATTTACCGTAGTTTTTGCTTTAGAGAAATTTTGATCTTACTTACTCGGAACTAAAATAGTTGTTTTTTCTGATCATGCAGCTTTGCGATATCTGATGAGTAAGAAGGAAGCGAAGCCGAGACTTATCTGATGGATCCTACTCCTTCAAGAGTTCAATCTAGAGATTAAGGACAAAAAGGGGAGCAAAAATCTTGTTGCAGATCATCTTAGTCGCATTCCCCTTACCATGTCAGACACTCCGGTTAATAAAGAATTTCCCGAGGAAAAACTGATGATGGCGCAAGTCTCCACACCTTGGTATGCGGACATAGTCAATTATTTGTCTACAGGTAAGTTACCTCACGACTTGCCAATATCAGAAATTAATCGGATAAAAAGAGAGTCTAGATTTTATATTTGGGATGATCCCTACCTATGAAGACACTGCTCAGATCAGGTAATTAGACGATGCATATCCAAAGATGAGGTAAACTCTATCCTTAACTTTTGTCATAGTTATTCATGTGGTGGACATTTTGGACCCAAAAGAACTGAGCATAAAATTCTTGAATGTGGATTCTATTGGCCTGAAATTTTCCGTGACACATTTTTGTTTTGCAAATCTTGTGATAGATGTCAACGTATTGGTAACTTAAGCCGAGGAAATGAGATGCCCCTTAATCCTATTTATGTTCGTGAAATATTTGACGTATGGGGCATCGACTATATGGGTCCATTCATTTCCTCTTTTGGCAATTATTAT
This sequence comes from Hibiscus tridactylites, assembly GCA_958450335.1. Classification (NCBI taxonomy): domain Eukaryota; kingdom Viridiplantae; phylum Streptophyta; class Magnoliopsida; order Malvales; family Malvaceae; genus Hibiscus; species Hibiscus tridactylites. The sequence goes on from OY288282.1 coordinate 56,220,187, forward strand.
ATCATATTGGCTGTCGATTATGTTTCAGGTTGGGTTGAGGCTAAGGCTACTAAGAATAATGATGCTAAAACTACTGTTAAGTTTCTGAAAATTTGTATTTTTTTCCAGGTTTGGCACTCCACGAGCAGTGATATGTGACCGAGGGAAACATTTTATCAACCGATTCATTGACGCCCTCATGAAGAAATTTGGCGTAACCCAACGCATAGCGTGTAACACCCGGGTTTGGGGGTCGGGTGAATTTAAAATATTAAAATATTATTTTGGGCCTTGGGTTTTCAAAACAAATATTTTATGTTGGACTTAATTTGATTTAAAACCCAAATCCCATGGATTTTAGATAATTGAGATAGCCATCTCATTAATGACATTCTTGTAAATAAATGGACTTGAGTAATAAAAACCCATTTTTATTTTAAAAGAGCTTTTTCATCATCTTCTTCCCTCTTCCATTCCAAATCCCACCACAAAAACCCCATTTCCCCTTGAGTTACTATTCCATCATCTCTCTTGCTCATTGTTGGAGATTTTTCAAAGGTAAACTCACTTTTGACTTGTCCTCTCTTTCCTCTACAAGCTCATACCTTTATTTTTATGAAAGCTCATAGTTTTTAGATTTTGAGTTTTTGAGTTTTGAAGATAAAAGTCCAAACTTTGATAACCTTTAGATGAGTTTTTGATTTAATGTTATTAGATAAGTTAAAAGCATCTTATAAGGTCCAACATACTCGGTTTTTACAAGGTTTTATGATGTTTCCCGAAATTGGGTTTTAGGGAGGTTTTAGAGAGTTCAAATGTTAGTTTTGGGGGTGTTTGATGTGGGAATTTGTTGGTTGATGGTTAGGCTATATATAAGGGTTGTTTTGGAAGCTTTTGGAGTAATATAGTGTTGGAATCATTGGTTTTAGGCAGTGCTTTAGGGCTACTCGAGAATGAAGAATTTGGGGTTGTCTTTAGCTTGAAATTATGTATGTTGTGCTTGGTTTGTGTCTGGGTTTTCTACATTGAATTGTGGAATGAATTATGGTTGTTTTGATTGTGTTGGGATGATTAGAAGCAAGGAATTTGTTGGTGAAGCCTCGGGAACGAATCCGGAGAATTTGGAGACTTGAGCTTGGTATTCGGCTTCCATTTGGGTAGCAACGGTGAGTAGAAATGTCAAACCTTGTTTTGCTTTCGAAATGGGACTCTTGGGGGTTTGGGTAGGACCTAAAGGGTTCACCTAAACCTGAGTGTAAATTACTACTCCTACCTTTTTGTCATATGTTGATGAGTGGATATATGTTGTGGTATCATGTGCATCTTGAGTTGTTTTACACCGTTGTTGTTGTGTAGTCGTGTTGAAGTTGAGTCTCACGTGATGGTTGTCATAACTACGGTGATGAGTGGTCCCACCGGTAGTGACTAGTAGTAGAGTAAGGTGATGAGTGGTCCCATCGGAAAACTACTAGTCGAACGGTGATGTGTGGTCCCACCGTGTGTATGTTGGTTGTGCATGTGCAAACCATGTGTAGTCTTGTTGTGATATCATTCGTGCATCCATTGATTTATTTGTCAATTATGAAAAGTGTTTTGAAAACTGCATGCTTGTTGAGTTTTAGAGCTTCACTCACTAAGCTAGTTAGTTTACGCTCTCCTTTATTTCCAACATGCAGATCGTTAGAGTTCGGGAGGCAAGTGGGCAAGGGAGGAGCTTTTGGAGTTCTCAAGTAGCTCAAGTATGATTTACGTGTTTGTAATAATGCCTAGACGATGGGGGTGTAGACTTGTTGGAGTTGGTGTCAAACTCCTAGTTTGGTTTTGTATTTGGATGAGCATGTTAAATTGTTGATGTTATGTTGGCCATGTTTATGCCTTTATGTCGTAGATTGTAGATCATGTTTACTTGATGCATGTTTGCCTTATGTTGAGGACTTATACCCTTCCCATGAATGCTATGTGTGTTTGTCTAAGGCATGATATCTTAAACGCTATGTATGAATCCTTGATGAATTGATGCTACTCTTTGAATGGCTTTTATATGTATGATGAGTGCTAAGCATGTTGTTTTAGGGTGCCTAGCATCTAGAGCTGTTGTGTGTTTGGTTGTGGGAGGTTTTAGTTGGAGTTTGGGGCTGCCTTGTGCCATAAACCAGCTAAAACATGTCTGTTCGCAGCAAGTGTATCGAAACGGTTGGTCCCGTTTCGATACGGCCCCTTGTTTCAGGCCAGGCTTTTCGGTACGCAAAGGGGGCGTTTCGATACGTTTTTGCTACTGGAAATCTGAGTTTTTGACGAGAAATTTAGAGTATCGAAACGGTCCTAGGCGTTTCGGAACGGTCTTCGTAGCGTTGACCGCGAGAAATTGACCGATGAGGGTGTATCGATACGGTTAACCAATGTTTCGATACGGTCTCCTCGAGTTGACTTTGGCCAGTTGACCTAGTCAAGGCGTATCGATACACCCTCTGGGCATTTCGATACGACCTGCAATTTAAGCTAAAATGGATTGTTTTTGGCATGTTGTTTGGGTTGATCGCCTCGTTTGTTGCTTCCATTGTTGTCCTTCCACATAGGATTAAATTAATCCATTTAGACAAGATAATAATTAAAGAAATTTTCTAGGGTTGCTAACCGAAAGGGAGCCTTAGAGGGTTTCACTTCAGTTTTCCCCGTGTGACCCACTCGGACCGGTCAGTCGACCAGATCGGGACGAGGGGGTTACATAGCGACATCATACCATCAGCAAACCAATGGTCAGGCGGAGGTTTCAAACCGCGAGATTAAATCAATTCTCGAGAAAATAGTCAAACTGGATCAAAAGGATTGGAGTATCAAGCTTAATGACGCGTTATGGGCATATCGAACTACGTACAAGGGCCCTATCGGCATGTCTCCATCTCGCCTTGTATTCGGTAAGCCGTGTCATTTACCGGTTGAATTGGAACGCCGTGCGCGTTGGGCAGTTCAACAATGTAACATGGAAATGGACGTAGTTGGCGAAACACGCAAACTCGATATCCAAGAGCTCAAGGAAATCCATAAAAATGCTTATGATAGTACAAAAAAATTTAAAGAAAAAAATAAGGATTTCCATGATAGTAATATATCATTCAAAACATTTTATGCAGGGCAAAAGGTCTTGTTATTTAACTCAAAATTGAAGCTTTTTGCAGGTAAACTATGATCTAAGTGGCTCGGACCCTTTATGGTAGTTGAAATATTTCCTCACGGAGCAGTAGAAATTAGAGACGAAATGGGTACTCCGTTTAAAGTAAACGGTCAGCATCTAAAGCCGTATTATGATAATGCTCTGGTTGGCCTCGTCGGAGAAATTAATTTTGCAGATCCTACAATATAAGCAGAACAGGTCGTCGAGCTAACAACGTTAAACAAGCGCTTAATGGGAGGTAACCCATTTATTTATTTATTTTCTTTCGAATCATTTTCTTTTGTTCACAAATTAATTTCTTTCTTTTCCTTGTTCTATTTTACTTTGTTCTGTTTTCATTTTATTTCGAATTATTTTTGATAATCCCTTGCTGATCGAGTTTCTAATTGGATATGTGCAGGAATTTTAAAAACGGTGGAAATCGCTTGGACCAAGGCTTATCACCCTATCCTTATTTTAAATTTTTTTATCACGTTTTGGTATTAATCTATCACCCATTTTTCAATTTGACTTATATTTAAATTTTATCCCCTTAACAAACGTAAACAACCCCTCATATATTTCTAAATACCCTTTTATCCTTTTTTAAAATATTTCGTGGACCCCACCTCCTTTTATATTTACTTTCCCTATCACATCCCCTCGTTTTCTTTTATCACCAATCACATCCTCTCTTTTCTCTCTTTATTTTCATTAAAATATAACCTCCACCACTCATATTTTATTCCAGCCACATCTCTTTTACCCTAGTCATCTTCAATCTTCATCACCCGATCGGCCACCACAAGATGACAACCAACAACAAGACGTCAATGAGAGGCTTAATTCCATCGAATCAAACATTGCCAAGATTCTCTCTTATCTTCGGCCGGGCACGTCTCGTCGAGGGCATGGGCGCGGTCGTGGCCGACACTAGCTTAGGGAGTCCTTACTTTCCCTCTCTTTTACTTTAAACTTGATATACACTTTGGGGGAAATGACTTAAGTGAGGGGAGTAAGAATTTGGGTCAAATTCTTTTTCTTGCTTATCTGTTTGGTTGCCCTCTGGTTCTCTTGATTTTTATCACATGGATTTGATTGTTTTTTATCCTCTATTTTACCTTGTCCTTTTGATGCCATTATGATTTTGTATCTATTTTGTTAGGAATGGTAGATTACACTTTAGACCATGGCATGATTATTTTGTTTCATGACATTCCTTCATAATATTATTCTTTATGCCAAACTAGTCTTAGCGTTCATTAACTTGTTTTGAAATACTTGTCGAAACTTTTTTTTGCATAAGAGCTAGAGGTGCCTATCGTTGACTCTAGCCGAAAATAAAAAAGAAAAAAGCTAGAGGTGCCTATCACTGGCTCTAGCAAAAAAAAATAAAGCTAGAAGTGCCTAAAAACTGGTTTTAGTAAGAAGAAAAAAAATGAAAAATGCCTCATGTTAACAGTGTAGACTAGGTTTCATTTACAAGTATATGATATACTTTCCCTAGGTTGGCTTAACTTATTTTGTTGGAATGTTTGTATTGATAATAATTTTGCCATTTATCTATTGGTTTCTTTTCTTTCTTCCATTTATAGATATTTCATCATTTTTGTACATTAAGGACTTCATGAAATAAAGGGTGAGAACATGAGATTCAATAGTTTAATTTTTTTATACTTGAGGACAAGCATCGGATAAGTGAGGGGGAATTTGATTAGTGACTAGTTTTGTCATTATTTTTGTGTTAGTTATGCTTAAGTAGTGGCTTTGTGATGAAGAATTGTGGCTCATTACGTGATTTACTGTGCAGGACCTCGCTACTGCGAAATATTACGAAAAAGGTTAAGATCTGAAATTTTTCTGGATTCATGGCTGGGTTAGTGGGCATGAATTGGGGCATGAAAATGCTGACTGGGCGCAACACGTCAGCGGATGACGTCAACAGCACGGGAGGATGATGTCAGCAACAGTGATGATCGGATGATGATGTGGTGGCAAAAGTGTAACCCCCTCGTCCCGGTCCGGACGCTTGACCGATCCGAGTGGGCTACACGGGGATAACCGAAGCGAAACCCGTTAAGGCTCCACTTCGGTTACCGACCCAAGAGAAACTTTTTCATTATTATTATCTTTTCGAGAAGAGATATTAAATCATATGTGAGAAAAACAACAGCGGAAGAAACATTGAGGTAAACAACCAACAGCCCAATTAAAATAGCCCATTTTGATCTTAAACAGCAGGCCGTATCGGAACGCCCATAGGGTGTTTTGATACGCCTTGACTAGGTCAACTGGCCAAAGTCAAACCGAGGAGACCGTTTCGAAATAGGGGTAGACCGTATCGAAACGCCCTCAACGATCAACTTCTCGTGGTCAACGATACAAAGACCGTTCTGAAACGCCATGACCCATTTCGATACTTTAATTTATCGTCAAAATCTCATATTTCCAGTAGAAAAATCGTACCGAAACGGCCCCCTAACGTACCGAAACGTCTGGCCAAAAACAAAGGGACCTTATCGAAACGGGACCAACCGTTTTGAAACGCCCTTTGTCTGCATATTGGTTTTAGTTGGTTTTTGGCACAAGGCTGCTCCAAAACACAACTAGAACCTCCCCCAACACACATACAACCCTAAGGCAAAACCAAACACCAACAAGCATGCTTAACACATTTCAAACATATAAGAACCATACATAGATAAGGGACGTCAAAACAACATAAGAATCATACAAGGCATTAAAGATTCATGCTTCACAAGAACATACACTTAGGCATTCAAGGTAGGAAATTTAAACATGGCTTACAAACAAGACAAGGCATCCAAAAGCCAAACCAACATTAACATATAAAGGAGTCTAACATGCTCCTAAAACCAAACATCCACATACGTCCAAAAGCTCAAACAACAATACATATCCCATTGCTTGACTATTACACCTCATAACTTAAAAGTCCATACTTGAAAGCTAAGATAGCACCACAAAGCACACTTGGAGGCCCTCTCCTTGCACAAGCACAACCCACGAACTACGGATCTGCATTGTTGAACAAAGAGAGCGTAAGCATAAAGCTTAGTGAGGGTAAGCTCATTAAAACAACCTCGACAATGCAGGGTCCAAGCACAAGCACAACCAAGGTAGAATGCATGATCTTACCTTCGATTCACAAGAGCCAAAATACACATGATGCATGAACATATAATCAATATTATGCCATGCTCAACAAGTCATAAGCTCAATACATGAGAATACATATATCAATGTATTAACAAACACATTTATCAATCCATATTGGCACCTAGCTATGACTCGAATACGCGGATAACCGTTGGAACTCACATCCAACACAACCATTACCTTACGGTGGGATTACACTCATCACCGTTCACGCGAAGGGGATTCCACTCATCCTCATGCCCCGTCGATGGGATTACACTCATCATCAACTAACATATACAAGAAGATTTTCCGGGCGAACCCGTACTCCATCTTGATGACTACCATCACCAAGACCACGCGCGCATTTGACACACGTGTGCACACTAAACATCCTAATGATCGATCATTTGTACCCAAGCATACTAGTGCCAATATTAAACACAATTCACAACTTTCACAACACCATTACATTGCAACTTCCGTGCTTAGCACGTACTCACCATGACTCACCGTCATGCACAATCCACAATCCACAATCCAAACCACATGCATATAACAATGCATCAAACCATGCCTCAACAACATGTATAACACAATATACATATCCACCACAAACACAAATAATCATGAGGCATAAACAACAATTAGAGTTCAACCAATGTCTCTAACTAAAGCTTGGGATTAGGCTACCACTCTAATCCCAACTCTAGGTGGGTCTACCAAGCCCGCCCTAGTCCACATGCTTGAACCAACACTTGAAAACCAATTTAAAACATTTAACCACTCACCGACTATTCCAAGCTCAACACACTAGCCGATCAAGCTTCCAACAATTCTGGATTTGTTCCTGAGGCTTCACCAACACAAGTTCTTGCTTCTAAACATCTCAACACAATCAAAACAACCTCAAATCAGTTCACACATCAATGTAGCCAACTCGGAACACTAATCAAGCATAAAACACAAGATTTCCAAGCTAAGAACAACCTCAAAACCTCAAACCCGAGCAGCCCTTTAGCACAGTCCAAAACTCTTGATTTCAACCTTTTTAGCACACTTAAATTCTCCCAAAACAATTCCTAACTATCATACTAACACCAGCCCTCAATTTCCAACATCAAACACACCCAAAACCAACCTTTAAACCCTTTAAAAACCCCTCAAAAACCCAAATCCGGAAATCTTCATAAAACTCTTTAAAAATCACTTATGTTGGACCTTATGAGTTGTAAACAACTTATATAACAATAATAAATCAAAATCTTTGCTGGAAATTCATAAAGCTTCAACCTTTGACAAAATCTTTGAAAAACCCAAAACCCAAAAATACATGGTTTTAATGAAAACTAATGGTACTAAAATGAAGAGGAAGATAAGGCCAAGTCAAAAACGTGATTACCTTTCAAAAATCACCAATGATGAAGGTGTATGGTGATGGAATAGTGATTTGGAGATGAGAGAGCTTCTATGTCGTGAGAAATGAGAATGGGAGTGAGGAAGAAGATGACAAAAATCTATTTTAAACAAAAAGGGGTTTTAATTGAAAATCCATTTAATTACCCTTTTGCCATTAATGAGATGGCAATCTCATAAACTCTAAAATCCATGGAAAAATGAGTTTCAAATCAATTTAAGTCCAACATAAAATGTTTGTTTGGAAAATACGAAGCCCAAATAATATTTTATTATTTTAATTATAAAAAAGAAACCTGAAATATTATTTTAATATTATTTTCACCCGACCCCCAAACTCGGGTGTTACAAAAAGTGAAAGCTTATCAGGATATTCCGATAGGTTATCGGATTTGGGATGATAGCTTATCGATCAGGATTTGGATAAAGACTTGGGATTTATCTCTTTTATTTAATTTAAATATTTTTTTAGGAATTATCTCTTAGGGTTTATCTTTTTTAATTTAAATTTATTATCTTATCTCTTATCACTTAAGTAATTTCTAGGGTTTTAGACTAGTATAAATACCCCTTTGGGGTAAGACTTAGAGCATCTCATCATTTTGTTCTTCACTTATTTCTACTTGAGTTTTATAAAATCCTTTTCTCTTTCAATTTTTATTTTCTTTACTTTATTTTCTTTTGAAAATGATGCTAAGCATGGTCAATTCAATAATCATGCAAAGCTAAATTTTCCATAAGATGTGGGCTACAACAATGACTCAAATCCAACAAGAGGATTGAAAAGTGCTTTCAAAAATTCGGAAATCTCTTTCAGTATTCAAAAGTTAAATTTCAAACCAAAACGATTTTCGAAACAAAAGATTGACTTTATTCAAAATATGGTTTATGGTTAATATATGGGAGGAAGGATCGACTATTAAAGCACATTCGACTTCCTGAGAACACACTTAGTAAATTGATTACTAAGGAAAACTGAGATCGAAACCGTTAATATTGAGATAACATAATTCGAGTTGGTTTTTACTGAACTTAAATTATTTTGATGTACAACATTGTTGTTGACTAGATCAACTTCGTAAATCGATATCAAATATAGAACTTGGGTATTCGGTTACAAAAACGTAATCTCAAGGATTGACCCTTGTAGGCAATTAACCAACGTGAATCCCGAAGTAAAAATCTTGTCCAATGATCCAAGAAAAGTGAGTCAAAGCCAAAGCTGATTTAAACACATTGAATTTATTTCTTTCTAAACTTCGCTTTAATTCCTTTGTCTTCTTGTTTATTTTACAACTCCACCCCTTTTCACTTGATAATACTCAATTCACTTCTGCGCTCAGAGATCAAACGAATACAATCAGGAAGTTTCTTAGTCCTTGTGGGATCGACCTTTAATTCTCTTTTACTACATTTAAATTCCTTTATTTATTTATTATTTGAGAAGATTGGATTATTTTTAACGCGTAAACGACGCGTGTCAAATTGAGTAAGAATTTGGGTCAAATTCTTTTTCTTGTTTATATGTTTGGTTGCTCTCTGGTTCTCTTTATTTTTATTGTAACACCCTAAGATTTTAAGTAAAATAACAAAAAAAAGAGTTTGTTGTTGAAGGGTGTTGAACTCGTGCCCTTTGGCACATTAGGCAATTGCCTTAACCAACTCAACTAAGACCATTGTTGGTCTTATTTGCCTTGAATAAAATTTTAAGTTGTTCAGTTTCCTATTCAGAATAGGATAAGTCAGTTAACCTCTCCCTCTACCATCAATAAAGTTTCTTCTCCATCAAGGCAGAGAGAGAGTAAACCAAAGGTCCCATATTTATTTATTTTTTTGTCGGTCGATCTTTCCCCCACGGGCGGTCCGTGGCATGTACCGTCGTCACCTTGGGCTCGTCACCGCAATCCGACCAAAACCCAATCCCCCACTCGCCGGTTCGTTGCTCCATTCGTCGTGTGAGTCGACTGAGAGGTTCGTGAAAGTGTTTAAATCGCGCTTCTTGCCTCTGTCAGCCTCGGTCATCTCCGCCGTTCGTGTGAGCAACGGTCGCCAGATTCAAACTCTCCATACAAGGGCGAGTAAAACCCCTCCCTCCGTTTATCAGTTCGTCGTCGTTAGGGGCCTCGTCGGAGTTACGTCGAGTTCGATCATTTTCCCTCAATTTTGGTAAGATTCGGTAAGTTCCAACCTGAATTCGATTTGTGGATGTGAATTGTTGAATTGGTGAGTTAGTTTCTGTTCTATTACAGTCGAAGTAGGAGTTTTGGGCTCTCCGGCGGCATTCCGGTGAAGTTCCGACAGATTTTTAATCTTGGTGAGTAAACCGGTCCGAACCCACCAAACCAAACCGGTCCGGTTAATAACTCGGTCTGAACCAGCCTAACTTGGTCTGAGCCCAAACCTGTATCTGACCCGACCCGAACTCGTATTCGACCCGAATTGATCAAACCCAACCCGTTGACCGAGTCAACTCAGTGATTCAACCCGTTGACCGAATCAACTCAGTGAGTCAACCCGTTGACCGAGTCAACTCAGTGAGTCAACCCATCCGAGTTGACTCAGTCGAGTCAACCCAGTTGACCAGTGATGTCAGTATGACGACAGCGTTGACTTTGACTGCTAGCGTCATCGTTGACTTTGACCCAAAAAGTCAAATTTTCCGAAAGGTCAAATTTTATGTTTTTCGACGTCCTGAGTCTGATTTTGAATCCCGTTTCGCAAAATTCTGACCCGAAAGCCTCCGAATCTGACCTTGAACCCAAACTAGTTTATGTATTTAATTATTCAGTTAAGAAATTTATGAATAAGGTCTAATCTTGGAGTTTGTGTGTTTGAAGGTGTTCAAAGTTCCTTGTATCCGAGATGTTGAGGGACGTCGAATTTGGGTTCGAGTGCGATCGAATGAAGTATCATGAATCGACTGGTGTAGCTCGAAGTTGAGGTAATAAATTACTACCTCTTGTATGCTTTATGAAACATAATGGTATTCGGTAAACACATACATGATTATGTTTAAGCGTATAATTAATTCTGTTAATGCATAATCGAATATGGAAAGAGTAGTAAACTAGTTGGGACTAGTGCTCGGTTAGAAAAAAGAGTGACTTAAAAGAACTTTCGAGATCTAAGAATGATTGATAAGTTTGTGATGCTCTAAATTGTGTTTTGCTCGTTAATGATTTAAATTTATGAAATACTAAGTTAAGAGATGATGAAAATACCCCTGAGAGTAATGCGATATGAGATTTTGCTCTTCATTTGATAAACAATTGATTCATCGGAAAATCTCGCCATACTTGGAATGACCTAGTAACAAGATTTGCATCTCCGAGAATGTAAACACTTAAGCTTTTCCAGAATTCTGAATAATCTCCAAAGACAAATTTACAAGAATTTTTCGCATGTCCAGAGCTACCAATGGTGTAGTTATCGGATTGACTAAAGCGTCTAAAATGACAAAGAGGATTGAAAATATTAATAAGTCGAAATTAATCGGAACAACGTGATGACCAAAAAAAGAGGGGACTGATTTACCCTCGGGCACTAGATGCCAAAGTTAATCGAAATGATGAATGTACCCTCGAGATCGAAAAGGAATGAATAGTTGGAACGACCGAAAGGCCCTGAATTTTTGGAACACCTTCGGATATGAAGCATCTGAAATACCCGCGAATGCTGAAAATGACTAAAAGTACCTCTAAGATTGGAGTAAGGGATACCAATAAAGTTAGACAATATAATGACTCTAAAGTGGTAATTCACAGTCCGTGTTTGTTGGTTGTTTCTCATACTATCGTATTTTTGGAAAGATATCATGTGGCGACATGTTCAGGTTATTTGGAGAAAGTACTCAACTATAGATAAGAGCAACATGTTTCCTCAAAAAGATAAATTTGATGCTATGGAACGAGTTCGAGTGTTATATACATGTTCAGGAATTTGGAAAATTACCGCTTGGATACATGTTTGATCTCTCGTAGTAAGTTCAGTGGATGTAGGGTGAAGGCGAAATGCTTTGTTGTCACGCAGTAATTAGTTCTGGAAATGAATGCTTAAGATGTACTTATCTGATTATATTTCAAACTCTGTGATAATGGTTTCAATTAGTTCAGAGGGACTCGAAAGCTTGATGAGCAGCTAGAATTCCTGAATTCGGTACATCACCGTTTATACCTAGTTGGTTCAATTTACAAAATTACCCCCGAAGGTCAGAATGACCAACAATACCCTCGTGAGCTTTAACGATCAAATCACTCTCGATATATCTGAAATCCTAATGATTCTGATGCATCAACTTCCGATGTTGATTCAACCCGTCTTATCAAACTCCCTTATTCGTAGGGACTTCGTTCTAAAATCAGTCCAAAGTTGTCAAATGTTATCTTTCTGATATCTATCAAGTACCTCTAAGAAATGAATTGGGCCATAAAATGCGTACCATGCATCTGTAAATACTCTCTGTTCTAAACCAAGACCATATGCTTAAAATTTAAAAGTATGATTCTGTAATACGAAATGAAAGCAATTCCCTGATTTTTTACCTATGATATGAAAAATATATCTGATATATGACATTGACTACGAAATAATAATAATGATAATAAAATAAATTTGATATCCATCTTCTGGTATAAAAATAGATTTAATATATATTTTCTGTAATACTGTCTTCTAATTATAAATTGAAATCATCCGGGGTATATTATCTGGGATATGAATGATGATTTGTAGGCTCAGCGCTAGTAAGTCCTTCTGGACCTAAGCTCCTACGCCCAATGGGCCTATGGTAAGCCTTTTTGTTAAGCTCCTACGCCCACGGGCCTAAGGTAAGTCTTTCTGGACCTAAGGCATCCCTTTAGGTAGGCTCCTACGCCTCAGGCCTAGGGTAAGACCTTATGTATGTAGTTCAGAGGGAATTGTATTTTTGGAGTTCAGTTGGAGGGTAGTTAAGTAATTAAATAAAACTTTCTGACCTCTTCTAAAACATACCCTACTAAATTAATGTATCAAAGTGAACTTTCAGTAAACTTACTATTCGTGCCTAATGAACCACCCTGGACTCTTTGATTCAACTTCTGAAATCGGAATCTCTTTGAATCCCCAGCTTTAGACTCATCTCCTAAGATTCGGGTGATCGAATATAGAGCAACTTTTTTATCTTCTGACATAATGATCACAAAATATTGAATCGTAATTTGGGTATAGTTTTCTAGTTCTTCACGAAGTGTTAAGTTTATCATATACCTGCTTGTGAGTTTAGCATCCGTTGGTAGATTGTATTACTGAGCTTTTCGAAGCTCACGTTGTTTTTACCATTACAGGTTAACGTATCGACCAGGTTGCAACTACCAACGTTGGTACGAGAGTTCCTTCGGCTTTCTCGTGGAGTATGGTGTTTGTGTAATTAGTGGGCATGTATGTCACGTCTTGTGTTATATATGAGTTCGAAATCTGTTTTCGTGACTTGTATCACGGTTTTGTTTTATTGTCTGAAAGATTTATGAAATTGTATTTTAAATTAAAACTTGATTTATGGTTTTAATAGTTTAACAAATTATTTTATTTAAAATTTTAACGTGGGTCGCTCCGGTGGCCCTAATGTAACCTCCTAGGATCCGTGGTAACGCATAGGCGGGTCTAGGGGGTTACATTTAGTGATATCAGAGCTTATAGTTGCGTCATTTTGGGTAGATCGACCGATCGTCTTTCATAGGGTGTCTGGTCTGTGCATGCCCCTATATCTTGTCCGTACTCCACCAAGCCGGGACTCTGATGTCGAATCCTTTTCTGAAATAATTGAATCTAAGTTTTCTGTCCGCTGTAGCTCGAATCGTACTGGCAAGGAATGTCTGTAACATTTGTCTGTGAATTGGATTAACTTAATTGATCTAAATCTGGATAAACAACCTAAGATGGTTTATGCATGTGAAATCGAAGATCTGAATCAGATTAAGAATAAATGTTCGATCATATGAGGTAACCGATGTAAGATTACATATAAGGTAACTCGGTGGTAATGATTGTGTTTGAGAATATTCTGATAGAAATTTGATAAAAGTATTACGAATTTAAAGAGTAGTGTCAGTGAGATTGGTCAAAGTATATAGGGTAAAATACTGAAAACATCACTCAACTTTAGTCATTTGACCTATTTTAGTCACTAACTTTAAAAACGCTCAATTTACTCATTAAACTTTATTTTTTGACCTATTTTGATCACTCTAGATTATTTTATTAATATTTAAGTATGACATGGCATATTTTATTATTATTAAATATAAAAAAATAATTTAAAATAAAAAATAAATTATATTTTATTTATTAATAAATAAAAAATAATTTAAAATAAAAACCCTAACCCCAAACACCCCAAATATCCCAAATCCCAACCACCCAAACTCTCAAACCCTTACTGACATCACTCTCACCGGTGGCCACCACCCCCTCTGCTGCCGCCGAAAACTTCGCTCGCCGCCGACGGTAAGAGTGACATCGGTAAGGGTGTTTGGTTATCAAAACCATTACTTTCAAAATCAGAGATAACATGTCGCCATCTTTTGTTATCAAAACCATCAAAACCATCACCGGTAAGGGTGTTTAGATTGGTTCTGCCTCAACAAATTAATCATTTGCGAAAACTGTTGTGAGAAAAAAAATTCAATTGATTTAGAACTGCTTTGTTGATTCCTTCTACTTTGCCGATTCCTTTTTCAATTGTTTCAAAATCAAACATTGCCTCATATTCAGGTGCAAGACTTCTTCGAGATAGAGTACACAAAGCTGGCAGGCCAAAGTGATCTCCAACCAGTCCACCACTCTCACCGTCGGCGGCAGGTGATGTTGTCGTCGACGGTAGAGGGAGTGGTGGCCGCCGGTGAGAGTGGCACCGGTAAGGGGGGTTTGAGAATTCGGGTGTTTGGGATTTGGGATATTTGGGGTGTTTGGGATTAGGGTTTTTATTTTAAATTACTTTTTTATTTATTAATAAAAGAATATTATTTATTTTTATTTTAAATTATTTTTTCTATATAATAATAATAAAATATGCCATGTCATACCTAAATATTAATAAAATAATCTAAAGTGACCAAAATAGGTCAAAAAATAAAGTTTAATGAGTAAATTGAGCGTTTTTAAAGTTGAGTGACTAAAATAGGTCAAATGACCAAAGTTGAGTGATGATTTCAGTATTTTACCCAAGTATATATTATGAGGTGACTCTGTTATGCACGAAGGAAATAATCATCGGAGTATTACGCTGAAGGTAAGTGATATCCGTTTAAAACCTTGGTTATGCTTGGTCGGCTTGTAAAAATACATTTTTGGAGAAAGGTGGCACAATGTACTGGCATACGTATCCTACAGATTCAAATTTGATATTTACATCTTGATTCTAGAAGGCATTATGGGAGGCATTGGGTACTCGTTTGAACTATCGTTATAGTTCTTCGTCCGCAAATTGATGGTCAACCCGGAAGAGTAACCTGGATTCTGGAAGATGTACCTTTGGGTTGCATGGTTGTCTCCTGTTGTCGCCGGGAGATTTCCTTATCCCTGACTGGGTCCGCTTATAATAACAGCTATGAGATAAATGTTTGTATGGCTCCGTATGAGGTTCTGTATGGATTCATATACCGCATTCTGATAAGTTGGTATAAAGTGTATGACGAGATGGTTTCGGGCCCGAGTCAGTCTAAGTGATCGAGGACAATACCAAATTGATTTGTGATCGTTTGAGAGTCTCGAGAAACAAGCACGCTCTAATGGATAAGTTTCGGTGCATGAATGGATTGAAGAGCAGTTCCTGCTTCTCTCCGACTCTGATAAATTTCGAGGATGAAATTTCTTTTGGGGGGAGAGAGTTGTAACACCCTAAGATTTTAAGTAAAATAAATAAAAAAGAAAGAGTTTGCTGTTGAAGGGTGTTGAACTCGTGCCCTTTGGCACGTTAGGCAATTGCCTTAACCAACTCAGTTGAGACCATTGTAGGTCTTATTTGCCTCGAATAAAATTTTAAGTTGTTCAATTTCCTATTCAGAATAGGATAAGTCAGTTAACCTCTCCCTCTACCATCATTAATGTTTCTTCTACATCGAGGCAGAGAGAGAGTAAACCAAAGGTCCCATATTTTTTTATTTTTATGCCGGCCGATCTTTCCCCCACGGGCGGTCCGTGGCATGCACCACCATCACCTTGGGCTCGTCACCGCAATCCGACCAAAACCCAATCCCCCACTCGTCGGTTCGTTGCTCCGTTCGTCGTGTGAGTCGACTGAGAGGTTCGTGAAAGTGTTTAAATCACGCGTCTTGCCTCCGTCGGCCTCGGTCATCTCCACCGTCCGTGTGAGCAACGGTCGCCAGATACAAACTCTCCGTGCAAGGGCGAGTAAAACCCCTCCCTCAGTTTATCGGTTTGTCGTCGTTAGGGGCCTCGTCGGAGTTACGTCGAGTTCGATCGTTTTCCCTCAATTTTGGTAAGATTCAGTAAGTTCTAACCTGAATTCGATTTGTGGATGTGAATTGTTGAGTTGGTAAGTTAGTTTTTTTTCTTTTACAGTCGAAGCAGGAGTTTTGGGGTCTCCGACGGCATTCCGGTGAGGTTTCCGGTGAAGTTCCGACGGATTTCCGATTTTGGTGAGTAAACCGGTCCGAACCCACCAAACCAAACCGGTCTGGTTAATAACCCGGTCTGAACCAGCCTAACTCGGTCTAAGCCCAAACCGAACCGAGCCAAAACCTGTATCTGACCCGAACCCGTATTCGACCCGAATTGATCCAACCCAACCCGTTGACCGAGTCAACTCGGTGAGTCAACCTGTTGACCGAGTTAACTCAGTGAGTCAACCCGTTGACCGAGTCAACTCAGTGAGTCAACCCGTTCGAGTTGACTCAGTCGAGTCAACCCAATTGACCAGTGATGTCAGTATGACATCGGCGTTGACTTTGACTGCTGGCGTCATCGTTGACTTTGACCCAAAAAGTCAAATTTTTTGAAAGGTCGTATTTTATGTTTTTCGACGTCCTGAGTCTGATTTTGAAGCCCGTTTCACAAAATTCTGACCCGAAAGCCTCCGAATCTGACCTTGAACCCAAACTAGTTTATGTATTTAATTATTCAAATAAGAAATTTATGAATAAGGTCTAATCTTGGAGTTTGTGTGTTTGAAGGTGTTCAAAGTTCCTTGTATCCGAGATGTTGAGGGACGTCGAATTTGGGTTCGAGTGCGATCGAATGAAGTATCATGAATCGACTGGTGTAGCTCGAAGTTGAGGTAATACATTACTACCTCTTGTATGCTTTATGAAACATAATGGTATCCGGTAAACACATACATGATTGTGTTTAAGCGTATAATTAATTCTATTAATGTATAATCGAATATGGAAAAAAGTAGTAAACTAGTTGAGACTATGCTCGGTTAGAAAGAAGAGTGACTTAAAAGAACTTTCGAGATCTAAGAATGATTGATAAGATTGTGATGCTCTAAATTGGGTTTTGCTTGTTAATGATTTAAATTTATGAAATACTAAGTTAAGAGATGATGAAAATACCCCTGAGAGTAATGCGATATGAGATTTTGCTCTTCATCTGATAAACAATTGATTCATTGGAAAATCTCGCCATACTTGGAATGACCTGGCAATAGGATTTGCATCTCCGAGAATGTAAACACTTAAGCTTTTCCTGAATTCTGAATAATCTCCAAAGACAAATTTACAAGAATTTTTCGCATGTCCAAAGCTACCAATGGTGTAATTATCGGATTGACTAAAGCGTCTAAAATGACAAAGAGGATTGAAAATATTAATAAGTCGAAATTAATCAGAACAACGTGATGACCAAAAAAAGGGGGGCTGAATTACCCTCGAGCACTAGATGCCAAAGTTAATCGAAATGATGAACCCTCGAGATCGGAAAGGAATGAATAGTTGGAACGACCGAAAGGCCCTGAATTTTTGGAACACCTTCGGATATGAAGCATCTGAAATACCTGCGAATGCTGAAAATGACTGAAAGTACCTCTAAGATTGGAGTAAGGGATACCAATAAAGTTAGACAGTATAATGACTCTAAAATGGTAATTCACAGTCTGTGTTTGTTGATCGTTTCTGATACTATCGTAATTTTGGAAAGATATCATGTGGCGACATGTTCAGGTTATTTGGAGAAAGTACTCAGCTATGGATAAGAGCAACATGTTTCCTCAAAAATATAAATTTGATGCTATGGAACGAGTTCGGGTGTTATATACATGTTCAGGAATTTGGAAAATTGTCGTTTGGATACATGTTTGATCTCTCGTAGTAAGTTCAATGGATGTAGGGTGAAGGCGAAATGCTTTGTTGTCACGCAGTAATCAGTTCTGGAAATTAATGCTTAAGATGTACTTATCCGATTATATTTCAAACTCTGTGATAATGGTTTCAATTAGTTCAGAGGTACTCTAAAGCTTGATGAGCAGTTAGAATTCCTGAATTCGATACATCATTGTTTATACCTAGTTGGTTCATTTTACCAAATTACCCCCGAAGGTCAGAATGACCAACAATACCTCCGTGAGCTTTAACGATCAAATTACTCTCGATATATCTGAAATCCCAATGATTCTGATGCATCAACTTCCGATGTTGATTCAACCCGTCTTATCGAACTCCCTTATTCGTAGGGACTTCGTTCTGAAATAAGTCCAAAGTTGTCAAATGTCATCTTTTTTATATCTATCAAGTACCTCTAAGAAATGAATTGGTCCATAAAACGCGTACCATGCATCTATAAATACTCTATGTTCTAAACCAAGACCATATGCTTAAAATTTAAAAGTATGATTATGTAATACGAAATGAAAGCAATTCCCTGAATTTTTACCTCTGATATGAAAAATTTATCTGATATATGACATTGAGTACGAAATAATAATGATGATAATGAAATAAATTTGATATATGTCTTCTGGTATAAAAATAGATTTAATATCTATTTTCTAGAATACTGTCTTCTGATTATAAACTGAAATCATCAGGGGTATATTATCTGGGATATGAATGATGATCTGTAGGCTCAGAGCTGGTAAGTCCTTCTGGACCTAAGCTCCTACGCCCAATGAGCCTAGGGTAAGCCTTTCTGTTAAGCTCCTACGCCCACGGGCCTAGGGTAAGTCTTTCTGGAGCTAAGGCATCCCCTTAGGTAGGCTCTTACGCCTCAGGCCTAGGGTAAGACCTTCTGTATGTAGTTCAGAGGGAATTGTATTTTT
The DNA here is from genome assembly GCA_958450335.1 of Hibiscus tridactylites. Taxonomy (NCBI): domain Eukaryota; kingdom Viridiplantae; phylum Streptophyta; class Magnoliopsida; order Malvales; family Malvaceae; genus Hibiscus; species Hibiscus tridactylites. The sequence continues at coordinate 56,239,143 of OY288282.1, forward strand.
GGTGTTCGGTTGGAGGGTAGATAAGTAATTAAATAAAACTTTCTGACCTCTTCTAAAACATACCCTACTAAATTAATGTATCAAAGTGAACTTTCAGTAAACTTACTATTCGTGCCTAATGAACCACCCTCGACTCTTTGATTCAACTACTAAAATCTGAATCTCTTTGAATCCCCAGCTTTAGACTCATCTCCTAAGATTCGGGTGATCGAATATAGAGCAACTTTGTTATCTTCTGACATAATGATCACAAAGTATTGAATCGTAATTTGGGTATAGTTGTCCAGTTCTTCACGAAGTGTTAAGTTTATCATATACATGCTTGTGGATTTAGCATCTGTTGGTAGTTTGTATTACTGAGCTTTTCGAAGCTCACGTTGTTTTTACCATTACAGGTTAACGGATCGACCAGGTTGCAACTACCAACGTTGGTACGAGAGTTCCTTCGGCTTTCTCGCGGAGTATGGTGTCTGTGTAATTAGTGGGTATGTATGTCACGTCTTGTGTTATATATGAGTTCGAAATCTGTTTTCGTGACTTGTATCACGGTTTTGTTTTATTGTCTGAAAGATTTATGAAATTGTATTTTAAATTAAAACTTGATTTATGGTTTTGATAGTTTAACAATTTATTTTATTTAAAATTTTAACGTGGGTCGCTCCGGTGGCCCTAATGTAACCTCCTAGGATCCGTTGTAACGCATAGGCGGGTCTAGGGGGTTACATTTATCCCATTTATTTGATTGTTTTTCATCGTCTATTTTACCTTATCCTTTTAACGCCATTATGATTTTTTATCTATTTTGTTAGAAAGGGTAGATTAAACTTTAGACCATGGCATGATTATTGTGTTTCATGACATTCCTTCATAATTTGATTCTTTATGCCAAACTAGTCTTAGTGTTCATTAACGTGTTTTGAAATACTTGTCGAAACTTTTTTTGCATAAGAGGTAGAGGTGTCAATCAGTGGCTCTAGCCGGAAAAAAAAAAGCTAGAGGTGCCTATCACTGGCTCTAGCAGAAAAAAAAAATAAAGCTAGAAGCCTAGAAGTGCCTAAAAACTGGTTCTAGCAAGAAGAAAAAAATGAAAATGCCTCATGTTAACTGTGTAGACTAGGTTTCATTTACAAGTTTATGATATACTTTGCCTAGGTTGGCTTAACTTATCTTGTTGGAATGTTTGTGTTGATAATAATTTTCCCATTTATCTATTGGTTTCTTTTCTTTCTTCCATTTATAGATATTTCATCATTTTTGCACATTAAGGACTTCGTGAAATAGAGGATGAGAACATGAGATTCTGTAACCCCCTCGTCCCGGTCTGGCCGGATGACCGGTCCGAGTAGGCTACACGGGGAAAACCGAAGCGAAACCCGTAAAGGTTCCCCCTCGGTTAGCGACCCTAAATTTTTTTTCATTTAAATTACATCTTAACTAGAGGCATAATTGTTTCTTAAGTGATCTCTACAGCGGGAACAAGACTCCCGAGAAGCCCTACAGCAAAACGGGGCCTAACCCAAACATTGAGACCCTTTAGAGATGCCCAAAAGCCCACTTTCAGGCCTGTGTTTCGAAACAGGTGTTACCCGTTTCGAAACACGGGCTCTAGGTAAAAAGCAAGTCACCCGTACCGAAACGCCTCCACCCCGTTTCGGAACAGGGTCACGATTTTGCCTTGATGTTTCGAAACTTTTTTCGAAACAGGCATGGACAGTAGCAAAAACGTTCCGATACTTGTTTCGAAACAGGGGCTCACAGTAGCCAAACCGTACCGAAACGAGTTTCGATACGGGGGGCCTGGAACCACACCCGTTTCGAAACGGTTGGAACAGCTCCAATCGTTTCGAAACACTTACTGTCTGCAATTTTCTAAAATCATATTTAGGCAACTCCAAATGATCCCAAATGCCCTTAACAACTCCAAGAAACATACTTCACAAACAATTACACTCTAGAGGCGTGCTCCCTATTGCAAACATTCATAATTATCACAAGACGTAAGATAAGACAACCATTCCAAGGTTCATTCAAGGCACACTTAAACATAAAAGCCCATAAGGCACATGTCTCCACACATAGAGTTTACATGCCAACCAAAAGTAACTTAAAACATTCAAAGACATAGAATCTCAAACGAACATTCAACAAGGCTTAACATGGTTCACGAATCCAAGCAAAGCATAAACATGGCCAACATCTATGAGTCATACAACGCTCATACAAAAACATAATAGCCCCATTGCTAAACTACTACTTTAATTACTAAGTCATACTTGAGCAACTACGACTTGGAAAGCCCCTTCGCCTTGCTCCTTGCTAACACCACGCTAATGATCTGCATTGTTGAAAATGAGAGTGTAAGCTAGAAGCTTAGTGAAGATGCTCTGAAAACCAAAAACAACAACAATGCAGGGTTCAAGCATGCAATCCTTAGCATCACACACAACATACATAGGCATCATCAAGGCAACCTAGCTAGTCTTTCAAGAGTCATAAATATGGCATCTTACATCATATTAAGCTCAAAAATATAAATCAAATGTCTCAACATCATAATCATAAGAGCAATTTCATTGGCCACTATTAGTTTACTCGGATGTGCGGATTTACTCTCAACAACAACATTACCTCGGTGGGATTACACTCATCACCGGATCTTGCATGGGTGGGATTCCACTCATCATCACATGCCCTACGGATGGGATTCCACTCATCATCACGTATAATATGAATAAATTTCCGGTGGAATATTACATCACCGTACTCCTCCTTGATGACTCAACGCCATCAAGGCCACGCGCGTTTTGACTCAATCGTGTGCACACTAATCCTAATGATCGATCATTTACACACGGTAAGTTAATTAGTGCCAATTTCTTTAACCACATCACACATCCATCAATTATAGCACATATTCATCATCACACATATCAAGGCATACACATACGAATCGATCCATATCTCACAAGATCAAAATAGGCAATGGCATATAAAGCATCATTAATAATCAAGGAGTTAAACTACCAATTTAACTTCCGCCCCGGAATGGCCTACCAAGCTCATTCCAACACTTCTACTACACACACTTGAACCAACTTTAAAACAAATTTAAAGTTTTACTCACCACCCTTCCTTAGCAAACCAAGCAAGCAAGCAAGCCTCCTAAATTCCCGGATTCGATCCCGATGCTTCTCCGATGACTCCTCTTGCTTCTAACCAACCAAAACACAATCATTACTCACAAATTCGATGCTAAATTCAGATACAAACCCCACTCACAAACACATGTCAAAGCTTCACAAATTTCAAACTCAACTAGCCACAAAATTCCCATTTTCGAGCTCCCCCAAAAAACCCAGCTGAAACTATGATTTCCAACACCCAAAAGGCATCTAAAATGTTCCAAAACACATCCCTAATAACCCTATACCATCAGCTCTTCAACCCAACCCTAAAACACACCAAAAACCCAATTTTAGACACTTCAAAAATTGCTCCAAAGACCCACTTCGAGTTTTCACCCAAAACCAACCATTTCAAGATATTAAGTGTGTTTTGATGAGATTAACCCAAAACCCAACTCAACTAATCAACCACAATTGAAAAACCCATTAAAAATTCAAACTTTTATCAAACTTGCAAAATACAAAAATGTGTAGTTTTGAAATCAAAGACTATGTAATTGAAGAGGATGAGGAGGAGAGTTCAAATGTGTAATTACCTTCAAAAATGCCCTTGAATAGATGAAGAAATCAAATGGAATAGTAAACTTGGGGTTTAGATAGGGTTTGGGGGTTTTCAAAGTGAAATAGAGAGAAAGGGGAGATGATAACTTCTTATTTTTTTAATACAAAAAGGTTGTCTACTTTTTGTTTTGCTAAATTACCAAAATGGACACTCCTTTTTATTTAAATCTATATTAATTCAAAGCCAAGGTCAATTTAAATTAAATATGTTTTGATGACTCGAACCAACTCACGCGACTAACTCCTAACCCCAAAACACGGGTGTTACAGATTCAATAGTTTAAATTTTTTATACTTGAGGACAAGCATCGGATAAGTGAGGGGGAATTTGATTAGTGACTAGTTTTGTCATTATTTTTGTGTTAATTATGCTTAAGTAGTGGCTGTGTGATGAAAAATTGTGGCTCATTATGTGATTTACTGTGCAGGACCTCGCTGCTGTAAAATATTACGAAAAAGGCCGAAATCTGCAATTTTTCTGATTTCATGGATGAGTTAATGGGCATGAACTGGGGCATAAAAATGCTGACTGAGAGCAACACGTCAGCAGATGACGTCAACAGCACGGAAGGATAACGTCAGCAACAGTGATGATCGGATGATGACGTGGCAGCAGAAGTGAAACTTTATCAGGATATTTCGATAGCTTATCAGATTCGGGATGATAGATTATCGACCAAGATTTGGATAAAGACTTGGGATTTATCTCTTTTATTTAATTTAAATATTTTTAGGATTTATCTTTTGTAATTTGAATTTATTATCTTATCTCTTATCACTTAGGTAATTTCTAGGCTTTTAGACTAGTATAAATACCCCCTTGGGGTAAGGCTCAGAGCATCTCATCATTTTGTTATTCACTTGTTTCTACTTGAGTTTTATAAAATCTTTTTCTCTTTCAGTTTTTATTTTCTTTACTTTATTTTCTTTTGGAAATGATGCTAAGAATGGTTAATTCAATAATCATGCAAAGATAAATTTTTCATAAGCCGTGGGCTACAACAATGACTCAAATCGAACGGGAGGATTGAAAAGCGCTTTCAAAAATTCGAGAATCTCTTTCAGTTTTCAAAAGCTAAACTTCAAACCAAAACGATTTTCGAAACAAAAGATTGACTTTATTCGAAATATGGTTTTCGGTTAATATGCGGGAGGAAGGATCGGCTATTGAAGCTCATTCGACTTCCTGAGAACACACTTAGTAAATTGATTACTAAGGAAAACTAAGATCGAAACCGTTATTATTGAGATAACATAATTTGAGTTGGTTTTTACTGAACTTAAACAGTTGTGATCTACAACATTGTTGTTGACTAGATCAAATTCGTAAATCGATATCAAAGATAGAACTTGTGTATTCGGTTACAAAAATGTAGTCTCAAGGATTAACCCTTGTAGCCAATTAACTGACGTGAATCCCGAAGTAAAAATCTTTTCCAATGATCTGAGGAAAGTGAGTCAAAGCCTCAGGCTTATTTAAACACATTGAATTTATTTCTTTCTAAACTTCGCTTTAATTTCTTTGTCTTCTTGTTTATTTTACTTTCCTTTTTTCATTTGATAATACTCAATTCACTTCTACGCTCAGAGATCAAACGAATATAATCAGGAAGTTTCTTAGTCCCTGTGGGATCGAACCTTACTTCTCTTTTACTACATTTAAATTCCTTTATTTAATTATTATTTGAGAAGAAGGAATTGTTTTTGACGCGTAAACGACGTGTGTCAAATTGAGTAAGAATTTAGGTCAAATTCTTTTTCTTGCTTATCCGTTTGGTTGCTCTCTGGTTCTCTTGATTTTTATCCCATTGATTTGATTGTTTTTTATCCTCTATTTTACCTTGTCCTTTTGATGCCATTATGATTTTGTATCTATTTTATTAGAAAGGGTAGATTATACTTTAGATTGTGGCATGATTATTGTGTTTCATGACATTCCTTCATAATTTGATTCTTTATGCCAAACTAGTCTTAGTGTTCATTAACTTGTTTTGAAATACTTGTCGAAACCTTTTTTGCATAAGAGCTAGAGGTCCCTATCACTGGCTCTAGCAGAAAAAAAAATAAAGCAAGAAGTGCCTAAAAACCGGTTCTAGCAAGAAGATAAAATGAAAAATGCCTCATGTTAACAGTGTAGACTAGGTCTCATTTACAAGTTTATGATATACTTTGCCTAGGTTGGCTTAACTTATTTTGTTGGAATGTTTGTGTTGATAATAATTTTGTCATTTATCTATTGGTTTCTTTTCTTTCTTCCATTTATAGATATTTCATCATTTTTGCACATTAAGGACTTCGTGAAATAGAGGATGAGAACATGAGATTCAATAGTTTAAATTTTTTATACTTGAGGACAAGCATCGGATAAGTGAGGGGGAATTTGATTAGTGACTAGTTTTGTCATTATTTGCGTATTAATTATGCTTAAGTAGTGGCTTTGTGATGAAGAATTGTGGCTCATTACGTGATTTACTGTGCAGGACCTCGCTGCTGTGAAATATTACGAAAAAAGCCGAAATCTGCAATTTTTCTGGATTTATGGCTGGATTAGTGGGCATGAATTGGGGCATGAAAATGCTGACTGGGTGCAACACGCCAGCGGAGGACGTCAGCAGCACGGGGGATGATGTCAGCAACAACTATGATCGGATGATGACGTGGCGGTAGAAGTGAAAGCTTATGAGGATATTCCGATAGCTTATCGGATTCGGGATGATAGCTTATTGACTAGGATTTGGATAAAGACTTGGGATTTATCTCTTTTATTTAATTTAAATATTTTTTTAGGATTTATCTCTTAGGATTTATCTTTTGTAATTTGAATTTATTATCTTATCTCTTATCCCTTAGGTAATTTCTAGGGTTTTAGACTAGTATAAATACCCCATTGGGTTAGGACTTAGAGCATCTCATCATTTTGTTCTTAACTTGTTTCTACTTGAGTTTTATAAAATCCTTTTCTCTTTCAGTTTTTATTTTCTTTACTTTATTTTCTTTTGAAAATGATGTTATGCATGGTTAATTCAATAATCATGCAAAGCTAAATTTTCCATAAGACGTGGGCTATAGCAATGACTCAAATCCAACGGGAGGATTGAAAAGCACTTTCAAAAATTCGGGAATCTCTTTCAGTTTTCAAAAGCTACACTTGAAACCAAAACGATTTTCGAAACAAAAGATTGACTTTATTCGAAATATGGTTTTCTGTTAATATGTGGGAGGAAGGATCGGCTATTGAAGCACATTCGACTTCTTGGGAACACACTTAGTAAATTGATTACTAAGGAAAACTGAGATCGAAACCGTTATTATTGAGATAACATAATTCGAGTTGGTTTTTACTGAACTTAAACGATTTTGATCTACAAAATTGTTGTTGACTAGATCAACTTCGTAAATCGATATCAAAGATAGAACTTGGGTATTCGGTTACAAAAACGTAGTCTCAAGGAATTAACCTTGAAGGCAATTAACCGACCTGAATCCCGAAGTAAAAATCTTTTCCAATGATCCAATGAAAGTGAGTCAAATCCAAAGCCTAAGGCTGATTTAAACACTTTGAATTTATTTATTTCTAAACTTCGCTTTAATTCCTTTGTCTTCTTGTTTATTTTACAAACCCCCCCCCTTCACTTGATAATACTTAATTCACTTCTGCGCTCAGAGATCAAACGAATATAATCAGGAAGTTTCTTAGTCCATGTGGGATCGACCCTTACTTCTCTTTTACTACATTTAAATCCCTTTATTTATTTATTATTTGAGAAGAAGGAATTATTTTTGACGCGTAAACGACGCGTGTCACTACATTAGATAAATGTTAAGCTTGTTTTTCAATGGCAACATTGAAGAAACTATTTATATGATACAATCATAAATTTGTGTCTGATGATAAAAAAATCAATGATATGTAAATTAAAGAAATTCATCTATGAGCTTAAGTAAGACTCTCATTATTGAAATTATAAATTTCATATTGATTATCTCATTTGGTTTTGAGATAAATTTTGTTGACAATTGTGTGTACTACAAGTTCAGTGGGAGTAAACCAAGTGATACTCATATTGCTAAAGAAGACAATTTAGTCTTACTCAATGCCCTAAAAGTAACCTTGAACTTTAGAAAATGCAAAAGATTGCATATGTATAAGCTATTGAGAATCTAATCTATGTTCAAGTATGTATGCGTTCGGATATTGCGTACATTGTTGAAATGTTCGACGGATATTTAAGCAATTCTAGTATGGACTATTGGATAGCAGCTAATAGCGTTATGAGATATCTTTAGAGAACAAATATTACATGCTCACATATCGAAGTTTTAGTAAGTTAGAGATCATCAAGTTTACAGACTTCGATTCTAATAGAATGTTGATGCAAAAGAATTTTGTCACATGGGTTGCTAATTATAGATTGAATAAAAAGACCACTTCAGTTATTTTGTGACAATAAATATGCATTCATTTATTCTATAAATAATAGGAACACTTCAAATTTGAAGCACATAAATATTAAGTTCCTAGTTGTTGAAGAAAATTTAGAGTGGTTGTGTGTCTATAGAGCATGTTGGTACAAACTCCATAATTGCGCGCATATTAAGAAACTGTCACCCTAGGTCTTTCATGAGCACATTACTTATGTGGGTGTAATGTTATTTAATGATATTCAGTTTTAGTGGGAGTTTGTAATTTTGAAGAAGGCTCGTTCGTTTTAGACAAAATTTTAGCTACTTTAGTTTAAAGTTAAAGTTATTTAAGAGTATTTTCTGCAGAAATAAAGTTCTTTTGGTTTATGCACATTCTGAATTCAATATAGTTTGATCTCGCTAAGGTTTAGGAGGACCAGTTGGAAATAGACATGTTCGGTTCACATTTCATGTAATTTTCCATGATACACATCCATGATTGATCTATGTCATTTAACTATATTTGTATATGTGACCATTGATGGGTCTAGTCATGATAAATATGGCAAAGGCTTCTTTTATCCTATATGGATATAGTTGATGGACGAGATTGTTATAGAATACCTATTATATAATAGCAATTTTTGAGCTCATACGGTTGTACATTTATCAGGAAACATATGTTGCCCAAGTGGGAGATTGTTGGATTAAAATCCGCAATTGTGGGCACATATGTAAAATGTATGATGTTATTATAAAGTATGACACAAAATTAAGTGACCAATTATGTTAGGTGTGTCATAGGTATTAAAGTGTTATGGAAATAAAAGTGTAGATACCATAAGATATATTTATAATTCAATGAGGGGCAGAGTTATAAATATTTAATAGTTGATTTAATAACCAACTATATAAAGAGGTAGTGGTCCCCAAGAAATAGGTTAACTTGTATTACTCTTGTCACCGTCAGTGAGTTTTTACGGCAATGGTTAACTTATCTTCTTGGAAGATCACAACCAAGCGATCTTTCATCAAAGGATTCAAGGTTTTCATCTATCGATTAATTCAGGTACGCTTCCGTACGCATTCAGTTTATTGTTCTTGATGATTTGACATGATAGATCCTGAATTAGATTTCATATTAATTTATGATTTGGTTTTAACAGAATAGCCTAAACTTGTAGGAATGTAAAATTACAGATGCATCTGCATTCTGCAGACTTCAAAACCATTATAACGACCTATTTTTCTAAAAAGCCACATCCTGAACTAGGTTGTTTTGTGTTGTTACGGTAAATATGGAAATATAGAAGAAAAACATGCCAAGAACTGGTAGCTTAGTGTCACGCCCCACTAGGTCGCAACATATCCAACCGAGGGGCACACCCACAAGGGTGCACCGAGAAGCACCGAGGTGCCTCACCTAGGTGCGCTACACGCGCCCGAGGAGCCCCACTCGGGTGCTCTAAGGCCAACAAGGGAAAAATGAGACGCCTTGGGTATTTTAAGACCAAGAATGGCCCAAGGAAGAATCTAGAACAGCCTAGAGGGCCCCAAACGTCTCCACACAAATCTGAGGGGTTCCAGAAGGTTCCACACTCATCTAGGCTCACCCGGAGGAACCTAGAAGACCCGAGAATGATCGAAAAGGCTCAGAATAAGTCCGGAAGGCTCGGGACAACTCCGGACATCTCCGGAATATTCTAGAATACCTTAGAATATTGTAGAGCTTTTAAACCATTTAGGATATAACTAGATAAGTATGGAATTATCTAGAGATATCTAGGTGTAGTAGATATTTTGGGAGGCGAAACCGTAGCCGTTGGATCAAATAGATCCTAGCCGTCCATTGAGGAGGTGGGAGCCTATAAATAGGGCCACCCCTCTCATTTGTAAATCACTCAAGTAGTCACTCACTTAAGCATGCTTGTAAAGCTCTATTGTAAAGTTTCCTTTGTTAATACAAGGTTCTTTCCTTGTAAAACTCTCTTGCTTCTTGTGTTTTGTCATAGCGTTGCGCGAGAAAGGCTTGCTAACATCATGCCGAGAGTGTTAGCGCCGCACGGATTGAGCTTGAAAGAATAAGTTTGTGACATTAACATGTCTTAATACTCGGAATAAAAGGACGACAATCAGCGGTGAAGATGTTTTATGTAAACTATTATGACCTGAAGACATGAAAATGCTAATAGGATTTTACTGGCAAGTCATATCACCTATATTAAATATAAATTCAACACATGTATAAAAATTGTTACTAAAATTTTGTTTCACTTCCAAATGTTAGCAGCTTCAAGAACATAACAAAAGTCAATATTTTTAACTCATCTCTCAAGAGATTGACCATAAGCCATGGTCCAGGAGTTTATGAATACTTCCATTTCATAGCAAAACATCATTTATTGATGGACCTTAACTCTCTTGTCGAAGCTTATATTGATTTTGGATGCGTTTCAAACTTTGTATTCCATGCTTTCATGCCCTTATGTCTATCGAGAACCGAATTGTTAATCTAATCATTTTTTAACTTAGCATCTTACGAATCTATTAATTATTCATTCGACTTGCAGGCAAATGTTACCAATGTGTTTTTTAACAGGCAAATGTTTCCATGTCTTATCTGAACCTCGTGTAACAACTGAAGTTGTTTTATCTTCCCTTTTAACATCAACAGTTTGTTTGGCGATCCTTAATTTTGCTTCATCCATCAGGTGTCACCATTGTAAATATATATCCTCATTAAGAAATCTAAGTTTGACTCAATTTATTAGTCTCTCAGCTTTATGTTAAACTAATTTTCAATTTCTTTAATGGATTTAAAGGATTTGAAAATTAGAAGGTTTTAAAAGTTGCTTTTGTCTTTTAATTTTGTTTGGTTTCAATGAAAATAAGGTGAGAAAATTGGAGATTTGGTTTGAAGTATTCGTTTATAATGTTTTGAAAGTGAAGGGGTGGGGTTGTTTAACTTTTTAGGAACAAAACTGGAAAAAATGTAAAAATATTGAGTCATCTTCTATAATTATGGATCAAATTGATAAAATTGCAAACATTGAGGGTTTTCACAGTTAAATTGAAAAAATAAGAGGTTAAATTTGACCATAACTCATATAGTCATATTTGCATTATGCACCAAACTAAGTCAATCAAATTAGTAGAATACTAAGTGCAGGTAAAACACACAAATGATGACCAGAAAAGCACATTAGGGATGAGCATTTCAGCTTAGAATCAAAGGTCGAAAATGATTGACAAAATAAAAGATATATTAGAAAGCCATAACATGACATTTTCTTGAGTTCTTGGGTATACTCGACAGTTGTTTGGTGATCTTAAGTTTTTCTTCGGCCTCCAACACTTTAGACATATCTACTGTGAGTTTCTCAAGAACTGTCGAATTCTTCAGCACCTAAGTAGCCACTTCAAATAGACTACTCTCATTATCAAAATCTAATAAGAGGAATTAGCAGTCTTCAGTCCCTTCATCTCTCTGGTCCATTTTCAGAGGTTTGTTTTCTTAAACACCTATATAACATGACTTTTGCAAAGGATTGGATAGTGATTTTCAAACTTATAAAACTATTTTAAGTAGCAATTTGTTGTATTTTGAAGGCTCTTCTACTTCTTCATTGCCAAATGCCTATCTTGTTAAACATTTCTTGCTTGAAGCTTGGACGGTTGTATCCTCTAGGTTGGGAAAGGCTCCTTTATTTTGTTCATGTTTTGGAGTCCCTTGTTTTCAAGGTAAGTTTTGAAACTTAAATACAATAATTCAATTGATTCGAGTTCTAATCATGGCATTTGTTTTCTTTTTAATATCTTTTAACGGTCGTATGTCTATCGAGAACCGAATTGCTAATCTAATCATTTTTAACTTGCATCTTCCACATTTCCATAGAGATACAATGAAACCAGTGCCAGTGCCAGTGCCACCCATGTTTGAAATCTCAAATCAAGGCTATTAAATATCAGACATTCAAAGGTAAGGAGCATTTCAAATAAAAGTCATTGACAAAAAGCAAACAAAATAAAAGATGTATTAGAATTTAGAAAGCCGTAACTTGACATTTGGTTGAACTCCTGGGTAAACTCAATAATTTTTTGGTGATCTTCAATTGTTCTTCAGCATTCAGGACTCGAGATGAATTTACTGTGAGATCCTCCAGGACTGTTGCATTATTGAGAATGTAAGTAACCATTTTAAAAAGAGAGGCCTCGTCATCAAAATGGATTAATTCAAACTCCTTGAGCTGATCTACGACACATGAAGGCACTTTTTCCGTTGGAAACCAGACCTAAGCCCACCAAAAAACAAAAAAATGTTAGAAGTTTTAATATCAAACAACATATCAATATATTTGTGGATATATACATAAACGTTTGTGTTTGTACCTTGTCTGATACATTAGGTATTACAAGGGTTTGTAGATTAGGTGAGAATTCAAGAAACTCAAGAAGCTCCGTTCCTTTCGAATCCTCCCCCCTAACAATAATTCCCAGGTAAAGAAGGTTTTGAAGTGCAACAAAACGTTTGTGGGACAGAAATGGAAGCTGCAAATAAAAGTAATATAGGGCAAGTAAGAGAATAATAAAACTTAAAAAAGCATCAATACTGGATAATAAAAATGGCAACTCGAACTCGGTTAACTCACTGCTTCCAGATCAATAGTCAAATAAAGTGACTTGACATTGCCAATTCCTTCAAAAAGCTTAACAAAACCAACACTTTCGCTTGGAATAGGAAAACGTTCAAAAGATAAGTCAATATCAGCTGTAACAAGAGAAGGCATGTTTCCAATTGAATAGCTTTCTGCTGCGCAGCCAATGTATCGGAAGTCGACAAGACATGGAAGATCAATGACAATGTCAAACGTAAGATGAATCCGATTATAATCAAAAACTAAAATCAAACTCTTAAGTGAAGGATTTGAGATGTTAAGACACTTCATGTTTCCCATGTCACAGCGGGAGATGGATAAGTGTTCAAGTACAGGGGAGCTTGAAATTAGCCTTTTCACTGATTCATCATCCTCAAATACAACAGATCCAAGCACCAATGTCTTGAGGGTAGGCAGACAAACATGAGCCGGAACAGTCATTACATATGGGATTACCAGTTTCAATCTCACCAGCGTCTTCACAGTAAAAAGCAGAGCAGTAGGCAACACGGGAATGTTGTCGGACTCGCGAGCAAAATCGAAATCAATGTCCTTAACTCCGCGCCAAAGTGCAGCACAAATCCATCCACAAACACGAGAAGCATCAATCCCTGATATGTCCATATATCAGAGTCGGAATAGTTCGATCCTTCCCTCTCTATGGACAAACAACATTTTATCCATGAAGTTTTGGAAGCTGTTAACAGCATGTGGAGGAGAACGCTGAAATAAGTGAAAATCAACATGAAGATTGACCATATAAGAATAGAGATATCGCCATCTGGTGGAGAGAATGGAGGTGGAAACTGCATCTTTTATGGGAAGCGACGATAGGAAGAGACTTAGAATGGAATCGGGCAACTTACTGATCCTATCGGATGCCAAGGCAGTTCAAACTTGAAAGGAAAATAAAATAATGAAAAGATAAATAGCAGCTGGTTATATATAAGGAAAAGGAAGAGTTGCCAAGGAATCGAAAAGCCCCATTTCAAAAAGAAAACTCTTAGCATTCCGTTTCTTTTAAAGAATTTATATTCAAATTTCTTGTTCAATGCATATCCAAACTTTCATTTAATGTAGATGAAAAAATTCACTATAATTATCTGTATACCTGGTTTTTGAAACACTCAAAGCAAATGGTTTTAGAATGATTCATTAACCAATATGTGAAATTAATTAAGGTGAAATTTTGAAAATATGTATACCAAATTACCAATAAAGTGGCTTCAAATAATAAGTAAGAGAATTACAAGTATATTGTCGGGATCCAATGTATGGAATATGACACGCAGCTGAAGAGGTGGACAAATTTAATTGTAAACGGCAGTATAGTATACTTACTAAAATTATAATTCAATTTCTAATAGGACTAATCACGCTTTGAATCCTTAACATTTTTAAAATATTATCTTAAAAATAATAAATTAATGGTCTATATAAATGTATAACATTAATAGTGCATATAAGTGTATGACACTCATCTTAAAATTTTGGCTTAAATGAAAAATAAGTATTTAAATTATAGTATTTTTGAACTTTAGGTGTTTAATTTTTTTTTTTTTGTAAAAATAAGTGCATAAAATTTCAATCGTTATAATTTTAGGTGTCAATCATCCCTAACGTGCCATCGCCAGAAATCGGCAAACGGTGTGCCAATCGAACGACTTTTTAACATTCGTCGTTCAATGTTCGACTAGCACGCCGCTCATCGCTTTCCGACGATGGCACGTTGGGAGAAATGGTCGACTGGGTCCGGTGACCCAAAGGTGGGGTCGATGACGGCGTAGCCATGATGATTTGGGGATTTGAGGACTATTTTAGAAATTTTCAAAGATTTAAGATTTTTTTGAAAATTTTTAAAAACAAAAATTAATTAAAAGAAATTGTAAATTAAAATATGACACATGTCAAATTTTTATTGGTTAATGAATTTTTTAACGGCAGTTAAATACCAGACACATAAAATTATAACGGTTGAAACTTTAGGAACCTATTTTTACAAAGAAAAATACTTTAAACACTTAAAGTTCAAAAGTGATATAATTTAGTTACTTATTTTTCATTTAAGCCTAAAATCTTTACTAAATTTAATTGTTTTAAGTATTTTTCAATCACTCCATGCATGTAATAGATTATATTATTTCTTGATGTTTTTTTTAAAAAAATCCTAATCGAATCATTTAAATCATGATAATAGCTTAGTAGTGTGAGATCTTAGAATATGATAGATGGATAAATTATAAAATAAGTCCCTTTCATTATTGTAGAATTAATCAAAAACTTGAATCCCTCCATGATACACAAACAATATTAGTTTAATTTAATCAGATTTGAATTTGGTTTGGTGGTTGTGGTTGGCACATTTGACTTGAAGCAACCAAGCATTCCATCTACCCACCCCCATCCCTCCAACCTCAACAACCCTCAAAATGTTTCTAAATAATTATATAAATTACAATAATACTATAAACTATATTTTTGTCCCATACACGATACGAGCGAACAAAAATATTTTATGTAAAAAATGTATTTATAAAAATCTATATAGTTAGCGATTATAGATGAAGTGATAGAAGATTTGTATATGAATTTATCGATATCGTATGTAATTTTTGAACAACAAACAATAGTCTTTAAATATTTTATTAGAAGATTATGCAAAAATATATAGAGATAAAAACATCTTTATAATGTTATCTAAAAAACATCTTTATAATAATGTCAATTATCTTTTAAAAATATTTTAAAATATTAATATTTTTTAGACACAATATAATCTTAACCCATGTATTATGGGCAAAATTTGGTGGATAGTTCAACTCAAGTTAGTACTTAGTATTAGGAAAATAGGGTATAGGAGGAAATTTAGTGATTTATGGTAAAACCTACCGAGATTGAGGAAGACGTCGCCTATAGGTGTGTTTTATATATATATATATATATATATTTTTGGTTTATGTGAAAAGACGCCACTTGCAGGTAGCGTCTTGATTTTTTAAAATATATTTGGCTGCAATTTAGCCATTACATGACTCGTATAGCTCACGTGAAAATTATAAACAAATTGAAAACACCACCTACAAGTGGCATCCTCTCCCAATCCTTATAGATTTTGCCGTAAATCTTTAAATTTCTCCCATATACCTTATTTTCTCGGGGTTGGATTATAGCCCAAATTTTACCTGTATTATAGTCTAATTCTCACTTTATTTTTGTATAATGTCGTTTTGTCTTACTTGTTATCTTAGTAATATTTTCGGTTAAAAAGTCACTTGAACCAATTAAAATGCATCGTGTCATAAAAAAAATGCCATAGTCGGCCGATTATGATGTCCGACAACGATAAGTGATAGTTAATATGATGATTTTTTTATTAAATTTTTTATATTGCGATTAAATTTGTGTCTCCTAAGATAAAAATTATCCGCTTTTTTATTGAGACATTTGTTGGGTTCTTCCTACTAAATTTTTAGTTTTACTTAAGAGAGGAAGAGAAGAAAATGAAAAAGAAAATTAGAGGATTTTTTAAAATTATGATACATTAAAATAAATCGTAAAATTGAAGATTAATTGAGGACCAACATGTTACTTTCGTTAAATTAGGTGATCATTGTATAATTTTTTATAGTCAAGGGACAAAAATAAAAAAACAACGCCATAGTCGGCCGACTATCTGGGTAATTTACCCAATGTTTTATTTGTCTTTTCTTGATCCCTCTCTGGCTTTTAAGACACACCAGGTTGCTTAAGAATTCCCAGAATTCTCTTCAAAATATTTCTCCATACGCAATTCGAGTTTTTCTCTTTCTCCACTTTGATTCAAGAAATACCCAATTCGAGTTTTGATCAAACAAAAATGAGTTTTAGCATTAAGCAATCATGTTTAGCTAGTTGCATGAATGCCACAAATTGTGGTCTTCACAAAAGATCACCTTTAACAATTTGCAGATCTTCCTTTTCACCATCTTTGAACCTTGAAAACAGTCCCCAAAAAACCAATCTTTCAGTATCAAAACCCTTGCATGTTTCATCCATCGAGAGTATCTTTAAGGAGAAAAGGCCAGCTTTCCACTGTAAGGCTTATGAAGCCGACAAGTCACAGCCTATTGAGGCAGCTGCTGTAGAAGTGAAACCGGAAGCTGCAAAAAGGGTGAAAATTGGGATTTATTTCGCGACTTGGTGGGCTTTGAATGTGGTTTTCAATATCTACAACAAGAAGGTTTTGAATGCTTACCCTTACCCTTGGTTGACTTCAACGTTGTCCCTTGCGTGCGGTTCTTTGATGATGTTAATTTCATGGGCTACGAGGATTGCTGAGACCCCGCAAACAGATTTTGAATTTTGGAAGACTTTGTTTCCGGTGAGTTTTTTTCCCTTTTTTGTTTGGTTGCTGAGAAAGTGAGAGAAAAAGATAGAGAGTACTGCTGTTAGATTTTGTTTCTGAATAAATTTAATTGCAGGATCATGTTTTGTTATGTTGTTTGGACTGTAGGGAGGAAAAAGTTAGAAGTGTTAATGGCAGGTGTTTGAGTATTAAGAAAATTATTCTTTGTCTGATAGCTGAGAAAATGAAAAGGAAACATTATGCATCTTGTGTTAAAATTAAAGAAGAAAATTTGGTGTATGTTTTTTTATACCCCAATCCATTAATAATTCAGAAACAGGTTTTGAGTTTTGAAAGACTTTGTTTCCTGGTGAATTTTCCCCCTTTTTGTTTGGTTGCTGAGAAAGTGAGAAAAAGATAGAAAGGTATGCTGTTAGGTTTTGTGTGTGATTAGATTTCATTATATTGTTTTGTTGTTTGGACTGTATGAAGGAAAAAGTTACAAGTGCAGATGTCCTTTGTTTGAGGCTTTAAGAAAATTACTGTTTGTCTAATTGATGAGAAAATGAAGGAAAATGCATCTTAATTTAAACTTTTGATGGAATCAAATAAAGTGACAATTTGATGTATTACAGTAATATTTCTGGATTTACTTTTTTCTATGTTTTTTTTTCTAGGTTGCTGTGGCACATACAATTGGACATGTAGCAGCAACAGTGAGTATGTCTAAGGTTGCAGTTTCATTCACCCACATCATCAAGAGTGGTGAACCAGCTTTCAGTGTCTTGGTTTCCAGGTTCTTGCTTGGAGAGACCTTTCCTCCATCGGTTTACTTGTCCCTTGTTCCGATCATCGGTGGTTGCGCTCTTGCCGCCGTTACTGAACTCAACTTCAATATGACTGGTAAAATTAATAATCTCCCTGATGTTGATGTTGAATTGTTACTTTTACATTTTCAGGAGTTATGGTAAACCAACCCTCTCTAATTGTGTGCTTACTTCTTATATGAAGTGAATGCTCTATTGTTTTGATATATGGTCCACGTTTCAGTTCTTTAAATTTGTCAAATGTGTTAACTTGGTCTTGTTTTCAGCTGGTTATTTGTGTTTGGATTTTTGGATATATATTTTGCTTGAGGATCCGTAATGGCATTGGGATTGTTATTTTAATTATCAGAATGTTGAACTTTGTTGTTCACTGTGTATTCAGGTTTTATGGGAGCTATGATATCAAACTTGGCATTTGTCTTCCGTAACATATTCTCGAAGAAGGGCATGAAGGGGAAATCTGTTAGCGGGATGAACTACTATGCTTGTCTATCTATGTTGTCTCTCTTAATTCTCACACCTTTTGCAGTTGCCGTAGAGGGACCGCAGATGTGGGCAGCAGGATGGCAAAAGGCCTTGTCTGAAATAGGACCACAGTTTGTCTGGTAATAACATGAAGTGCTAGGCTTTATTTCCCCATTCGGTTTCCATCTGCTTAAAATATATGTCACATTTATACGTTTGAATATGGCGGGTACTTTGAATGCATTAGATAAACTTACTGGAATTTGTTCACTAATTAGGCTTCTGCTAAGTAGAATAACATAGGTCCCCCAATCATCTATATGATCAAGTAAGAGACTATGAAAGTGTTTGTATCTTTATTTTCACTTCGCGATCTCTATGACTTTTTCATCTGAACTACAATGATGGAGTGCCATTTCGGAATCCGTTGTACTATGTTGACATGTATGTGGGTCTTGATGTCGATGGTCCTTTTCAACAGCTGGTTTATTTGGATGATTTATTGATCAAGTTTGATTAATGTTCAGTGAATTTTATGTGGAATGCTTCAAAAACCACATACAAACCCGAACTAAACTGTTACGAATTAATTATAGTTCCATTGGGAATTCAACTAGGCTCCTATAACATTCTGTTAGCTTTCTCTCTAATATTCTCCTTTTCCTTAGCACCACAACCTCATTAGAAGTTCATCTTGAAAATAAAAAAACTGTACTGTTTCTTTTTATCTATGAATTTTGAACCATTAGATTCTCCTCATTGACGTAAATGTAAATTCTGTATTTGTAAGGACACACGATACTTGTTCTCATCAACTAACAAAATTATGTTGGTTTTATTGTATTTGAAAGGTGGGTAGCAGCCCAAAGTATTTTCTATCATCTCTACAATCAGGTCTCCTACATGTCCCTTGACGAGATTTCTCCCTTGACATTTAGCGTTGGGAACACCATGAAACGTATATCCGTTATAGTCTCCTCCATCATCATCTTCCACACGCCGGTGCAGCCCGTCAATGCTCTTGGAGCTGCCATCGCTGTCCTTGGAACCTTCTTGTATTCCCAGGTTAGTGATCTTGTAACTATTAACAGTGCATGACTATTAACATGCGACTTTTTATGCTCCGTTTCGGAGGACAATTTCCGTAATGATAAAGTTTAAGGCATTTCATCTTAAGAACTGTATGTAAGATTTCACGAGTACTAATTTAGCTACGAATCGTGTAGTCTTGTTTTTTTTTCTGGCATGGTATGGGATATATTAACTGTGGATCTATATTATTGATCAAAATCTTGAATGTCTTTGGTCATTCGTGTCTTTGATCAATTTGTTGGACAATCTTGTAAGGCACTAAGCTGCTAATATGATAGTTATCATGGGTTCGATTCACTGGTCGAACTGTCTGAACTGGTGTCGGTCGACCTAGCCATACATGTTCATGCATAGTCTATGCCTTGTGCCTTAGTCCAAGATTGTCATGTTTCACAGTAAATAGTAATATGATCCGGTTGAAGTTCCGATATCTGTAATAACGTCTGATCCTTTTTCGCAGGCAAAAGCATGAGGGAAATCGTGTTCTGAGAATTTCGATTCATTCCCATGTATAACCATAGACGATGAGAAAAGCAATCATCTGGGGGAAAGATGGTTCAGATGAGTTGATGTTTTAATGTTTTTTTAGTACTAGATTGATGCTGGATTTTGGTCATAAGTGTAGATATATTTAATAATGGTGATGATAATAAACAATATCATAGGGTGGATTAGGTAGGGTTTTTCTTTATTGCTTTTAAATGTTTTAATGCGGCTGCGAATGAATCTGTTTGAATAAAAAAACAAGAACTGATGTTGTGAGCCTTTGTCTCTATGTCACAGCTGACATGAATAAAAACAAAGAGAACATTGATGTTTGTTTTAAGTTCCTTGTTTATCTTATGCTGGACATGTATGTGTTTATATCAACATTCATATTTTATTCGATACGTATTCAAACATGAGTAAAACAAATAATCAACCTGAATTAAGTTCTCAATTTATAAGAAGTTTAATCAAGAGCTTAAACCAATTTTATTTTTAGGGCCTCATTCAAGTTTAATTAAATTTGTTTTATAGCAATGTATCAATATTTAATTTGTTGGTTATGCACATTTATTCATCAAATACTAATTTGACATTGACATTTAAAGTTTGTGATTTAGAAAAAAATAATGTCAAAAAATTACTTTTAATGTTTGATTTAATAGTCATTTTAAGCTCTATTTCTTAAGTAATTTAATCCTCAATATTTTATTTTGGGTCAAAATGACGCGGACGAAAATTATTAGTCAACTGACGATAAACAACTTGAAATGACTTGAAAGAATGACATGTCAGAAGAAAAAAATTATATTTTATACAATTTTATAAAATTATTTTTTGACTGGTGTGTCATTATGTAAAATCAACATAATTGTCTATATGACATTACTATCGCGACATGCATTGCCATGTAAGTTTATCACGTTATGTCAAGTCATTTACCGTTAATTTAACTAATAATTTTCATTTGTAAAGTGGTCAATTTAACTCAAAATAAAATGTTAAGAATTAAATTATTTCAAAAAAAAAATAACGACAATAGAATTTTTCTTTTGGTATTATGCCTAAATAAAATCAAAAGGGCACAAAACAAGTGACGTGTGAGTATGCATCACCACTCTTCAGTTCATGCATTGTACTTGAAAGGCATAATAGCACAAAAAGCTCCAACTTTTGAATTTTTTTAATAGAGTCCTTAAAGTATTTTTAAGGGAACCAACACATACACACTTGCATTATCTTTAGAGTCTATTTTAAGCTTATTGTTTTATATTGGTTAACGAGTGTTATTATTTCTTTATTAATTTATTGGATGAGCTAATCAAGATTTGTTTTTTTATTATTATTTGCAATTTTATAGAAAATTGCATATTCAATTTTATCTTGTTTAATATAGAAGATGGAAAATGAAATTTTGCTCCTTGTAATTTTTTTTTTCAATAATTTGTCAAATTTTTTCTTTGTTTATAAATTTTCAAATATTTTTGAATTGTTATATTTTAATTTTTTTTGTTAAAATACAAGACAAAACAATACCGCATTAACAATAATCCATGTCAATGACATGACAATCATAAAAAATGTTGACTATTGTTTGACTAATGAAAAAGGGTTTAAACGTTATAGTTGAAATTGCTAAAAAAAATACTTAAAGGGCTCAATTGAAATAAATGTCAAATGTTGGAGGGCTTTTTGTGCTATTATACCTATTTGAAAAATATTATAAGAGGCATTGGAAAAAGCTAACTTGGCCACTTGCTTTAATATCTCCATTATCATGTGCCCCACGGCTCTTCATGCATTGAAAAGATTCACTAAAATTGGCTAAACATATAATCGAATATAAAAGTTTTTATCTTTATTTATTTTGCCAAGATAAGTGTGTTTATTTCTACATTATTATTTACTAGAATCTCCTTCATGCATAACTGTCTTAAACTTATACTTTAAAAAAAAACAGGGTAAGAATGAGGATTATTAAACATAACTGTCTTAAACTTTCTGTAATTGTTTTCACTGTTCATACATGTAAAAACAAAGCGGATTATACTTATTAAGGAACAATGAGAGAGACCATGAAAGCATTTCTGTAAAACATGGGACTATTTATTTCCATGGTGTATGAAGAAAAACTAATGGAAAAGAAAAAGCCACAACTACAACATCGGAACTATACCTGCAAATACTTAATTGCTGTTTGAACATCCTTATCACCTCTGCCACTGCAGTTAACCACAACTTTGGCACCATCTGGTAGAGTTGGACAAAGTTTCTCCAAGTAAGCCAGTGCATGCGACGTCTCCAATGCCGGGATTATGCCCTCCAGTTGAGACAATCGCTTGAATGCTGCATTATAACTCAAATGATCCCCATAAGAATCGACAGTAACAGTTACAAACAGTTCTATCAGTGATAAAACCGACTGAAATGTGGAATACATCGTATCAACACAAACATCAGAGTGCAAGGAAGCTGATCAAATGGTATAAGTCGAAGGAACAAAAAGGCAGACAAATATCAAACATCTATATGAAAAAAGGTGTATAGGCAATATCTTTAATAAAAGGAGAAAAGGATGCAAAAAATGCTTCGACCTTGAAGAACATTTTACATGTAAAGCTATCGGTCAAAACATTTTTAAGGAGAACATGTTAGATCAACTGCCCATCACAGAGCAATGAAAATGAACTGTTGATAAGAAAATGTTGATACTCTGACTTCATTAAGGGATTAAAGAAAAAAAGAGACGATTAGGTGAAAAAAGACTGAAGGCTAAGGCATATTTTTCTACACCATATGAAACTTTCCTAGGTCATATGGTTTAAGCTTAAAAAAACCAAACACGGAAATGGGTAAAGTTTTAATATGGAGTGGGAGAAAGATGCTTCGGCCTTCGGGTAGTAACCTCACAATCAGATATGACACTAACGAAGCCATGCAAATAAATTGCAGTGTAGTTTCATACCTTCCAATGCTTCTTCATCTGTGACACTGTGGTACTCAGCACGCCCTACGTCTTTCAGAAAACTGTGCTCAGGTCCAACCCCGGGATAATCCAAGCTGTATAGTCAACACAACAAGTTGCCAAGTTATTCAAAATAAAACAAAGCAAGCTACATAAAAATGAATGAAATTCATTATGAAATCTCAACCCTGCGCTAATTGAATGGGGTTCAACTATTTGTCCATCGTCATCCTGTAACAAGTAGCTCATAGCTCCATGCAACACTCCAACTTCTCCCTTGGTCAAAGTAGCAGCATGCTTGCCGCTATCCAAACCAAATCCTGCGGCCTCTACACCAATCAACCTAACATCCTTATCGTTAACAAACTCATGGAAAAGTCCCATAGCATTTGAACCTCCACCAACACATGCAACCAATACATCCGGTTTCCCTCCCCATTTTTCCAGTGCCTGTTTTCTTGTTTCTTTACCAATCACTGCATGGAACTCTCTGACCATCATAGGATATGGATGTGGACCAGCAACTGACCCCAAAATATAATGAGTTGTCTCTACGTTGGTAACCCAATCCCGGATTGCTTCTGACGTAGCATCCTTCAGCGTTGCAGTGCCTGAATGAACTGCTCTAACCTACAATGGTAAAAATACAATTTAAAACCAAACAACGCAAAAGGAAAATCAGCCAATCCAAAGATAAGGTGAGGTGATAAAGAATCTTCATTATAACACTTGCCTCTGCACCAAGAAGCCGCATTCTGAAAACATTAAGCGCCTGTCTTTCCATATCTTGAGCTCCCATGTAAATGACACACTGCAAACCGAACCTTGCACAGACAGTAGCTGTTGCAACTCCGTGCTGACCAGCCCCAGTTTCAGCAATAATTCGCTTCTTGCCCAAACGTTTAGCAAGCAATGCCTGCGCAACAGCATTATTGATCTTGTGAGCACCAGTGTGATTAAGATCTTCCCTCTTAAGGTATATTTCTGGCCCCTCACCATTAGGAGGCTTGTAATGCTCAGACAGGCGCTCTGCGAAATAAAGCGGACTTTCCCTACCAACATAGTCTTTCAAAATCCCAGCTAGTTCTTCCTGCAAATCAATAATATTTTCTTGAAATGTACCACTTCCAGTTCCAAAAACAAAAAATTCTTGCAAAAGAACTATTTCAAAGCTCAAATTCTTCAGAAGCTTAGTTCTATACTATTTATAACTTGATTAAAAATTGAGCCAACGATGTCAATTCAAAAGATGTTGCGTATACAAAATTTATTTGTTTTTAACCATTCATACCAGTGAAAATGCGTTTGAACTAATTCTATAGAAATTTGAACTTTATAACAAGAAAGGCCATATTTTCCCGGAAAATAATTTCCACTATCAAAAGTCACAATCAAAATCTAAACTCTTAAAATTGAAATAAGAGTGAAAAGGATAATCATTTCCAAATCCCATCTATAAAATCACCAACAAAGAAAAGTCAACACATTTTCTTCTTCTAACCAATAACCAAATTCCTAGTCAAAATAACAAGCAATTCCCGAATTCCAAATTAATCTCCTATTAACAAATACACACACGACACATTAAATACCCAGCTCAAACTAATCCAAGTACGTATTCATCAAAGAATCACATACGAGTACGTATAAGGCTGGATGGATGACGGAACTAACCTGAAATTTATCATCTTTAGCCAGGGAATGAAAGGCCGTTTCCAGCTCAGAAAGAGCAGACATTAAGGTTTCGGGAACATATTTCCCGCCAAATTTTCCGAAACGACCGAACGAGTCAGGTCGTTGCCATTCGGTCGGATCTGACTCCATTGAAACCAGAGCAACGGCGACTGATTCTCTGCTTAACGTACAACAAATGGGAAAAAAGGTTCGCAGGCGTTCGTGGAGATGTAAGTTTATTGAAATTGAATGGAAATGTGGAGGACGAGGAGGAGGAAGAATAAATGGGATTAGAGAGGCGGAGAGTGGCTGTGCTTGTGGCTGAAGCGGCCATTTTCGATAATTTTAAATTTTAGGGTTTTAATTTTTTAGTATATTTTTTGTTTTTCATAACAAGAATTGTTGAGCAATGGCCAATGGGAACAAAAATGGTATTAAAATTGTGACTTACTGAGTTTGTGTAAGTAATCGGGTTAGTTTAGTTAAAATATTTTATTGATTTAAATGATATTATTATAATAGTATTTTTATTTTTTATATAATCTTTAATAAAAAACAATTTTTTAAATATTTAGAATCTAAATCTAGTATAAAATAACCTTTAACTTTATCTTTATTAATATTGAATATATTCAATAAATTAATCAATACCAATTCAGTTAAAAAAATATCTTGAATTCAAGAGATGGTTTTAAGAGAAATGGGAGCATCATTTCTATTTCTGATGGCCTAAATTCGAGTAATTTTATTTAAAAAAATATATATTATATAATATTATATTAACATTATTCAAAAGAATAAATATCTTTCTTATTCAGATAAAAAATATATTTGAATTTACTCATGGTGTAAAGGCTCTTTTACACCAAACCTAAAAACAAAATTTTTAAGGAAGTTCATATTGACTTTTTTTTATTCATTAATGTTCATATTAGTTTTTAGACATAACTTGGTTGAATTTTAAGGAACTTTTTATGTCACCTAAATATTTTCATTGAATATAAAATAATATGTTTTATAATATTTATGTTGAGTATACAGTTATTTTATTTGTAATTAAGTAGAAAATTCATTATAAATTTGTAAGGGTTATTTTCGTATATAATTTTAATATCTGTAATATAGTTTATGCATTCGAATTAATTTTTACAAACAATTTAAGTATTGACTCACAAGTCACACCCATGCAAATAGTATTGACAACTTGTTGGGATTGGGACCAAGTATACAAATTTCAGCACTTATCATTTTTCGAATTCTTCTTATATGTTTAAGTGAACAATGTACAAAAGTTTAGGGAGAAGGAGAAAAAATTGGATTGTTATCATTCAATTATTTATATATGATTAAACCTGTTTAGCTAATAAAAATATAAGTTTGATTCTCATGCTGACATTAAATCTGATTATTTATACTTGAGTTTCGAATTTAAATTGAATTTTTTTCAATACTAATTAGAGATGAAAACATATATTAAAAGTAAGAAAATTAGGCTCACAAGCAACTCAAATCATATATTGAAATACTTGGATTCAGCTCGTTTGATATCCTAAGGTGCTCCACCTCAACAAAAATCAAGCCGAATTCACGGTTTTTCGAACCAAACGCGAATAAGTTTCGAACACGAATGTCTCACTCCATTATCACCGTAATCTAGATCAAGCCTTTTGCACAGAAAAACTAAGAATAAAGTCTTTGATTTCTTCATTGACAGCCCTATCGATGGCAGTTCGGCCGTCAGCATCCTTGACACCATAAGTAGCTCCAGCTCTCAACAGCTCTTCAATTTTGGGCTTATCGCCTTCCGAAGCAGCCATCATTAACAAGATATCTACCGGGTGAATGTCTTGGTTCAAAAGAGCTTCCATCTTATCATAGGAGCCTTCCACAGCAAGCATCCCCATGTAGTTGAAGTACTACAAAACAAGATAGTTTCAGTCACCAGAAGGAACAAGTAGCACAAAAGATCGATGTATTCGTGTTGTATTCATGTTATTTTCGTTGTATCGTATATGTGGTCGAAATGACCAGGTCTCAAACAAGGAAAGCTTCTCTGTTTAAAAAGAAAGCAAAAGTTTGGTTCATCATACTGAATTCAACTAAGGACTTCCCTTTCAAACCTATCGAATTACGAGATGATGAGAGGTTCACACAAACTGTTTCATTTGCCAGTAAGAAGAAATATCATAAGATGAACTAATTACTTTTGCCATAGGAATTGACATCGATCTAAAACAACATCTCATAGTGTTTCCAACCAACATTTACAAGATGTTTCTGCTATTTTTTTTACAATTAAACTTTGATATATCCTTTAACAGGCTATCTACCACCCTTTTCACATTTACATTCATGAAGGGTTACGATATCCAAGCTAGGGGTGTTATGGTTAACCAAAATACCACAACGATTAACCTGTAAGTTATGTTCTTAGTGCAATTAGATGATAATATCTAAAGATAATGTGTTCTAATTACACTAAGAACAGAAACTACAAGTTATACGTTTTAGTATTTTGGTTAACCATGAACACCCCTAATCCAAGCTCATATCTTGACAAGGTTTCATCAAATGTTTGTTCTTTTACATTTCTTTCAAGCATGGCAGGAAAGGGGAAACTGTGCAAAATTTTTATAAACGCTTGAACTTCATCTATAAACATCTGATTTTAAACCAGAGCTTAACATAGTTGGTTCATGCGACCAATCTTAAGAAAGGAATTCGCCGAGTTTGAGGTTCAAATCGCAACATCTACGACCCCATCTCTTATCCGGAGCTGCAGTATCCTTTGTAACGAAGAGAACAGCACCCACATTTCTCTTCTATGAAGATAGAATTGTTGAACACCATCCAACAAGTTCATTAACTTTTAATCCATTATATATGTTGTAATGATCAATGATCATGAAATCCATCACATGGAATAAAAACCTACATGCATGAATGGACCGGGGGTGTTGAGGGGCAGTCACACCCCTGAAAACTTCAAATTCTCGTATAATTTATGCATTTTCTATCCATGATCTGAGTCCGTATCCCATAGACTTTTATAATTTCGGACCCTAAAATTTTAATATAACTCTCTAACAGATCACACCCTTTATATAAAATTATGTGCCCATCCCATCTCAGTTTTTAAGAGCCTTGGTTAAGAATTAGACCATTTTTCAGACATTGAAACTAAAACTTTTCAAAGTGAAGCTCTATTTGCTGATATATCTAATGTCTAAGCCTTTAGGGGTTGAATTCCGTATCTATTTTAGCAAGAAGAATAGCATTAAAAGGCTAAAATAACCCATTAAACATCAAAATACATAAAAAGAAAAAGCTGAGCAACAAAAACAAGCAAAGGTGTAAAGAAGAACCTGTTCAACATCATCTTTGTCAAAATCATCTCTTTTCTGGCTGCCATAAATGCCAGCACCTTCAGCATCAACACCATTCTTACCAAACCTGAACCAGCATTGAGTTCTTGAACCATTGGAGGGTCCAATTTTCGAAGGCCTTGACCAGGATAGAGAGCTTTGAGTACCCAGAAACTTAGAGCTGAGTTTTGGCAAAGAAGGAAGATGGTTTATAGGTTTTGAAGAAGTAAAGAGTATTTGGAAAGTGCATGGTATTGAAGCCATTGATTCTATAGATTTTTTTTCACCCTTTTCTGTGAGATATGAAAGTGAAGTAAATGTGGTTTGGAATCGCTTACAATCTCTAACATTCTATCCACTCATTTCTTCGACAAGAAATGTTTTTATTATTATTATTAGGTTAAACTACACATATCATCACTTAACTATTTTCTTACTTCTATTTTGATCACTTAACTTTTAAATTGCTCATGTTTTAGTCACTCTACATTATTTTATTACTCCTTCCATCCCACTAAAACTGTTAGATGATAAAAAATTTGTGGTCAAATCTTTTCAACTTTAACTTCTTATAATTTATACCTTTTTATTAATAAAAATATGAAAAAATGTATTTTAAAAACTTTCAATCAAGTAGTTTTTAAATATATATTTATAAAATTTAATTAATTAAAATATTTAAATAAATTATAGCCAAAGTTAAAAAATTTTACCAAAAAAATGTCAACATGTGTTAGTTTTAGTGGGACGGAGAGAATATTAGTTTCCTATAACATAGCATTTACTATTATTAAACATAAAAATAATTTAAAATAAAAATAGAATCATATTATAGTATTATTATTATTATTAAAATATCTAAAATTATATCCTAAACTCACCTAAACCCTAAACTCTAATCCCAATTTATAATCACAATCCATAAACTCCAAAACCCTCCCTTCTTCTCCAACCACCTCAACTGCCCGAACTTTAGAGTGTGAGTGGTGAAATGCCAATGTTTCCGGCGTCCTTTGTTTAAAACTAGGAGCAATGCTCCCATCATTCGAGCGTCTTTTAGCTAACCTCGACAGTACATGAGCTGCAAGTAAATGTTGTCGCTTTAAGACATAATATTGAGACAAAAATCAAAGTATTTGGTTTGATTACAATGATGAGAACGCTCGATTGCAAAACTAGACGCAAGTTAGAACAAAAGTTCAGAGTGACTAAACGAGAGTAATTCAAAAGTTTAGCTAATAAACTGAAATTTTTAAAAGTTGAGTGACCAAAGTAGAAGTGAAAAGATAATTGAGTGATTAACGGTGTAATTTACCCTTATTATTGTTATTGCATGTTATCTTGCACGAGTGTTGCTAGCCGTTGATCCGTTTGACTGTAGTGAACTTATAAATATATTTGATAAATTAATCCTCAACGTTTACTATATTTCTCATTTCTAACCTTATTTTTTTACTGAAATTTGACTCACTTTCAAATTTTTTAAAAAATTAAATTCATCCCTTAACATTTTCCAATCGTACTTTTTAAATAGAAATACAAGTAGTTTTAAGCATGCGAGGACGGTCTGGTGGTTAGAACACGCTCACCTGCTCCACTTCCTTTCCCTTAAGTTTCGGGTTTAAAACTCTTCAGGAGCGTTGCCTTCACTTAAATTTTCTCCCTCACTTTCTAAGTAAAAGTAAAATGGGATTTTCAAAAAAAAAATACAAGTAGTTTACAATTTATATCATTAATACTTTTTTATTTCAACAGCAAACCTTTAATTTAATCAACATTTATCATTAACTTTTACTATCAACAAATTAAGCTACTTGTGTTAACACTTTTAAAAGAAAAATAACACAACACTTTTGCTTTACATATTTTTTACATGTGATCAACATAATGATATAATTCTAATGACCTTTTTAAACTTTGAAATTGATGTTTGGGTATACATGTCATTAATTTATGATAAGGACTTTTTAAAACACTTTTGCTAAATTCTTAAACTTTTAAACATTTTCATTTCATCAACATAATGATATACATAGTTTAAAAAATAGTTCTAACACTTTTGCTTCGTATATTTTTTACATGTAATATTCAACATATTGGTATTTGTTAAAAAAAACATATTGATATAATTTGGGCAAACTACTTAAATGACCACCTAATTATGAGGTAATTTTGATATACCATTAAACATGTAATTGTGTTAATTTTACCACTTAACTATTTAAGTGGTATCAATCAAGCCACTAATCGTTAAAACCTAACAAGAGAGTGATGTAGTAGTTAACAGAAATTTGTATAATTACACTTTTGGTCCATGTTAGTTACACATCTTATCAAATTGGTCCTAATTTTAATTTAATAAAATAAAGTAACCATTTAATTAAGTATTGACACATACCACCACCTTATTGAAAGAATTTATCTATTTATATTTTATTCAATAAGTTTATTTCCCCCTTCGATCTGGTGATAACACATATCACCCGATTGAAGGAAGAAAATGAAATAAAAATATGGTCTAGGCAAGATTCAAATCTAGGTCGGGTAAGGGGCAAGTGGTGTGCCTTAGCCACTAAGCCAGTCACAATTTTGTGTTTTTAATAAAAAAATAAATATATCTCTTATTTTGTTGTTAATGACAGAAAATGGAAATGGATGTTGATTAAGAGACTCAAACACAACAAACTTAAGATGCATAAAAACATCTAAATCATTGCAATAAATATAATAATTAAATTAAAAATGACAATATTATATATATATATATATATATATATATATTATAGTTAATGCATGATTTAAAATAAAAATAATTTTAAATTTTTTATATTTTAAACTAAATTTAATATATCTTTTCCTTTTCACACTTATTTTTATAATTTCACATATAATTATGGAATTGATTGATTTTTATAATTTAATTAATATTATGGAAATATTGATTTTTATAGTTTTAAAATTAATATTTTAATAACCTTTTAACTTTTACAATTTACATGTAAAAAAGTTAAATGTTTTAAAATTAATGCTTGGGGTATACATGTCATTAACTTTAAAATTAATTTACATGTCCTTAAAATGAGAAATTAAATTATAGGGTCCGGCTCGCCACGTTATTCATGATCCCAACTAATAAAAAACATCAATTTCATTAAATTTTTTCATATCATCTTTTTATCAAGTGAATCTATAATTGGTAAAAGGTGTTTTTAATTTACAGTAAATTTGAGTGAAGATTCACTTGATAAAAAAATGACATAAAAATTAATAAAATTGATACTTTTTTATTGGTTGAGACTATAGATAACGTGGCGAGCCGGACCTATGATATAATTTCTCCCTTACAATTATTTTTTCATTAAAATATGTTAAATAAAAACGTTGAATCAACTTTTTCATTAAAATAATTTTTTGAAGAATAAAGAGATATTATCATGTAACTTATTAAAACCCCTCCTAAATCTATACGAAAGGAAATAGTACACATGGTAATATTAAGACAAAGAAAACCAAACGAGCAAAATTCGACCAACAATTCAAGGCACCAAGCCAACAAAGGAAGCGTAAAAGGAAAAGCTGAACACAACCAAACTACGGTAGACCATCCTCATGAAGGTACGGTAAAATCGCCCCTGGAAAAGAGGCATACTCAACCCCAACCATGCTCAGTGAATGAGTTATCTGCGCAAGCCCATCGGCCACCTTATTGTCGTTCCGCGAAACAGGCTGAAAAACAACTTCCCATTGCCGACGGCATGTTGCCTGAATGTGCAGAACCAATGATCTTGCACCAATGCGAACCTCCCGGCTTTCAATCAAATGCAGCGCATCGTGATTATCGGTTTTCACAACCAGCCGCCGACATCCAATACTCCACGCCATCTCCAATCCAATATGAATACCCCAAAGCTCCGCCTCTAATACTGAACCCGAGCCGATGAATTTCGCAAATCCCCTAATCCAACGACCATCGTGATCACGAATGACTCCCCATAAGAAGTAAGCCCTTCCATGGTCTTACGTGACCAATCAGTATTTAATTTGAACCACCCTGGTTGTGGAGGAATCCGACCTTGTGCAACCTGCCGCACATTCACAGCAGGGGGAGGGATTAACATGCCTAGTAACCGCCCGTACACAGGCCCGCTGCAGCCAGTGACTCCGCTCGATCACCGACCCCTTCAACTCCACATTCGAATTGAAAACAATTGCATTCCTATGGAGCCAGAGGTTCCATATAACAACACCAAACGTAAGGTCCCAATCGGTTACCCTCGTGCAAAATATGTCGGGTTAGTAAGATTCGTACGAACCCAAGCTTTGAAATCCATAGTAAGAAACTCACCAAACTTATCCTGCTTAATCAACGCAATCCAAACAAAGCTCGTCGAGGGACACGACCGGAGGACATGGCTCACCGTTTCTACATTAGACATGAATCAAGTAAGTAATGTAAATGACCCAAAAATATACTGATTAAAACGTCAAATTTTGAACGATGCTGATATAAAATCCTAGGCAGTCTATGTATATTTTATGAAATTTTTTCCACGATAGACAATTTGTCAATTAAACCAAAAAAAAACTTAATTTGTTTTACTATGGTTCCTAGATTTTTTTTGTGTGTGCTCATTTTGGTGCCTCAACTATTATTTTGTCTCATTTTAACAAAAAAAATACAACATCCAATAAAAATATGACACAAGTTTAGATAAGAGAGTTTGACGAGAAAGTTCATTTTCATAAAAAAAAGTTAAAATCCTGAAAATGAATTTGTTGTAAAAGTTAGGAAGAATTTCAGAAGGGATTTTGAATGGCTAAAATCTCTTATTCAAAATCTACCTAAATTTTGAGTTTTTAAGATGTCTCTAAATCATTCCGTTCTTGAGATTTTGGTGACCTACGAGAAAAATTAAAAATTAAATCCATAATAATAAATAATGAAAAAATAAATTTTAAGAATAGGATTCTAATAAAAAAGTATTAGAAAAAAATCAAGACTCTAATAACATGTAATTGAAAAAATTAAATTACCTAATAACAAATAGTGAAAATAAATTAGACCCTAGTAACAAATATTGGAGAAAAATTAGACCCTAATAATAAATATTTGAAAAAATGCATTTTAAGGTTAAGCCTAATAACAATTGTTAGAAAAAAAATTAGGCCCCTAATAACAAATATTGCAAAAAAATTGGACACATAATAACAAATATTAGAAAATGAATTTTTAGAGTAGACCTAATAACAAATATTGAAAAAAATTAAGTTCTTAATAACAAGTACTGAAAAAATGGACCTTTAATAACAAGTATAGAATTTTTTTAAATTTTAATAGTAGACTCCTAAAAATAAAAATTAAAAAAATTAAACCTTAATAATAAATATTAAAAAATTAAACTATCATTAAAATTAAACACTTATAATTATGAGCGATTAGACTTGGATAGAGATAGACCTTGGGCCGTCACCTTATGCCCACTCGAAAATGACCATGCTCAGAATCTTAGGGGGCGTTTGGTTGACGGAATGTAAGAATACCTTTGAGAATAGGATTACCGGAATGTAACATTATCTGACACATTACTTTGTTTGGTTTATTTAATGGGAATATAAGACTGCAATGTTTGGTTGGAGGAATATAAAATTAATTGGAAGCAAAATTTACCAATTTATCCTTATCATATATATTTTTATAACAAGTTAAACTTTTAATTATTAAATCAAAAATAGTTAGCATAAAAATTTATAAAACTATTTTCGTTGCATCATATATTTTTTAAAAAATCGTTATATCATCTACAATTAGCAAAAACTTTTATACTTATAATATAATTAATATATTAAATTATTTTAAAAAAATGTTTTATATTTATATATCCTTACCCCTTTTAGTTTTTTGTGAGTCGTAAAATACTAAATGTTTAATATGTTTTTATTTTTAATTTTTTATTACTTCTGACCATTTATCAAATAAATTAAGTTAAATGATAAAATAAATCTAAAAGTAATAAAAATAATAAAAATATATTAACCTACTATTTTTTAAGATGAAAAATATCTTGTAAATCAAACAATAAAATTAATAACATCAACTCTTAACACATTTACTCTCAAGTAACATGCAATCTCTCCTATATCCTTAGAAATATCATAAATACAATATTAATAAAAGTATATTAAATATTACATCATTATTTAAACATATGCAACACCATTTATATATTAAATAAAAATATTTAATAAATTTACACCATAAATAATTAGTCACCTAATTAAAAATGTAATAAAGGATCAACATGAACATAATTCATTATCTTAAGGGCAATGTTGTCCAAAGGGGAAGGAATTGTGTAATACCTAAGAAAATGGGGAATAACATTCCCACCATTTGGGGGAAAAGAAGCCACTATTGGGAAAAGAATAATACCTTATAGTGGGATCCTCATAAGCCAAACATGGGAATGCAAGTTTAGAAAAAAATATATTACCTATGGTAATCATCTTTTCCGCGAACCAAACACACTCTTATTTCATTTAATACAAATACTCTCACTAGAAAATAAAAATCTAAACATTAAATATTATTTTATTTTCTTAAAAAAATGTGGTTCTGTAACACCTAAAAAATATAATAATGAATGAATTAGGGGTTGGTGGGGTTTAAACCTACGACCTCACCCCTCCCTTCCCCTTGAGTGCTAAACCTTTGAGCCAAGTGCTCGTTTCTGCATGGAACAATATTAGAATCAAGTCTGAGAGGTATATTAAATCAGATTTAATATCCCATCTAACTCTTCACCTAACCAAAAAATATTGACCCTTCATATCCAAGTCTGATGAACCAAAACCCTAGAGAATTCTAAACACTCTCACCTATCCTATTTCGGCCGCCATCTCCGATCTCCTTCTCTCGTTGCTCCGTGGCGTACACCGCTACCACCACCGACTTCACTGTTTCCCGGCGATCAAACCCCTACCTGTCACTCGTCGTTTTGCCTTCCGGATCACCGTTCTGTGGGGTTTGAAGCTTCACCGAGTCGTGCACATCTTTTGTCGTTTCCGAAAAACGTCATCGTTGTTGGTGAACGACGTTGGTCCATGCATGTCCAACGTCAAAGGCCGATCAAAACCCCTTTATCCGTTCACCGTAACGATGCTGGGAAGAGCCTCATCGACGTCGCATCTTACCGGCCGAATCGTGTTCGTTTTAGGGCTTTTCCGGTAAGTTTCCGACAAGATTTGGATAAATTTTTGGATGCATTTTTGAGCCCATTCGTTGATCTACATTTTTCCAGAAGGATCACGACATTTGGCGTCTTCGGCGTCTTTTCGGCGGCCGTCCGATGACCAAAAATAATTGGGTAGGTGAACCGGCCTAAATTGGCTAGACCGGACGGCCTATAACCCAAACTCGAACCGTCCCGACCCGAGTCCGACCGACTCGCCTCTAACCCATATCTGACTTGACTGAGTCAACTCGCCCGAGTTGACTCAGTGAGTTAACTCACCGAGTAATGTAACCCCCTTAGCCCGTCCTAGACGGTTGATCCGAACTACGAAGATTACACGAGGAAAACCAAAGTCAACCTTGATTAAAGACCTTTTTTTTTCTTTTTAAACTTGTCTAGATGCACATTAACCCTAAGCATACCCTTGAGAAACACATACGTGAAAAGCACAACGATCAAATTATAATAAGGGACTCAATTGCACAAATCACAAACACTAGGGACCAAGATGTAAATTCTAGAAATTTGAAGGTCTTAACTGATTTTTAAGTTACCAATATCAAATTAATCATATTACATGCTTCCCTGTCAAATTTCATCTTAATCGGACATCTCAAACTCATGCAATTGCAAATACAAATTTCAGGACTAAAACATAAAGCTTACAAACCTCAAAATCATTCAAATCAATGCCCAACGGTCACCTGTTTTGAAACAAGGTTGACCGTTCCGAAACGCGGGTTCGTTTCGCGACCTGTTTCGAAATAAGGCCTTCCAGTGGCCAAATCGTTTCGGAACGGCCCCTATCCGTTTCGATACACGAAGGCCATTACAGGCCCTCGTATCGAAACGCTAGTGCCCGTTCCGATACGGATTGCCCAGAAGTTGCATAATTTGCTGGTTTTACATACATTAAACCACTCAAACACATCCTAATGAGTT
Source organism: Hibiscus tridactylites (assembly GCA_958450335.1). NCBI lineage: Eukaryota > Viridiplantae > Streptophyta > Magnoliopsida > Malvales > Malvaceae > Hibiscus > Hibiscus tridactylites. The sequence goes on from OY288282.1 coordinate 56,275,320, forward strand.
CCTAATCATGCCAACAAGTCATCATGCATATAAGGTACATGTTTGCAACATTAAAACACATTCATGACATCAATCAAGGGAATCCACAAGTCTATAGGCATGCATCCTAATATCCAAAACCAACCAACCATCAAAACACCAAAACAAACATCAAAATGGCCATTTACAAACCCAAATCATTATAGGCATCATGCCACAATTAGGGAGTCCAAAACATCTCCCAAAACACATCTTAGGTTCCCATTGCCAAATATCAAAAACTAATAATGTTGTGAAAACATCACCATACATGAGCTTAGCTTTCCCTTGGATTCCTAGCCTCTTTGTTGCCCTCAAATACTTCAATTATCTGCATTATTGGTTCATGAGAGAGAGCGTAAGCACAAATGCTTAGTGAGGCATGCTCTAAAGAAACAACACAATAATCCATTTTACAAAACACTTCCCACAAAGCTTTCCATCACATAATCATCATTATTCATGCAACCTTGCATACATATCAAGCATCTCATGCTTCAATAAAATCAACATGTCATATTGGCTTTCAAGTGATAATCCATAACCATTTACAACACAAAACACAATCGGATACGCGGATTACAAGCGTTGTCCCATACGCTTCATACACACTGCCGAACACACAAGGTGGAGTTTACCGGTACAATAACAACCCCTCAACACCCGTGATGGAGCTTAACGGTACAATCACAACCTCTCAACATCACTCATCGGTAGTTGTATAACATCACTAACGAGAACACGAGACACTCAACACAAGATCCACACATGGACTTTTAACCACCATTGTGATCTTAACCATCTCGTTAGTGTACTTGGATGGAGTTTACGGTACAATTACAACCCCTCAACATCCAAAGCAACTTTATTCACGGTGCACCCAATCCTATAGATGGCTAACTATATCTGATTCAAGTACTTTAAAACCAACACACCACTTGCCAATATACATCATTTAACATCAACAATCCACTGTTTTAAAGCATTAATCAAAGCCAATTATCATCATGCATCACCATGCATCAAAACCATATTTACCACATATCAAATCAAGGATCTCTTACCTTGAGCATCCTTCAACACATGGCTTTCAAAACCAGCATTAACCATACTAAAACATGCTTTCAAAATAGAATTTAAACATGCAATTTATCAACAAATGCATCGAACCACTCCATGGCTCATACAAGATAGTTTTTTCGAAAACTTACTCTTGAGCTTAGTTAAGTTGATTAGACTTAAACTAAGCTCCCAAAACCTTCAAACATTGGTTTCAAAGCTGAAAACCCAACTTCACTCACCAATTCCGTTTCACAAGCTTGCCGAAACGCTGATCAAGCCTCCGGATCAACACCACAAGTATTCGAAGATGCCTCCCCTGTTTTAAACACGTCAAAGAAGAGGATTAATGCATCATCATGCATTAAAATCTTCAGCCATCACACCTAAACTCGCTGCTCTAACCGATTCTAACATTTCGGCTACCAAACACAACCGAAATCACCTCCAAACACCTCCAAAACATAACCCAGCCAAGATCCATCCCTTCTAACCATTTCTAAACATCAATTAACATCCAAAATGAACTTAAACTCGTCCTTATACCTCCAGCTATAACAGAACGCCAAGATCACCCCAAAAACCACCATTTTCATAAGCAAAAAATTAGGAAATTCAACCTATTCGGGATTGCATTGATCAAACCTCAATTACACATCATTAAACATCCAAAATACATTTAAAAACCATCTCAAAACAGAGCCCAAACAATCACCACGAATTTCTTCAAGATTTCTTCCAAATCTTGAGTTTTAAGCCAAAATAAGTTCATAACATTAAATCCATTTATAAAACTTAAATTAAGGATTGATAACTTGAGAATTTCAGTAAAGAACTGAGTATTTATAGGAGAAGAATAACCTTACCTCTAAATGTAGATTTCTCCTTGATTAGAGCCAATTTTCTTGAAAATTCAATAAGCAAATCAAGAGGATTTGATGTAGAAAGGATTATGAATTAATTGTTGATTAAATCCTCAGCAATTGAATTGAAAACCAATAGAAAATATGCTGGAGAAAAGTGTTTGGATGAGGGAATTTTGAGAGAAAATGAGATGAGAAAGTTTTAAGAAAAGTTAGTTATGAAAATCTAAAAATTGGTTTTCTCTTTTTCATTTAATTAATTAAACATTAATTAAATCATTTAAATCTAAGAAAAATCTGGAGAAATCCTTCTTGGGTAAATTATCTCCTTAAAGATTCAAAGTTTCAATCCTTACAAAACAGTCACCACTAAACTTTTCAAAAATTGCATTTTAGTCACTATTTCAAAATGTTGCATTTCCAAACCTTATTTTGTAAAATTGATTTCACCACTCTTTTATATATATTAAAAGAGGATTTTTAGATATTTTTCCATATTTTTAAAGCATCCCGAACTAGGCTTTCACTAAAACCTCCTTTTATATTCGAACCGAAAATCAGACCGGTCTGGTTCAGACCCTAAACTTCTAAGCCCAAAATTGGGGTGTTACAACTCTCCCCCCTTAAGAAATTTCGTCCTCGAAATTTACCTGGAAGAAAGAGGTACGGAAACTGCTTCTTCATGTCATCTTTTCTTTCCCACGTGGCTTCCTCGACACCACGATGCTTCCACAACACCTTAACCAATTCAATGGTCTTGCCTCGAAGTACTTTACTGTCCGAATCCAGAATTTCAACAGGCTCCTCATCATAGATCAAGTCTGGATTCAACTCCACTTCCTCCACAGGCATAACATGCGAAGGATCCGATCTATACCTCCGAAGCATAGAGACATGAAACACATCATGAATATTTTCCAACTCTTGCGGCAATCTCAGCTTGTACGCAACAGGACCCACACGCTCAATCACCTCGTATGGTCCAATGTACCTAGGGCTCAACTTACCCTTTCGGCCAAACCTCATCACCTTCTTCCAAGGCGAAACCTTCAAAAACACACGGTCACCTACCGCAAACTCAATCTCCTTACGCTTTAAATCCGCGTAAGACTTCTGACGATCAGAAGCTGCCTTCAATCGCTCACAAATGAGCTTCACTTTCTCGGTGGTTCCTTTCAACAAAGCTGGCATTGAAACCAACTTCTGACCTGTTTCAGCCCAACAAAGAGGAGTTCTGCATTTCCTCCCGTACAAGGCTTCATAAGGTGCCATTTGAATACTTGTCTGGTAGCTATTGTTATATGCAAACTCCACCAAAGGCAAATGCTTCTCCCAAGAGCCTTGAAACTCAATCACGCAGCACCTCAACATATCCTCCAGCACTTGGATAACACGCTCAGACTGTCCATCCGACTGTGGATGATAAGAAGTATTGAAATTCAGCCGTGTACCCAAAGCTTGATGCAAACATTCCCTGAAACGCGACGTAAACCTCGGATCTCTATCCGACACAAAAGACTTTGGCACACCATGCAGCAACACAATCTCAGCAATATACAACTCTGCAAGCTTATCCAAGGTGTACATAGTATGCACAAGTAAGAAATGAGCACACTTCGTAAGGCGATCCACAATCACCCACACCGAATTATTCTTCGATGGCGACAAAGGCAAACCAGACACAAAGTCCATGATAATCCTTTCCCACTTCCACTCAGGAATCCTCAACGGTTGCAACAACCCAGAAGGAAACTGATGCTCAGCCTTAACTCGCTGACAAACCATGCACTTACTCACATACTCAACAACATCTTTCTTTAACCCCACCCAATAGTACTCATCCTTAAGATCACGATACATCTTTGTACTACAATGGTGCATAGCAAAAGGACTACTACGAGCTTCAGTCAGAATAGCACGCCTCAACTCAGCATCATTGGGCACTACTATCCGACTCCCAAAACATAGAACTTCATCATCATTAAAACAGAAATCCGATGGTCTATCCTAGACCTCAGCAATATCCTGAACATGTGGCACCAAGGAATCATCCAACAACTGCTTATCCTTTATCAACTGAACCAATGATGGTTTCACCTGCAATTCAGCCACAAAACCTCCATCTTGCGAAATACTCAAACTGGCAAACATAGCCCTCAACTCCACTGCTACCTTCCTACTCAAGGCATCCGCTACAACATTAGCTTTTCCTGGATGGTACTCGATCGTCAGATCGTAATCTTTAAGCAACTCTACCCAACGCCGTTGCCTAAGATTCAACTCTTTCTAAGACATCAGGTACTTCAAACTTTTGTGTATGTTTACACAGTACACTTCTCACCATACAGATAATGTCTCCAAATTTTCAAAGCAAAGACCACAGCAACTAACTCAATGTCATGTGTAGGATAATTGCGCTCATGCACCTTCAACTGGCGCGATGCATAAGCCACCACCTTACCCTCTTGCATCAACACACACCCAAACCAACATAGGATGCGTCACTATACACTACAAACTCTTTCCCTGATTCAGGTTGAACCAAGATAGGAGCTTGCGTCCAAGCTGCCTTAAGCTTCTCAAAAGACTGTTGTCTCGCTTCTGTCCACTCATACTTGACATCCTTCTGCAACAACTTCGTCAAAGGTGCAGCAATCTTTGAAAATCCATCCACGAACCTCCAGTAGTATCCCTCCAAACCAAGGAAACTACGAACTTCATGAACAGACTTATGAGGCTTCCAATTCATCACCGCCTCAATCTTCTGAGGATCAACACGAATCCCCTCAGCAGAGACCACATGACCAAGGAAAACAACTTCCCTAAGCCAGAATTCACACTTGCTCAGCTTAGCATAAAGTTGATTCTCCAACAAAGCTTGCAACACAATCCTCAAATGCCCCTCATGTTCCTCCTCAGTACGAGAGTACACAAGGATATCATCAATGAACACCACAACAAACTTATCCAAGTATTCATGGAACATTCTATTCATCATGTCCATAAAAGCTGCAGGAGCATTCGTCAAACCAAACGGCATCACAAGGAACTCATAATGCCCATACCTCGTTCTGAAGGTTGTTTTTGGCACATCCACATCCTTCACCTTCAACTGGTAATAACCTGACCTTAAGTCAATCTTTGAGAACACAACCGCTCCCCGAAACTGATCAAAAAGATCATCAATCCTCAGCAATGGATACCGATTCTTGATAGTCAACTTGTTCAGCTGACGATAGTCGATGCACATTCTCATAGTGCCATCCTTTTTCTTCACAAACAACACCGGTGCACCCCAAGGTGACACACTCGGCCGAATGAAACCACGATCAAACAACTCCTGAAGTTGCGTCTTCAGCTCCTTCAACTCCTTAGGTGCCATTCGATAAGGAGTAATGGACACTGGAGTTGTATTTTCATACAGCTCAATTCCAAACTCCACCTCTCGGTTAGGAAGCAAACCAGGTAACTCCTCCGGAAACACACCAGAAAACTCTCGCACAGTCCTGATATCTTGAACTCGCAACTCCTTAGAGCTAGGATTCATCACAAAGGCTAGGTAGGCCTCACAACCTTGCCTCAGCATTCGGCTTGCTTCCAATGTAGACACCACATTGGCAAGAAACTTCACATTCTCACCAACCACCACTACCTTATAATCCGCTTGTTTCAACGAAATCCGCTTGTTCTCAAAATCCACCATAGCTCGATGTTCAACAAGCCAATCCATACCAAGGATTACATCAAAACCATAGAATGGCAATTCCATGAGATCAACAAGAAAAACATGGTTTTGCACTACCAAAGGACATCTTTTATATAACTTCCGTGTCACAACGGTCTCACCAAAGGAACTAGTTACACGCATACCAACATCCAAAGACTCAACAGGTAAACCAAGCAATTGAGCATGTTCACGCAATATGTATGAGTGTGTAGATCCAGAATCAATCAAGGAAAGTAATGACAAGGATTGCAAAGTGAAGGTACCTGCGATCACATTCGTGTCATTTCTCCCCTCTCGCTGAGCATACACTCGAGCCTGGCCACCACCCTCAGGTTGGACAGCCACCACATGTGCCACATTCCTCCTACCATCATCTCTGCGCTGGAAGTTACCACGGTCGCGCCCACGACCTCTCTGTGGTGCAACAACTCTAGGAGCACGTCCTTGACCACCACTGACCAACAAAGGACACTCCCTCCTCATGTGGTCAGCCGAACCACAATTCCAGCACGAATTACCAGTCCCTGCAACAGGAGCCTGAACCTCCCTTGTTGCTCGAGGACAATCACACCTCAAATGGCCACGCGATCCACACGCCCAGCACGTGTTCTAATCAGCTCTCATCCTGTCTCCCTGAACAGGCGCACCATGCCCTCCATTACCACGCCTAGCAGAAGACTGATACCTCTTATCTCGTCCTCTCTTGTTCCGTCCACCACCAGAACTATACTCAGCAGCTCTTTTGCCCGAGCCAGATCCAACACCCCTGGAAGACAGACCCAAGTTCTGCTCAATGTCCTTCGCCCTACTCACCAGCACATCAAAATCCGTGTACTCGGCTGCAAGCATAAAGGTCTTCACGTCCGTCACCAAACCATATCGGAAATGCTCACACCTCTCCCGCTCATCAAGGATAAGCTCAGGTGCGTACTGACTGAGACGGACAAATTGGATCTCATACTCAGCCACTGTCATGCTTCCTTGCACAAGAGACATGAATTCTCTTTTCTTTTCATCCAGGTATCGCACACCTAGATACTTCCGTTTGAACGCGTTCAGAAAGAACATCCAAGTCACATCGGCTTCCTCCATCCCGGAGACAGTGGTCGTCCACCAAGTATACGCATCATTATGTAATAGCGATACTACACAACCCAACTTCTGCACATCATTGCAGTTCATTTGACCCAAAATCCTCTTGGTGCTTTCCAACCAAGATTCAGAACCTTCAGGAGATAAACCTCTGAACTCAGTCCCTCCCAGACTGCGTAGACGTTCCAAAGGTAATCTCGCATTAGCATCACCCTGATGCACAGCTCCGTGAGCTCCAGCTACTGCTGCCTGAAAGGCTCCAGCAATAGCCTGTATCAATACAGTCATGTTATGAGCAGTTTGCCCCTGCTCAGCTTCAGGTCCAGCGACCCCAGCACCATCACCAATTCCAGCATTCTCTCCTCCAGCACCACCACCACCGGGTGGTCCACCACCAGGAGGAGGAGGTATATCCACAACATTCTCAACGTTTTCCTTGTTCTCATTCTGAGCCATAGCTCTCGTATTCATCCTCATTTCTCTACGAGGCCCCATTTTACAAGAAACTACAATGCACTGACACAAATGCAATAAACATAATTAGGCTCAACAAGGTAAGTAATCCAAGCACTCAAGCTCATTTTTCAAAAAAAATTCCTTTCATTAGTTTTGATATGGCAATGGGTTCCTCTAACATGCTTCAACCTAGCATACATCACAATTGCACCATACTTTTCAATTTACACATCATACTTTCATTCAAAAAGGCACATCATGCAAACACACATACTTCACCCACATAACCATTCCCATTTACACGAGAACTCATCTCTGATACCACCAAATGTAACCCCCTTAGCCCGGCCTAGATGGTTGACCCGAACTACGAAGATTACACGGGGAAAACCAAAGTCAACCCGAAAGTCAACCTTCATTAACGACCCTTTTTTCCTTTTTAAACTTGTCTAGATGCACATTAACCCTAAGCGTACCCTTGAGAAACACATACGTGAAAAGCACAGCGATCAAATTATAATAAGGGACTCAATTGCACAAATCACAAACACTAGGGACTAAAATGTAAATTCTGGAAATTTGAAGATCTTAACTGATTTTTAAGTTACCAATATCAAATTAATCATATTACATGCTTCCCTGTCAAATTTCACCTTAATCGGACATCTCAAACTCATGCAATTGCAAATACAAATTTCAGGACTAAAACGTAAAGCTTACAAACCTCACAACCATTCAAATCAGTGCCCAACGGTCACCTGTTTCGAAACGGGGTTGACCATTCTGAAACGCGGGTTCGTTTCGAGACCTGTTTCGAAACAGGGTCTTCCAGTGGCAAAATCGTTTCGGAACGACCCCTATCTGTTTCGATACACGAAGGCCATTACATGCCCCCGTATCGAAACGCTATTGCCCGTTCCGATACGGATTGCCCAGAAGTTGCATAATTTGCTGGTTTTACATACAATAAACCACTCAAACACATCATACTGACTTCCTAATGTTGCGACTAAAAATAAAAATTCCTCGGTGTCACTTAGAAGAACCGGGTTTTAATAGTTTTTGGAAAATTAGTCAAATTATAAAAAAGGAGGAGTCGCCACCGGCCATTTAAAAATGGTAGACCGGACACCGGAATAAAACCAGAGATTCTTTCTTTTGAAAATGGGTTCGGGAGTCGGTTACACGCGAGGAAGGATGAGCACCCCCGTCGTGCCCGAAAACCGGTACCAAAAACATTACCGCTTAATTAATATTAAATTTTGCAAATTAAAGTGACGAATCGTATCTTAATTTGGTTATACGAGCGAGTAAAGTTTAAAGGTCTCAATATTCGAGAAAGAGCGCCCGAACCACCACCACTACGACTGGTACTGGCCTCGTTCGTTCCCGAATAAAGAGACACTCGCATTGCAATTTAAAAATCCGGATGCAATTTACTGTAATACATAACCACATATATATCAAAAATAAATAAACAACGTATGTAAGAATACGAATACATAAATAAATAACGCATAAAATAAACATGGCATAAAAACAAATATATAAACGAAGATATTTAAGTGCATGGACAAATATATACGAAATAAGTGCATGAAATAGATATAGCATAAAAAGAAAAACGAGCATATGAACTAAGGCATTTAAATGCATGAACATATATGTACAAAATAAATGTAAGTCTGAAAATGGTTAAAAAAATTCAGGACGGTTTCCAGGGACTGATTAAAAGAATAAACCATAAAAAAACAACATTGAATCATTAAAATCAGTGACCAAAATGAGAAAACACCATAACCTGGAGGGACCGAAATGGGTATTAAGCCATTCGGCAAAGGCTAAAACAAATTTGAGGACGAAAATGCAAAAAGGTTTAAAATATCAGTGACCAAGGATGTGATTTAAAAAAAACGGAAACCCCATAGTGGGAATATGGAAACACGGAAGGACCTAAAAAGGGTTAAACCATTTTCAAAAAAAAACAAGGTAGTATAAATACCCTCTTTTAAAACCATTTTGCCTCTTTTGGCATATTTCAGAAAACCCTAAAAAAATTCCTCCTTCTTTTTTATGTTTGCCCGATTAGGGTTTTTGAAAACAAAACATCCCGGCGCCGTCGACCGCTAACCGGCGCCGGTGACTTCAAGAAAAACCAGAAAGCAGACCTTTCTCCCACTTTCTCTTTTTTTTAAAAAAACAAAGACCGAGCCCACAACCCTCCTTCATTCGAATCTTGAGAAAAGAAGAGTCATAAGGTGACTCCGACGGCTCACCCGTCGGCTTCCGAGACGGAAGCCCGAGGATTGTTGCCGGAAGCACAAGAATCAAAGGGGTAGAGTGACGGCTCCGGTGGCTCACCCGACGGTTTCCGAAACGGAAACCAAGGGCTTATTGCCGGCGGCGCTGAAAGAAACCAGAAGGGGGAGGAAAGGAGAACTCTCGAAAGGTAAAAAAGAAACAAAAAACTCCTCTTTTACTCATGCATGCATCAGATTGTATATTGAAAAATGCTTGTGTACCTCTGAAAATTTTGTTTTTCTATTGCTATGAAAAATCCTCTTCTTTTTCTGCTTAGAAGAGTTGTTACAAGTTGTTCTTCGGGTTCCTATATACCCGAGTTACATAGAAAATAACCAGACAATCTCAATCCTCTCTCTCTCCCTTTTTTCCTATTGTCTGTTTACATTTCTATTCTTGGGTCTCTGATCTTTTTTTTCTTTTCTGTTACATGATGAAACCGCCCCAAAATGGTGTTAGCATAGGGGCGGCCGAGGGTGCGCGGCGGGGCAGAGTGGCAGAGGCATGCAGACGAGGGGTCACGGGTATGGCTACGCGCGCATGGTGGGAGCCGGATCGTCTCAGGCGCGCGCGTGGAACACGAACGGGCGTCGGGTGTATTGCACGCGCAGATCTGGTCCGTTAGATCAGATCTGGATCTAACGGTGGGGGAGGCGTGCGACACGGATCCATACCCTATTAGGGTTTCCTTCAGATCTGATCTGGGCCGTTGATCTCGCCCAGATCGGACGGTTGGGGCTTGGCGGCGCGAAGGATAAGAGGGCCTCCCCTAGGGTTTTTTGAGATTCGATCTGGGCCGTCAGATCTTAGCAGATCTGACGGCTGTGGATGAAGACGGCGGCTGCACCAACAAGGATAAGGGGTGTTAGGGTTTCTAACAAATTAGGGCTTAGGGCTTAATCGGGCCAAATGGGCTTTGTAAATGTTTTTTGGTTTTTATATTATGTAATGGACATTAATTTAACAAACTGGGCTCTTATTTAATTAAAGTTGGGCTTTTATTATTTAATCTTTTTGTGTTTTTCAGATTTGATTAATAATAATAATAGTAAATATAATAATAGTACTAAGATAATATCTTATAATAATAATATCAATATTAATGATAATAATAGAATGTGGTAATAGATAATAGTGAATAACAACAATAGTAAAATAGTGATGATAATAATATAATATAATACTAGTAATAGCAGGTGATGATAATAACATAATGATACTATTAATAAGTAGGTAGAAATAATAGTAATAATAATATATGGTAATAAAGTTAATGACAAGAACAGATAATGAGGTTAGTAATTAATTAATCTTTTTTCCTTTTTCTTATTTCTAGCCACGATATATAAAGCCCATTAAAGAAACAATGGGTTTTGACACCCCGGACAAAATGGGTGATTACAGCTGCCCCTCTTTGCTTATACTTGTGTAACAAGAATAAAGCAAAGACCATAATCACTAATTTTGTCCCACTTCCCTGTTGGTAGGCTTATTGCCGACTACCACGCGTTAGACTAAGCAACTTTCTCTCTGAAGCCTTCAAGAATTCTCTTTCTGCAGAACTCCTTTTTTGGCCTATTCCTCGAGCGATAGTTCTTTCTATATAGAATTTCCGTCCTCGTGTTTCAATGGTCTCCAAGTCCTCTCTCTGTAGGACCCTCCGCTTTTTGAGACTTAAGGCTTTAGGATTCTGAGTTTTTTCTCCACAGAACTCCTCTTCCCTTGCATTCTCTTCGAGTAGTCGTTCATTCTCTATTGAACTCTTCTCCGAAATCAAGGATCTACGAGTCCCCTCTCCGTGGGATCTTCCGCTTTCGGGATCCTGAAGCCATACGTTCCCCCTATACGGAACCTCTTTAGATCCTTTCTCTGTAGGGTCCTTCATTCTGGAATCTGAGAGTAAGCTTGAAAGCTTTGATCTGACATCCTTGGGTGGCGAACGTGAAAGCTTCACCTGACATTCCGGAGCGGCGGCCTGAAAAGCTTCGCCTGAAGTTTCCTTTTTTAGTTCTCACTTCATCGTTTTCTCTTTATCCCAAGAGGTAAAAATCTGTGAAGAGATAAAAATGCTATGATGGTATGAGTTAGCATGCTCCTAACCTAGAGATGCCTAATTACTTGTGATGCATGGTTGGAGTTTGCAAGTCATTTAATCATATTAATTCTATTGACATCGTGTTCTCTGGTGCTGCTCCTTGCTTTGATTGCCTCTCTTCTCGGTTCTCCCGGACCGTTGTTCTTGATCCTTTTTTCATGGAATTATCTGCTTCAAAGTGCCCCTTCGGGTTTTCACTTTGGAACCTTCTCTCCTCCCTCTTTTTTTCGTGGAGGTCTGAATGGATAACCAGATTTCAGTTCTCCGGGTACACGAACGGATAGGTGGATTCTATTCTCGAAACGCTCGAATAGATGAGCAGATGTCATACGTCTTTGTCTCGAGCTTTGAGCATCTTCCTTTTTGGCTCTAAAGTCTCTTGGCTTTGAGTTCCTACCTCCTTCGTCGTGGTCTTGAAGTGTCCTTCTCATCTTTGCTTTACTCGCAAAGTGCATTTCGGGTTTCCATTGCGTCCCCTCTTTTCTTTGCCTCTCCCCTTTCTTCTATCTTCGTTAGGGATTTTTGTTTTTACTAGGTTTGACTTTTCGTGGTGCCCTTATCCCTTCGGAGATGTTTTACTGACTTTTGCTAGGGCTCTCTTGATTACTCGTTCTGCCTTGGATGTAATTGACGTTGGTGCTTGCCCTCGGGCAATCTACTCTTTAGAATGGTTAGGTCATAGTAATGCTAGGAAATCTTTTGCATGTTATAATCCCTACCTTAGTATACTCATGGAACACTTGGGTGAAAGATAAGAAAAAGACACAATTTTATTGATGATTCCTGGATGATTTAAAAGTCATGGCAAACGAAAAAAGCGAAAAACAAAACAAAAGGGAATGAAAACAAAATAAGACTTCAAGTATTAGTTGCGTGAATGGCCGAGAACCCGTTGACCAAGTTGGATCTTGAAATTCCTCGCACTATACCGAAAGTTCTGGCTTAAGGGTATCAGTGTCCGTGATTTGCCTTGAACATGATCTTCCCCCACCTCCTTCTCCTTTTGTTTGTTTGTGAGCCCTTTTTTTTGTTTTTTTAGGCGCCCTTTTAAGGGTTTTCGCCTTGGGTACTCTCTTCTTTAAGGAGTACTTCTTCTTATACATAGTACTTCTTCACCGCGTCCGAATTCACCGGGTATTTTAGCTCGTTTCCATCCATTTCTGTTAAAATTAATGCCCCTCCAGAGAAGGCCTTCTTGACAACAAATGGGCCTTCCCAGTTAGGCATCCATTTTCCTCGAGAGTCCTTCTGATTAAGTAGGATTCTTCGAAGTACTAGGTCCCCTTCTCGAAATTCTCTCGGGCGAACTTTTTTATCATGGGCTCGTATCATCCTCCTCTGGTACATCTGACCGTGGCAGATGGCCTTCAGCCTTTTTTCTTCAATGAGGTTCAAATGGTCGAACCGTGTTTGCACCCACTCGGCATCCTCTAATTTTACTTCATTCAAGATTCGAAGCGACGAGATTTCTACCTCGATGGGCAGAACCGCTTCAAAACCGTATACCAAGGAGTAAGGCGTAGCCCCCGTGGATGTTCGTATTGATGTCCGGTAAGCGAAGAGAGCGAATGGTAACTTCTCATGCCAATCCTTGAAGGTATTCGTTGTTTTTGAAATGATCTTCTTGATGTTCTTATTTGCCGCTTCCACTGCTCCATTCATCTTGGGACGGTAAGTGGTGGAATTGTGGTGGGTGATCTTGAATTGTTTACACACCTCATCCATCATTTTGTTGTTTAGGTTAGTAGCGTTGTCAGTGATGATCCTTTCCGGCAAACCGTATCGACAGATGATTTCCTTCTTCAAGAATTTGCACACGACTGCCTTTGTGATGTTGGCGTAGGAGGTTGCCTCTACCCACTTAGTGAAGTAGTCGATGGCCACGAGGATAAAACGATGCCCGTTAGAGGCTTTTGGGTGAATTTGCCCGATGGCGTCCATGCCCCAGACAACAAAAGGCCATGGTGAATTCATGGTGTGCAGTGGTAATGGTGGAGAATGGACCTTGTCGGCGTACACCTGACATTTGTGGCATTTCTTTGCATAGTCGATACAATCCCCTTCCATGGTCGACCAAAAATACCCGTATCTCATAATCTTGCGAGCCATAGAGAAACCGTTGGCATGGGTTCCACACAATCCGTCATGTACTTCGGCTAGAATATTCTTGGCCTCCTGAGCATTGACACATCTTAGCAATACTTGGTCTTTGCTCTTTTTGTAGAGAACCTCCCCGTCTAACACGTATCTCGCTGCCATTCTCCTGATGGTTCTTTTGTCATTTTCATTGGCTCCTTTGGGATAAACTTGGAGCTTGATGAATTGGAGGATATCGAAAAACCAAGGATTTCCGTCCGCCTCCTCTTCTAAGGCGCAACAATGGGCTGGTGAGTCGAAAGTCTGCATTTCGATGGGTCTCATTTCTGCTTCGGTGCTTGCTTTGAACATGGCGGCCAAAGTGGCTAACGCGTCCGCCATCTGGTTGTCCTCTCTAGGGAGGTATGCGAAGCTGATTTTCTCGAAATTCCGGATTAATCTTTGGATCAGGTCGTAATACTTGACCAACTTCGAATCCCTGGTTTCCCATTCTTTCCTAAGCTGAAAGATTACTAAAGACGAATCCCCAAAAACTTGCAGGACCCTGATCCTCCTTTCGATGGCTGCACGAAGCCCCATGACACATGCTTCGTACTCGGCTACATTGTTGGTACAAAAGAACTCTAATCGACTCGTGAAAGGATAGTAGACGTTCTCGGGCGAGATCAGCACTGCCCCATATTCCATGCCCTAAGGCATTTGAGGCGCCATCGAAATAAAGCTTCCATGATCCCTCCTCTGTGACATCCTCTTCGATTGTGGAGGTATGCATTATGTCTTCATCGGGGAATGTAAAATCCAAAGGTTCGTAGTTCTCGGAGGCTCGGTTGGCTAGGAAATCAGCTACTGCACTTCCATTTATCGCCTTCTGACTCACATACACAATATCATATTCAGATAAGAGCATTTGCCATCGTGCCATCTTACCGGTTAAAGCTGGCGCCTCCATCATAAATTTTAAAGGGTCCAACTTCGATATTAACCACGTGGTGTGGTATAACATATATTGTCGTAGCCTTTTGGTAGCCCATACCAGAGCGCAACACAATTTCTGGATGGGTGGATACCGAGCCTCACAATCAGTGAATTTCTTGCTCAGATAATAAATGGCCCTCTCCTTTCTTCCGGATTCATCATAATGTCCCAATACACAACCCATTGAGTTATCAAACACCGTTAGGTATAGAATCAAAGGCCTTCCTGGCGCTGGAGCCACTAGGATTGGTGCCTTAGTCAAGTACTCCTTGATCTTGTCTAGAGCTTCTTGGCACTGTTCGTCCCATACTCCAGGATTGTTTTTTCGGAGTAATCTAAAAACGGGGTCGCACTTGTCGGTTAATTGAGAAATAAACCGAGATATATAATTTAATCTCCCCAAGAACCCTCGGACTTCCTTTTGTGTTCGAGGTGGAGGGAGGTCTTGAATCGCCTTGACTTTGTCCGGGTCAATCTCGATCCCCTTTCGACTAACCACGAAACCTAGTAGTTTCCCAGATGTGACGGCGAAAGTGCACTTAGCCGGGTTGAGCTTTAATTGATACTTCCTTAACCTTTGAAAGAGCTTCCTTAGGTTTTCAATGTGCTCCTCCTCGGTTTGTGACTTAGCTATCATGTCGTCTACATACACCTCGATTTCTTTGTGCATTATGTCATGGAAGAGAGTTACCATGGCTCTTTGATACGTGGCCCCGTCGTTTTTTAATCCGAAAGGCATCACCTTGTAACAAAAGGTTCCCCACATAGTGACAAAAATGGTCCTTTCCATATCTTCGGGGTGTATCTTTATTTGATTGTACCCTGAGAAACTGTCCATGAATGAGAACCATGAGTGCCCCGCTGTATTGTCTACTAGAGTGTCAATGTGGGGTAACGGGAAGTTGTCTTTAGGGCTTGCTCTATTGAGATCTCTATAATCGACGCACATACGAACCTTCCCATCTTTCTTCGGAACCGAGACTATATTAGCTACCCATTCGGGGTACTTGGCGACTTGGAGAAAGCCTGCCTCGTATTGCTTCTTCACCTCCTCTCTGATCTTTAATAACATATCCGCTCTCATTCGTCGCAATTTCTGCTGAACCGGCCTACACTCGGGCTTTATTGGTAACTTATGCACCACAATATCCGTATTTAACCCTGGCATGTCTTGATAAGTCCAAGCGAAAACATCCTTGAATTCTACGAGTAACTTGATCAGCTCATGTTTATTCTGAGATGAGAACACGGTGCCAATCTTCACTTCTCTTCTTTCTTCGTCGGTCCCTAGGTTGATAAGCTCTAGGTCCTCTTGATGGGGTAGAATTTGCTTTTCCTCACTTTTCATTAATCTAAGCAATTCATCTGGGACCTCACAATCTTCATCCTCCTCCCCCTCATCGAATTCGACGGCGTACAAGGGCTGATCAAAATCTACCTTGGCCACGGGTTCAAGGTTATTCACGTGACTGATCATAGGAGTCCTGAAACAAAATTTAAGAAAAACATATATAGGGAATTGAAAGAATAACGCGATTTCAAGATAAATAATGAAAGAATGTAATGAATGAGATGTTTGCCATTTGTGAAAACATTGGGAAGCGTCCCTTTCATTGAATAAACTAAGATAGGAGCCCTTTACAAAAGATCCCTATCGCTCGCGGGCAAAAGCAGACAGGGTTGATTCCAAGCATTACTTTGATGTTGACCTAGAAACTAAAGGTAGGTCCATGCTAGTCCAATTATTGAGCGTCTCTCCTGGGCGGCATGGGCGAATTCCGGCTAGCAGTTGGCCACTGTGTTTGTCACCGGTTATGACGTTAATGTCCATTTCCTCAAAAGCCTCATTGAGTCTTTCTTCCTTGAGGAGCTGGGCGACTTCTTGATCATTCTCATTTATCTTCTGCTCCACGTTGACTATCCCTCCGGATAAAAAGACCTTTTTCAAATCAACATAAGTCATGGGCTCCCACGGGATGTCTGTGCCCCTGAGCCTAGCCTTTCTGCGATCCTCTCTCTTCTTCCATTCTTGTTTCCTTTGTTGAAAATTGGGCTTGAAGCCCAGCCCGAACTTATCTTGCTTGTTAGTCACACTTCTTGCACGCAGGCATCCTTGGAGATTTCTTCCGAGACCTTTTCCCTTCTTGGCCCCTCGTCCCAACGTCTCTTGAACTGTCATCTTAGTGCAGTTGGACAATCGATAGCGCGGAATTTGACTTCCTTCCACCACGAAGGTGGCATTGATAAATTCTAAGGCTCTGAATGAACACTCCAAGGCCTCCTCGTCTGTTTGCACATAAGGTGCGTCAGTGGTTACGGATGCAATGATGTATTGCTCAGCTCCCACGCTTACCAACTTTCCGTCGATGACGAACTTGACTTTCTGATGCAATGATGAGGGTACAGCGCCTGTCGAGTGAATCCAGGGCCTACCCAATAGACAGTTGTAAGTTGGCCGGATGTCCATTACTACAAAGTCAACAACATATTCGGTCGGCCCAATCACTAGTGGTACTTCAATCTTCCTAATCACTTCTCGCTGAGTTCCGTCAAAAGCCCTAACAGAACTATGACAAGGCTTCATGTGTGAACTGTCTATTGGCAACCTTTGCAGGGTGGCCATAGGCAATACATTTAAAGCCGATCCGTTATCGATGAGTACGCCGGGTAAGATATGCCCCTTGCAGTGGGTAGTGATGTTTAGAGCTTTAGTTGATCTCATACCTCCATCAGGGATCTCGTCATCACTGAAAGTAATATAATTGTCGGCAGCGATGTGCCCCACTATTCGGTCCAGCTTTCCCACTGATATGTTATCTGGGACAAAGGTTTGATTTAACACTTTCAATAGCGCATCCCGGTGTTTGTCTGAGCTTAATAGTAACTCGAGTATCGAAATTTTGGCTTGTTGTTTCCGGAGCTGTTCCACGATACTATATTCACTATGCTTTAGGAACTTCAAGAACTCTTGAGCCTGCGTCTCCGTGACGGGCTGGTGGATCTTGGGTGGTGGATCCTCTCCGAAGATCTTATCGGGCTTACCTCCTTCTTTCTCGTCCTTTTGCTTCGGCTCTTCGGAAGCCTTAGCCATCTCTAGGGAATAGCACCTACCACTCCTCGTGAAATGTCCTACTTCATTCACCGGTCCAGAGTCACACTCCGTTGACTCCTCTTGCATTGATTCCTTCCCTTTTGATGTCTCTTCGCCCCCTTGCAACTTGGGAACTTCTGGTATAGAGATTTGGGCGGCGTAATTCCATGGGACACTCCGAGTGTCCTTAAAAGGGAACGACGCTGGTGCCGTTATTACAATCTTGGGAGTCTCCTTGACACCTGTCTCTTGGAGTGATTCTTCCTTTGGTTTGACCGAAATTCTAAACGGTCTATCGACTCCATATGAAATCTTGGGGCCGTCTGAGGTACAGATGTCCCATTCTTTCTTTCCTTCAATTTTCTCAAAGAAAACGATTTCCTTATTGTCCATCATTTTCTGGATTTGTTGTTTGAAATCCTCACAGTCTTGGATGTCATGACCCTGATCTTGGTGATACTCGCAATAGGGGCCGCAACCTTTCTGTACGATCACCAAGCCTCGATCAATTTGTCGGGCCATGCATAGTTGCTGAAAAACCCATCTCAACGGGGATTTGATTTCGGATACGCTTTGTTTTTCCTTCCTAGCGCAATCCTCTTCAACCGCGTTAACACCTCGTCCTCCATGGTTGGGCAGGGGGTTGTTAGTTGCGCTTGGTTCATCTAACTGTAATACTCCCGTCTTGATCAGGTTTTGCACAAACTTCTTGAACGCGATACAATTCTCAATTGTGTGCCCGGGGACACCAGCATGATATTCGCAATTCGCCTTCCCATCGTACCATGCGGGAAACGGGGGTTCAAATGGAGGGACATAGTGAGGCCTAACCAAGTCGGCCTTGTGCAACTGCGAGTATAATTCGGCATACGAGACTGGTAGGGGAGTAAATGACATTTTCTCGTTTTCCTTCCTTGGAGGTCTCGAATCCTTATTGTTTGAGCCTGACCCTCCTCCACTCGCGTTTCTTGGCTGGGAGATAGTGAAGTTTTTCGAAGTATTGTAGGTCCCCACAGAATTTACTTCGCTATCTTTTTTCTTGTAGTTCCTCCGGGAATTCTCCCCGCTATCAATCCTGCCGCTCTTTATAGCTACTTCGATTGACTTGCCGGTCCTTACCATATCGGCAAAGTTTTGAGTGGTGTTGTTTATTAGGCGGTCAAACAAAGTTCCTCTCAAGGTATTCACGAACATGGGAGTAATCTCGTACTCGGGAATCGGGGGCTGAATCTGGGCGGCCACATCACGCCATCTTTGTGCATATTGGCGTAAAGTTTCGTTCGACCTTTGCTCCATTCCTTCTAACATGATGCGATTAGGGGTCATATTCGTCACGTGCTTGTATTGCTCCACGAAGGCCCTTGAGAGATCCTTCCATGATTTTATGTTGGCTCGACTGAGGTGGGTGTACCAACGGGTTGCTGAACCTGTCAGGCTGTCTTGGAAGCAGTGGATGAGCAATTTTTCATCCTTAATGAAGGCCGCCATTTTCCGGCAGTACATGGTGATGTGGGAAGAAGGACAAGTCGTCCCGTCGTACTTAGCGAAGTCGGGAACCTTGAATTTTGGCGGTATTACCAGATCCGCCACGAGGCTTAGATCGCTAGCGTCATCCCCTTGCTCATCCATTCCTTGCAAAGCTTTGAACCTTTCTTCAAAGAAACGAAACCTCTCCTCGTATTTTCTTTCCATCTCGGCTCTAACTCGTTCCTCCACCTCATTCATCATGTTCAAATCTGGGACCTCATGTTCGGGGCCCTCACCTACGTCCAATGGTTGGTGAGCCGTGGAGCCCATGTGGCGATTTTGAGGGCCAACAGGGTTGGAGGTCCCTCCGAGATTGATGTGGACTCTTTTTCCGGTGGCAGGCAGTTCTGGCGGAATGTGTGACGTGGTTTCCTCAACTCCTTCCCCTGAGCCCCCTTCCTTACCGAACTTCTTTGTGAGTAGTTCGGTTAATTGGGCGATGATGCTAGTTTGTGACTGAGAGATTTGATCCTTGATGTTGTTTTCAATTCCGTCTAACCGAGTTTCGAGGTCTTTCTGGCCTTGTTCGACCCTTGCCATTCTCTCCTCCATTGCTCTGGATTGTGAACGGGTATCGTACGAGCGCGGAATGATTGTAGATTGAGGTTCTCTCTCTCTCTCTGAAAATATTTTTCGATTACTAACTTATTGATGTTAATCAGTAAATGCATGTAATGCTGTGGAATGATGGATGCAACGAATGTATGCAAACATGTATGTAAGCTAAGGTGTTGATCATAAGGGTGGCTCCTCATAGGCCACATTTCATTAATCGGGAAGTCCCTTTGGAATAAAGGTCGTGACATCAAAGTTTTGCCAACGGGCCCCCCGCTTACTAACAAAAGACGTTATCCGATAGGCGGACCAACGTCGACAAAGGGGAGACCTTTTTTATAAAATAGCTAGAATAGTCATTTAAAGATAGGCTGCTGCCCTAACTCCTAACTCTCCCACTGCCTGAAGTAGCTGGGTGAATCTCGAGGCTTCGGCCATATCGGGAGTGACAAAAGGGCGTAATGCTTCGGCTTCTGCAGACAAGCTCTTCACGTGCCGGGCCACTTCTTGTACCTGCACCATCAGGGTAGTAAAGTAATCGTCTCTATCTTGGATCATCCGGGTCGCATCTCGGAGCCTCCACCTCCAATAATCATCTCCACCCGTTGCGGCTTCTTCGAGAACCAAAAGCTTAGCCTCGCAATCCTGTACCGTGGCTCTTAAGGTCTCGATTTGCTCTTGGAGAGTAGCGTTCTCTAGCCGGGCGTTCTGGAGCTCGAAGAAACCATTGCGTTCACGGTATTCGTGAAAGGCGACATCCAATTCCTCCACTCTTGTTTCTAGCTGAGTGATGTAATTTTGGCTATGCTCCAAGCTCTCGGTGGTTGACTCATACAAGCTTTGCAGCTCCTGCACCCGATTCTTGTGATCATGTGCCTTTCTTTTCCATGCAACTGAGTTCTCCCTTTCCCTTTCCAATTCTTGTCTTGCCTTTCCCCTCTCCCGGCTAATCACGCTGTTCAGAGCTTTTCTCTCCTTCTCTAACACCAATTTACTTCCCTCTCTCTCTTCTTCAACTTCTCGCTTTCCCTTTTTCTTTTCTTCCTCAACCAATCGCATACCATACCTTCTTTCCTTCTCGACCGCCACGAGCTTCCTCTGACTTGCTCTCTTTAAGGAAGTTTGCATTTTGATAGCATCTCGCTGATAAAGGGTGATCTTTTCTTTTAACTCAGCATTTTCTTTCTTCAAATCCTTGATTGTACCTTCTTTAACGTCGATGTCCAAACTCGACTGGAAAAGTTCGTCGGCATGCTTGGTTTGCAAAATTTCTAACTTTTTTCTCATTTCTTCGAGTTCTTGTCTTGCTATGTCCGCCTCGGAGGGCACAACCCTCATATGTTCCTCCATTGTCATGATTGGCCCTTGATCGGGTCTCGGAATTTCATTGTTGGTCCTCCACTTCCTCCAAAAGTCGTAGTCTGGAGTAATCATACTGGTCGCATTTTCCTCAATCCGAATACGGTAGCAATGATCCCATGCCCAAGTGGCGTTCACAATTTTCGCCCTAAATTCACCTTTAAAGAGGAATTCGATTTGACTCAAACCAGAAGTAAAAGGTACAAATTGCCGGGACCCAAACTGCCTTGAAACCAAGAGAGGGGCACATCCAACTCCCCCGTAAAGCCCCAGAAGCATAAGCCAATCATAATCTCCACAACGATAAAGAAAGTAGGAAACCCGACCCAACCAAGGTGCCCTCCAAACTATATCACCTTCTTCGATATTCCTAAGGATCGTGACCCACTTCGTCTTTTCGATATCCTCCCGCCATTCCTTGCTCAAGTATGCTTGTAACGGAGAGAAACTTTCGAACAACACACCTTGCAAAACCCTTTTTGGTGTTACCCAGAAGTGGCTCTGAATCCAGACTTGGAGTAACTGAGCGCAACCTCTAAAGCGTCCTTCTTCATGTCTCCGGATTGCATTTAATGAGATGAACGTTTCGGCTAAGATTGCCGCAGAAGGATTTGCTTTTTTCTTCAGTCGTTCAAAAATATCTAAGACAGTCACGTCAATGCCGTTTAGGGCCCTTGGAAAGATAATCAAATCGTATACTCCTATGGCAAAAAGATCCATCTTCATTACTTCATCTGGGTGCGACGGTATCAAATCCCGAATACATTCCCATGAGAAGACCATGCCATCCCCTCTTTGCCGAATCAAACCCTTAACCCAATCCGGGCTCATTCCGGCCGCCTCCCGGAGCTTAGCTGAATAGTTCTGAGATCTGGAAGGTTTTGAATAAATCCAATCCCGGTTTACTTCCTTGTGATGAAGGAGGGCTGTATACTCTTCGATCATGGGCATCAGATCTTCTCCATTAAAAGTAAAGCAGCAGAAAGCGGGATTCCAAAATTCAAACAGAGCACGGAACAAAGGTTCATTGATCCTTACATATATCAAGTCTGCCACATCACCATAATTACTTCGGAACAATCCTTGCAACCTCTCATCCCAACTTTCCCAAATTTCTCTTAACTCGTACAGATCGCTTTGTTGGAGACTTACATACGTGTATCCTGGTACAACGCGCTCGCTTGGTGGGCTGTCCCCCTGAACCCTCTGATTCGTCTCTGACCACAACCTGACTTGCGAGTTGACCTCTTCCTTTCTAAGTAACCTCCTGTCCATAATGAATGCCTTGGAACTGAGTAGAACCACCGTGATTCAACACCCCTAAAATATGCAATGCAAATGCCAAAGTAATGCAAAAAAAAGGAAAAAAGAAAGACAAAGAGAGCATGTCAGTATCGAATAAACATAATTTTACATATTAAGTAGAAAGGAAACATAGTACGCAATAAACAAACAACCCTATTAATCTACGAAACCTAGGTTATCCGCATGGCTCTAAAAGGGGTGGGCTTTCTAGTTCTCTACATGCAGTTTTGGTTCTAGGAGGTACTCGAATTGTCCTCGCTGTCCCCTACTAAGGGTAGCAAAGCCCCCGGTCATCACCCATTATAGGCTCCTCTCAACCGAGTTCAATTCAAGGGGACCCTTTCGCTATATCTGCACGGAGAAACAATATTCTCACGAAGATATAGGGTATTCGAGCCCCGAAGGTACTTACTAGGCCTACACGGAGGAACAATATCCACACGAAAGCACTAGCGTTTCCCCCCCCACTTAAACGAACGGGTTTAAATGCCAATTTTAAATGCGTTTAAAATAAACTCGCACTTATAAACAAATATCGATCGACTCGGTCACTTTAATTAGCAACTTCTAATATTAATTGAGCGGTAAAGTTTTTTTTTTGGCTCGACTCTCTTTTTTGTTTTTGAAAACAAAAATTTAATCCCCAGCGGAGTCGCCATCTGTTGCGACTAAAAATAAAAATTCCTCGGTGTCACTTGGAAGAACCGGGTTTTAATAGTTTTTGGAAAATTAGTCGAATTATAAAAAAGGAGGAGTCGCCACCGGCCATTTAAAAATGGTAGACCGGACACCGGAATAAAACCAGAGATTCTTTCTTTTGAAAATGGGTTCGGGAGTCGGTTACACGCGAGGAAGGATGAGCACCCCCGTCGTGCCCGAAAATCGGTACCAAAAACATTACCGCTTAATTAATATTAAATTTTGCGAATTAAAGTGACGAATCGTATCTTAATTTGGTTATACGAGCGAGTAAAGTTTAAAGGTCTCAATATTCGAGAAAGAACGCCCGAACCACCACCACTACGACTGGTACTGGCCTCGTTCGTTCCCGAATAAAGAGACACTCGCATTGCAATTTAAAAATCCGGATGCAATTTAGTGTAATACATAACCACATATATATCGAAAATAAATAAACAACGTATGTAAGAATACGAATAAATAAAAAAAACGCATAAAATAAACATGGCATAAAAACAAATATATAAACGAAGATATTTAAGTGCATGGACAAATATATACGAAATAAGTGCATGAAATAGATATAGCATAAAAAGAAAAACGAGCATATGAACTAAGGCATTTAAATGCATGAACATATATGTACAAAATAAATGTAAGTCTGAAAATGGTTAAAAAGAATTCAGGACGGTTTCCAGGGACTGATTAAAAGAATAAACCATAAAAAAAAAAACATTGAATCATTAAAATCAGTGACCAAAATGAGAAAACACCATAACCTGGAGGGACCGAAATGGGTATTAAGCCATTCGGCAAAGGCTAAAACAAATTTGAGGACGAAAATGCAAAAAAGGTTTAAAATATCAGTGACCAAGGATGTGATTTAAAAAAAACGGAAACCCCATAGTGGGAATATGGAAACACGGAAGGACCTAAAAAGGGTTAAACCATTTTCAAAAAAACAAGGTAGTATAAATACCCTCTTTTAAAACCATTTTGCCTCTTTTGGCGTATTTCAGAAAACCCTAAAAAACTCCTCCTTCTTTTTTATGTTTGCCCGATTAGGGTTTTTGAAAACAAAACATCCCGGCGCCGCCGGCCGCTAACCGGCGCCGGTGACTTCAAGAAAAACCAGAAAGCAGACCTTTCTCCCACTTTCTCTTTTTTTTAAAAAAAACAAAGACCGAGCCCACAACCCTCCTTCATTCGAATCTTGAGAAAAGAAGAGTCATAAGGTGACTCCGACGGCTCACCCTTCGGCTTCCGAGACGGAAGCCCGAGGATTGTTGCCGGAAGCACAAGAATCAAAGGGGTAGAGTGACGGCTCCGGTGGCTCACCCGACGGTTTCTGAAACGGAAACCAAGGGCTTATTGCCGGCGGCGCTGAAAGAAACCAGAAGGGGGAGGAAAGGAGAACTCTCGAAAGGTAAAAAAGAAACAAAAAACTCCTCTTTTACTCATGCATGCATCAGATTGTATATTGAAAAATGCTTGTGTACCTCTGAAAATTTTGTTTTTCTATTGCTATGAAAAATCCTCTTCTTTTTCTGCTTAGAAGAGTTGTTACAAGTTGTTCTTCGGGTTCCTATATACCCGAGTTACATAGAAAATAACCAGACAATCTCAATCCTCTCTCTCTCCCTTTTTTCCTATTGTCTGTTTACATTTCTATTCTTGGGTCTCTGATCTTTTTTTTCTTTTCTGTTACATGATGAAACCGCCCCAAAATGGTGTTAGCATAGGGGCGGCCGAGGGTGCGCGGCGGGGCAGAGTGGCAGAGGCATGCAGACGAGGGGTCACGGGTATGGCTACGCGCGCGTGGTGGGAGCCGGATCGTCTCAGGCGCGCGCGTGGAACACGAATGGGCGTCGGGTGTATTGCACGCGCAGATCTGGTCCGTTAGATCAGATCTGGATCTAACGGTGGGGGAGGCGTGCGGCGCGGATCTATATCCTATTAGGGTTTCCTTCAGATCTGATCTGGGCCGTTGATCTCGCCCAGATCGGACAGTTGGGGCTTGGCGGCGCGAAGGATAAGAGGGCCTCCCCTAGGGTTTTTTGAGATTCGATCTGGGCCGTCAGATCTTAGCAGATCTGACGGCTGTGGATGAAGACGGTGGCTGCACCAACAAGGATAAGGGGTGTTAGGGTTTCTAACAGATTAGGGCTTAGGGCTTAATCAGGCCAAATGGGCTTTGTAAATGTTTTTTGGTTTTTATATTATGTAATGGACATTAATTTAACAAACTGGGCTCTTATTTAATTAAAGTTGGGCTTTTATCATTTAATCTTTTTGTGCTTTTCAGATTTGATTAATAATAATAATAGTAAATATAATAATAGTAATAAGATAATATCTTATAATAATAATATCAATATTAATGATAATAATAGAATGTGGTAATAGATAATAGTGAATAACAGCAATAGTAAAATAGTGATGATAATAATATAATATAATACTAGTAATAGCAGGTGATGATAATAACATAATGATACTATTAATAAGTAGGTAGAAATAATAGTAATAATAATAGATGGTAATAAAGTTAATGACAAGAACAGATAATGAGGTTAGTAATTAATTAATCTTTTTTCCTTTTTCTTATTTCTAGCCACGATATATAAAGCCCATTAAAGAAACAATGGGTTTTGACACCCCGGACAAAATAGGTGATTACACCTAATCATGCCAACAAGTCATCATGCATATAAGGTACATGTTTGCAACACTAAAACACATTTATGGCAACAATCAAGGGAATCCACAAGTCTATAGGCATGAATCCTAATATCCAAAACCAACCAACCATCAAAACACCAAAACAAACATCAAAATGGCCATTTACAAACCCAAATCATTATAGGCATCATGCCACAATTAGGGAGTCCAAAACATCTCCCAAAACACATCCTAGGTTCCCATTGCCAAATATCAAAAACTAATAGTGTTGTGGAAACATCACCATACATGAGCTTAGCTTTCCCTTGGATTCCTAGCCTCCTTGTTGCCCTCAAATACTTTAATTATCTGCATTATTTGTTCAAGAGAGAGAGCGTAAGCACAAATGCTTAGTGAGGCATGATCTAAAGAAACAACACAATAATGCATTTTATAAAACACTTCCACAAAGCTTTCCAACACATAATCATCATTATTCATGCAACCTTGCATACATATCAAGCATCTCATGCTTCAATAAAATTAACATGTCATGTTGGCTTTCAAGTGATAATCCATAACCATTTACAACACAAAACACAATTGGATACGTGGATTACAAGCGTTGTCCCATACGCTTCATACACACTACCGAACACACAAGGTGGAGTTTACCGGTACAATCACAACCCCTCAACACCCGTGATGGAGTTTAACGGTACAATCACAACCCTCAACATCACTCATCAGTAGTTGTATAACATCACTAACGAGAACACGGGACACTCAACACAAGATCCACACATGGACTTTTAACCACCATTGTGATCTTAACCATCTCGTTAGTGTACTTGGATAGAGTTTACGGTACAATTACAACCCCTCAACATCCAAGGCGACTTTATTCACGGTGCACCCAATCCTATAGCCGGCTAAATATATCCGATTCAAGTACTTTAAAACCAACACACCACTTGCCAATATACATCATTTAACATCAACAATCCACTGTTTTAAAGCATTAATCAAAGCCAATTATCATCATGCATCACCATGCATCAAAACCATATTTACCACATATCAAATCAAGGATCTCTTACCTTGAGCATCCTTCAACACATGGCTTTCAAAACCAGCATTAACCATGCTAAAACATGCTTTCAAAACAGAATTTAAACATGCAATTTATCAACAAATGCATCGAACCACTCCATGGCTCATACAAGAGAGTTTTTCCGAAAACTTACTCTTGAGCTTAGTTAAGTTAATTAGACTTAAACTAAGCTCCCAAAACCTTCAAACATTAGTTTCAAAGCTGAAAACCCAACTTCACTCACCAATTCCGTTTCGCAAGCTTGCCGAAACGCCGATCAAGCCTCCGGATCAACACCACAAGTATTCGAAGATGCCTCCCATGTTTTAAACACATCAAATCAGAGGATTAATGCATCATTATGCATTAAAATCTTCAGCCATCACACCTAAACTCGCTGCTCTAACCGATTCTAACATTTCGGCTACCAAACACAATCGAAATCACCTCCAAACACCTCCAAAACATAACCCAGCCAAGATCCATCACTTCTAACAATTTCTAAACATCAATTAACATCCAAAATGAACCTAAACTCGTCCTTATACCTCCAGCTATAATAGAACACCAAGATCACCCCAAAATCCACCATTTTCATAAGCAAAAACTTAGGAAATTCAACCTATTCGGGATTGCATTGATCAAACCTCAATTACACATCATTAAACATCTAAAATACATTTAAAAACCATCTCAAAACAGAGCCCAAACAATCACCACGAATTTCTTCAAGATTTCTTCCAAATCTTGAGTTTTAAGCCAAAATCAAGTTCATAACATTAAATCCATTTATAAAACTTAAATTAAGGATTGATAACTTGAGAATTTCAGTAAAGAACTGAGTATTTAGAGGAGAAGAACAACCTTACCTCTAAATGTAGATTTCTCCTTGATTAGAGCCAATTTTCTTGAAAATTCAATAAGCAAATCAAGAGGATTTGATGTAGAAAGGATTATGAATTAATTGTTGATTAAATCCTCATCAATTGAATTGAAAACCAATAGAAAAGATGCTGGAGAAAAGTGTTTGGATGAGAGAATTTTGAGAGAAAATGAGATGAGAAAGTTTTAAGAAAAGTTATTTATGAAAATCTAAAAATTGGTTTTCTCTTTTTCATTTAATTAATTAAACATTAATTAAATCATTTAAATCTAAGAAAAATCTGGAGAAATCCTTCTTGGGAAAATTAGCTCCTTAAAGATTCAAAGTTTCAATCCTTACAAAACAGTCACCACTGAACTTTTCAAAAATCGCATTTTAGTCACTATTTCAAAATGTTGCACTTCCAAACCATATTTTGTAAAATTGATTTCACCACTCTCTTATATATATATTAAAAGAGGATTTTTAGATATTTTTTCATATTTTTAAAGCATCCCGAACTAGGCTTTCCCTAAAACCTCGTTTTATATTCGAACCAAAAATCAGACCGGTCCGGTTCAGACCCTAAACTTCTAAGCCCAAAATTGGGGTGTTACAAGTAAACTCACTTGACCTTGACCGATGACGTCATATTGACGTCAACGTTGACTTTGACCAAAATGTCAAAAATTCTGAAAAAGCCCTATTTTATTTTTTTCGACGTCCTGAGTCTATTTTTAGAGTCTGTTTTGCAAAATTTTGACCCAAAAGCCTCCGAATCATACTTTGAACCCAAGAGTGACTTAAATATTCAGTATAAGAGCAATGTAAATGAGGACTGATTAAGGGTATTGTCTTATTGAAGGTATTCATGTATCTCTGTATCTGAAATGTTATGGACATCAAATTCGGGTTCGAGTGCAATTGAATGGGGTATCATGAATCAACCGATGTAGCTTGGAGTTAAGGTAATACTTTTCTACCAATGGTATGTTTTTCAACGTCTTGAGTCCATTTTTAAAGCTCGTTTTGCAAAATTTTGACTAGAAAGCCTCCGAATCTTACTTTGAAACCGATAGTGCATGAGTTAAATATTCAGTATAAGAGCAATGTAAATGAGGACTAATTAAGGGTATTGTCTTATTGAAGGTACCCATGTATCTCCGTATCTGAAATGTTATGGGACATCGAATTCGGGTTCGAGTGCAATCGAATGGGGTATCATGAATCGACCGATGTAGCTTGGAGTTAAGGTAATACTTTTCTACCAATTGTATGCTTTATGAACATGTTGGTATCCGGTTGTATCATGCATGCTTATGATAAGGTATATTGTTAATCTACCTAAGTCAAATCAAATACGGAAAATAAGTATGAAAATTCATATAAGTATGACATATACGATTCAGAAAAAATGAATAAATTGATAAGATATGGAGTTCTATAATTATTTTGTATAAGATTTGATTGATGCGAATAAGGAGTTGATGATCGATGAGTAATACAAGTTCATTGGTTAATCGGTAAAACAGTTCACCTCGAAACATCCAATTCAGATTATTTCATGATTAAAGGGCTAATGCTCAGAATGTTGGGTTGTGAAATGGCAAAGACACCTTGGTGTATAAGAAAGACAAAAAAATACCTCTGTTAATGGAAGCGATTTAGAAACCTTCACTAGATCTGGTAACACAATCGATTCATTCGAAAACCTCGGTTTTGCTACGAAAATTATGTTAACGAAACCTAAACCATTGAAAAGTGATAAATTCTTATCGAGTTCAGAATAAACCTCTGAAGATAAGACTATGGAAAATTGTTCGTATGTCTAGATTAATCTAAGAGGCGTAAAAGTTGAATTGTTCGAAATGACTAAAGGATTGGAAATGTTGATAAGGTTGAACTAGTCGGAATGTGTATAATGACCAAAAGGGCGGAAATACCCTCGGGCACTAGATGCCGAATTAACCATAATGATGGATGTACCCTCGAGACTTGAATCAAATGAATTTTTGGAAGGATTCGAAAGGCTCATGATAATTGGAAAACCTTTGAACATTGAAATGACTAAAAATACCCTTAAAACTCGGATTATGAAACACCGGTAAAGCTAAACAAGTGTGTGGCTCTGAAAGCGGTAATACACGACTCGTGGTTCTTGATTTCTTTTTTTCTTATACATACGCGAATTCGGATGAATACCATATGAAGGCATATTCGACCTATTTGGGGAAATACATAGTTAACAGTAAGAGAAAATATGTTTAAGTGTACGTTCAATCTTATGGATTGAGTTTGAGTGTATTGCTCATGTTCGAATACTTGGTATATATCGCTCGAATATACATTCGATTGCTCATTGTAAGTTCAATGTATGGTTGGTGGTGGCGAGCTTTTCGGTTATACATTTTAGTCAGTTCTGAGAAATGAATGTTTAAGGTGTACCCACCTAGTTAAATAATAACATTGTGTTAATGAGTTTTGATCGTTTCGAAGGGAGTCGAAAACTAGATGAACAACTAGAATTTTTGAATCCTGCACACCACTATCCTTACCTTGTTGGTTTAAATTACCAATTTACCCTTGAAGGTTTGAATGACCACTCCATCCTTGTAAGCTTTAATGTTTGAATTCCTCACGATATATCTAAAATCTCAATGATCTCAATACATCAACTTTTGATGTTTTGGTTCGATCCGTTATCACTGAACTCCCCCTTTTTGTAGGGACCCCATTCTACAATCAGTCCCAAATCGTCGAATGATCTTCTTTTGATAATTACTAAGTTTCTTTGAAAAATGAACTAAACCATAGAGTGTTTATTGCACAAGTATATCCTCTCTGATTTGAAACTAATCTTCGCTCTGACTCGAATCATGAATTCTGTCTGGCTAAATTATATACATCTATATCTGATCTGTAATGCATGCTCTCTGATTTTTGATACTCTAAAAATTTTTATGTACGATTACTACTCAATTTGTATTCACTAAATTATTGTAATTGGGGTACTTCTGGGTTATGTTATGAAGTCTCTGTAGGTTCAGTGCTGGTAATTCCTTATGGACCCGAGGTCCCTCCTTGGGTAGGTTCCGATGCTTCGTCACAGGTAATTCCTTATGGACCTAAGGCAGCCCCTTAGGTTGGCTCTTATGCTCATTGCGCTTAGGGTAAGTTTTTATGGATGTAGTTCTGGGGAACTGCATATCAGTGTACGGTTGGAGGGTAGTTATGTTGATACTTAGTTTTTCCTGTTCCCTTTCTAGCCTCAGTCAAACTCTATTGTTGTCTGAAATATTCTATCTATCATTCTTGATCTGTAACTGTTGGAACACTTTAAACTCTCTGGCTGGATTTTCGTAATCTATGTCCCTTCTGATTTCTTGAGTTAGACATCGTGTCCGGTGATCGAGTAATTAATCAGAAATGAATATGTTACTTTCAAGCGTAACAACTAAACGAATTGTATTCTATATCTGAAACTTAATAATGCTTGCTCCTCCATTTTGTTTTGATACATCTGATACTTACGTGTGGAATGAAGCTTCTTTTGGTAGTTTTGTATTACTGAGCTTTCCCAAGCTCATGTTGTTATTACCACCGCAGGTTAGAAGATCTATCATGGTAAAGATCGACATCAGTGGTTGGAGTTCTCTTGGCGTCACTCTTGGAGTGCGGTACCGGTTCAGTTAGTGGGCATGCATGTCATGTATTATTTTATGATAGTGTCTGTAAAATGTTTTTTGAAATTATGGTTATATGTTTAAATGATTTTCTAGAAGTGTATTTTAAAACAATAGTCAATGTTGTGGTTCAATTAAATGTTTAAAGAAAAATATTTTTATGTGGATTTTTACTGTGGGTCGCTCTTGTGACCCTAATGTGACTCCCTAGGATCCCTGGTAACGCATAGGAGGATCTAAGGGGTTACATGTTTTTATTTGATTATAATATATTTTTATTATTGAAATTATTTATATATTTTACAAATATAATAATATCGATATTATTTTTAATATTATCTTATTTTTAATAATAGTTTTTTCTTTTATAATTATTTTAAAACTCATGTAATTATAAAAGCTTAAAAATAAAAAAATTAATTTATTTAAATAAAATAATCATAAATACTTGTATCTTAAAATATATTTTAAAAATATTTAAAGTTTTAAAATTCATCAACTAAACACACCGCTAAAAAGTGACAATAAAATTACTCATTACGTTACTATATCTTGACAAATTTTTTATTTATAATATCACAATACCAATTCAGAACGATATTATCCGATCACTAATGAAAATATGTTTATAATATAATATAATATTACAATTGATAATCTTAAATGATCAAGGACCATAAAAATCCTTTGAAGATATAATAACAGTAAATATGAGGGAAGAATTACTTAGTTAAAAAATAACATGAAAAAATTAATAAAAATAATAATTTTTATTGGTTGAGAGTTGAGACCATAAATGATATGGCGGGACATACCTATGATATAATTTTTCTTATTGGCCAAGGAGGATAAATGGAATCAAAGCCAGGTGACCGGTGGCCCAACAAGCCTGTAAAAAGAGAGGAAAGTATGCCAGTAGCAGTATGGGTGTTCACGGTTAACCATTAAGAATGAGTCCCTAATTTTCTATGCATATTTAGGCACATTCTCTATGTATTTTCCCTCTAATTACATTAAGAATATATAACTTTTGCACTAATTACATAATTTATAGGTTAACCGTTATAATATTTTAGTTAATCGCGAACACCCCTAAGTAGCAGTGTCCAATAGACAACAACAACAACAACAACAACAACAACAACAAACTACACTGATAATCACTAGACTTTTAGAATATTTTTCCTTTGGTCACCTAACTTTTAAAATTTATATTACAGTTATTAAATTTTATTTTGCTTTTATTAAAGTCTTCTTCCCAAAAATCCTTATTTTATGACAGCATCCAATAAAGGTTGATTTTTGTTGAACTGAGTGATCATTAATCAATCTCAATGGCAAGAAGACTCTGTTTGGTCAAAATATTAGCATAATTCGATTTCAAGTTGATCCGACTGTTAACAATGATGGGTCAGAAAGTTTTAACTTTTAGTTTATATTGGACTATCGCCTTCTTTTATCAGTGTTTCTATCGTTGTTTGGTGATTTCTCTGGTCGAAAAGATCATCAAACTACTCACATTTTTATTCTCTTTCTTTCCCTCTCAATCTCCTAAAAAATCAATCAAATCTCAATTGAAATTACAAGTTAAAACTTTTCGATCTATCACTGTCAACAACTGGATCAACTTGAAACCAAACTATGATAATGTTCCAACGAAACAGATCCTTCCCACCGTTGAGATTGACCGACAACCATTTTGTTCATTAGAAATTTGGCCTTTAATTTATGGTGGTTGAAAATTTGGAAAATTAAATTATTGTTTTGAGGAGAAAACTTTAACGTGTTATGTCAGCTTTTCTGAACAATAATGACCATAATAAAAATGAATTAAAAATTTAATGACCAAAATAAAAAATGCATTCAAAATTCAGGGTCTATAAGTGTAATTTAAGATAAAATAACCTATGTAGCACGAGTATGACAACCTAAGGTTGTTCCACATACCCGATACGTCCCCAGGATGGGTACAACTTGGGTACATGCCGCGGACTAGAGCTGACCATGGCAAACTGGAAAATGAAAAAGCGATCCAAACCATAGTGTTTAGACGATTTATGGTTCATAAGTTTACGAACCGTGTTTACCTAAATTTAATTGAATTTGATTTTAATTTATATTTATAATTAATATAAATTATTTTTATAAATTAAAATAAATATCTTATACTTAAAATACTATAAATGCTTTATTAATTATTATTATTATTTTTTTGAAAATTAAGTTTTTAATAAATATTTATGAAAAAAACTTTAAAGTTGTAACATTTAATGTTTTAAAGTCATAAAATAAATTTATTTCCAACATAAAAATTCAAAAAATCAAAGTTAATATGAAAAAACAGAAAACTGGCGGGTCACTAAAATAGCTTACCGTATCGAACCGTATACACCTATACCGATGACATCTCATATTTAAGGGTTACGATTGAAATTAATTTGGTATGCTTGAGAGATTGCATTAAATATATTATGGATGACTTTTTAGCTTCACGCACGTGCCAAAATTCATTTTTTGAGTTTTGTCTTAAAAATAAAGGCTAACCTAAAATTTTAACATATGTCGCCACTACTCTCTCTCTCTTTCTCTCTCTCACTTTTTTACTTATCTCTCCTTTTTGAGTAAAGAGTGGCGATTGAAGAGGCGATACCAAAGAGGCAAAGAGGCTAGCATCGAAAAGTTTAAAGTTTCGACGAGTAAAAATGTCTACTTCTTCAGAGTTCATATTCCAAATATTTCTTCTTTTTTATTTTTTCTTTTATTCTCTCATATATTTTTTTCTCTTTTTTCTTTCTTTTTTTGCTCACATAATTCAACTACATGTATATTAATATATGTGATGTTATGCTCGCATTTTTTCTTAGTTCATACATCTCTTTCATTAATTTTGTGAGTTTTTCGATTGTATGTTATTGTGAATTTGAGGCATCAATTGATCTATTTTAAATGTGAGCAGTTCAATTAGTTAAAATATAACATTTTAAAGTCAAAGTGGTAATAATCCTAATTTTGTTCATAGTAGAATTGAAAGTGCCTAAATCAACCCAAAATGAGAATTCATCTCTAATGTAGGATTGTATAACAAAGATAGAAAAACGATGAGCTATTGAGAGAACTTGAATTTATCGATGTATATTTATAATGAAACTCGTAATAGAAATTATATTAAGGTAAATACTCATTTACTTCAAATTTCATGTGAAAAGGTTACATCTTATATAAAATAACTAAAAACTAAAAACATGAAATGTTGAAATTCGAGTGGAACGAGAGAATAGAAAGAAATAAGAATCACTTAGAGAGATTTCTTTACCTTGTCAATCACAAATAAAAACTGCAATAAATTTTTCTTCTAATAAGATAGAATCTTGTCACCTATTTCTAAATCATTCAACATAAATTCTAAGATCTAATTAGATGAAAAATTACAAAAATATCTTATATTGGTGATTTTGTCATTTAATCTTGCTAGAAATTCTCATTTTTATAAGATTTTTACTTTTGCTCAACTCACAACATAATTAGCTATGTGTTCCCTAATTATAATAAATTGTAAATCACATTACTCCAACAATAAAAAAGAATGTTGAAAAGCTTTTACAATCAATTAAAACAACTTGATAAGAAAAATATTAACTATTGTGTGTGGTTATTAGAGTGATTCAACATGAAAGTCTCTCATTAATTTCATGGCTACTTATAGAAATGAACTTATGATTTTTTAAAGCTGTAGATTGTTTTAGTAAAATTAAAGATAAATTTTTTATTGTCAGGTTGATGAAATAAGTGATTAATAAGAAAAGTCATTAAAATGTGGTGCAAATTATTACTAGCAATGTAACCAATTACAACGGGACATGAGAGATTATTAACAGCATGTATCTTTATGTCTATTAAACATTATGTATTATCCATACTTCTAATATTGCCTTGAAGAACATTTGTTAGGCAAAACTATTGGGTGAAATGAAAAAGCAAATGATTTGTGCAACTAGATCAATGGAATTCATGGGTATATCATACAAATTAAGAATTTTTTTATGTACCACAACTTGAAATTGATAGTCTTTTGAAGATTTAATTTTTTGAAGTTATTTTTAGCTGTTGATATTTCTTTTAGCTTGATTATTGTGGTGCTTAAAAGGTTTAAGCTCATTGAACGAAGACTTCAAGAATAATCATAAATGATAAATGAACTTCTTATAAAGAGGATAACATGGAAAAGACAAACTTTGTGAACAAGAATATTGTAAGAATAATTGGTGGGATTAAGTGACTTACATTATTAATTTTACAATGTCTATCTATGACATGCTTAGAGCATGTTACATCAATAAACCAGGCTTTCACTTGGCATATGAGATGTGAGATTTCATGATTGGGAAAGTGAAATTTACAATAAAATTATTCTTTTTCGGACTTCAGCCTATTTTACCATGTTGTTTAAGAGATTTTTATAATTTGTTGGATAAAGAGTTATACTACTCTTTATTGTCTAGCTCACTCACTAAATTCAATATACATAATCTAGTTAGTTTTGAATTTTATATTCTTAAATCGTATTCCTTTATATATATTCTTAAATCGTATTCCTTTATATAAAGAGTTTTACACCTTTTTTGGATCGTTAGATGAGTGAAATGGATAAATGAGATTAATAGTAAAAAATGTGAAAATTATCACTTGGAATAAAAGATAAAGAAATAATCTTATCCGTTTATTATCATCATCCAACCATCCAAAAAATGTGTAAAAGTAATTGAGTTTTACACCATGTAAGTAGATCTTAACCCATATATATAATTTTTTAATATGTTGAAGTTGTTATAGTGATAGTTGGCTAATCAAGAATCCTAGTAGAGTTTTTCCTCATAGAGATGGTGAATTATCTCGAGAGGGGATGAAGTGTTTTTATAAATTATTTTCAAATGGTGATAATTATGAAAAGTATTAGATGAATATGTTCATTTTCACTTAAGAGCAGACCTTTTGAAGATTTAATTTTTCTTACAAATAGGTATTCTTCGGACCCGAAAAGTTGCTGAACTAACCTTGGTGTCGAAACTTCATTGCTCTAATCTGTGACTTTCAAAGTGCTTGGACAACTTACTTTATTCTCTTGTTGTGAAAGAAATTGGAGTACTTATTCCTTCACCCATTCACCAGGGCCGTCCCTGGGCATGGTCAATAGGGGCGCCCGCCCATGGCTTATTTTTTCGAATATTTATAGTTATGGTTTAATATTTTTTTAATATTTATTATTTTAATTTTAATTTTTTTTAATAATTGTTATTAGAGTTCTATTCTTAAAATTTATTTTTATGATATTTGTTATTAGAGGTATATTTTTTTCAATACTTGTTATTATAGGCTCATTTTTTCGAATACTTGTAATTAGTGGCCCATTTTTTTTTATCATTTATTGTTATTTCAATATTTGTTATTAGGGTACAAATTTTTCAATACTTGTTACTAGGGGTCTATCTTTTCTAATATTTGTTATTAGAGCTCTACTCTTAAATTTTATTTTTTTTCTGATACTTGTTATTACGATTCTAATTTTTTTTCAATACTTGTTATTTATGGTCTTTTCCCTAATATTTGTTATTACATGCATATTCTTAATTTTTAATTTTTCAATACTTGTTATTAGGGTTCTAATTTTCCCTATATTTGTTATTACAAGAATACTCTTAAATTTTTTTTTAAATTTGTTAATAGGGACCATTTTTTATATATCACTTGTTACTAAGGGTCTAATTTTAATTTTTTTTTCAATACTCGTTATTTGGGGAAAGGGTGAGCAAAACTCCACTCCACTCGAAAAAACTTAGTTTTTCGACTCGACTCGTCTTGACTCAAAAAAATTTCAAATAATGTTCAAGTTGTAAAATAAAAATTCTAATAACTCAAAATTTTAGTATTTAGTAGATAAATTTTTAAGTTCAAGTCATAAGGACTCGTAAACTCGCATAATTCAAAAAACATTTACTCGAATTAACTCGATCGAACGCTTACCCTTAATTAGGGGCTTATTTTTTAAGTTCGAGTCGTAAGGACTCACAAACTCGCATAACTTAAAAAAAATTTACTCGACTTAACTCGATCAAACGCTTACCCTTAATTAGGGGCCTATTTTTAAGTTCGCCCATAGGCCACCAAAATTTCAAAAACGGGCCTGCCACTCACTTAAGAGGAATAAGTTAAATTCAAGTCGTGCCAAAGATTTAGTTTACATCCACCACAACCTCCGTCTTTTATCAAGAAATTATAATCAATATAATGATAAAAAATCAAAGAGTGAAATGTTGGTGGAGATGCATTTGATTTGAGAGATGTGTGATATTTAGAGTTTACTAAATCTCACTTGATGGGTCATATTTGGAGAATGAGTTGATCTCAAAGAATGTTTACAATGATTAATTTTTGTTGCTTCGTGTTGTTCTAAACTTAGATTATTGTTTGAGATTTGACTGGTTTTTTATAAATTTTATTTTTTAATTTACTATGATTTCTTTACATTTTTAAAATATTAAAATTTATTTTACAATTCTAATACCTATGTCATATCTATACCCTCTAATTATGGGAATGATCGTTTTTTCGTCTTTATCTTCATCCTCGTATCTAAATCAGTGCACCATTGAAAAATAACAAATCAATTTCAATTGGCAATAGGTTATGGTTTTGCTTCATTAAAGAAAGAAACCTAAATTAGGTTTAATTGATGATTGATGCAGGAACATTGGGACCAAATTATTATATCCGAGGACCATCCATTCTCTTCATAGTTAGTAGGTACAACCAGTCACAGGTTTAGAAGTCAGAGACATGATCCATGAAACATGGACTTCTGCCTCACTTTTTATGTTTCCAGTTCACTTCACCCAACCATGACTCCAACATTTAATTTACTACCTCTTCTACGCTGAGGACAAGGCTGTTTTAGAGTGGGGCGCTTTAAAATGAGATGTAACCGAAATTTTTATAAAAATTATTAGAATTTTAGTATATATCGATTTTTTTAAAAATATAAAGTTTAAAAATTTCAAAAAGGTACATATTTTTTTTGTAAGAAATTTGGTATATACCGAAATGTTTACACTTTTTTTTGTAAGAAATTTGGTATATACCAAAATCCTTACATTTTTTTGTTAGAAATTCGGTATATAACAAAAAGTCGATACCGAAATACTTACAATTTTTATAAGAATTACGGTTGCGCTTCTTTTTACCCTTATTTTAAGACGCCCCACGTTAGAAAAAAAGCTCTGAGAACAACAAGAGTTTTGCACACATGGTTGAAATCTAAACACGATATATATATATATATATATATATATATATATATGAAGCACGGATTTTATTTATTTGGTTGAGTGAAATAATGAGAATATATAAAGAGAAAATAAAAGAATAGTATAAATAAATAAATTTTGATCTCATTTGATGGAAAAGAAGTGAAAAGTAAAGAAAATGAGACGACTTATCATTTTTTATTTTTTTATGTCTAAAAAAATTCAATTTGAAAGGAAAAGACCAAAATTGTGAGTTAGTTTAAAAATATATATTTGTTAAAATTAATTTTTGTCTTCTTATTTTTCAACTATATTAAGCAAATTAATGAGAAAAAAAAATAATTTATCAAAACAATATTCCCTATCGATACACTATAAATTGATGTTAGTGGACTTAAAACTCACACAAGATACTGGTCACTTATATCTGATAATTTTTAATATATTACAAAATATAATATGAAAATGATATAGATTAAATACGTCGCCGTGTACAATCAAAGAAGAAGAATCATCAACCCCGTGCCTTGAAAGCAAATAAGTTGCTCACGGACCATATATCCCTACCATCCACTAGGTCCGAAATATACAACATATTATTTTTTATAATCGTTCATAGTCAATTAATTTAAATTGAGGGTAACAAAAGTTTAAATTAAAATATAACTTTTTAACATAATTTATTCTTTTATAATATCAATATTCGACCTTAATATATAAAAAAATTCAACACAAATCTTACTAAACCTATTGATAAGTGATATTTGATCAATATATTATTAATTTTGATTCATTGGCCGTGTTCTAAGACCAATTTAAAATTATGTAAAGCATTATATAGGTGGTTAATTTTAGGGTAAATATCACTATTAGTCACTAAATTATTTATGTTTTCTTATTTTAGTTACCAAACTATTATTTTATACATAATAGTCACCAACGTTACGTTTTTTTAATTTTGGTCTATAATATTACTTCTTTTCCTGTTTTTGGTAACTTATCTATTGCTTTTTTTCTATTTTGTTCACTAAATTATTCTAATTTTCCTATTTTTCCGCGTGTTAACGGTAAATTATCAAAATAAAAAAATAATATTAATGACTATTTTATCAAAAATAATAGTTTGGTGAC
The DNA here is from genome assembly GCA_958450335.1 of Hibiscus tridactylites. NCBI lineage: Eukaryota > Viridiplantae > Streptophyta > Magnoliopsida > Malvales > Malvaceae > Hibiscus > Hibiscus tridactylites. The sequence goes on from OY288282.1 coordinate 56,315,249, forward strand.
CAAAACGGAAAAGCGAATAGTGATGTTTACCCTAAATTTTAATACACGGTGAGTACAAGATTCAGGAATCCAAAGACCATGACACGGAACTACTATCTTATAACCTCTTGCCATTAAAGACATAACAATTACTTCGGTCTTCTTGTTCTTGTCCCATGGCGTCACTGGACATCTACTTTTTTTGTTCGACATCGGACGTTAAAATGAAGATAATATCGGACACATATCCGTATTAATTTCAACAGTAGGTAACTGTCAATACCATGCACCAAACAACATTAAAATGAAACCAATGTAATGTAGTTAAAACTTAAAAGGAAAACGAACTCCTTTGAATGTTCAATGCAGTTCACTTTAAATAAAGACGCAACGAACTCCTTTGAAGACCAAAAAAACAGTGGAAACACCAAGAACAGAGCATGCAGAGATCGAAAACCGGCAGCCGAGATGTTGCAGTTGAAATGGCTGCACATCGTCCTGTTGAAATAGGTACCAAAGGCACTGTGGGATCCTTGCTAATGCAAGAGATCGAGTACTTCAGCCAGCTCGAGCTTGGATTACGCTGTCGAGATTGCTCGAAGAAGCCTCATTGTAGACCTATTGTTGGACCAGTTGTGGCAGCTGAAAAGAAGAAGAAAAAAGGAAGCAAGCTTGTGTCAAACATTTGTTCTATGGTGGAAGTTTCAGAGAACAGGCCGGTCGGGGTTTCAGGTTTCGGATATAAGAATCTGAAGTCGGATTTGAAGTCTCAAGTCTAGACGACGCTCTCGGAAAGCTTGGAGAACCCGAGCTTCTTGAGACGATTAGTTATAGGACTCGCCCATGCTCGATCTGAATTCCCACATTTTATGTCCACAACTTCAACAATGTTTGACACTTTCTTGTCACTTTTTTGTCTAATAGGAGTTCTTTCTAACGCAACATTTTCAGAGCCAAGCATCGGCATCTGATGGACGTTTTTAGAAAAGCTTTGTGCCTTCTGGACAGAACTTTGGGCGCTTTTATAACTCGAGCTGTTGCGGCCAATGCTGGTGCCGGCTCCATCCAACGATTTCCTCTGCTGTAATCGTCTTGGAATCACCGATGAGCCGGCAACCGGTGCGGCCGGAGATTTGTGTCTATAAGATACAGGTGTTTGCTTTGGTGTTTTAATGGAGTCCAGTTCCCTAGTCATCAGGGAACTGATTGTCCCTTTAGTCCCCACCTTGACTGATCCTCCACCACCGTCATTGACATTTTCTAGCTTCTGAACCATGTTTGATGCTTTCTCTACAATTTTATGATTATTGTAAGCCTTTCAAAGCCCTTTTTTTTCCAGATATTTCAATGAAAGAACTCCAAAAGCCTGTCATGCAACAACAAAAAATGAATCAGAAAAAATGAAATGATACTAATTTCAGTCTATCTGCAGCTTATATTTTTCATATTTGAGTAACCATTGAGGAATTTTAACAAACAGAAAGATGCATATATTAAGTTATTCGAATAACAATAGACGAATTAATCCGGTTGATTCATGCAATCATCCTTAAAAGGATGATATTCCGAAGGTTAGAGAATCGAATCTCAACATCTACAACATCTTTCCCTATCCCAAGACTTCATTTTGTAACCATAATCAAAATTTCAGGCCAGTTCTTGAAATGTGAATATGAAACTGCAGATTATGATTATGAATATGAATCAACCACATAAACAGTTTTATTTTCAAACCAACTTCCCAATTTTGGCATCAAATCCCATCATAAACCAAAAAAAGGGGGGAAATCCCATCAAGAATCAAGCAGAAATAGTGCCAAATCGTGAAGAATCATCATCCAAAATAAAAAAATCAAACCCCAGAAAGTTAGAAAATTTACAGCAAAAAAGAAAAAAAAATCAAGGGATTCAACATCATAGTAGACCTTTGCAAGTAGCAGCAATCATTCCAAAATTACAACAGAAGTTCATAAGAGGCTGGAATTTAAAAGCATACCACTTTATATACCAAGTAACAATTAAAGGATGAAACTCAGCAACTTTGAAGATGACAGATAGAGCTGAATCTGACCCCAAAAAATGAAGCTAAGCTGCAACAAAACAAGACCCACCGAGTTTTTCAAGATTTTGGGACGAAGATCGGTCTGTGATTTTTATCATGTCGCCTTCAAAACAATATCTAATCTTCTTTGCTTTTGAAATCTAACCTTTTCGTGAAAAGAGTTTGTCTTTATTTGTAACTTGTCAGACAGTCAACTAACACCAATCATCGTGCAGTAAAATCTGACTCCCCCACATGTTTCATATTTTCAGTAACCAATGGTACTTCGCCACGTGTATATATTGATATCCTATTTTCAGAATTTTCTTTGTTACGAATTTTTATAATTTTAGGAATTATTTTGTTTTTAAAACAAATTAAAAACATTTATATTTTCAATGAATATATAATTTGAAAAAATAATTCTAAAATTTGCTAGTGCGGCAGCAAGTTGAAAATAAAGAGATTAAATTGGTTTTGTATCACTTAAGTAGGTCTTGAGTTTAAGGTGTTATGTATGTAAAAAATATCGCTGAAAGACTCACCTACCAAAGTCATGTATGCCGCGTGAATCCGTTCGGATTAGTCAAGTCAAACTTTGAAAAATGGGTGGACAACCAAAACAAAAAAAAGAAAGAAAAAAGGATTAAAATTGATTGAAAAAATAATGGAACGGCTAACTGTGAAATTTTAACTATAATGCAGGGACTAAACAAATATCTAACCCTTGGTTTTGCGTTGGTTCTTCAATGGTTATGTAACTTATGTTGGCTTGAAGTTTGATTATATGTACGGTGTATGGAAGATTAAGAAAAATTAAGATTAGAAATGGAAATGATTTTTACAATAAAACAGGTCAACTCCTTAACAAATATTTTATTCTTTTTAATGCAAGGCCTTGAATGTTAGTTAAATGCGATTTGATACTTCAACTAATACTAATGACATAGAAATTTAATTTATTTTTGAAAGAAAATGATAACACTTTGGTATTAACTAAAGTGGTATTTATAAATACTAATACATTATTTTTTTATTGAATTTAGTAAAAATAATTAGGCTAAATTATGTAAATCATCACATAATTTTACTCGCAAACTTATTTTGGTCACTAAAATTTTAAAACGTTCAATTTACTCATTAAAGTTTAGACATTGAACGCCTTTTGCCACTAAAGTTTAGAAATTGAATATTTTTTGCCACTCTTAAATCCCAACGGTTGTAGATTGTAGTCATTCAATCCCAAATTTCACCAATCACTTTGTCTCAACCCCCGAGTCTAATTTCGAATCTATTTTGTTAGAAAGTGCTCTAAAGTTCATGAATCGACAAAAATCCTTCTAGTTTTTCTCTCGTCCCTCCTCCGTCGTCGGATGGAGCCCATTTGTTAGTATGTTGCTTCTCTCGTATATATGAAGTTTTTCACCGTTTGAATCTTGGAGAAGTTATTTCGTTCGCCAATAAATGAATGTTGTCAAAAAGTTAATGAATGGGTGAAAAAACGTTCAATTTCTAAACTTCAGTGTGTAAATTGAACGTTTTAAAACTTCAGTGACCAAAATAGGTCTAGAGTAAAGTTCAATGATAATTTACGTAATTTATCCAAATAATTAATTAGATTAACATTTTTATAAAAATGATAGTAAAATAATTATATGTGGTATTTATTGATAATTTGCATGGATTATAATAAAGTAGAGTGAGTGTAAATATTGTCAAATTCAGTTTCACAATGAAAGTATAAATTTTTTATAAAGAGTTTTTTTGTTTATTCATCTTTGTTTTGTCTCAAATTTTAAATTTACTAATATTTTCAATATTTTAAAAGGTAAATTTAAATATAATCCTTTAAAAATATTCAAACATAAAACATTTCTCATGTTGGCTAAGAAAAAAAGGTAAAAAAATAGTTTTTCTATGACACATTTTTATTTTTTTAATATAAACATTTTTAATTTTCAAACCCACAAATAATATATTAATAATATTTTTTTCTTGATAAAAAACTCTTGAGTTATAAATGGTGAAATATACGCACCATAAAATAACAAATGAGTGTAAACGGTTAGAACCGTAAACATAATAGATATGAAATCTAACTCGTGATTTATTATGTCAAATCATCAAGAATAAAATACCAGATACTAAAGCGTACCTGAATCGATCGATAAACTGAAACTTTGAATCTTGATTTCAAAATCTCGAAACTTTGGTATTGATGTTCATATAAGATATGTTTTTTCTTGACGTAAAACCCTTTGATGGGATAAGAGAGAAAAACAAGTTAACATATTTCTTGTGGACCATCATCTTTTTATATAATTAATTATTTTTATGTTTATGGTATCGACAAATTCTAAATTCTAAATTTTAAATTCTAAATTTTAAATTCTTCCCTCATCAAATTATTAACTCAACTTATGGTATCGATACTTTTTATTTTTATGAAATTTTAGTATACCTATGACACGTGTAACATAATTGATCACTTAAAATTTTGTCGTACTTTATAATAGTATCGTACATTATACATATCATGTGTGCCTATAATTGCAAATTTTAAACATAAAATTGTAATCTTAGCTCTAAAATTACTTTTAAACGAAAAAAACTAACTTTTAATTTTCGTGTTTGAGTTAGAGAGTGAATTTTAAACGTACATTATCTTAAAAATATTTAGTATTTAACATCGCTTATAACTCAAAACATATTCCAGCCCCGAAACGTTTTTAATAAATAACGATGAATGGACGAGGACAACGCGCCATCAACTGTAGAGGACATCACCAAGAACTCTATGGAGGAGATAGTGGTGAACGCAGAGGATGTGACGATTGACCGTAGTGGTTTGGTGCCTTTTCATCTGCTTCTCTAAGCGGGTTAATTCTCTAATCAATTCTAGGATGAAAACCACAATGGTGGTTCGACATCTTGGAAAGACCATCAATTATAAGGCGTTATATGCCAGAATAACGTCGTTTTGTTCTCCGGTGGGTAATTTTCAATTAATCGATTTAGACAATTATTATTTTCTGGTCAAATTTACATAGGAGGAGGATTATACGAAAGTGCTGACAGGTGGTCCTTGGACAATCTTTGGTAGCTATCTGATGGTGTAGCCATAGAGTAGGTCATTTTCTACACCGGAAAAGCACCATCTCAAGTTATTGCATGGGTTCGGTTACCAGGGTTGCCTTTTAGGTACTACACTAAGGTACTCTTTCGATGGATTGGTGATATGATTGGTAAGGTTATAAAGGTTGACTACAATATGAAGGCTGGAGAGTGGAGTCATTTTGCACCGTTGGCTGTGATAGTTGATTTGAATAAACCTTTGCTCCCAAGTCTAAATATCGATGGGTTTAATCAGAAACGTGAATATGAGGGTTTGAGTTTGATTTGGTAAAATGTGGTGTTTATGGCCACACTAAAGAATGGTGTGGTATTCATGCGGATCAGGAGGGCTCGGGTGCTACCTCCAAGGGGTCTACTACCTCACAAAAGGAGTCTGAGACTTTTCGGCCATGGATGGTTGCTTCGTATAGAAATCTGCGTCCGCGTAAGAATACGAAGATAAAGAAAGGTGACACCGAGAGAAGTCTTATACCCAATGCTTCACGGTTTCAAGTCTTGCAAGAGGTTGTTAATGAAGCCTCCTCTACTGGGACGAAAAGGGCTGCTACGGTGATTGTACGTGGGATAACTAAGGATGATGTTTGTGTGAGAGAGGGCGTAACTGGTAAGACAACATGTAAAGCTTTGGCTGTAACTTCTCCTCATGATAAACCCTTCAAGCCGGATACGATCCATGCCTATAGGGCTGGCTCCAGCAGCTCAGTTAAAGGTAACAATTCATAGGTGCAGGTTACTCCAGCTGTTGATGGGATTGTGATTCAGAAAGTGGTAGTGAGGTCCGATATATTTGGTGGCAATCATACAGTGACATTGATAGTAGATGAATATGATGGACATGGCACTAAGGTTCAATCGAGTAGTACTGGTGGAAGGGGTGAAGGATTGAAGCAACAACGTAAAAAAGACCAATCGAGTAAGGGATTGAGTGTTCGTAAGAAGTCGAAATTTAAAATCCGTTCCAAACCTTCCATCTCGGAATGGATGAATGCAGCCACATCTAAGTCTGGGAAGGGACGAATGTTAATGGATGAGGGTGTGCAGCCAACAGTTCTGTTGGTTGTGGGTGACTAGTTTTCGACAGTCATGGATATTGGACAACAAATTGTACATATGATCAAAACAGTACAATCGAAGATGGCTGATTTTGTACCTATAGTGGCATCACAGGAGTTGACGATCTCCACTGGTTCGGTTGTAGATGAGGCACATAATGTGCAATAAGGTACAACTGTCTTTTTCTACATTTTTTAAAATGATTAATATTTTTGTTGGAATGCCCAGGGTGTTGCTAACCCTGTTTTCAGGAGACACTTATGAAATTTTGTTCCGATTAATGACCCTCAAGTTGCGGTATTAGTTGAACCTCATATTAGTGGTGTACGCGCTGATAAAGTTCTAACCAGACTTGGTTTCCATAATTCTTACCATATGAAGGCTCATGGATTTAGCAGGGGTATTTGACTCTTATGGTGGTATTCTGTTTCAATTTCTTATTGATTGAATTTCTAATCAGTTTATTCATTTATTGTATGACTCTCATTGGATCCTCGAAATGGTTCCTTTTTACTGTAGTATATGCTAGCCCGAAGGTCAATGTCTGTCACCTTTTATGAACCTTCTTTGAGAGTCTCAACCCAGGGAATAATGTGGCCTGGATTCTGGATGGGGATTTCAACTCGACTCTCAGTAGACATGACTGAAATGAGGGTGTGTGTGTTGGTTCGAGTGTGAATAACCTTTTCTCTTACTTTGTGTTCAACATGGGTCTTATGGATTTGGGCTTTTTGGGTTCTCGTTTTACTTGGAACCGTGGTAATTTATAGAAAAGGCTTCACAGGTTTCACGTTAATGAAGTATGGTGCTCTCGGGTTAAGACGTTCGCTGTTATGCACTTGTAGCAATTAAGCTCGAATCATAGTCCAATTTTATTGAAACCAACGCATCCTACTATACCATCAAGGAGTTGGCATTTCCATTATCTCTCTAGTTGGCAGGAGCACCCAGAGTTTGGGGAGTTTCTTACCTCTTGTTGGGATAGAAGCCGCAGCATAGAGGATAATATCCAGGAATTTATATCAAATGTAGGAGAGTGGAATAAAACTACTTTGGCCATATGATTATAGAAAAAAGAGGCTAATGGCTCGAATCAAAGGCATTGACTGAAAATTGGAGAACTACAGCTCGAAATCATTGCGAAAGCTACATGATAATCTGGTTCTACAGCTAGAAGAGGTGTTAGAGCAAGAGGAGCCACTTTGGTTTCAACGAGCGAGATCGAAGTGGCTTTCACAAGGTGATCAAAATACTGAGTTCTTTCATGCTTGTACAATGAGCCGAAGGGGGAGGAATTTCATATCGTCGTTAAAAACCTCTAATGGGATTTGGACTTCAAAACAAGGCGAGCTTGAGACCATTGTGGTGAATTTTTTCCGTGAATTGTTTACGTCTTCTAATGATGGTCTATCCGGGTTTTCGGTGACCTGAAAGTTTCAGCCACCCCTATCTCAAGAGTGTGAGTGGTTATCCAGACCATTATTGGATAAGGAAATTCAGGATGAGGTGTTTTCTATGAGTTCTCTAAAAGCCCTGGGGGTGGATGAGTTTCATGCAGCTTTTTATAAAAAAAAATTAGAGCATTTTCGGAGAGAGAGTTTGTGTGAAGGTGAGACAAATCTTCAACTCTAGCATTGTGGATAGGTACTTAAATAGAACTCTTCTAGTCCTAATCCCGAAAATGGAGAATCTAGAGCTCATATTGCAATTCAGGCCTATTAATCTATGTAATGTCTTGTATAAGATGGTAACGAAGGTGATCGTAAATCATTTGAAGCCTTCTTGCTTTCTTAGATTTCGGGAAACCAAACCAGCTTTGTTCTAGGGAGGTTAATTACAGATAACATTATCATCGCGCAAGAGGTTCTTCATTTGATGCGTAGGAAACAGGGCAAGGTAGGGTGGATGGCTATTAAGGTTGATCTAGAGAAGATCTAATAGACTGTAATGAAGTTTTATTCATGATACTCTTGTTGAGATTGTTATCCCTGTTGCCTAATGTCATTTGATTATGGGTTATATTTCTTCTATTTCTACACAAGTCCTTTGGAATTTGTCTGCCTCGACATAGGCTGTAAAGGGCAGCTCGCCATCGGCTATAAAGAACATCACCAAGAACTCTATGAAGGAGATAGTAGTGAACGACGAGGATGTAACGATTGACCATAGTGGTTTGGAGCCTTTCATCGGGTTCTCTAAATGGGTCTATTCTCTAATAGATTTTAGGATGAAAACCATAGTGGTGGTTCGAATTCTTGGAAAGACCATCAATTAGGGCATTATATACTAGAATAACATCACTTTGGTCTTCGGTGGGTAATTTTCAATTAATTAATTTAGACAATAATTATTTTCTGGTCAAATTTGTGCATGAAGAGGATTATACAAAGGTGCCGATGGATGGTCCTTGGACAAACTTTGGTAGCTATCTGATGGTGCAGCCATGGAGTAGGTCATTTTCTACGTCGGAAAAGCACCCATCTAAGGTCATTGTATGGGTTCAGTTACTGGGTTGCCTTGTAGGTACTACATTAAGGCACTCTTTCGATGGATTGGTGATTTGATTGGTAAGGTTATAAAGGTTGACTACAATACGAAGGCTGGAGAGCAGGGTCATTTTGCATGGTTGGCTGTGATAGTTGATTTGAATAAACCTTTGCTCCCAAGTCTGAATATCGATGGGTTTAATCAGAAACTTGAATATCAGAGTTTGAGTTTGATTTGCTACAAATGTCATGTTTATGGCCACGCTAAAGAATGGTGTGGTATCCATGCGGATCAAGAGGGCTCGAGTGCTACCTCCAAGGGTTCTACCACCTCACAGAAGGAGTCCGAGACTTTTGGGCCAATGATGTTTGCTTCGTATAGAAAGGTGACACCTATGGAAGTCTTGTACCCAATGTTTCCCGGTTTCAAGTCCTGCAAGAGGTAGTCAATGAAGCCTCCCCTACTGGGACGACAAGGGATGTTACGGTGACTGTAGGTGGGGTAACTAAGGTTGATGTTTATGTGAGAAAGGGCACAACTGGTAAGAAAACATGGAAAGCTTTGGCTGTAACTTCTGCCCATGATAAACCCTTGAAGCCGAATAAGATCCATGCTCCTAGGGCTGGCTCCAGCAGCTCCGTTAAGAGTAATAATTCACATGTGCGAGTTACTCTAGCTGTTCATGGGATTGTAATTCAAGAAGTGGCAGTGAGGTCTGATATGTTAAGTGGCAATCATACGGCGACAATGATAGTAGAGGATGGAAAGGGCACTAAGATTCAGTCGGGTAGTACTATTGGAAGGGTGAAGAATTGGAGCAACGGCGTAAAGAAGACCAATCGAGTAAGGGATTGAGTGTTCGTAAGAAGTCAGAATTTAAAATCCCTTCTAAACCTTCCATCTTGGAATGGATGAATGCAGCCACATCCAAGATTTGGAAGGGACGAATGTTAATGGATGAGGGTGTGTAGCCAGCAATTTCATTAGTTGTGGGTGACCAACTTCCGAATGTCATAGATATTGGACAAAAAATCGTGGATATGAGCAAGACAGTGCAATCATAGATGGTTGAATCTGTACCTATAATGGCATCACAAGAGTTGGGGATCTCTACTAGTTCGGTTGTAGATGAGGCACATAATGTGCAATAAGGTACAACTGCCTTTTTCTACATTTTTTTAAAATGATTTAATATTTTATGTTAGAATGCCCAAGGTGTTGCTAGTCTTGCTTTTAGAAGACACTTAAGGAATTTTGTTGGGTTCTCTAATTCTTACCGGGTGGAGTCTTAGGAATTTAGCGGGGGTATTTGGCTCTTATGGAGGGATTCTATTTCGATTCGTATTGACCAAATTTCTAATCAATTTATTCATATTTGTGTGACTCTCATTGTATCCTCGGAATGGTTATTCTTTACTGTAGTATATGTTATCCCGAAAGTAAATGTTCGTCGCCTTTTGTGGACTTTCTTAGAGAATCTCAACCCAAGAAATGATGTAGCCTGGATTCTGGGTGGGGATATCAACTCGACTATTAGTAGACATGACCGAAATAAGAGTGTGTGTGTTGGTTCGAGTGTGAATAACCTTTTCTCTTACTTTGTGTTCAACATGGATCTTGTGGATGCGGGTTTTTCGGGTTCTCGTTTTACTTGGAACTGTGGTAATTTATATAAAAGGCTCGACAAGTTTTTTGTTAATGAAGCATGGTGCTCTCGGGTTAAGACGTTCACTGTTATGCACTTCAAGCAATTAGGCTCGAATCACAGGCCAATTTTAATGAAACCAACGCAGCCTACTATATCTTCAAGAAGTCGGCCTTTTTGTTATCTCGCTAGTTGACAGGAGCACCCAAAGTTTAGGGAGTTTCTTACCTCTTGTTGGGATAGGAGCCGCAACATAGAAGATAATATCCAGGAATTTATATCAAAGGTGGGAGAGTGGAATAAAACTACTTTTGGCCATATCGGTCATAGAAAAAAGAGGCTAATGGCCCGAATCAAAGGCGTTGACCAAAAATTAGAGAACTACAGCTCGAGATCTTTGCGAAAGCTACGAGAGAATCTTGTTCTACAGCTAGACGAGGTGTTAGAGCAAGAGGAAACACTTTGGTTTCAACGAGCTAGATCGAAGTGGCTTTCACAAGGTAATCGAAATACTAAGTTCTTTCATGCTTGTACAATGAGCCGGCGAAGGAGGAATTTCATATCGTCGTTAAAAACCTCTATTGGGATTTGGAATTCGAACCAATGTGAGCTTCATACCATTGTAGTGAATTTTTTCTGTGACTTATTTACGTCTTCCAATGATGGTCTATCCAGGTTTTCAATGACCGGAAAGTTTTGACAGACCCTATCTCAGGAGTATCAGTGGTTATCCAAGCCATTATCGGATAAAAAAATTCAGGATGTGGTATTTTCTACGAGTCCTCTAAAAGCCCCGGGTGGATGGGTCTCATGCAACTTTTTATCAGAAAAATTGGAGCATTGTCGAGAGGGAGTTTGTGCGAAGGTGAGACAAATCTTCAACTCTGGCATTGTGGATGGGTACTTAAATAGAACTTTTCTAGTCCTAATCCCGAAATTGGAGAATCCGGAGATTATATCGCAATTTAGACCTATTAGTCTCTATAATGTCCTGTATAAGATGGTAACAAAGGTGATCATAAATCGTTTGAAGTTGTTCTTGACTTCTTGGATTTTGGGAAACCAAACCAGCTTTGTTCTAGGGAGGTTAATTATATATAACATTATCATCACACAAGAGGATTTTTTATTCGATACGTAGGAAATGGGGCAAGGTAGGGTGGATGGTTGTTAAGGTTGATCTAGAGAAGGCCTACGATAAACTGGAATGGAGTTTTATTCATAGTACTCTTATTGAGATTGGTATCCTTGTTGCCTTATGCCATTTGATTATGAGTTGTATTTCTTCTGTTTCTACACTGGTTCTTTGGAATGGGTCTGCCTCGACATCGACTGTAAAGGATATCACCTAGAACTCTATGGAGGAGATAGTGGCGAACGATGAGGATGTGATGATTAACAGTGGTGGTTCGACTTCTTGGAAAGACCATCAGTTATAGGGTGTTGTATACTAGAATAGCGTCGCTTTGGTCTCCGGTGGGTAATTTTCAATTAATCGATTTAGACAATGATTATTTTCTGGTCAAATTTGCGCAGGAGGAGCATTATACAAAAGTGTTGACAGATAGTCCTTGGAAAATCTTTGGTAGCTATCTAACAGTGCAACCATTGAGTAGGTCATTTTCTACGTCTAAAAAACACTCATCTTAAGTCATTGCATGTGTTCGATTATTGGTTTGCCTTTTAGGTACTACACCAAGGCACTCATTCGATGGATTGATGATTTGATTGGCAAGGTTATAAATACGAAGACAGGAGAGCGGGGTCGTTTTGCCCGGTTGGCTGTGATAGTTGATTTGAATAAACCTTTGCTCCCAAATCTTAATATCGATAGGTTTAATCAGAAACTTGAATAAGAGAGTTTTGAATTTGATTTAGTAAAATGAGGTGTTTATGGCCACGCTAAACAATGGTGTGGTATTCATACGGATTAGGAGGGCTCAGGTGCTACCTCCAATGGGTTTACCACCTCATAGAAGGTGTCCGAGACTTTTGGGCCACAGATGGTTGCTTCATATAGAAATCGAAGACCACGTAAGAATACAGAGATGAAGAAAGGTGTCATCGAGGGAAGTCCTGTACCCAATTCTTCATGGTTTCAAGTCCTACAAGAGGTTGTCAATGAGGCCTTCTCTACTGGAATGACAAGAGCTGCTACGGTGACTGTAGGTGGGGTAACTAAGGATGGCGTTTATGTGAGGACTCGCGCAACTGGTAAGACAACATGGAAAGCTTTGGTTGTAACTTCTCCCCATGATAAACCCTTGAAGCCGGATATGATCCCTGTTCCAGGGGATGGCTCCAACAGCTCAGCTAAGGGTAAAAATTCACAGGTGTTAGGTTGATCAATCGAATCGAAGATGGCTAAGAGGGGGTGAATTGACTTTTTAAAATTGGAAGAAGCAAATTGAAAATTGGAAAATTCAAGACAAGGCAATTTATAGTGGTTTAAGCTTAGAACAAGATCTACATCTAATACCTTAGCTCCCACTAAGGATTTTCAACCAATTTCACTAGAAATTTGTCCCCTTTTCTCAGATTAGAAGGAATCCTTCCAAATCGGTTAATCTTTCTACACAAAGATTAACCAAGACTCTCTCAAATACAAAGAAGATTGACAATCTGAAAAATGCCTCTCACTAGGTTGATAGATTGCCCAATTATACTCAAACACCCCCCAAACTTGAAATAAGATAATACAATTGAAGATTACACATGTGGGGTACAAGGATTTAAGCTTAAGAGCTCTAGGGTTTGGATATGTGCTTGGATTGTTGCAAGCTTTCTAATAGTTGTTGCTGTAGCTTTTTAGGCTTGTTTATATATATCCTTGCATTGATTTCTAGCTGTTATGGTGGTTGAGATCATCAATAGAGCCATTGGGCTTCATTTTTCCGCAATAAATGCACTTCTGCAACCTACCGTATCGGTACTCGAACAACCGTATCAATGCCTGTCTCAAAACAGAAAGAGTTATTGTTCACAATTAAGAGGGGCGTATCGATACGCGTATGGGCGTATCGGTACAGGTATAGTGTAAAAATAGGGGCACATCGATACTTATGACCGTATCGATACAAACTTTGCTCACTGAAATCTTGAGGAAAACTTTAGTAAAAAGTTTATCGATAGGCTATATGGGCATATCGATACGGTCTAACGACCGTTTGAATTTTTTTGAAATCATAACTGAAAAGCAACAGTCAAAAACTTTAAATGCAAAGATATATCGAATCAGATCAAACCGTATCGATATGAGGACTACCGTATCGGTACGCTATGCCTTAAAGTTAAGCCCATGTAAAATACCGTATCGATACGAGTAGAATCGTATCTGTACGCTTTTATCGATTAAAATTCCAAAACCTAAAAACTGTATCGATACGGCTATAACGTATCGATACGCCTTGGCATACAAATTGGTTTTGGGCTGTAACACTTAGAAAAATCTTGCTTGAACAAATTCTTTGACTTAGAATCATTTTGGTTCAAGTTTGCTTGTCAAATTATGTGATTTTGAAATACTTAAAAATTTATTTACTTTTACAAAAAGGTCCTTAGACACTTTTTATATCAAAATCAAATTAGGTTTTACAACAGGTACGGGCTACTCCAGTTATTGATGAGACTGTGATTCAAGAAGTGGCAGTGAGGTCTGACATATTAGGTGGCAATCATACGGTGACAATGATAGTAGAGGATGGATAGGGCACTAAGTTACAGTCGGGTAGTACTGGTGGAGGGGGTGAAGGATTGAAGAAACGACGTAAAAAGACCAATGAAGTAAGGGATTGAGTGTTCATAAGAAGTCAGAATTTAAAATCCCTTCCAAACCTTCCATCTCGGAATTGATGAATGCAGCCACATCCAAGTCTAGGAAGGGACAAATGTTAACGGATGAGGGTGTGGAGCCAATAGTTCTGTTGGTTGTGGGTGACCAGCTTCTGACAGTCATGGATATTGGACATCAAACCGTGGATATGAGCAAGACATTGCAATCAGAGATGGCTGATTCTATAACTATAGTGGAATCGCAAGAGTTGGCGATCTCCACTGGTTATCCAGGCCATTATCGGATAAGGAAATTCAGGATGTGGTGTTTTCTATTAGTCCCATAAAAGCCCCAGGGTGGGTGGGTTTCATGCTGCTTTTTATCAGAAAAATTGAAGCATTGTTAGAGAGAGAGTTTGTGTGAAGGTGAGACAAATCTTCAACTTTGGCATTGTGGATGGGGTACTTAAATAGAACACTTCTAGTCCTGATCCCGAAAATGGAGAATCTAGAGCTCATATCGCAATTCAAGCCTATTAGTCTTAGTAATGTCCTGCATAAGATGGTAACGAAGGTGATCGTAAATCGTTTGAAGACGTTCTTGCCTTCTTGGATTTCGAGAAACCAAACCAGCTTTGTGCTAGATATGTGAATTACAGATAACATTATCATCACGCAAGAGGTTGTTCATTTGATGCGCAAGAAATGGGGCAAGGTAGGGTGAATTTCTGTTAAGGTTGATCTCGAGAAGGCCTACGATAGACTGGAATTGAGTTTTATTCATGATACTCTTGTTGAGATTAGTATCCGCGTCGCCTTATGACATTTGATTATGAGTTGTATTTCTTCTGTTTCTACATAGGTTCTTTCGAATGGGTCTACCTCGCCTCCCTCTTGTTCGTCTAGGGGTATTAGACAAGGTGATCCTCTATCGCCTTATATTTTAGTGCTATGTATGGAGCGTCTTGCTCATGCAATTAACCATGAAATTGAACTGGGGAATTGGAAACTCATTAGATTATCTCATAATGGGTCGGGGCTAGCCCATTTATTTTTTGCGGATGACTTAGTTTTATTTGGTGAGGCCTTAATTCATCAAGTTGGGGTTTTGCGAAGGGTACTTGATTGCTTTTGTGTTAGCTTTGGGCATAAAATCAGCATGTCAAAGACCAAGGTTTTCTTCTCTAATAATGTAGCGAGTGGTGATAGAGAACATATTTGTCGTGTGCTAGGGTATATAGAGGTTAACAACTTGGGTATGTACCTTGGCGTGCCCATTATACATGGTTGTGTGGTTAAGGAGACACATGGGTATATCACTCAGAAGGTTTGTAGCAAATTTAAGGGTTGGAAAGCAAAGAATCTTTTGTTCACGGGCCGTATTACACTTGTTAAATCAGTTTTAACAACTCTTCCATCTTACACGATGCAGTCAATTCTTCTCTCGAAGGGTGTTTGTGCTGAGATTAAGGGTTTGATATGTTGCTTTCTTTGAGGTGGAGCAAATGACACGAGGGGTATTTTGTTGGTTCCATGGCAATTTGTTTGGCAACCCGTCGCTGAAGGTGGACTTGGTATTCGGCCAGTCTTTATGCAAAATGAGGTTTTTCTTATGAAGGTCACCTTTCGCGCTTTAACTAATCCGGAGTAGTTATGGGTCCAATTGTTGCGTTCCAAATATAATTGGCCAGGCGGAGTGCCGTTTGAGATTAATCTTCATGACTCCTCTTAATTATGGCTTAGTCTATCCAAAGTGTGGGAGGAGATAGGTAATGTAGTTGCAGGTAATTTAAGGAATGGGTTGAACGTGCGATTTTGGCTTGATTCTTGGGTGGGTAGGTTAGGTCCACTGATTGATCATGTTACAGACCTGAACCTGATCCATAATGTTACGACCACTACCTTAGATATGGTTAATATATTGGTGACTGGTCGTGGATTCACTTTGACGCTGCCTAGTTGTCCCATATTCTTCTTCATATTGTGGAAATAAAGCCACCTTTGCAATCAGAGGAAGAAGGAACTCCGGGTTAGAAGTGTGATCTGATGTGTGTGTTCTCGTTTCGCTCAGCTTTTGCTTCTAAGTTCTTGATTTCCGTTGGTTCCATATATAAGGGGTGGTCTCTCATCGAGATATTCAAGGGGTCTCATTGGTTAAATATTTTCTTTGGCTTTTCTATTGAGAGAGGATCCTCACTAATGGTTAAAGGGTGCGTCGGCATTTCGCGGAGGATTCTAATTGCTATCTGTGTGGTGAGGTTGTAGAGTCGACGATGCATGTGCTACGTGATTGCTCGACATCACTCGCAGTATGGTCCGTCCTAATTAAACTTGTTGAGTTGGGTCGATTTTGCTCACTAAGTTTAAGGGAGTGGATTGTGGAGAACCTATATTGTAATTGTCGGCTTCCTCAAGTCCCTAAAAATTGGAATCTGCTGTTTTCTTATGCCTCCGGCATCTGTGGCTGCAACGTAACATACATGTTTTTGAACTAGAGATTGTTGGGGAGGATGTTGTACTCTTACGCAGTAGGCGACTGGTAGCCGAGATTGTTGTGGCTCAGGAGAATGTTGCATATCCTAGGGTGGTTGTGGGGCAAACACACCACACACAGGCTTGGTCTCCTCCCCCTCATGGATAGGTTAAATTCAACATCGATGGCTCTTTTCATAATGTTCAAGGTGGTGTTAATGCCCCGATTTTGGGCTTAGAAGTTAGCCGGGTTTGGCTAAGTGGTTCGGGTGAACCATTTCGAGCGAGTTAGGCTAGTTTCAGGATTGTTTTGGATAGTACAATTTTATAAAATTGGACTGATTTAATTGGTATTTTGAAAATGGTGACTAAATTGTAAAAATTGTAAAATATGTTTTAATGACTAAATTGAAGAGATTCAAGGCTTAGAATCTTTAGGGAGCTGTTACACCAAGGTGTTATCAGTCTTTTCACTTGTTTTATTATTTTTAAAAGATTTAATTAATTGATTTATTAAATGAGATTTGGTAAAAAGATTTTAAAAGGCTAAAACATTTTCTTAAGTAACTATTTTTCTCTCAACTTTCCCATCAGCCAAACTATCTTTTCATCACTAAAAACTCTAGAGATTTATCTATTTTCATCCACTTTTTATTTCTAAATGATTCCCATTGATTTCTACATCAACTAGCTATGGTTTTCTTGAAGGTTTTCATCTAAATCATTGCAATCAAGGGAAAAAGCTTGTGTTAGAGATGATCTTTCTTTTCTCTCCTCTAATCAAGGTTCTTTAATGAAATTCCCAAGTCTTTGGCTCTTTAATTGTGTTTATTAATGAGGTTTTATAATCAAATTGGTGAAAATGGTTAGATCAAGCTTTAAAAGATGATTTCTCAAGATTTTCATAATGCTACCGTTTTGATTGATTTGATATTGATTTTAATCATGTTTTGGATGTTAAATGATGTTGAAATAAAGTTTTTATAATAGTAATACCGAAATGAGTTGGCTGTTTAGTTGTTAGATTGCTAGATATGGGGTTTTTGTGGTGATGATGTGGTTCTGGTGTTGCTGGAGGTATAAGGATGCAATTAGGTTGTTTTTGGATGTTATGTGATGTTTAAAAATGGTTGGAAGATTTAGATTTTGGCTGGCTGAGTTTGTATTTTAATCGAAGGCGTTTTCGGTTGTTTTAGATAGATGTTTTGGTGTTTTGGGGCAAAATAGCGGGGTGGGTTTGTGTGCTGGAGATTTCAATGCAATGAGATGCATTAATCCTCTGTTCTTGTGTGATATAAACATGGGAGAACATATCAGAAGCATTCGGTGAAATTTCGTGAGCTTCGGATGATTGGTTTCACGTCAACTAGTTAAGGTTTCACGTGTTGGTGAGTGAGAACATGAATTTCAGTTTGAACAACTTTAAAACGTGATTTCAAAACTTAGTGGTAAGCTTGAAATGCTTAACTAAGTTTGAAAGTAAGTAAAAGGGTTTTCTCTCTCGGTTGTGCTATTATGTGATGATTTATGCATTGTTTTGGTTTAATGGATTTACCTATTGTTAAAGCATGTTTAAAAGAGTGTGATTAGTGTTTTTAATGATGTGTTGTTGAAGGATGCATAGGGTAAGTGATCCTTGTAAGTATATGACTTATACTTGTGATTTTAAGCATGGTTTAATACTTGGAAATGTGAAATATTGATGATGCTTTGAAAACAGCGAGGTATGTGTTAAATGTGAATTATATTGGCAAGTGATGTTGTGAAAATGGTTTATAAATGATATCATATATAGTTAGCTGGCTATAGGATTGAGTGCACTATAAAAAGTTACCTTGGATGTCAAGGGGTTGGTGTCCCGTGTCTCCGTCCAAGTACCCTAACGATCGAGAAGGTTGGTGTCCCGTCTCTCGTTAGTAGTTAAGCATCTAACTGATTATAGGGTTGGTCTCCCTATGAGTTGTGATTGTACCCTATTGTTATAGTACATATGGTTGTGAATGTACCAATTCCGAATAAGATGGCTTGAAGTGTCGAGTAGACACTTGTTGAATCCATGTATCTGATATGTAGTTTTGAGTTGAGAACTTGTTATTTGATCAATTGTAAGCCAATATAATTGATGATGTATCATGAGATGGTTTATGTTGTATAATGTGGTTTATACATGTTTTACTCTTTAAGCTTTGCATAAAGTAGCTATGCATGGGAAAGCTTAAATTGAGTGTGGAATTGGAACTTGTTGATGGTTCATGATACATGTAGCATGAGGTTTCAAATGCTTGTTTTTTCCTAGGGAAAGTGCATGGTTTTAAAAGGGCATGATGGTTTTCAAATGATGTTTTAGTTAATTGAAATGAGATTTCAATGTGAGCATGGAATAGTGGTTTTATGCATTGATGGTGTTTTGTTTTTGAGCCTCCTCACTAAGCCTTGTGTGCTTACGCTCTCATTTGTCTGTCAATGCAGATAATTGAGGTTTTGGAGGCAGCAAGTAGCAAGGGATCGCAAGAGACTTCATTTGAGAATGTATGTTTCGGTTTAGACTATACGTAATTAGGGCAATGGGGGATCCGTTGTATTGTTGGGAGATTTATGTAAACTCTTTTTTGTGCAAGTTTTGTTTGTTGTTTTAGACTTGTAAATGGCATTTGGTTTATGGTTTATGCTTTACCTTGCATTTTTGGTATTTTTCTTGGCTTGACATTAGGTTGCATGCCTATTGTTTACTTTTGATGCAAATGCTCGTGTTACGATGAATGATTGAGGATTGATGTTTAAATATGTTGTATGCATGTTGGAAGCATGTTGGTTTGAATACGAATGCATTAAAGTGTGAAAACCAACAAAAAGTATCATTACAGGCCCAGGTGTTTCGGTACACCTAAGCCTGTACCGAAACGATGAGCTTGAAATGGCTTAGGGGTTTCGAAATAGGGAAGAGGAGTTTTGCTACTAGAATCTCGTGTTCCAAAACACCTTCGAGGCTGTTTCGATATGAGACCGAGCTTTGAGGCACTTGACCCTGTTTAAATATGGTCGTTTCGATATAGAGCAATCTGTACTGAAACACCCAGCTATTAAGTTGGTTGTTGGAACCTTTTGAAGTTCTGTTTCTTTACATTTTGGTCCCTAATTGTTATGGATGCAATTAAATTAGCTTGGATGATTTTTTTGAGCTGAGATTTGACAGAGAGGCGTATAATGTGACTAATAAAGGTTGGTAACTTAAAATGGAATAAATCTCTGTAATTTGTTAAAATTACAAAATGGTCCCTAAAATGTGCTTGTATGCTATTGTGTCTTTAACCGTTGTTTGATTGTGTTGCAAATCATTTCGCTACGAAGTTTATCACTTAGGATAATAATAAGCATCTAGACAAGATAAAACAAAAAAATTAGGTCATTTATTGGAGTAAACTTCCCGGTTTACTTCAATATTCCCTGTGTGGCCCGTTCAGTTTGATCCTGCGTCCAGACCGGGTCGAGGGGGTTACATTTGGTGGTATTAGAGCCATGTTACGAAAGAATGGGATAATGGTAAGTCATTGGTAAGTTGATATGATGTGATTCCAAGTGAATGATGATGTTTGCTTTGCACGGTGATTGTTATAATCATGTTGTTGATGAATGAATGATATTGATGCCATGCTTGATGGTTGTGATGTATGTGTTTTGGTAATATACATGATGATGTTATGGGCTAAATTCAATTGATGGTTGTGCACGGTGTTTGTGCTACGTATGTTGTTTGTCTTATGCTATGCTTGGGGGAAATTGGGATACCCATTGCCTTATTACTATAGTTAATGTGTTTTAAATTGAATTGGAAGTCTTAGATCCTTGCTTGAAGCTGGCCTGATTTCTTTGTTTTGTTCTGTTTTATTATAATGTCTTAATTATAATAGCACAATGGGACTGAGGAGAGAGTTACGGTCGGGTACGATTGCTGCTGTTGGAGAGCAGGGAAATCAGGAGAACGAGGTTCCTCGTGGTGGAAATTTACCTCATCCATCGCCTCCACCCGGGGTGGGGAGCTAGGACAGCGTGAGCAAGCTGGGCCTATGTTGGGTGATTTAACGCCTTTAGTTCAGGCGATGACTGGAGTATTCTAGGATGTTGTTGCCAGAGTGAAAGTGCAAGTGCAAGCACCTGTTGCCGGGCAAACGGGGTTGTTGTTAGAACGCTAGTGTAGTTTGGGTGATGTTGAGTATCGTGGTTTGTCACCGATGCATTTGAGGCTTAGATGGTCATTACGATCTGGATTTTGGATCAAATGAGGTGCAATGATGCACGTGAGCTGGGATGCATTGTTTCGTTGTTGCAAGGCGATGCTTATAGTTGGTGGACGACTGTAATTGCGGTTATGGAGCCTAATGAGGTGGATTGTGAGTTCTTCCAAGCTGCCTTTAAGAAGAAGTATCTAGTAGTTAGATACTTGGATGACAAGAAACACGAGTTTATGTCTTTGGTTCAGGGTGGCATGTCTGTGGCTGAGTATGAGGTTTAGTTTGTCCGTTTGAGCCAGTATGCCCCTGAGTTGGTGCCGAGTGATAGACATCATTGTGACCATTTTCGTTATGGATTGGTGTAAGAGGTGAAGACTTTTATTTTGGCCTTTGATTACATAGACTTTGATGTGTTGGTGGCGTGAGCCAAGGATATCGAGGTGAGTCTGGGTTTGACTTCTCGTGTGGATAGTTCTAGCTCGGGTAAAAGAGCTGATGATTTTGGTCCCGGAGGTGGACAAAATAAGAGGCAACATGATAAGAAGTTTCGCTCTGACGCGAAGCAAGGCAGAGAAACGCCTGGACGTGGAGCTTTTGGTCAGGGTGCTCAGGCTAGATCGACTTTTAATTCTTGTTGGGTATGTGGATCACGTGAGTATATAAGGCGAGATTGTCCTCGTTTGGCTCGAGAGACGCGAGCTCCTGCAGCTGTGGCGGCCAATGCTTGTTGAAGCTGTGGTTCGGCTGACCATTTGAGACGTGATTGTTTGTTGTTGGCTGGAGGTGGTCAGGTTAGAGCAACAATTGTTGCACCACAACGAGGTCGTGGGTGTGGTTGAGGTAACTTCCAGCGTAGGGAGGATGGTCAGAGAGTTGTAACACATGTTGTAGCTATTCAACCTGAGGGTGGTGGTCCTGCGAGGGTGTACGCACATCGCGTGGACGCAATGACATTGATGTGATTGCATGTACTTTCACTTTGCAATCCTTGTCATTGTTATCTTTGATTAATTCTGGTTCTACGCATTCATACATCTTGAGTGAGCATGCACATTTGCTTGATATCCCTGTTGAGATGCTAGATGTGGGAATGCAAGTAACTAGTTACTTTAATGAAACCGTTGTTACAACAAGGTTATATAGGAGATGTCCTTTATCTGTTCAAGGTTATGTGTTTGCGGTTGATTTAATAGAATTGTCTTTCTATGGTTTTGATGTAATCCTTGGAATGGATTGGTTAATCGAGCGTAGGGTTGTGGTTGATTTTAATGTTAAACGAGTTACCTTGAAACTTACTGATGATTACGAGGTGGTAATAGTGGGTGAGAATATGAAATTCTTGTCCAATGCTATTTCGGCTCTTGAAGCGAGTCGTTTGATGGAGTTGGGTTGCGAGGTTGTCTTAGCTTATGTCATGAATCCAAGATCGAAGGAATTGCGTGTTCAGGACATACGTACGGTATGTGAGTTTTCAGGTGTGTTTCTGGAATAGTTGCATGGGTTGCCGCCAAATAGGGAGGTTGCGTTTGGCATTGAGCTGTATGAAAATACGACTCTAGTGTCTTTTGCTCCCTATCGAATGGCTCCGAAAGAGTTGAAGGAGTTGAAGACACAACTTCAAGAGTTGCTAGATCGAGGATTCATTAGGCCTAGTGTTTCACCTTGGGGTGCACCGGTCTTGTTTGTGAAGAAGAAAGATGGCTCAATGCGAATGTGTATTGTTGAGTGCATAAAAGTTCTATATTTTACTCTTCATTTACCCATATTTTTGCTGCACTCAAGCATGATTCATTGCATTTAGGACAGAGTTTTGCATACACATCACAATTAGTTAAAATTGCACAGTTGTTGCTGATTTTGGTTACTTTTGCAGGTATCTTCTGGGACAGACTCAGGGCAGCAAAGGAGCAGAGACAAGTTGCTGAGCTAGAGTCATCAAGCACTATCTGCCGTGGCAGCCATGACGACAAGAGAATGCTGAGGTGGAAAAGTGAAGTGGAGCTCGACAGATAGAGGATTTCAAGCCAGTCTGTCGTGGACCACTCTTATATTTTTCTAAGCCCTGAAGCAGAATGAAGGCCAAGCCCAAAGTTCAAGGAAGAAACTCAAGGCAAGAAAAGAGGACGAAATCAAGGCATCTACTCAGAAGATTTAGTCTTTAATAGAGTTGCACTTTAATTCAAAATTGTATTCTTGCCATATTAGAAAACTTGGACCCAAGGCCTATATAAAGGCATGTACTTCGACCTAGGGAAGGATATCTCATTCCTAGTCGTCTTCCCCCAAAAACCTTGTCGTTTTCCCTTCTCCACCATGTTCTAAACTCCCCCTAGGGCTAAGGATTGATTTTGTAAAGTAGTTGCAAGGATTGTATTATTTTAGGAATTTTCTATCAAGTAATAAAAACTTCAAGTTTATTTACTCTGGTTTTTCATATCTCATAAGATCTTCGGGAGAGCGTTGTGAGGTTATCCATTTGTTTGATATCGGGAGAGTTAAGCATACGAAAAGAGTAAATGCGTGTTTTCCAGTTTATGGTTAAACCATCTTGGCTTAGGGATAAGTTCAAGGTTAAGTGGCTAAGAAAGAAATTCACAGACATTGGTGTTCACCCTTTGATTTACGCCGGGAGGTATCATCCAAGAAGTGTTCATCAACAGAACTTGGACCTAGGGATAAGACAAGTCATAACAGGGATTCTTGCCAAGCTTGAAGTACAGAGTTGTTGATCTCTGCCGTGACATCAACAGACCTCTACCGCGACAGGTGCTGCTGTGAGAGGAACGCCGATAGACAACAGAAGTTCCTCTAACAGTGCAACACCTGCACCACTGAGCAATTCAATACCAGCTTATTCTTTAAATCTGAATTTTTTTATCTTTTACTTTAGTTTTTACTCAAGATCACTTCACCCGTTCATTTAAACTATTTCTTTCTCTTGTGCAGCAATTCAAGGATAGAGTTATTTCTTTCTCTTGTGCAGCAATTCAAGACGATATCTGATACTCTGAGTATCACTTTACTACTTGCGTCGTGTACACTTGCACTATTTGTGATAGTTCTATTTACACGTAACAAGTTTTTGGTGTCGTTTCCGGGGACTGGAAACATACCTTTACCTTTTTATTACTGCACTTTATTTTTATTTTTTGTTTTTAGTGGTGTTATTTACCCCGCGCTTTTCACAAGGTTCTCTTATTGCTTATGCGCAGATCTAGACGAGGTACAGAACTTGAGTACGAATTAGATCCAAAAATCGAACGCACATACCAACTCAGGAACCAAGCCCGACTCTTGATAGAAAGAAACAACTATCTTGAGGAGATACTTGAAGCAATGGTGAATGGAAGGCAAGGCAATGGGGGAGATGACCCCAACAACAACAATGACCCTAGGGTTATTGTTGATCCTCCTAACGATACCCGGAACGATCGGCCGCCGGCCGTTGCCCCAGCAGCACGACAGACCTGTTGTGACTACATGGACAATGACCATGTTGAACTGGAAACTACCCTGCCAGACGTGGAAGCTGAACACTTCGAATTGAAGCCTGTCATGTTCAGCATGATAAACTCTGCTGGCCAATTTAGTGGTTATGCTACCGAGGATGCACGAGAACATCTTAAAACATTCCAGGAATTCTATGGATCGTTCAGACTGCCATGGATAAGTCTAGAAGTACTGAGGCTCCGACTATTCCCTCATTCATTGAGATAGAGCTAAAACTTGGTGGAACAAATTAACACCGGGTTCAATAAGAACTTGGGAAAATTTCTCTCGTGAATTCCTTTCTCGTTTTAATCCTTCTCATTTATCTAAAAGATTACGTAACGATATTGCTACTTTTCAACAGGAAGATGACGAACCAATGCACGAGGCGTGGGACAGATTTACAACTCTCTTACGGAACTGCCTAATGAATGGATTCCCTGTGTGGAATCAGGTTGTCAAGTTCTACAATGCTGCCAATGCACACACTCGACTGAGAATAGATTCAGCAGCAAATGAGCTATTACTGGATAAAGAACCAGACGAGGTAATGCTAGTGTTGAAAAAGTTAGCAAAGAACGATGAGCAATTTCCTACAGCTCGAAGATGAGTTAAACGAGGAATATGTGTAAAGGAGTATGAAGCTGATAACTCGATTAAAACACAGATTGCATACCTCACGAAGATAGTCGAAAATCTGCAGCGAAAAGATTCTAAAGCTGTATATTCTGCAGAAGAGATGTGTGAAACCTGTAGTGGGAATCATAGTACAGAAGAATGCCCTTTTACAGCTGGAAGAAGGGATGTATGTTGGGAACTATAACAAGCCTAGAAATTATGATTCCAACAACTGCAATCCCAAATGGAGGAAGGACCCCAAATTTTCCTGGAGCAATCCGAACAATGCATTGAACCCTCCAGTGTAGAACAACCAGAACAAAGGAGTACCCAGAATTCTGTCTCGACAGCAGCCACCACAACAGCGGCAACAACACTTAGTATACTGGAACAGACCTTGGCAACATTTATGTCACAAACGGGAGCATACATGGCAAACATGGATCACTTTATCAAGAAAACTGAAACATTCATGGACAAGACAGAGATGAGAATGACCAACCATGAGGCTACCCTGAAATCTCTGGAGACACAGATGGGCCATGTTTCACAGTACATCAAACCGAGGTAGAATGGAGGATTCCCTAGTGATACTGAGGTCACTAGAAAACCCACACATGAGCAGTACAAAGCAATTACAATGAAGAGTGGGAAATAATTACAAGGGTCGGAAATAAAAGAAGCACCGAGTGAGGACCCGACCCTGCAGACACCTACCGTGAACACTGCCCCGGCAGAGGAGAAACAGCCTATTGTCGCCACACCTGCCACGACAGCAGAAGGGACAGAGGAGCAGACAAAAGATGTTGAAGAACTCAAGCCTCCTCAGATCCGGATTCCATGTGAAGGACGCCTTAAAGATTATCGTCCTCCACCTCCTTTTCAACAGCGATTACAGAAACAGAAACAAGAGTACCAGCTTAAGAAAATTTATGACACTTTTAAGCAAGTACATATTAACATTCCGCTGCTAGAAGCCATTAAGCAGATGCCCGGTTATGCTAAGTTTCTCAAGAATGCAATGTCCAAAAGGTCCAAACTTGGTGAATTTGAGACAGTGAAGATGACATAAGGATGCATGACAATCTTGCATAAGCATCCACCCCAAAAGAAGAAGGACCCTGGGAGCTTCATCATCCTATGCATAATTGGAGACAAGTTTGTGGATAAGGCACTTTGTGATCTTGGTAGTAGCATTAATCTAATGCTCAAATATGTGTTTCAGAAACTAGGTATTGGACAAGCAAGGCCGACGACAGTCATGCTACAGCTGGCAGACCGCTCTTACGTACAACCGGAAGGAAAGATCGAAGACATCTTGGTAAGAGTTGATAAATTTATTTTTCCTACTGACTTTCTTATTTTAGATTGTGAAGCAGATGAAAATGCACCGATCATCCTGGGGCGACCCTTCCTAGCCACAGGCAGGACAATGATCGATGTCGAGAAAGGAGAACTAACTATGAGATTGAATGATCAACAAATCAAGCTCAATGTTCTCCAAGCAATAAAACAAGGTGATGCAGAGGAAGAGTGCAAAGCAATCTCAGAAGTAGTCCTTGACCAACCTACATCAGGTCGAACTGCCACGATAGAAAGTTTGGTCACTGCCACCGCAGTCACCCGGAAGACTGTCACGGCAGCGACGACGATAGTGACTCCTCAGACACAGAATCATCCGACACTGAAGGTCCTGAGGAGGTAAATTGGATAGTCACACGTCATGGTAAGTTCTTCGAGCCTTTGAATTATACCTCGAATGAACATGTAATCCAAAAGCCTTCCATTGAACAACCACCTGTTCTAGACCTTAAACCCCTGCCAGGGCAACTTAAATACGTTTTCTTGGTTTAAATGATACGTTGCCCGTAATCATCTCTTCCAAGTTGATGTAGGAACAGGAATAGCAACTGACCAAAATGCTACAGCAGCATAAAAAGGCTATTGGATGGACTATTGTTGATATCCAAGGCATCAGCCTAGCATTATGGATGCACAAGATCCTCTTGGAGGATGACCATAAGCCAACTATCGATGCCCAAAGACGACTGAATGAGGCTATGCGAGAGGTGGTGCAGAAAGAAATCATCAAGTGGCTTGATGCCGAAATAATATATGCCATCTCGGATAGCAAGTGGGTGAGCCCAATGCAATGTGTGCCCAAAAAGGGAGGCATAATCGTAGTAACGAACGAAGAAAACGAACTAATCCCAACCAGGACTGTGACCGGTTTGAGGGTTTGTATGGACTACCGGAAGCTTAATAAAGCTACCTAGAAGGACCACTTCCCCTTACCCTTTATCGATCAAATGCTAGATAGATTAGCGGGGAAGCCTTACTATTGTTTTCTTGATGGTTACTCAGGTTATAACCAAATCGCAATCACACTGAAGGACCAAGAGAAGACCATCTTCACATGCCCGTATGACACCTATGCTTTTCGAAGAATGCCATTTGGGCTCTGCAATGCACCAACAACTTTCCAACGGTGCATGATGGCAATATTCTCCGATATGGTGGAGGATTTCTTAGAAATTTTCATGGATGACTTTTCCGTCTTTGGAGACAGCTTCGACGGTTGCCTAGGCAATTTACAGATGGTCTTTGAAAGATGCGAATAGGTGAACTTGGTTTTAACTGGGAAAAATGCCACTTTATGGTGGACGAAGGCATCATGTTGGGCCACAAGGTCAGCTGCCAAGGCATAGAAGTAGACAGAGCCAAAATTGAGGTTATTGAAAAGCTGCCGCCACCCACCATAATTAAAGGGATACGAAGTTTCTTAGGGCATGCAGGGTTCTATCGAAGATTTATAGCCAATTTTTTGAAGATTACTAAGCCCCTTTGCCACCTGTTTGAACAAAATCGACCATTTGACTTTAACACTGAATGTACTGAAGCATTCAGAATACTGAAGGAGAAGCTGGTAACAGCCCCGATAGTGCAGCCACCAGACTGGAGCTTACCATTTGAGATAATGTGTGATGCCAGTGATTATGCTTTCGGGGCAGCATTAGGGCAGAGGAAGGATAAACTCTTTCATGTGATTTATTATGCCAACAAAACGCTGAATGATGCCCAAATAAACTACACCACGATAGAGAAGGAGCTACTAGCAGTGGTGTTTTCAATTGACAAGTTTCGTCCGTATATACTTGGAACGAAGGTGGTGGTCTATACAGACCACTCGTCACTTAAGTATATGTTCACCAAAAAGGATGCTAAGCCAAGATTGATACGTTGGATTCTGCTGCTGTAAGAATTTGACATTGACATCAAGGATAAAAAAGGGACAAAAAACCATGTAGCAGACCACTTGTCAAGGCTGGAGATGGGAAGAAGTCAATCGAAAGACAAGACCAACATACTGGAAACTTTCCTAGATGAGCAGTTGTTTGCTGCCACCAGCTCTGTCGCAACAGCCACGACGGCAAGTAAGCTTTCTCAAACCCCTTGGTATGCTGACATTGTCAATTATATTGTAAGTGGGTTATTACCTACTGAGCTTAATTACCAAGCAAGGAAGAGGATCCAAAATGATGCAAAACATTATTACTGGGACGAACCTCTCCTCTTTAAGCATTGTGCAGATTAAATTATCAAGAGATGCATACCATAGGAGGAACAGAAAGCAGTGTTTCACCACTATCATGCTGCCCCTTATGGAGGACACCTAGGGGGAAATAAAACTGCTGCCAAGGTTCTGCAATCAGGTCTCTATTGGCCTACATTGTTCAAGGATGCACAAGCTTTTTACAAGAGCCGTGACAAATGCCAAAAGAATGGGAATATATCAAGAAGGTATGAGAAGCCACTGCAGAACATACTTGAGGTCGAAATATTCGATGTTTGGGGAATCGATTTCATGGGGCCATTCCCAACCTCTAGCGAGAATTTATACATCCTACTGGCAGTAGATTATGTTTCTAAGTAGGTAGAAGCGATCGCTACACAGAAAAACGATGCCAAGGCTGTGCAAAGATTTCTTCACAAGCACATCTTCTCAAGGTTTGGCATCCCAAGGGCGATAATTAGCGATGAGGGGAGACATTTTGACAATAGGGTAATTGCTGCTGCACTAAGGAAATACGGAGTGAAGCACCAAATTGCAACAACATATCACCCTCAAACCAATGGGCAGGCCGAGATATCAAACAGAGAAGCAAAGAACATCCTAGAGAAGATGGTTAAACCTACGCGAAAGGACTGGTCTCTACATCAAAATGATGCACTCTGGGCCTACAGAACAACATTCAAGACACCATTGGGAATGTCACCCTATCGCCTCATTTATGGGAAAACTTGTCATTTACCTGTCGAGATAGAACACAGAGCATACTGGGCTATCAAGACAATTAATATGGATTGGGATAAGGCAGGGCAGAAAAGGCTACTGGACTTGAACGAAATTGAGGATATTCGAGCAATGGCCTACGACAACGCCAAGATTTATAAGGATAAAACCAAGAAGTGGCACGACAGGAAGCTGCTGCCGCGACAGTTCTGCCCAGGGCAACAAGTGTTGTTTTTCAACTCTTGGTTGAAGCTTTTCCCAAGAAAGCTTAAATCTAGGTGGTTTGGCTCTTTCCAAGTTGTCCAAGTTTTCCCCCATGGTGCCATTACAATCAAATCAATGAAGGATGGGCACCAATTCAAGGTCAATGGACAGAGGCTCAAGCATTATCAGGGGACTGAAGCCCCAAGGATGCAGGAAGTATTTACTTTAGGAGATGCCCCTAAAGGCATCCCTAATTTAACTTAATTTTATTTATTTATTTATTTATTTATTTATTATTTTTAGGAAATAAGATTTTAATTTAGTTTATTTATTTATTTATTTTTAGGAATAAAGGAAGCAAAGCAAAGAGGAGGAATGAACCAGCCCACCGCATTCACAAAAACCCAAAAAGCCCAACGGACAACTCTGTCGTGACAGCCTGTCATCAGTTGTCGCGACAAACGCGAAAAAGATAGCATGTCACGGAGCTGTCACGACAGACATACAAGCGCGTAACAGACGCGCAGCAGACACGGAAACGCATGACAGACGCGTTAGAAACCGTATAACAGCTGGCCCCGTTATTCGCGCCTACCGTTACAGTCCTAACGGGCAAAAAAACCCATTCTATATAAACCCCCATTCTATTTTCATTTTTCATCTCATTCTCATTCTCTCTGCTTTACTCTCCAGAATTTAGGTTTTTAGAAATCTCTTTATTTTTCTACAGTTTTCCTTGCAAATGGCTACTAGATCAACACGCCGAAGTGCTGCCTCCACCTCTTCTGCGGCAGTATCCACACCCATCCACAACGGAATACCCAGCCGCTTTGCATCAGTGGACTTAGAGTAGAGGTATTATGGCTCATTTTAAAAGAGAGATATGTGGGAAGAAAGAGGGTTCACTTACACCTAAAAGACGGGAGAATTAGGGCTTGAAAGTTTCATCGCCAGAAAAATCCTCGCACCAGCCAGAAGAGATGAATGTCGCCCTAGTTCGAGAGTTCTACGCTGTCATCCCCGACAAAGATGCCATGACACTGACTTTCCGAGGCAAAGAGATCTCCCTCGAACCAGCATACATCAACACGCTATACGACCTCTCTGTGAGCAAGAAGAAAGACGCCTATCGGAGGTTCGTGAACCGTCTGTCACCGGCAGACTACAACGCTATCATGGCAGAGTTGACAGAAGAGGGAACGCAATGGAATGATGATCCCAAGCACCGGTGGACAGTGCGGAGGACTCAGCTCACCCCACAAGCCAAGTTGTGGAACCATTTCGTGAAGAAACGCCTCATGCCGACCTCACATAATACCACGGTGGACCTGCAGAGATTAGCCCCCGTACACTCCATCCTCAAAGAGAGGCAAATCAATGTTGGCAGATACATACGAGACAACATCATCGAGTGTGCACTCTGACCTACGGGCCCCTTATTCTTCCCCTATCTGATCACCACGCTCTATCGGGGCAACAATGTGCCGGAGATCAACGAAGATGTCAAAGTCCGAGGAAAAGGATGGACGCAGCAGAACCTCTATAGTCTGATGGAACTAAAGGCTGCCACTCCTCTGTCTTACGTGGACCCTACTGCCGCGACAGAAGCAACAACATAACCTGACTCCCCTGAACCTGTCACAGCAGAACCGGAGCAGACGACGACAGTACCACCGGCTGACACCTCCAACCAGATCCTGATGATGCTGTAAAATATGGAGGAACGACAGCTCGGTCTCATGGGTTTTATGAGGGACTTCACTGCCGCCACGGTAAATTTTATCAAAACTGATCTTAATTTTCCCAACGTGCAATTCCCTCCTTTCCCATAATCTCTTTTCGCCGCACCCACACCTGCTGCTAGCCCTAGAACACCCACTGCCGCCTCCATATCACCACCTGCCATGACAGGAGATAGCGGCAGAAGATCGGCCACTCCCCGAGCAGAGAAAAGGAAGGAACCTCTACCGGAGATCGACCTAAAATATTTTAAAGGGTTCTTCTCTTCCTCCGTATAGCAAGACGATTCTGACTCAGAGTCGTCGGTCGTCTGAGGCATATCCAAGGACTTCCCTTCGATAAAGATGAAGAAGCTGAACGAGACTGTTGAAGGACCCTGCCACGGCAGATCAGACAGCAGCAGCAGCGTGGATGACCTCGAGGTACTGGACCAGCCCCCACACATCTCACCTACCCGAGTCTAGCCACCTCGAAAGGCCAAAAAGAAGATGACATTCCTGTCTCCCAGCACCCAGCCAGCCCCCGCCGTCAAGGTCACTGCCCGCTGACAGCTCCTTGTCAGCAGCAGCAACGACGACAGCTCCTCAACTTAAGTGTTTTTTCTTATATATTTGTTGTCTTTGCTGTTCTTTTATCTATTTTGTGATGTTGACTTTTTGTTTTTCATTTTTCATTGTTGTCATGCATTGAGGGCAATGCAACCCTTGAGTTTGGAGGTGGGCATCCCTCTATTAATGAACTTGTTAGTTGTGTCTTTAATATATGTCTCATTTTAAGTTTATTTTTGTGTAAAAAAACAAAAATTTGGCTTAAGTCTTTGAACTGAACTTACATGCCGCGACATTCTCTGTCGTGACAGTGCCTTTAGGATGTTTTAGGAATTATTTAGAGCCTTGTTATAGTTCTGAACTATAAAACACCCTTGTGACTTATATGTTGTCTAGGTTTCTGTTAGTAAACTAGAGTAGGAAAGCTTAACCACTTGAGTTGCCCCTAGAGGTGCCTAACACTGGCTCTAGGAAAAGAATAAAAGAAAATAAAATTTTAGACTCAATGCCCTAGAGGTGCCAAAAACTGGCTCTAGGAAGGCAGCTAGAAATGCCCAAAAACATGCTCTAGTAAAATCAAAATAAGAAAACACTGAGTCTAATTCAGAAAAAAAAAACTAAAGGAGCCTAAGAATTGCCTCCAAAAAATGAAATTTGGCATAAACTTCAAGTGAGTAGCATAACTATTCTGGTAAGCTAAAGGAGTCTAGGCACATATTTGTTCACAAAACCTGCACACACTTGCACAAGAATTATTGCATTGTTCCGGATAAATCTATAAGCACCCGACAAGGTACTGCTCTTGATAGTGAATGTGTGGTAGGTAATAAAAGTTCACTGAATTAAGCCAAGCCAAAAAGTTTTTATTTTTAGTTAGGTTGTATTTGCTTGAGGACAAGCAAGAACTTGAGTTTGAGGGTATGTTCAGTGCATAAAAGTTCTATATTTAATCCTTCATTTACCCATATTTTTGTTGCACTCAAGCATGATTCATTGCATTTAGGACAAAGTTTTGCATACACATCACAATTAGATAAAATTGCACACTTGTTGCTGATTTTGGTTACTTTTGCAGGTATCTGCTGTGATAGACTCAGAGCAGCAAAGAAGCAGAGACGAGTTGCTGAGCTAGAGGCATCAAGCACTGTCTGCCGTGGCAGCCATGACGACAGTAGAATGCTGAGGTGGAAAAGTGAAGTGGAGCTCGACAGATAGAGGATTTCAAGCCAGTCTGTCGTGGACCACTCCTATATTTTTATGAGCCCTGAAGCAGAATGAAGGCCAAGCCCAAAGTTCAAGGAAGAAACTCAAGGCAAGAAAAGAGGACGAATTCAAGGCATCTACTCAGAAGATTTAGTCTTTAATAGAGTTGCACTTTAATTCAAAATTGTATTCTTGCCATATTAGAAAACTTGGACACAATGCTTATATAAAGGCATGTACTTCGACCTAGAGAAGGATATCTCATTCCTAGTCGTCTTCCCCCAAAACCCTTGTCGTTTTCCCTTCTCCACCATGTTCTAAACTCCCCTAGGGATAATGGTTGTTTTTGTAAAGTAGTTGCAAGGATTGTATTGTTTTAGGAATTTTCTATCAAGTAATTAAAACTTCAAGTTTATTTACTCTAGTTTTTCATATCTCATAAGAGCATCGGGAGAGCGTTGTGAGGTTATCCATTTGTTTGATATCGGGAGAGTCAAGCATACGAAAAGAGTAAATACGTGTTTTCCAGTTTATGGTTAAACCATCTTGGCTTAGGGATAAGTTCAAGGTTAAGTGTCTAAAGAAGAATTCACAGACATTGATGTTCACCCTTTAATTTACGCTAGGAGGTATCATCCAAGAAGTGTTCATCAACAGAACTTGGACCTAGGGATAGGACAAGTCATAACAGGGATTCTTGCCAAGCTTGAAGTATAGAGTTGTTGATCGCTGCCGCGAATCAACAGACCTCTACCGCGACATGTGCTTCCGCGACAAGAACAACGACAGACAACATAAGTTCCTATAACAGTGCAACACCTGCACTACTGAGCAATTCAATACCAGCCTATTCTTTAAATCTGAATATTTTATCTTTTACTTTAGTTTTTACTCAAGATTACTTCACTCGTTCATTTAAACTATTTCTTTCTCTTGTGCAGCAATTCAAGGATAGAGTTATTTCTTTCTCTTGTGTAGCAATTCAAGACGATATCTGATACTCTGAGTATCACTTTACTACTTGCATCGTGTACACTTGCACTATTTGCGATAGTTCTATTTACATGCAACATGTATAGATTATCGGGAATTGAACAAATTGACGATTAAGAACAAGTATCATTTGCCAAGGATTGATGATTTGTTTGATTAGTTCTGAGGTGCTTCTGTGTTTTCTAAGATTAATTTGAGGTCCGAATATTATCAATTGAAGGTAAAGGATGTGAATGTGCCTAAGACAACTTTTCGTACAAGGTACGGGCATTATGAGTTCTTGGTGATGCTGTTTGGTTTGATGTATGCACCGGCCGCAATCATGGACATGATAAATCGTGTGTATCATGAGTTTTTGGATCAATTTGTGGTTGTGTTTATTGATGATATTCTCGTGAACTCTCGTACCGAGGAGGATCATGATAAGCATCAGCTTTATGTCAAGTTAAGTAAGTGCGAGTTTTGGCTTAGGAGAGTTGTCTTTCTTAAACATGTGGTGTCGGCCGAAGGTATTCGAATTGATCCACATAAGACTGAGGCGGTGATGAATTGGAAGACACCTAAATCGATGATAGAAGTTCGTAGTTTCCTTGGTTTGGTGGGTTACTATCGAAGGTTTATGGATGGTTTCTCTAATATTGTTGCTCCGTTAACGAAGTTGTTACAAAAGAATATTCGCTTTAAGTGTACGAATGCTAGGCAACAAGATTTCGAGAGGTTGAAGGAAGCTTTGATGCAAGCTCATGTCTTGATTCAACCTGAGTCGGGGAAAAAGTTTGTAGTTTATAGTGATGCATCGTATGTGGGTCTAGGTTGTGTGTTGATGCAAGGTGGGAAGGTTGTGGCGTACGCATCTAGACACTTGAAGGTACAAGAGCGCAACTATCCTACTCATGATCTTAAGTTTGCCACGGTTGTGTTTGCTTTAAAAATTTGGAGGCATTACCTTTACGGTGAGAAGTGTGTGGTTTATACGGATCATAAGAGTTTGAAGTATCTAATGTCTCAGAAAGAGTTGAATCTTAGGCAAGGGAGATGGTTGGAGTTGCTTAAGGATTACGACTTGACGATAGAGTATCACCCTGGAAAGACCAATGTTGTGGCTGATGCCTTGAGTAGGAAGGTGGTTGTAGAGTTGAGGACGATGTTTGCTTGGTTGAGCATATCGTGAGATGGTGGATTGATAGCTGAATTGCAAGTGAAACCTTCATTGATTTAGTTGATTAAGGAGAAACAATTGCTTGATGATGATTTCTTGTGTTTTAAGAGTCGAATAGTTGTGCTGGATCATGTGGGATTAAGGCACACTATTCTGATAGAGGCACATAACAACCCTTTTACTATGCGTCATGATAGTACTAAGATGTATCGTGGATTGAAGGATGCTTACTATTGGGTTGGGTTGAAGAAGGATGTCGCGGAATTTGTGAGTAAGTGTATGATTTGTCAGCGCGTGAAAAGCTAAGCATCAATTTCCTTTCCAGTTGTTGCAACCTTTGAAGATACCGAAATGGAAATGAGAGTGGATTACGATGGATTTCGTGTTCGGTTTGCCTTTGACCCCGTCGAAGAATAATTCTATTTGGGTGATTGTAGACCGTCTTACGAAGTGTGCACATTTCACAACTGTGCATACTACGTATACGTTGGATAAGTTGGCAGAGTTGTACATTGTTGAGATAGTGCATTTGCATGGGGTGCCCAAGTCCATAGTTTCGGATAGAGATCCGAGGTTTACAGCAAGGTTTTGGGAGTGTTTGCATAGAGCTTTGGGTACACGACTTAATTTTAGTACCTCGTATCATCCTCAGACAGATGAAAAGCTTGATCGAGTTATCTAAGTGCTGGAGGATATATTACGGTGCTGTGTTATAGATTTCTATGGTTCTTGGGAGAAACAGTTGCCTTTGGTAGAGTTTGCTTATAATAATAGCTTTCAAGCAAGTATACAAATGGCTCCGTATGAAGCCTTATATAGTATGAAGTGTAGGACGCCTCTTTGTTGGGGGCAAAAGTTAGTTTCTTTGCCAGATTTGCTTAAAGGAACAACAGAAAAGATAAAGCTTATTTGTGATCTGTTAAAGGCGGCTTAGGACCGTCATGAGTCATACGCGGTTTTGAAGTGTAAGGAGATTGAGTTTGCAGTTGGTGCTCACGTGTTTTTGAAAGTTTCGCCTTGGAAGAAGGTGATGAGGTTTAGACATAAAGGTAAGCTTAGTCAAAGGTTTATTGGACCATACGAAGTTGTGGAGCAAGTGGGTCCTATTGCGTATCGGTTGAGGTTACCTCCCGAGTTG
Organism: Hibiscus tridactylites; assembly: GCA_958450335.1. Classification (NCBI taxonomy): domain Eukaryota; kingdom Viridiplantae; phylum Streptophyta; class Magnoliopsida; order Malvales; family Malvaceae; genus Hibiscus; species Hibiscus tridactylites. Next base: position 56,351,447 of record OY288282.1, read on the forward strand.
AAGAAAATTCATGATGTGTTTCATGTTTCGATGTTGTGGAGGTATAGGTCAGATCTCTCGCATGTTATGCCAGTTGAGGACATTGAGTTGCGACCGAATTTGTCTTATGATGAGAAACCTGTTGAGATTCTTAGATCTAGTAGCAAATTAGTTTGTGATAAGACGATTGAACTTGTGAAGGTGTTGTGGCGACATTGAGGAGTTGAGAAGGCCACGTGGGAAAGCAAGGCGAACATATTGAATTTGTTTCCCCACCTTTTTCCTCCAGGTAAAATTTCGAGGATGAAATTTCCTAAGTGGGGAAGAGTTGTAACGCCCCAGTTTTGGGCTTAGGAGTTAGCCGGGTTCGGCTGATTGAGTTGCAAATCGTTCCGCTGCGAAGTTTATCACTTAGGATAATAATAAGCATCTAGACAAGATAAAATGGAAAAAAAAATTAAGGTCGTTTATGGGAGTAAACTTCTCGGTTTACTTCAATATTCCCCGTGTGACCCGTTCGATTCGATCTCGCGTCCAGACCGAGTCGAGGGGGTTACAGTGGTGCTACGTATGGGGGCATCTTGCGAAATCAAAACGGTGAATGTGTTATGGATTTCTCTAAGAGTATCGATATGTGTTCGGCCATTGAAGCGGAGCTTGGGGGTATATATGAGAGTTTGCGGCTTGCGTGGGAGTTGGGGGTTAGTAGCCTCTAGGTTGAGGCGGATTATATGCATGCAATTGTGGTGGTTACCGATAGGGAAGCATCCCGTAGTGGCTTATCCATAGTACAACACATATGGGACTTCATAGACCGATAATAGGATGTCAAGTTCTCGACCATTGCTAGGGAGGGCAATAAGGTGGCAGATGCCCTGGCCAAACTTGCTTGGAAACTTCCCTTTGGCTTTCATGAGTTTGTTGATTTGCCTCGTGAGATTTTACGCTTCTTTCAGTTAGATGTTCTCGGATAGACCTATGTTGTGTTTTGATCTATTGCCGAGTTTTTCTCGCTTGTTTATGTAAATACTATCAAGAATATTCTTTTTCCTCTAATTAGGTTATGAAGGTTTTTTAACGAGGTCCTTAGTAGTATCCTCTTATTAATAAAAAGAATATAAAATTATTTAAATAGTTGACAATTTTTTTTTTGAAAAAACACTATTTTAATTTTTAAATTATGTATTTAGAAGACCAACCGGCATGCAACTCCCAAATAAAATAAAATGTTGGATTATGTGTCAATTGCCGCGAATTTTAGATATATATCTAATTTTATTGCAACTTTTTATTTCTTAAATCTAAGTACTTTTTTGAATTATCTAATATATTTAGACGTGTTGTTTAAGTATGCGAGTGTTCAAATGGTTAATTTGATCGGCCACCGAATTAAATTATTTAAAATTAAATTAATTATTTTTAATCATTAATCGAACTAAGATTTGTTTGAAAATTATTAATTGAATCGAACAAAATTTGGCTAATTCGATCAATTTTGAATTAACTGAAATGTATTTATAAGTTTAAGGGTTTGTGTGTTTTCTTTAGTCAATCTAGATTAAAAAATATTGGGTCGTGAAATCTTAATGGCTCCGAGGTTAAAAATTAATTAGATTTCTTTACATCTTAAATTATTTATTTCAAATGATTAGTATTTTGGCTAGGGTTGTGCAGATTAAATCATAATTGTTAACTGGTATAACCGTTATAGTTTACTAGTTAATTAACTGAACCGATAAGGCTAAATAATTTTAGTTAGTCGAACCGTTAAAATAATGATTAATGCTTAGGGTTACGAATTTTAATTAATGGTTAACCTATAAGTTAACTATTTTTAAAATTATTTATACATATATTTTTAAAAAAAATAAAATGCATCCAAATTTAGTAGAATGATGGTTTGTAACACTCCATTGTTTTAAAACAAAAATTGAAAAGGGTGGAGGTTGGGGGGAGTCGAACCCGCAACCTCCCCTTGTTTTGGCCGTTACCCAACCGTTTGAGCTAGCAAGCTCTTAGTGTAAAGTTCCCCAAAAATTTATTTGAACCCTTTTGTGAACCTGAATTTAATAAGCCTATGACTCCTCCCCTACCAGCTTTAATGAAAATCAGATCTGATAATATTCTTTTCCTCTCCCCGAAACCCTCTTTTCCCTTCTTTGTCGGCGAGCTTGCAGCCGCGTCACCACCGTGTCGTTCGTGACACCGCCGCCAGAGGTGTGTTCTCCGTCTCGTCGTGAGGTCGCCGTTACCGGCCACGCGCGCCCTCGAACAGCGGTGTACGGTGGAATATCGATCGAAGTTCGGCAATTTCGTGGGCCACGTCTGTCGCGTTTCCGGCCGAATCACCGCCGTACTTGGCTCACCGTGGGCAAGGCCGAGATCCTTGCGTCCGGATCTGCAAAACCTGAGCCTGCTGCCTCCGTTCGCCGTCGTTAAGCCCTTCGTCGGAGCTTCGGCAGTTCCAAGACCCCTATTACGTTTTCGGTAACTTTCGGCCTTTATCCGGCGATGTTCGGTTGAATAATTTCGAGTTAAACATTGTGTAATCGAAAGGGTTTCTTTTCAGGTCAAAACAACGACATTTCGAGTCTTTTCCGGCGAGATTTCGGTCGCCGCCGAGCACCTTTCTGATAAGGGTAAGAAACGGGCCTGACTCGACCCATGGGCTCTCCGACCCGACCCGATTGAGTTGAATCGCCGAGTCAGCTCAGTGAGTTGACTCGCCCGAGTTGACTCAGTTATCTTGACCCAGTTGACGGCTGACGTCATGCTGACGTCAGCGTTGACTTATGTTGACGTCAGCGTTGACTTTGACCAGAAAGTCAAATTTTTCAAAAATGCCCTATTTTATGTTTCTCGACGTCCTGAGTCCAATTTTAAAGCCCATTTTATGAAATTCTAACCCGAAAGCCCTCAAATCTGACTTTAAACCTAAATCATGCATATGTACTAAATGGCTTAAATTAAAATGATAATAAGGTCGATTAAGGGTCTGATAAAGTGTATTAATTGTGTAAGGTGCTCGAGATATTTGTGATCAGTATCCAGCTCAGCCTAGCTCCTCTCGTTCCGCTCACCCTCACGCTCCAGTTAATATAAGTATGAACTTGAACTCAGTGTATAAGAACAACTAAACCTTTAATTCACTATATGACCGATTAATTTTCTGTGATTTAGGACCTGACTCTACATCTGAGCGCTCCGAGGCTGGTGCCCGTTAGTTTACCCACCAACCGTATTTTGAGGTGTGTTCTATGTGTGCTACATTCTGCTGTATGAGTTGCATGCTTACTATATCTTGGTGATTGACCAAATAACCAATGAAATATGAATGATATTATGTTGATAAAAGGCTGAATTGAACTAATGATTTCATACATTGTTGCCTATTGTAAGTATGCTTGATCTAACTTTGCGTGTGACTGCTTGATCTGATTAACATAGTATGTTTGTCTGACGTAATTGGTTTTGAAATCAGTAAACTTGTTATATGATGATACGTTTTGCTTGCATAATAATGACAAATATGTTTGCTCAATGGTATGCCCGTTATCTGTTGAAAGCATGAGTTTCTGTTTTGTTACCCTGAATAGAACATGTCTGCTATATGTATTCTGCTACTCATGTATGGAACCTGAACTCTGATTTCTGTCTGGGGTATACTATTGGGATATGATACGAAGTCTCTGTCGGTACAGCCCTGATCCAGCTGGTAAATCCTTATGGACTCAAGGTCTCCCCTTGGGTAGGTTACGATGCTCTGGCACGGGTAAACCCTTATGGACCTAAGGTAGCCCCTTAGGTGGCACCTACGCCCATCGGGCCTAGGGTAAGTCCTTATGGATGCAGTTCTGGGGGACTGCATAATGGTGTAAGGTTGGAGGGTAATTATTAGTAAACCTTTGCATGCTCTCAAACCATTGTTCTGATCTGTAACATGTTAATATGTCATACTTGATGTATACTTGTGATTGCTTGATCTGCACTTATTGGAACACACTGAGCTCCCTAGCTCATGCTTTCCCCTCTTCCCCTCTCAGATACTTGCGACAGGCTACCCTGTGGACCCGGCATTTGGAGGATCGACACATTTAGCATCTAGTTGTTGTAATGTTCTTATCTTCCTAAATGTCTGTATTCGGGGTGACTTATACCTATATTTTGATACGATATGATATATATATTTTGGCGGATGTTGGCCATGATCTTATTTGACAACTTATGCTTTACATCACTTATTTTGTAATACATCAATATTAAACTTCTACTTTCTATTTTGAGATGGATGAAAAAGTATCTTTGATGGTTTTGGTAGACGATTTGGGACAATAAAGGATATATCTTGCTAACAGGTTTTGAAGTATGGGTTATAGCCACTATTAGGCGGAACTATACCAGTTTTTATATTTAAAATTTGTGATATGAAGTTAGATCATAGGTTGTGACCGCTCGGAGTTAGGTGAAACGCATAAGCGGGTCCGAGTGGTTACATTTTAGGGTGTATTGCTATGTGTTGAACAATGTTGAAAATTGGAACTTTAAACTAAGTGTATAGTTTGTGTTATATTGGAACTTTGTAGTATGGAGATACTTTTTTTTTAACTAAGCATGAAATTTGTGTTTAGAATCTCTCTATTTAAGTTTTTTTTCTAAAATTTTGATATAATATTTACTAGAGAGATAATTTCATTATTTTCAAAAGAAACAGTGAACATGTGAAAAAAATTGTAATAGGTTAAGGTTAAGCTATAACCAAATCGTTAATAACGGTTAACCTCTTTTAATGGTTACAATTATAGTTAGTAAAATTCATAATCACTATAACATTTAACCGTCCGTTTAACTAACCGATACAATAAACCGATCATGAATACCTTTAATATTTGCATTGTGTATATTTTTAAGATCACATAGACTATTTGTTTTTGTTTTTTTTTTGGTTTTTTAATATTTTTATGTCATGCTATGTTTTTTTCCTCATGTTACGCTTAACCATTAAAAATTGTACAAACAATATCTTCCTTTCACCAGAAAAAAAAAAATTCAATTTTATTGCATTTCATAATTTTACCTTCACATTGCAACAACCTGCGAGCAAAGAATAGTGTTTAAACCATTCCAAATTCTTTATTATTTCAAGGATATAACATGTTCTCGTCGAGTCCCGACTCATCCGTCTTGATAGGTACGCGTTTTTTAATTAAAAAAATCAGGTTCGGGGTGAGTTATGAAAAAAATAAAGTCGGGACGAAGCGGGTTCGAATTCAGGATGAAAATTCTTTGACCCGACCCGATGTATTTATATATATTTTTATATATTATATTTAATATTTTTATTAATTTTTCGGAGCGGGTTGGGACGGGGATACAATATATTAGAATCGGGCGGGTCGGGTTGGGGTGGATGATTTAAATTTCGGGTCGGGTCGGAACGGCCAAAAACCCGCCCCGCCTCGTTGCCATCCCTAAATAAGTATAATTTATCCAAGCAAAGTTTATAACATCCAATGTTGATCTAACATCCGTTATTTCGATTAAGCTTAGAAGAAACAAATATCTAATTAGGGAGAAAAGAAGATGAATGTTATTTTTATATTTGAGAAAGTTAAAAAAAATTTTGTAGAAAAAGATAGCTTTAACGTATGTCCGTATTTTAACGGAAGTTAACGAAAATATCTTAATGAAAGTAACCAAAAAATTCAATAACTATATCACAAATTTTAAAATACAGTGACCAAAATAAAAACGTCCTAAAAGTTTTGGGACTATATATATAGTTTACCCTTATATTTATATAATTAAAAGGTAAGATTAAAACGTGCAGTACACACAAAGTAGTAGGCAATTCACCAAAGAAATGCAAATGATTAGTTCCAATCATTTTAGGGAATGAAAAAACAAAACAAATGTTGAACCCACATCATCAAATCTCTTTTCTAAAAGTTTATACTAATACAATACCCACTAAACACATGCTTTGTTTTCTTTAATCTCTTGATTAGGGTTAATCACGTGCTTTCCCATGTTCAAAACGGCCCCATTCCTCAATGTTGCCCCCCACCACTCACATCTCACCAATCAAAATCGACGACCATCACCTTCTCATCACCACAACCCCCTACCATCCGTTATATAAATTCAACCATCCAAATTTCTAATTATGAAATTAGAAAAAAAAATAGTTTATTTTTGAGAAAATTAAAGAGTAAAGTTCATAAATAGCCATTAAACTATGCCTTGATGTTCATTTTGATCATCAAACTTTTAATTGTTATAAAATGATCGTTAAACTATCAATTTTGTTACAAAATGACCACTAAAACTTACCTGCCATTAAGAGATGACATGGCAGTTTGAGTAAAATTGTTTAATAGCACAATGAATCCTTCATATTTATATATTCAATTAATTTAGTCCTAATTCAAAAAAATTCAATAAATTTAGGCTCATTATTTACAAATTCTATTAATTTACTCTTATTTTTATTAGAAACAATTTAATATTTTTATTTCATATTTTATTTTTATTTTTATCATTTAATGTTTAATATTTTTATTTTCAGTATTTAATATTTTTATTTAAATATTAAATTATTTCTAATAAAAATATGACTAAATTGTAAAATTTTTAAATAATGAGCCTAAATTTATTATTTCTTTCAAATTAGAATCAAACTAATTGAATGTATAAATATAGAGGACTAATTGTGCTATTAAACAAACCCAAACTGCTACCTCACCCCACTTAGCAACAGTTAGGGCTCAATGACATTTTGTAAGAAAATCAATAGTTTAGTGACTATTTTGTAATAATTGAAAGTTTGGTGACAAAAATAATCATTAAGACATAGTTTAGTGGCCATTTTTAAACTTTATCTAAAATTAACTTCGTTTTTTTAAACGTATCAATTGAAAATAAAATTTAAAACAATGGATTGAAATTATTAATAAATTATATCAATTTGATAAAAATAATAAATCCATTAAACCTTGTTTTGCATTCTGTTTGTTATAGGTTTCGGTCTTGCGGGTCTAAATAGGCCTCACAATGGACCTGTTGGAATTTTACTCGAGTAAAAAGTACATAAATTGAGTTTTTGGAATATCATCGTGTCGAAATGCTCGCAATCAAGTATATGAACTCCTAAAATTTGAGAAAGCATTGCTTTGCATTCTGTTTGTTATAGGTTTCGGTCTTGCGGGTTTAAATAGGCCTCACAATGGACCTGTTGAAATTTTACTCGAGTAAAAAGTACATAAATTGAGTTTTTGCAATATTATCGTGTCGAAATGCTCGTAATCAAGTATATGAACTCCTAAAATTTGATAAAACCTAGTTTTGCGGTCAGTTTTTTATAGGTTTTGCTTTTGCGGGTCTAAATAGGCCTCACAATGGACCTGTTGGAATTTTAACTGAGTAAAAAGTACAGAAATTGAGTTTTTGCAATATAATCGTGTCAAAATGCTCATAATCAAGTATATGAACTCCTAAAATTTGATTAAACCTTGTTTTGCATTCTGTTTGTTATAGGTTTCGGTCTTGCGGGTCTAAATAGGCCTCACAATGGACCTGTTGGAATTTTACTCGAGTAAAAAGTACATAAATTGAGTTTTTGGAATATCATCGTGTCGAAATGCTCGCAATCAAGTATATGAACTCCTAAAACTATCAATTTTGTTACAAAATGACCACTAAAACTTACCTGCCATTAAGAGATGGCATGGCAGTTTGAGTAAAATTGTTTAATAGCACAATGAATCCTTCATATTTATATATTCAATTAATTTAGTCCTAATTCAAAAAAATTCAATAAATTTAGGCTCATTATTTACAAATTCTATTAATTTACTCTTATTTTTATTAGAAACAATTTAATATTTTTATTTCATATTTTATTTTTATTTTTATCATTTAATGTTTAATATTTTTATTTTCAGTATTTAATATTTTTATTTAAATATTAAATTATTTCTAATAAAAATATGACTAAATTGTAAAATTTTTAAATAATGAGCCTAAATTTATTGTTTCTTTCAAATTAGAATCAAACTAATTGAATGTATAAATATAGAGGACTAATTGTGCTATTAAACAAACCCAAACTGCTACCTCACCCCACTTAGCAACAGTTAGGGCTCAATGACATTTTGTAAGAAAATCAATAGTTTAGTGACTATTTTGTAATAATTGAAAGTTTGGTGACAAAAATAATCATTAAGACATAGTTTAGTGGCCATTTTTAAACTTTATCTAAAATTAACTTCGTTTTTTTAAACGTATCAATTGAAAATAAAATTTAAAACAATGGATTGAAATTATTAATAAATTATATCAATTTGATAAAAATAATAAATCCATTAATAAATAATAGTAAAATGTTTTATTATATAATCATTGATATTTGATTCATTAGCTGATTAATTCGAATAGAATTTTATAAAAATTTATTACGAGGTGTCTTTCCCAACTTAATTTTATGCGAGTATCTCCTCGTCAAGTTCACTTATTTTTATCAATTAATTTTGAATTTAATAATTTTTAATACAATTCGCATATAATAAAAATCCAAATAGATTTGTTATTTAATTTTTTTAATGGTTTAAAAGTAATTAAAAAGTATTATTTATTATTTAATTTTGATATATATATATATATTTATATTATATAATATTCTTGTTATTTTATATCATATTCTATTAATGCGGAATTATGGCAATTGTCAGCTTCCTTTTTACCTATGCTATCAGTGTTGGATGTTTTTTTTTACCGTCATCGTTACTAAACACGACATCCACCCTACTTAATAGCTTTACTATCATTTAATCTAAGTCCATAACACAATAAAAACTCCCCCACCATTCACAAATTCTTCCATCCAAAAACCTTTGAAGGTACAACTAAAACAACTTCATCATTCCCCTGGGAAGGAAAAAATGATTTGAACCATAAGCAAAGAGTGTCTTCCAATCAAATTTAGAATTATTATTGTTCGATATATATTTTTTCACAATCTTTAAATCCTCGATCTCAAACAGGGATGGACCGAGGGGGGTGCTGTGGGGGGCAACCGCACCCCCTAAAATTTTGAAAATCATATATGATTTAGAAAAATTTTAGAATTTTTCTATGTATTTTCTATTAAAAATGTATTTTCGCCCCCCCTAAACTTCTATAAGTTCGCCCCCCTAGAAATTTATAGGTTCGCCCCCCCTAACCTAAAGTCCTGGGTCCGTCCCTGATCTCAAATCTACCCTACTATATTAAACTCATCAAAACAAAACCCTAACTTACTTCCAATCCATCAGGAAGCAAGAATATATACTAATCTATTCAGAAAATCATAGGAAAAACAAAGAAATTCAAGGGAAACCAATAACAAATATAGGTCGTAAAGAAAATCTCATTTTTTTAATATATTTTTATGTCATAAATGATGGTAGAAACTATACAATGAGTGGATTATTGTTGAAGTTAAAGGGGTATTTAATAAACATCTATCTTTATTTACAAAATGTTTTATGACAGAGTTGCAAAAAGAAAATCAATACTTTAAATGCAATCGAAGTTTTCACTTCGATGATTTTTGCAGCAACAAAATGGAAGTTTCGACAATTTAACGGGGTTTGGAATTTGGATGGTGACGGCTTTTCAACTGTGCTTGAGATTGGGAATTGGGATAAAATGATAGTAAAATTCTTGAATAGGATGGATGTTGTGTTTGGTGTGACAATGATCGGAGAATGTTGAACAACGATAACACATGCATTAGAAGGTTAATGGCTGCTTTTAGTTGACAAATTGGTTTGGATTTTCTCTTTTGTAAATTTATTAGGAAAAATAATTTCTAAAGTTTGATATTCGAAAAAATACCCCCTTTCATGCCATGTAGGACAAATTCGCGTCCTGAGAAAAGCGAATTCCAAATTCGCGTTGCACAGAACGCGAATTCCTGTACCGTGTCAGTCAAAACAGAATTCGCGTCCTGCAAGACGCGAATTCAACGTTTTATTACAGCCCCGCACGAGAAATTCAGGAGAAAGATGCATTCAAACCACTAAAAAATGATTAGGTAGCTATATTTGTGATCGAATAACGGGTTATCTGGGGACCCTATTACAATTTTTGAACTATAATGGTGTCGTATTGAAACATATCTTTAAGATGGTGTGAAGATACGAGCGTATACAACATCCTAAGATGTTTGAAAATGGCCTGAAAATGGGCAAGTAACAATGTTTTAGAAGGAAACATTATTGTATAGGCATGTTTAAATGCATTTTACGGTGTGTTTCGACCTTTTTTTCGGGTTTTCCTAAGTTTGGAGACAAAGATGTACAACTTAATTTTACAGTGGTGCTAAAGTTCAGAGGAAGACGGTGTCCGAAAATGTGAGAAAATTGTGTTAAAAATGCTATCAAAGTAACATTTTCGAAGCAAAAATGTGTCCATAGGCATGTTTTTTTTAAGTTAAAGGGCCTCGTTAAAACCCCCCTCTAAACCTATGTAGGGGGGAAAAGAGTACCCATAAGATTTATTAAATTGGCAAATAATACAAGTTCACAAATCAGAAAAGAGTACACAATGATTGATCTAGTTAATTCGGGGGTCGGTCCTAAGAGGGCATTTCCTAATATCATGTCCAGTGTTCCCACATTTACTGCACCTTTTAGGTTGTCTAGTCTTTTCTCGAGGAACCATATCCTCAGCACAGTGAATCCTCGTTGATTTTGGTCGGCCTTTTTTCTTTCGTCACAGGGAAGGATCTGGGCATATCTTTGGTTCGTTGTTGATTATACGACGGTCACGTGCATTTCCGATCAGAGGGAACTCGTTTCAGTAAACCTTGAAAATGGTTTCGAGCCTATAGACCGAATCAATGAGTGTCGTTGCATCAAAATAAACTGATGCACATGTTGCGAAAGCATGCGAACACGGGAACTTGAACGTCTGGAACTCCCCGCAATCTCACGTTCGTTTTTGCAAATCAACCACGTAGGTGTATTGTGTTATTCCTTGCAGCGGTTCAGAAAATTGCGTGACCTCAAACATGTGTTCCCGACGAGAGAAGCACAGCGCACCCATCGAGTTTGCATGCACAATGGACGCTTGGATTTTGTCGGCGAGATCTGGATGAAATATGTGGCCACCTGTCATCCAGTTCATTGTTTGTTTCCCGAGGGTTGCGAAAAGGGTTGCCAAACGGTAATATGTTGCTTTGACAACAGACGTGATAGGTAAATGGCCTGTTCCCTTAAGAGACGAATTGGTCGTCTCAGCCAAGTTTGTTGTCATATGGTCGTATCGACGACCCCCGTCATAACATCGCAACCATTTCTCCTTCAGTATATCCATAAGATAGTTATACCCGTGTGGATTCCTTAATTGCAACTCCTCAAGCAGCTCTTCAACTTGATTAACCCAGTGTGCGTTGCCTGTTGAATAAGACATGTAATATAGTTAATTGGTAATAATATGAAAATGGTGGACGTAGAATAACAAAATGGAATGGTTGCATACCCATACGGAGAACCATTATACGTTCATCCTCGTTCTTGAACCTCTGATAGTAGTTTACTGTTATATGCTGCAAACAATACCAGTGATGTATATATGGGGGTTTCCATGAATCTCCAAACGTTGAATTGCTCCCCAAATCCCCGCGCCTCTATCTGAAATAATAGCTATGTCATCTTCACGTGTACGCAAAACCCAGCGCATGACATACTTGCGGAGGTTGTAAAGGAAAAACTCCCAAGAATGGATATTTTCCTTTTCAACAATCGCAAAAGCAACCGGGATACATTTTCTGTTGCCATTATGGGCAACTGCAATTAGTAAGATCTGTGTGTACCTGCCATATAAAAATGTACCGTCGATCTGGAGCATATGTTTGCAGTGACGGAAAGTCTTTATGCATTGGGGGAACGTCCAGAAAAGGCGATGAAATTCGACCTCCCCTGGTACAACACGATCGTTGTAGTACTTCGGAACAATCTCTAATTCCACAATTGTCCCTGGATTGTATTCCTGCATAACTTGAAGCCATGATCGCATTGAGTGCTGACGATGTGTATCTATCATCATTTCTACAGAACTGTCGTCTTCAACATCAAATATTGTGTAATACAGTGGGTCTATCGATGTTGGACATCGATACTTCAAAGACTGCAACTCCCTCCCCGAGCGATTGAGAACCTTCCTGGATATTGAGGTCCTAAGCGACTGGAACATTGATTATCTCGGAATGTTGATCGTAACAGTATTTTCATATTAAAATATGATCCCAATGTATGAATCGGGGACCATATGACCATCGTAGTATACTATAGCCTCAATTCACGGTGCCATTTCTGAAAATCGATGAGCTTTGTAATTCTAAGTTTTGTTAGGGTGCATCTAGAAATTCTGCGCTCCCTCAATTATAAATAGAATTGTGCATACCAATAATTATTGAATTCTGATAGAATTGTGCAGGAATTCAGCACCATAATGCAATTGTCAGCCCAAAGCCTGGTAAAGCCTGGTAAAACAATTGTCATCCCAATAATTATGGAATTCACGTTGTGTATAACGCGAATTCTATAGGATTCTTTGGAATCCGCCTTCTACAGAACGCGAATTGTGCAGGAATCTAAGGAATTCGCGGTCTACAGAACGCGAATTATGTACGAATACAAATATTTGCATTCTCCAGAACGCGAATTCCAAAATTATTTCTGATGAATCTGCGTTTCTAACACGCAAATATGACCCCTGCATGCCTACCACCACCTGTATAAATAGGCTGTATTTATGCCTTAGGCATCCCATCAAACTTATTACTTTCCTATCATCACGAGATTTCTGCATTTCTGCCTTAGGCATCCCATCAAACTTATTACTTTCGCATCAAACTTCTGCCTTTCTGCACGCGATAATGGCTTGATATTTAGCTACTGTATTTTTTCGTGGAACATACTTCTACACATCTTTTAGTGAAACGATCACAAGAAATGAATTATTTGAGTTGATCTCGAAACAGGTTAAAGAGTCGACGAGCGAAAAAATAGAGGCCTTGCGTGTGAAAGTACCAGTCAATGAGCCCGGCCTCGAGGAGCATTATATGCTCACACTGTCAGATAAGAAAGATATGCGGAAGATGTTTCGGGCATACAAACGTGCTGGGGGAACAAACATCGAGCTTAGCGTGAAATTTGATGACGGGTCAAGTTCTTCAACAAATGCGTTAGCTGGCCAAGACGAGAATGCGTTAGCTAGCGAAGACGAGAATGCGTTAGCTAGCCAAGACGAGAATGACGTGTTCTTACAAATTTATCAGAGACGACAGGAGAAAGAACAAATAATTGAGGAACTAAACTTAACGTCTGGCATAAGTACCGACTACGATTAGTAATGTGATTTTGATTAAGTTATGTAAGTTATTTATCTTGCGTACTTTTATTTTGTGAACTAAGTGCTTTCGATGTAGTGCTTTCGGTGTAAGTTATGCAAGTTTTTAAATATGAAAGTATCAATTAATAATTTCGAATATATAATACTTCAATTAAAAAAATATAAATTAACATTACTTAAAAAAAACTAACATTAAAAAAACATAATAGTTTGCACGAACTAATTTCGAAAAACATAGAAAAAATATGACTACTGCCTATGTCCGCCGGTACCACAATTTGGTGGACGTCGAGTTCGAGGGGGATTGCGTCGTCCACGTTGAACCGTAACTTGTTGCGGACCATGATCGCTATCACTATCGTCTCTAGCAGTACCACTCGGTCCGACAGGCCCACTAGAATAGAACAACGACTGTGGAGATGTTTGCTGAACGAACCTGGCACCCGAAATATTAGAAGGCCTAACATGAAACGGGTAGGGGACAAAAGCAGAGGGAACAGTCGTACTCGAAGATCCGCCGATCATGCCAGGAAATGAACTATACGCAGTCGGCATCGAAGATCCACCCATCATTCACACAATAGGAGTGAAAAAACCTTTCGTCGGACTCGGGGGCCTCGGTTGAATCATCAACTGGGTGGGGCCCTGGGGGCGAATCGAATCAGTATCATCAGCTGCTTTGGAGGATGAAGCGTCTGCTTCCCTTCGATGTTGCGATCCACCTACTCCCCTCGTACGATGAGTCCGGGGGCGATTGCGCTGCACAAGCTCTATGACAACTGCTTGTTCATCCGGAGTGAAGAGATATAGTTTCTCACTGCTAAAGTACCATGCAAAGTAGTCATTGCTCACCATAGGCTCATCAAACATCCTGTACTCATTCAGTGCCTGCCGTTGATGCCTATCCTGCCACCGTGCAATGTACTACACATGTTTCACTGACCAATCCACCTACCACAAAACATCAACAAAATTGTTGTTTATAAATTGTAAAGTAAGTATAAATCGATAACTATTAAACCAAATTTAATTATTGTACCTCAAGTTTTCCTTGTCGGGTGATCCTATGTAATTCGTCGAAATTATGAGGATCTAACAGAATAGTTTGCAGACGACTGAACTGGCGTTGGACGCGATCGACTGGATGCCACTCAACTACAGTGTACCATATGAGAGGTACCACGGTCGTCCAAGCAGATATCGTCTCAGGCGAAAAAATAGGCAGACACTTGTTGATCTCCGAATCCGAGTACGGGGTCCACAAAAACTGTAAATTAAATATAGAAATGATTAAAATTAAGTAAACTAAACTATATTCATATTAAACTTAATATAAAAATTAAAATATTGACCTCGTTTGCAGATTTCTTGTCAATATGTTGCCTAATAGAATGCATCATAGTAGGAAGCCCAACATGACTTAAAGCATGGAACCACCTACATAACATCAAAATATAACTTTAATATTTAAAAAATATATATTAGGAAAATAATCAATTTATAAATAAAATTTAGTTAAGATTATGTTCCTCACCGCAAACATAGTGGATAGGCATAGGCAACCGACGCGGACAACTCAGGGCGTAAAAATGACATTCTAAACCACGCCCAAGCTTGAAGCAGCAAAAGACATCCTTCGATGTCGTGTCTATCAGCACTCACGGCCCTGCACAACTCCCTTATAAAAATGCAAGTACTGCCGAACCCCAACTTAATTTACCAGCATCTTCGAAATCCCGCAAGTGCCGCAACCACAACATGTGAACTTTGTTGCGAGTTTTGTCGGCCACCAAAATTTCCCCAATAATCTGTAAGATATACGCTAGAGCATATGCCTACAATATGAAAAATATTAAAATATAATAATTTTATAATTTCATTACTACTAACAAAAAATTATTTTTTTTTTACCTTCTTAACATCTTCATTGGCGTCACTCGGTAAATTAGAGAATTTCTCACGCAACCACTTCAAATTCACACATCTGCCATGTAGTTTTTCTGGCTGTTCCCCTAACAACTCCAGACACAAGCCCTCCCAATCGTCACTGGCGGCACCGATGATAGCCTCTCCATCTACAGGCAGGCCAAGAATATGCGACACATCTTCTAATGTGATGGTCGCCTCACCACATGGTAAGTGAAATGTATGTGTCTCTGGCCTCCACCTCTCCACAAGCGCGTTGATTAAATCAACGTCTAATTTCACACCTCCTCCAATAATCCTCGACACATACTCAAATCCGGCTTGGGCTATGTAATCGGCTAGACGAGGATCCTAGATCATCCTCATCCGAGTGACATAAACCTCCAACCGACGTTCTTCTCCATTCTACAAATAATTAAAGACGCACACAAATTAATAATCACATATTTGAATGTCACAATTTTTTATAGTGTACAATAAAATACTAAACACATATTTGAATGTACACTATTTTTATGTCTAAAATTAAATACTAAAAAAGAGTCCAGATGTTCACTATTCTACAATTAAATACTAACGATATATTCGAATCAATATTATTTTTATGTTTAAAATTAACTATTTTAGTCTATAATTAAATACTAACGATATATTCGAATCAACATTATTTTTTTATGTCTAAAATTAACTATTTTTTAGTCTATAAGTAAATACCAAAGATATATTCCAATTTAACTAATTTTCTTAGTCTAAAAATAAAATCAAAAGACATATTCGAATTTTACTAATTTTTTTACTCTAAAAATAAATACTATTAACATATTCAAATCATGTCGGCAACACTAAATTAAATTTACATATTCGAATTAAAATAAAAAAAACTTACATTATTTCGACGATAATTGCATACGTGTCCTTCATCTAACCTCAGCAAACCCACCATTATCGCACTCGCTTCAAATTCGCGTTCAACTCAAACTCAAACTTGGGAGATAATTTTCAGGGGTGAAAATTCTCTCCCAACTTCCCCCAATTTATAGAGAAAACGTGTTTTGGAGGGAGGGAATTCAAACCGAATTCGCGTCTTGCAGAACACGAATTAGTTCCCTAACCGTCCGAATTTACTCCCAATTTACTACGATATTTTGGGGTAAATATCGTTGAATTCGGGTCTTGCAGGACGCGAATTCTGTTTTGACTGACACGACACAGGAATTCGCATTCTGTGCAACGCGAATTTGGAATTCGCTTTTCCCAGAACGCGAATTTGTCCTACATGGCATGAAAGGGGGTTATTTTTCCGAATATCAAACTTTAAAGGTTATTTTTTCCAATAATTTCCCAAAAGGGAATATTCAAACCAATTAGCACTATTAGTTTGATAAAATTAGAATTTTTGAGGAAAAAAATGAATACAACGTGTCAGATCAATATTTAGTAATAACAACTATTGTAATAAAAACGAATTAAACATTCAATGACTATAGTGTATGTTTTAAAAGTTCAATGACTAAAATACAAGTTTCCTAAAGTTCATCAACTATTTACGTAGTTTATCTCTTTTATTATTTAAAAAAAAGGGTAAACTACACCGGTGGTCGCCTAACTATTACCATATTCCTATTTTGATCCCAAAACTATTTTTTTTCGCAAAATCGTCCCTTCTGTTACATAGTTCTCCTATTTTAGTCCCCGTGGTTAAAAACTAACGAAATTGCTGACGTGGAATTTTTTATTTATTTTTTAAATATTATTTTATTATTTTCTCTCTCCTATATATATATTATTTAAATTTTTTATTCAGGTTAATGTGGTGGTGACACGTGTCACCACCATAAGAAAGAAAATAAATTGAACCTAAGGGGGGAGCTGGGATTCGAATCCGCACCCCCCACGTCCCAAACCAACATGTCGACCATTGGGCTAAACTACATTTATTATCATATATTAGCACAACTTAGATTTAAAACTATCGAATGGGGACGCAGATGACATCTTCTTCCCCAAGCACGTCGGTATACCGTTACCGGAGAAACAGGTTACTTTAACTGCAATGTGAATATGGTGGAAAATATTTGAACCATAAACTAATAAATTATTCGAACAAAAAGTATTTATTCGAACAAAAAAAAAAACTCTCTTAGGGGGAAGTATAAAAGGGAAAACTTTCCCCTGCATATTTCTTTAGAATTCGAAGGAAAACTTTTGAAAGTTTCTGAGTTTTACAAAGGATACCCAGAAATCATTCGAAGGAAGAAAAGGTTGCTGATTAGTTCAGAGAAAATGGGTGACAATCTATTTGAAGGATTACCACCGCCTTCTCTTCATCAGCAACTAGAAGAAAAAGAAAACGAAGAAAAAAAAAGACCAAGAGAACAAAAGCAACGATTAAATTTCTTCTTCTTTGAAGACGAGAAGTAGCAGAAATTACAAGGAAGCTTCTCCAACCCCAGTTCTTAAAAGTACTCTCAAGAGACCTAAGCCTACTGAATCTAACCCTGAAGGTAAACCCCACCCATAGTTTCAAGATTTATCTTTTTCCCTTTTGGTCTGTGGATTCATATAATTTTATGTCTTTTATTTGATTTTGAATTCTGGTTGCCGCTAACTTATTTACTACTATGAAGTGGAAATTGAAGTGGGTTTTGCTTTTATACTTCCCCCTAAGAGAGTTCTTTTTTTGTTCGAATAAATACTTTTTGTTCGAATAATTTATTAGTTTATGGTTCAAATATTTTCCACCATATTCACATTGCAGTTAAAGTAACCTGTTTTTCCGGTAACGGTATACCGACGTGCTTGGGGAAGAAGATGTCATCTGCGTCCCCATTCGATAGTTTTAAATCTAAGTTGTGCTAATATGTGATAATAAATGTAGTTTAGCCCAATGGTCGACCTGTTGGTTTGGGATGTGGGGGGTGCGGGTTCGAATCCCAGCTCCCCCTTTAGATTCAATTTATTTTCTTTCTTATGGTGGTGACACGACATTAAACTGAATAAAAAATTTAAATAATATATATATAGGAGAGAGAAAATAGTAAAATAATATTTAAAAAATAAATAAAAAATTCCACGTCAGCAATTCCGTTAGTTTTTAACGACGGGGACTAAAACAGGAGAACTATGTAACAGAAGGGACGATTTTACGAAAAAAAATAATTTTGGGACCAAAATAGAAATATGGTAATAGTTAGGGGACCACCGGTGTAGTTTACCCAAAAAAAAATCAAAATCCCGTCTTCATTCTATTTAGATCTCATCTTTACTCTTACTCCATCTCTATTCTCAGAACTCACATCTTTGAAATCTCATTCTCTTTCTTCATCAATTTTACTTTCAATGCATGCAAGATCCAATATTTTTCTTATGAAAACATTGTTTTTCAGTTTATAGATTAATTTCATTTCCTCAAAAATCCCATTTTTGTTTGTTTGATTCGGTCTCCGAAATTCCAGTTTCCTCTTATTAACAGATCCACACATTTCCTCTCATTGAACTCCAAAAAATTTATTTCCTCATCGACTGTTCTTTCAATGTGTGAATTCTCAGGGTTTTTTTTTTCACTTGGCTGAAGATTTTCCCACTTCCTCAAAATCCCATATTTTTCTCCTTGTCTAATCTGTGAAATCCCATTTCCCCCCGTCATTTCAATCTTTGAAATCCCATTTCTTCTAAAACCCCTGTTGTTCTTCTCATTCTTTTGACAATGAGTAATTCCCAAGCATCCAAATCAGCAAAACCTTCAAAGTCTTCAACTTTAGCTCCTTCAAAACCCTCTTCCCTTTCTTCTCACCTTGCAATGGTAGAACTAAAGCAAAGGATTTTAACATTACTTTCCAAGCTTTCTGACCGTGACACTTACCAAATTGCTGTTGAAGATCTTGAAAAGATTATCCAATCCATTTCCCCAGAATCCCTTCCCATGTTACTAAATTGCCTGTTCGATTCTTCCAATGATTCAAAACCAACTGTAAAGAAAGAATCTTTAAGGTTACTATCAGTGCTATGTAATTGCCATGGTGAATTGGCAGCTTCCCATTTGAATAAAATCATTGCCCACATTGTCAAAAGGCTAAAAGATGCTGATTCTGGGGTGAAAGATGCTTGTCGTGATACAATTGGAGCCCTTTCAGGGCAGTATTTGAAAGGGGAAATCGGAGGGACTGTGGTGGGATTATTTGTAAAGCCATTGTTTGAAGCAATGGGGGAACAGAACAAAGGGGTGCAATCTGGTGCAGCAACATGTATGGCTAAGATGGTGGAATGTGCAGCTGATCCTCCTTTGGCTGCTTTCCAGAAGCTTTGTCCAAGGATCTGCAAGCTGTTGAATAATCAAATTTTTTTGGCTAAAGCTTCCCTTTTGCCGGTAGTGGCGAGTTTGTCTCAGGTTTGGACAATGTAACTACTTTTAGCTTGATTTCGAACATGTACATTGTTGAATTCATAAGGATGGAATGTGATGATTTATTTTGTTAATTTTTGTGGATGTTAAATGGAAACTCCAATGAAAGTCTTGTAGTATCTTGATTGTTTTACCATGTGCTTGACTGCTTGTTTATCTGGCAGCTGCCAATACACATTTACTTATGTTTGACATTGTTGCAGGTGGGAGCAATTGCACCTCAGAGCTTGGAATCTTTGCTGCAAAGCATCCATGAATGCCTTGGGAGCACAGATTGGGCGACGCGGAAGGCAGCTGCTGATACTTTAAGTGCCTTGGCACTACATTCAAGTAATTTGATTGCACTTGCAGATAGAGCATCTTTGACGATTACTGTACTTGAGGGTTGCCGCTTTGACAGGGTACCTTTCTGGTTTCATTTCTCTTTCATATAATGTTAACACACACTCAATGCCATATTTATAAGCTATTAATAGATAAAGTGAGTTTAGACTAGATGAATTCATGCTCTCTGAAATGGTTTTGCATTTCAGTTGGCACATTATGATAAAGGTTAGTGTTTGTCCGAATTCCGATCCCTTACTGACCGATGTACATTTTGCATTGTGGTCCTAAGTGTTTGTCCTTCACTGCCATCATTTCTAATGGCATATGTATGGTGTTACACAAGACTGCCTTATGGAATTCTTATCGTGTTGAATAGTGTTTAATTATTGGTCAAACAGATGAAACCTGTGAGAGATGCCATGACCGAAGCATTGCAATTATGGAAGAAGATTGCAGGGAAAGGGGATGATGGAGCTGCAGATGACCAGAAGTCTCGTGGTAAGTATGTTACTCATGTGTTTCTAAGCTTTCCGGGTTGTCCTTATTATGTTTAATCTATTTCTCTTATTGGATAAATTATTTCTATTACTGCTGCAGATGGTGACGATACTCAATCAGCTGAACCATCACAAAAGAATGTCTTGAAAAATCCAAATGCTTGTGATAAAAAATCAGATCCATCAGGAACGGATTCATCTAACAATCTTTCCCCTACTTTAGATTCCGTTTCCAAAGGCAAAGGTGGAAACATTCCTGACAAAGCAGTTGTAATTTTAAAGAAGAAAGCACCTGTGTTAACAGACAAAGAGCTGAATCCTGAATTCTTCCAGAAACTTGAAACGAGGGGTTCTGGTGATTTACCTGTTGAAGTAGTTGTTCCTCGTAGACACCTTAATTCTTCAAACTCCAAGAATGAGGAAGAATCTGAACCAAATGATCCAGACTCGAGAAGAAGGTCGAATTGTGTGGGAAACAGCCAAGCAGATGATTTTTGTGCATCCTCTGGCAGCAAAAATCGTAACATTGAGAGAGGAACTGCTGGTGTGTCGGATAAATGGCCGGAAGAGAAGATAAATGGAAAAGACCTAAGAACAAGGGCATTTGGTGCTAATGACAGGATAGATGTAAATCAAAGGGAGCAATCTGGAAATCGTTTGGGTTACTCAAAGGTGGATGGACAGTCTGAAGAATCCTTTATCGACAACAAAGGAAATTGGTTGGCTATCCAGAGGCAGTTATTGCAGCTTGAGAGGCAACAAGGGCATCTCATGAATATGTTGCAGGTATTTCTCAGTTTTCCATTTAGGGTTCCGGTGACTGTTTTTTCGATTGTTAAGATTCATTGCTATGTTGCAGGATTTTATGGGTGGTTCTCATGATAGCATGGTAACTTTGGAGAACAGAGTTAGGGGTCTTGAGCGAATTGTTGAAGACATGGCTAGGGATTTATCGGTTTCATCAGGCAGGAGAGGTGTCACTTTTATGGAAGGGTTTGAAGGATCGTCTAATAGACCTTTAGGGAAGTATAATGGCTTCTCTGACTATGGTTCCAAGTTCAGTGGGCGAATTCCATATGTAGAAAGGTTTGCACAATCTGACGGAATTGCTCCAGGCGGGAGAGGAAGGGGACCTTCTTGGAGATCTGAAATGTCTGATGACTGGGATTTCCCTGCATTTAGCACTTCGAGGAATGGGCAAATTCCATCAAGAAGAGCTCCAGCTAGCAGCGGCGTGGATGGTAGATCACCCAAATCAGAACATGAGAGTGATCAGGTTGGTGGCAGGAGAGGTTGGGACAAGGGTCCTGGGCCTGTGAGGCTCGGCGAAGGGCCTTCTGCTAGAAGTGTCTGGCAGGCATCAAAGGATGAAGCTACCTTGGAAGCAATACGTGTCGCTGGGGAGGACAATGGAGCATGCCAAACTGGACGTGTGCCTGAGTTGACTGCTGAAGCTCTTGGAGATGATAATGTTGGACCAGAACGAGATCCAGTCTGGGCTTCTTGGAGCAATGCAATGCATGCCCTTCAAGTAGGTGATATGGATTCCGCTTATTCTGAAGTTCTGTCAACGGGAGATGATCTCTTGCTTATAAAGCTAATGGATAAATCGGGTCCTATGGTTGACCAACTTTCGAATGAGATAGCAAATGAAGCCTTACATGCTATCGTGCAATTTCTTCTGGAGCCGGATTTGTTTGATATCTGTCTATCCTGGATTCAACAGGTATCATTTATCAATCTGTGATCATTAGAAGTTCAAGCTGCTTTAATTAAAGATTATCTTTCTCGGGTTTCTAATTAGTTTTATTTCATATAACTTTTCAGCTGGTGGAAGTGGTGTTAGAAAATGGACCTGATGCATTGGATATTCCCATGGAGTTGAAGAAAGAGCTTTTGTTGAATTTGCATGAGGCAGCTTCCACAACAGATCCGCCGGAGGATTGGGAAGGCGCCGCACCTGACCAACTTTTACTGCAGTTAGCATCAGCCTGGGGGATCGAGTTGCAACAGTTTGATAAGTAATCCGTGTCTGGTAATGAAATCATGTGTTCTGCTTGCAAACTTCTTGATTAGGATACTGGTTCAGTACATTTATTTTACTTGAAGTAAATGGCAAGTGAAAGATATTTTTTCATTTTTCAAATGGCTATGATGGTTTTGTTGTATAAGTATAAATATTGATATATTGAAAACTGGTTTAGGCTACTTATACATTTTTGTGTGTCATGTAAGATAGTGGCCTCTGATGTAAATGTAATCATGAATTGTACACCTTTTATCCAAGAGATTTTTTTTTTATCAGACTTTTATCCAAGAAATTTGTCATGAAGAGACTAACTATTGTAAATATTGATGCCATTTTCTTTCACTCAAAAACTTGGTAAAAGGGCTTTGGTGTTCCGCATTAAATAAAATGGTAAAATGCTTGGTAGTAAAACAAAACTTCGGTAACAAGTTTAATTCATGTGTTGTATTTGCGTTTAATATAGGCGACATGACTTGCCAGTAAAATCCTTTAGCATTTGCATGTCTTCAGGTCATAATAGTTTACATAAAACATGAAAACGCTGATTGCTGTCTTTTTTTGCTTGAGTTTAGCCTAATTCGTAGTACACTTTATCCTCTTTTCTGTCATCTTATTGCAATGAAAAGAAACAAGAAACTTACAAGATTGTGAAGTCGGACTGATTGCTTGATTCCAAAGGTTCTAATTTGTAATGAATGGTAGAAAATTTACCTGTGTACGAGCCTGCATCAGGTTTGGCGAAACGCAGGTTCATGTTGGGACAGTCTTCTACTACTGCATTCAACCATCATGGGAACATAAAATGATAACCCGTAGTGTAGGAGTTCCAATCTCTTCAGCTTTGGAAGCACCATAACATGAGTGATACCGTTAAAAGATACAATTCCTATACAGTTTGAATTAACCAAATGTATAGCTGATCAGCTAATGACACCATTCTCTGTAATACGAGACCAGATACTCATTATGCAGTCAATAAAGGTAGTCAATTCATGCATAATCCCTTAGACAATGGAAGGCTGTCAGACAAAGGTACTGTAAATCATGGATTATGGTTTCAAGCCTCCACTAACAGGGTATTCAGATTCAGATTGGGGTACAAGTTGAGACGAATATTGCATGTTTCTTGGAGTTGGAAGAAACAAAATGTGGTTTATACCAAGTATAGAATCAGTCTTGGAAATGAGCTGAAAGATAACAGTATCGTTGCTGTGACGATGATGATTACCAAGTATCTGGTTTATAAGTCTGTTGGGAGCTCACTTATATAAAGAAGAGAGCATTTGTAAATAAGTTTTAAGTTGAGTTACAATCAAGAAATCCTTCTTTGTCATTCTTTTCTATCTTTGGTTTATATTCTTTTACTCTGCCTTTGAGGATATATGGCGGAATCTATTGTTTCCCTGATATTGGATCAGCTCACCAAAATCACCATTGACAAAGCCACCGAAGCGGAGAAAGAGGTGAAAAGGTTGGAAAGAAATTTCAAAGGACTCCGCTTGACGCTGAAGAAAGAGAATACGAGGACGATGAACACGATGAACGAGTTGAGAGAAATTTGTTTTGACATGGAGGATGTAACCGTGCGAAGCAAAAGAAGGATTATGACCGTTAGCCTGTTTAAATTTCTGTTTTTAGTTTATGGCACTTAATGATACGCTGCGTTTCATTAATATTTGTGAATAGATAATACGGTGCCGTTTCGGTTAGGGAGGGTGTTATGTAACCCTAGCCGTTGTTGTTTGAGGCTATTGAATATCAGAAACCTTATTCAGTCTCTCTCAACTCTTCTTTTTCTATTCTCATCTAAATCCAAATCTGTTTCTCATCTCATCTTAATTCTTCAGCTTGATTCAGTGTGTTACAAGGGTATCAGAGCTTCCAGGTTTCACCATGGTTGACGGGATTCCGATAACGCGCAGTCAGACATGGCAGCAGGAGGCTGCGAAACTTCAGGAAGAGTTTGCTCGTCTGGAAGGCAGTATTGACACAAAGATGGACACGAAATTTGGGGAATTTCGGACACAAATTGGGGAGGATTTCCGAAAAATGCTCGAAGTAGCTATGGGTAAGAAGGTTGAGCCGCCGAATCTGGAGAACCCAGCTCAAGGATGGATCATGGGCCCGGGCATTTTGGGGACGGGACCATCGTCGTCGGTACAGAACAATCAGGATGAAGTGCTCATTACGGGTGAAAAGGAGGCTCCAAAAATAACCCAGGACTGTCCACACCCAACTGGCAATTTGACATACAAACTACCATGCCCTAAGTTCGATGGTACTGATTTCAGAGGTTGGCTATCCAAGTTAGAGCAGTTCTTCGAAGCTGAGGCTGTCCCAGAGCCTAGCAAGATCCGTTTGGTGATGATTCATTTGGAGGGAAAGGCCTTGCAGTGGCACCAGTTTCTGATGAACTCGAATGGAGGTGCAGGGGAGATGATTTGGGCAGAATACTTGAAGCTCATGAGAGACCGCTTTGCTCCGGGAGGGTTCAGTGACCCCTTCTCTGAACTATTAGCCTTATGACAGACAGAATCAGTGGAGTCATACTACGAGGAGTTTATAAACTTGGTAAATCAGGTACAGTTGCCTGAGAAATACATTTTAAGCATGTTTAAGAACCATCTGCGGCTTGAAATTAGTCAATACCTTACACTGTTACAACCTAAGTCACTATTTGAAGCTTTTCACACGGCTAAACAATTAGAAACCATCTTTTTCCCGGTGAACGGAAAATCATTGGCTAGGACAGCTCCCCCTAGCTTAAGTATGCCTTCTAGGAACTTTCACCTTAGTTTCAAGGCTTATTCAAATGCGGGCACTTCAGGACCTCCTTCCACTGTAGTATCTAGAAGTGTCACTCCTTCGATATTAAGCCCCAGTAGGGCCAGGAACTCCGGTCAGGCTAATATAAAGGGATCTGGGAAAAGTCTATCTACATCAGAGATAGAGGAGAGAAGGAGAAAAGGGCTCTGTTTCTGGTGTGCTGAGAAGTACACTCTTGGACACAGGTGTACTAAGAGTCAAATTTTTCAGATAGTGGTGGATGGAACTGAGGAAGATGGAGAAGATGGAGAACCTGAGGTATTCCTGGATTGTGAGGAAACAGGGGAGGGGACTGGAACAGAAGGACCAATGTTGTCTTTAAACGCCATGTGGGGAGCAATTAACTGGGAAACAATGAAACTGAAAGTTGAAGTGTCTGGAACAGAGTGGATAGCATTGATTGATTCAGGTAGTACTCATAATTTCTTGAGTGCTTCAATGGTAAAAAAAATGGGACTACTGGTGAATAAAAGGAACAATCTGAAAGTTACTGTGGCTGATGGAAACACTTTAGAGACATGGGGAGAGTGTAGCAAGTTGACTTGGAAGGTACAAGGAGAAGAATTTGTGTCAGACTTCTTGATCTTGCCCCTGAATTGTTGTGATATGGTTCTAGGAGTCCAATGGCTAATTACTTTGGGGACCATAAGCTGGGATTTCAAAAAAATGGAGATGAGTTGGATTCAGCAAAACAAAACTGTAGTATTGAAGGGAGTGAGACCTGGAGCCCACAGTTGGATTGATGCCAAGAGATGCAATAAGCTGCTGAGAGAGAATCACAGTCCCTTGACCACCTCTTTATGGGTTATGGAAGGACAAGTGGGGTTGAAGAAAACAGACAACCCTATGCCTGAGGAATTAAAGAGGGTACTGAATGAGTTTGATGAGGTTTTCAGGGAACCCTCAAGATTACCACCAGTGAGAGGGCAAGAACATAAAGTGACCTTGGTTAATGATCAGCAAGTGGTGAAAATTAAACCATACAGATACCCTGTCAGCCAGAAAGAAGAAATTGAGAAACAAGTCAAGGAAATGATGGAGAGTGGAATAATCAGATATAGCAACAGCTCTTTCTCTTCCCCAGTGGTGATGGTTAAGAAAAAAGATGGTTCATGGAGGTTGTGTGTTGATTACAGAAGACTGAACCAATTAACAGTTAAAGACAAATTCCCAATGCCAATTATAGAGGAGTTATTGGATGAATTGGGAGGTGTAAGGTTCTTTTCCAAGCTTGACTTGAGAGCTGGATATCACCAGATAAGGATGTGGGAGCCTGATGTGTATAAAACAGCATTCAAGACTCATGAAGGGCATTATGAGTTCTTGGTAATGCCTTTTGGCTTAACCAATGCTCCAGCTACCTTCCAAAGCTTAATGAATAGGATTTTCAGAGCTTACTTGAGGAAGTTTGTGCTTGTGTTTTTTGATGATATACTGGTTTACTCTCAGAACTGGGATGCACACTTGAAACATTTACGAGAGGTGTTGAGAGTGTTAAGGGAACACAAGCTGTATGCCAAGATGAAGAAATGTTGTTTTGGAGCACAGGAGATAGATTACCTTGGGTATGTGATCTCAAATGGAGTTATAGCTATGGATGGCTCCAAGGTTGAGTGCATCCTGAATTGGCCAAAACCTAGTAGTGTAAAGGAACTCAGAGGCTTCCTAGGGTTATCTGGGTACTACAGAAAGTTTGTGAAAGATTATGGTACAATAGCAAGGCCATTGACCAATCTTCTCAAGAAGGGAGGATGGAAGTGGGCCCCAGTGAAGACTTGGCATTTGAAAAACTGAGACAAGCAGTCAGTAGTGCTCCTGTGTTGACACTACCAGATTTCAATGAAGAATTCAGTGTTGAGACTGATGCTTCAGAGAAGGGAGTAGGAGCAGTTTTAGTACAGAAAGGGAAACCCTTGGCCTTCTTCAGCAGAGGCTTAGGAGTGAGACACCAGGGACTTTCAGTCTATGAAAAAGAAATGCTAGCTGCTTTAATGGCTGTGAAAAAGTGGTCAGCATACCTAGTGGGAAGACACTTCAAGATCAAGACAGACCATCAGAGTCTGAGATTCTTAGCAGAAAATCAAGCAATAACCCCAGCACAGCAGAAATGGATGGTTAAAATGTTGGGATATGATTATGAGGTGGTATACAAGAAGGGAAGTTCTAATGTAGTTGCAGATTCTCTGTCTAGGAAGCCAGGAATTGAGGGAGGAACACTGTTGGCTATCAATGGTGTTAACACTGATTTGATGGCAAAAATAGCTAAAACTTGGAAAGCTGATGATAAGATTAAGATGATTATTGAAGCTATTCAGAAAGGGGCCTCCCATTACACTAAATATACTTGGGATGGGAAATGGCTAAAAAGGAAGGGTAAGGTTGTTGTGGGGAACAATGAGCAATTGAGGAAGGAGTTAATGTCCTACTTTCATGGCAGTCCCATTGGAGGACATTCAGGAGCTGAAGTAACAACCAGGAGGCTGAGTAGCATTTTCTATTGAAAGGGGTTGAGGAAACATGTGAAAACAATGGTGAGGGAATGTGGAATCTGCCAGAAGAACAAAATTGATCTATCTCAGCCAAGAGGTTTGCTGCAACCATTACCAATACCTGAGACAGTGTGGACCTCTATTAGTATGAATTTCATAGAAGGCTTACCAAACTCTAGGAGGAAGGATGCTATTTTAGTGGTGGTGGATAGGCTAACCAAATATGCTCACTTCATTGCCTTGAGTCATCCATTCACAGCTAGAGACATTGCACAAGTATTCCTTGAGAACATCTTTAAACTTCATGGTATGCCACACACTATTGTCTGTGATAGAGACAGAATCTTCATGAGCCAATTTTGGAGGGAGTTATTTGCTAAACTGGGAACTGCAATCACACCTTCCACAGCATATCACCCAGAAACAGATGGCCAGACTGAGAGAGTCAACCAGTGTGTTGAGACTTATCTCAGATGTATGACAGGTGAGAAGCCTAGGGAGTGGAGTGACTGGTTGCACTTGGCTGAGTGGTGGTACAACTCTTCATACCATTCTGCAATTGGAACTTCTCCATTTCAAGCTCTGTATGGTCAGGAACCCAACTCTCACATTCCCTACTTAGCTGGAGAATCTGTGGTAGCTACAGTGGATAGGGGCTTGCAACAAAGAGAAGCAGCAATCAAAATGTTAAAATTTCATTTGAAGAGAGCCCAAGAAAGGATGAAACAACAGGCAGATAAGAGGAGAGTGGACTGTAATTTTCAGACAGGAGATATGGTGTTCTTAAAACTGCAACCATACAGACAGCAGTCAGTCCAACATAGAGTTTCTCAGAAATTAGCTCCGAAATGGTTTGGTCCATTCAAGATTATGAACAAGGTCGGGTCCACTGCATATAAATTGGAGTTGTCAATTAGATCTAAGATTCATCCTGTGTTCCATGTATCTCAGTTGAAGAAGCAAATTGGGTCTGATGAATTTTCAACAGAGTTGCCTCTGATTGGGCCGGATGGTGGGATCAGTAAGGAACCTGTGAGAATTATTGATCGCAGGATAGGAAGGAAGGGGAATAGAGCTGTAACTGAAGTCCTGGTGGAATGGTCAAATACTTTTCCTGAAGATGCCACGTGGGAGGTCCTTCATCAACTACAACAGCAGTTTCCTGATTTCAATCCCTGAGGTCAAGGATTGTTTGAAGAAGGGGGCATTGTAACCGTGCGAAGCAAAAGAAGGATTATGACCGTTAGCCTGTTTAAATTTCTGTTTTTAGTTTATGGCACTTAATGATACGCTGCGTTTCATTAATATTTGTGAATAGATAATACGGTGCCGTTTCGGTTAGGGAGGGTGTTATGTAACCCTAGCCGTTGTTGTTTGAGGCTATCGAATATCAGAAACCTTATTCAGTCTCTCTCAACTCTTCTTTTTCTATTCTCATCTAAATCCAAATCTGTTTCTCATCTCATCTTAATTCTTCAGCTTGATTCAGTGTGTTACAGAGGACGTCTTATATGAGTGGGAAACCGCATCCCAGGAGTTGCAAATAGATGATATTGCTTCTGAGTCTGTTCAAAAATGGACGGTACGGAAATGTCTCTCCCTTTCCTGCTTTGCTTCTGAGCGTTATGGTATTGCAGCAAAGATAAAGAAACTCAAAAAAGACCTGGACGGGATTGTTAAAGAAGAGATGGAGTGAAAGAAGAGATCATAAGTATTCTGCTTGGTGAGGAAAGGAGTCAAAGTATTACTACTGTGACCTTAATGGATATCGGAGGATCTGGGAAAACATCTCTAGCCCAAGGAGTTTATGATGACTCTCTCTTGATCAATGCTAAATTACAGGAGAAAATCTAACAGAGCTTGACCTCGATGCATTGGTATCCAATGCTCCAACCCTGCAGTATGTTCTACGTCTGATCACTAAAATCCCAAAAGAGATTTGTTGGTCCATTATTATTCAAAATGCATTTAGAAGTAATCAGGCGAGTTGTGAAATTTTGGAAGAGATTGGAAGGGAGCTTGCAAACAAGTGTAGGGCTCCCGCTTGAGGCAAAATCTTTAGGAGCTCTCCTACGAGACAAAAGAGAAATTGAAGAATGGCAAAATGTTCTAAATAGTAGGATATGGCAATCAGGTTTTGGAGAAAAATTATTTCCACCGTTTTTATTAAGCTACTGTGATTTGCCATTTCCAGTAAAGCCATGCCCTTTGTATTGTTCTATTTTTCCAAGATAAATATGAGTTGATACAACATTGGATGTCACAAGGGTATTTGAACTCTGATGACAGTATCAGGAAAGAATTGAAAGGCTTAACCAGCCGTTTTTTCTTCCAGGATTTTAAGAAAGATGCTCTCGGCCATATAAGATGCATGACATAGTGCATCAGTTTGTCCAGGTCCTGACTAAAGGAAGATTTGTGATTGTGTTGAAATTAGTTATAGGGTTGTTATGTTGATAGTTAGGCAGTTAGTTAGTTTCTACATTAGCTGATTATATTTTTTGTATATAAATAGTGGACCATTGATTGTAATTGGATAGTACATTCAATAAAAATAAATCCCTTTCAGTCAATTTAACATGGTATCTAGAGCTCGGTTGGTTATTGGGTTTGTTGGCCCGTTTCTTTAATTTGTTAAGTCGTTTCATCTTTTATTTCCTTCTTTTCCCTTTATCGTTTTCCCTCTTTTCACGAGTGTTGCGATGCCTTCGTCGGAGACTTCCACCACCGTTGACTTCAGCCATGCGTTGTATCTTCATCCGTCCGACACTCCGGGAGCTCTCCTCGTCTCACATCAGCTTACCGGCGTCGAAAATTACAACGTGTGGAGCCGGTCTATGCGAATCGCCCTTCTTGCGAAGAATAAATTAGGGCTAATCGATGGGAGTTGCAGTCGAGCTAATTTCACTGGTGCTTTGGAATCCCAGTGGGATCGCTGCAATGCGATTGTTCTCTCTTGGATCCTCAACGCCGTTAGCCAAGAGTTGTCTGCCGGAGTCGTCTTTGCATCTAGTGCGGCACTCGTCTATGAAGATCTGAAGGAGCGTTTTGATAAAGTGGACGGTTCGCGAATCTTTTTTCTTCACAGAGAAATCACAACCCTTATCCAAGGTGAATCTTCAATCTCTGCTTACTTTACAAAATTGAAACTATTGTGGAGTGAATACAACGCGTTGGTACCTTTTTCGACTTGCGATTGCGAAGCGTCTCAGGAGAATCAGAGTCAACTTCTTCAGCAAAGATTGTTCCAGTTCCTAATGGGGTTAAACGAGACTTACTCAGCTGTGCGAAGTCAGCTTCTTCTGATGAAGCCACTGCCTACGGTGAATCAGGCGTACTCGATGTTGGTTCAAGAGGAGTCAAACCGTTTTCATTTATCTAGTGTAACACCGTTGGCTGATTCAACAATCATGTACTCACAGTCTAGTTCTGGTTCATCTTCTCGACGCCGTTTTAATGGAGTTTGTGCTCACTGTGGAGTCAAAGGTCACAAGAAAGAGACGTGTTACCATCTAGTGGGTTTCCCGTTCGATTTTCGTTTCACCAAGCGAAAGGAACCTCAGGCTGCAATGGCAACAAGTGGAGATCTCTCTGATGATGCTCCTCCACCTGTGTTTAATCCACGAGATGTGTCATCTACTGCACCATCAGTTCCAACTTTTTCACAGGAGCAGTATAATCAGATTTTGGCCTTGCTTCAGAAGGTTCCCTCTGAGTCAGCTGTAAATGCTGCAGGTAATGGCTTCTCTTGTAAGTCAACTCATACCTCTAGTACTTGGATCCTGGACACTGGAGCCACCGACCATATAACTTCATATTTTCATAGTTTGATAAATCCAATTTCATGTGCTTCGAATTCAAGATCAGTTCGACTCCCAAATGGTAAAAATGTTCCTATCACCCATATTGGATCTGTTGCTCTGACAAATTCCTTGATTCTTCATAATGTTTTATTTGTCCCTGATTTTCGTTTTAATCTCATTTCTGTATCTCAACTTACTTCCACTCAAAATTGTGCTATTTTCTTTTATCCTCAATTTTGTTTACTGCAGGAACTTTCCACTGGAAGGATGAAGGAGATTGGTAGGATGGTTGGAAGCTTGTATCTGTTTCAGTCACATTCTGTTGCTAGTTCACCAAATTCAACCTTGTCTCAGGTTTCCTCAGTTTCCAAATCTGTAATTTTTCCATTTGATTCTTTTGCTTGTCAAACCTCTGTTGAATCTACCAAACTTTAGCATGCTCGTTTGGGTCATGCTAGTCTGAATAAAATGCACAAATTACATATTTCTGATGATTTACGTTTTAATATTGCCCACATAAGTGACTGTGTAGTTTGTCATTTAGCCAAACAAACTAGGTCTTCATTTCCTCTAAGTACTTCTAGATCTTTAAAAGCCTTTGACTTAGTTCACATTGACTTGTGGGGTCCCTATCGTATTTCAACTCATTCAGGCCATCGTTTCTTCCTTACTATTGTGGATGATTATAGCCGTATGACTTGGGTTCACTTGTTGAAATTAAAATCTGATACTGCTCTTGCTCTTAAAAAATTTCTTGCCATGATTAAAACTCAGTTCTCTTCCAATGTTCTTACCTTACGTAGTGACAATGGTTCAGAATTCTTTAATTCTGAATGTTCTCTTCTTTTTTCCTCTCTTGGTATTATACATCAAAGCAATTGTGTTCATACACCCCAGCAAAATGGGGTGGCTGAACGAAAACATAGGCATCTTCTTGAAGTTGCTCGTGCTCTTCGTTTTAACTCTAAAGTGCCTATTAAATTCCGGGGAGAGTGTGTCCAGAATGCATGTTACTTAATTAACTTGTTGCCTTCCTCTGTTCTTCATTGGAAATCTCCATTTGAACTTCTCTTTGGTCATTCTCCTTCTCTTTCTCATCTTAAGGTGTTTGGATGTTTAGCTTATGCTACATCTTTAAACACTTCTGATAAATTTTCTCCTCGTGTTATCCCATGTGTTTTCATGGGATATTCTCAGACTCAAAAATGATATATTCATTTTAGTCTTGTCACCAAAAAATTTCTTGTCAGTAGGGATGTTCTCTTTCATGAACATCTTTTTCCTTTCACTTTTCTAAAAGCTAGTCCTTCTTTTTCCTCAGAATCTTGTGTTGTTCCAGATTCTAAATTTTTAATTCTAGATATTTCTTCTTCTGCTTCTTCAGATAATTCTCTTTTAACAAGTGAACCTCATCTTTCCCATCCTCTTATACCTCCATCTTCCTCTTCACTTGATACTCAAAATGATATTCAACATGAACCTCAACCTGATATTCCACCTGAAACTCAACCTGATATTCCATCTGAAACTCAAACTGCACCTCACCTTGAAACTCAAACTGAAACTCCATCTGCCAATCAACCTGCCTCATCATCTCATACTCAGTTTCCCACTGTTACTTCTCGGAGACCTTTCTTGTGTGTCAAGACCTCCTGCTTGGTTACATGACTATGTTACTTCTTACCATCCATCTACTGCATCTTCTTCATCTTCCAATGTTCCAGGGCAGTATCCTATTTCTAATTATGTTTCTTATACTCATTTACCTATTCAGACACAAGTTTTTTTATCTTCCACTTTTTCCTCCATTGAGCCCACTACCTATTCAGAAGCCATTCAAAATCCTTTACGGATTCAAGCCATGAAGAAGGAAATATTGGCTTTGGAGTCTAATGCCACATGGAAGTTGGTTTCTTTTCCTCCGGTAAGGTGCTTATTGGTTGCAAATGGGTATATTGTATCAAGTACAAGGCTTCAGGTGATGTTGAGCGCTATAAGGATTGTCTTGTAGCAAAAGGCTACACACAACGAGAAGGCATTGACTATAGTGATACCTTCTCCCCTGTTGCCAAGATGGTTACTGTCAGAACAATGCTTACCCTTGCTGCTATCTTCCATTGGTCTCTTCATCAAATGGATGTGCATAATGCCTTCTTACAAGGGTCCCTTGATGAAGAAGTTTACATGACACTACCTGAATGCTTTTGCAGCCAGAGGAGAAATTGGTTTGTAGACTGCAAAAGTCACTGTATGGGCTCAAACAGGCCTCAAGACAATGGAACTTAAGGCTTTCTGAAACTTTGATAAATGCTGGTTTTGAACAAAACAAACATGACTATTCTTTGTTCATCAAGAAGAGGCAAGGAAAGTTAGTGGTTATACTTATTTATGTTGATGATCTGGTAATTACAGGAAATGATAATTTGATGATTGACAAACTTAAGAGTCTTTTGAATAATAGCTTCAAGATGAAGGACCTTGGAGAGTTGAAGTATTTCCTTGGGTTAGAAATCTTGAGATCCACACAAGGAATAATGATTAGTCAAAGAAAGTATGCTCTTGAACTCATTGAAAGCACAAGTCTGGGAGGTGCAAAGCCAGCCACATCACCTTTAGAGCAAAATTTTAAACTTACCACACCTGAGTTTGATGAAGGAGTGTCATGTGCAACAACAGATGAATTAATACAAGACAAGTTAGTCTACCAACGACTGATAGGGAAGCTGATTTACCTAACACACACAAGGCCAGACATTACCTTTGATGTCCATCATCTCAGTCAGTTCATGCAAAACCCAAAAGAATCACACTTAGCAACAACAATGAGAGTAGTAAGATATATCAAAAGAAATCCAGGGCAAGGGATTTTCTTGAAAGCCTCTGATAACTGTAAAATTGAGGCATTTTGTGACTCGGATTGGGCCTCATGTCTAATGTCCAGGAGGCCAGTCACTGGTTTTTGCATCAGGATTGGAGGTTCTTTAATTTCCTGGAAATCCAAGAAACAGAGCACTGTTGCAAGGTCATCTGCAGAAGCAGAATATAGAAGTATGGCGATGACAACAGCAGAAATTATCTGGTTGAAAGGGTTATTGAGTGAACTTGAAGTCAGTAGCAAAGAGCCTGTGACTGTGTTTTGTGACAGCAAAGCAGCTATTCAGATTGCTGCAAATCCTGTGTTTCATGAGCGTACGAAACACATAGAAATTGACTGTCATTTCGTAAGAGAGAAGATCCAAGAAGGTTTACTGCGAACTGAATACATTGCAACTGGAGAACAGATTGCATATATAATGACCAAAGCCTTGGGAGTACAACAACATAACTATTTACTGAACAAGTTGGGGATTAAAAATGTGTTTAAACCTCCAACTTGAGGGGGAGTGTTAAAATTAGTTATAGGTGTGTTATGTTGATAGTTAGGCAGTTAGTTAGTTTCTACATTAGCTGGTTATATTTTTTGTATACAAATAGTGGACCATTGATTGCAATTGGATAGTACATTCAATAAAAATAAAATCCTTTTCAGTCAATTTAACAGATTGAAGAGCCCACCGGGTATGCCATGAAAATATCAAGGGAGAGGAGTTAATTCAAGCTTTGAAACCATGCACTTTTCCCATAGTAGTGCTAGATCCACCTAAGACGATAGAGCAGAAACTTAGAGTCAGTTTTCTACTTCAAAAACATCTACTCATTTTATTGAATCAATGCTAAGAAAACCTAATTCTTGTTTTATATAAGTTAACTTTTACTCGTATATTTGCTATTGTTTACCTGTAAATAATGATGTCGATATGAATAATATTCTCTGAGAAAACACACTATTTTTCATCAGATTTCACAAAGCCCAGTTTCCAGGTCAGCCCCATATAAGACCTGAAAAAAAGAAAAACAAGTACAAGAATTAGAAACTGGTTTAACCAGAAAGAAAGAGCAGAGCAGAGCTGATAAGAAAACAATTGTAGTTTGATTGGTGTGAGGTTTTCTAAAATACTTTATTAGAATGAAATTGTTTGAACCAACTATGACAAATTTTCTTTTGTTAGGATATGCGTGAGCAAGCGTTGGGAGAGAACTTCTTTGAGATTCCACCTACAGGCGTGCAAGATTTGCTGGCTACTGATACGCAACATTGTAGGGAACACCAAGTCACTGGAATTGGGTAGATTGAAGGTATAATGGTGTACTAGTGTTATGGTCTTAAGGGCTATAGCTTATTTAGTTTCCTTAGACGGGTGCTTTATTGTTTCGACCTTTGTTTGTCGTTGCTTATGTCGCAGCCCTCCCACATGTATTCTTTTTCCTCCGTTAGGTGCATTATCCCCTATTAATCTTTTGTCCACTTGAAACTTCATTGACTTTGTCTATTAGCGTCTCCTAGCGACACTTCCTAGAATCTCCCACTTGGAACTTCCTAGCCTACAAAAACTCATTTCAGCCTTTAGAAAAACTTCAATAAAAGTTTTCTCAAACTCTTTTTTGGTCCAACCATAGCTTCCTGGAGTAGAAAAATGACTTCAATAGCTTAGGCTATCCAGCGCTAAATAAATTAATCAACATAAAGGAAAGGACAAAAATTTCCAAACTCACAAATCTTACCTCTACTTCCTCATCGTCGGTCTTCACCCTCAATATTCTCAACTGAAGGTTCACGGTGCTCTGGAAGAATTGTCATTTCACCTTTTATATCTGCATCATTTTCTTTCCCCCTAAAGTACTAGGCCTTGAAATCATCAACATACTTCTGAAACTTATCCAGAGTAAACTATGGATTAGGTTCAAACCCAAACCTCTCTACTCCACAAAATACAACATCAGAAGACCATGAGACATTTCCATTATCAGACCCACAGTCTACCGCCTTTCTCATCGTAAATAACAAGTATTTTGTGAAGAGAGGTAAATTTTCTTCTCATTTTTTATGTTTTCATTGATAATAGTAGTACCTATTTATAGTTTACAAAGAAGACATAAGCTTGGAAAGATATAATTACACAAAATTACAGCCCAAATTTATATTTGGGAATATAGTTCCCTAATTTTCTGTAATCTACACTCCCCTCAAGCTGCGGAGTATACATTGTAAAGTCCCAGCTTGGATGTAAACTTATAAAAAATGTCTCTTGGTAGTGCTTTAGTAAGAATATCAGCTAGCTAGTCCTTTGTAGGAATAAAATGTAGTTTAACTGTTCCTCCATTGACCTTTTCAGCAATACAATGTCTATCAATTTTCACATGCTTGGTTCTGTCATGATGAACCAGATTTTTGGCAATGCGGATAGCTAATTGGCTATCAATTTGCAACTCGAACTCTTCAAAATGCTTGAGTTCTAGTTCTGCAAATAATCTTTGTAGCCACATTCCTTCACAGATTCCCAAAGCCATAGTTCTATACTCAGCCTCAGCACCGCTTCTGGCCACCACTGGTTGCTTCTTGCTCCTCTATGTGACTAAATTTCTCCACACGAATGAACAATAACCACTAGTAGATTTTTTGTCGGTTAGCTCACCAGCTCAACTTGAATCAATAAATATTTTTATTGGTTTGTCTTCATTCTTCTTGAAGATTAAACCGTGTCCAGGGGTTATCTTCAAATACCTTAAGATTTTATACACAACTTCAAGGTGTTCTTCCCATGGATCACTCATATGTTGGCTAACAATGCTTACAGAGAAAGCCATGTCTGGTCGAGTAAGAGACATATAAATCAACTTTCTCACAAGTCTTTGATACTGCTCTTTGTTGACAGGACTGCCCATCTCTTTTCTTCGTAGTTTCAAATTAGCCTTCATTGGTGTTTCAGCTGGTTTGCACCCTAGTATTATTGGTTCTAAAAGCAAATCAAGAACATATTTTCTTTGATTTATAAAAAGTACTGACTTTAGACCTTGCTACCTCCATCCCTAAGAAGTACTTAAGGCTGTCGAGCTCCTTTGTTTCAAACTCAATTGAAAGCAGCTTTTTCAAGTTATTAATCACACAAGTATCATCACCTGTAATAATGATATCGTCAACATATACAACCAAAATTGATTTCTTTTTACCTGAAGTCATTTTTACAAACAGTGTGTGATATGCTTGACATTGTTTGTACCCATTTTTTTTACAATGACTTTAGTAAACCTTTCGAACTAAGCTCTAGTGGATTGCTTTAGTCTGTACAATGATTTTTCCAGCTTGCAAACAGTTTTTCGATTTTCTTGTTTCATTCCTGGAGGAATTTCCATGTATACATCTTGTTCTAATCTTCCATTCAGAAAGGCATTCTTGATGTCTAATTGGTGAAGTTCCCAGTCCTCGTTAACACCTAAGGATAACAACACTCTTATTGTATTCAGCTTGGCTACTAGGGCAAGTGTTTCTTGGTAGTCAATTACATATGATTGTGTAAATCCCTTGGCCACCAGCCTCGCTTTGTACCTTTTCACGTTGCCATCATACTTGTATTTGATCGTGAACACCCATTTACAACCCACTGGTCTCTTCCCTTGAGAAAGATGAGTCAGAATCCACGTTTTATTGCTTTCAAGTGCACTAATTTTCTCTTCCACCACTTTTTTTTTCATTTAGGATCTTTTAGAGCCTCCTCTATTGTCCCTGAAATTTGAATTCTATCAACATTAGCAGTAAATGTCTTGAATGAGGGCATCAAATTTCCATATGCAGCATATCTATGTATGGGGTGATTTGTGCATTTTCTAACCCCTTTCTTTTGTGCAATAGGTAAATATGTTGTATCAACAAGAGGAACATGGATTTTATTTTGAGATATGTCCATACCTTTCAAACGTTCTGAGGCAGTAGGACGGAGTTCCAGCTCACGACAATCTCCAGGTTGTATAATGATCTCTTTGGTGGGCTTTTGTCTCCTTTTATAGACATTAAGTTCTTTTTTTTCAAGTTGCTCCGGTAGGGTTCTTTGAAGAGTTTGTGGTGAAGTAGAAATAAGAGGTAGTATAGTCTCTGAAGAAGGTGGTATAGGTTCTAAAGGAGGATCAATAAAACCATTGGGTATGTGTACATTGGGTTGGAATATAGGCTATGAAGGAGAAGGTGGTATATGCTTTGAAGGAGGACCAATAGGATTAGTGGATATAAGTATAATATGTTGGAATATAAAAGGCTGAAATTCATCCAAAATATAAGATTTTCCTAGACTCTCCCCTGAATCTCAGTTTTTGGGTAATAAGGTTTGGTTTCAAGAAAAGTGACATCCATGAAAATGTAGGTTCTTTTAGTGACGGGTGAGTAATACAGTGTAGTGGCTGGGATAAGGAAGGAGAGGAAGGGAGATATGATTGAGAAGAGGGGAAAGTTATCCCCTATTGTTTTACTTCGTTATGTATAGTTGTCAAGGTATTCATAACCAATGATATGGTTTGTGATAAGACGGTGCCAGACCTAGTGACGCCTATGGACTAGTTGGTAGAGATAGGCCAAACTTTCAATTACTAGGCATTACAGTCTAGTCACGTGAGTGGAATGTTATAGCTTATGATAGTGTATGTTTCTAAAATCATTCATGCTTCCGATATTCTGGTCTCCGATAATGTTCGCTTCCAGAGGAGCTGTTGTTATGGGGCTACCTTTGAAGTCGCTCGGTGTGGTGCCACTAGAGGCTATTTCCGGAGTTCTTCGGATGTGGAGAGATAAAGTATAACAGGGCTGATAATCAGTTATTAGATAATGGTGAAACAAAAAGCTAAGGATAAAAATGTTCACACAATGATTTACAATGGTTTAACTTCTAAATCAAGTCCACTTTCATTATCTTAGCTATCCACGCTAAAGATTGTTCCACAAATTCACTAATGTGTCTTTCTTTTAAGTACAAAGAGTAACTTTACAACACTCTCAAAGTTTATCCTCAAAACTTTGAGTAACTCTCCCACAAAGAGAAATACAAATAAAACAAACAAGATAGAAACTTCACAAAGATAAAATATTTGCACAATTAAACTTTCACCCAAATATTAACGTTGGAGCAAAATGAAAATTAAAGCTCACAATCGTTTTACAAATAAAATTGACTTTGAAGCACAAAAACAAAATTATCTAAGCTTGAATGTTGGTGTTAACTTTCGTTTTCTTCTTCATTAGCTCGGAGGTCCCTTATATGTCATCTAATAAGATTTTAGTCGTTTTTAGCTGTTAGAGGAAGTTTGGAACCATTGGGAGGATTTTTTCGCATTTAATGTTGTTCTGCAACTGTGAGTATCGGTACTCGTGTTAAGGTATCAATACTTGCATTAAATACGAAAAACTAGACGTTGTGAAAGTAGAGGGTACCACTACTAGATAGTTGGGTATCGGTACGATACTTTGAGTATCGATATTGATGAATAGTACTCGTACTAAAAATATCTTTATGGAATCTTTGAAATCTTCGACTATCAATATGTGGCAAGGCTGTACCGGTACTGATGGTTTGGTATCGTATTAGGGATTCAGTACCTGAACCAAAAATAATTTTTTGACACTTAAAGAATTTTGAAAATATTGTAATGAGTCAAAACATTTAAAACACGATTTTCAAATTAAATGGACTTTGAATTATTTTTACAATATTTGAATAAGTCCAAAATTATTTTTCACTTAAATTGTCATATCAAAATTTTTAGTTCAACAACCTCGAACCCCATATCACACAACCCTTACTCAAAAAAATTGATGAAAGTCATTACTTGGTAAAGTGGAGGTGGTAGAGCCTCGTCTTTCAACAAGGCTGATCATGGCATTAAATTCACCAAGAAGGATTCAAGGCAAGTTAATAGATGATGCTAGGGAGTGGAGATGTGGCCATAAGTCCATAACAAACGACGTTTAGCATCGGTAGGACTAGGATAAGTGAAAGTTGCGAGAAATGAAGCTTGGTCACGATTACACGTGATCCAACAGAGAGCGAATTGAAAATGGTTGCTAACAACTTTAACAAAAATATAGATATCTCCAGAAAACCCATCAGCTTCAATATAATGAGAGAAAGGAAAACTAATGGCGGTAATAGTAGCATCCACCTTAAGCCCACTAATGCGGTACTCAACAAAACAAATACTGACGAACGGCTAGGAGAAATTTCAAGTCATGGCTGTAATCTTGTACATTCTAACAAAATATTTTTAATCTCATGATAAAATAATGAAGAAAGCGTGACATGAGATTATTTAAGCATTGTCATGGCGAGCCTAAGTGTTGCAAACTGTAAATTGGAATGAATTTGGATAAATTGAAGAGGAAGAAGATACTTGATTGTTATTGAAACAATTAAAGAAATTATAGAAAAGATGAGAATTACAAGAGAAAAATATGAGAATAACTCAAACATCCAGATAATTCGATAACTTCTCAATCCTATTTCGCCTCTCTATATCCCCTCTCAAAACCGTTACTTCTTTGCTGATGTGGCGTCTATCACAAAATCAACAAACTTGGTAGAAGCCTTCCTTGAGCGTAATCCTTTTCCCGGTTCTTGCTATACTAATTTCGATGCCAGACCAAGCCCATTTGAAGTGTTTACAACAACATTTGATGTGTTCACAATAGTACTTCCCCCATTAACTCGAACCTTGTCTGCAAGGTTGAAATCTGAAAACTGTTGTGATATATGACTAACATCTTCCCATGTTGCTGAAGTAGGAGGCAGACCATCCCAATCAATAAGGCATTGATCAACCACCTGACCCGAACGAGAAAGTTTACGTGTATCTAACACTGCTCTTGGCTGCAATATCAAAGTTGAAGTAGAGTCAACCAAATGTAACGGTGTAACTTGGTGATCTGGAGTGCCAATACATTTGCGAAGCAATGAAACATGGAAGACATGGTGTATCTGAGCTGTGTCTGGAAGATCCAACTTATAGGCGACATTTCCAACGCACTGCAAAACTTGATATAGACCAAAGTATCGACGACCTAACTTGTGGTGTCGCTGCAAGCGTAGAGAACCTTGGCAATAAGGCTGGAGTTTAACATATACCCAGTCCCCAACCTAAAAATTAACTTCACGATGATGTTTATCCACAAGTAGTTCCATGCGACTTTGAGCCTTGGATAAATTTGTCTTGAGCAAAGCAAGTACCTTATCACGTTGAAGCATATAAGTAACAACCATGGGGATACCCACAGAATCATGAATGTAACAACTAATGGATAGGGGTGGTCGTCCATAAAGCACTTCAAAAGGAGTCATTTGAGCAAATGATTGATAAGAAGTATTGTACCAATACTCCGCCCACGGTAAAAATTATAGCCACTTCTTCGGATAATCCACAACATAACATCGTAAATACATCTCAAGGCATTTGTTAAGAGCTTCCGTCTGTCCGTCAGTTTGCGGATGATAGGATGTGCTAAAAGCTAAGGTGGTACCTTGCAATCGATGTAACTCCTTCAAAAATTTAGACATGAAACAAGCATCCCGATCTGTAATAATCTCAGCTGGCACACCATGAAGGCGAACGATGTCGGTGAAAAAAACTTTTGCGATTGTGATGCTAGTAAAATTAGACGGCAAACCGATGAAATGACCATACTTAGATAACCAATCAACCACAACTAGAATCACTATCTTGCTATGAGAAGAGGGCAGACCCGTAATAAAGTCCATTGAAATCCCTTCAAAGACCAATTGGGGTATTGGTAACGGTTGAAG
This sequence comes from Hibiscus tridactylites, assembly GCA_958450335.1. Lineage (NCBI taxonomy): Eukaryota > Viridiplantae > Streptophyta > Magnoliopsida > Malvales > Malvaceae > Hibiscus > Hibiscus tridactylites. Next base: position 56,393,775 of record OY288282.1, read on the forward strand.
TAATCCCCCTAGTGGCAAAAATGATGATTTCATTTGCTGACAAACTTGACAAGTTGCAACAAAGGTTTTAACATCATGGCGCATATGCTTCCAATAGAAATTTGAAGAAAGACGATACTAAGTACGTGTGACTCCTACATGCCCCATACCAGAGAAGAGTGGTACTCAGAAAGGAGTTGTTGTCGTAATGGTGAATCAAAGCGTATCACAAGCCTACCCCGAAAGAACAACAAACCATCCTTGAAATAATGACCAGGAAGACTAGAAGGATCAGTTGCACAACGAGATTGAAGTTCAAGTAACTCGGAATGATTCATGTTAGCCGATTGAATTTCATCCATTAAGGCTAACTCACATCGAGAACAAGCAAATAATTGAGATGAAGGAACTCGAGACAAAGCATCCACAACAATATTATGCTTACCCGCATGATACATGATATCAAAATCATATCCAACAAGCTTGCTAAGCCACTTTTGTTGTTCGAGAGTTTGAATAACTTGATCCTTGAGGTTCTTCAATGATTTTTGATCCGTAATGACTAGAAATTTTCGCCCCAACAAATATTGACTCCGTTTAGCAATTGCTTAAGTAACAACAAACATCCCCCTTTGATATGTAGAAGCATTTTGCGTACGAGGGCATAATTTCTTACTGAAGAAAGCAATGTGATGGTTATCTTAAGATAGAATCTCTCCAATGCAAATCCCTGATGCATCTGTTTCAACAATAAAAGGCTTGGTAAAATCTAGTAATCGTAAAACGGGGGTAGAACTCAACAAGCGTTTAAGTTCCTCAAATGCTTTCGCTACTATAGGTGACCAAAAGAATGCATCTTTTTTAAGTAAATCAGTCAATGGACCAGCAATAGATGCATAATGATGAATGAATCATCGATAATAACCCGTTAACCTAATAAACCGTAACACATCTTTAACGTTATTTTGGAACTGGCCATTGTTGGATTGCATCAATCTTTTCTGGATCTACAACAACACCATCCTTAGAAATGATATGGCCAAGGTAGCCAACCATAGATTTCCCAAATACACATTTAGAAAGCTTGGCGACTAATTGGTGCGTACGAAACAATTGTAGAACCAAACGGACATACTGTAAATGTTCCTCCCATGTAGCACTATAAACAAAAATGTCGTCAAAAAACACAAGAATAAACTTGCGGAGATAGGGACGAAACACTTCATTCATAAGTCATTGAAAAGTTGATGGAGCATTAGTTAAACCGAAGGGCATAACCAAAAATTCATAATGCCCATCATGTGCGCGAAATGTCGTTTTCTTCTCATCCCCAGCTTTAATACAAATTTGATGATAGCCCGCCAAAAGATCAAGTTTAGAAAAGAATTGAGCACCATGTAATTCATCAAATAATTCATCAATGAAAGGTATAGGAAACCGATCTCAGACTGTAATAGCATTAAGAGCGTGATAGTCAACACAAAATCGCCAAGTACCATCTTTCTTCCGAACTAATAACACCGAGGAAGAAAATGGGCTGCCACTAGGGCGAATGATTCCTTGTTGAAGCATATCAGAAACTAATCTTTCAATCTCTTGTTTTTGAAAATACGGGTAGCGATAGGGTCTCACATTTACCGACACATCATTAGGTAATAAAGAGATGCCATGGTCTTGAGTACAAGGTGGAGGTAATCTACGGGGCTGCTGGAAAACATCAGTGAATTCATCTAATAAATTGTCATCTCAGGTTGACATGGATGAGAAGAATCAGTATCTTGGGAAACCAATTCCAACCGATAAAACTCACTAATAGCATGTGTTCGCTTCAAACGACGAAAAGCATTAAAATGAATCGGATCAATAACAGAAGTAGTATCACCCTACCATAGAACTCGTTGACCATTAAGTGTGAATTCAAATTGAGATGTAGCATAATTGGTTATAACCGGTCCTAGTGCGGTTGGGGCTGAAGAACAGAGTCACTCACTGCCATTTTGGGTGTAGGTAATAGAGGTTTGGAATTACCCAAAGAAGGCTGAACTGATCCCTTTTCCAATGCGATCCGCTGCTCATGTAAATATGCTAAATTCATAACATCCTCCAATGTCGTAGACAAAACAATATCCTGAGACAAAACAATGAACCAAGAACAATGATGGAAAATACATGGTTCGATTGGAAACTACTTCGAAACGACCTCGATATTCACTGACAGTTGTTATTTGTTGAAGTTTTGCCAAAAGTCCCTCAGGTTCTTCCAACTCTCGAACATAGAAACGTTTAATGAGTGCTTCAGTAAAAGAAGTCCACCCAACAAGTTGATGGTTACGATACATCAAATCATACCATTCTACCGCGGAATCATTGTTGAACTTAATATGCTCGATTTCTTTCAACCGTTTTAGCTCGCCAAGTGGTAGAGAAGGTTGATTTTAGGGTGTTTATGGTGGTGGTAAAAGATAAGAAAAATTAACACGAGATTTAGAGTGGTTCAGCTTTCTAACCCAAAGCCTACATCCACTACCTTAGCACACCACTAAGGATTTCACCAATTCACTAAGAATTCTTCCCCTTTTCTAGGCTAAGAAGGCAACATTTACAAATCGGTTAATCTTTCTACCCAAAGATTAACCAAGACACTATTGTACAAAGATAATTCAAAGCAAACTAGAAATCCCTCTAATAGGTATTTGTTTGCACAATTAAGTTCTCACCCAAAACCTAAACACTTGAGCAAATTTGACAATGTTTAGCTCACAAGTGTTGTCTATACAAGAAATGTACAAATAAGCTTTAAAGACAATCTTTCATCATAATGTTGTTGACAATTGAAGTATTAACCATCTCTTGATGCTTGGAGGTCCCTTTTATACTCCTAATTGAGTTTGTAGCCGTTGAGGACCGTTGGGGTTGAACTAGAGCTGTTGGAGCCTTTATTTTCCCACCATAGATGCAGTTCTACAGCTTGGTGTGTATCGGTACCCTTGAATCCGTATCGATACGGTCCCGATAAGGAAATAGTCGTTGAGCACTTCAAATTGGTGCATATCGATACGCATAGTAAGCGTATCGGTACGGTCCTGCAATTTAAAAGACCGTTGGGGATAGTTGGGCGTATCGGTACGCGATAAAACCGTATCGGTACGCGAACTAGCCGTTGGCTATTTAAAAGCAAACCATATCGATACGACAAAGCGTGTTATACGGGTTTTGGCTACTGGAAAAATATTGTAGTTAAAACCCTAAAGGGTATCGATACTATATCGGTACGGTTACACTTAAAACATGGTTTTGACTACTTTAAATACACTTTAAATCATTCCAAAGCCTTGTAATACCCTTAAACATATTTTCAAGTTGTTTTTGACTAAAAACATATTTTAAATTCTTTTCAATTTAGTCCAAAACATTTTTCAATTATTATATCAAAACAATTATTTCCACAATCATCAAGATAAAAAGATGAAATCGTCAAGCGATCAATTTCTTTAATACCATAGAAATCAAAATATATGTTTGCTTGCGCCACCCAACGCTCAGGGTTAAGACCAGAGAAACAAGCCAGTTGTACCGGGTCCAGTTTGTGACGCACGAGAATACTAGACCCATCCTGCAAACTTACAGAAGCACTAGACATATCTTTTTGATCAAGAACAACCTCTTTGTGAGCCGCAAGACCCGATAAATGCCCAAGAACCTCTTGTAGCAATACTTTCTAATCGTCCAAAGAAGAAGAAACATTCTACATATCCTGTCAAAGTTGAGAATGAGAATACTGCATTACCTTCACGTTATCGTCGAGAGTTTTGAGTCGAGTACCATCAACCATCTTTGCTAATGGTCAATGAAAGCACCAATGTTGCAAAATGTAAATTGGAATGAATTTTGGATAAATTGAAGAGGAAGAAGATACTTGATTGTTATTGAAACAACTAAAGAAATTATAGAAAAGATGAGAATTACAAGAGAATGAGATGAGAATAACTGAAATATCCAGATAATTCGATAACTTCTCAATCTTATTTCTCTTCTCTATATCCTTTCACAAAACCATTACTTCTTTGCTGATGTGGCGCCTATCACAAAATCACCAAACTTGGTAGAAGGCTTCCTTGAGCGTAATCCTTTTCTCGATTCTTGTTGTACTGATTTCGATGCTAGACCAAGCTCATTTGAAGTGTTTACAACAACATTTAAAGTGTTCACAACACTAAGAGTATTATCAATTCCAATATTCTCCATAGCATGCTCTTGTAAGTCGACGTGCATGAAAGCATCTACTAAAGCATTTGTCCTCATATATAATTTTTTCTAAAAAATAGTTTATTTATGAATTTTCCAAGTGAACCAAATTAACTTAAGTTAATTTAAATTTACCGAGTGTCAAGTTAGTTCGATTTCTTCCATACGTGTCCAAACCAAACATAAACGATACGAACAAGACTCTCAAGAAAGCATACAACAACCAAAACGCAAGCCCAACACTCGAGGACCTTTAAAGATGCCAAAAGCCCGAATTACAGGCATGTGTTTCGAAACAGGCTTGCTCGTTTTGATACACGGGCCCCAGTTTTAAAAGCCAGACTAGTCGTGCTGATACAGTTCACCTCGTTTCGATACAGTGGTCCATTTCGCCTAAGCGTTTCAAAACACGTTCCGGAACATGCCTTCACAGTAGCAAAATTGTTTCGGTACGCATATCAGAACATGAGCTCACAGTTTCAAACCGTACCGAAACGCGTTCTAATACGGGTATCCCTGGAACCACATCCGTTCCAAAACCACAACCCAACTCAACTAATCTTTGAGCCTCTAAAGCTGAAACAACATTCGATAAGAACTTCACGTTCTCACCTACTACAACAATCTCATAATCATCCGCAAGCTTCAAGAAAACCCTCTTAGTCTCAAAATCTATCCTAGCTCTATGTTCTGTAAGCCAGTCCATACCCAGAATTACATCAAAGCCATAGAACGATAACTCCATCATATCCACTAGAAATACATGCCCCTGGACCATTAACGGACACCTTCTATACATCTTTTTAACCACTATTGTATCCCCAAAGGAACTAGTAACACTAACACCTACCTCTAGTACCTCACAAGGTAAATTCAACATATTTGCATGCTCACTCAAAATATAAGATTGTGTAGACCCGGAGTCAATCAAAGAAAGCATACTCAGAGATTGTATCGAGAAGTTACCTGCAATCATATATGTGTCGTTCTGACCTTCACGTTGAGCATAAACTCTAGTCTGACCTCCGCCCTCTGGCTGAACAACAACTACATGCGCTATGTTTTTCCGGTCATCATTTCTCAGCTGGAAGTTACCTCGACCGCGCCCACGGCCTCTCTAAAAATCAACTGCTCTAGCAGGAGCCTGAACCTGAACTGGTGCATACCCAGCCTAATGTGGGCAATCACGCCTAATGTGATCTCTAGCTCCACAGCTCCAAAACGAGTGAAAGTTCCCCCAACACTCACCGGTGTGATTCCTCTCGCATCGAGCACACTCGGGCAAACGCCCACCAGCTTTCTAGCCCTGATGGCCCCTACCGTGGTTACCACCACCACGCCTATGGTCAAAGTGATGCCTATTGTCCCGATGCCTCTTGGCATCACCTCAATCAAAGTCGCCAGACCTCTTTCCAGAACTAGAACCACCAGAACGTTTGGTCAAACCCAAACTGTGCTCTATGTCCTTGGCCCTAGCGACCAAGACATCAAAATCTGTGTAGTTAGTAGCCAAGGTGTACCTTTTGATCTCTTCACTCAACCCATAGCGGAAACGGTCACAATGTTCCCTCTCAATAGGAACAAGCTTCGAGGCATACTGACTCAACTTGACGAATCGTATCTCATACTCAGTCACTGTCAAGTTCCCCTGAAGCAATGCCATGAACTCTCTCTTCTTCTCATCGAGATAACGGGGACCCAGATACTTCTTGTGGAAAGCTGCCTCAAAGAACTCCCATGTGATCTCAGCATCTGGTATGCTCGTAGTAATGGTGACCCACCAAGTGTAGGCGTCACCCTGAAGCAACGAAACTACGCACCCAAGCCTGTGTGCTCCAGTACAACCCATCTGTGACAGAATACGGACAGTCTTGTCAAACCAAGTCTCGGATCTCTTGGGTGTCAACCCTATGAACTCTTTGCCTCCCAAACTGCGAAGCCTCTAAAGTGGCAAACCAGTGCCCTCACCCTGAGGTTGTGCCACTATCTGGCCCTCAGCCACTGCTGCCTGAAAATCCCCGGCTATCGCCTGAACTAGTGGAGCCAAATCTATCTCGGCCGGTCCTTGGCCAACTTGAGGTTCTACACCCTCGGCTCTCGCCTTACCTCTCTCTTGACGAGGAGGAGAATGAGGAGGAGGAGGAGGAGCCTGCACCTCAACAACTGGCTCAACTCCTAGAGCTGCTGCCCGTGGTTCCGGATGAACCATCCTAGGCCTCCCTCTAGGTCTCATCTCACAGCTAGCAAGATAACAACTACAAACAAACAAACAAACACATAAGGATTAAGTTAGCAAAGGCAAGGGTCCAACGTGCTCAAGTATATTCCATTACAAAATCTTTTCAAATAAGTAGTAGTAGCAATGAGAACTCGACATTACGCCTCAACGCAACCATCATGCTTCCAAACACCATGCGAACAATCAAACAACAAGCATACATGGCAAAACATTCACCGAGACATAGCAACAACATAACACTTCAAACTTGCCTAACTTACCTACCCGAGGTCTTGGAAACCTAGTTTTGATACCAACAAATGTAACCCCCTCGTCCCAGTCTGGACGACTGACCAGTCCGAGTAGGCTACACGGGGAAAACTGAAGTGAAACTCGTTAAGGCTCCCCTTTGGTTAGCAACCCTGGAAATTTTTTCTTCAATTATCTTGTCTAGATGGATCATTTAATCCTATGTGAGAAACGACAGCGGAAAACATGGACAAGACTAAGCGGACAGAACTTAAGTTAATTTAAATTTACCAAGTGTCAAGTTAGTTCGATTTCTTGCATACGCGTCCAAACCAAACATAAACGATACGAACAAGACTCACAAGAAAGCATACAGCAACCAGAACCCAAGCCCAACACTTGAGGACCTTTAAAGATGCCAAAAGCCCGAATTACAGGCCTGTGTTTCCAAACAGGCTTGCCCGTTTCGATACACGACCCCGGTTTTAAAAGCCAGACCAGCCGTACCGATACGGTCCACCTCGTTTCGGTGCAGGGGTCCATTTCGCCTAAGCGTTCCGGAACAGGCCTTTACAGTAGCAAAACCGTTTTGGTACGCATATCGAAACAGGGGCTCACGGTTTCAAACCGTACCGAAACGCGTTCCGATACGTGTATCCTTGGAACCACACCCATTCTGAAACCACCTTACTCGTTTCGAAACGCATGCAGTTTGTGTGTTTTTAAAATCAGTTTCTGCATCTCCAAAAGTTCCAACATGCCTCGAACAACAAGAAACAAGATGCAAGACGCATACACGAACTCTAGAGGCATACACCCTTCTACAAGCATGTTCAAACACTTAACATACAAGTAAAGGTCATTCACATAAGGAATCAAGCATTCACCCAAAATACATTGCATAGCAAGGTTTACATGCCTTTAAACAAAATACATAAACATTCATAGAACGTGGTCATAAGCCTTCAAGACACTAAGCATTTAGGTAACAACACAAGCATGGTTTACAATCCACATCAAAGGCATCAACATCAAAAACCAACACATATGAGTCTAACAACGCTCATACAAAACACATAGCATCTTCATTGCTAAACTACCACATTATTTAATAAACCATACTTGAGCAGCTACTATAAGCTTGGATGCCTTTCCTTGCTCCTTTCTAACTCCACGCTAATGATCTGCATTGTCGAAAACGAGAGCGTAAGCTAGAAGCTTAGTGAGGGTGCTCTAAAACAAAACAACGACAATGCAGGCTTCAAGCATATCATCCTTAAGACAATTCACAAGCATACATATGTACCAACATAGCTAACATCACACGAATGCATGAACATGGCATCTTACCTCATGTTATGCTCAACAAGATATAAGAATTATCTCAACAAAAAGCCCACATGAACAAGTATATTGGCAACTATTAGCTTACTCAGATATGCGGATAACTTCCGTTGGGATTCTCACCCCCAACGTACTCAACAATAACATTACCTTCGGTGGGATTACACTCATCACCGGTCTTTGCATGGATGGGATTACACTCATCATCACATGCCCTACGGATGGGATTCCACTCATCATCACGTAATAATATATAATTTCCGGTGGAATATTACATCATCGTACTCCTCCTTGATGACTATACGTCACCAAGGCCACGCGCGAATTTGACTCAACCGTGTGCACACTCTCATCCTAATGATCGATCATTTATACCCAGTAACTAACTAGTGACAATCATACTTTCAAGTCACACCATGATAATCCATCATGCATTTCAACATATCAAACACCACATACATCAATGTATATAACAACATACATAATCAACACATGCTTTACAAGTCTACATCATGCATATTAAGCAAAACTCATAAAACACACAAGAGATTAAGCTACCAACTTAACATCTACCTTGGATTGCCCTACCAAGCACAATCTGACTCTACAACCATACACTTGATCCAATTAAAACTGTTTTAAATGATTCCACTCACCGAACTTCCTTAAGCAAACCGAGAAAAGCCGAATCATGCCTCCACACCTTCTGGAATCGTGCCCGAAGCTTCTCCAACGGTTTCCCTTGATTCTAACCAATCAAAAACAATACATTACTCAACCGGATCATCACAAAACACTATCACAACCCCAAACTACAACCACAAGCCAAATTCCTACAATTTCAAACCAAAGCCAACACCAAAATTCCCATTTTCGTACTCCCCAACAACCCAGCAGAAAACCAATGATTCCAACACTCAAAACACCATTAAACACCTTCAAAACAACCTTCTAATATCACTATAACACCAACCCAACTCTCTTTCACAAAACCACTCTAAAAACTCAAGTTTTGGCCCTTTTAAAATACCCTCGAAAACTCATTTCGGGGTTTTTGATAAAACCCCACCATTTTAAGTTATAATGTACCTTAGGGTAAGATTAGATCATTTCTTAACTCTACATATCAAAAACAAATTGATAAGCCATTAAAGTTTCATCATTTTCTTCAAAACTTTGAAAACTAGAAAATCTCAACAATGGTGTTTTCTAAAAACTAAAACCATGAACGTGTTCGGAATAGAGAGGAGAAGTCAAAAATGTGCTTACCTCGTTGAAATCACTTGAAATGAGGGAGGATTTGATGGAATAATGACAAGAGGTTTGGGGAGCTTTTTGACGTGAAAAGAGTTTGGAGGAAGAAGATGAATAGTGAAAAGCCCCCTTTTCACTCATCTTAATTCATTTACTTTAAAATTTACCAAATTGCCATTAATGAAAGTCAAACCTTTTTAAATTTAAAAGAAATGCGCATTTAATTAAAACGAGTCCAACGACTTGAACCCGACTCACACACTCAACTTCCGACCCCAAAACCCGGGTGTTACAACTTAGCCTATAGAAGCCCAATGCATTTAATGATCATGCATTGCAGGGTGTTTTAAAGCTTAATTGTTTCAAGTACGGTTGGATTGCAAGTCTCTATTCAAGATCCAAGTGGAGTTGGGTTCTAACTTAGTTCGAATACTCCTAGGATGATGACACATTACTTGATTATTAAAGAAATGTATTCTATGTTTTGTATGACCCTTTTTATGTTGGATATGCCAATATTGGTAATAAGTTGTTTATTCTAATCAAATGAATTTTGGGAAGATTGAATATGTTTGTATAGTATATTATCCATGATTCATAACCTGAGTATGATAATAATATCGATAAATTGCAAATTGAATTACTTCTTAAAGTGTTAGTCTTGAAGTGTTGATTGAGAAAAGTGTGAGTGTGATTGATTGAATCGTAAGCTAACAAGTCATGATAGTATGTGGGAGTATAGTTGTTTACTATTTAACTCGTGTATAAAGGTCAATAGTAATATATTGCAAGAATATGGTTCGAATAAATAAAATGGTAATAGATTAATTCTTAGTTAATTGGTGTCCTAAATGTAACATATTTAGAAATCAAATCTGCCAAATGAGATGAGATTATGGATTAAATATTGTAATCTAATATTGTGGTGATCTAGTTAAACATTATTAAATCGAATTGAGTTTGTTGAAATCTGTCATTTAAGTTGATGATGAATTACGTGAAGTTTTAAAAGAATAATGCTTCTTGACCACTGATGTTTTATAAATGTGAAATGAATAAACTTATGGTTATAAATTGATCATCCATCTTGTCATAAGAGATAATGGTTGATTAATCCCGGCTAAGAAAGTTTAACTTATAAAGGGAAGGTCATAAGTTTAACTTCATGTATCGTGTTTTGGTAGGAGAATTCAAGAAAGTTTATAATAGCTAAGAAAATACACTACTTGATATAGTCAAGTGTTAAAGGAAAATTTAAAATTTTCGGGTTCTAATTTCGGGCTTTCTTCTGCAGTAACATTCTCAACTCTGGTTTTTTTCTAAGCCGGGGTTGAGGACGTTACATATACACCGACGGTGAAAATTGAAAAATTTCCACAAGTGCCTTAGTTTTAGAGTTTAGGGTCTTAGTTTAGGGTGTAAGGGTTTAGAATTTTGGGATAATGGTAAGAATTTAGGGTTTAGGTTTAAAATGTAAGGTTTGTAGGTTGGGATTTTGTTTTTAGGGTAATATGGATATGATTTAGGTTTTAACTTATAAACCTAAACCCCATAAACCCTAAATTATAACCTTAAACTCTAAATTCTTACCACTATCCCTAAATTATAAACCCTTACACCTAAAACCCCTAAATCCTACACCCTAAACTAAGACCTTAAACCCTAAAATTAAGGCGCTTGTAGAAAATTTCAGTTTTCCACCGCCACTGTATAGGATAATGATCCTTAAATAATTTGTATTTTTAAATATGGGTTATTGTATCATGCACTAACAATGAAAAATAATTTTTCCACAAGCAAGTCTAAATTCAGCTTAAAAACTAAAATTTAAATTTCTAACCTTAAAACCCCTAAACCCTAAACTTATCTCTAAACTCTAAAATCAAAATTCTAATAAAAAACCCTCAATTTTAATCCCTAAAATCTAAACACCTAAACTAACACCCTAATATAACACCATAAACCCTACATTGAACCTGATTGTGAATTTTTTTCATTATAAGTGCATGAAATATTTTTTTAATATTATGTTATCATTCCTAAATAATAATCTAACGTGACAGATCATATAAAATTCAAATTATATAGTTAAGATGAAACTAATTGTTTAAGGGTAAATTACACAAATCATCACTAAATTTTATTTTCAGAACTATTTTGGTCACTGAAATTTTAAAACATTCAATTTACTTACTGAAGTTTAGACATTAAACTTTTTGATCACTTCTTCAGTAACTTTTAGAACGTGTTGCGAAAAAGTCATTTTATTATTATTATTATTATTATTATTATTATTATTATTATTATCATCATCATCATTATTAGGGTAAACCACATAAATGACCACTCAACTTTTAGGGCACTTTCATTTTAGTCACCAAACTTTTAAAACTTGCATTATAGTCACCCAACTTTTATTTTGTTTTTAGTGTGGTCCTTCTCTTTACCTTCCATCAACACTAAAAGCGAAATATAAGTACCCTACAAATCAATGACCAAAATGAAAGTATTCTAAAATTTCGGTGACTATTTATGAAGTTTACCCTTATTATTATTAAATATAAAAATAAAATCATATTATACCTGAACCCTAAATTAGAACCCCACCCTCTTCACCCTTACTTCACCTTCGCCTCAACCGTTCCTTATATATAACAAGTTGTTATTTATCTTTTCATTTGTCCTTTGAATTTTGAACTTTCATGGCATCTGATAGGATCAGTAACTTGTCTGATTTCATTCTAAGTCGCATCCTATGGTGGTTTTCGATAAAAGATGCAGTTTTCACCTCCATTTTCTCGACCATATGGCGATACCTCTTTGCTTCTATGTTCAATCTTGATGTTGATTTTCACATATTTTGGCGTTCCTCCCTACATACTGTTAAGAGCTTCACCAACTTCATGGATAAAATGTTGTTTTTCTGTAGTGAGGGAAGGATTGAACAATTCCGACTCAAGCATATTATATCAGGGATTGATGTTTCGGGTTTAAAATAATGTGTTAATAATGATGGCCAAATTTATTGAATTTTTTGAATTAGGACTATATTGATTGAATGTGTAAATACGGATGATTAAATATGCTATTATACAAAGTTTCATAACAGCCACGTTAAGAACTTAACACCCGAGTTACCATTTTGTAACAAAACACAAAGTTTAATTGTCATTTTATAATTGGTTTGCCATTTTATTTTTTTTAACAAAGTTCAGTTACCGTTTTGGTACTTTACCCTATTTATAAATATTATTTTTGTAATATATAACTAAACTCTAAACTCAACCCATAAACTATAAACCCTAAATATTTGGGTTGAAAGGTTTAAGGTTTGTGTTTAGTTATATATATTATAAATAATATTTTTGTTTTGTAATATAATTATAAATAATATATATTTATAAAGCTAATATATTTATAAAATTATATTATAAAAATTAAAAATAAAATAAATGCCATGTGTCAACAAATGGGTGGTCATAGTGTCCACATCATCTGTCGTAACTAAAATATAAAAAATATTAACAAAATAAAAGTCCATATATGAAATCAGGAGTGAGTGGGCTATTGGAGATAGCACACGAACATTGTGTGTAGTTCGCTTTCAGTTTCTCTAAGCAAATGTTGTTATCTTTCATTCGCTTCTAGCTCTCTTTATGGTCGGACTCTAAGTGTCCCGCAGGGGTTAGGGGTGGTACCCCTGGGTCGGGGAAGGAAAAATAAATGTACCAAACTGATAACTCTCAAGAAAAAGAAAAAAAAGCTTTAAAAAACCTGAAAAGCTCTCAAGAGCTTTACTCGAAAACCTATCCTCTAAGCCTTTCTTAGCGGTGGCTCAGATCGTTCCTCAACCGGCAATGGAACCAGTCCGACAAGGTTCGGTTCGGCTCGGACGAGGGGAAAACGAACAACTCAGATACTCTTTTGGACACTAGGTTTTTTTCACCAAGGTGATAATTTTCTATCTTGATTCTCTCATTTTTAGTATTTTTCTCTATGGTTAGACTTCCATACATTGTAAAACCAAACACTTTTTCAGTTATCAAAAACCATCTAGTTTGAGTGTTTCAAAAACCAGGTATACAGACAATTTTAGCATTTAGCATGGAGAGAGGAGCGGAGAGACTATGGGCAGCGAACGGCGATTGTCAGTGGATAGTGAAAGGTTCCTGGAGCAGCAGAGCCGATTAGCAGCGGGTTTCAAAGGGTGAGAGGATTAGGGTGTTTGACGACGGCAACTGGGCGGTCTTCATCGACAACCTTAGTAGACGTGTTCCAAGGGGATCATTATGGGAAATTTCAAATGCACATGGACGAGTTGAAAGAGTGTTTATCCTGGCAGTGAACAGGAAACCAAGATACAAGGACTGCACTTATGCAATAGTGCACTTCAGAAGTTTCTCAGATATGAAAAAGGCGATAATTGGGCTGGATGGATCAGTTATAGATGGTCGTCGCGTGGCAGTTTCAAAAGCAAGATTTCCAAGATCGTATAACAAACCCAGACAGATTCCTACGAAGCAAAAAGGTGGTAAAGAGCCGCAACAGGAGCATTCAAAGATGAAACAATACGACAAGACTAGGGATCTCCGATCATTCAAAGAAGTGCTAGTTAACAAAACAGGGAGGAGTCAAGCAAATGTTCATGGGTTGGCGAAGGGGTGGATGCTTCGACGGAAAACTGTTCAGCTGAAGAAGAACGGTTGGTAGAAATCAATGTCCCGAGTGAGGATGTCGAATGGTTAAAGATATCGAGTGTAGGTGTCATTAAACCGGGTTTTGATATAGAGTTCGTACAAAGGGCGTTAGCCAATGATGGAATAAGGGTCAAACTAGCTAAATGGGGGGTCTATACAATTCTTGTTTGATCTCATTTGAATCAGCTGAAGCAAAGAGAGAGGCTTGGGTGGCCAAAAAAAATGGAAATAGAGTTTTGGTTTGAATACTTGGACGAATTTGCTTTGGAGGATGGAGTACCTTATACCATTTGCCCCATCTCGCTGAAGGGCATCCCTATCCATTGTTGCTCTGAAGACTTCTTTATTAAAATGGCTAATAGATGGGGTCGATTCATCAAGTTACATGAAGACACAAAGAATAGAATTGACCTTCAGACTGCAAGATTGGTTGTAAGAACCTTCAGCCAGTTTGACATTCCTAAATCAATTCAAATGAGGGTTAACGGAAGGTTATTTACCCTAGAGATTAATTCTATTGATCCATTACCGGTGCCGGAGGATATTGGTGAACTAAATGAAGAAGCTAATGTTGATGATGACTGGCAAGAGGCCCACTTTGTAGATGAGCAGTTTCATGGTAATCAAACGGCCGGCGAGGATAACCCTTTACAGGATTCTGGGGTAAGGTCGTCACCGGAACCGGCAGGCAGGGGAACAGTCGAGTCTGCTGAATCGTCGTCACCCTCGGTTCCCTTGGGAAAAGGCGAGGAGAATATTCAATATGTCGGCTCTATTCCCGAGGGAGATGGTGGGTTAATTAACCACATGCCTATAGTAATTGGTAAGATAGCAGAAAAGGAAAATATTGGGGAATACTACAACGTGGAATCGAGTTTGGGCCCTACATCATACGAAAATAGGCAGGTGGGTCGCAGTGATCCAGCAGGGAGCATAATTCCTTTAAACCGGGCTATTGGAGCCTCAAATGGGCTTTTGTCTATGTCTTTGAATCAGTCGAAGAGGGTCTCTGAGCCTTCTAGTAAGCAGCGGAATCTCAACTTAAATCTCTCTGAAGCGGTAGTCCCGGACAGTTGTGAGAATTCCGTTTCTCCAATATTCATCTCTTTCAAATTTAGGGCCAGCCAAAAACTCCCCAACAATCGTCTGTGCGGAAGAGGTAATTTCTTCAATTCGGGGACAAGAAGAGAAATATGAAGCCAAGTTAGGGATTCTCTGGAAAGTAGGTGCCAAGTCGGTTCAGTGGGTAATTCGTTGTCTATCGAAGAATCTACTCATCTAAACAACATTGAAGAGGCCCTCGCGGTGTGGGGGGTTAGCAACATGATCGGTATTTCTTTCGTCGGTGGGAAACATGCGCTCGTTGACAAAATTACAGAGTTGGAGGTGGATAATCTGTAATCAAAGTAGCGGTTGCCAGTTAATTGGGTTATTTTCAGTTTCGGTATGATTATAGTGATAGCATCATGGAATATCAGGGGTTTAGGCCAGAAGGAAAAAATCAGAGTTGTTAAGAATTTAATTGTAGAGAAGAAACCGTGTATTGTTTTAATACAAGAGACTAAGCTGGAAATAATGAAGCCTTCTATCATTAGAGGACTGGGTTGCAGTAGCTACATGAAGTTCTTGGTAGCGCCGGCTAATGGGTCTACAGGAGGTCTATTTTGCTCATGGGATGAAAACGTTTTTGTTGTTAAGGAAAACTTCATATCAGAGAGGTTCATCGCAATTTCTGGGAAATTTATTAGTCAAGAATTTGAATGCGGTATTATCAATGTATACGGTACGTCAGTGGAAGCGGATAAAGAAGCCTTTTTCTTTGAATTAGCTAATATGGTTTCAAGTATCAATTTGCCATGGTGCATTGGAGGCAATTTCAACGCCATCCTCGCCCATGAAGAGAAAAAAGGGGGTGCGACACATAGGCCATCTATGAAGCTGTTTAGACACTTTGTTCAAGAAACTGGTTTGGTCGATATTAGCCTATCAGGCGGTGCCTTCACTTGGTCGAATAACCAAGATCCTCCGACGTTTGTCAGGCTCGACAGGTTCCTTCTTCACCCTAAATTTCTTATTCGGTTTCCTTCTCTTGGTCAATTCCTTATGCCTAAATCGATATCCGATCATAACGTCGTTCTGTTGAGTGAGGAAAAATGCAACCAGGGCCCCCGTCCGTTTCGGTTTTTCAACTATATGCTCGAGGTGGATGGTTTTGAAGATGCAGTCAGAGAGAGCTTCAGGGACTCGAAACTTAAGAACAAGAAAAGTGGGATCCTAAGTATATTAAAAGGCTCTAAAAATGCAATCAGAAGATGGCAAGGAAATTCGAAAGGCAAACCGGAAGACAGAATTAAGATACTAGAGCAGGACATTCACAGCTTTGAATTACTGATACAAGCTGGCCAGGGCTCTGAAATAGTACAAAGGAAACTATCAGAAGCAAGACTAGAGTTGTGGCAGTGTTTTAAGCAGGCAGAGAGTATGTGGTTGCAATATTCAAGATTGAAATGGTTCAAAGAAGGGGATCGGAATTCCCGGTTCTTCCATATTTCCGCGTCAAATAGAAGGAGAGCGAATGATATCCAGGCACTGACTGTTAATGGGTCCAGGATAACAGATCCAAGTAATCTGAAGCGCAACGTATTTGAATACTTCTCCGAGTTCTATAACAATTGCTCGTCGCTGGAAGTAGAGAAATTGGATCTTAATTTTACAAAAATATCGGCCGAGCAATGTTCTCGACTGGAACGACGATTTACCAGTAATGAAATTTGGGAGGCCATCTCGTCCTTCGATAGTTCTCGAGCGCCAGGTCCAGACGGATTCAACATGTGTTTCTTCAAAAAAATTTGGACAGAGCTGAAAGACGACATTATGCAGTTTTTTGAGAACTTCTATCAAGGCAAAGATTGGGAATCTGGAGTAAATCATTCGTTCATAACTTTGATCCCGAAAAAATTAGAGGCACAATCGCTGGAAGAATACAAGCCTATTAGCCTTGTGGGAGGCATCTATAAAATACTCTCAAAGGTTCTTTCCACCAGGTTGAGGGAATGTGCAGAAACTGTAATTAGCAAATCCCAAATCGCGTTCTTACCTGGCAGACAAATTTTAGACTGTGTATTCAATGAAGGAATCGATTTGATTCGGAAAAAGGGGCTGAGAGGTTTAGTGTTCAAAATAGACTTCAAGAAGGCGTATGATTCGGTGGAATGGAGATTTCTGAATCGAGTACTAAAAGAGATGGGGTTTGGTGAAATCTGGTGCAATTGGATGATGAAATGTGTGACTTCGGCAACTATCTCAGTACTTGTGAATGGTTCTCCCACGCCTCAATTCTCAATTGGGAAAGGCTTGAGACAAGGGTGTTCCTTATCACCGCTTTTGTTTAATTTGGTGGGTGAAGCTCTTCACCTTACGCTAGTAAAAGCTGAAGACCTAGGCCTGTTTAAAGGCTTTCAAATAGGCGACGTCGATCCTATTTCACTATCCCATCTCCAATTCGTGAATGATTTAATCATCTTCTGCGGGGCAGCATGTGGGGAGATTAGAAACATCAAAAGAATTCTACGCATTTTCGAGATAGCGTCAGATTTGCAACTCAATTTGAAGAAGAGCATGCTATTCGGGGTGAATGTTGGAACCGAGGAATTGAACAAATGGGCTAAATCAATAGGGTGTGCCGTTGGGAAACTTCCATCTTTGTATCTTGGCCTTCCTTTGGGTCAAGAAAGAAGTTCGAAGGCTATGTGGGAACCGATATTCAACAAGTTTCATCAAAATCTATCGAGCTGGAAAGCAAAGAATCTATCCTATAGTGGCAGGCTTGTCCTTATAAAATCAATTATGCTCTCTTTGCCTACGTACTACCTATCAATGTTTAGAATGCCGGCTGCTATATCCTCTAGACTCAATAGTATTATAACCGGGTTCTTATGGGGTGATTCAGATACTAAGAAGAAAATACATTTGCTAAAATGGTCGAAGGTGTGTCAACCAAGGGATTATGAAGGTCTGGGTATTAGGAGTTTAGATATTCAGAATAGGGCATTGCTTGGAAGATGGGTGTGGAAATATTCAACGGAAAGGGAAACTATTTGGAAGAGGATAATCTGCAATAAAACATGTGCTGATCACACTGATATAGTGCCGGCGCAACAGGCTAGTCGGCATGCGTCGTGGGTTTGGAAGGCTGTTACAAACTCCTTTTACAAGGAGGACCTTTTCGAAATTCGGAAAAATTTAAAGCTTCAAGTGGGCGATGTGATAGCAATTTCATTCTGGCATGATCCTTGGATTAATGAGACCCCCCTTCAAGTCTTATATCCTCGCATTTACGCTCTTCGCTAAATCAATCCGGGAAAATTGCCGAGTTTGGAAACAAATCAGTCCAAGGGTGGACTTGGAAAATTGAATTAAGGAGACGATTGTTTGACTGGGAGGTGGAGAAATGGAACCAACTGATGTTTAGGTTGAAGAACTTTAAATCGGATGGCATTGCGCAGGACTGCTTGTCATGGCTACCGTCGGGGGATGGTATGTATTCAATTAAATCAGCATACGCAGCAACATTGGATAGTGATAAAGCAGATGTGTTCTGGAAGAAAATGGTTTGGGTCGATCTCGCTCCGCCGAAAGTAGAATTCTTTATCTGGCAAGTGATGAGAGGGCGGTTAGCTGTGAAGGAGGAATTGCGCAAAAGAGGGCTACTGCTTAACAGTGACAGTCTCTGTCCATTCTGTAAGGCCGATACTGAATCAGTTTTTCATCTCATGTTTGCCTGTAAAGTGGCTTGGTTACTGTGGCAACGCTTTGCCAATCTATGGAACATTAATTTCGTCCTCCCTGGTAATGGTATTGGGGCCCTTAAATCATGGTATGATGCAGCACCCAACAAAGAAAAATGCTCTATTTGGTGCTTCGCCCCGGCTGCAACCCTCTGGTCGCTATGGTTAATCAGGAATGATATAATCTTCAAGAGTGGAAAGTTAGATATGACAAACTTGTTCTTTATTTCCCGTTTCCGGCTAATCACATGGTATAAAGCTCGCTATCCAGAAGTTAAAATTCCTTTCGTTGATCTTTTCGCAAACCCAGCAGTGGAGGAGCTCAACCGTGCTGTCGGCAGAGTGTGCTGTGAACCCAGGTACTGGTCCCCTCCCCCCATTGGCTTCTTGAAATTAAATGTTGACAGAGCTACCACGAGGGATGGTGGGGCTAGCGGTATCGGCGGTCTTATACGTGACCATGTTGGGCAGAAGATTATGTCGTTCTCAGAGCCTGCAGGGCCAAGTACCCCCATATTAGCTGAGCTTCGTGCTATAGGTTTTGGGTTAAGGCTGGTAAAATCGCTAAACTCGTGCAAGAATTTGAAAGTAATTCTTGAAAGTGATAGCAAGTTGGCTATTGAATGGATAACCAAAAAGAAAAGGTGCCCACTGATACTAGAAGAGTTAATCAAAGAAATAAAGTTCCTAGGTGAGGAAGGTTATTGTGTATTTAGAACAATTCCTAGGGCGCTCAATATTGATGCTGACCGGTTGACCAAGCAGGGAATAGGCTAGTATCGCCTTTTGTATTGATCGTTGGTTTGTAACAAATAAATTTTATGATATATTAATAATAGAAGCGGCACTCTTTTCCCCCTTCCGCTACCGGCCGACCTCGTGTTAGTCGGTATGAGGGGGGTTTTTAACGAGGCTCTGAATTCTTATAAAAAAAACCAGGTATACAAAGAATATGTAGATTTTTTTTTCTCAAAATTTTATCTTAATTAAATGAATGTTTGGATATGCATTGAACAAGAAATTCTAATATAAATTCTTTAAAAGAAACGGAATGCCAAGAGTTTTCCTTTTGAAATGGGGCTTTTCGATTCCTTGGCAACTCTTCCTTTTCCTTATATATAACCAGCTGTTATTTATCTTTTCATTATTTTCCTTTCAATTTTGTACTTTCATGGCATCCAATACGGGAAAGAAAGCAAAGCAAGATGATGATTGGGTCAGTAAGTTGCCCGATTCTATTCTAAGTCTCATCCTATCGCTGCTTCCCATCAAAGATGTCGTTTCCACCTTCATTCTATCAACCAGATGGCAGCATCTCTTTGCTTCTATGTTCATTCTTGATGTTTATTTTCACATATTTAGCTCTTCTTCCCCACATACTGTTGAAAGTTTCATGAACTTCATGGATAAACTGTTGTTTCTCCATACTGAGGGAAGGATCGAACAATTCCGACTCAATTGTATCGACATATCAGGTTTCCATGCTTCCCGTGTATGTGGATGGATATCTGTTGCACTTTGGCGTGAAGTTAAGGAGATGGATTTGGTTTTTTCTTTCTTTTGTAGAAACATTCCTATGTTGCCTACTACTCTGCTATTTACTGGGAAGATGCTGGTGAGATTAATCAGCGTCTTGATGTTGATGATTTCATTAGGACTACATAGACTTATGTTGAAGAATTCCCATCTTTGAAAACAACTCAGTAAACTTCAATTCAGGAGCATTATCAGACCTGAAAACCTTAACATTAAACACATATTGCCTATTAACCATGTTTATGAAATTTGAAATAATAGATGCAACATCATACTTATGTTGAAGAAGAAACGTCCATATAATCCTAGTGAAATCATCAACCAATGTAAGAAAGAAACGTTGTTGTTATATGCTCCGATACCATATAACAGCTTATCTTGATTGATAAGGAAGAAAAGAAGAAGTTTTATTAATCAGAAAAATGAATTACAATAAAATTCAAGTTGAGTTTTCACCTACTCTAACCAAACTTATATACTAGGTTACTAACTAACATAACGATACAACAGCTGTAATCTGAACCTAACTAACATAACGAACTAACCCTAATAAGATTGAAATTGGTAATCCCATATGTAATGATTGTTTCGATTCATGTTGATTTGCCTAGCCTCAAGACTTTGGAGCTTCAATATATTGAATTTGAGGATGATGATTCAGTCAGCAGGCTCTTATCAGGCTGTCCTGTACTTGAAGACTTATACATTTCCAACCGTGACATGTTTAACATAACGTGTCTTAAAATCTCAAATCTTTCACTTAAGAGGTTGACTTTATTTTTTAACACTTGTCATCTTGGATTCAAATCACGCATGTCTAATATTGTTTTTGCCATTGCCATTGATCTTCCAAGTGTTGTTTACTTCAAACACGACGGCTACGGAGCAAATAACTTTTCAATGGTAAACATGCCTTCTCTTGTTAGAGCTTATATTAGAATTGCTGCCGCATACTTAGTAAGAAAAGGACCTGGTTTAGTTGAGCTTTACCAAGGAATTGGCAATGTCAAGTCCCTTGATTTGACTATCTATCCGAAAGCAGAGAGTTAATTGAGTTGTCATTTTTCTTATCTTGTATTAATGCTTTTTAAGCTTTTATTGATCTCTTATTTGACCAATATAATATTTTTTTTGCAGTTTTCATTTTTTCCCACAAACGTTTTGTTGCCTTTCAAAACCTGCTTTACCTGGTGTCGCGATTGTTTTTTGAAAGCCCACTTTTTAATGTTTAGGAATAAAATAGACTGACGATTGAAATTCGGGAAATCAGAGTTTTTAACCAATTTTATCTTATAATTAATTAATTTTTCATTTTTAGTCAAAATTCCCTTTATTTGCTTGAAAATCATTTTGAAGTCGCCACCGGCCACTTTGGTAGGCCGGACACCATAAAAATGCACCAGAGATTCTTTTTGGAAAGTTCAGGTTCGGGAGTCGGTTACGTGAAGGGAAGGGTTAGCACCCCTACGAAGGCCCGTTATCGGTAACTTATTAATTACACGTGGCATTTTGGCATTTCGAACATTAATCTGGATTTAATTAAATCTTTTAACCGTAAAATGGAATTTATTCCGAATGGGAATATCTTTTTGTAAGAAAATATATTTCGATCGAATATATTATGAAACATCCAATTGTATTAGGACACTTCATTTTATATTAAAAAAAATGTAGTTCAACACAAAAGGTTTTAATGCATTATTAATTATTGTCTTGTCATTTTTAAGTAAACCCTAATTAGGCTCCATTAATTAATTTAATTAGAATTCTATGAATATTATTAATTTCTGAACATAAAAGAGAACGTCCATGGTAATTTTTAAAACTTGTATTTATTGGATTTAGGGAGTGTGATTGGAAAAATTGTGTGGTTTTATGGTGTTATATAAATGGAGAAAAAGTAAGAAGAAAAGGGGTAGGGTGAAATAAGACTAAATTGATAGATTACTAAAATTATGTGGGTTAATTTTTTAGAATTAGGGTCAAATTAAAATGAGTGTAGAATTATGTAATTATATCAATTTATATTAATTGTCACGTTATCATTTGTTAAAATTTTAACAGCAATGGACCAATTTGTTACTTTTTTCAGACGAAGACCAGTTTGTAATTTCTGATAGTCGGGAGACGCAAAAAAAATTGTAGCATAATTGGGAGACTATTTATGTAGTTTACCAAAAAATAATGGTATATATTAATTAATGTGTGACGTTAATAATATATTGATACATAATATTTGTTGTAAACTCATTCATTTAATATTATTTTGGGCATTCTCTTTTAGGTCCAAAAATTAATAATATTCATAGAATTTTAATTAAATTAATTAATGGAGCCTAATTAGGGTTTACTTAAAAATGGTAAGACAATAATTAATCATGCATTAAATTTTTTGTGTTAAGATACATTTTTTGAATATAAGTTGTCCTAATGCAACTAGATGTTTCATAATTATATTCGATCGAAATGTATTTTCTTACAAAAGGATATTCTCATTCGGAATAAAATTCACTTTACAGGTAAAAAATTTAATTAAATCCAGATTAATGTTCGAAATGTCAAAATGCCAAGTGTAATTAATAAGGTACCGATAACGGGCATTTGTAGGGGTGCTGACCCTTCCCTACACGTAACTCTTGAACCCGAACTTTTTCAAAAGAATCTCTGGTACGTTTTTATGGTGTCCGGCCTACCGGTGGCCACTCCAAAACGATTTTTAAGCAAATAAAAGAGATTTTGATTAAAAATGAAAAAATTAATTAATCACAGGATAAAATTGGTCAAAAACCCCAATTTCTATAATTTCCAACGTCATACTATTTTTATTTTCAAACTTAAAAAGCGGGTTTTCAAAAAACAGTCGCGACAGCTTGACGACTCCGCTAGGGATGTAATTGACCAAAAAACAGTCGCGACAGCTTGACAACTCCGCTAGGGATGTAATTGAGAGTTAAACCTAATAATTAATTACACGTGGCATTTTGACATTTCTAACATTAATTTGAATTTATTTATTTATTTGAAAAAAACTGTTTGATGAATTTTTAGGAAAAATGAGGGTAATTTTTGTGTATGTTATACATGCCATTCATGCATAAACCCTAAACTCAGGTTTTTCACCCTTAAGTGGGAGTTGAACAAGAAATTCAAATATAAATTCTTTAAAAGAAACAGAACCCCAAGAGTTGTGTTTTCGATTCCTTGGAAACTCTTCCTTTTCCTTATATATATACCAGCTGCTATTTATCATTTCATTTGTCCTTAGAAGATTGAACTTCCATGGCATCAAATGTTGGTAATGAAGCAAATGCTGCTGATAGGATCAGTAAGTTGGCCGATTCCATTCTAAGTCTCATCCTATCGTCGCTTCCCATGAAAGATGCAGTTTCCACCTCCATTCTCTCCACCAGATGGCGATATCTCTATTCTTATATGGTCAATCTTGATGTTGATTTTCGCGTATTTCAGCGTTCTCCTCCTGCGCATACTGTTAAGAGCTTCACCGACTTGATTGATAAACTGTTGTTTCTCCATACTGAGGGAAATATCCAACGATTCCGACTCATTTACAGCGACATATCAGGGTTGGATTCTTCACGTGTTTGTGGATGGATATGTGCTGCACTTTGGCGTGGAGTTAAGGAGATACATCTGTTTTTTATTCCCAAGTTGCCTACTGCTCTGCTTTTTACCAGCAAGACGCTGAAGATATTGAAACTGGTAAACCCGCCTGTATGGACAATGGCTGTTCCGATTAATGTTTGTTTGCCTTCCCTCAAGACTTTGGAGCTTATAACTATTGTATTTGAAGATGATGGTTCAATGAATAGGCTGTTATCAAGCTGTCCTGTACTCCAAGACTTATCCATCTCCCGCTGTGGCATGGGAAACATTACCAGCCTTAAAATCTCAAATCCTTCACTTAAGAGTTTGACTTTAGTTTCTAACTATAATCTTTTTGAATCCCAATTGTTATTTTCTACGTTGGGCATTGTCATTGATGTTCCAAGTCTTGTCTACTTCAAATACGTGGGCAGCAGTGCAACATACTTTTCAATGGTAAACATGCCTTCTCTTGTTAGATCTGATATTCTCATTCACGGACGATTCTCTCCTGCAACAGATACAGATTGTTCAGTAACCATTTTAAATGGAATTGGCAATGTCAAATCACTTCATTTGACCACCTATGCGAAATCAGTGAGTTAACTTAACTGAGTAGCCATTTATAATATCCAGCATTGATGTTTTTATTAATCTCTTATTTGACAAATATAACTTTCAAGTGCAGCTTCCATTTTTGTCCCACAAACGTTTTGTTGCATTTCAAAACCTGATTCACCTGGAAATTTTTGATTGGACCAAGGATTGGAAAGGTGCGGTGCTTTTTGAGTTCCTTGAATTCTTACCTAATCTACAGACTCTTCTTATATCCAACATATCAAATGAGGTACGCAATAACATATATGCATATATTTATATTGTGTTATGTAGTTTAAAATTAAAGCTTCTAACATTTTTTTGGTGGGCTCAGGTCTGGTTTCCAATGGAAAAAGTGCCTTCATGTGTTGTATATCAGCTCAAGGAGTTGAAAGTATTAGATTTTGATGATGAGACATCTCTATTTAAAATGGCTACTTACATACTCAAGAATGCAACGCTTCTTGAGAAGCTCACAATATGTACTTCTCAAGTCCTGAAGGTTGAAGAAAAATTTAAGATCACTAAACAATTATTGAGTTTACCCAGGAGTTCAATCAAATGTCAAGTGATGGCTTTCTAATATATATCTTTTATTTTCTTAACTTTTTGTCAATCATTTCTTACCTTTGATTCTAATTTGAAATGCTCAACCCAAATGTGCTTTTCTGGTCAAGATTTGTGTGTGTTTTTTACCTGCACTTGGTATTGGACTAATTTGTTTGTTTTAGTATTGCAATAGAACCATGAATGGGTTAATAATGCTAACAGTTTTCATCAACCATCGATATATAGTATTAAATTGGTCTTATTTTGGTTTTGATCCCTCCAATACACTAAGGCTGAATTTTGGTTTTCATCAACGACGCTCCAATGCTTGTTGAAGGCTAAACGTTGAATTGCAAAAAAGCTGAATTTTCTAGTTGTACCAGGACACCTGTTTGGGTGTTAAATCCAGTGAAAAAATCTGAAGAAACTCCCGTTTAACGTACACGGGATACATGTTCGTTATGCTTTTCTGTTGTGTTCCAACGCCTGCTGGAGAAGCATAATTGAACGGCCTTGAATTCCGAGCTCTAATTGTTCACATTAATCTGACATAATTTGTTCTTTCTAGTTGTTAAATAATTGACAAAATGATACATTTATCCCTCATTCTATTCCATAAAAGAAGCAATTTCCACCTCCATTCTATCAACCATATGGCGATATCTGTTTGTCTCAGTATTAAATCTTGATGTTGCTTTTCACATATTTCGACGTCCTCCTCCTCCTCAACATACTGTTAAGAGCTTCACCAACTATTCCGAGTTCCGACTCAATCATATGATTGGCATATCAGGATCGATGCTTCACATGTTTGTGGATGGTTATTTGCTTCACGGATATCTCCCTATATTATTTTTTAAGGTGAATCTTTGTATCTTTCCTACATGTAACTATGAAGTATTAGTTACTTGAAAGTTACACCGAAATGGGTAAATATTGTTGGATGGTACATGGTTGACGTGGTAAGCCAGGTTCATCTAATAATTTTTTATAAAATAGTTAATGTCAATTTAATATATACGTTTTTCGTTAGTTGCTTTAATTTGACAAAAACTAAAAATTTGAAATCAAAAGAGAAAAAAAATTAAGGTCTAAAATAATTTTTCTAAAAAACTTGAATTGTTTTAATGGCAATAAATAGTATAATGTATGAGTTAGAAATATTGGATGAATGATAATACTCTGAAAATCATGGTCCCAAGCAAACCGTAAACCTTCAAAGATATTGTACAGCTCAGCTTGCAACACAATCAACACTCCTATACTTTTAGAGAATGAGAGCATGTGTCCTCTCAATGCAATTCATGCTGTTATTATTTCTCCACCGTCTTCCCGCGTCGAAAAAATCAGTTTTGTATATACATAAACTTTTGATCCAAATCCTTGAATTAAGCTTTACAAGGCATTGTAGTGAATCAAATTGTAAGTGTGAATATGGAATACCCTAATTACATGTACAACTCGAAGACTATATTTATGGAATGGGATATGCTTGAATTAAGATAATCATAACTAGACAAGATCATAATTTGAACAGAATGCTTGTTCTCGTGGACTCTCTTCTAGTTCAAGGTTGTATATTTGCACAACTTAAAGAAAATTCATGAAAGGATAGGATATTGGTTCAATGTTAATGTGTAGTTTGAACTACCTCACTAGGCTCTTTTGCTTATCTATCCTTTCATATTGTATTTCAAGTAGTTTGGCTTGCGGATAACTTTCGAGCTCGAACGCAATCACTAGTCATAAGTCGTATGTTTGAACTATCCGAAACTCCTAGATGGTGGCACATAGAACTAGGATGCAAGAGACATAATCTCCACCCCATTTCGCGATCTTAGCCCTTGTTCCGTCATTCTTGTTCATACCAACCTTTCAATATACCAACCAAACAACTTCTCATCCATTCAGCTAAGTTGCCATCATTCTTCTCATTATTGGCTGCAAGCAAAAGTTCGAAGGAAGAACAATAAACGAACAAATGAAGCAAACAGAGACAAAACTCAACTTCAGATGAATCCAAAAATAAATAATTTTTTGTCGATTGATTGTTTAAAAATTGTTAAATTATTAATAAATTTAATAGTAAACATACTATCAATTCTTTGTCGATTGGTTGTATAGAAATTATTAAATTATTGGTTGTGTAAAAATTGTTGAATTTACTGATATTTAATAGAAACTGTTAGTCTATACAATTTTTAGGGTTTATTATTGGGAAGATGAAATTATGTTAAATATTAAATAAAGAATTGATAAAAAAAATTATACTTTTAATTTATTTAATTATTTTTCAAAAGAATTTAATTAAAAGCTAAAGTAGTAATTATTGTTTTAATAAAAATTTTATTATTTTTGAATTAAAAAATAAAAAATCTGAAAAAGTTGCAAAAAGTGTTTCAACTTATTTTATTCTAAAAAAGAATAATCACACTTTAAAAAGTTATTAAAATAGTTAATGACATATATTTGTACACATGGTTATTGATACATATCGGTACATGACATTTACTCTAGATTCATCCGGTAGGTAGATGTATTTAACACATTTTGATATATTAAAAAACATTAGACACGTATGTCTAAAGAAATTTTTTATGGAAGCTATTAGTTTTTATTAAAAATAAAAATATTCAAATTACAATGAGAGTTTACAACTAGTAACGCAAACTACTGAAAGACCACTGACAATCGTAAATCAAGTTGAGCGTCGTGATAAAATCATTCACAAACGCAAATCATGTATCCAAATTCAATCTAAAGGTCCAAACAAGAAAGATCAGCTGGATAATCAAATAAACGTCATCTTAATCAGTCGAGGCAAAGTCAAATATAACCCTGAAATAATAAAAAGAAAAAAAAAACAAAAAAACGTACCAAAAAGTAGAAGAATACGTGTCAGAAGACAAAAGAATATGTGCCACAAAAGAAGAGTTATTTTTGTAAAAAAGTTAAAAAAAGAAAAGAGAAGATGAAGTACAATAAAAAATAGGGTAAATTACAATGGTAGTCACCGAACTTTTAAAACTTTTATTACAGTCATTAAATTTTTAGGGCGCTTTCAATATGGTCATCAAACTTTTAAAACTTTCATTACAGTCACTGAACTTTTAGGGCACATTCAATATGGTCACCTAACTTTTAAAACTTGCATTACCATCACTCAACTTTTAATTCACTTTCACTACCGTTAAAAAAAGCTGATGTGACACGTTAAATTTAGAAATATGCGTTTCCCCACCATACTCTCCCCCTCTTATTTTCTTCCATCCAAACATGTCTCTTTCTTTCATATGAATCAAACTGTAATTTTTTGGTGAAGGTCGTTACTTCTCTAGTAACACATCATGGAAAATATTAATGTATCTAGACATGCATACGACATGTGTGAGAACAAGAAAAATATTGGGAGACATCCGAGGATGGAATGCTAA
This sequence comes from Hibiscus tridactylites, assembly GCA_958450335.1. Lineage (NCBI taxonomy): Eukaryota > Viridiplantae > Streptophyta > Magnoliopsida > Malvales > Malvaceae > Hibiscus > Hibiscus tridactylites. Next base: position 56,422,267 of record OY288282.1, read on the forward strand.
AGAAATAACTAAAATTTTGCTCATGAAAAATCCTATTTATGCTTCAGGCCCGACCTTTATTGAGTCATGCATTGGATAGTGAGTAGTTCAAAGGATAATATGAATGTATCTAAAAGATAGACATGTTTGGATGGGAGAAAATAAGACATGGAGCAAAAATATGGTGGGAAAACGTTTATTTTTAAACTTAACGTGTCACATAAGCTTTTTCAATGGTAATTAATGAAAGCAAATTAAAAGTTGAGTGATGATAATAAATGTTTTAAAAGTTCGGTGACCATATTGAGAGCGCCCTAAAAATTCAGTGACTGTAATGAAAATTTTAAAAGTTTGCTGATCATATTGAAAGTACCCTGAAAGTTCCGCAACTACCAGTGTAGTTTACCCTAAAAATATTATCAATAATCTACCATCAAGTTTTGCTGCTGAATAAAAACCTAGGAATAAACCTAGAGAGAAAAGCCAAAGTTCATGTACAAAGAAAAATTGAGTTAATAGAATTAATTGAAACTTTATCTGCTTATAATCATATCACAAGAAGTTTTCTCATTATATAAATGATAATGATATATGTAGATTTTGGTCAGATCCAAAAATGTAAAAAAATATATAAAATATTAATTATAAAAAATATACTGATGTATTGAAATTTCTAATTAAAAAATATATTAATATCCTATACACTAGCGGTGGAAACTGAAAGTTTCCACAAGCGTCTTAATTTTAGGGTATATGTAGTTAGTTTAGGGTATATGATTTAGGAGTTTAGGTGTAATGGTTTATAATTTAGGGATAATTGTTTCAATTTAAGGTTTAGGGTTTAGTTTTTAGGGTAAGTTTTAACCAATAAACCTTAAATTATAACCTTAAATTGAAACAACTATCCCTAAATTCTAACCCCCTAAACTAACTCCCTATACCCTAAAACTAAGGCGCTTGTGGAAACTTTTAGTTTCTACCGTTTGTGTATAAAATATTTATCCTTAAACAATTAGTATTTTTAATATTTTGTTATCATCAATATTTTATATCATTTGAATTTTAAATTACATTGTTAAAAAGTAAATGTTATGAATATCTTTATTTATGGTGGATATCTATATATTAAATGATACTTTAATATATTTTATTATTAGATTTAATATCTATATGAGACTTTAATGTACTTTATTATTAAATTTAATATCAATTAAAATTAAATTTTTCATATTATGCCTATAAATATAGAGTTTGAAGAAAGCATTATAAACAATCCTACATCCAAAATATACTACAAATTTTTTTTCTTTGTCTCCCAACTTTATTCTTGTTCATCTCTCTTACTTTTCTCTAATTTATTTACAGCAATATATATTTAATTAAAGAGTAAGTTTATGGTTTTGAATCTATATTTCTTATTCAACCAACAAAACCAAACGATAATCTCCAAATATAAATAAAACATAAACCCTAAGTGGAATTAAGAAGAAAAATCCTCTCTTTTGTTGCTTTCCGTCTGTCTCTCTCTGGCCTGGCTCTCCGTCCTACGGTTCCTGTTGCACTCTGGCTGTCCCTGCAGTTATAAACAGGCTAGTAAGTTCTTTTTTGTTTTTTGTTTGTTGGTATAGGGAATTCGGCGTACTGCTTCAATTGATTGGAAACTCTTGCTTATAAAACGATTCGCTGCTATTTATCTTTTCATCTGTCCTTGAAAGTCTGAACTTCCATGGGAAAGAAAGCAAAGCATGAGGATGATGATAGGATCAGTCAGTTGCCCGATTCCGTTCTAAGTCGCATCCTATGTCGGCTTCCCATAAAAGATGCAGTTTCTACCTCCATCCTATCAACCAGATGGCGATATCTCTTTGTCTCAATGCTCAATCTTGATGTTGATTTTCACATGTTTCGGCGTCGTCCTCCCCATACTGTTAAGAGCTTCACCAACTTCATGGATAAACTGTTGTTTTTACATACAGAGGGAAGGATCGAACAATTCCGACTCCAATATATAGACATATCAGGGGTCGATGCTTCACGTGTTTGTGGATGGGTATCTGCTGCACTTTGGCGTGGAGTTAAGGAGATAGATTTGGCTTTTGCCCGCGAGTCGGAGAACATTCCCGTGTTGCCTACTGCTCTGCTTTTTACCACCAAGACGCTGGTGAGATTGAAACTGGAAATCCCATTTGTAATGAGTCCTGTTCCGACTCATGTTTGTCTGCCGAATCTCAAGACTTTGGAGCTTGGCCGTATTAAATTCGAAGACGATGATTCATTCAGAAGACTCATTTCAAGCTGTCCTGTACTTGAACAATTATCCATCTCTTGCTGTGACATGCGAAACATGAAGTGTCTTAAAATCTCAAATCCTTCACTTAAGAGTTTGACTTTTGTAGTTATCTGGCATTCTCCTGAACTCCGTTCATTCTTCGCAGCGTTGGACATTGTCTTTGATCTTCCGTGTCTTGTCTACTTCAAATACATGGCCGTCAAAGAAACAAACTATTCAATGGGAAACATGCCTTCTCTTGTTATAGCTGATATTAACATTTCTGTCGGAGGCTTTGTGAGACAAAGACACTGCTTTGAATATGTTTTACTTTATCTTTTTCAAGGAATTGGCAATGTCAACTCACTTCAGATGAGTATCTATCCGGAAGCAGTGAGTTAACCGAGTTGCCATTTTTATTTATCCAGTATTGATGCCTTTTAAGTTTTATTGCTCTCTTATTTGACCAATTTAATTTGTACGTGCAGCTTCCATCTTTGTCCCACAAATGTTACGTTGCATTTCAAAACCTGCTTCACCTGCAAATTATTGATACGAGGAAGAAATGGAGTGTAGTGGGGCTTTTCAAGTTTCTTGAATTCACACCTAATCTACAATCCCTTGTTATATGTACAGCATCAAATCAGGTACACATAAATATATATTGACAAATATATTGATATGCAGTTAAATATATATGTCAATGATATGTAGTTTAAAATTAATGGTAAACTACGCTAGATATTACTAAACTTTAAGTTTAGTATCGATTATACCACATAACTAAATATTTATACTATTTTAGCACTGAACTTTAGTTTAGGTTTTAATTATATCATTGGGGCACTGAACTTTAGTTCGGTCCTTTTGAATATTTTGAAGGTTGCAATCGTCATACAGTGAACATACAGCATACAACTGTTTAGTCTAAGGCGAACTTAATTGATAAGAGCTACAACGGTTTGTTCTTTGTTTTCTGTTAGGCGATGTTGTATGTCTGTGATGCACTGGTTTTGTTTCTTTTTCTGATTTGGTATTACTTCCACTTGGATAGGGTAACTTGTTTGGTTTTGTTGTTTTGCTGTTATTAGAGTTGTAGTCTTTGTTTTCATGTACCGCTTGGTTGAACGGGTGCTAATCATTAATAAAAACTCATATCCTTGGTGAACAAAAAAATTAAAATGAAAACTTCTTACATTTTTTTACTTTGTTGGGATTAGGTCTCGTTTCCGGTGGAAAAGGTGCCTTCATGTGTTGTGTACCAGCTCAAGGAGTTTAAAGTATTGGATTTTGATGATGAGACCTCTCTTTTTAAAATAGTTACTTACATCCTCAAGAATGCAACAGTTCTCGACAAGCTCACAATATGTTCTTCACGAGTCCTGAAGGCCAAAGAAGAATTGAAGATCACTAAACAATTATTGAGATTATCCAGGTGTTCAATCAATTGTCAAGTTGTGGCTTTCTAACATCTTTTTTATTTTATCCACATTTGTCAAGTTGGTACGTATTGATGAACTATTTTAAATTTATTGCTATCTTTTGACTCCATAATAGTTAATTCTGAGAAAATCTTTATTGGTGTAGGAAGCTACTTAGGTTGTTATTAGCATTATTTCAATCATGGTGTTGAGCTTGGTTCAGTATAAAGTTTGTTATAGCTAATAGATTGCAGAGGTATAGTCTCGACCACTTTCTCCATCGTGACTCAGCAACTTTCATATGGATGTGGCTCCCGGTGATGAAGGAACATCTTACCAGTGGATATGGTAAGAAATCATCATTTCGTCTTTGCCATACGCCCATACCTCTTCCCGCTGCTGCGTTTGGTAAGGAATCATCATTTTACTATCCTTCCCTTTTATCTTCCTTGGTTTACATGGATCGACAGGCCGTGGTTGGTGCGGAGCTTTTGTTTCCTTTTCGATTATGCTTCACCCTCGTTGTTGTTGTTCAAGAGCGGTTTGGTGTTTGCATTCGCAAAGGGTGATGATCAGCCTATAACTTGCTTTTTTATGGGAGTTCACTATGATTGATTCTCTAGGCATGAAAGTCGTTCGCGCTAACTGCACCAATATTAATGCCAAAATATTGATTGACACCATATAATGTCGTGGACAAAGGTTGATGGAGGTAATTGCGGTTGTTTTGGGCAGATCACCCTTTCTGATTTAGGTGGAGTCACTGTTACTCATGGAAAGAGGATTTCGACAATGAAGAAGAAAAATGAGAACTATAGGGATGAGTGATTTCTCTTCTTCTCGTGACCCCATTTATAACAGAGGTCATTTACATCAACTAGAAAAAATTACAATAATATTTAATTTAAAATTCTTACTCTAAATATAATATAAAAGTAAAAGTTCAACTTAAAGTAGGATTCTACTTCTTGTGTTAAGTGCACATTAGAATTCAAATTCAATTAAAATTTCTCTTCTAAGCATGAATTATCCTTTAACTATTAAAATCCCTACAAAAAAACCAATACTTGTTAAAACATGAATTTGTAGTTGGATTAAAACACATCTCCATCATTGACTTGGCCGAATGGTAAGATTAAAATGTCTTTGAATTTGGTTATAATAGAGCTATGGACAAGGTATGACAAGATAGACTCTTGGGCTTTTGAATTGAAGAACTTACACTTTTATTTTGCTCAAGCTTTATAGACCTAATATTTTGAGAAAACGAAAATTCAATCTTTTTCACACGTTTGTTTTTTCTTTCCCTTCTCATTTTGAAAAAATAAGATAATTTTTCTTTTTTTCTCGTTTTTCAAGAGTTCTTTTTTTTCTTTGTTCACTTCATTTTTCTATGAGTATAGTGTGTGGTTCTTCAAATTCGGACTCAAATTGAAGAAATCAAAAAAAATATTACTTATAATATGGTTAATTTTCAAACAACTTAAAAGTGGTTCTCTAATGGTTATACCTAAGTGCCTTAATCACCACAAGTAATTAGTTCCTATGTGGTCTCAACATGTATAACATTGCATCTTAAGTAATTCAATCCTATGTGGTCTCAAATGTATAACATTGCAAGTTCTAAAAGAAACTAGCCATTCTTGCCAATCACTCAATAAAAGAAAAATATGAAGCATAAATGATGTATGCTTATAAAGCTCAAATCCCACAAAAATGACTTATGTTGTGTCCAATTTTATTATCTAACTGTCGAACCAATTAATTTAAGCAACAATTTGTTAAGCTAAAATTTTTTTATCAATCTTAATTTACTTTTCATATCAGCCTATTTTTACTTTAGGATCCCAAATCTCAAAATTTTAACATGTTGATTTTAAGAAAAAAATTCTATGTGGAAGGAATTTTTCTAAGACATCAATAAGCATGAGAAACACATATCTTCCTATTAACTTCGGCAATACTAAACAAAAATTTCAACCAAGATTCTCCACCCCACACTTAAACTGAACATTGTTCCCAATGTTCTAAAATCATAATGCATAAAATAAAGCAATGAAAATTTAGGTGAAAAAATACTCCCTTATTCGGCATGTGATAGTTTATGGTGTGGATGAGAAAGGAAGTGTGAGCACATGGATTACTTTTATTTTGCCTGAAGAACGTGAGGTGTGGTTACATTTTTTTTCATGAGTGTTACTCTTTATACCTGAAAAGAAAAAAAACTGTAAAAATTCATAAAAAAAATAATGTAAAAAATTAAAATAAAATCATGGGTTACCTCACGTGCAGCGCCTTTGTTTAACGTATTTGGCTAGACGTAATCCCTTTTATTCCTTGTATTGACATGCTAGAAGATGTTCGTCGTGAAATCCATCGTTGATAGAATTAGATACATCTTCTTTGAGAATCTTACTAATGTGATCGGCCATTAAATTTTCGGTTATTTTTTTGTCGTGAATTTCTAAATCGAAGTCTTGAAGTAGCAAAACTCATCTCATGAGTCGGGTTGTTCTGTAGCAGTATTTCTGCTTTTTTTTTAAAGATTAATCCCCTCATGAATAAAAATTAATCTTGCTGAAAAAAAAAATATATATATATAAGGCTTTGCTATGAAGGATGGAAATAGAAAAAGATGAAAAATTTGTTAATCAAATGGTGGAAATTCATAACTACCTTCTTAATTTGAATATTAATCATTTGATTAACAAATTTTTCAACATTCCACATTTCCATTATTCATACTAAGCAAAGCCTAAATTTCGATCGCTTTCTTACTTATCCTGTAATACTATTTTTAATTGGATTATTATCTCATGTATCGATGGAAAGTTTTTACAAGCGAGTTAGTTTAGGGGTTTAAGGTTTAAATTTAGGGTTTAGATGTTAAGATTTAGATTGTAGGGTATATAATTTAAAGTTTATGGTTAAAATTTAATGCTTAATATTTAGAGTTTAGGGTTTAGTATTTATGGGCTTAGGGTTATGGATTTCAATTTTAGATTTTAGTCTTGAATTAGGCATGCTTGTGTAAAAAACTTTGGACTGCATGTGTATAAAATAACTGTCTATTTAATTTGGAAAATACTTTGATATACAAGCCTTTCAATTTTAGTGTTTTATGATTTAGGTTGTAGAGTGCAGAATTTAAATTTTACGATTAGAATTAAAAGTTTATGGTTTAAAGTTTAGTTTCTAGGATACTAGATGTAGAAATTTAGATTTTATATTTAGGCTAAAGGGCTTATTTTGCCCTCGAGTTCGACCCTATTTTGCAATGTTGCCCATCGCACATGAAAACACATTCAATTAGGTCTTTTAGTTCGCACATTGCAGCAAATCAACCTCTTGACCAACAAAATCATTAGTCTGGCCGTTAACTGTTATCGCATCAGCCGTCATTATCTGATTGGTTTTAAAGGTAAGAGTTAAAATAACTCATGAATTTAAGGTAGTGAGGCTCAAACTTGGGTCTGGGCAATGTAAAGCCTAGTGCTTTAGCACCAAACCAACCACTTATCCTTATAAATAAGCATCCAATATAAGATATAACGTCATCCAAAAAACATACCTGCTGCTTCTTCTTCTTCCACCAGCAATGGTGATCGGTGAGTTCACTGGTTTGAGTATGTTGAATAAACATAAAAGTAATATAAGAAAACTGGATTTAAAGGCTGGAAGAAAACGTGTGCTCTTTGCTAAGGCCCATGATGAAAAAGTTCAGAAATATGGAGGTTTGAAATCTGGTTCTCGGGTGGTTCCTTTTCATGATGAGAACTTAGATGTTGATAACAAAAATGCAGCTGTAGAAGTTGACGAGAACCACAAAGAGGTCGAGGATCTGTATTTGATACGTGAACAGCTTGCTCAGATTGAAGACCAGCAATCCAATCTATTAAACCTCCTCCAGGTAGTTTGCCGAAGCTGAACATACTCTCTCTGTATTTACATAGTTTTTTTTCCCTCAGTTTTGCACTTACCATGGAATGCTTTTGGTGATTTCTTATCTGGAATTTACTGTGTTTTATTTTGGTTTGTACAGTGAATTTCTTGGTTTCATGTTGTATTTGTGGTGTTGTCTACTGTCTAGTACTTTATGAAGTTCTTTTGAAGCCTACTAGTGCTTACTTCAATTATTTGGAGGATATTTTTTGGATCTTCTTCTTAGAATATATTCCAAATAATTAATGTTTTCACTTTTTTATCAGAAGACTAATGAATGTGTTCTTAATTCTTATGACCAAGAAAAGTTGGCTTAGTAGACACTTTGTATATTCAATACACTCAACTTTCATAGAATTCGTTGTTAGCTTTTCTTTTTTCTCTTTCGACCCTACTACCTTCTTTGTACTTCACAGATTCACTAAATTTTTCATACTCTGGTTATGTCAAACGGTTATAATTTGCTTACAGACATGTTTATAATATTTTTTTTCTTTATTTGATTCTAGAAATTTATTGGGAGCTCCCAAAGTGGGATCAATTCGCTAGAGACCCGTGTGAATGGCCTAAAAATGGCTCTGGATGAAATATCTTATGATTTGGCTGTTTCAAATGGAAGGATTCTGCGGATAACACCTGTTGCAAGCTGCTCGGTACAGAATTTTTGAGTCTCAAGTTCTGGAGGAAAACTGAAGGTCGGTTTTCTACTTCAAGGTTATCTTCTTCCGGCCGCATGTTTTCCCCGAGTGCTGCACATAACATACCTCATAAGGATTCTGGTGCTGAAACATATAAGCCAACAGCAGTCAGCCAAAGACATCAGCATCAAGATTGCGGTGGATTTATATAATGAATCGAGTGGCAGATGCTTGCAGTGACGTAACCGAGAATTCAGGGTTGTTCTCGAATAGATTATCAAAGAGTAGCATTCAAAGTGATGAGATGGTTCAGGTTGGCAATTCTAGTGGTCCTGATGGGATAACCATGATTCGTTGCACTGCACCGATGAACCTTAGAAGCAGGTAATGTAATTCCACTGTAAATTGTCTTGCATGTAATTTGGATTAGGTTATATATTATATTGAATGTTTATTAACAAGAATAAGAGGTTGGTTTGGTAGTAAAGTATTAGGCTTTACATTGTTTAGACCCAAGTTTAAGCCTCACCAGCTTAATTTCATGACTTATTTTAACTCTTATTTTTAAAATTAATCAAAAATATGACACGTGTAATCATCTAAATGGTTAAAATTTAATATAAAAAATAAGAAAATTTATTTTTTATTTTTTGTCACGTCAGTACCTATGCCACATTATCATTTTGACTTTTCAATGTTGACATGATATGCCACATCAACGAAGACGGCTGACGCGTTAACAGTTAACGGCCAGACTAACAGTTCCGTTAGTCAACATTGGTCAAGGGGTTAAATTGCTGTAATGTGCGAACTGAATCTGATTGACCTAATTGAATGCGTTTTCGTGCAATGGGCAACATTACAAAATAGAGTCGAACTCGGGGGCAAAATAAGTCCTTTAACCTAAATTTTATAACTTAAAATATAACTCATATATAAATACTCTATTAAAATAACCAAACCCGACGCTAATATATAAAACAAAAACCCTAAGTGAAATTGAAAAGAGAACCCTCTCCTTCGTTGCTGTCGTCTGTCTCTCTCTGGCCAGGCTTTCCGTCCTTTGGTTCCTGTTGCACTCCGGCAGTCGCTTTCTGTTGATTTGAAGTTATAAACAGGCTAGTAATTTCCCTTTTTACAAGTGATATATATGTATATATAGAGAGAGATGCATATTTATTTATGTATCATGTATGCGTGGGAGAAAGAGTAATCAAAGTGAAAAATCAGAAACATATGCTTTTCCATGTATTCATGCAAACAAATTATAATAACATTGGTTTTGGGTGTCTGCTTCAATTCATTGCCAACTCTTCCTTATAAAACGATTCACTGCTGTTTATCTTTTCTTTTGTCCTTTAAAGTCTGAACTTCCATGGCATCCAATACGGGAAAGAAAGCAAAGCATGATGATGATAGGATCAGTAACTTGCCTGAGTCCATTCTAAGTCGCATCCTATCGTTGCTTCCCATAAAAGATGCAGTTTCCACCTCCATTCTCTCAACCAGATGGCGATATCTCTTTGTCTCAATGTTCAATCTTGATGTTGATTTTCACATATTTGGGAGTCCTCCTTCTCCACATACTGTTAAGAGTTTCACCAACTTCATGGATAAACTGTTGTTTTTACATAGTGAGGGAAGGATCGAACAATTCCGATTCAATTATATCCCCATATCGGGTTTGAATGTTTCTTGTGTTTGTGCATGGATATGTGCTGCACTTTGGCGCGGAGTTAAGGACATAGATTTTAATTTTGCTCGCGAGTCCGACAACATTCCCGTGTTGCCTACTGCTCTGCTTTTTACTGTGAAGACGCTGGTGAGATTGAAACTGGGAATCCCACATCTAATGACTGTTCCGGTTCATGTTCGTCTCCCTACCCTCAAGACATTGGTGCTTGAAAATGTTGTATTTGAAGATGACGATTCAGTGAAAAGGCTAATTTCAAGCTGCCCTGTACTTGAAGACTTATCCATCTCCAACTGTGACATGGGAAACATGAAGTGTCTTAAAATCTCAAGTCCTTCACTTAAGAGTTTGGCTTTAGTTTTTAAATGTAATCTTCTTGAATTCGTATTGTTCCCCTTTAAGGTAGACATTGTCATTGATGTTCCAAGTCTTGTGTACTTCAAATACGTGGGCTACATAGCAAAAAACTATTCAATAGTGAACATGCCTTCTCTTGGTAGAGCTGATATTGACATTTATGGAGGATGCAATTTAAGAGAAAGTGATGGTTTAGTTCAGTTTTTTGAAGTAATTGGCAACATCAAGTCACTTCAGTTGGCTCTGTTTCCGGAACCAGTGAGTTAACCGAGTAGCCAGAATTGATGCTGTTTAAGTTTTTATTAATCTCTTATTTGACCAGTTTTAACTTTCATGTGCAGCTTCCATTTTTGTCCCAACGTCTTGCTGCATCTCCAATCCAGCTTCATCTTAATATTTTGCATAAGATCAAGACATGGAAACGGATGGGGCTTTTCAAGTTTCTTCAATTCTCACCTAATCTACAAACTCTTGTTATATCCAACGTATCAAATGAGGTACACACATACATATATATTGATATTGTTTTCAAAAATAAAGCTTCTTACATTTTTTTTTCTTTGGTGGGATTAGATCACATTTCCAATGGAAAAAGTGCCTTCATGTGTTGCATATCAGCTCAAGGAGTTTAAAGTATTAGATTTCGATGATGAGAGCTCTCTTTTAAAAATGGTTACTTACATCCTCAAGAATGCAAAAGTTCTGAACAAGCTCACAATATGTACGACTCGACTCCTGGAGGCTGAAGAAAAATTGAGGATCACTAAACAATTATTGAGTTTACCCAGGTGTTCAAACAAATGCCAACTTATTGCTTTCTAACATTTTTTGTTTTATTCACATATGGATATCATTACCATTATTTTTGTTCTATTATTGCTACATATTGATAGTGGTTCTGTTTTAAATATATCAGTATCTTTTGCTTCATAGCATTTAATCCCGGGATACTCTTTTTTGGCTTTTGATCTCACGTAAACAGTCGAAAATTATAAACTATATATAATCAATCTGTGACATCTGAAGTTTAATTAAACAAGAGAAAACTATAACCCCTTCAACCTACAAGAACAGTGAAAAACATTAACTTAGACAATTACAACTCGACATACATGTGAAATCCTGGGGAACTTCAACAGTTGTTCAGTGATTCTTAATTTCCGGTTCTGTCTCGCAGTAATATGTATGATCAAATTCTCCAGAGTCTGTGCTTGTTTCAGAAAATATTCCACCATTTGCAGTTCAGATTTCTTCCCTTTGAATGACTGGAATTTAATAGACTTGATTTGAGATTTCAAACATGCAGGGACTTTCTTTGGTGGTTTTATTATGTTTTCTTGGAAACATGGAAGCTCCTATAAAACAAAGAGAAAACAAAAGTATTAACAATTCATAAAAGGATGTTGATATTTAAGTTTCAACACATACCTCGAAGACAAGGGTCTCCAGAAAAGGAGTAGAACTGAGCAACCTTTCCCAACCTTGAGGGTAGCACCGTCCAATCTTCAAATAAGTCATGTTTGGCAAGTCAGGAATTTGATCATCACCTAGTAGAAGAGCCTTCAATATACAATAAAATTTGTACATCAAATTAAATAAGGCATTTATGCAATCAGTAATCTATATAGACGTTTGAGAAAACAAACCTCAGAAAATGGACCAGAGAAATGAAGGGACTGAAGACTGCTAATCCCTCTTATTAGATTAGTTGTGCCAAAATCGTAAAATAGAGAATTGAAAACTGGCCCGAAATCGATATGAGCTTCAACAAGAGAGTTAAGGTCCAACAAGACATGTTCTTTAGCTATGAAATGAAAGTATTTGAAGTAAACCAGATTCGGTGCATTAATCACAATCCGATTCTCGAATTCGTAAACTCCCGGGTGATGGCTTATGGTCAATCTCTTGAGTGAGGGGTTGATAACATTGAATTCTGTTACTTTCTCGAAGCTGCATCGATGAACAGTCAATTCATCGAGCACTTGGCAGCTCGAAAACAGCTTTTCAACCGAATCATCACCTGAGAATTTGATGAGCTCCAGATGAAGAATCTTGAGACATGGGAGATGAACTGGGATTTTCAATTCAATAATGTTTGCCATTACCAATTTCAATGTCACCAATGTCCTACAAGTAAACAGCCCAGGAGGCGTTTTGAAGGGAATTCGAATCTCCATGGGAACAATCAAATCAAGCTCCAGTTCCCTAACGTTATGCCACAATGCGTATTGAATCCATCCCTCAGCCCGTGATCGATCCAATGCTTTCCTACATTTAAGACGAAATTTAGTGGCATCAACCCCTTTACGAGCGAACAGAACTCGATCGACGACGTTCATGAAATCATCATGAAAATCATTATCATCAAAGTTTAAACAAGAGATCGAAGTGAAAAGATCCTTCCACCTTGTTGATAAGATCAATGTTCTAACAGCTTCTTTCAATGGAAGCAATGAGATTATAACACAAAGAAGTTCATCTGGTAGAGTAGATAATCTATCCCTGTTTCTTTTGAACTTGCCTTTGAACATTCTCACCATTGGAATTAAACTGAAAAACCATACAAGAGAAAATGAATTTCAATTTTGTTTCAAAACCAGTTGTCTATAATCTAGGATCTTAGAGTTTGGGTTTACGCAGGACTGTAATTTAACGGGTAAACAATCTCTACAACTTTATCACAAGAGTAATTCTATTTTAACCACTAATCTTTTAATTCAATCAATTAGAATTAATTATTTAAATAATATTCATCAAGCCGATAAAACTTAAAAGTTAATGAGAATGCTATACACGGTTAAACAAATTTGTATAATTATATATTTGATCCTCGTTACTTACATATTCTAATAATTAAATTCAAATTTTTGATTTAATTTAATTCAACCACTAAGCCAAATACAACACTTGAAGGTTGACATATCTCAATTTAACGGAGGCTCAATATATTCGTCTTCGATATTTATTTGATTATATCAATTATGGTGCTCAGAATATATACATGGTGAATAACACACTTTATGAGAAGTCTATTTATTGCATAATGAACTGTCTTCTCTTTGGTTTTTGTTACTAAATATTGTTCATGATGCAAGAACTTGTTAGCGTTTACGGCTTAAAAGGACAAGAGGTTGGTCGAAACACCATTGTTCAGATACTAGCAGCTTTACACTCTGTAGGCTGTAGCAAATTGTGTCGAAGTTCTAACCTTTCATTATAATGTGTCATTAATTGATGTCTGAAGAATTATATACCTAACCCAATTAAACAACGCGTTTTCTAACTTGTTAGCATCAATCTCATAAGTTTGGATTTCTTCTTCCATGTCGTTTTTGGAATCTCCTGGTACAGAATTATCCATCCGGGTCTCATCACCGGTGAGACCTTCATAAGGGGGAACTTGGGTGGCATTAGTTTCAATCTCGGCGATAAAAATCCAACTCGGGATCCTCATTTTCTACATAAACCAAGCGATTTATTACTTGGATTAGTAGAGGAATGGGAGAAAAAACGATGGGATGACGAGGGTGGTGCCTTGGGGAAGGAATTGAAAGGTTTACGAGTTTCAAATAGAACCTGCTAAACCTGGTTCATTAATTGATGATATATCAGATTTGGGGGGAAGAGGAAGAGGGGATGTGGTTTGGGGGAAGAGGATGAGGGTAATTTTAGTAAAATAAAAATAATTAAGGAAGAACAATGTTTAATTCAGAACCACCACCGCCTCCACATTCACCTCCGGGAACTTTAGCTTGGGATTTTTTTGATCCTTTCGAGAGCTTTGAAAACGAGGATGAACAAGTTGAAAAAAATTGGGGAAGAAGATGAAGGGATGAAGATGTGATGTTTTGGGTATTTTAATATTTTTTATTTTTATTTTAAAATTTAAGAAAAAATGACATGACGTGTTCTGATTGGTCAAGTTAGATTTTTTTAACGTTGAGGGACAATATGACTAACGGCAAAAATATTATGGGGCAAAAGTAGTCAAAATAAATTTTAAGGGACAAGTTGAGAAAATAGGTAAAGTTTAGGGGGGGAAGTGCATTAAGACTAAAATTTAACTTATTGTCTATTTATGAATATGATTCTATTTAACGGCCCTACCATTCGGAGAATGAACTTCAATCATCGTCAATATTTTTTGGCATTAACCCGTCACCTCCTTCTAGCAAGACACTGCATTAATTATGTTCTACTTTTCAAGCAAACAATCAAATAAATAATTGGTGTGTTGAAGCTTTTATTTGTTAAGTTGAGTGATTTTTTCTATGAATTGTCTAAGTAAATTTCACTTACTGGGGTTAAATATAAATTCAGAGAAACAAAGTTGATATTTGTAGATGTTCCAAATCCATGGAGGACTGTTGTTGGTGGAATTTGAAGAAGGTTCACATGGGATGGTTTCAACTAAAAGTGGGACCATTGGTAAAACTTTGAGATGATATAAAAGTCTATAGGGTAAACGCTGAACAACTTTGAGATTCAAATATCAATAGTGATTTAGACTCAACTAACGTAAAGAAATAAGATGGTAAAAGCATATTAAAAATACTACAATACCAATTCCTGGTTAAACATAGCAATTTTGACTAAAAAGGCAAACATTTGCGTTGAGCATCTCAAATGAAAAATGTCCTAACTTCACATTTGTTTGAGCCCCTGGGAAAACTCAATAGTTGATTGGCGATCTCAAATTTTTCTTCCGCCTTCAACAATGAAGGCTTAAATATTTGGAGCTTCTCAAGAACTCTTGTATTCTTCAATATGTAACTAACCAGTTTAAGTAGAGAGCTCACGTCCTTGAAATTTAAAACTTTGAACTCCTTGAGCTGATATAAAAGACAAGGCGGCACATTTTCCGTTCGAAACAAGAACTAAGACCAACAAAGAAAAAAATGTTAGAAGCTTTACTTTTAAACCATACATACATACATACATACATATGTTTGTTTATGCGTTTACCTCACTTGATACATCATACATAACAAGAATTTGAAGATTGGGTGTGAAATCAAGAAATTCGAGAAACCCCACTCCTTGCCAATCCTTGGAGCGATCAAAAATATACAGGTGAAGCAGGTTTTGCAATGCAAAACGTTTGTGGGACAAAAAAGGAAGCTGCACATGTGAGATAAATCGGACAAATAAGAGTAATAAAACTTGAAATGCATCAACAGTGGAGAATAAAAAAGGTATCTCACAGTTTCCGATTCGACAATCAAATGAAGAGACTTCACATTGTCAATTCCTTCAAAGAGCTCAACCACAGCATCTCTTTCTTTTTTATAATCCCAAAGAAACCACAGGGACGATCCAAGAAGGCTAATTTCGGCTCTAACAAGACAAGGCATTTTTACCATTGAATAATACTTTGCTGTGTAGCCATTGTAATTTAAGTAGACAAGACTCGGAAGATCAAGGATAATGCCAAACGTAAGGAATGAAAAACAGAATGCAGCAGGTTCAGTGTCAAAAACTAGAGACAATCTCTTAAGTGAAGGATTTGAGATATCAAGACACGTTATGTTCATCATGTCACAGTTGGAGATGGATAAGTCGTCGAGTACATGACAGCTTGAAAAGAGCCTTTTGACTGAACCATCATCCTCAAATATAACAAATTTAAGCTCCAGAGTCTTGAGGCAAGGCAAACAAACATGATTCGGAACAGACAACAAAAATGGGAATTCGAGTTTCAGTCTCACCAACGTCATGCTGGTAAAAAGCAGAGCAGTAGACAACATGGGAAAGTTGTTAGACTGGGGAGCGATATGCAAATCTATAGCCTTAACTCCACGGTAAAGTGCAGCAGATAACCATCCACAAACATGTGAAGCATCAATCCCTGATATGTCGATATGATTGAGACGGAATTGTTCAATCCTTCCCTCAGTATGGAGAAACAACAGTTTATCCATCAAGTTGGTGAAGCTCTTAACAGTATATGGAGGAGGAGAACGCCGAAATAAGTGAAAATCAACATCAAGATTGACCATATAAGAATAGAGATATCGCCATCTGGTGGAGAGAATGGAGGTGGAAACTGCATCTTTTATGGGAAGCGACGATAGGAAGAGACTTAGAATGGAATCGGGCAACTTACTGATCCTATCATCATCATTTGATGCCATGGAAGTTCAATCTTTAAGAATAACTGAAGAGATGAATGAGCAGGATATATATATATTTATAAGGAAGAGTTGGCATTGAATCGAAAATCCTCATTTCCAAAACTCGACTTATGGGATTCCATTTCTGTCATTAAATATCAATTCGCAAAGTCCAAGGCACCAAGAAAGCAGTAGAGCAAAGTATACAACAAGCCCATTCATGTTCCATGCACATAATCCAATACTCCAATTACATGAAAAATTATATTTAATATTTAGTACCCTAGGTTTATTATTGTACATAAAATGTTTAACGACCAAAATTTTTGTGTCCAAAATGTGATATTGGGTTAATAAATTCACTGTTATACCCATATAAATTATAATACTTTATTTAAAAAAAAACAAAGAAAAATCTAATTTATTTAATGAGATGTATATCCGCGATATTCAGCTTCTCCCTCATATTTAATATTTTTTTACTCAATTAAGAGTTTATCTCTCTCAATCAACTTGATGACTGTTTTCGATTCCCACAGTAGCAATTGATTACATAGATAGTTTGATTGCTTTTAAAATAGAAATAAAAGTAAATTTATGATTAGTTGATTTTGTTTTGTTTGTAATGAATATAGACATTCTTGATAAGAAAATTGAATTTATAAACATTTGAATGTGTATAAACAATTTGATTTTTGATGTGATTCAAATGAGATGTGGGATAAGTTAGACATGTGATCATATTATGATTATAGTAATTCAGTTTTTTAAAAAAGATTTTTGTTTTCGAGTGACCGCATGATCATATATAAAAGACCCTTCATATATATATACATGTTCAAATAATTGTGTTTAATGTATATAATGTTTTTCGGATACTTGATCATGAGTTGAATTGGGTCTAATTTTTAATCAATTCGTATCCTACCTAAAAATTTAACATCTCTATTTGAATCGAACCCGACATTTTATGATGTTCCACTCGACCTAAACTTGACCCAAATTTTAGAGTAAAAGCCCGTATTGGCTCGACATAAATAAAAAATATTTTTTTTAATTTTTGTTCGATAAAACAAAGAGTTAGTTCTATAAATACAAATAGAGACGAGGTATTATAATAAATATTTTATTTTTATTAGACAAAACAATGAGATAATTAAGACGTATATATAAAGAGATGAGCATTATAACAATTATACCTAAATATTTAGAATAAAATTAAACTAATACTTCAGGTCAAGTTGAATATTTTATATCTTAAAATTAAATCCGACCCGACTTCATTCTTAAAAAAATATGAAGAGATGAGCATTATAACAATTATACCAGTGATTGAATACATGGATATATAGAATGGAGGATACATATGATACATACAGGGATTTTGTTGGGGCTTATTTGAGTTATCTTAAACTTCAAAGGTTTAATTAACAATTTTATATGTTTTGAGGGGTTTTAAATGTTTGAAAAAAACTCAAAATGTGGCCGTGATAAAAAAAATAAGAAATTATAATTGTCTTGTCAATTAAAATTATCTTTTTTAAAAAAAATTTAAAGAATTCCAACCAAACCCTTCAAAATTTTAAATAGTATAATTCATTCGGTAAATGGATAAACGCGTTGAAGAGTTTTTTTATAAATAGTTTAAAGGTGTTTATAAGGTAATATTTATATATAATCTTAATTATTTGACAATATATTTTTGTAGATAAAATGATCGAATTCAAAATATCATCTATTTTTTTATCGGACAACTTGTTAGGTTCTAACGTTAAAGAGTTTTGGTTTAAATGTTTGATTAACAAATGATTTACATGGGGAGAAGGATAATATTGGAAGTATAAACGGTTCATATGCTTTACAAGCATATTGAATGAGAAGATAATTAATTATTTGCTGCTTTCATGCATGCATTGAGAACCATTTATTCCTCATTGAAAATGACAATAAAATTATTTCTATGAAAAACAACACAAAGGACATGGATGCAATTATACATGTTTTGGACAAATTTTAGACAACAGTTTTTGGACGCCAAACAGCGCCCTTGTTGTATTACCAGAGGGTTGCGGATAAAAATATTCTGTCCTTTTTCGGTGTCCCTACTTAGGCCTCAATACTAAAAAACAAACAAAATTAAATTTTAAGCCATAACCTTAAATTCTAAATCCTAAACCTTACACCCTATACTCTAAAAATACACCCTACCCTAAATTCCTTAAACTCTAACCTCTAACCTAAAACCCTACACCCTAAACCTAATTTTGAGTGTGGGGGCATAAGTAAGGGCACCGAAAATGGGTAGAGGATTTCCATCCGTGGGTTGCAACTATCAAACTTGAGGATAAAAATCATCTACTCCTTTTCAGTGCCCCTACTTATGTTCCAACACTAAAAAATATTATAAAATTAAATTCCAACCCTTAACCCTAAATTCTAAACCCTACACCCTACAAATATACTCTACCCTAAATTTCCTAAACTCTAACCACAATCCCTAAGTTAAAATCCTAAACCTAATTTTGAGCGTAGAGACATAAATATGAGTACTGAAAAGGGGCAGAAGATTTTCATCCCAAACTTGATGGCTTTTTTATAACAGAAAAGTTCCTTTGGTTTTAGAATAAACTAGTTTTAGCTCACTAACCAATGTATTGCATCCAATTGGCTCGATACTGATTCAATAAACTAGGCGTGGGTTGGAACTAAACACATATTTGAATGTTATTGTAATACTCTGAGTTTTGGCATGCAAAAAAAAGAAATTTGCAGTCAATGGGGTTTGAACCCGAGACCTTGGTTACTAAGGAAATAGTGTTTTAACTATTTGGGCAAAGGTGATAATTTGGTTATATTTTACCACAAATTAATCTTAAACATTTAGTACGGTTATATCAAAGATAATAAAAATTTGATCTGACTTTCCACCTACCAAAAAATGACCATTCGAATCTGTCGAGATTTTTCAATCCCAAAAAATCCCTAACCTAACCCCTTATCATCCCAGTTCCAATCTGCACCACCGCTTGTCGGTGATCATCACCGTCGTCATCGTTGGGGGCGTCGCCGCATCCCGACCATACTCATGGCCTCCACGCGCATTTTTGAGCCACCGTTCGCCGGAAAATCTCGTTTGAAGTTTCGATCGGAAACTTAGTTTGCCTCCACGTTTTCCTTTCTGTTTTTCGGCGTCGTCCGTGGTCTGTTGTTTGCTCTGTTGATAGCAAGGAGTTCCTTACTTCAGGGCAAGTAAAACCCACATCATTGACCGTCGAACCTTCACTTTCTCGATCGTCATCGGAGCTTCGCCCTTTTCGGCTGTCATTCTTTCATTTTAGGTAAGTTATGTGCTTTTCCGACGTGTTTTTGATGGGTTTTGTAGATGGTTGATTTTTTCCCCAAGTTTGAGCTTTATTTTTCCGGCAGTTTTGGTGTCCTCTTGAGCCTCCAGCGACCAGTTTCAGCAACCAGCCGACAAAGCATCACCGGTAGGGTAAGTGGGCTGGGCATAATGGCCCAATTCTTTTCGAACCGGTCTAAACCCGAGTCGAGCCCATCAACCCGACCCATGTCTGACATGACCCAAACTCGTATCCGACCTAAATCGATCCGGCCCAACCCGTATTTGAGCTCAACCCGTCTACCGTGTCAACTCAGCCCGAGTCAGTCGAGTCAGCTCAGTGAGTCAGCCGAGTCAGCTCAGTTGACCTCTGGCCGTTGACTGCTGGCGTCAGCGTTGACCTACTAATGTCAACGTTGACTCTAACCCCGTTGATCATTGACCTACTGACGTCAGCGTTGACATTGACACTTGATCAAAAAGTCAACTTTTCCGAAAACTCCTATTTTATGTTTTTCGACGTCCTAAGTCCGTTTTTAAAGCCCGTTTCGCAATATCGTGAAAGATCTTGATTTAGAAATTTCTGAATGCTTGATTGGAAACCTGATGGGCAAATGGAATTCTCGAGTCTTCGTTTATGCCTTGTTGGTATAAATTACCAAAATGCCCATGTATGACAAAATTACCATAATGCCCTTATAGGCTTAAATGACTGAATCACTCATGATATATCTGAACTCTCAAAGATCTTGATGTATCAAGTCTTGAATATCTGGTTTGAACCGTTAGTACGAACCCTTTTTAATAGGGATCTTGTTTTTGAAATTGTTCAAATTGTTAAAAGTTCAATGTGTCCCCTTCCGTAAATACCGAGTATCTTCATGAAATAAATTGTTTCATCTAGTGTGTTCCATGTGTGCTACCTTCAGTTGAATGTGTTGTATGATTATTACATGTTAGTAAACAATTTAATGACTTATTTATGAACGATGATATGCTTGGTGAAATGATGAACGGGACATATGATAACATTTTTTGCCTACCTGTTGTAAGTCCGCTCGATCTGTATACTTGGTATATGATTGTGCTATGTGGTTATTTGATTGGTGATAATATTGTTTGCCTGCTTGATGCAAGTAATAGTATAATCTGTTAGCTTGACCTATGATGATACACTATGTTTGCATGATGAATGATGATATCATCTACTCAATGATATGCCCATATGTGTGTCTAAAGAGCATGAACTTCTGTTTCTGATGCCTCGAATGGAATATGGCTGCCATATGTACTCTGTTACTCATGTCTAAAATCTGGATACCGATTGTTATCTGGGTATACTGTTGGGTTATGTTATAAAGTCTTTGTTGGTACAGTCCTAATCAAGATGGTAAATCCTTATGGACTCAAGGTCTCCCCTTGAGTAGGTTCTGATGCTTTAGCACGGGTAAATCTTTATGGACCTAAGGCAGCCCCTTAGGTGGCACTTATGCCCATCGAGCCTAGGGTAAGTCCTTATGGATGCAGTTCTGGGGGACTGCATCCATAAGGACTTAGGTTGGAGGGTAGTTACTAGTAAACCCTTGTATGTACTTGAACATTTGCATTGAATTGTTATGTGTTCTTATGATATGATTGGTATGTTTTTAGGCTTGATTGATCTGCACTTATTGGAACACACTAGACACTAAACTATTTGTTTCCATCTTCGTAATCTATCAGCTTGTATAATTCTCGTTTGTTACTCGATGATTGAATAAAGAACAAGTACAATTATTCTCCAGTATAACGTTACCCTGAAATAGCGGAAAGGAAATGAAGACTGTTACTACTTGGAACTTCATGAAAATGTTATGCCTACCATATATCTGCATGAGCTTATAGCATCTTTTGGTAGTTCTGTATTACTAAGCTTTTCCAAGCTCACGTTGTTTTTACCATCGCATGTTAAAAGAATATATCATGGTATAATGTTGACATCAGTGTTTGGAGTTCTCTAGGTGTTGCCTCTGGAGTACGGTACTGTATAGTTAGTGGGCATGTATGTCATGTATTGTTTTATAATAGTGTCTGTAAAACACTTTCTGAAATTTCTGTTATGTGTTTAAATGATTTCCTGAAATGGTATTTTAAACAGAAGTTGATTTTACAGTTTAATAAGTGTTTTGAGAAAGAAAATGTTTTATGTGTATTTTTACTATGGGTCGCTCTTTTGACCCTAATGTGACTTCCTACGATCCGTTGTAACGCATAGGCGGGTCTAGGGGGTTACAATTATTACTCAGAGGTAAAATGTTTTTAAATTGCAATACAAATAACACAAATTTGCATTACGAACTAAACAATTGCAATACTAAAAATAATAAATGTCTAAGAAAATATGGTCAACCCTAGTGCTATCTCTTGTAACCCTAATGATAGCTTTGCTACGAATTCGGGCGGATGGCCGTCGGAAGAGTTATTCGTTACCGTCGTTTCGATCTCCTTTAAGCGACCTGGATCACCGTTAGCTCTAGAGGATCAAAGATTTGTGAAGAAAGGTCATAATCAGGAAAATGTCATTGATCTCATTGTGGAAAACTCGCATGCTCAGAACTCTGTGATTGGAGGGGACTCCAACATGAAGGACCAATTTGATGGTACTCCTCTCGAGGGACATGTTAATTACATGGCAATGGATTCAATAGAGGAGGGGGTGCACCTTCCTCGTCTGTGTTGCAGACCAATACTATAGTTGGAGGTTTACCACCTGTGAATCCCAATTCGTTTACTGGGTTGGCAAGGCCATCCTTTAGGGACATTATGGCTAGCGAGGCTGGTGTTGTAGCTTTGCAAAGTTCCATAGGTGAACTTGATTGTTGAACTTGGGGTAGATGATGTTCATATTGGGAACGATGGATTACTGCCAGAAGTCCAATTCTCGGATAGAGTTCATAATGCTATTGATGAGAAGCTTACAAACTCTATGATTGTTGGACTGCTTGAGAAATTGATTGGCTATAGAGCCCTTCTAAATCGTATATAGTCCTTGTAGGCACCAAGATGGGAAATTAGCCTAATCGATCTAGATAATGAATATTTCCTTGTTTGTTTGTCGTTGTGAATGACTATCATAAGGTATTAATCGAGGTCCGTAGATGGTATACAGAAGCTACTTGACTGTTCAGTTATGGAGTAAAAATTTTTCGACCTCGGCTGATCATCCTATGAAAGTATTGGTGTGGGTTAGGTTACCTGATCATACTACTGAATTTTTAGGAGGAATTTGGGTTTTATGAAACGAGTCTGTTAAAATGAATTTTCTTGTTTTCTCAAATCAATATATGCATAATATCTGTTTGGACTCGTCAATATATGCATAATCTATGTATGGGAACAATTATGATCTCTGGAACTTAATGAGGGTTGGCCATGGGTTTTGGGAGGCGACTTCAATGTTATTGGCCATTCTAGTGAACGCAGTGGTGGCTCGCCTAACTATTTTGGTATTTGCTCGAGGTTTGGAGATTTCCTCTTTGATTCACGTCTTTTTGATATGGGGTATAATTCAGAGTGACCAAAACATGAGCAATTTGAAAGTTTAATTATTAAATTAAAAAATTTGAAAGTTGAGTGAACAAAATAGGAGAGAGAAGATAGTTGAGTGATGATCTGTGTATTTTACTCATTAAAATCTCATTTCATATCTTAAATCACAATTTTTTAATTTTTACATTCGATATAATTCATCCCAAAACATTGCTTGATTTCAGTGAAGAGACCAACTTCAAGACACCTACCAAATTGATAACAAAATATTTTTAAACAAATGAAACATGTTTTTGCCGAAAATTCAAAGCATGCATCAAATTGGAAAAAAAGTGAAGCAATAAGAACCTTATTAGTGAAATTAAGTCTCATTCTCTATTTTTTATACTTTAATTTTAAAGATACGTATCTTGACGTCTTTCTTAATTTCATTATAGTTCCACTCTGATTATGTGAACAAAATAAGATATATTAGAAAACCACAATTTGGCAAACCCCTATGTGAACTAAATAGTTGTTTTGTGATCTTAAATAATTCGCCCTCTAAAAATTGTTGTTTTTTAAGAGTAACCATTTTAAAAAGAGAAGTCTCATCAACAAAATCTAATACTTTAAACTCCTTGAATTGGTATAAAACATGAAGAAACTTTTGCATTGAAAACAAAAGCTCACCAAAGAACAAAATGTTAGAAGCTTTACTTTAAACCGCATATCAATATATTTGATAATATATTTTCTTCAAACAACTTTAAAAAAATTATTTTTTTTCATCATTGCACCAATCACTTAATATCATTTCAGTCGTTGTATGGTTAATTTTTAACAGAGGGATGATGTGACTATTAAATAATTGGTATATTATTACATTTAACTCTAAGTAAATTACAGAAAATATCATTGAATTTTACCACCAACCATTAAAACATAATGAAGTGGTTGGCGTGACTGTTAAATAAAATTGATATAATTATACATTTAATTTTTTTATTTACATATTATTTAAATTTAATCTTAAATTAAATTAAATTTAATAAATTTATCTTCCAGTCAGATAATGACATGTGTCATCATCAAATTAAAAAGGAAAATTTTAGATCCAACTTTGACAGGATATGAACCTATGATGGCATTGGAGATGTTGGGCAAACAAAGCCGTTGAGCCCAACATGTCACAATCGAATTGGATAGAACAAATATTAGTTAAATAAATTAAAATAAGAAAAATAATCTTCCAATTAGATGGTGACACATGTCACTATCTGACTAGAAGAAAAATTTATTAAATAAAAATTAATTTATGACCAAATTGATATAATATGTAAATAAAGAAGACCAAATGTGTAATTATATCAATTTTGTTTAACAGCCACATCAACCCCTTTGTTGTGTTTTAAAGATTGATGGCTTGATTGAAACCAGTTAAATAATTAAATAATAAATTGTCAAAATTAAAAATATAGTGATCATATCGATACCAATCCCACAAATAAATGGTCATTTGAATAGTTTACCCTAAATTTTATCAAGTTAATCTCAATTTATATATAAAAAAAATGACCCTTAATCTTTTCTAAATATTTTTAGTTTGGTTCCTAAAAAGTTAAACGAATCCCTCGGAAACGGATCTCAAATATTATCACCTTATTTTACTTCAAAACAAGCAAAATTCAAAACTAAAAACAAATTTTGAAACCTTCTAATTTCGAAACCCTTCAAATCCATTAAAACAATCGAACTCAAAGGCTTTTCAACAATCATTTTCAAATACGTCGGTCTAATATTAAAGGCTGTCTTATCGTATGCGCCCATTTTTATCAGATTTTCCTTGTAATACCTCCTACGAAGGCACATTTCAAAATGGAGTGCCAATCAACCAAAGGGACCCATACAACGATCTTCGATCTTTGATAAATTAATAAATTAAGATTGGAAATAACACATTTGCATTACTAAATCAAACTAATTAGTACAATACCAAGTGCCGGAAAAACAAAACAAAATTAGAAAATAAGAACTTGACAATTGTTTGAACACCTGGGTAAATTCAGTAGTTGTTCAGATATCTTCTTTCCTTCATTATCAGCCAGGGGAAAAAACGGATGTAGCTTGAGTTTCTCAAGAGCAACTGCATTCTTTAGGATGTATGTAACCAATTTTAATACAGAGGTCTCGTCATCAAAATGTACTTCAATCTCCTTAAGCCGATATACAACGCATGCGGGCACTTTTTCCGTTAGAAACGAGAACTGAGGTGAGCATAGAAAAAATATTAAAAGCTTACTTTTAAACTACATATCAAAATACATATATGTATGAGAGTGTACCTGATCTGATACTTCACCTATAAGAAGGGTTTGTAGATTAGGTGAGAATTCCAATAACTCGAAAAGTCCCTTTCCATTCCATTTTATGTACATACAGCTGGCAAACTTGACCCGAGACTCGAAACCCGAACCGAAATCCGATTTTGACTCGAACATGATGATTCGAAGTTGACCCGAAACCCGAACCGATCCGAACAGAACCAAATTTTTTGTTGAACCGAAATGGACCCGAACCGAAATGGACCCGAACCGAATGCTACCAGAACCGAAAGCTGAACCGAATATCGACCCGATTTTAACCCGATTTTGACCCGATTTTAACCCGAATATCTATTTTTAACAATATAATAAATAATAAAATGAAGTATAGAAATTTGAGATCTTGGTGACCAATTTTATAATTTCATCATAAAATATAGCATAAAATTAAAATTGTAGACTAAATTGACAGTTTGGAAGTGGAGAAATTTGAGAGTCCAATGACCAATTTTGTAATTATACCATATAAATAAACAGGGGTCAATTTTGGCTAAAAATTAAATCTTAGAAATTAAAATGAACGAAAATATCAATATATTAAACTAATAGACTAAATTACAAAGATTAGTTAATTTCAACTAAAAGTAAATTTTTAGAGACTAAATATCACTACGGGGAGGGGATTTCTATATCCGAAGTCTAAACCGTGGGAATACTTGTGACTAAATTAAATTAAACTAAAACTTAAAGTTGACTAAAATGTAACATTTTAATGCAACATGACCTAAAAAGTAATTAATCTTTAGCTTAAAAAATTGGTGGCTTATTTCCCTCCAAAATTTTGTCTTTTCTCTCTCTATTTTTTCAATTGTCTTTTTCTTTTTTTATTTCAATCTAGCTTAAAAAATTGGTGGCTTATTTCCCTCTAAAATTTTGTTTTTTCCCTCTCTATTTTTACCAATTGTCTTTCTCTTTTTCTTAATTTAATTGAGTTTCAATTTAAATTAATTTAATTGAAATTTCACATTTAGTTTTAAAACTATTTTAATTATGTCCGTGATTTATGCTTTTAGATTTTAGTTAGTTCAATTAGATCCTAAGTTTAATAAATTAATTCATTTCAGACATTATTATTATTATTATTATTATTATAAACTTTGATTTAATATAATTATACAAAAAAAAATTATATGGATACATGAAGCTTTCATTTAAATATTTAATCAAATTCAAATGCATAGATTAACAAGTTGAATCAGAATTAATCTCATACACCAATAACTCTAAACTAAACCATAAATACTAAACCTCAAACCTTTAACCCAACTCAAATCGAATTGACCTGAAAATTTAAATGTTGACTCGACCCGAAATTGACTCGATTTTAACCCGAACCGAAAGCGACCCGAACGACCCGATTTTGACCCGAACCGAAAGCGGCCGATCCGATATTGACCCGACCCGAAAACAACAGATCCGATTTTGACCCGATCCAATACCCGAACCGAATCTGACTCATCACAGACCGAAATTAGACCCGAACCGAATCTAAACCAATTCTAGATAGACTCGAAATGACCCGAACCGAACCCGAACCGAATGACCCGATTGCCACCTCTACCTACGGCAAATTTCTAGGTGATACAGGTTGAAATGCTGCGAAACGTTTGTGGGACAAAAATGGAAGCTGCACACAAATGTTAAATTGGTCAAATAAGAGATTAATAAAACCTTAAAAAGCATCAATACTGGAGAATATAAATGGAAACTCTGTAAACTCATTGCTTTCGGATC
Organism: Hibiscus tridactylites; assembly: GCA_958450335.1. Taxonomy (NCBI): domain Eukaryota; kingdom Viridiplantae; phylum Streptophyta; class Magnoliopsida; order Malvales; family Malvaceae; genus Hibiscus; species Hibiscus tridactylites. The sequence goes on from OY288282.1 coordinate 56,449,644, forward strand.
AATGGTCAAACGAAGTGACTTGACATTACCAATTCCTTCAAAAAGCTTAACAAAACCAACATTAACTCCACGGCAACATGGGAATTTTTCTGTAGCAGGGATAAAAAACGAAATCTATAATCTTAACTCCACGGCAGAGTGCAGCAGATATCCAATCACAAACAAGAGAAGCATCGACCTCTAATATGTCGATATGATTGAGTCGGAATTGTTCAATCCTTCCCTCAGAGTGGCGAAACAACATTTTATCCATGAAGTTTGAGAAGCTCGTAACAGTGTGCGGAAGAAAACAACTAAGATTGAGAAAATCAACATCAAGATTGAACACAGAAGCAAATAGATAGCGCCATCTGGTTGATAGAATGGAGGAGGAAACTGCATCTTCAATGGGAAGCAACGATAGGATGAGACTTAGAATGGAATCGGGCAACTGACTGATCCTATCCTCATCATTTGCTTCCAATCCCATATCGGATGCCATGGAAGTTCAATCTTTAAGGGCAGCTGAAGAGATCAATAGCAGGTTACATATAAGGAAGAGTTGGGAGTTGCAAATGAATTGAAAAGCCTCATTTCGATAACACAACTTATGGGATTCTATTTCTTCCATTAAATGTGAGTTCACCAAGTCCAAGGCATCAAGCAGCAGAACAAAGTATACAAAAAGTTCATTTATGTATTGCTTACTGTCATATTGTCTTCATTCTTTCAAGTTTTCTCCATTTATGTTCAATGCATTTATTAGATAAAAGTTGGAAAATTTTAAAATGTGCACCATTATCTACCATTAACGCTATACACATGTTTTGTCATTTGGCCTCATATTCATTTTTTGTCCAAATATGCCCCGGCCCAACGTTTCAATTTGGTCCATATATGCCCATGTTGGATGTAAATTGTCAGTCAACTAATGTTCAACTGCTAATATTGACTAGACTTGCCACGTGTTAAGATTTGTTGACGTGTCATCAATATAATTGACATGTATCGTCATCAGATTCAGTCACGTGTCAGCGTACCATGTGTCACCATAAAAGAGGGTATAACAATTATTATTTTTTTAAAAAAATATGATGTGGCATCAGCAAATCTTAACATGTGGCAAATCCAGTCAGCATCTGTCATTGGCCGTCAGTTAACTGACAGTTTCCATCCAACGGATGCATATTTGGACCAAATTAAAACGTTGAAGGTATATTTGGACAAAAAATAGGGGACTAAATGACAAAACATGCAAATGATGGGTGCATCTTTTGTCATTTTACCTTTTTTAAATTTTGTATAGTTATATATTTTGTCCTCATTACGTATACATGCAATCAATTTAGTCATCAATATTCACTCATTCAATCAATTCAACTAATTTAACCCTTAATGTTTAAAAAAATTATCAATTTGGTATTAATTTTAACATAATTTTATAATTTAATTTAATCTGATCATCGATATTTGAAAATTCGACCAATTTAATCCAAAAATATATATATCAATTTGGAACTAAGCCTCACATAATTTGATTCAGTCATTAAGCATGTCTTACCGCCCACCGTTTCATCTCCTATTTAGCTTCCTCACCATCCCTCTGAATTCTGTGTTGGAACTCTTGGGCGGTAGGGTAACCTGGCAGTAGGCTCCATCTCTAACTTGTTTAGAGATTTATACTCCATTTTCTCAATCACAACGCAAAAGACTTCCAAGAAAGTTGTTCTTCTCCCATTTTATAGTTGCACTTGCCCAAATGAGTTTCCAGATACCTGTTCCTGAATATGATAGTTGTTTTATGTACCCAGAAAAAACCGTACTCTTGTTGCAGGAAGTAGGGATTCGGCCTGCTGATGTTGAGCAGCAAGTTATTATTATCCAAGAGATTGAAGCGCTTGGTTTTGTTCGTCCTCGCCATTGTCAGTTTTACTTGACGTCAAGCAACCAAAGAAACATTTTTAAATATTGAGGATTAAATTGAATTAAATAATTTAATTACATTAAAACTAGGATGAAGTTGGTAGCTTTTTTAAACATTGAAGGTTAAATTAGTTGAATTATTTTGAATTAAGATTGAATGAATAAATAGTGATGACTAAATTAATAGCATGTATATATAATGAGAGTAATATAAGTAATTATGCAAAATTTTAAAAATAATGATGTGCAGTAGTATACAATATTAGTGGTGTGTAACCCATTCCAATCTTCCAGACTTATCCTAAAAAATTCAACATATTATGTTAGTAAATTCATTGTTATATCCTAACGATAATTTAAAACTAAAAAAGAATTCTAATTCAATGAAAAACAAGTATTCTACCAAAAAAGCGGATGATGATCATCTAATGCGACACGAGTTTAAATTGTTTTGTCTACAAGGTGTATGTGCATTGCTCAATTAAGAGCTGATTTTTTTCGCCCTTTCTTTCCCCTAGAGTCTTATTTCCTTACCCTCTAAGTAGAATTAAGAATAGAATTAGTATTATATTACTAGTCATAGCATATTATTTTTTTGTTTTAGGGTATAATTTTTCATCGTTTTCTATTTTAGTGCACAAGTTTTTTTTGAATTCAATTATGATCTCGATGATCAACTACATTATATGTATGGTTATTTTATATTGGACTATATGACTAGTATGCTACTGTAAGTTAGTAGCGTGTAAATACTAGCACTACAAAAAAATGTACATATACCGACGCCTCATTATAGCGACGAACAAAAGTCGTCGGTATATGCTCTATATACCGATGGAAATCGAAACTGTCGATAAAAGTTTTGATTTTTACCGACGGATATATTATTCGTCGGTATAGACAACAGTTATACCAACTGAAGACAAAATGTCATCGGTATAGATATAGTTTATACCGATGGTTGAATTTGTTTGTTGGTATAGATACACTTTATACCGATGGTTAATTTAGTGTGTCGGTATAAGTGTCAGTATAAGTAACTATGTCTGTGTAGATATTTTTTTTAATATTTTTTACACTTTATTAAAATTACCGTTTTAACCTCTCTCACAGTCTCATTCAAACTTTCACTCGATCCCAAACCAAACCATTGCAATCCCTAATTGCTCCCAATCGCCTCTTTCTCTCTATGCCGATCAAACAACTTGTCGACGATACTCTGGTGCAGTGTTGCCCCTCTCTCCATCGCCTTCTCTGCCCAAAGGTTTCTTTCTGTCTCTCCATTTGCTTTACGTTAATTTAGTTCTAATTGAAACATGATTTTAACTGAGAATTGAAAAATCAAGCTGAAACTATGGCTCGTTTCTTTTCTACCAGTTTTTTTTCTTTCAAAGACTGAAAAGTTGCTTTGCAATTCATTCTTGATCGACAATTTTTTTCTATTCGAGATAGAATTTACTGCGATATGTTTAACCTTTACTAAATCTTTTTGAAAAAGTGGAATAGAAATGGTTGAAGGTTTTAAAGTCAGTTCCTCGGGTGTGGTTGAAGGTTTTAAAGTGGAATAGAAATTTGAGCTCGACTGATTGCTATTCTTGCATTGGGGATGCTGTGGGGAAACTGAAGACTTTATGTGGATCGGCTGCATCGGCAGTGTTATGCTCTGCCTTCTCATTTCATATATGATCTCAAGAGTACCTTAAAGCTCTTCGTTTATTTTCACAACTTGCAAGTTAAAGATTTACATAATCATTGTTTACCTATTATTTTATCTTGCCTGAATTATTTTCCTTCTAACCATCATTAGATCTTTCTTGACCTTTTTGAATATTGTAGATGTTCTCGTATTATATTCTCATGTTTCTTTCTGCACAAATGCTGCTCTTTCTGCTCCAGAGGTGAGTGACGTTGCCAGAAACAAGATCTATTTCTTTCTAGCTTTCCTTCACTGTCATTCTAATTGCTGCTAGGTTCTGTTTGACATAACATCAATATTTTTGTTATAAAATAATAATTGGTGGATTAAACTTGATCACAGTATCTTTTCACTTGTTGCAATGCCTGGTTTACATGTTTCTATGTCGATTGGATTTTCAGGTTAGATGCATGGAGATTAAAAGAGTTGATCATGGAACTGTTCTTCCCCAAGAATTTTTCTTGGAATCAAAGATTCACATATTCCCCCTTGGAATAACTTGTTATATTCCCCATTCTAAAGTTGAGGATTCTCAAGAGGTTGCCGAAGCCAAGGAGACGAGTGTAGTACTCGAGGCCAAAACCAAAGGGATTGATTCAGAACCAAAGCAAAAGATACAGATGGATGAGAATGGTACATATACTTATTAGCAACTGAAAGCAATATCTGGTTTGACATTGCAATGATCAAATATAGCATATAAGGACATGTTTGCCATGGAATTCTTTCATTTGGTTTGCCATCTATCTCTATAATCTGTCTGTTATTCAACTTTTATAGTGATGTATATGATATTGCATTTGTATTGAACTCCAATACAAGTAATTAAAATCCATTGTTTGAGAACACACTCTTCGTATTACAGATTGTTGGAGATGATTGAAGCAGATTTTCATAATTAAGGATAATAAATTTTTGATTTTTGTACTTCACTTCTCAATTATAAGGAAATTGATTGGATTTTTTCTCTTTAAAAATAAACAATTTTTGTTATAATAGTATTAGTATTTAAAATAAAAATAACAATAATATTAATAATTATTAATATTTAAAATAAAAAACAAATGCAATTAAATCTATACTGACGGACCAAATCGTCAGTAAAAAACTGTTGTTATATATGTATCATCTATACCGACGGACTGGCTCCGTCGGAATAGACATTAATTTGTCGGGGTATGTCACACTTATGCCTACGTATATGTCTGTCGGTATAGGGTCCCAACATCTATACCGACGGTTATGACCGTCGCTATAGAGGTATACCGGCTAGCGTTTTACTGACGGCTTTCTATCCGTCGGAATATCTCTTTTGTCCGTCGGTAAAAGATTTTAGACCATATACCAACAGATTTTTAGTGTTTTACCAACGATTTTCTGTCTGTCGCTATATGTCAATTTTTTTTGTAGTGTAGCCTTTAATATGATCTTAATTAGTGTTCTAATTGTTTAGAAACTCTAACTACTCTAAGGATAAGAGACTAATCCTATAGAAAGTCTAGTGTTAGTGAAACTCTTGTATTAAGTCTATAAAAGGGCTTCAACTCTGTAACTATTGAATCATTGAGAATATAATATTATAGAGAAAAACTCTCTTTCTCTTCTCTGTAAATCTATCTTATCTATTTCTACATGGTATCAGTCTAGGTATTGATACATAAATCTATCTCGATGGCTTTTCCTTCCGCATCCTCTGGTGCTAATTCATTGACAGACTCGCTTCCAATTGTTGCTAATTTTCCAGAACTCTCTGGCGAAGTAATCATTTGCCATCGGTTTGAAAGTCAGACTTCCTCAACAAATGCCCTCCCTAGTTTTTTAGCTACACAGAATAGTCCTGAATGAATTATTGACTCCGGAGCCTCCGACCATATGACTGGTAATAGGGGTTTGTTTGCTACATTTGAACCCTTTTGTTCTCAGCAGTCTATTAAAACTGCAGATGGGTCCTTATGTCCAATACAAGGGACTTCTTCAGTTCTTCTCACTGAAAATATAATGCTTAGTTGTGTGTTGTTTGTACCAGATTTTAAATGCAACATATTGTCTATCAATAAGCTATCTAAGGGTTTACAGTGTTCTCTAGAGTTTACTGATGATAATTGTATCTTATAGGCAGTAGACTCGAAGAAGATACTTAGCAATGCCAGATTGAACAATGGGCTTTATACCTTTTTTTGCAAGCAACCCCTTCAATCTCAAGCTTTTTTTGGTTCCATATTATCCTCAAAACAGAATGATGAAATCATGTTATGGCATTTTCGGTTAGGCCACCCAATTTTTTTTATCTTGCCAAACTTCTCCCTCACTTGTTTACTCGTACAAAACTGCAATTGTTCAAATGCCATGTTTGCCCTCTTGCTAAGCAATCTAAAGCTTCTTATTTACCATCTCCTTCTAAAACATCCAAACCATTTTATTTGATTCACAGTGACATTTGGGGTCCTTCTCGAGTGAAGAGTATTAATGGTTATAGGTGGTTCGTGTCTTTCATAGATGACCATAGCAGGACAACATGGACTTACTTAATGCAAGAAAAATCTGAGGTTGAGTCTATTTTTAGGAGGTTTTATACAATGATATAAACCCAATTTGAAAGTAAAATTCAAATATTTCAGTCCGATAATGGGAGAGAGTATTTTACCACTTCTTTGGGGAATTTTTTTATAGAGAAAGGAATAGTCCAGATTAGCTCTTGTGTGGATTCACCACAACAAAATGGGGTTGCTGAGCGCAAAAACAGGCATTTACTAGAGGTCACTCGATCATTATTATTGTCTAATAATGTTCCAAATTACTTGTGGGGTGAGGCTTTATTGACTGCCACTTATCTTATAAATCAGATGCCTAGTAAAGTACTTAAATTTCAAACACCACAGTCACTTTTGTTGGAGAGCTATCCAAATTTTAAACCCATGTCTTCTATCCTTCCTCTTCGAATATTTGGTTGTACTGTCTTTGTGCATTCTATTGACCCTTCTCGGTCAAAATTAGATCCTAGGTCCTTGAAGTGTATTTTCGTGTGTTACTCTTCACTTAAAAAAGGCTACAAATGTTACTATCCTTCTACAAAACATTTTTTTGTCTCTTTGGATATAACATTCTTTGAACAGGACCCTTATTTTTCGAAGCCTACAATTCCGAGGGAGACTTTGAAAGAATTGCAGCCTCTTACTATTCCACAGGTATACTCACCCGTAATTCCTTCTAAATCTTCAGAATTTATTTCTACTCCTCCCAATGATATAACATCTTCCAAACAAACTTTACCCGCTGATCTCTACTCCATAATATGTTTTTCAACCAGCAGCCTCCCAAAACTCTCATTTTAAAACTGTTCAAACCCCTAAACAACTTAGTGTTTACACTAGAAGGAAGAAAGTCATTCCTGAGACCGTTTTTCAATCTGACACTTGCCGAGAGTTGGAAATGAGTCCAGTTGATGCTGGGGATGTTGAAGGTAATGAAAACTCTTCAATTAATTTGGAAGATTTGCCTATTGGTAAAAGAAAGGGAGTACGACAGTGCACTAAGTATCCCATTCAAAAATATGTTGCGTATGGTAACTTGATGCCATCTTTTAAGGCTTTTACATCTTGCCTTGATAAAGAAGAAATTCCTTCAAATATTGATGATGCACTAAAGGATCCGAGATGGAAGCAGGCTGTTGAATAGGAAATCAATGCTCTTGAAAAGAATGACACTTGAACTATTGTAGACTTACCAAAAGGCAAGAAAATTGTTGGCAGTAAGTGGGTTTTTGCCATTAAATATAAGTCAGACGAGAGCATAGAGAGATTTAAGGCCATACTTGTGGCCTAGGGTTTTTCACAAACTTATGACATAGACTACAAGGAAACTTTTGCCCCTGTAGCAAAACTAAACACGGTCAGAGTGCTGCTAAGTGTTGATGTGAACAAAGATTGGGGTCTTCATCAGTTAGACATAAAAAATGTCGTTCTAAATGGTAAGTTGGAAGAAGAAGTCTACATGAAGATGCCTCCTAGGATGGAGCCTAAGCTGAATTGCCAAAAAGTTTGCAGGCTTGAAAAATCCATTTATGGTCTTAAGCAGTCACCAAAAGCCTAGTTTGACAGGTTCACTAAAGTTCTCGTGCATAACAAGTATAAACAGTGTCAAGCAGATCACACACTGTTTGTAAAGGTAACTTCTAATGATAAAAGAGTCATCTTAATTGTTTATGTTGATGACATTGTAATAATAGGGGATGATGGAGATGAAATCAAAAACTTGAAGAGCTTATTGAGCAGGGAATTCGAGACTAAGGACTTAGGACAACTAAGGTATTTTCTTGGTATGGAAGTTGCCAGATCCATTAAAGGCCTAGTGATAAACCAACGAAAGTATGTATTAGATTTTGCTCTCTGAAACTGGTATGTTGGGGTGTAATAACAGGGGATGATGGAGATGAAATCAAAAACTTGAAGAGCTTATTGAGCAGGGAATTCGAGACTAAGGACTCAGGACAACTAAGGTATTTTCTTGGTATGGAAGTTGCCAGATCCATTAAAGGCCTAGTGATAAACCAACGAAAGTATGTATTAGATTTTGCTCTCTGAAACTGGTATGTTGGGGTGTAAACCAGTTGAAACTCCAATGGTAACTAACCTGAAGTTAAGAGGAGAAGAATTGGGGACTAAAGTTGATAAAAATCAGTTTCGAAGGCTAGTAGGGAAGCTCATCTATTTGTCCCTAACCAGGCTGAATATCTCCTTTTCCGTAAATGTCATTAGTCAACACATGACTAATCCTAGAGAAGGGCACTTAGAAGCTGCATACAGAATTTTTAGATATTTGAAAGGTACACCAGGCCATGGTTTAATCTTCAAGAAAACTGAAGAAAGAACAGTCAAAGTCTATACAGACTCAAGTTGGGCTAGTGAAGTTACTGAAAGAAAGTCAACTAGCGATTATTGTTCATTTGTGTGGGGTAACCTAGTGACATGGAGAAGCAAGAAACAACCAGTCGTTGCAAGGAGTAGTGCAGAGGCAGAATATAGAGCCTTAGCATTAGGGATCTGTGAAGGAATGTGGCTGCTTATACTGCTAAAAGAGTTGGGTATGGAGCAAGATGAGAAGTTTCAGATTCTCAGTGACAACCAATCTGCCATCCAGATTGCTAAAAACCTAGTTCATCATGATCGAACTAAACATGTGGAAATCGATAGGCACTTTATTGCTGAGAAAGTGAATGATGGAATATCAAACTTAACTTATGTTCCCACGGAAGAACAACTTGCTGATGTGCTTACTAAAGCACTTTCTAAACAGGTTTTTGATAAGTTTATATCCAAGCTGGGTATATACAATGTATACACACCAGCTTGTGGTGGAGTGTAAGTTAGTAGCGTGTAAATACTAGCCTCTAATATGATCTTAATTGGTGTTCTAATTGTTTAGGAACTCTAACTACTCTAAGGATAAGAGACTAATCCTATAGAAGGTCTAGTGTTAGTGAAACTCTTGTATTAAGTTTATAAAAGGGCTTCACCTCTGTAACTATTGAATCATTGAGAATATAATATTATAGAGAAAAACCCCCTTTCTCTTCTCTGTAAATCTACCTTATCTATTTCTACGACTACTCATGTATGTCATACATGTATATATTGACCGAAGGCTACGTATGATAACTACAGTTAAAGATCTAGGCATAGGATTTTGTTGGGGCTTATTTGAGTTATCCTAAATTTTAGAGGTTTATTTAATAATTTAAAATAGAGTCTAATTGTATTTGAATAGAAGCCACAAGTTTTATTAAATGAGAAAATACCCAAAATTACAATAAATAGTTACAACTATCATAGTAAACAAAATACATAATTTGGACATTCTAAAAATTTAAAATCCTTTGTGATTAAAAAATAAACAAATTCTAATTAATCTTGTCATTTTTTTTTTGAAAAATTATATTTGACCTTATTTTTAAAAAAAAATCTCATCGAAGCCTTCAAAACTGTGGATATTAGTACCATCCATTCTGTAAACGGATAGATGTTGAAGAGTTTTGATTTAAATGATTGATTAACAAATGACTTAAGTAAACCGTTCATATGGTTTACATGGGAGAAGGATAGTCTTGGAAGTGTAAACGGTTCAAATGCTTCATGAGCATATTGAAGGGTAAGATAATTAATGTGATTTATCGCATGCATGTATTAGGAACCGTTTTTTTTCATTAAGAATGACAATAAATTTATTTTATGAAAAATAACATAAAGTACATCAACGCACTACAACAAAATAAGTTTTTAGTGGCGTTGTTTTGTTCTATAATGGTATTTTTAAGTACCGTTAAAAAATCTCTCGGCGCTAGGAAAAGCGCCGCAATAGTTAGTGGCGTTTGTGAACAAAAAACGCCTCTAAAGGTCAAGTTCTGTAGTGGCGTTTGCAATTCAAAACGCTGCTAATACTCTGTCTTTAGGGACGTTTGAGTTTAAAAATACCGCTAAAAATATCATGTCTTTAGTGTCGTTTGTGTTTCAAAACGCCTGTAATACCATGTCTATAGTGACGTTTGAATTTAAAAACGCCGCTACCATATCTTTAGTGGTGTTTTTATTTTAAAACACGGCTAATTTTGAGTTATAGTGGCACTTTTCACCAAAACGTCGCTAAATGTAATTGATATTGTGATATTTAGTGGCGTTTTGCCACAAATTTGTCTTTTGATTTTATTTTACAAATTTCTATTTCTTATTTTAAAATGGACAATTAAAATTGAATTCTTAAATCTGAAATGTAAAAGGACTAAAATTTAAATGTACACAATTATAGAAACTTAGAATATATTTTAACCAATTGCCAAATATTAAAACAAATCATCAGTGGTACATGAATAGTAACCAGTTGCCAAAGTTCAGATTCATTAAAAAGAAGAGCCTCTTGAACAGCCTCAGCTTCAAGGAACTCCACATATGCATAACCCTTTGGCTGGCCATACTTATCTGAACGAATAGTACCCTATTGATAGTCCTACAAGATTGTAAATGTTGTTGAACTTCTTCAGGTGTACACGAATAATCCACCTGCATTCATAGAATTTTATACGTAGACGATAATCAGTGCAGAACATAATATTTTAAAATAATAAAAATAAGAAACAAGTAGCTGTAATTATTAATTTGTTTAAAAAAAACAGAGACTAAACAACAAATAATGTCACTTGTGCAACAAGTATCTTCTTACTAATCACCTCGTTAAGAAAAAACGGACCAACCTGAATAAAGAACAGGTCTTAGTTCACAACAGTAAACAACCAGTGAGCTCATGTTTTTATACGGAGCTAAACAATGGATCACCTTGACTGCAGATGACCAAGTGTACACTTTTGCAAGCGATTTGTATAATGCATCCAATTGATCAGTTTCATCAGAAGAATATTTGCCATTTTTAGAATACGGGACAAAACATTTCTACAAGCCTTCATAATATCTAGACATATACAATATAGAATATATAAATGGGTAAGGCTTCCCACTAACCAGCACTAAAAGCAATAAATTACACTGATATACAAGGTTATGTTAAGGAGATAAAATTTAACAATTTCTTTCATTTTCCAATCTGTAAAAACACCTTAGCACAATTTGATGAAACACAGTTTAAAGACACAAGAAGATGATTGTGTGAGCTGAAACATAAGAGATATACTAAAAAACACCAATAATAAAATATAAAAAAGTAACATTATTTTTCTAGTCCTTCTAATCCCCCATAAACAAATTAAAGGTAAAGGAATTGTGACCAATCCTACAAGTGGGATGGGCACAAAGCTATTAGTACAAAAGATATAATTTTAAGCGCATCCAATGTTCAGAAAAAAAAATAATTCTTCCATAGAATAATAATAATACATCATGGCAATGAGAAAAGAATTCTATATCCTCAAGAAACCCTAGATAATAAAATTCGGTCATTTGTTATGAAAAATTCATTAATGAGTTTAACTAGGTCTATCAAAGTGATTTAGGGTGCTCGATTCTTTCAACTAATTTTGCTCACTAAGTGGTAGAGAGGTGAAGTTTTGAGTTGATGTGGTGTGGAAGCTAAAAGATAGATGACACAATGATTTTAGAGTGATTCAACCTTCTAACCAAGGTCTACATCCACTACCTTAGCTTCCCACTAAGAATTTCCAATCAATCCACTATTGAGCCGTCCCCTTTTCTAGGCTTAGGAGGAAACCCTTATACACCGATCAAGCTTTCTACCCAAAGCCTTGATCAAACCCTCTTTACAAAGAGAAAATATTAGCAAACTTAAATCCCTCTAATAGGTGATTGTTTGCACAAATAAGCTCTCACCCAAAACCTAAAACACTTGAGCAAATTTGACAATTTTGGCTCACTAGTGTTTGTCTATACAAAGAAATGACAATTTAAGTACAAAGACAATTCTTGATCATTTGTTGATTAATAATTGAAGCATTAACCATATCTTGATGCATGTAGGTCCCTTTTATACTCCTTAATGAGTTTATAGCCGTTACTAGCCGTTGGGATTGGATTGAAGTCGTTGGAGCCTTTATTTCCCACCATAAATGCAGTTCTGCAGATTGGCGTATCGATACCCTTCAAACCGTATCGATACGATCTCGACAAGGAAGTAGCCGTTGTGCACTTCAGCTGATGTGTATCGATACGCTTACCTAGCGTATTGATACGGTCCTACAAATTAAAAGACCGTTGAGAAATATGACCGTTGGGATAGTTAGGCGTATCAGTACGCGATAAAACTGTATCGGTACGCGACTAGCCGTTGGGTTGCTTCAAAACACACCATATCGATACGACTAAGCGTATCAGTACGGGTTTTGGCTACTGGAAAATTCCTGTAGTTGAAACCCTAAGGCGTATCGGTACGGTACCAGACCGTATCGGTACGAGCACTTGAAATGCTTGTTGTTGACTACTTTAAATGCACTTTAAATCATTCCAAAGCCTTGTAAGACCCTTAAACATATTTTCAAGTTATTTTTGACTAAAAACATATTTTAAATTCTTTTCAATTTAGTCCAAAACATTTTTCAAATACTATATCAAAACACTTAGTTCTACAATCTCCCCCTTTTTGATATAATAAAACCAACTTGAAAATTTGTTTGGGATTCTCCCCCTTTGTATTTTAAAATTTGAATAGGAGACTTAAAATTTGAATTTGAATTAGATTAAAGCTTCCCTTTATTCTCTTGAAAAACTTGAAATATCAATTTTTCAAACCATTTCTCACTTTTTTGTTATATAAAAAAGAATTTAAAATGACATTGGGCTTAAAATAACTTAGGAGGTGAAAAGAAAATTGACACACTTAAAAATTTGGTTTAAAAATTGGCTCCCCCTTACTCAAAGCATCATTAAAAATGTTAGTCCAACATTTATGATCATCTAGTTGAAACAAAAAATAAAACAAATAAAAACAAAAACAACTAGATATTTACCACACTTGAATCCAAGGGAGGATGTGAAGCCTTCCTTCTTTAAGTGTCTTTTTTGTGTACATGAAGCTCCCCCTCAAAGTTTGACTTGTTGATCAATCTCCATCACATCTATCATAAGACAATCAAGTAATTTTTGGTATCCAAATTGCTTTGGATCCATAAACGTTAGTAGCACAAAATTTAGTCCCCTCAGGAATCCATTTTTTAATTTCATCCTTTTTAGTTGAAGTGGTTAGTTTTTTTGGGACCCAAACACTTCTAAAACATTTACCTTTTACAAATCTAGGGGCACTAGATTGTCTTACATAAAAATTTGATTTTCCAAAATCATTTTTCTTTTGAAGTTCATTGGAAATCAAATCTTTTTCTTTTTGAACTTTAAGAAGCAAATTTTGTAAATCAAAACATTTTTGTTCAAAATCTTTCAATTTTGCTTCAAGTTCAAGATTTGTTTTGGAAAGCAAATCATTCTCAATTTTTATTTTTGAAATCAACTTTTTGTTTTTGGAAAATGATGCCTTGAATTCCAAAAGCAAATCATCATAGGCATCTTGCAACTCATCAAATGTATATGAATTTGAAATAGATGGGTTAGAAGTTACCTCCCCTCATTGAGGGCCATCAAGCATAGGTGGGCTAATTCATCATCGGTGGAATCTTCATCGCTCCATGTGGCCACATATGCTTGCTTTGAAGATGATCTCCTCTTGTTGGACTTGTGGGATTCCTTCATCTTTTTCCTCGATTCATGCTTGGATTTTTCCATTTTGCTCTTCATGAACCGGGTAAATTTGTTGAAGAGATAGGCCATCTCTTCATCTTCACTTTCCTCCTCACTTGAATCTTCATGATGACATGTGGAGGATTTTAGAGCAACGACACTTGAATTGATGCCAAGCTCCATGATTTTCTTCTTCCCCACAGCTCTAATTTCTTCCCTCTTCTTCTCCTCTTCCTTGTTCTTTTTCATGATTTGATGAGTGAGAAGTGACCCCATGAGTTCATCAAGCTTCAAGGTTTTGAGATTCTTTGCTTCGATGATGGCGGTTCTTTTTGAGTCTCATATCTCGTGAAGTGAGTAGATGAGCTTTTGGACAAGCTTTTCCTCCGGGATGGCTTCTCCATAACCTTTGAGACCATTAATGATAGTGGAGAACCTATCAAACATCTTCTCGATGTTTTATTCTGGATCCATCTTGAAGTTCTCATACTCTAAGGTGAGGAGCCCAATCTTGGTCTCCTTGACTTCATCGGTTCCATCGTATGTGACTTCAAGCTTGTCTCATACCTTCTTGGCACTCTGTTGAGTTGTGTGGGGCTCGATTCGATCAACCAATTTAGCTCACCAAGTGGTGGAGAGGTGGATTTTTTTGGTGGAAGGGTTGTGGAAGCTAGAATGAAAATAAGACACAATGATTTATAGTGGTTCAACCTTCTAACCAAGGTCTACATCCACTACCTTAGCTTCCCACTAAGGATTTCACAATCAATCCACTATTGATTCGTCCCCTTTTCTAGGATTAGGAGGAAACCCTTACAACCGATCAAGCTTCTACCCAAAGCATTGGTCAAAAATCCTCTTTACAAAGAGATAAACAAAGCAAACTTAAAACCCTCTAATAGGTGTTTGTTTGCACAATTAAGCACTCACTCAAAACCTAAAACACTTGAGCAAATTTGACAATTTTGGCTCACTAGTGTTTGTCTATACAAGAAATGACAATTTAAGTGCTAAGACAATTTCTTGATCATTTAATGTTTGACAATATAAGCATTAGCCTTCTCTTGATGCTTGGAGGTCCCTTTTATACTCCCAAATGAGTTTGTAGCCGTTACTAGCCGTTAGGGATGAATTGGAGCCGTTGAGGACTTTATTTCCCTTCATAAATGCTGTTCTGCAGCTATTCGTATCGATACGCATGGAACGGTATCGATACGGCCTTCATAGGAACTAGCCATTGGGCTCTTGTCAGCATAGGCGTATCGATACGCTTGAGGGCGTATCGGTACAGGTTCATATTTGAATGGCTGTTGGGAAATAGCCGTTGGGGTGGTTGAAAGGGGATCGATACGCTGACTAGGCGTATCGAAACGATCTCGATGCGTATCAATACAGCAAGGGCCTGTATCGATACGGGTTTTGACAGTGGCCAAACTGGGGCAAAAAGGTATCGGTACGGGGGTTTACCGTATCGATACGGGTACTCTGAAATCACAAGTTTGGCTATTAAAAACATGAAAATTCTTTGCCAAAAACCTCTTAAAATACCTCAACCATAATTTCAAGTTGTTTGGACTTAAAAACAAGTTTTAAATTCTTTTCAAATTAGTCCAAAACATTTTTCAATTATTATATCAAAACATTAGTTCTACAATCTCCCCATTTTTGATATAATAAAACTCACTTGAAAAATTGTTTGGGATTCTCCCCCTTTAACTTTAAAAATGTGAATAAGAGATTAAAGATATGAAATTAAATAAAGCTCCCCCTTATTCATTTGAAAAAAATTCAATTTTCAAACCATTGCCCCCCCTTTTTGTTATATCAAAAAGAATTTAAAAACACTTAGTTTCAAAATAACAATAGAGGTAAAAACTTTGACAAAAATAAGAATTTGGTTTTAAAATGGCTCCCCCTTTCTCGAAGCATCATCAAAAAATGTTAGTCCAATATTTATGATCATCTAGTTGAATAAATTAAAATAAAACAAATAAATGCTAAAACAACTAGATTTTCACCACACTTGAACTCAAGGTAGGATGTGAAGCCTTCCTTCTTCAAGTGTTCTTCCTTGTGTGCATGGAGCTCCCCCTCAATGTTTGACTTGTTGAACATCTCCATCACACCTAGCAATAGACAATCAAGTAATTTTTGGTATCCAAATTGCTTTGGATCCATGAACGTTAGTAGCACAAATTTTAGTCCCCTTTGGAATCCATTTTTCAATGTCATCCTTTTTAATTGAAGTACTAAGTCCTTTTGGGACCCAAATACTTCTAAAATATTTTCCTTTAATAAATCTAGTGGCACTAGATTGTCTAACATAAAAATTTGATTTTCCAAAATTGTTTTTCTTTTCAAGCTCTTTGGAAATCAAATCTTTTTCTTCTTGAACACTTTGAAGCAATTTTTGTAAATCAAGACATTTTAATTCAAACTCTTCAAGTTTTACTTCAAGTTCAAGTTTGGTTTTAGAAAGCAAATCATTTTAAATTTTTAACTTTGAAATCAATTTATTGTTTTTCAAAATGTGGCTTTTAAAATCTAAAACCAAATCATCATAGGCATCTTGTAATTCATCAAAGGAATAAGAACATGCAGTAGATGAATTAAAAGTGACCCTTGAATCTTCTTCGATGGCCATAAGGCAAAGGTTGGCTTGTTCATCGTCGGTGGAGTCCTCATCACTCCAAGTAGCCACATGTGCCTTCTTCTTATGGCTTGAAGTGCTTGCCCTCTCCTTTCTCTTAGGTTCTCATTCAAGCTCTCTCAAGGATTTCTTCATGAACGGGGCACACTTCTTGAAGAGATGAACTATCTCTTCATCTTCATCCTCCTCTTCACTTGTGTAGACATGATGACAAGTGGAGGATTTGAGAGTCATGGCACTTGCATTGATGCCTAGCCCTTTGATTTTCTTCTCTCCCATAGCTCTAATTTCTTCCCTCTTCTTCTCATCCTCTTTGTTCTTTTTCATGATTTGATGAGTAAAGAGTGACCCCATAAGTTCATCAAGCTTCAAAGTCTTCAAATTCTTTGCTTCGATGATGGCGGTCCTCTTTGAGTCCCAAGACTCGGGAAGAGAGTAAATGAGCTTTCGATCAAGCTTCTCCTCCGGGATGACTTCTCCATAGCCTTTAAGACCATTGGTGATTGTGGAGAACCTATCAAACATCTTCTCGATGTTCTCTTCCGGATCCATTTTGAAGTTCTCATACTCTAAAGTTAGGAGCCCAATCTTGGTCTCCTTGAATTAATTTGTTCCCTCGTATGTGACTTCAAGCTTGTCTCATACCTCCTTGGCACTCTCACAAAAAGACATCTTCTCATAGATGGATGGACCAAATGCACAAAATAGAATGTGCAAGGCTTTGCAATTTAGCTCCATCTTCTTGCGATCGTCGGCACTCCACTCCGCTTTACTTCTTTGAGGCACGAACGGACCATCTTCAATTACATCCCATATCTTGTAATCTTTTGATTTGATGAAGAACTTCATCTTTGTCTTCCAATGGGCATAGTGAGTTCCGTCAAAGAAAGTCGGTTTTTCGATTGATTGTGCCATTTGAGCCGGTTGATGAAATAGTGATCGAGCTTGCCGGATCTTCTCAATAGGATGTTAATCCTCTTCGATTGAGCCAAGCTCTGATACCAATTGTTGAGTTGTGTGGGGCTCGATTTGATCAACCAATTTAGCTCACCAAGTGGTGGAGAGGTGGATTTTTTTGGTGGAAGGGTTGTGGAAGCTAGAATGAAAATAAGACACAATGATTTATAGTGGTTCAACCTTCTAACCAAGGTCTACATCCACTACCTTAGCTTCCCACTAAGAATTTCACAATCAATCCACTATTGATTCATCCCCTTTTCTAGGATTAGGAGGAAACCCTTACAACCGATCAAGCTTCTACCCAAAGCCTTGATCAAAAAACCTCTTTACAAAGAGATAAACAAAGCAAACTTAAAACCCTCTAACAGGTGTTTGTTTGCACAACTAAGCACTCACCCAAAACCTAAAACACTTGAGCAAATTTGACAATTTTGGCTCACTAGTGTTTGTCTATACAAGAAATGACAATTTAAGTGCTAAGACAATTTCTTGATCATTTAATGTTTGACAATATAAGCATTAGCCTTCTCTTGATGCTTGAAGGTCCCTTTTATGCTCCCAAATGAGTTTGTAGCCGTTACTAGCCGTTGGGGATGAATTGGAGCCGTTGAGGACTTTATTTCCCTTTATAAATGTTGTTCTGCAGCTATTCGTATCGATACGCGTGGAACGGTATCGATACGACCTTCATAGGAACTAGCCGTTGGGCTCTTGCCAGCATAGGCGTATCGATACGCTTGAGGGCGTATCGGTACGGGTTCATATTTGAATGGCCCTTGGGAAATAGCCGTTGGGGTGGTTGAAAGGGGATCAGTACGCTGACTAGACGTATCGAAACGATCCCGATGTGTATCGATACAGCAAGGGCCTGTATCGATACGGGTTTTGATAGTGGCCAAACTGGGGCAAAAAGGTATCGGTACAGGGGTTTACCGTATCGATACAGGTACTCTGAAATCACAAGTTTGGCTATTAAAAACATGAAAATTCTTTGCCAAAAACCTCTTAAAATACCTCAAACATAATTTCAAGTTGTTTGGACTTAAAAACAAGTTCCAAATTCTTTTCAAATTAGTCCAAAACATTTTTCAATTATTATATCAAAACATTAGTTATACACACTCTCACAAGAAGACATCTTCTCATAGATGGTTGGGCCAAATGCACAAAAGAGGATGTGCAAGGCTTTGCAATTTAGCTCCATCTTCTTTCGATCGTCGGCACTCCACTCCGTTTTGCTTCGTTGAGGCACGAACGAACCATCTTCAACTATGTCCCACAGCTTGTAGTCTCTTGACTTAATGAAAAACTTCATCTTTGTCTTCCAATGGTGATAGTGAGTTCCGTCGAAGAATGGCTGTTTGTCGGTGGATTGCACCATTGAGTCGGTTGTGTGAAATGATGATCGAGCTTGCCAGATCTTCTCAATAGGATGTTAATCCTCTTCAATTGAGCCAAGTTATGATACCAATTATTGAGATTTAGGGTGCTCGATTCCTTCAACCGGTCTTGCTCACCAAGTGGTGGAAAGGTGGAGTTTTGGGTTGATGTGGTGTGGAAGCTAAAAGATAGATGACACAATGATTTTAGAGTGGTTCAACCTTCTAACCAAGGTCTACATCCACTACCTTAGCTTCCCACTAAGGATTTCCAATCAATCCACTATTGATTCGTCCCCTTTTCTAGGCTTAGGAGGAAACCCTTATACACCGATCAAGCTTTCTACCCAAAGCCTTGATCAAACCCTCTTTACAAAGAGAAAGGATAAGGAAACTTAAATACCTCTAATAGGTGATTGTTTGCACAAATAAACTCTCACCCAAAACCTAAAACACTTGAGCAAATTTGACAATTTTGGCTCACTAGTGTTTATCTATACAAAGAAATGACAATTTAAGTACAAAGACAATTCTTGATCATTTGTTGATTAATAATTGAAGCATTAATCATATCTTGATGCATGTAGGTCCCTTTTATACTCCTTAATGAGTTTATAGCTGTTACTAGCCGTTGAGGTTGGATTGGAGTCGTTGGAGCCTTTATTTCCCACCATAAATGCAGTTCTGCAGCTTGGCGTATCGATACCCTTCAAACCGTATCGATACGGTCCCGATAAGGAAGTAGTCCTTGTGCACTCCAGCTGATGCGTATCGATATGCTTACCTAGCGTATCGGTACGGTCCTGCAAATTAAAAGACCGTTGGGAAATATGAATGTTGGGGTAGTAGGCGTATCGGTACGCGATACAACTGTATCGGTACACGACTAGCCGTTGGGTTGTTTCAAAACACACCGTATCGATACGGCTAAGCGTATCGGTACGGGTTTTGGCTACTGGAAAATTCCTGTAGTTGAAACCCTAAGGTGTATCAGTACGGTACCAGACCGTATCGGTACGGGCACTTGAAATGCTTGTTTTTGACTACTTTAAATCATTCCAAAGCCTTGTAAGACCCTTAAACATATTTTCAAGTTGTTTTTGACTAAAAACATATTTTAAATTCTTTTCAATTTAGTCCAAAACATTTTTCAAATATTATATCAAAACACTTAGTTCTACACGTAAGGTTCACCTGTAATTGTCAAGATTCATGATGAGCACAGCCTTGTAAAGATTGGCACCTTTTTCTAGGCGAACAAGCTTCATCGGGAGAGAAACCTCTTGTTCTTTGTATGTCAATTTATCAACCTAGAAGAGAAAAATTGGTTGGATTTTTAAAATCAAGACTAAAAAACATTCTAAAATTTTAAAACATAGAACATGTTTTAGCATTATGTATGTTGGCTTTTACTATTTTTGGCTCATTTTTGTGCAATTCCTCAAGCACTCTCTCAAGAAACCCACATTTCTCTAGCAAAGAGATCTGGAGAAAGATACCATAACTGTAACACCCCGAATTCTACCCTAGAAGATTGATATGTTACAATTATTTTTGGATCAGATTGATAGCAAATCAAAAGAATCTCTATTTTAGGACTTAGGATCGAAATGGAAGAACTAAGAGTTAGTGACATAAATCAAGTGATTAAAATGATTGGTTAATTAAATGTGGTAAGTGCATGCTAAACTCCTAATTTTTTAAGGTCCCTAACACTCATCATCCTTGTAAATTTTTTTTTGCTCAACAAGATGTCGTATATTAAGATAAAATATACAACCAAACGCCACAACAGTCGCCTCGTTAAAAACCTCCCTAATCCTAACGGAGGAAAAGAGTACGACCCGTTTGTGACAACAAAAACAACAATACAACAAGCGAACAAACCAACATTCACCCAATAACATTAACAAGCACAAAATAAAGAAACACGCGACACCCCCTCCTTAGCCAATGCAGCGGCTAGGCCATTCGCCTCCCGGAAAATATGCGAAAAACACACCGAATGCAAACTACTACAAGCGCTGCCAATCTCATGGAACACCTCCCAATAACGCCACGGCCGCTTATCCACATGTAACACCCAACTAACGACGACCATAGAATCCGACTCCACAACCAATGGATACGATGACCAAGCCGATTGCTGAAAGAAAGTTAACGCAAAAGCAACCGCCCGCAATTCAGCCTCATTAGACTCAATACAACCAAGCGGGACAGAAAACAAAGCCACAATCCTGCCTTGATCATCACGCAACACACCCCCAAAACTTGCAGGACCCGGCTTGCCACGCGAGACCCATCAACTGAAAATTTCAACGTTGCACGAAGCATAAACGTTCAAAATGCAGCACTGGAAATCCTCCATGCACCACCTCCCCCGTAAAAGGATAAAATAAATATCCACCTCCATCGAAGCTACACTGAAACGTGAACCTTCCCAAATCGTAATCAGACCCCCCGAAGCACCTATCGAAGGTGAAAAGATAAATTCAAATCCATTCGATGCCCATAAGCTTGCAACCAATGATAAGTATTTATTTTGGTTATATTTTTAGTCCTTATTTTGATTGAATATAAGTTTGAAGGACTTAAATGGGCTGTTTTTATGTTGTTTTCATGCATGTTACATGATGCTGGAAATAAGCTGGAATACTGCAGAAAATACTGGAGTCGTGGGCAGATTCATGGGCATGAACCAGGGCATGAATGCTGACTGGGCGCAACGTCAGCACCTTCTAGAAGCTGACGTCAGCAACACAAATAGCTTATCAAGCCGCTTATTAGATAGCTTATCATCTGGATTTTAATTTTTAAAATTCAAACTTGGGATAATTATCTTATATAATTTAATTTAAATTTGGGATTTATCATTTTAGTTTTTTAGGGTTTTCAGCTACTATAAATACCTCACTTTGGGGGTGAATTAGATCATCAGTTATTCATTGTTCTCTTCTTCCTTGAGTTTAATAAAGTTCTTTATTTTTCCCCATTTTCATTTTTTCCATTTCTTCCATTATTTAATTAAGTATGGTTTCTTCACCAACCATGCTTAACTAAATCCCCTTTAGCCAAAAGCAACGCCAAACCCGACTAAACTCGTGAGATTAGAAAAGTACTTCAATCGTTCAACAACTCTTTTTTAGATTCTCTGTAAAATTAATTAGGCAATCGGCCTAATCTCTAGGCATCTCAATTGTTTCATTCCGAGAGTGCGCATCGGGTTGAAGTGGTTTAGATCCATCGTTGGGGACGAGGAAAAGCTTGTACCCAATTCAACTCCCTAAGAACAAACTTAGTGGTGGTCCACTAAGGGGAATCAAAATCGGAAACAATTCTCATCGAGACGATTATCCGAGCACGGGCTTCTCCAGCATTAACTCAGACTTGAGTTAACATCGATTGCCGTAGCTAACCAACTAAAGCTTGATTTCAAGGATTGCCCTAAGTGTCAAATTTACCCAAGAGAAGTAAGTTGCAAGGGTTGTGCCTTATAGACTGTAACCGGCAAGAAAGTTGAAGAAAAATCAATTTCAGTGATCAAAGATGTCGTGGCAAAGCGTAGCTTGAGGCTAATTCAATCCATAACCCATTTTCAATATTTATTTTCCGTTCTTTATATTTTTCTTTATTACTCAAATCACTTCTCTAAAACCCCCCTTTTATTTTTACAGGTTTCTTGGTCTAAGTCAGAACGAAAGGGTGTTAGAATTCCTATTCCTTGTGGATCGACCCTTACTCTCGCTATACTATTTTAATTCTTATTTATTTGAGTTTAAAGATTTATTTTTGACACTATACGATGTGTGTCAAAATTGGCGCCGTTGCTGGGGAATACGACAAAGTACTAATATTGTTTCATTTGATTTATGACCAGGAGCAATTCGGAAGAACAATTTGAACTCATCCCGGAAATCGAAGCATTAACCTGAAAGTTGCACGCACAAACACTTCGGGAAAAGAAAAACAAACAACACCAGCAAAGATTTGAACGTGATCTAGAGATCACGTCTGAAGCAGAGTCGAACTTCGAACCAGATCCAATGGGAGACGAAAATCAAACTATTCGCCAGCTAAATGCGGTGCCCGATGGCCAGCAACCAATGTGTATAACCTTCCCAAATGGCGAAACACCGTTTGTGCTAAAAATGGGTTTGATCCACCTTTTACCTACTTTTCACGACTTGCCAACAGAAAATCCTCACAAACTTTTGAAGGAATTTCACATGGTTTGTCTAAGCACAAAGCCTCAGAGAGTATCCGATGACCAAATTAAACTTAGAGCTTTTCCATTTTCTTTAGCAGATATCGCAAAAGATTGGTTATTTGATTTACCCCCAAACTCTATTACAACCTGGACTGACATGGCTAAACTCTTTCTTGACAGGTTCTTCCCTGTGGAAAAAGCGAGCGAAATAAGGCGCAACATCCTGAGCATTCAACAAAAAGAATTTAAATCTTTATATGAATACTGGGATATGTTTAAAAAGTTGTGTACAAATTGTCCACAACATGGATTGTCGGAACAAACCCTCCTTCAGTATTTTTATGAAGGATTGACGCCCATGGATATGAAAGTAGTGGATGCGGCAAGTGGCGGAGCTCTAGTCAATATGACCCCAACAACGGCTAAAACACTGATATCAACCATGGCCGCCAACTCGCAAAGGTTTAATCAATCTATCGAACCATCTCGAAGGGTTCGCGAGGTAAGCACAATTTCTTTAGAAAATAAGATTGATAAATTAGCTGAAATAGTGCAATCTCTTGTTGCAGATAAAAAAAGAACAACTAGACTTTGCGGAATCTGTACTAGTTCAGAACATCCGACAGACTGTTGTCCGATGATTTAGGAAGATGATATCGCTCAAGCCAATGCCATAGGAAATGCATATAATCAGGGATGGAGAAACCAGTCAAACTTCGGTTACGTGCAAAACCAAAGGCCAAATCAAGCTTATCAACCAATTGCACCACAACAAGAATCAACCGCAGAAGCCATCGTTGGAGTCAATTGTTGAAAAGTTAGCGTTAGCCCAAGAAAAATTTCAACTAAAGACCGAAGCTCACTTTGAAGCAATTGACAAACAAATAAGTCAACTGACGTTAGCGGTAAGTCGCTTAGAATCCAAAGGGAAATTACCTTCTCAAACGGAGCCTAATCCAAGAGAGAATGTGAACGCCATCACCCTACGAAGCGGTACAGTCATCGAACCTAAAACTAAAGAAGATGGCATACAAAAAGAAGAAAAAAAGCAATCACCCCCTACCAGAAAAGGTATGCCCGATCCAACCCCTGTACCTTCTCCCTACGCTACACCACCACCCTTCCCGTCGAGATTAATGAAAAGAGACAAACAAGCAGAAGAAAAGGAGATCCTATATGTGTTTCAAAAAGTAGAGATCAATATTCCACTCCTCGACGTAATCCGAAAAATCTCAAGGTATGCTAAGTTCCTTAAAGATTTATGTACTAATAAATATCGTCTTATTGTAATTGAGAAGGTTAATCTAGGAGAGCATGTATCGGCGGTCTTCCAGCGAAAGTTGCCACCAAAATTGAAGGACCAAGGTATGTTCGCCATTCCCTGCAAAATCGGTAAAGTGGGTATTAAACGAGCAATGTGTGACTTATGGGCCTCTATTAATGTTATGCCTCTTTCATTTTATAACTCAATTTCAGCTGAGCCTTTGAAGGATACGAAGGTAACCATACAACTGGCAGACAGATCCATAATCTACTCGGAAGGATTACTGGAGAATGTCTTGGTAAAGGTAAATGATTTGATCTTTCAGGCGGATTTCTATGTTATTGACATGGAAAACAACCGAGCCAATAATTCTTACAAGATCCTCCTTGGCCGCCCATTTTTGAGCACTTCAAATACAAAAATAGATGTAAGAAGCAGAATTCTTACAATGGAGTTTGATGGCGAGGTGGTAAAATTTGATGTTTACAAAGCGATGCGACAACTTAATAATGTTGTCAGTATAAATTTTATAGATGTTATTGAGCCCGTCGTTGAAGAATTTATGATTCATGCAGGGATTTGATTTTCACGGCAAAGGAATTAAGGGATTGAATTTGGAGTTAAAATTACCTCCGGATAAATTGAAGAGTGAAAGAGAAATTTTTCCAGTAAAAAAACCCCATAATCACAAAATTTCTCGTAGAGAAATACTCAGTTGGATTTAGGGTTTATCATATATTGTTTAAGGTTAGTGTTTAGCATTTAGTGATTAAGGTTAAGTTATAGTTTAGGGTTTAAGCTCTCATTTAGGGTTTATGGTGTACATTAGTGTTTAATGTTTAGGGTTTGTTGCTAGTGTTTAATGTTTATGCTAATATTTAGGGTTTAGGGTTTGTATTAGTGTTTAGTATTTATGTTAACATTTAAGGTTTAGGGGTTTATGGTTAGGGTTTAGGGTTTAGGGTTTATGGTTTAGGATTTAAGTTCTATTTTAGGGTTTAAGGTTTATGTTAGTGTTTAATGTTTAGGGTTTCTTGTTAGTGTTTTGTGATTATGTTAAAATTTAGGGTTTAGGGTTTGTGTTAATGTTTAGTATAAGGCATTTCAAATATTGGATAGTATTCCCCCTGCAATAAACAAAATCATGCATCAATTTATTCTTCTAAGAAAATAAAAGAATAAAAGCGATTTTAAATAACAAATTGTGTCCACCAAACCTTGCTTGCTTTCTTGACAACCGGTCCCAGATGCAACGTTGGCAATCTAAATAACCCACATGAACGGAGAGTTTGCCGCAATAAACAATATTGAGGGTCCTAATTTGTCCAGAAAAGCATACCTGTTCTGGTGGGTTGAATGTGCTTGTAGACTCTTCCAAAATTTTGTTCACAACGTCAATGGACTCCAAACGAACCTAGAATGTTTAGAAAAACATGGGAAACCACCAAAAATACGAATTAAGGTAATCAATCAATCATCAAAAAGACAACAAAATCAAGGGGTGAAGTGCAAACATAATTTTTCCGCTAATATCTTCACGTGGCAGACTATCTAGTCCACCCACAACTCCCTAGAATGTAGGCCACTAAACCTGAAAGACAGACCAGATATATGCATCCTTATATTTCTATTTATAAATTATTAATAAAAAATGCAAGAGAATAAGATAGAAGCAAAAAAGAATATCGGAGAATTGAATGCAAGCAAAATGAAATTACTTCACCGTCCATAAGGATGTTGCCCGTGCTTGGATGATGTTGTACAATTCATTTTACACTGTTTGGTAGGGTTTCCTAAAAATTTCAAGAACAATCAACAAACAAGCATCGATAATGGTAAAAACAAGTTCCAACCAAAACATGGTTTAAGGTTTAGGTTAGTGTTTAAGGTTTAGGGTTTAGGATAGAATTTATGGCTTATGGTTTATGGTTTAGATTAGTATTAAGTGTTTATAGAAGCATTTGTGGATTAATATTTATGGTTTAAGATTTAGGGTTTAGATTAATGCTTATGGTTTAGGGTTTAGGTTGGTGGTCAGGGTTTATGGTTTAGGATTTATGCTTTATGGTAACATTTAGGGTTTAGTGATTATTGTTTAAGGTTTATCATTTAAGGTTTAGGTTAGTGTTTATGGATTAGTGTTTAGCTTTTAGTGTTTATGGTTTAGGTTATCATTTAGGATTTAAGGTTTATGTTAGCGCTTATTGTTTAAGGTTTAGTGTTTATGTTAGTATTTAGGGGTTAAGGGTTAGTGTTTATTGTTTAGGATTTATGTTAGTGTTTAAGGTTTAACATTTAGGGTTTAAAGTTTATGTTAAGGTTTAGGTTAGTGTTTAGGTTTTATGGTTTAGTGTTTATATTAGTATTTAAGGATTAGGGTTTATGTTAGTGTTTATTGTTTATAGTTTAGTGTTTATGTTAGCATTTAGGTTTTATGGGTTAGTGTTTAGGGTATTTGGTGTTTAATATATAGGGTTTAAGGTTTAATATTTAGGGTTAATATTTTATGTTTATGATATAGTATTTAGGGTTTTGTGTTTATGGATTAGTGTTTATAGTTTAGGGTTATGTTAGTATTTATGGTTTAACATTTATGTTTTAGGGTTTTGCTTTAAGGTTTAGGGTTTATGTTTATGTTTATGATATATCATTTAGGGTTTCGTGTTTATGGTTTAGGGTTATGTTAGTATTTAGGGTTTATCATATATTGTTTAAGGTTAGCGTTTAGCATTTAGTGTTTAAGGTTAAGTTATAGTTTAGGGTTTAAGCTCTCATTTATGGTTTATGCAGTATGTTAATGTTTAATGTTTAGGGTTTGTTGCTAGTGTTTAATGTTTATGTTAATATTTAGGGTTTAAGGTTGTATTAGTGTTTAGTGTTTATGTTAATATGTAAGGTTTAGGGGTTTATGGTTAGGGTTTAGTGTTTAGTGTTTAGTGTTTAGGGTTTAGTGTTTAGGGTTTAGGGTTTAAGTGCTCACTTAGAGTTTAAGGTTTAGCTTAGTGTTTAATGTTTAGGGTTTCTTGTTAGTGTTTTGTGATTATGTTAAAATGTAGGGTTTAGGGTTTGTGTTAATGTTTGGTATAAGGCATTTCAAATATTGGATAGTATTCCCCCTGCGATAAACAAAATCACGCATCAATTTATTCTTCTAAGAAAATAAAAGAATAAAAGTGTTTTTAAATAACAAATTGTGTCCACCAAACCTTGCTTGCTTTCTTGACAACCGGTCCCAGATGCAACGTTGGCAATCTAAATAACACACATGATCGGAGCATTTGCCGCAATGAACAATATTGTGGGTCCTAATTTTTCCAGAAAAGCATACCTCTTCTGGTGGGTTGAATGTGCTTGTAGACTCTTCCAAAATTTTGTTCACAGCTTAAATGGACTCCAAATGAACCTAGAATGTTTAAAAAAAACATGGGAAACTACCAAAAATATGAATTAAGGGAATCAATCAATCATCAAAAAGACAACAAAATCAAGGGGTGAAGTGCAAACATAATATTTCCGCTAATATCTTCACGTGGCAGACTATCTAGTCCACCCACAACTCCCTAGAATGTAGGCCACTAAACCTGAAAGACAGACCAGATATATGCATCCTTATATTTCTATTTATAAATTATTAATAAAAAATGCAAGAGAACAAGATAGAAGCAAAAAAGAATATCGGAGAATTGAATGCAAGCAAAATGAAATTACTTCACCGTCCATAAGGATGTTGCCCGTGCTTGGATGATGTTGTACAATTCATTTTACACTGTTTGGTAGAGTTTCCTAAAAATTTCAAGAACAATCAACAATCAAGCATCGATAATGGTAAAAACAAGTTCCAACCAAAACATGGTTTAAGGTTTAGGTTAGTGTTTAAGGTTTAGGGTTTAGGATAGAATTTATGGCTTATGGTTTATGGTTTAGATTAGTATTTAGTGTTTATAGTAGCATTTATGGATTAATATTTAAGGTTTAAGATTTAGGGTTTAGATTAGTGCTTAGGGTTTAGGGTTTAGGTTGGTGGTCAGGGTTTATGGTTTAGGATTTATGCTTTATGGTAACATTTAGGGTTTAGTGATTATTGTTTAAGGTTTGTCATTTAAGGTTTAGGTTAGTGTTTATGGATTAGTGTTTAGCTTTTAGTGTTTATGGTTTAGGTTATCATTTAGGATTTAAGGTTTATGTTAGCGCTTATTGTTTAAGGTTTAGTGTTTATGTTAGTATTTAGGGGTTAAGGGTTAGTGTTTATTGTTTAGGATTTATGTTAGTGTTTAAGGTTTAACATTTAGGGTTTAAAGTTTATGTTAAGGTTTAGGTTAGTGTTTAGGTTTTATGGTTTAGTGTTTATATTAGTGTTTAAGGATTAGGGTTTATGTTAGTGTTTATTGTTTAGTGTTTATGTTAGCATTTAGGTTTTATGGGTTAGTGTTTAGGGTAAGGGTTTATGTTAGTGTTTGTGGTTTAATATATATGGTTTAAAATTTAGGGTTTAAGGTTTATGTCAGTGTTTATGGTTTAATATGTAGGGTTTATAGTTTATGTTTATGATATAGTATTTAGGGTTTTGTGTTTATGGATTAGTGTTTATAGTTTAAGGTTATATTAGTATTTATGGTTTAACATGTATGGTTTAGGGTTTTGTTTTAAGGTTTAAGGTTTATGTTTATGATATATCATTTAGGGCTTCGTGTTTATGGTTTAAGGTTATGTTAATGTTTAGGGTTTATGGTTTAGTGTTTATGTTAACATTTAAGGTTTAGGGGTTTAGGGTTTAGTGTTTAAGTGCTCATTTAGGGTTTAAGGTTTAGGTTAGTGATTAATGTTTAGGGTTTCTTGTTAGTGTTATGTGATTATGTTAAAATTTAGGGTTTAGGGTTTGTGTTAATGTTTGGTATAAAGCATTTCAAATATTGGATAGTATTCCCCCTGCAATAAACAAAATCACGCATCAATTTATTCTTCTAAGAAAATAAAAGAATAAAAGCGTTTTTAAATAACAAATTGTGTCCACCAAACCTTGCTTGCTTTCTTGAAAACCGGTCCCAGATGCAACGTTGGCGATCTAAATAACCCACATGATCGGAGAGTTTGTCGCAATGAACAATATTGAGGGTCCTAATTTGTCCAGAAAAGCATACCTGTTCTGGTGGGTTGAATGTGCTTGTAGCCTCTTCCAAAATTTTGTTCACAGTTTCAATTGACTCCAAACGAACCTAGAATGTTTAGAAAAACATGGGAAACCACCAAAAATACTAATTAAGGGAATCAATCGTGCATCAAAAAGACAACAAAATCAAGGGGTGAAGTGCAAACATAATCTTTCCGCTAATATCTTCACGTGGCAGACTATCTAGTCCACCCACAACTCCCTAGAATGTAGGCCACTAAACCTGAAAGACAGACCAGATATGTGCATCCTTATATTTCTATTTATAAATTATTAATAAAAAATGCAAGAGAACAAGATAGAAGCAAAAAAGAATATCGGAGAATTGAATGCAAGCAAAATGAAATTACTTCACCGTCCATAAGGATGTTGCCAGTGCTTGGATGATGTTGTACAATTCATTTTAAGCTGTTTGGTAGAGTTTCCTAAAAATTTCATGAACAATCCACAAACAAGCATCGATAATGGTAAAAACAAGTTCCAACCAAAACATAGTTTAAGGTTTAGGTTAGTGTTTAAGGTTTAGGGTTTAGGATAAAATTTATGGCTTATGATTTATGGTTTAGATTAGTATTTAGTGTTTATAGTAGCATTTTTGGATTAATATTTAAGGTTTAGGGTTTATGTTTATGATATATCATTTAGGGTTTCGTGTTTATGGTTTAGGGTTATGTTAGTGTTTAGGGTTTATCATATATTGTTTAAGGTTAGCGTTTAGCATTTAGTGTTTAAGGTTAAGTTATAGTTTAGGGTTTAAGCTCTCATTTATGGTTTATGGTGTATGTTAGTGTTTAATGTTTAGGGTTAGTTGCTAGCGTTTAATGTTTATGTTAATATTTAGGGTTTAGGGTTTGTATTAGTGTTTATTGTTTATGTTAACATTTAAGGTTTAGGGGTTTAGGGTTAAGGGTTTAGTGTTTAAAGTTTAAGGTTTAGGGTTTATGGTTTAAGTGTTCATTTAGAGTTTAATGTTTAGGTTAGTGTTTAATGTTTAGGGTTTCTTGTTAGTGTTTTATGATTATGTTAAAATTTAGGGTTTAGGGTTTGTGTTAATGTTTGGTATAAGGCGTTTCAAATATTGGATAGTACTCCCCCTGCAATAAACAAAATCACGCATCAATTTATTCTTCTAAGAAAATAAAAGAATAAAAGCGTTTTTAATTAACAAATTGGGTCCACAAAACCATGCTTGCTTTCTTGACAACCGGTCCCAGATGTAATGTTGGCAATCTAAATAACCACATGATCGGAGAGTTTGCCGCAATGAACAATATTTAGGGTCCTAATTTGTCCAGAAAAGCATACCTGTTCTGGTGGGTTGAATGTGCTTGTAGACTCTTCCAAAATTTTGTTCACAGCTTAAATGGACTCCAAACGAACCTAGAATGTTTAGAAAAACATGAGAAACCACCAAAAATACGAATTAAGGGGAAATCAATCATGAATCAAAAAGACAACAAAATCAAGGGGTGAAGTGCAAACATAATCTTTCCGCTAATATCTTCACGTGGCAGACTATCTAGTCCACCCACAACTCCCTAGAATGTAGGCCACTAAACCTGAAAGACAGACCAGATATGTGCATCCTTATATTTCTATTTATAAATTATTAATAAAAAATGCCAGAGAACAAGATAGAAGCAAAAAAGAATATCGGAGAATTGAATGCATGCAAAATGAAATTACTTCACCGTCCATAAGGATGTTGTCAGTGCTTGGATGATGTTGTACAATTCATTTTACACTGTTTGGTAGAGTTTCCTAATATTTCATGAACAATCCACAAACAAGATCGATAATGGTAAAAACAAGTTCCAACCAAAACATGGTTTAAGGTTTAGGTTAGTGTTTAAGGTTTAGGGTTTAGGTTGGCGGTCAGGGTTTATGGTTTAGGATTTATGCTTTATGGTAACATTTAGGGTTTAGTGATTATTGTTTAAGGTTTGTCATTTAAGGTTTAGGTTTGTGTTTATGGATTAGTGTTTAGCTTTTAGTGTTTATGGTTTAGGTTATCATTTAGGGTTTAAGGTTTATGTTAGCGCTTATTGTTTAAGGTTTAGTGTTTATGTTAGTATTTAAGGGTTTAGGGTTAGTGTTTATTTTTTAGGGTTTAAGCTCTCATTTATGATTTATGGTGTATGTTAGTGTTTAATGTTTAAGGTTTGTTGCTAGTGTTTAATATTTATGTTAATCTTTAGGGTTTAGGGTTTGTATTAGTGTTTAGTGTTTATGTTAACATTTAAGGTTTAGGGGTTTATGGTTAGGGTTTAGTGTTTAGTGTTTAGGGTTTAAGTGCTCATTTAGAGTTTAAGGTTTAGGTTAGTGTTTAATTAGGGTTTCTTGTTAGTGTTTTGTGATTATGTTAAAATTTAGGGTTTAGGGTTTGTGTTAATGTTTGGTATAAGGCATTTCAAATATTGGATAATATTCCCCCTGCAATAAAAAAAATCACGCATCAATTTATTCTTCTAAGAAAATAAAAGAATAAAAGCGTTTTTAAATAACAAATTGTGTCCAAGAAACCTTGCTTGCTTTCTTGACAACCGGTCCCAGATGCAACGTTGCCAATCTAAATAACCCACATGATCGGAGAGTTTGCCGCAGTGAACAATATTGAGGGTCCTAATATGACCAGAAAAGCATACCTGTTCTGGTGGGTTGAATGTGCTTATAGACTCTTCCAAAATTTTGTTCACAGCTTAAATGGACTCCAAACGAACCTAGAATGTTTAGAAAAACATGAGAAACCACCAAAAATACGAATTAAGGGAATCAATCAATCATCAAAAAGACAACAAAATCAAGGGGTGAAGTGCAAACATAATCTTTCCGCTAATATCTTCACGTGGCAGACTATCTAGTCCACCCACAACTCCCTAGAATGTAGGCCACTAAACTTAAAAGACATACCAGATATGTGCATCCTTATATTTCTATTTATAAATTATTAATAAAAAATGCCAGAGAACAAGATAGAAGCAAAAAAGAATATCGGAGAATTGAATGCAAGCAAAATGAAATTACTTCACCGTCCATAAGGATGTTTCCAGTGCTTGGATGATGTTGTACAATTCATTTTACACTGTTTGGTAGAGTTTCCTAAAAATTTCATGAACAATCCACAAACAAGCATCGATAATGGTAAAAACAAGTTCCAACCAAAATATGGTTTAAGGTTTAGGTTAGTGTTTAAGGTTTAAGATAGAATTTATGGCTTATGGTTTATGGTTTAGATTAGTATTTAGTGTTTATAGTAGCATTTGTGGATTAATATTTAAGGTTTAAGATTTATGGTTTAGGGTTTATGTTGGTGGTCAGGGTTTATGGTTTAAGATTTATGCTTTATGGTGATATTTAGGGTTTAGGGTTTAGTGATTATTGTTTAGGGTTTATCATTTAAGGTTTAGATTAGTGTTTATGGTTTAGTGTTTAGCTTTTAGTGTTTATGGTTTAGGTTATCATTTAGGGTTTAAGGTTTATGTTAGCGCTTATTGTTTAAGGTTTAGTGTTTATGTTAGTATTTAGGGGTTAAGGGTTAGTGTTTATTGTT
The DNA here is from genome assembly GCA_958450335.1 of Hibiscus tridactylites. Taxonomy (NCBI): domain Eukaryota; kingdom Viridiplantae; phylum Streptophyta; class Magnoliopsida; order Malvales; family Malvaceae; genus Hibiscus; species Hibiscus tridactylites. The sequence continues at coordinate 56,482,600 of OY288282.1, forward strand.
TAGGGTTTATGTTAGTGTTTAAGGTTTAACATTTAGGGTTTAAAGTTTATGTTAAGGATTAGGTTAGTGTTTAGGTTTTATGGTTTAGTGTTTATATTAGTATTTAGGGATTAGGGTTTATGTTAGTGTTTATTGTTTATAGTTTAGTGTTTATGTTAGCATTTAGGTTTTATGGGTTAGTTTTTAGGGTAAGGGTTTATGTTAGTGTTTGGGGTTTAATATATAGGGTTCAACATTTAGTGTTTAAGGTTTATGCCAGTGTTTATGGTTTAATATTTAGGGTTTATAGTTTATGTTCATGATATAGTATTTAGGGTTTTGTGTTTATGGATTAGTGTTTATGTTAGTATTTATGGTTGAACATTTATGATTTAGGGTTTTGTTTTAAGGTTTATGGTTTATGTTATATCATTTAGGGTTTCATGTTTAGGGTTTAGGGTTATGTTATGGTTTAGAGTTTATCATATATTGTTTAAGGTTAGCTTTTAGCATTTAGTGTTTAATGTTGAGTTATAGGGTTTAGGGTTTAAGCTCTCGTTTAAGGTTTATGGTGTATGTTAGTGTTTAATGTTTAGGGTTTGTTGTTAGTGTTTAACATTTATGTTAATATTTAAGGTTTAGGGTTTATATTAGTGTTTAGTGTTTATGTTAATAGTTAAGGTTTAGGGCTAGGGTTTAGTGCTTAGGGTTTAGGGTTTAAGTGCTCATTTAGGGTTTAAAGTTTAGATTAGTGTTTAATGTTTAGGGTTTCTTGTCAGTATTTTGTGATTATGTTAAAATTTAGGGTTTAGAGTTTGTGTTAATGTTTGGTATAAAGGCATTTCAAATATTGGATAGTATTCCCCCTGCAATAAACAAAATCACGCATCAATTTATTCTTCTAAGAAAATAAAAGAATGAAAGCGTTTTTAAATAACAAATTGTGTCCACCAAACCTTGCTTGCTTTCTTGACAACCGGTCCCAGATGCAACGTTGGCAATCTAAATAACCCACATGATCGGAGAGTTTGCCGCAATGAACAATATTGAGGGTCCTAATTTGTCCAGAAAAGCATACCTGTTCTGGTGGGTTGAATGTGCTTGTAGCCTCTTCAAAATTTTTTTTTCACGGCTTCAATTGACTCCAAACGAACCTAGAATTTTTAGAAAAACATGGGAAACCACCAAAAATAATAATTAAGGGAATCAATCATGCATCAAAAAGACAACAAAATCAAGGGGCGAAGTGCAAACATAATCTTTCCGCTAATATCTTCACGTGGCAGACTATCTAGTCCACCCACAACTCCCTAGAATGTAGGCCACTAAACCTGAAAGACAGACCAGATATGTGCATCCTTATATTTCTATTTGTAAATTATTAATAAAAAATGCAAGAGAACAAGATAGACGCAAAAAAGAATATCGAAGAATTGAATGCAAGCAAAATGAAATTACTTCACCGTCCATAAGGATGTTGCCAGTGCTTGGATGATGTTGTACAATTCATTGTACACTGTTTGGTAGAGTTTCTTAAAAATTTCATGAACAATCCACAAACAAGCATCGATAATGATAAAAACAAGTTCTAACCAAAACACAGTTTAAAGTTTAGGTTAGTTTTTAAGGTTTAGGGTTTAGGATAGAATTTATGGCTTATGGTTTATGGTTTAAATTAATATTTAGTGTTTATAATAGCATTTGTGGATTAATATTTAAGGTTTAGATTAGTGTTTATGGCTTATGGTTTATGCTTTATCACATTTTGGGTTTAGTGATTATTGTTTAAGGTTTATCATTTAAGGTTTAGGTTAGTGTTTATGGTTTAGTGTTTAGCTTTTAGTGTTTATGGTTTATGTTATCATTTAGGGTTTAAGGTTTATGTTAGCGCTTATTGTTTAAGGTGTAGTGTTTATGTTAGTATTTAGGGGTTAAGGGTTAGTGTTTATTGTTTATGGTTTATGTTAGTGTTTAAAGTTTAACATTTAGGGTTTAAAGTTTATGTTAAGGTTTAGGTTTTATGGTTTAGTGTTTATATTAGTATTTAGGGATTAGGGTTTATGTTAGTGTTTATTGTTTATAGTTTAGTGTTTATGTTAGCATTTAGGTTTTATGGGTTAGTTTTTAGGGTTTAGGGTTTAGGGTTTAGGGTTAAGGGTTTAGGGTTTATGGTGTTTATTGTTTTTTAGTTTAGTGTTTATGTTAGCATTTAGGTTTTATAGTTTAGTGTTTAGGGTAAGGGTTTATGTTAGTGTTTGGGGTTTAATATATAGGGTTTAAGGTTTATGTTAGTGTTTATGATTTAATATTTAGGGTTTATAGTTTATGTTTATGAGATAGTATTTATGGTTTATGGTTTAGGGTTTATGGTTTAGGTTTAGGTTTATGATATATCATTTAGGGTTTCATGTTTATGGTTTAAGGTTATATTAGTGTTTAGGGTTTATCATATATTGTTTAAGGTTAGCGTTTGGCATTTAGTGTTTAAGGTTAAGTTATAGTTTAGGGTTTAAGCTCTCATTTATGGTTTATGGTGTATGTTAGTGTGTAATGTTTAGGGTTTGTTGCTAGTATTTAATGTTTATGTTAATATTTAGGGTTTAGGGTTTGTATTAGTGTTTAGTGTTTATGTTAATATTTAAGGTTTAGGGGTTTATGGTTAGGGTTTAGTATTTAGTGTTTAGGGTTTAAGGCTTATGGTTTAGTGTTTAGGGTTTAGGGTTAGTGTTTAAGGTTTAGGGTTTAAGTGCTCATTTAGAGTTTAAGGTTTAGGTTAGTGTTTAAAGTTTAAGGTTTCTTGTTAATGTTTTGTGATTATTAATTTAGGGTTTAGGGTTTGTGTTAATGTTTGGTATAAGGCATTTCAAGTATTGGATAGTATTCCCCCTGCAATAAACAAAATCACGCATCAATTTATTCTTTAAGAAAATAAAAGAATAAAAGCGTTTTTAAATAACAAATTGTGTCCACCAAACCTTGCTTGCTTTCTTGACAACCGGTCCCAGATGCAACGTTGGCAATCTAAATAACCCACATGATCGGAGAGTTTGCCGCAATGAACAATATTGAGAGTTCTAATTTTTCCAGAAAAGCATACCTGTTCTGGTGGGTTGAATGTGCTTGTAGACTCTTCCAAAATTTTATTCACAACTTAAATGGACTCCAAACGAACCTAGAATGTTTAGAAAAACATGAGAAACCACCAAAAATACAAATTAAGGGAATCAATCATGCATCAAAAAGACAACAAAATCAAGGGGTGAAGTGCAAACATAATCTTTCCGCTAATATCTTCACGTGGCAGACTATCTAGTCCACCCACAACTCCCTAGAATGTAGGCCACTAAACCTGAAAGACAGACCAGATATGTGCACCCTTATATTTCTATTTATAAATTATTAATAAAAAATGCCAGAGAACAAGATAGAAGCAAAAAAGAATATCAGAGAATTGAATGCAAGCAAAATGAAAATACTTCACCGTCCATAAGGATGTTGCCAGTTGCTTGGATTATATTGTACAGTTCATTTTACACTGTTTGGTAGAGTTTCCTAAAAATTTCATGAACAATCCACAAACAAGCATCGATAATGGTAAAAACAAGTTCCAACCAAAACATGGTTTAAGGTTTAGGTTAGTGTTTAGGTTTAGGGTTTAGGATAGAATTTATGGCTTATGGTTTAGATTAGTATTTAGTGTTTATAGTAGCATTTGTGGATTAATATTTAAGGTTTAAGATTTAGGGTTTAGATTAGTGTTTATGGTTTAGGGTTTAGGTTGGTGGTTAGGGTTTATGGTTTAGGATTTATACTTTATGGTAACATTTAGGGTTTAGTGATTATTGATTAGGGTTTATCATTTAAGGTTTAGGTTAGTGTTTATGGTTTAGTGTTTAGCTTTTAGTGTTTATGGTTTAGGTTGTCATTTAGGGTTTAAGGTTTATGTTAGCGCTTATTGTTTAAGATTTAGTGTTTAAAGTTTAACATTTAGGGTTTAAAGTTAGTGTTTATTGTTTATAGTTTAGTGTTTATGTTAGCATTTAGGTTTTATGGGTTAGTGTTTAGGGTAAGTGTTTATGTTAGTGTTTATGGTTTAATATATAGGGTTTAACATTTAGGTTTAAGGTTTATGTCAGTGTTTATGGTTTAATATTTAGGGTTTATAGTTTATGCTTATGATATAATATTTAGGGTTTTGTGTTTATGGATTAGTGTTTATAGTTTAGGGTTATGTTAGTATTTATGGTTTAACATTTATGGTTTAGGGTTTTATTTTAAGGTTTAGGGTTTATGTTTATGATATATCACTTAGGGTTTCATGTTTAGGGTTTAGGGTTATGTTAGTGTTTAGGGTTTATCATATATTGTTTAAGGTTAGGGTTTAACATTTAGTGTTTAAGGTTAAGTTATAGTTTAGGGTTTAAACTCTCATTTATGGTTTATGGTGTATGTTAGTGTTTAATGTTTAGGGTTTGTTGCTAGTGTTTAATGTTTATGTTAATATTTAAGGTTTAGGATTTAGGGTTTAGGGTTTAAGTGTTCATTTAAAGTTTAAGGTTTAGGTTAGTGTTTAATGTTTAGGGTTTCTTGTTAGTGTTTAGGCATTTCAAATATTGGATAGTATTCCCCTTGCAATAAACAAAATCACGCATCAATTTATTTTTCTAAGAAAATAAAAGAATAAAAGCGTTTTTAAATAACAAATTGTGTCCACCAAACCTTGCTTGCTTTCTTGACAACCGGTCCCAGATGCAATGTTGGCAATCTAAATAACCCACATGATCGGAGAGTTTGCCGCAATGAACAATATTGAGGATCCTAATTTGTCCAGAAAAGCATACCTGTTCTGGTGGGTTGAATGTGCTTGTAGACTCTTCCAAAATTTTGTTCACAGATTAAATGGACTCCAAACGAACCTAGAATGTTTAGAAAAACATGGGAAACCACCAAAAATACGAATTAAGGGAATCCATCATGCATCAAAAAGAAAACAAAATCAAGGGGTGATGTGCAAACATAATCTTTCCGCTAATATCTTCACGTGGCAAACTATCTAGTCCACCCACAACTCCCTAGAATGTAGGCCACTAAACCTGAAAGACAGACCAGATATGTGCATTCTTATATTTCTATTTATAAATTACTAATAAAAAATGCCAGAGAACAAGATAGAAGCAAAAATGAATATCGGAGAATTGAATGCAAGCAAAATGAAATTACTTCACCGTCCATAAGGATGTTGCCAGTGCTTGGATGATGTTGTACAATTCATTTTACACTGTTTGGTAGAGTTTCCTAAAAATTTCAAGAACAATCAACAAACAAGCATCGATAATGGTAAAAACAAGTTCCAACCAAACCATGGTTTAAGGTTTAGGTTAGTGTTTAAGGTTTAGGGTTTAGGATAGAATTTATGGCTTATGGTTTATGGTTTAGATTAGTATTTAGTGTTTATAGTAGCATTTGTGGATTAATATTTAAGGTTTAAGATTTAGGGTTTAGATTAGTGCTTATGGTTTAGGGTTTAGGTTGTTGGTCAAGGTTTATGGTTTAGGATTTATACTTTATGGTAACATTTAGGGTTTAGTGATTATTGTTTAAGGTTTATCATTTAAGGTTTAGGTTAGTGTTTATGGATTAGTGTTTAGCTTTTAGTGTTTATGGTTTAGGTTATCATTTAGGATTTAAGGTTTATGTTAACGCTTATTGTTTAAGGTTTAATGTTTATGTTAGTATTTAGGGGTTAAGGGTTAGTGTTTATTGTTTAGGATTTATGTTAGTGTTTAAGGTTTAACATTTAGGGTTTAAAGTTTATGTTAAGGTTTAGGTTAGTGTTTAGGTTTTATGGTTTAGTGTTTATATTAGTATTTAAGATTAGGGTTTATGTTAGTGTTTATTGTTTATAGTTTAGTGTTTATGTTAGCATTTAGGTTTTATGGGTTAGTGTTTAGGGTATTTGGTGTTTAATATATAGGGTTTAAGGTTTAATATTTAGGGTTAATATTTTATGTTTATGATATAGTATTTAGGGTTTTGGGTTTATGGATTAGTGTTTATAGTTTAAGGTTATATTAGTATTTATGGTTTAACATTTATGGTTTAGGGTTTTGTTTTAAGGTTTAGGGTTTATGTTTATGTTTATGATATATCATTTAGGGTTTCGTGTTTATGGTTTAGGGTTATGTTAGTATTTAGGGTTTATCATATATTAGTTAAGGTTAGCGCTTAGCATTTAGTGTTTAAGGTTAAGTTATAGTTTAGGGTTTAAGCTCTCATTTATGGTTTATGCAGTATGTTAGTGTTTAATGTTTAGGGTTTGTTGCTAGTGTTTAATGTTTATGTTAATATTTAGGGTTTAAGGTTTGTATTAGTGTTTAGTGTTTATGTTAATATGTAAGGTTTATGGGTTTATGGTTAGGGTTTAGTGTTTAGTGTTTAGTGTTTAGGGTTTGGGGTTTAAGTGCTCATTTAGAGTTTAAGGTTTAGGTTAGTGTTTTATGTTTAGGGTTTCTTGTTAGTGTTTTGTGATTATGTTAAAATTTAAGGTTTAGGGTATGTGTTAATGTTTGGTATAAGGCATTTCAAATATTGGATAGTATTCCCCCTGCAATAAACAAAATCACGCATCAATTTATTCTTCTAAGAAAATAAAAGAATAAAAGTAAATTTAAATAACAAATTGTGTCCACCAAACCTTGCTTGCTTTCTTGACAACCGGTCCCAGATGCAACGTTGGCAATCTAAATAACCCACATGATCGGAGAGTTTGCCGCAATGAACAATATTGAGGGTCCTAATTTGTCCAGAAAAGCATACCTCTTCTGGTGGGTTGAATATGCTTGAGACTCTTCCAAAATTTTGTTCACAGATTAAATGGACTCCAAACGAACCTAGAATGTTTAGAAAAGCATGGGAAACCACCAAAAATACTAATTAAGGGAATCAATCAATCATCAAAAAGACAACAAAATCAAGGGGTGAAGTGCAAACATAATCTTTCCGCTAATATCTTCACGTGGCAGACTATCTAGTGCACCCACAACTCCCTAGAATGTAGGCCACTAAACCTGAAAGACAGACCAGATATGTGCATCCTTATATTTCTATTTATAAATTATTAATAAAAAATGTAAGAGAACAAGACAGAAACAAAAAAGAATATCGGAGAATTGAATGCAAGCAAAATAAAATTACTTCACCGTCCATAAGGATGTTGCCAGTGCTTAGATGATGTTGTACAATTCATTTTACACTGTTTGGTAGAGTTTCCTAAAAATTTCATGAACAATCCACAAACAAGCATCGATAATGGTAAAAACAAGTTCCATCCAAAACATGGTTTAATGTTTAGGTTTAGGGTTTAGGATAGAATTTATGGCTTATGGTTTAGATTAGTATTTAGTGTTTATAGTAGCATTTGTGGATTAACATTTAAGGTTTAAGATTTAGGGTTTAGATTAGTGTTTATGGTTTAGGGTTTAGGTTGGTGGTCAGGGTTTATGATTTATACTTTATGGTAACATTTAGGGTTTATGGTTTAGTGATTATTGTTTAGGGTTTATCATTTAAGGTTTAGGTTAGTGTTTATGGTTTAGTGTTTAGCTTTTAGTGTTTATTGTTTAGGTTATCATTTAGGGTTTAAGGTTTATGTTAGCACTTATTGTTTAAGGATTAGTGTTTATGTAAGTATTTAGGGGTTAAGGGTTAGTGTTTATTGTTTAGGGTTTATGTTAGTGTTTAAGGTTTAACATTTATGGTTTAAAGTTTATGTTAAGGATTAGGTTAGTGTTTAGGTTTTATGGTTTAGTGTTTATATTACTATTTAAGGATTAGGGTTTATGTTAGTGTTTATTGTTTATAGTTTAGTGTTTATGTTATCATTTAGGTTTTATGGGTTAGTGTTTAGGGTAAGGGTTTATGTTAGTGTTTGTGGTTTAATATATAGGGTTTAACATTTAGGGTTTAAGGTTTATGTCAGTGTTTATGGTTTAATATTTAGGGTTTATAGTTTATGCTTAAGATATAGTATTTAGGGTTTTGTGTTTATGGATTAGTGTTTATAGTTTAGGGTTATGTAAGTATTTATTGTTTAACATTTATGGTTTAGGGTTTTGTTTTAAGGTTTAGGGTTTATGTTTATGATATATCATTTAGGGTTTCGTGTTTATGATTTAGGGTTATGTTAGTGTTTAGGGTTTATCATATATTGTTTATGGTTAGCGTTTAGCATTTAGTGTTTAAGTTTAAGTTATAGTTTAGGGTTTAAGCTCTCATTTATGGTTTGTGGTGTATGTTAGTGTTTAATATTTAGGGTTTGTTGCTAGCGTTTAATGTTTATGTTAATATTTAGGGTTTAGGGTTTGTATTAGTGTTTAGTGTTTATGTTAACATTTAAGGTTTAGGGGTTTAGGGTTTATGGTTTAGGGTTTAAGGTTTATGGTTTAATCGTTCATTTAGAGTTTAAGGTTTAGGTTAGTGTTTAATGTTTAGGGTTTCTTGTTAGTGTTTTATGATTATGTTAAAATTTAGGGTTTAGGGTTTGTGTTAATGTTTCGTATAAAGCATTTCAAATATTGGATAGTACTCCCCCTGCAATAAACAAAATCACGCATCAATTTATTCTTATAAGAAAATAAAAGAATAAAAGCGTTTTTAAATAACAAATTGTGTCCACCAAACCTTGCTTGCTTTCTTGACAACCGGTCCCAGATGCAACGTTGACAATCTAAATAACACACATGATCGGAGAGTTTGTCGCAATGAACAATATTGAGGATCCTAATTTGTCCAGAAAAGCATACCTGTTCTGGTGGGTTGAATGTGCTTGTAGACTCTTCCAAAATTTTGTTCACAGATTAAATGGACTCCAAACGAACCTAGAATGTTTAGAAAAACATGGGAAACAACCAAAAATACGAATTAAGGGAATCAATCATGCATCAAAAAGAAAACAAAATCAAAGGGTGATGTGCAAACATAATCTTTCCGCTAATATCTTCACGTGGCAAACTATCTAGTCCACCCACAACTCTCTAGAATGTAGGCCACTAAACCTGAAAGACAGACCAAATATGTGCATCCTTATATTTCTATTTATAAATTACTAATAAAAAATGCCAGAGAACAAGATAGAAGCAAAAAGGATTATCGGAGAATTGAATGCAAGCAAAATGAAATTACTTCACCGTCCATAAGGATGTTGCCAGTGCTTGGATGATGTTGTACAATTCATTTTACACTGTTTGGTAGAGTTTCCTAAAAATTTCAAGAACAATCAACAAACAAGCATCGATAATGGTAAAAACAAGTTCCAACCAAACCATAGTTTAAGGTTTAGGTTAATGTTTAAGGTTTAGGGTTTAGGATAGAATTTATGGCTTATGGTTTATGGTTTAGATTAGTATTTAGTGTTTATAGTAGCATTTGTGGATTAATATTTAAGGTTTAAGATTTAGGGTTTAGATTAGTGCTTACGGTTTAGGGTTTAGGTTGGTGGTCTGGGTTTATGGTTTAGGATTTATGCTTTATGGTAACATTTAGGGTTTAGTGATTATTGTTTAAGGTTTACCATTTAAGGTCTAGGTTAGTGTTTATGGATTAGTGTTTAGCTTTTAGTGTTTATGGTTTAAGTTATCATTTAGGATTTAAGGTTTATGTTAGCGCTTATTGTTTAAGGTTTAATGTTTATGTTAGTATTTAGGGGTTAAGGGTTAGTGTTTATTGTTTAGGATTTATGTTAGTGTTTAAGGTTTAACATTTAGGGTTTAAAGTTTATGTTAAAGTTTAGGTTAGTGTTTAGGTTTTATGGTTTAGTGTTTATATTAGTATTTAAGATTAGGGTTTATGTTAGTGTTTATTGTTTATAGTTTAGTGTTATGTTAGCATTTAGGTTTTATGGGTTATTGTTTAGGGTATTTGGTGTTTAATATATAGGGTTTAAGGTTTAATATTTAGGGTTAATATTTTATGTTTATGATATAGTATTTAGGGTTTTGGGTTTATGGATTAGTGTTTATAGTTTAAGGTTATGTTAGTATTTATGGTTTAACATTTATGGTTTAGGGTTTTGTTTTAAGGTTTAGGGTTTATGTTTATGTTTATGATATATCATTTAGGGTTTCGTGTTTATGGTTTAGGGTTATGTTAGTATTTAGGGTTTATCATATATTATTTAAGGTTAGCGCTTAGCATTTAGTGTTTAAGGTTAAGTTATAGTTTAGGGTTTAAGCTCTCATTTATGATTTATGCAGTATGTTAGTGTTTAATGTTTAGGGTTTGTTGCTAGTGTTTAATGTTTATGTTAATATTTAGGGTTTAAGGTTTGTATTAGTGTTTAGTGTTTATGTTAATATGTAAGGTTTAGGGGTTATGATTAGGGTTTAGTGTTTAGTGTTTAGGTTTAGGGTTTAGGGTTTAAGTGCTCATTTAGAGTTTAAGGTTGATGTTAGTGTTTAATGTTTAGGGTTTCTTGTTAGTGTTTTGTGATTATGTTAAAATTTAGGGTTTTGGGTTTGTGTTAATGTTTGGTATAAGGCATTTCAAATATTGGATAGTATTCCCCATGCAATAAACAAAATCACGCATCAATTTATTCTTCTAAGTAAATAAAAGAATAAAAGTAAATTTAAATAACAAATTGTGTCCACCAAACCTTGCTTGCTTTCTTGACAACCGGTCCCAGATGCAACGTTGGCAATCTAAATAACCCACATGATCGGAGAGTTTGCCGCAATGAACAATATTGAGGGTCCTAATTTGTCCAGAAAAGCATACCTCTTCTGGTGGGTTGAATGTGATTGAGACTCTTCCAAAATTTTGTTCACAGCTTAAATGGACTCCAAACGAACCTAGAATGTTTAGAAAAACATGGGAAACCACCAAAAATACTAATTAAGGGAATCAATCAATCATCAAAAAGACAACAAAATCAAGGGGTGAAGTGCAAACATAATCTTTCCGCTAATATCTTCACGTGGCAGACTATCTAGTCCACCCACAACTCCCTAGAATGTAGGCCACTAAACCTGAAAGACAGACCATATATGTGCATCCTTATATTTCTATTTATAAATTATTAATAAAAAATGCAAGAGAACAAGATAGAAACAAAAAAGAATATCGGAGAATTGAATGCAAGCAAAATAAAATTACTTCACCGTTCATAAGGATGTTGCCAGTGCTTGGATGATGTTGTACATTTCATTTTACACTGTTTGGTAGAGTTTCCTAAAAATTTCATGAACAATCCACAAACAAGCATCGATAATGGTAAAAACAAGTTCCATCCAAAACATGGTTTAATGTTTAGGTTAGTGTTTAGGTTTAGGGTTTATGATAGAATTTATGGCTTATGGTTTAGATTAGTATTTAGTGTTTATAGTATCATTTGTGGATTAACATTTAAGGTTTAAGATTTAGGGTTTAGATTAGTGTTTATGGTTTAGGGTTTAGGTTGGTGGTCAGGGTTAATGATTTATACTTTATGGTAACATTTAGGGTTTATGGTTTAGTGATTATTGTATAGGGTTTATCATTTAAGGTTTAGGTTAGTGTTTATTGTTTAGGTTATCATTTAGGGTTTAAGGTTTATGTTAGCACTTATTGTTTAAGGTTTAGTGTTTATGTAAGTATTTAGGGGTTAAGGGTTAGTGTTTATTGTTTAGGGTTTATGTTAGTGTTTAAGGTTTAACATTTAGGGTTTAAAGTTTATGTTATGGATTAGGTTAGTGTTTAGGTTTTATGGTTTAGTGTTTATATTACTATTTAAGGATTATGGTTTATGTTAGTATTTATTGTTTATAGTTTAGTGTTTATGTTATCATTTAGGTTTTATGGGTTAGTGTTTAGGGTAAGGGTTTATGTTAGTGTTTGTGGTTTAATATATAGGGTTTAACATTTAGGGTTTAAGGTTTATGTCAGTGTTTATGGTTTAATACTTAGGGTTTATAGTTTATGCTTATGATATAGTATTTAGGGTTTTGTGTTTATGAATTAGTGTTTATAGTTTAAGGTTATGTTAGTATTTATGGTTTAACATTTATGGTTTAGGGTTTTGTTTTAAGGTTTAGGGTTTATGTTTATGATATATCATTTAGGGTTTTCGTGTTTATGGTTTAATGTTATGTTAGTGTTTAGGGTTTATCATATATTGTTTAAGGTTAAGTTATAGTTTAGGGTTTAAGCTCTCATTTATGGTTTATGGTGTATGTTAGTTTTTAATGTTTAGGGTTTGTTGCTAGCGTTTAATGTTTATGTTAATATTTAGGGTTTAGGGTTTGTATTAGTGTTTAGTGTTTATGTTAACATTTAAGGTTTAGGGGTTTATGGTTTAGGGTTAAGGGTTTAGGGTTTAAGCGTTCATTTAGAGTTTAAGGTTTAGGTTAGTGTTTAATGTTTAGGGTTTCTTGTTGGTGTTTTATGATTATGTTAAAATTTAGGGTTTAGGGTTTTTGTTAATGTTTGGTATAAGGCATTTCAAATATTGGATAGTACTCCCCCTGCAATAAACAAAATCACGCATCAATTTATTCTTCTAAGAAAATAAAAGAATAAAAGCGTTTTTAAATAACAAATTGTGTCCACCAAACCTTGCTTGCTTTCTTGACAACCGGTCCCAGATGCAACGTTGGCAATCTAAATAACCCACATGATCGGAGAGTTTGCCGCAATGAACAATATTGAGGGTCCTAATTTGTCCAGAAAAGCATACATGTTCTGGTGGGTTGAATGTGCTTATAGACTCTTCCAAAATTTTGTTCACAGCTTAAATGGACTCCAAACGAACCTATAATGTTTAGAAAAACATGAGAAACCACCAAAAATACGAATTAAGAGAATCAATCATGCATCAAAAAGACAACAAAATCAAGGGGTGAAGTGCAAACATAATCTTTCCGCTAATATCTTCACGTGGGAGACTATCTAGTCCACCCACAACTCCCTAGAATGTAGGCTAGTAAACCTGAAAAACAGACCAGATATTGTGCATCCTTATATTTTTATTTATAAATTATTAATAAAAAATGCCAGAGAACAAGATAGAAGCAAAAAAGTATATCGGAGAATTGAATGCAAGCAAAATGAAATTACTTCACCGTCCTTAAGGATGTTGCCAGTGTTTGGATGATGTTGTACAATTCATTTTACACTGTTTGGTAGAGTTTCCTAAAAATTTCATGAACAATCCACAAACAAGCATCGATAATGGTAAAAACAAGTTCCAACCAAAACATGGTTTAAGGTTTAGGTTAGTGTTTAAGGTTTAAGGTTTAGGATAGAATTTATGGCTTATGGTTTATGGTTTAGATTAATATTTAGTGTTTATAGTAGCATTTGTGGATTAATATTTAAGGTTTAAGATTTAGGGTTTAGATTAGTGTTTATGGTTTAGGGTTTAGGTTGGTGGTCATGGTTTATGGTTTAAGATTTATGCTTCATAGTAATATTTAGGGTTTAAGGTTTAATGATTATTGTTTAGGGTTTATCATTTAAGGTTTAGATTAGTGTTTATAGTTTAGTGTTTAGCTTTTAGTGTTTATGGTTTAGGTTACCATTTAGGGTTTAAGGTTTATGTTAGCGCTTATTGTTTAAGGTTTAGTGTTTATGTTAGTATTTAGGGGTTAAGGGTTAGTGTTTATTGTTTGGGGTTTATGTTAGTGTTTAAGGTTTAACATTTAGGGTTTAAAGTTTATGTTAAGGATTATGTTAGTGTTTAGGTTTTATGATTTAGTGGTTATGTTAATATTTAGGGATTAGGGTTTATGTTAGTGTTTATTGTTTATAGTTTAGTGTTTATGTTAGCATTTAGGTTTTATGGGTTAGTTTTTAGGGTAAGTGTTTGTGTTAGTGTTTGGGGTTTAATATATAGGGTTCAACATTTAGGGTTTAAGGTTTATGTCAGTGTTTATGGTTTAATATTTAGGGTTTATAGTTTATGTTCATGATATAGTATTTATGGTTTTGTGTTTATGGATTAGTATTTATAGTTTAGGGTTATGTTAGTATTTATGGTTGAACATTTATGGTTTAGGGTTTTGTTTTAAAGTTTATGGTTTATGTTATATCATTTAGGGTTTCATGTTTAGGGTTTAGGGTTATGTTAGGGTTTAGGGTTTATCATATATTGTTCAAGGTTAGCTTTTAGCATTTAGTGTTTAAGGTTGAGTTATAGGGTTTAGGGTTTAAGCTCTCTTTTAAGGTTTATGATGTATGTTAGTGTTTAATGTTTAGGGTTTGTTGTTAGTGTTTAATATTTATTTTAATATTTAAGGTTTAGGGTTTGTATTAGTGTTTAGTGTTTATGTTAACAATTAAGGTTTAGGGTTTTGTGTTTAGGGTTTAAGGTTTAAGTGCTCATTTAGGGTTTAAAATTTAGATTAGTGTTTAATGTTTTGGGTTTCTTGTTAGTGTTTTGTGATTATGTTAAAATTTAGGGTTTAGAGTTTGTGTTAATGTTTGGTATAAGGCAATTCAAATATTGGATAGTATTCCCCCTGCAATAAACAAAATCACGCATCAATTTATTCTTCTAAGAAAATAAAAGAATAAAAGCGTTTTTAAATAACAAATTGTGTCCACCAAACCTTGCTTGCTTTCTTGACAACCGGTCCCAGATGCAACGTTGGCAATCTAAATAACCCACATGATCGGAGAGTTTGCCGCAATGACCAATATTGAGGGTCCTAATTTGTCCAGAAAAGCATACCTGTTCTGGTGGGTTGAATGTGCTTGTAGCCTCTTCCAAAATTTTGTTCACAGCTTCAATTGACTCCAAACGAACCTAGAATGCTTAGAAAAACATGGGAAACCACCAAAAATACTAATTAAGGAAATCAATCATGCATCAAAAAGACAACAAAATCAAGGGGCGAAGTGCAAACATAATCTTTCCGCTAATATCTTCACGTGGCATACTATCTAGTCCACCCACACTCCCTAGAAATTTGGCCACTAAACCCGAAAGACAGACCAAATATGTGCATCCTTATATTTCTATTTGTAAATTATTAATAAAAAATGCCAGAGAACAAGATAGAAGCAAAAAAGAATATCGGAGAATTGAATGCAAGCAAAATGAAATTACTTCACCGTCCATAAGGATGTTGCCAGTGCTTGGATGATGTTGTACAATTCATTGTACACTGTTTGGTAGAGTTTCTTAAAAATTTCATGAACAATCCACAAACAAGCATCGATAATGATAAAAACAAGTTCTAACCAAAACATAGTTTAAAGTTTAGGTTAGTTTTTAAGGTTTAGGGTTTAGGATAGAATTTATGACTTATGGTTTATGGTTTAAATTAATATTTAGTGTTTATAATAGCATTTGTGGATTAATATTTAAGGTTTAGATTAGTGTTTATGGCTTATTGTTTATGCTTTATCACATTTTGGGTTTAGTGATTATTGTTTAAGGTTTATCATTTAAGGTTTAGGTTAGTGTTTATGGTTTAGTGTTTAGCTTTTAGTGTTTATGGTTAATGTTATCATTTAGGGTTTAAGGTTTATGTTAGCGCTTATTGTTTAAGGTGTAGTGTTTATGTTAGTATTTAGGGGTTAAGGGTTAGTGTTTATTGTTTATGGTTTATGTTAGTGTTTAAAGTTTAACATTTAGGGTTTAAAGTTTATGTTAAGGTTTAGGTTAATGTTTAGGTTTTATGGTTTATTGTTTATATTAGTATTTAAGGATTAGGGTTTATGGTGTTTATTGTTTATACTTTAGTGTTTATGTTAGCATTTAGGTTTTATGGTTTAGTGTTTAGGGTAATGGTTTATGTTAGTGTTTGAGGTTTAATATATAGGGTTTAAGGTTTATTTTAGTGTTTATGGTTTAATATTTAGGGTTTATAGTTTATGTTTATGAGATAGTATTTAGGGTTTAGGGTTTAGGGTTTTGTTTTAAGGTTTAGGGTTTATGATTATGTTTATGATATATCATTTAGGGTTTTGTGTTTATGGTTTAGGGTTATGTTAGTGTTTAGGGTTTATCATATATTGTTTAAGGTTAGCGTTTAGCATTAGTGTTTAGTGTATGTTAGTGTGTAATGTTTAGGGTTTGTTGCTAGTATTTAATGTTTATGTTAATATTTAGGGTTTAGGGTTTGTATTAGTGTTTAGTGTTTATGTTAATATTTAAGGTTTAGGGGTTTATGGTTAGGGTTTAGGGTTTAGGGTTTAGGGTTCAAGGTTAGGGTTTAAGGTTAGGGTTTAAGGTTTAAGGTTTCTTGTTAATGTTTTGTGATTATTAATTTAGGGTTTAGGGTTTGTGTTAATGTTTGGTATAAGGCATTTCAAATATTGGATAGTATTCCCCCTTCAATAAACAAAATCACGCATCAATTTATTCTTCTAAGAAAATAAAAGAATAAAAGCATTTTTAAATAACAAATTGTGTCCACCAAACCTTGCTTGCTTTCTTGACAACCGGTCCCAGATGCACCGTTGGCAATCTAAATAATCCACATGATCGGAGAGTTTGCCGCAATGAACAATATTGAGGGTCCTAATTTGTCCAGAAAAGCATACCTGTTCTGGTGGGTTGAATGTGCTTGTAGACTCTTCCAAAATTTTGTTCACAACTTAAATGGACTCAAACGAACCTAGAATGTTTAGAAAAACATGAGAAACCACCAAAAATACAAATTAAGGGAATCAATCATGCATCAAAAAGACAACAAAATCAAGGGGTGAAGTGCAAACATAATCTTTCCGCTAATATCTTCACGTGGCAGACTATCTAGTCCACCCACAACTCCCTAGAATGTAGGCCACTAAACCTGAAAGACAAACCAGATATGTGCACCCTTATATTTCTATTTATAAATTATTAATAAAAAATGCCAGAGAACAAGATAGAAGCAAAAAAGAATATCAGAGAATTGAATGCAAGCAAAATGAAATTACTTCACCGTCCATAAGGATGTTGCCAGTGCTTGGATGATATTGTACAGTTCATTTTACACTGTTTGGTAGAGTTTCCTAAAAATTTCATGAACAATCCACAAACAAGTATCGATAATGGTAAAAACAAGTTCCAACCAAAACATGGTTTAAGGTTTAGGTTAGTGTTTAGGTTTAGGGTTTAGGATAGAATTTATGGCTTATGGTTTAGATTAGTATTTAGTGTTTATAGTAGCATTTGTGGATTAATATTTATGGTTTAAGATTTAGGGTTTAAATTAGTGTTTATGGTTTAGGGTTTAGGTTGGTGGTTAGGGTTTATGGTTTAGGATTTATACTTGATGGTAACATTTAGGGTTTAATGATTATTGTTTAGGGTTTATCATTTAAGGTTTAGGTTAGTGTTTATGGTTTAGTGTTTAGCTTTTAGTTTTTATGGTTTAGGTTATCATTTAGGGTTTAAGGTTTATTTTAGCGCTTATTGTTTAAGATTTAGTGTTTATGTTAGTGTTTAAGGTTTAACATTTAGGGTTTAAAGTTAGTGTTTATTGTTTATAGTTTAGTGTTTATATTAGCATTTAGGTTTTATGGGTTAGTGTTTAGGGTAAGGGTTTATGTTAGTGTTTATGGTTTAATATATAAGGTTTAACATTTAGGGTTTAAGGTTTATGTTAGTATTTACAATTTAATATTTAGGGTTTATAGTTTATGCTTATGATATAATATTTAGGGTTTTGTGTTTATGGATTAGTGTTTATAGTTTAGGGCTATGTTAGTATTTATGGTTTAACATTTATGGTTTAGGGTTTTGTTTTAAGGTTTAGGGTTTATGTTTATGATATTTCATTTAGGGTTTCGTGTTTATGGTTTATGGTTATGTTAGTGTTTAGGGTTTATCATATATTTTTATGGTTAGCATTTAGCATTTAGTGTTTAAGGTTAAGTTATAGTTTAAGGTTTAAGCTCTCATTTATGGTTTATGGTGTATGTTAGTGTTTAATGTTTAGGGTTTGTTGCTAGTGTTTAATGTTTATGTTAATATTTAGGGTTTAGGGTTTGTATTAGTGTTTATTGTTTATGTTAACATTTAAGGTTTAAGGGTTTAGGATTTAGGGTTTAAGTGTTCATTTAGAGTTTAAGGTTTAGGTTAGTGTTTAATGTTTAGGGTTTCTTGTTAGTGTTTTGCGATTATGTTAAAATTTAGGGTTTAGGAATTGTGTTAATGTTTGGTATAAGGCATTTCAAATATTGGATAGTATTCCCCCTGCAATGAACAAAATCACGCATCAATTTATTCTTCTAAGAAAATAAAAGAATAAAAGCGTTTTTAAATAACAAATTGTGTCCACCAAACCTTGCTTGCTTTCTTGACAACCGGTCCCAGATGCAACGTTGGCAATTTAAATAACCCACATGATCGGAGAGTTTGCCGCAATGAACAATATTGAGGATCCTAATATGTCCAGAAAAGCATACCTGTTCTGGTGGGTTGAATGTGCTTGTAGACTCTTCCAAAATTTTGTTCACAGATTAAATGGACTCCAAACGAACCTAGAATGTTTAGAAAAACATGAGAGACCACCAAAAATACGAATTAAGGGAATCAATCATGCATCAAAAAGAAAACAAAATCAAAGGGTGATGTGCAAACATAATCTTTCCGCTAATATCTTCACGTGGCAGACTATCTAGTCCACCCACAACTCCCTAGAATGTAGGCCACTAAACCTGAAAGACAGACCAGATATGTGCATCCTTATATTTCTATTTATAAATTACTAATAAAAAATGCCAGAGAACAAGATAGAAGCAAAAAGGAATATCGGAGAATTGAATGCAAGCAAAATGAAATTACTTCACCGTCCATAAGGATGTTGCCAGTGCTTGGATGATGTTGTACAATTCATTTTACACTGTTTGGTAGAGTTTCCTAATATTTCATGAACAATCCACAAACAAGTATCGATAATGGTAAAAACAAGTTCCAACCAAAACATGGTTTAAGGTTTAGGTTAGTGTTTAAAGTTTAGGGTTTAGGTTGGTGGTCAGGGTTTATGATTTAGGATTTATGCTTTATGGTAACATTTAGGGTTTAGTGATTATTGTTTAAGGTTTATCATTTAAGGTTTAGGTTAGTGTTTTTGGATTAGTGTTTAGCTTTTAATGTTTATGGTTTAGGTTATCATTTAGGGTTTAAGGTTTATGTTAGCGCTTATTGTTTAAGGTTTAGTGTTTATGTTAGTATTTAGGGGTTAATGGTTAGTGTTTATTGTTTAGGATTTATGTTAGTGTTTAAGGTTTAACATTTAGGGTTTAAATTTTATGTTAAGGTTTAGGTTAGTGTTTAGGTTTTATGGTTTAATGTTTATATTAGTATTTAAGGATTAGGGTTTATGTTAGTGTTTATTGTTTATAGTTTAGTGTTTATGTTAGCATTTAGGTTTTATGGGTTAGTGTTTAGGGTAAGGGTTTATGTTAGTGTTTAGGGTAAGGGTTTATGTTAGTGTTTGGGGTTTAATATTTAGGGTTTATGGTTTATGTTTATGATATAGTATTTAGGGTTTTGTGTTTATGGATTAATGTTTATAGTTTAAGGTTATGTTAGTATTTATGGTTTAACGTTTATGGTTTAGGGGTTTGTTTTAAGGTTTATGGTTTATGTTTATGATATATCATTTACGGTTTTGTGTTTATGATTTAGGGTTATGTTAGTGTTTATGGTTTATCATATATTGTTTAAGGTTAGCGTTTAGCATTTAGTGTTTAAGGTTAAGTTATAGTTTAGGGTTTAATCTCTCATTTATGATTTATGGTGTATGTTAGTGTTTAATGTTTAATGTTTGTTACTAGTGTTTAATGTTTATGTTAAAATTTAGAGTTTAGGGTTTGTATTAGTGTTTAGTGTTTATGTTAACATTTAAGGTTTAGGGGTTTAGGGGTTTATGGTTAGAGTTTAGGGTTTAGGGTTTAAGTGCTTATTTAGAGTTTAAGGTTTAGGTTAGTGTTTAATGTTTATGGTTTCTTGTTAGTGTTTTGTGATTATGTTAAATATTAGGGTTTAGGGTTTGTGTTAATGTTTGATATAAGGCATTTCAAATATTGGATAGTGTTTAATGTTTATGGCTTATTTATGGTTTTTGGTGTATGTTAGTGTTTAATGTTTATGTTAAAATTTAGAGTTTAGGGTTTGTATTAGTGTTTAGTGTTTATGTTAACATTTAAGGTTTAGGGGTTTAAGGTTTATGGTTTAGGGTTTAAGTGCTCATTTAGAGTTTAAAGTTTATGTTAGTGTTTAATGTTTAGGGTTTCTTGTTAGTGTTTTGTGATTAAGTTAAAATTTAGGGTTTAGGGTTTGTGTTAATGTTTGATATAAGGCATTTCAAATATTGGATAGTATTCCCCCTTCAATAAACAAAATCACGCATCAATTTATTCTTCTAAGAAAATAAAAGAATAAAAGCGTTTTTAAATAACAAATTGTGTCCACCAAACCTCGCTTGCTTTCTTGACAACCGGTCCCAGATGCAACGTTGGCAATCTAAAAAACCCACATGATCGGAGAGTTTGCCGCAATGAACAATATTGAGGGTCCTAATTTGTCCAGAAAAGCATACCTGTTCTGATGGGTTGAATGTGCTTATAGACTTTTCCAAAATTTTGTTCACAGCTTAAATGGACTCCAAACGAACCTAGAATGTTTAGAAAAACATGAGAAACCACCAAAAATACGAATTAAGGGAATCAATCATGCATCAAAAAGACAACAAAATCAAGGGGTGAAGTGCAAACATAATCTTTCCGCTAATATCTTCACGTGGCAGACTATCTAGTCCACCCACAACTCCCTAGAATGTAGGCCACTAAACTTGAAAGACAGACCAGATATGTGCATCCTTATATTTCTATTTATAAATTATTAATAAAAAATGCTAGAGAACAAGATAGAAGCAAAAAAGAATATCGGAGAATTGAATGCAAGCAAAGTGAAATTACTTCATCGTCCATAAAGATGTTGCCAGTGCTTGGATGATGTTGTACAATTCATTTTACATTGTTTGGTTGAGTTTTCTAAAAATTTCATGAACAATCCACAAATAAGCATCGATAATGGTAAAAACGAGTTCCAACCAAAACATGGTTTAAGGTTTAGGTTAGTGTTTAAGGTTTAGGGTTTAGGATAGAATTTATGGCTTATGGTTTATGGTTTAGATTAGTATTTAGTGTTTATAGTAGCATTTGTGGATTAATATTTAAAGTTTAAGATTTAGGGTTTAGATTAGTCTTTATGGTTTAGGGTTTAGGTTGGTGGTCAAGGTTTATGGTTTAGGATTTATGCTTTATGATAACATTTAGAGTTTAGGGTTTAGTGATTATTGTTTAGGGTTTATCATTTAAGGTTTAGGTTAGTGTTTATGGTTTAGTGTTTAGCTTATTATTTAGGGTTTAAGGTTTATGTTAGCGCTTATTGTTTAAGGTTTAGTGTTTATGTTAGTATTTAGGGGTTAAGGGTTAGTGTTTATTGTTTAAGGTTTATGTTAGTTTTTAAGGTTTAACATTTAGGGTTTAAAGTTTATGTTAAGGTTTAGGTTAGTGTTTAGGTTTTATGGTTTAGTGTTTATATTAGTATTTAGGGATTAGGATTTATGTTAGTGTTTATTGTTTATAGTTTAATGTTTAGTTAGCATTTAGGTTTTATGGGTTAGTGTTTAGGGTAAGGGTTTATGTTAGTGTTTGGGGTTTAATATATAGGGTTTAACATTTAGGGTTTAAGGTTTATGTTAGTGTTTATGGTTTAATATTTAGGGTTTATAGTTTATGTTTATGATATAGTATTTAGGATTTTGTGTTTATGAATTAGTGTTTATAGTTTAGGGTTATGTTAGTATTCATAACAACATCCATATATATATATATAATGTTGGAGTAAACAATTCTGCAAAGCATGGATTCCGTATTATTACCACCCAATTCTTGAGGCCTTTCTTGCTAATTCTCTTGCTTTCAGATGCTCCTTCGAAGAGACTCACTGTCTTCAAAGCCTCGTCTTCTTGAAGAAAACGCTCAATGTCCTCTAAGTAGATGAACCTAAGAAGACAGTTATTAGCAGTATGATGATAAAAAACCTCATCGGTGCATGTGTTCGTAAGGGCGCAAACCAAACACTTAATATCATAAAACATGCAAGTCATCTATCAGATTAAGTGATTGCAACAGGTTTTAAGATAAAACAATACGACATTTAAAATCGACTGAAAGTAGTTTAAGGTAAAGATACATGCACAATATATTTCATAGCAAATGAGACTCATGGGGATACCTGGATCCCGGCTTAGCAACATTCTGGAAGATTTTCCTTGCTGCAACTTTCGCCTCGTATTCATTTCTAATTTGTCTTGCAGATTCGTCTTCAAAGGCTGAATCATGGATCTGCTCATCTAAAGTGGAAAGAGCTCCATGGCGGATTATATTCATCAACCTTTTCATATTCCAAGCAGATACATTTTTATGATTCAGTTTGTGCAAGTGGTCAATTGTAATTCCCTTATCATCCTTATCTCCTGTCCCAGCAGAAAGCACATGAGACGGCGAGGGCATAGGGCTTTTTCCTCGAGGAGTTTTCTGGATTCGTCCGCTCCCTGTCAGTTTCCCGTAATGAGGTGATGAAATGGTGGACGTCTTGAGTCCAGGAGGAATTGTGGCACCAGCTTTCTGTAAGTTCATAACTTCATTCGCTATTCTTTCTTCCTCCTCCCCTGCCCTTTGAATCTCAATCAAAGGAGGACCCGAAAGAGTCTCAATTATGTATTGATTGAACAAAGAATCCTGGATTCGATCGATTTAAGTACTCATATGAAAAGATGATGCTAGTACCTTAACCAAAAGGGTCTTCACTAGCCACAATATTACACCAACCAAAAGACAAACCAAAACCTTATTCACATATCTAAGGACTGTACTATTAGTTTCCCTTTGAACCTTCTTATCGAACAAGAAATGCCAAGCAATCAAAACCAACCCTAACCACAAGCAATTTTGAACCGGTTTCCTCACTCCATAAACAAAATACAATACCTTCTTCCTCAAAAGAAAATTCCTCTCTATACAAAACACAATTATCTTTATAATCCAACCTGAGACTAATCTACCACATATTAAGACCAAAACCATCACTTCCCACTTCCACAACATGAGCTTGCATAGACTTTTTGCCTTTAAATAAGGAATTGTAAGACTACAAACTAAACCAGCAATAATCAAAATCAAACTTAACCATTCAAATAGAACCAGAACACTGAACTTATCTTTCTTATACTCATCAGGCAAATCTTCTTCAAGCAATGAATCATCCTCATCTTCGTCCATGCTTTTCCCAAGAAACCCGGATCTCATTATCTGCCTTGACTTCCCTGCTCCGGATTTGGCCGACCTTGGCTCCCCTTTTTCTGGTGTAGGAGGGTCCATCAACCTGGATTTTGTCCTGGTTACTAACAAGCTTGATTTCCTTTGATAAGTACCACCTTCACTTATTTTAGGAGAATAATTTGAGCTACATTTTACAACCTCATCGTCTTCTTTTCTCGGAGATGGTGACCCTTTACTCTGTCTTCTTCTTATATGATTGTTTTCAAAAGACACCTCCGGAAGAGCAGTCGCCGAAGGCGACGGTGATTCAGCGACTGTAGGCAGTAGTACACCACCTAGATGAGGCTGCTCGTGTTGAAGTTGTGAGAATGGTGCCATTGTGGTGTGGTGGCCGGAGTAGATAACCGGCCGTAAAACTAAGAAAGGAAGAGAACGTCGATATGAGTTTGAGAAAATAAATGTGAATTAGATTTTTATTAGAAATGGATTATTATATTTTGGGTTACATAAATGTTGGGTATTTATAGCCCAAACCAACAATTACAACTACCCAATAGACTAACAAATTCAACAAATTAATAACAGATTCTTAACTACTAAGTAACTAATTATCTTCAACAGAAGTTCATCCATTTCCAAATCCATATCCAATGAGAACTCGCCTGAAGCTTTTTGTTTATGCAGAAACTGACCGATCAACTTCGACGGCGGATCTTCCATTGCTGCTTGCTTACTTTGCATGAAATCGAAGCCTCCACTTTCCCTGTTACTGTTATTACCACTACTGCCAGTACCATTCATTTCCCCATTCGCCTCCTTCCAGTTGTTTTCCATTTTCTCACTGTCGTTCCAAAAGTCGTAGCTTGAGTCTCTCCAAATCGTACAACCACCGGCGGTAGATGCTTCGTCGGAAGCAGGAATACTGCCATCATTGCTTCTCTCCTCGATCTTCAAGATGATTTCGTTCCGGTCAACCGACTTAACGGCCATGATTTTGCCGATCTTAAGCCAGTATAACCAGACAGAATCGTACAATGTGAAGAAAACGGTGGTGGAAAGATGAAAGTTGGTGGTGTTTGCTTCCCAAGAAAGTGCAAGAAAATACCTTTTCTATTTCTTTGTTGACGCCTGTAATGAGAGGTGAAGGAGGGGGAAGCATTGAGAGAGATGGAGAACAACAGAATTAAAACTTTAAAAAAGAAGTCGGAATGTCGGATAATACTGATCGCCGCTTACAGACAATATTTTGACCGGATTCTATAAACATTTTTTTTTTGAATAATAAACATTTATATTTGAACGATTCACTTTATTCACCCTAAACTTTTACCCTATTATTATGATCTGTCAACAGTAATTATTAATCATTTTTTAAAGCTGGTTAATATATTATATACTTTCCTACACGGTTCTTATAACGGCTTATTTAGGGGAAATATGATTATTTTAAAAATAAGGGTAAACTATATATATGACCACCATAATATTGTAAAAGTCGTGATTTGACCATTTTACTTTTTTTCGAAGCAATTAAACCATCATATTATTAAATTGGGTGCAATTTGACCACTGGCCGTTATAGGTTAGATGTGGCAGTTAAAAAATAAAGGTATAATTACACATTTGGTCCTTACTATTTACATATTCTTTCAATTTAGTCCTAATTTTAATTTAATAAATTAAATTAATTATTTAATTATGTGGTGACACGTGTCACTACCTTATTGGAAGGATTTAATTATTTATATTTGATTAAATAAATGTATTTTCATCCTCCAATCAAGTGGTGACGTGTCACCACTTGATTAAAGGAAGAAAAAGAAAATAATCAAAAACACAATTAAGGGGTGTCGAACCTACGTCTTCCAACAGGCAAGAGTGTTGGCTTACCACCATGTCAAATACCATATTGTGATATGACTCTTTCAATATATTATATCTAATGGTTTTTGGGGGAAAGATTTACTTCGGTATACTTTGAAATGAGAATCAACTTCAGCTATATAAGTTATAACCGAGATCGGAGTTTCCACTTCTATGGCTTCTTGGCGCCATGTCTTCACCAGTGCAACTGCCCGCAGGATATCGTTTCCGTCCCTCCAAATCAATGATTTTCTCCTCGTTTCTAATACCGGTAGTTGTCCATGGAGCTCTTATTCCTCATAATTTTCTCGACCTCGAAATCTATGGCGAAAACAAGGAGCTTGGAATCTTTTCGATAAGCACTCGAGAGAGTCGTTTTGGGTTTTCACTACGTTGAGGAAGAGGGATAGTTCAAGAAGCCATCGGAAGGCAGGTTCTGGTACTTGGCGTCCTTGGGGCTTAACCAGTAAAGTTTTGGACAAATAGAGTCGTGTATTGGGGTTTCAAAAGAACTTCACTTTCTATATCACGACTGATCAACCGACGAACCAAGATAATGGCCATTGAATCATGCATGAGTATTCTTTGAACCACGAGAATTTCAAATATCGAGTTATTTGTGAGATCAAGAACACAGGTGCAAGAATGTGTAGAAATCTAAACCCGAAATCGATCCATTAGTTGATGATTCCCGGGTCTTCAACCCGTAACATCTCCGATGACAGAGCCCATAGGGGTTCGGATCTCATCCTGTACTGGAAGCAGAAAGACGATGAAGAGATGCCGAATCTGAGTGACAACGATGACATTTGCGACATACGAAACGAAGATCCCGAGTTTTCTCCGAACCAACAAGATTCAAACCAAGATGCTACAATCATTGACGAAACGACGGCCATTCTGAATGCTCCGGTAAAGGAGATTGTTTGCGCCGACCAGAACCTAACCAGAGGCGATTCCGATGAACCTAACCAAATGCTGATGACGATAATGGAATTTTTCAGTTTTCAATGTTCATTTAGATATTATATATTGCAAGAATTATATCACAATATAACACTTGGCGTGGTGGTAAGCTAACACTCTTACCTGTTGAATGACGCAGGTTCGACACCCCTTAATCGCGTTTGTGATTATTTTCCTTTTCTTCCTTTAATCAAGTGGTGACACGTGTCACCACTTGATTGGAGGATGGAAATACATTTATTTAATCAAATATAAATAATTAAATCCCTCCAATAAGGTAGTGACACGTGTTACCACATAATTAAATAATTAATTTAATTTATTAAATTAAAATTAGGACTAAATTAAAAGAATATGTAAATAGTAAGGACCAAATGTGTAATTATACCTTTATTTTTTTAACTGCCACGTCACCCTGCCGTTAACCTATAACGACTAGTGGTCAAATTGCACCCAATTTAATAATATGATGGTTTAATTGCTTCGAAAAAAAGTAAAGTGGTCAAATCGCAACTTTTATAATAGTATTGGTCATTTATGTAGTTTACCCTAAAAATAATTAAGAGATTGTCTATATGAAAAGTTATTTAAAGAAATTATTATTATTTACGTGATTTTGGGTCAATTTTTTTTGTATTTTTAGACTAAAAAATAAAAATAAAAAATTACGGAAATGCTTAAATCAAAACGTGTAATTCTTTTTTTATATAAACAATTTTTTTTTTTACATTTTAAGGACTAACAAAATAAAAAAATGAAATGATATGAACTAAAAAAATTTCAGAAATAAATTTAAAGTATATTGGTACTATGAGTATGGTGCAAAACTTTGAACATAATGTAACTTTGTGATTATGTGTTGGATTGAGATGTATTTTTTGAGTCCATATAACTTTTCGAGATCTACATACTAGCAAGACGAGTCGTCGTTTCATCTAAAAAAATATCATTTTGACTTTTAATTTTAAATCTTTCTATTTTTATTGAAAATTTTGACTCTTCGACTTGATCTTTTTTAATCGACTAGGCATGAAAAATTGATTTTTTAAAAGTAATAAAGAACAAGATTAAAGAAATAACTTAAAATTCTTTAAAAATATATATTTTGAAACCAGTTTTTTGGGAAAAAGTTAAAAAATGGCTTCTTAACCTTTAGGTTTTGGATAAAAAATTATCAAAATGTTGTGAATAAAATAACAAAGAACAATAATAAGAACAAAGAACAAGAATGGAAGAACAAAGAGATGAGAGAAAGAGGGAGATTTGTATTATTCTCAAATATAGACTTATGTACAAAGTCTTCATCAAATCATCTATTTATAGGCATAAGAAGTACATATTGCATTGAACTCTAATTAAATGAGATAATATTTCTAATGATAAAGTAAATCAAACTCCTTAGATAAAGTTCTAATCATGATAGACATCCACATAGATAAATATTCATAACACTCCCCCTTGGATGTCTATGTAGATAATATGCCTCGTTAAAACCTTACTAAGATAAAAACTCAGTGGGAAAAAAATTCTTTAGTGAAAGAAAAAGAGTACACACATCTTTGATACGCATAACATGTTGCCTCATTAAAAATCTTATTAGGAAAACTCATTGGGACAAAATCTCGATTAAGGGAAAAAGAGTGCAACACATATTTACTCCCCCTCATGAAAACATCTCAGAAGATCTTTGAATCTTCGCAATTCAAACTTGAATATTATTTTTCTAAAGGTAGCGGGGGATGAAACTTTGGAGTAATACTTTCCATGATGTATCCACCTTCCATTATCTCTACACAAGATAGCATTTGTATCATATCTTGTGAAAGTAAATCACATATCTTCTGGATATGTTGGGTCAATGGTCTTAGCCAAACACATTTTTGGCTTGCCTTCTACATAACAATTACTTTTACAAGATTTGAGGAGGCATCGACGAATGTTTGAAGACCTAAATGTAATGATCTTTGTATATTCATAGATATTTCCTGACCAACTAATATATAGTGCTTCAAGACCAAGAAAAGATATAATTATCTTTATTCACATCCAACAATCTTACAACTATTGAGATACTCAATAGATATGCTCTATTCATATTGAATCTTCTTTAAGATTCTTTCAGCTTATGTTTATTCATAGACAAAAATAAATATATAAAAATGCTCGATCTTCAGGTCGAGATAAACTTGATGTCAAAATTCAAGTACTTGTATTGAAAGTACTTCATGAGTTTCCAATTTGAAGCTCTTTAGGAGTTCTAAAGTTAACATAATGGATCTTGATCCAAACTCATTTATAAAATACATAAGGAAATCTTATCATTCTTATAGTATTTTCTCAATTAGTATTCACTAAGGCGATTATACCAAATGCGCCAAAATATTCATGAGACATGTCTAAATAAATTTCCTCAGAAATTTCCAAATGCTTCTAGCATTTTAAATCCTTCAAGGATTGTAACCCCCTTAACCCGGCCCAGACGGTTGAACCGAATTAAGAAGTTTACACGGGGAAAACCAAAGTCAACCCGAAAGTCAACCTTGATTAACGACCCTTTTTTTCTTTTAAAACTTTTCTAGATGCACATTAACCCTAGATATGTTCACAAGAACAACATACTCAAAGATCATAACATTCAAAGAACACTCAGGGACTTGTTTGCACAAATTAAGAAATTAGGGACCAATTTGTAAATTTTGAAAATTATAAGGACTTAGCCCAATTAAAAGTTACCAATATGAAATTAATCATATTTCATGCTTCTCTGTCAAATCTCAGCTCAAACGGACATCTCAAACTCATTCAATTGCAATATCAAGGTTCAGGACTAAAACGCAAACATTTCAAAACATATAACCGCCAATTTCAGTGCCCAACGGTCGGGTGTTCCGAAACAGGGAGAACCTGTTCCGAAATGCGGGATCGTTTCGAAATGAGTTACGATACGGGGCTTGGCAGAAACATTTCCGTTTCGGAACGGTTCCTCCCGTTTCGAACGCCTGGGCCATTTCAGGCCCCCGTTCCGAAACGGTAGCACCCGTTCCGATACGGTCTGCCCAGATTGCAGAAAAATTGTTGGTTAATCACACAATTGACCTATCAAACATGCTCCAAAGGCAACCAAATTATACCAGCAACACATAACATGCATAAGGAACATAATTGCATCAACCATTCACCAACATGGCATCAATTAAGCAAATCCCCAATTTTATAGGCATGCATCCTACTTAGAAAGCCATTCAAGCATCAATATACCAAAACCACCTCACAAAGGCCAATTACAAGTTCCAACATCATTAACAACATAAAACCAACTTAGGGAGTCCAGAACATCTCCCAAAACAACAACATAGGTTCCCCATTGCCAAATGCCCAAAAGCTAATAGTGTTAGAAAACATTCACCATACATGAGCTTAAAACTTCACTTGGATTCTTGGCTTCCTTGCTGCCCCAAATGCACTTCAATGCTCTGCATTATTGGTTTAAGAAAAGAGAGAGCGTAAGCAAATAGCTTAGTGAAGGATGCTCATTTAAAACTACACAATAATGCATTTATAAAACACCTTTATAAACCTTAGTTCAAATCATCATTTGTACATGCACATAAGCATTTAAAACAAGCAATTCATGCTTCAAGTTTATAACATGTCATATCGGCCACAAGTGATACAATCAACATAAGATCCACACATGGACTTTTAAACACCATTGTGATCTTACAATCCACAAGGACCACACATGGACTTTTAAACACCATTGTGTCCTTAGCACAAGAATCATCCATGGACTTTTAAACACCATGATGTTCTTACAATTCACAAGGACCACACAAGGACTTTTAAACACCTTTGTGTCCTTAACAAGAATCACCCAAGGACTTTTAAACACCTTGGTGTTCTTAAATAAACAAGGCTCACACAAGGACTTTTAACCACCTTTGTGACCTTAACCAAGAACCAACCATGGACTTTTAACCACCATGTTGTTCTTGAATACACAAGATTCACACAAGGACTTTTAACCACCTTTGTGATCTTAACCAAGAACCAACCATGGACTTTTAACCACCATGTTGTTCTTAAAACAAGAACCACCTATGGACTTTTAACCACCATAGTGTTCTCAACCATCACTTGCCAATATACATCATTTTACAACATTAATCCACTGTTTTAAAGCATTTATCAAAGCCATAATCATCATGCATCATTATGCACCAAAACCACATCTAACATTGTTCAAAAACAAGAATCTCTTACCTTGAGCATTCTTCAACACATGGCTTATAAAATCAGCAATTAAACATGCTAAATATGCTTTCAAAACAGGATTTAAAACATGCAAACCAATCACATTGCATACAACCAATTCATGGTTCATCATCAAGAGAGTTTTTCCGAAAACTTACTCTTGAGCTTAGCTAAGTTGCTTAGACTTAAACTAAGCTCCAAAACCTTCAAACATTGGTTTCAAAGCTGAAAACCAAAATCCACTCACCGATTCCGTTTCGCCACTTGCCGAAACACCAATCAAACTTCCGGATCACCACCTCAAGGATCCAAAGATGACTCCCATGTTTTAAACACATCAAAGCAGAGGATTAATGCATCATCATGCATTAATATCTTCAATGAAAGCACCTAAACTCGATGCTCTCATCAACACTCCCATTTCGGCTACCAAACACAACCGAAATCACCTCCAAACAACTCCACAACACTACCCAGCCATGATCCATCAAATCTAAACATCCTTAAACCTCAATTAACATCCAAAAAGGATCTAACCACGTCCTTATACCTCCAGCTAAAACAGATCATCAAGATCACTCCAAAAACAACCAAGAACTCAAGCAAAACTTAGGAAATTTAACCTATCCGGAATTGCATTGATTAAACCTCAATTTCTCATCAATTAAACATTCAATTAACATAAAAAAGACACCTCAAAACACTGCCCAAACAGATCATACGAATTTTATCAAAAATCAACCAAATCTTGCATTTTAAAGCCAAGATCAAGAACACATCTACAAAACCTTTTATAAAACACAAATCAAGGATTGAGAACTTGGGAATTTCAGTAAAGAACTGAGAATTTAGAGGAGAAGGACGTTCATACCTCTAAACTTGAGTTTCTCCCTTTTGGAACCAAAATTCTTGAAAATCCAAATAGCAAATGCTAAGGTTTTGTTGAAGAGATGATTAGAGATCAAATGAGGATTGAAATCTCATATTTGGATGTCAAAATCAGAGGGAAAATGTGTTGGAGAATGTGTTTGGTTTGAGAGAAAAGATGAGAGAAAAGGAAAATGGAAATTTGGAAAAGTTAGTTGGAAAATGCCAAAATATCTTTCCCTCCCTTTTACTTTTATTTTAAAACCATTAATTAATCATTTAACATTTAAGAAAAATCTGGAGAAACTCCTTTTGGGTAAATAGCTCCTTAAAGATTCAAAGTTTCAATCCTTTTTAAAATAGTCACACAGTTTTCAAAAATTACATTTTGGTCACTAACCAAAATGTCACACTTCCAAACCTCAATTTGTAAAATTGATTTCACCATTCTCTTATATACAATAAAAGAGAATTTTAAGACATTTTCCCATATTTTTAATGCAACCCGCACTAGGCTTTCCTAAGTTCACCCTTTTATTTTCGATCCGCAATCCGACCAACCCGGTCCGAACCCAAAACTTCTAAACCCAAAATTGGGGTGTTACAAGGATAAATACGGATCTACAAATAATTAGACACATGTAAAATTTTTTATAACTGCCAAAGTAATTGCATCCACCATGAAGTAATTAAAACTTTTCATAAATCATAGTTCAAGTCGTATTTACGACTACTTATTTGTGCCTCACTTGCATTACACTTTAGGTGTTTGGATTGCTGGTCCAAATACTTCTATTTTAGAAGTTCAAAGCATCTTTCAACATCAGCCAATTCAATATCTATACTTCTGGATAGATTTTATACAAGATCCTCGATTTCTTTCTTTAGTTCTATAGAAGTATTTTATGTAAATTTGTTTGTAAAATCGTTGTCGATAACTTTCCAATTTTCTGGTTCCATTCTCGTAATGACATAACTCATCGAGATCTCTTCAAGATTTCAATATTTATTTTAGGTACCTGAAACTCTTCAAGAGTTTTATTATTAGTTATGTCTTGGGTCTCTTTAGGAGCACCCGACGCATAAATTGGAAGGAGTATTTGTCGCAGTGTCTGTAGTTTGAGCGACACAGGTCGTCGAGCCAATGACGATAAACAAGCGTTGAATGGGAGACAACCCATTTTCTTTATTTATTTCTTTATTTTAATTTTTCAGTTTCGAATTTATTCTTATTTTCTTTATTTTTTTAAAACCCACGTCTACTTCTCTTTTATCTTTTCTTTTTAGCATTTTTTATTTACTTCCCCCTAATAATATAGTTACTATTACTAATTTAAATTTATTATATATTATCTTTTTCTTAGATTTACGTAAGTTAAGTATATATATATATATATATATCTTTATCTATCTATTATCTTATTTTTAAATTTAACCCATGGTGGTTTATCTTTATTATCTTAAATTATTATTTATTTTCAATTTTGAATCATAATATATATATCTATATCTATACATCTTTTAAATTATTAATATATATATATATATATATATATCTTTATCAACTATATCTAATTTTTTAAAAATAAAATTATCCTTTTACAAATTTTTAATTATCCTTTTATTTAAAAAAATACTAACATAATTTTTCCCTTACTTTTTTTTTCTGTAGCCGCCATTATCACTTCATCTTCAACCTTCATCACTCGATCGTCCACCATTACCACCACCATGGTCCGAACTCGAGAGCAAGCTCGCCTCCACCCCTACACCATACTCGGAGCCCACTACCGAAACATGCTCTTCTACAATCGGGGAGTATTTTCACCCTTTCTCTTTTGTATTTTATTTTATGTTCATTTTGAGGCAAAATAATTTAAGTGAGAGGGAGGGAGATATGCTTGTCAAATTTTCATATTGCTTATTCGTTTGGTTGTTCTCTTGTTTTCCTGATTTTACTCAATTTAAGTTTCTTGTTTAATCCTTAGTTTTGCCTTGTCTCACTGTTTTCATATGGTTTTGTATCTATCTTGTTAGAAAATTCTAGGTTGCATAGTAGATTTGACATGATTAATTTTTTTGATTAACATCCTTTATATGACATTTCTTTCTCTACTTCACATGATGCTTACCTAAGTACACAAGACAAATTTGTGAGTTTTGAGCCTAATGAGCATGCATTATTTTTGCTCTTTGTTTCTTTGAGTGTGCCTAGCTAAATTAGTTGCATTCTAGAACTTGTGTTTAAATTCTTTTTGAGATTACATTGATTGAATATGATGCTTAAATATGATTGAGGCACTAGGTTTTAACCATTTCTCTTCCCAAACAATTTTTTAGCCTTGGCCTTTTTCTTTTTGAAAATCACCACATTTTAGCCTAATCCTTTTTTTCTTAATTCCATTATTTTAGTCCCATTTTCAAGACAAAATCGTCACAAAAAAAGAACAAAACAGATTCGAATAAATACAGTCCAGTAGCAGAAAAAATACTGTGCATAGAAAAAAAAACTGTGCAGAACTGTTCGAATGTGCAGTGCAGAAAAAAATGTGCAGGAAATTGTTCGAGTCTGCAGAAAAAATAAACAGAAAAAAACAGTGCAGTTCGAAAAAAATACACTGCAAAACAATTTTAGTTCGAATGAAAAAAAAAGAAAAAAAGAGAAGTTTCGAATATATTTTTGGGATGATATTTTGTCTTGAATTTTAAGCCTTTATCCTACCCTTACCTTAGCCCCATTACAACCCTTCTTTAAGACCTCTTGATTTTTGCATCACATTCATGTTAGTAGTGGAGATTAGATTTAACCACAAGCCTATGGTAATGCTCTAATTAGTTTTGGCTCGAGTGATTTTTCTCTACCCTTAAACACTTTGAGTGGCATGAGCGATTACTTGTGAGGGTACTTGGTTTGCATCATTGATGTTA
Source organism: Hibiscus tridactylites (assembly GCA_958450335.1). Lineage (NCBI taxonomy): Eukaryota > Viridiplantae > Streptophyta > Magnoliopsida > Malvales > Malvaceae > Hibiscus > Hibiscus tridactylites. The sequence goes on from OY288282.1 coordinate 56,516,719, forward strand.
GTAGAGTATTAGAATGTCGTTTTTGCTTTAATTTCTTAATCTTGCCATTTATCTATTTTGCTCCTTATTTTTTTCTTTCATGTTTAGATGCTTAATCATATCGAAACCTTTGAGACTTCGTGAAATTAAGGATGAAAACTTGAACTTAGGTTTGTTTAATTTTGAGATACTTGAGGACAAGCATTAGATAAGTGAGGGGGAATTTGATAAGTATTTATTTTGGTTATGTTTTTAGTCCTTATTTTGATTGAATATAAGTTTGAAGGACTTAAATGGGCTGTTTTTATGTTGTTTTCATGCAGGTTACGTGATGCTTGAAATAAGCTGGAATGCTGCAGAAAATACTGGAAATCAAGCCGCTTATCAGATAGCTTATCATCCAGATTTCAATTTTTAAAATTCAAACTTGGGATAATTATATTATGTAATTTAATTTAAATTTGGGATTTATCATTTTAGTTTTTTAGGGTTTTCAGCTACTATAAATACCCCACTTTGGGGGTGAATTAGATCATCAATTATTCATTGTTCTCTTCTTCCTTGAGATTAATAAAGTTCTCTATTTTCCCTATTTTCATTTTTTCCATTTCTTCCATTATTTAATTAAGTATGATTTCTTCACCAACCATGCTTAATTAAATCCCCTTTAGCCAAAAGCAACGCCAAACCCGACTAAACTCGTGAGATTAGAAAAGTACTTCAATCCTTCAACAACTATTTTTTAGATTCTCTGTAAAATTGATTAGGCAATCGGCCTAATCTTTAGGCATCTCAATTGTTTCATTCCGAGAGCGCGCATCGGGTTGAAGTGGTTTAGATCCATCGTTGGGGACGAGGAAAAGCTTGTAGCCAATTCAACTCCCTAAGAAAAAACTTAGTGGCGGTCCACTAAGGGGAATCAAAATCGAAAACAATTCTCATCAAGACGATTATCCGAGCATGGGCTTCTCCAGCATTAACTCAGACTTACGTTAACATCGATTGCCGTAGCTAACCAACTAAAACTTGATTTCAAGGATTGCCCTGGGAGTCAAATTTACCCAAGAGAAGTAAGTTGCAAGGGTTGGGCCTTGTAGACTGTAACCGGCAAGAAAGTTGAAGAAAAATCAATTTCATTGATCGAAGATGTCGTGGCAAAGCGTAGCTTGAGGATAATTCAATCCATAATCCATTTTCAATATTTATTTTCCGTTCTTTATATTTTTCTTTATTACTCAAATCACTTCTCTAAACCCCCCTTCTATTTTTACAGGTTTCTTGGTCTAAGTCAGAACGAAAGGGTGTTAGAATTCATATTCCCTGTGGATCGACCCTTACTCTCGCTATACTATTTTAATTCTTATTTATAACGACGACACATCCTCTAATTTTTATTCTTGCAACATCACCATATCCGCACGTTGTTTTTTACTACTTCGCTCACTGCCCTGCGCTTCAAATATGAACCTAACCCCCTGACATTCTATGAAACCACACGCATCCTTACTGGCCTCGCTTCTCCCCGAAAAAACCCCGTGTAAGGTCCTTAATAATATCCGCTTCACACCCCACGGTTCTTACCCCCACGATACTGCCCAATGCCATTATCGCCTCTATTTCCTTAGTTAACAAATGATGGCGATTCTGAAAATCCGAATATGAGAGTGAAGCGTTCACAACCTGTGTCGAAGCTAGTTGGTGTAACACTTGTTTTCGCGGTCTACCCCTACCAGTTTTTTTGCGTTGCAATCATCCTTATAATTTACAAGGAGAAAGTGGAAAGATGACTCAGTTAAAAGTCATCTTCTTCCTCCATATTCGATTGTTTTTGAAATTAGAGAGAGAATGTTAAGGTTTGAAGTTTAGAAGAAATAGTCAAGGAGGCAAGGAATTGTTACGGTTTTTGTTTGGAATTTTAGCTCAAGGAGGTAAGAGTAACTTCCTTCTTTTTAGATTTGTTAGTGAGAAAGTAGTGTATATATATATTGCTTGAAAATAAGTTCAATTATGTATGAGTTGTTGGTCAAAATGTTAGAGGTCATGATAGGATTATTCGACAGTTTCAAACTCTATACTTAATGGTATGTGAATCGAAATATTGATTGAATTGTTAGACTTGATAATTGATTGAATGGAAGTATTATTCGAATTGTTAAATTTTATATTGATCGAATTGAATTTTTATTTAGATTGATAAATTGATCAATGGATGAACTGTAATGTTGCTTGAATTGCTAGTTTTAACATTGTCTAATCGAATTGTTAATTGGAAATGTGAGTTGAGCTGTTTATTTTTTTTTTGAAAGATGTAGTTGCATTATATTATCGACCAAGCTTAACCATGTGCCTCGTTCAAAAACCTCCCTAAGCCTATATGGAGGAAAAATAGTGCAACATGGCTAAGCAATCTTACAACTCACAAAGTCTGATTTACATCTGCCAAATTTAAAAACACGCGCACAATCTCCTTACAACACCAATAAACACACAACATTAGCTATATCAAACCAAACTAATATCGACATCGACCAAACTAATATTGACCAAAACACCTTATGGTAGAAATGAGGGAAAGATATCAGCCCCTACAGGCTAGTTCTTCGATCGAGACCGAGAGGAGCACAACACAACAATGTTAGTAAAACGAAAAACAATTGTAACCATATCTGCACTTCGGCCTACATCTAAAGCAATTTGAAGAAACGCTACCTGCTCGAACCTTTATCTCCCACAATAAGACACCACCTGAAAAAAACTGGACGCAAAATGTAACCCCCTTAGCCTGGCCTAGACGGTTGACCCGAACTACGAAGATTACACGGGGAAAACCAAAGTCAACCCGAAAGTCAACCTTGATTAACGACCCTTTTTTCTTTTTAACCTTATCTAAATGCATATTAACCCTAGGTGTACACTTGAGATAAGCATATTCAAAAATCACAGCAATCGGAAAACAATAAGGGACTCAATTGCACAACATACGAATTTAGGGTCCAATATGTAAATTCTGGAAATTAAGAGGACTTTACCAATTTTTAAGTTACCATTATGAAATTAATCATGTTTCATGCTTCTCTGTCAAATTTCATCTCAAACGGACATCTCAAACTCAATCAATTGCATATACAAAAATCAGGACTAAAACGTAAAGCTTGCAAACCTCAAAACCATTCAAATCAGTGCCCAACGGTCAAGTGTTTCGAAACGGGTCTAGGCCGTTCAGAAACACCCCTTGGAAGTAGCCAAAGTGTTTCGAAACACCTCTGCCCGTTTCGAAACACCCAGGCCAAAACATGTACCTGTTTCGAAACATGCAAGTCGCCTAGAAACAGCAGAAAAGTCTGTTTTACACCCTTTCGACCCACCAAACATGCTCATATGACCTCCATAACATGTCAACAAGTCATCAAACACTAAAGGAACATATTTGCATCATCAAAGCTCAACCACGGCTTCGAATAAGAAAAACCACAAGTCTAAAGGCATGCATCCTATAATGAAAAGCAAGCAATCATCAAATCTCCAAAACAAAATACCAAATGGCCATTTACATGTTCCAACATCATCATAGGCATTAAACCAAACTTAGGGAGTCCAAAACATCTCCCAAAAACTCAATCTAGGTTCCCATTGCCAAATACCAAAAGCTAATAGTGTTGTGAAAATAGTCACCATACATGAGCTTAGACTTTCACTTGGATCCTTGACCTCCTTGCTGCCCTTAAAGCACTTCAATGCTCTGCATTATTGGTTCAAGAAAGAGAGAGCGTAAGCACGTATGCTTAGTGAGAAATGCTCTAATAAAACAACACAATAATGCACTTTGTAAAAACACCTCTCCAAGGCCTTTAATTTCAAAACATCATTTACCATGCATCTATGCATACAAACCAAGCATCTCATGCTTCAATTCATCAACATGTCATATTGGCTTTCAAGTGATAATCCATAACCATTTTTTTTAACTCAAAACACAATCGGATACGCGGATTACAAGCGTTGTCCCATACGCTTCATACACACTACCAAACACTCAAGGTGGAGTTTACCGGTACAGTCACAACCCCTCAACACCCGTGATGGAGTATACGGTACAATTACAACCCCTCCACATCACTCATTGGTAGTTGTATAACATCACTAACGAGAACACGGGACACACAACACAAGATCCTCACATGGCATTTTAACCACCATTATGATCTTAGACATCTCGTTAGTGTTCTTAGATGGAGTTTACGGTACCATTACAACCCCTCAACATCCAAGGCGACTTTATTCACGGTGCACCCAATCCTATAGCCGGCTAACTATATCTGATTCAAATACTTTTAAACCAACACATCACTTGCCAATATACATCATTTACCATCATCAATCCACTGTTTTTTTAAGCATTTAACAAAGCCATTAAATAATCATGCATCACCATGCATCAAACCACATTTATCAATGTTCAAAACAAGGATCTCTTACCTTGAGCATCCTTCAACACATGGCTTACAAAACCAGCATTAAACATGCTAAAATATGCTTTCAAAACAGAATTTAAACATGCAAAATAAACACATTGCATTCAACCATCTCATGGTTCTTCAAAAAGAGAGTTTCTCCGAAAACTTACTCTTGAGCTTAGCTAAGTTGTTTAGACTTAAACTAAGCTCCCATAACCTTCAAACATTGGTTTCAAAGATGAAAACCAAACTTCACTCACCGATTCCGTTTCACAAGCTTGCCAAAACGCCGATCAAGCCTCCGGATCAACACCACAAGGATCCGAAGATGTCTCCCCTGTTTTAAACACATCAAAGCAGAGGATTAATGCATCATCATGCATTTAAATCTTCAGCCAAAACACCTAAACTCGCTGCTCTCATCAAAACTCACATTTCGGCTACCAAACACAACCGAAATCACATCCAAACACCTCTACAACATTACCCAGCCAAGATCCATCAATTCCAATCATTCTTAGACATCAATTAACATCCAAAAAGGGCCTAATCACGTCCTTATACCTCCAGCTATAGCAGAACATCAAAATCACCCCAAAAACCACCATTAACTCAAATAAAAACTTAGGAAAATCAACCTATTCGGGATTGCATTGATTAAACCTCAATTACACATCATTTAGACATCCAAAATACATCAAAAAGACATCTCAAAACAGAGCCCAATCATTTAATACGAATTTCTTCAAAATTAAATCCAAATCTTGCATTTTAAGCCAAAATCAAGATCACAACATCAAAACCTTTAATAAAACTCAATTTAAGGATTGAGAACTTGGGAATTTTAGTAAAGAACTGAGTATTTAGAGGAGAAGGACGTTCATACCTCTAAATGTGGATTTCTCCTTGTTTAGAGCCAAAATTCTTGAAAATTCAATAAGCAAATGATGAGGATTTGGTGTAGAAATGATTAGAAATCATTTAGAGATTGAAATCTCAACTTTAGGTGTGAAAATCAAAGGAAAAGTGGCTGTGGAAATGTGTTTGGCTGAGGGAAAATTGAGAGAAAATGAAATGGGAAAATTTTGGCAAAAGTTAGTTATGAAACCAAAATATCTCCTTTCCCTCTTTTCTTTTTATTAAATAACATTAAATGAGTCTTTAAAATCTAAGAAAAATCTGGAGAAACCCTCCATTGGGTAAATTAGCTCCTTAAAGATTCAAAGTTTCAATCCTTTTAAAACAGTCACCAACTTTTCAAAAATTACATTTTAGTCACTAACTTGAAATGTCATATTTCCAAACCCCATTTTGTAAAATTGATTTCACCATTCTCTTATATATAATAAAAGAGGATTTTTAGATATTTTTCCATATTTTTAATGCATCTCGAACTAGGCTTTCCCTAAAAACCACCTTTTATATTCGAACCGTAATTTAAACCGGTCCGGTTCAGACCCTAAACTTCCAAGCCCAAAATTGGGTGTTACAACTCTCCCCCCTTAAGAAATTTCGTCCTCGAAATTTACCTGAAGGGAAAAGGTACGGAAACTGCTTCAACATGTCATCCTTCCGTTCCCACGTGGTTTCCTCAGCACCACGATGCTTCCACAACACCTTTACCAACTCAATGGTCTTGCCTCGAAGAACTTTACTATCCGAATCCAGAATCTTCACTGGTTCCTCATCATAGGTCAAATCCGGATTCAACTCCACTTCCTCCACAGGCATCACATGAGAAGGATCCGATCTATACTTCCGAAGCATAGAAACATGAAACACATCATGAATCTTTTCTAGCTCTTGCGGTAACCTCAACTTGTACGCAACAGGACCCACACGCTCAATCACCTCGTATGGTCCAATGTACCTAGGGCTCAACTTACCCTTTCGGCCAAACCTCATCAGCTTTTTCCAAGGCAAAACTTTCAAAAACACACGGTCACCCACCGCATACTCAATCTCCTTACGCTTCAAATCCGCATAAGACTTTTGCCAATCAGAAGCTGCCTTCAATCGCTCACAAATGAGCTTCACCTTCTCGGTGGTTCCTTTCAACAAAGCTGGCATCGAAACTAACTTCTGACCTGTTTCAGCCCAACAAAGAGGAGTCCGACACTTCCTCCCGTACAAAGCTTCATAAGGTGCCATTTGAATACTTGCCTGATAACTATTATTATAGGCAAACTCCACCAAAGGCAAATGTTTCTCCCAAGAACCCTGAAACTCGATCACGCAGCACCTCAACATATCCTCCAACACCTGGATAACACGCTCAGACTGTCCATCTGACTGCGGATGATAAGATGTACTGAAATTCAACCATGTACCCAAAGCCTGATGCAAACACTACCAGAAACGCGATGTAAACCTCGGATCTCTATCCGACACAATCGACTTTGGCACACCATGCAACTGCACAATCTCAGCAATGTACAGCTCCGCAAGCTTATCCAACGTGTATGTAGTATGCACAGGCAAGAAATGCGCACACTTCGTCAGGCGATCCACAATCACCCACACCGAATTCTTCTTCGATGGCGACAAAGGCAAACCAGACACGAAGTCCATGGTAATCCTCTCCCACTTCCACTCAGGAATCCTCAACGGTTGCAACAACCCTGAAGGAAACTGATGCTCAGCTTTAACTCGCTGACATACCATGCACTTGCTTACAAACTCAGCAACATCTTTCTTTAAACCCACCCAATAGTACTCATCACGAAGATCACGGTACATCTTAGTACTACCAGGGTGCATAGCAAAAGGACTACTATGAGCTTCAGTCAGAATAGCACGCCTCAAATCAGCATCATTGGGCACTACTATCCGACTCCCAAAACATAAAACTCCATCAACATTAAAGCAGAAATCCGATGGCCTATCCTCCGCAATATCCTGAACATGTGGCACCAAGGAATCATCCAACAACTGCTTTTCCTTAATCAACTGAATCAAGGATGGTTTCACTTGCAACTTAGCCACAAGACCACCATCACGCGAAATGCTCAAACTGGCAAACGTAGCCCTCAACTCAACAGCTACCTTCCTACTCAAGGCATCCGCTACAACATTAGCTTTACCCGGATGGTACTCGATCGTCAAATCGTAATCCTTAAGCAACTCCACCCAACGTCATTGCCTAAGATTCAACTCTTTCTGAGACATCAGATACTTCAAACTCTTGTGGTCCGTGTACACAGTACACTTCTCACCATACAAGTAATGTCTCCAAATTTTCAAAGCAAAAACCACCGCAGCTAACTCAATGTCATGCGTAGGATAATTGCGCTCATGCACCTTCAACTGACGCGATGCATAAGCCACCACCTTACCCTCTTGCATCAACACACATCCCAACCCAACATAGGACGCATCACTATACACCACAAACTCTTTCCCTGATTCAGGTTGAACCAAGATAGGAGCTTGCGTCAAAGCTGCCCTAAGCTTCTCAAAAGCCTGCTGTCTCGCTTCCGTCCACTCATACTTAACATCCTTCTGCAACAACTTCGTCAAAGGTGCAGCAATCTTTGAAAACCCATCCACGAACCTCCGATAGTATCCTGCCAAACCAAGGAAACTACGAACTTCATGAACAGACTTAGGAGGCTTCCAATTCATTACTTCCTCAATCTTCTGAGGATCAACACGTATTCCTTCAGCAGAGACCACATGACCAAGAAACACAACCTCTCTAAGCCAGAACTCACACTTGCTCAGCTTGGCATAAAGCTGATTCTCCAACAAAGCCTGTAACACAATTCTCAAATGCCCTTCATGCTCCTCCTCAGTACGAGAGTACACGAGAATATCATTAATGAACACCACAACAAATTTATCCAAGTATTCATGGAACACTCTATTCATCATGTCCATGAAAGCTGCAGGAGCATTCGTCAAACCAAACGACATCACAAGAAACTCATAATGCCCATACCTCGTTCTGAAGGCTGTCTTTGGCACATCCACATCCTTCACCTTCAGCTGATAATACCCCGACCTTAAGTCAATTTTAGAGAACACAGTCGCTCCCTGAAATTGATCAAAAAGATCATCAATTCTCGGCAATGGATACCGATTCTTGATAGTCAACTTGTTAAGCTGACGGTAGTCAATGCACATTCTCATAGTGCCATCCTTTTTCTTTACAAACAAGACCGGTGCACCCCAAGGTGACACACTCGGCCGAATGAAACCACGATCAAACAACTCCTGAAGTTGCGTCTTTAGCTCTTTCAACTCTTTAGGTGCCATTCGATAAGAAGTAATGGACACTGGAGTTGTGTTTTCATACAGCTCAATTCCAAACTCCACTTCGCGATTAGGAGGCAATCCAGGCAACTCCTTCGGAAACACACCAGGAAACTCTCGCACAGTCCTGATATCTTGCACTCGTAACTCCTTAGAGCTAGGATTCATCACAAAGGCGAGGTAGGCTTCACAACCTTGCCTCAGCATCCGGCTCGCTTCCAATGTAGACACCACATTGGCAAGAAACTTCATATTCTCATCAACCACCACCACCTCATAATCATCCGCAAGCTTCAACGAAACTCGCTTATTCTCAAAATCCACCACAGCTCGATGCTCAACAAGCCAATCCATACCAAGGATTACATCAAAACCATAGAAAGGCAATTTCATAAGATCAACATGAAAAACATGATCTTGCACAACCAAGGGACATCTTCTATAAAGCTTTCGTGTCACAACAGTCTCACCAAAAGAACTAGTTACACGCATACCAACATCCAAAGACTCAACAGGAAAACCAAGCAATTGAGCATGTTCACGCAATATGTATGAGTGTGTAGATCCAGAATCAATCAAGGAAAGTAATGACAAGGATTGCAAAGTGAAAGTACCTGCGATCACATCCGTGTCATTCCTCCCCTCCCTCTGAGCATACACTCTGGCCTGGCCACCACTCTCAGGCTGAACAGCTACCACATGAGCCACATTCCTTCCACCATCCTCCCTGCGCTGGAAGTTACCACGGTCGCGCCCACGGCTTCTCTGTGGTGCAAAAACTCCAGTAGCACGTCCCTGACCACCACCGGCCAACAGAGGACACTCCCTCTTCATGTGATCCGCCGAACCACAGTTCCAGCACGAAGTATCGGTCACCACAACAGGAGCCTGTACCTCCCTCGCTGCTCGAGGACAATCACGCCTCAGATGACCACGCGATCCACATGCCCAACATGTGTTCTCATCAGCTCTCGCCCTGTCTCCCTGAACAGGCGCACCTTGCCCTCCACCACCACGCCTAGCTGAAGACTGATACTTCCGATCACGTCCTCTCTTGTTCCGTCCGCCACCGGAACTATACTCAGCAGCCCGCTTGCCCGCACTAGGACCAGCACCTCTAGAAGATAAACTCAAATTCAACTCAATATCTTTCGCTCTACCAACCAGCACATCAAAATCAGTGTATTCAGCAGCCAACATATAGGTCTTCACTTCCGTCACCAAACCATAACGAAAACGTTCACACCTCTCCCGCTCATCAGGGATAAGCTCAGGTGCGTACTGGCTGAGTCGGACAAACTGAACCTCGTACTCAGCCACTGACATACTCCCTTGAGTAAGATACATGAATTCCCTTTTCTTTTCATCCAGGTACCGCACACCCAGATACCTCCTCTTGAACGCGTTCAGAAAGAACGTCCAAGTCACATCAGCATCCTCCATTCCGGAGATAGTGGTTGTCCACCAGGTATACGCAATGATATTACACAGCCCAGCTTCTGCACTTCATTGCAGTTCATTTGTCCCAAAATTCTCTTGGTACTTTCCAACCAAGACTCAGAACCTTCAGCAGACAAACCCCTAAACTCAGTCCCTCCCAGACTGCGCAAGCGTTCCAGAGGTAGTCTAGCATTAGCATCTCCCTGATGCCCAGCTCCATGAGCTCTAGCTACCGCCGCCTGAAAGGCTCCAGCAATAGCCTGAATCAGCATTGACATGTCAGGAGCAGCTTGCCCCTGCCCAGCTTCAGGTCCTGCGACCCCAGCACCAGCAGCAACACCAGCTCCCTCACCCCCAGCACCACCACCACCGGGTGGAGGAGGCAAATCCACTACATTTTCAACATTCTCTTCGTTCTCATTTTGAGCCATAGCTCGCGTATTAATCCTCGTCTCTCTACGAGGTCCCATTCACTAAACAATGCAATCACAAATGCAATAAACAAAGTCAGGCTCAGCAAGGTAAGCAATCCAAATACTCAAGCTCATTTCCAATTAAAAACAAATCATTTCATTAGCTTTGATATGGCAATGGGTCCCTCTAACATGCTTCACCACATCATACACCACAATTGCAACATTCTTACAATTCATGCATCATACTTTCACTCAACAAGTATACAAGCAATCATACACTTATCACCCAACTTAACCGTTCCCAAATACTCGAGAACTCAGCTCTGATACCACCAAATGTAACCCCCTTAGCCTGGCCTAGACGGTTGACCCGAACTACGAAGATTACACGGGGAAAACCAAAGTCAACCCGAAAGTCAACCTTGATTAACGACCCTTTTTTTCTTTTTAACCTTACCTAAATGCATATTAACCCTAGGTGTACACTTGAGATAAGCATATTCAAAAATCACAGCAATCGGAAAATAATAAGGGACTCAATTGCACAACATACGAATTTAGGGACCAATATGTAAATTCTGGAAATTAAGAGAACTTTACCAATTTTTAAGTTACCATTATGAAATTAGTCATGTTTCATGCTTCTCTATCAAATTTCATATCAAACGGACATCTCAAACTCAATCAATTGCATATACAAAAATCAGGACTAAATAGTAACGCTTGCAAACCTCAAAACCATTCAAATCAGTGCCCAACGGTCAAGTGTTTCGAAACGGGTCTAGGCCGTTCAGAAACACCCCTTGTCAGTAGCCAAAGTGTTTCGAAACACCTCTGCCCGTTTCGAAACACCCAGGCCAAAACATGTACCTGTTTCGAAACAGGAAAGGGTGTTTCGAAACACCCTGCCCAGAAACAGCAGAAAAGTCTGTTTTACACCCTTTCGACCCACCAAACACGCTCATATGACCTCCATAACATGTCAACAAGTCATCAAACACTAAAGGAACATATTTGCATCATCAAAGCTCAACCACGACTTCGAATAAGAAAAACCACAAGTCTAAAGGCATGCATCCTATAATGAAAAGCAAGCAATCATCAAATCACCAAAACAAAATACCAAATGGCCATTTGAATGTTCCAACATCATCATAGGCATTAAACCAAACTTAGGGAGTCCAAAACATTTCCCAAAAACTCAATCTAGGTTCCCATTGCCAAATACCAAAAGCTAATAGTGTTGTGAAAATAGTCACCATACATGAGCTTAGACTTTCACTTGGATCCTTGACCTCCTTGCTGCCCTTAAAGCACTTCAATGCTCTGCATTATTGGTTCAAGAAAGAGAGAGCGTAAGCACGTATGCTTAGTGAGAAATGCTCTAATAAAACAACACAATAATGCACTTTGTAAAAACACCTCTCCAAGGCCTTTAATTTCAAAACATCATTTATCATGCATCTATGCATACAAACCAAGCATCTCATGCTTCAATTCATCAACATGTCATATTGGCTTTCAAGTGATAATCCATAACCATTTTTAACTCAAAACACAATCGGATACGCGGATTACAAGCATTGTCCCATACACTTCATACACACTACCAAACACTCAAGGTGGAGTTTACCGGTACAATCACAACCCCTCAACACCCGTGATGGAGTCTACGGTACAATTACAACCCCTCCACATCACTCATTGGTAGTTGTATAACATCACTAACGAGAACACGGGACACACAACACAAGATCCTCACATGGCATTTTAACCACCATTATGATCTTAGACATCTCGTTAGTGTTCTTGGATGGAGTTTACGGTACCATTACAACCCCTCAACATCCAAGGCGACTTTATTCACGGTGCACCCAATCCTATAGCCGGCTAACTATATCCGATTCAAATACTTATAAACCAGCACATCACTTGCCAATATACATCATTTACCATCATCAATCCACTGTTTTTAAGCATTTAACAAAGCTATTAAATAATCATGCATCACCATGCATCAAACCACATTTATCAATGTTCAAAACAAGGATCTCTTACCTTGAGCATCCTTCAACACATGGCTTACAAAACCAGCATTAAACATGCTAAAATATGCTTTCAAAACAGAATTTAAACATGCAAAATAAACACATTGCCTTCAACCATCTCATGGTTCTTCAAAAAGAGAGTTTCTCCGAAAACTTACTCTTGAGCTTAGCTAAGTTGTTTAGACTTAAACTAAGCTCCCATAACCTTCAAACATTGGTTTCAAAGATGAAAACCAAACTTCACTCACCGATTCCGTTTCGCAAGCTTGCCAAAACGCCGATCAAGCCTCCGGATCAACACCACAAGGATCTGAAGATGTCTCCCCTGTTTTAAACACATCAAAGCAGAGGATTAATGCATCATCATGCATTTAAATCTTCAGCCAAAACACCTAAACTCGCTGCTCTCATCAAAACTCACATTTCGGCTACCAAACACAACCGAAATCACATCCAAACACCTCTACAACATTACCCAGCCAAGATCCATCAATTCCAATCATTCTTAGACATCAATTAACATCCAAAAAGGGCCTAATCACGTCCTTATACCTCCAGCTATAGCAGAACATCAAAATCACCCCAAAAACCACCATTAACTCAAATAAAAACTTAGGAAAATCAACCTATTCGGGATTGCATTGATTAAACCTCAATTACACATCATTTAGACATCCAAAATACATCAAAAAGACATCTCAAACAGAGCCCAATCATTTAATACGAATTTCTTCAAAATTAAATCCAAATCTTGCATTTTAAGCCAAAATCAAGATCACAACATCAAAACCTTTAATAAAACTCAATTTAAGGATTGAGAACTTGGGAATTTTAGTAAAGAACTGAGTATTTAGAGGAGAAGGACGTTCATACCTCTAAATGTGGATTTCTTCTTGTTTAGAGCAAAAATTCTTGAAAATTCAATAAGCAAATGATGAGGATTTGGTGTAGAAATGATTAGAAATCATTTAGAGATTGAAATCTCAACTTTAGGTGTGAAAATCAAAGGAAAAGTGGCTGTGGAAATGTGTTTGGCTGAGGGAAAATTGAGAGAAAATGAAATGGGAAAATTTTGGCAAAAGTTAGTTATGAAACCAAAATATCTCTTTTCCCTCTTTTCTTTTTATTAAATAACATTAAATGAGTCTTTAAAATCTAAGAAAAATCTGGAGAAACCCTCCCTTGGGTAAATTAGCTCCTTAAAGATTCAAAGTTTCAATCCTTTTAAAACAGTCACCAACTTTTCAAAAATTACATTTTAGTCACTAACTTGAAATGTCATATTTCCAAACCCCATTTTGTAAAATTGATTTCACCATTCTCTTATATATAATAAAAGAGGATTTTTAGATATTTTTCCATATTTTTAATGCATCCCGAACTAGGCTTTCCCTAAAAACCACCTTTTATATTCGAACCGTAATTTAAACCGGTTCGGTTCAGACCCTAAACTTCCAAGCCCAAAATTGGGGTGTTACACAAAATAAGCAATACCTTAACGCTTTAGTGAACAACCTTCAACTCAGAAGCATGTGAGATCCCTTTTTTGGCCAATAAGTCTGCACTAACATTGCAATCGCGAGGAACATAAATTGCCTTCCATTTTACTGAACTTAAGGTTGACAGGCAAATGGATATAAGGTTTTTGAACTCTACAGGAGATTCTTGTGGGCAGAGCAACCACTTGATGGCGAGGCTACTATCACTTTCTAAAATTAGCGATGCAGAAGGAAACCAAACTGATTGTTTGAAAGAAACGCAAGCTTCTCTGATGGCAAGTAATTTAGCTGTCATGGAATCCATAAAATCGAGCGATTTCGAAAATTAAAGGAGGATAGAACCATTCGAATCTCGCAACAAGCCCCCGATTCCTGCTTTGCCAAAACTACCACACATTGCACTATCGACGTTGAATTTCAACCACTCTTTAGGGGGAGGAGACCACTTCGTTGGAGGAACAGGGGTGGTTTTAGGGGCAGCCTCTCGAAACAGTAAGGGATTGAGTATGACTTCGTTTATTGAAATATCGGAAATCAGACCCTTAGCCTTACACCACCAGCCTAGACGCATCATACACAAATCAAATAGCTGACTATAATCCAGCTGTGCTCCTTTGAATACCATCTCATTTCTCATTAGCCAAATAGACCACATAATACTGAAGAAGCTAAGATGCCAAATTTGTTTGCAATTGGGAGATATAGATTGATGAGACCAAGCAAGAAGAAAGCTTCTAACATTGCCCGGCATAATCAGTGAGCAATTCCACAATTTACACCATTTAGCCCATATCGTCCAAGAACAATGGTAGTGTCATAGTAGGTGTGACACAGTTTCGAGATCCTTGTTACAAAAAACACATAGAATCAAATGGTTGGATATACAACCCCTTTTAGCTAGTTCCACTTTTGTAGGAATTCTATTAAGTAACGCTTTCCATACAAAAGCTTCTACTTTGGGAGGAGCCAAATTAGACCAACAAGCTTGCCAAATGCTGTCTTTCGCAAAAGAACGAGATAAGTTTAACTCGCAAAAGGATTTTGGGGTGTACATACCTGAAGAGGCAGGTAGCCAACGCAAACTGTCATCCTTGAAAGAACCAGGTTTGCAAGTGGATAAAGACTGTAAAAAAGCATACCAAATAGGCTTTTCCCAATCCAATGGAGGTCGACGTAACGATATATTCCAGGACCACTCACCCTCCACTACAGAGCCAAAGCTTGATACAAGCCCATCTTTTAACAGTGATAGGGCATAGATCCTAGGATATTTGAGTTTAAGCAAAAAAGGACCAACCCAACTATCCGACCAAAAGCTCACCATATTTCCAGAAACAATAACAAAACTTATGTTCTTTCTGAACATATTATCCGGCTGCGACAGAGGAGAAATGATAGATTTCCAAAGCCATGACATGTTGTAAGGAGATAGCTTTGAGGGTAAGAGAGAAGACTTATCTTGATTATGTTTAACAACTATAGTTTTCTCTATAGGCTATTAACTTCGTAGCCGAAACGCCATAACCACTTGTTTAGTAGAGCACGATTCTTAAGTCTGAAATCAATAAGACCCAGTCCACCGTAGGCTTTCAGAAGGCACATTTGTTCCCAACTTACCCAATGTATTGATCTTTTGTCTGAAGATCCCCAAATGAATCTTGCAATAAGCCTTGATAAGGTGGAAGATATCGAAATAGGAATTTGGAAAATCGACATGAAATAAATTGGCAGATTGGATAATGCTGATTTACTAAGGTTACTCGACCAGCAAAAGACAGAGATTTTACCATCTAACCTTCGAGCTTTTTCCTGACTTTCTCCACTATAGGAGACCATATCGAAGCAGAATTTTTTGTTGCTCTTAGCGGAAGTCTCAAATAGGTGCAAGGGAAAGATTCCCGACTATAATGTACGATAGTAGACCATGAATCCAAAGAGGACTCATCCAAGTTGATCCCCATAATTTTAGTTTTCGATAGATTTAAAGAGAGTCCCGAGGCCAAACCAAAGCCTTTGAGAATACGCACAACGTTCCGAATATGTATTTTATTGGCTTCACAAAAAACAATAAGGTCGTCTGCAAATTGTAAGTGTGAAATCTCGACTGGGGCAGAACCGATTTTGATACCACTGAAAAATCCCAAATTAACAGCTTTAGACAGAATGGAGTTTAGCGCTTCTGCAACAATATTAAATAGCAAGGGTGAGAGCGGGCAACCCTACCGAAGACCCCTACAGATGTTGAACGACCTTGTGGGAGAACCATTCACAAGGATAGATATAGAAGCCGAAGAAACACAGTATAACATCCACTTACGCCACAAAGAACTAAACCCCATTTTTTCCAGAATCAACATCAAAAAGTTCCAGTCAACAGTGTCGTACGCCTTACAAAAATCGGCTTTAAAAACAACAGCTTCTTTCTTATGTCTACGACAATAGTCAATTGTCTCATTGGCGATAAGGGAGCAATCAAGAATCTGCCTCCCTTGACAGAAAGCAAATTGGGTCTCACCTATCAGATCCCCAATGACTGAGCCAAGCCTTCTAGCAAGGACTTTAGAGACGAGTTTGTAAACACTACTCAAAAGACAGATAGAGCGATAATCTTCAATAGAGATTGAGGCTACTGACTTAGGAATTAAGACAACAAAAGAATGATTAACCAAAGCAGCAGGCATAACACCATTATGGAGATCAACGAACAGTTTGAAAATATCATTTTTGAGTTCTGCCTAGAAATTCTTAAGGAAGCCCATGTTAAATCCGTCAGGGCCCGAGGCGCGAGAGCTATCTAACGAGGCGAGAGCGCTTTCGATCTCCTCCAGGCTGAAGGGACAATCTAGACAATCTGAAGAAGCAGGACTAAGTCTCCTTAGGTTGTAATCAAATTTTTCAACAGGTAAAGTGAGGGACTCACGGAAAGAGCATTTAAAATGAGCTTCGATTGCTAATTTGATGTCTGGAGGGTTTTGCAAAATCGACTCTCCAACCTTCAGCCTTAAAATGCTATTGATTCTCTTCCTAGATGAGGCAACAAGGTGGAAATACCTTGTGTTTCGATCACCCACCTCAAACCACCTCAGTCTGGATTTTTGGAGCCAATCGCGCTCTTCTTTCCTGTACAATTGCCACAATTTACCACGACTCTGGTTCAATTCTAGAATTAAGGAGTTGTTCTTAGGCCCTTCAGCCAAAGAGTTTTCAATGCTTAGGCATTTTTCCTCAAGAGCTCTGATTGAAAAGTTGTCTTCACTGGTCTTGTTCAACCGACATCTCTTGGTCACTGCCTTACACTTACTGAGGATAAGACTAATACCCTCCCCTATATTTTGCAAACATGATTTCTTTATGGCATCAAACAGAGCTTTATCTTCTGACCAACTATCAAACCAACGGAAGGGTTTCGGACCCCAATTGTATTTGCTAATCGACAGCGAAATCGGATTGTGGTCGGATAACTTCTTTGCTAATGCTACTTGAAACAAGCCAGGCCAAAGAGCATCAACTTCAGACGAAATGAGAAATCTGTCCAGACGACTGTAAGAAGGTCGTTCTCTAAAACTAGACCACGTGAATTTGCTCCCTTGCAAAGGCAAATCGATAAGGAAGAGGTTGTCGATGAAATCTGAAAAAGCCTTCATAGCAGTAGGATTGGAACTCACTCTGATTCTTTCTTCATCGAATCTCACTACATTAAAATCACCTCCCATAATGATAGGCCGTCTGAGGTTAAGTAAAATTTGACTTAGCGATTCGAAGATCGATAATCTGGCTTGGGGTCATTTGGAGCATAGATATTTACCAGAACACAGGGAAAATTAAGAGGAGTAATACAACCAACAAGACAGATGAAATTTGATTCGATGATAGAAAACTCACACCCGAAGAAGCTTGAGTCCCAAGCTGAAATAATACCTCCTGAAGTACCTGAAGACGGCAAGAAAACCCACGAATTGCTGAAACGAGGACCGCATATTTTGCAGATGGACTTGGCGTTTAAGGATTGAAGCTTGGTTTCTTGAAAGAACACTAACTTTGCTTTAATTTCCCCCACACACTTTCTCACTGCAGCCTTCTTAGCAAAATTACCCAGCCCTCTGACATTCCAAGAGAGGAATAGACTTTGTGACATTACTCAAAGACAACACACAGCACCATAACGTTCTAATAAACCAACGACATCGGGAATTCAAACCTCTTCGAATTTGTTCAACACCTCCTCCGTCAAAGCTTTGAAATGCAGACCCAGTGAGGAGCAAACCTCTAAACATGCTCTGGCCTCATGCGAAGGTTTGGGTGGGGCAACAGAAGAGAATTCATTTGCCAAATCAGAGGAAACAACTCGATTTCTTTTTGAAACTTTAGAGGTGACTCTATGGCGATCCAGGGCATTTACACCGGGTGAAAGGATAAGAAAGCTGTGACTTACTTGGTTAGACCCAAATTTAGGCGGAGCTGAATTGAATCCAAAAGGTCCTTTATGCAATCTGGGTCTAATGGAGAACATGTGTGTGTCTTTATCCAGAGTGGGCTCGAAATGACCACTTGGGCCCGACGAAGTAGAAAATTCTTCAGGGGCTTTTGTAACTGGTATATCGACCAAGATATCATCGGGCTCTTTAGGGCCCTTAGCCGGGTTTTCCACTTCTATAGACTGGGTGCCGCCAAAGGAAATTTCCTCACGTGGGGTTACCGCTAGACAAGTGGCCGATAGATTCTCTTCACGCGAAGGTTGGCGTTCAGAACGAAGACTAGGAATATCCGTCCCAGATTTGTTGGGAGAAGAAACGTTAGGCGATCGTTCAAGTGGCAACTCTATGTCATTTATGTCGAGGCCTGGGGTAAGATTCTGGCTGTTCATTTCCTCATCATCGATCCAGCACCACTCATCTTCGTATTCAGACGGCGACACCTTGATGAAGGTAGAAACTCCCCTAAACTCGAAAGGGATGTAGGGAGGAATGTCAGCAACACTGCTAACACCAACCAAAAGCCTTGCAAAGTCAAACCGGTTTTTGTTTAATGTATCATCATCGATCTTTAATAAAGAACCCCATTGTCTACACAAGAAAGAGAACACCGAAATATGCCAGGCTGCAAGAGGGACTCCTTCCAGATTCACCCATACTTTCAGTTGTTTCTTTGCCGTGAAATTTGATAGGGAGTCAATAACGGAAAACATGGAATAGACGAGACTATCTTTAAGATCTAGAAAAATTTCCAATTGTTCTTCTTCCTCAAACCTGAGCACCACAAAAAAACCAGACCACGTGTAGTTATTCACCTTAAATCCTTCGGAACGTAATGTTTGTTAAACAAAATCCGCATCATACATGCCTTTAATTTGGCCAACTAAACAACGCTGCAGCCACAACATATCATTTTTGGGGATGGATGTCGAGAAATTCTTAGCTTCTTCTTGGAAACCACATGAATTGACGTTCAGTTTCTTATGGGTACAAGGATCGACAAACGAACAAGGACCGTCAACCGTAGCAGAGCCTTTATCCTCCTCAGTCTTCTTGAAATTTGATACCAACACTTCCTTGTAAGATCTGGAGTCTCTTAAAGGAAAAACCTTGCTCACCGGAGGAGAAGGAGGTAAGGGAAAACTCTTCGAAGACCGCCTTACATTGGACACTAGCGGCTCTTTAGCCATGAAGACACTGACAATGAAGCCGTCTAATCTCCTGAAGTTGCCGAACTTAACAACCTTTTCAGCTTCCTCCTTAGAAGCATACCTGATGAACGCAAAAGTATATCTCTTTTGAAGCCTTTTAGGGTTGTTATACGCGATATAAGCATCCAACACTCGACTGAAATCTTCAAATATCTCCACTAGAGCAGCTTTGTGCATTCGTTTACTGACAAAATCGACGAAGATTGATACACCTTTCCTAACCTGAGAAGCAGGGTGAGAACTCCGAACTCTAGCCGCTGCACTCAGATGGTTCTTGGATATCCAAACTCCATTCTCCGCTCTTCTAGCTCCTGGTGCCGCTCTCCACGCACTCCTGACTACCCTCTCCACTCTTCTAGAAATATTCCATACAAAAAATACAAATTTGTTCTAGAAACATGATCATTTCATATACTCTATCATTCTTTCCGTTTTCTCATTTTCGAGAACTTCTTGTTTTGATAAAACTCCCATACGATAGCGCATAAAGTTGAACACCGAAGGTGGTATAACTTTGGTTAGTACATCTGCAATCTGTTCAGAGGAGGGAATATGATTGACTATCAGACGACCAACAAGAACTTTCTCCCTCACAAAGTGTAAGTCAATCTCAACATGCTTGATCCTAGCATGGTGAGTTGGGTTAGCAGACATGGACACTGTTGAAGAGTTATCACAACAAACAACTGGTTTATGTGCACACTGAATCCCAATTTTTTGTAACAACTGCTCCACTCAAAGAAGCTTCGAGACAGTGTTGGCAACACTCTGGTACTCAGCTTCAGAGAATGATCTAGACACCACAGCTTGTTTCTTGGAGCACCAGGTAACAATATTAGGCCCAAGGAATATACAATATCTAGTGGTGGAACGTCTATCATCAACAGAGGACGCCCAGTCAACATCAGCATAGCAGACAATATGAAGATCCTTAGCAGGCTGAAAATACAACCCGTGATCAATTGTTCCACATAGATACCTCAGTATACGTTTCACAGCTTTCCAATGACATTGCAGAGGATTGTTCATATGATGACTCACTATGTTAATAACAAAGGCAATATCTGGTCTGGTTAAGCACACATATTGCAGGCCACCAATAATGCTTCGATAAAAATTAACATCAGAAAACACTTGTCCATTATCAGTACAAGAAGTAGAAATGACAGTCATTGGAGTATGAGTAGCCTTGGAGGTAAGCATATCAACCCGTGTAAGAAGGTCAGTGATGTACTTCTTTTGAGTGAGTACCATCCCCTTGTCAGATTGCAAGATTTCCATGCCTAGAAAACAGCTGGGTTCACCCATATCTTTGAGAGAAAATTCTTTATGAATTTGATGTACAACTGTATCAACTTCAGACATACAACTGCCAGTAAGGATGATGTCATCCACATATATCATCAATAGCAAAGAGGACTTATCAGTATTCTTAACATACAAGGAAGAGTCTGACTTGGAGGAACCAAACCCTAGAGTTGTAGTGAGAAAAGATTTTAGTGTGTCAAACAAGGCACGAGGAGCCTGCTTGAGTCCATACAGAGCTTTCCGTAGTCTGCATACCAACTTCTCACCATTAGGACCAGTCTGAACAAACCCTGGTGGTTGAGACATGTAAATTTCCTTAGTCAAGTTTCCATTAAGGAAGGCATTATTAATGTCTATCTGCCTAATAGGCCATTGCTTGAGAACAGAGATGGCTAGTATAATACGAATAGTGGAGGCCTTGACAACAGGGATGTAAGTCTCCTTAAAATCACACCCAACCTTCTGAGAGAAACCTTTGGCAACTAACCTTGCCTTAATCTTGTCAACAGATCCATCATGCTTCCTTTTGACTCTAAAAAGCCATTTGCATCCTACTGCCTTTCTATCAGATGGCAAGGGCTGCAAATCCCACGTACCATTCTTTAAAAGGGCTTCATACTCAGCATGGACAACAAGATGCCAGTCAGGATGCACCAAAGACACGAAAACATCTCCAGGTTTATTGTTTTCAGCAAGTGCATGAAACATCTTTGGCTTAAAGATACCAGCCTTACTTCTGGTAACCATAGAGTGAGTGTTTGAGGAAACAGAAGCATGTTCCACAAAGGTAGATGGAATGGATGTAGATGGATTTGATATAGATGGAATGGATGTAGATGGAATGGATGTAGAGGAAGTGAAAGTGGATGGAGATGGAGTAGAAGTGTGAGTAGAGAGAGCAAGGAAGAGAATTGATATTATGAATATAAAGAGGAGCAGACGGAGAAAAGGCAGGAGAAGAAGAAACAAGGGATGAAGGATTACAAATAGGAGAAATATTAGAGATAGTATGAGGAAAAGAAGGATTAGTAGTAATAGAAATATGATGAGGAGTAGTATGAGTAGTAGAAATATTATGAGAAGAAGTAATAATAGGTATATTATGAGTAGTAGTAGGACTGTTTTTGACAACACTTGGAGCAGTATTAATAACATCATTGGAAGCACTGACATGGGGAAGAGAGGCAGCATTATCAAGAACAGAAAATAATTCAGTAGTATTGTCAACAACATGAGAAATTCCATTACTAGCACCAATAGTAATAGAAGTAGAGTTATATGGAGTATTATGAGAAGTAACAATAGAGTTATGTGGAGTAGGATGTAACACTCCAAAATTGGGCCTAAATGTTTAGAGTCTGAACCGGATCAGTCTGGGAAACGATTCGAGTCTAAAAGGGGGTTTTAGGGAACACCTAGTTCGGGATGCTTTAAAAATATAGAAAAATATCTAAAAATCCTCATTTAATATATAAAAGAGAATGGTGAAATCAATTTTACAAAATAGGGTTTGGAAATATTACATTTTGGTGTAGTGACCAAATCACAATTTTTGCAAAGTTTAGTAGTGACTGTTTTGTAAAGGATTGAAACTTTGAATCTTTAAGGAGATAATTTTACCAAAAATGTTTTCATCAGATTTTTCCTTAATTTGGGTGATTTAATTAATATTTTAATTAAGAAAAATAAAGGTGATTAAAATAGAAAAACTACCATTGACTTTTCATAACCACTTTTCACTAATTTTCTCTCATTTCATTTTCTCTCAAAATCCTATCAACCAAACACTTTTTCTCCAACAAATTTCCTTTGATTTCCATTTCATTTGATGAGATATCAATCACACTTTGATTCCTAATCAATCCTTCAACAAATCCACTTGATTTCTACATTGTATTTTCAAGAAAACTTGCCCAAATCAAGGAGAAAGCATCCATTAGAGGTAAGCTTCGTCCTTCTCCTCTAATGATCAGTTCTTTACTGAAATTCCTAAGTTGTCAATCCTTTATTAATGATTTTTAAGTGGTTTTAATGTTAGAAACAAGAATTTGGCTTAAAACTCAAGATTTTGGAAGAGATCTTGAAGATTTTCGTGGTGATTGATTGGGCTCTGTTTTTAGATGGTTTTCTAGTGTATTTTGGATGTTAAATGATGTTATAAATGAGGTTTCATCAATCCAATCCCGAATAGGTTGTTTTTCCTAAGTTTTTGTTTGTTAAAATGTTGGTTTTTGGGGTGATTTTGGTGTTCTGTTATAGATGGAGGTATAAGGACGTGGTTGTGTTAGTTTTTGATGTTAATTGATGTTTAGAAATGTTTAGAAGGGATGGATCTTGGTTGGGTTTGTTTTTGGAAGAGTTTGGAGGTGATTTCGGTAGTGTTTGGTAGCCGAAATGTGTCTTTTGTGTAGAGCAGCGAGTTTAGGTGTGTGGCTGATGATTTCATTGCATGATGATGCATTAATCCTCTACTCTTATGTGTTTAAAGCAAAGGAGACATCTTCGGACACCTTTGGAGTTGATCCGGAAGCTTAGATAGCGTTTTTGCAAGCAAGCGAAACGTAATCGGTGAGTGCGTATGGTTTAGAAGTCCTTGAGGGACAAAGAATCAAGGTTTGGGGATTTAGGAAAGGTTTGAAACACCTTCCTAAGTCTGGAAGTAAGTATTGGCTTGATTGCTCTCTAGAATGTGGTGATTGCCCCTTAAATGCTTTTACATGCTCATGGTTTTAGATTGATAAATTCCTACTGTTTTTACGCATGAATTATAGCATGAGATGATGCTTGAAATGATTTCATAAAGTAACATGTTGCATAATTGAGATTTGAGCTTTTATGTTAAAGCATAGTAAATGTTATGATTTTGAAATGAGATGAGAATGTTTAGTTTTAATGCATGAAAAACAGTAGGTGAGATGTTGATTTGACATAATATATTGGCATAGATGTTGAGATACTTAGCGGATATAATTGATCGATCAATAGGATAAGAGTGCACTATAAACTAAAAAATCGTACGTGCTCTTTGGTTAAGCCAAAGGGAGAGAACCGATGATGGGCATTCCATCGGGTAGGACTAGGTGAAATACCCAAGCTTTGTGGCGATGAGAGATTCCGCCATGTGAGTACAGTGATGTGAGATTCCACCGGAAACTATGTTGCTAGATGAGTGAGTACGGTGATGAGAGATGCCACCGGAAGTGTCTAGTGAGATGTCCGCATATCCGAGTAATAAATAGATGTGAAATGCCAATATAAAATATGTTATGGTTTTTGATTCACATGTACCTTTGATGCAATGGTTTATGCTATGAGAAATGCATGTGGTTTGTTTATGAAATGCTTAGAGTACAAGCATGATCTTGGCTTTGCCATTAGTTTTGCATTGGTTTAAATGCATGAGATAGAATGAAGGTACATGTGGTTCTAGTGAGAAATTACTTTGAAAGGTTTGCAAGCATGAGATAGAAATGAGCATGTGGTTTAAAAGCTTTTGATGAAAGTGTTTTCAAAGTGTGCATTATTGTGTTGGTTTAGAGCATGCCTCACTAAGCATTTGTGCTTACGCTCTCTCTTTTACCAATAATGCAGATAATTGAGGTGTTTTCGGGCATCAAGGAAGCTAAGTTCATCCAAGGAAGACCAAGCTCATGTATGGTGAAGTTTTCGTACACTTTAGTTTTGATAGTTTGGCAATGGGAAACCAAGAATTGTATTTGGGAGATGTGTTAAATTCCTTAAGGTTGTGGCATGATTGGTTTGGCTTGTTTGGATTGTAAATGGCCTTAATTGCTTGTTTTGAGGTTGGATTGCCTATTTGGGTTTTGAAATTAGGAAGCATGTCTCTAGACTAATGAGATTTTGTGCTTGATGCTATGTTTGTGCTTGAGTGTTCCGAATATGTTCCTTACATGTATGTTGACTTGTTGGTATGATTAGAGAGTCCTTGGAGCATGTTTGAGTAGGTATTTGAGTGAAAAACCAGCATTTGCTGCTGTTTCTGGGCAATTCGTATCGAAACACCCTCTAGTGTTTCGGAACGAGGGCCTGTAATGGCCTTTGTGTTTCAAAACGATGGAGGCTGTTTCGGAACGATTTGGCTATTGGAATGCCATGTTTCGAAACTGGTCTCGGAACATACCTGCGTACCGAAACGGTCAACGCCATTTCAATACAGCGTTTCGATACGATAGGTGGTTGTTCCGAAACGGGTGACCGTTGGACACAGATTTGAATTGTTTTGATGTTTGCATGCTTTACATTTTAGTTCTAAATGTTGAGATTGCAATTGCTTGAGCTTGAGATGTCTTTTTAAGTTGAAATTTGGCAGAGAAGCACGTAACATGACTAATTTCATAATGGTAACCTTAAAACCAATGAAGTCCCTCTAATTTACAGGAATTACATTTTGGTCCCTAATCTTGTGTGAAGTGCAATTGAGTCCCTATATGTTATCCGATCGCTGTGCCTTTCTCAATCGTGTTTCATGAGTATTCACTTAGGGTTAACTTGTATCTAGACAAGATTAAAAAGAAAAAAAGGGTCGTGAATCAAAGTTGACTTTGGTTTTCCCCGTGTAACCTTTGTAGTTCGGGTCAATCGTCTAGGCCGAGCCAATGAGGTTACATTTGTTGGTATCAGAGCTTGGTTCTTGTATAACTGGGGTTTGGTATGTGGTTGTTGTATGCGTTTATGCATGATGGTGACTCTTGGTGAAAGTGTGAGGTAGTAATAGTGATGTATGATTCTATTGAGATGTTCTGTGATGCTATGCTATGTTTGGAGTGTGATAGGGGATCCCATTGCAATATCAAAACTAATGAGAGGAATTGTTTTCTAAAATGAGCTTGAGTACTTGGATTACTTACCTTATTGTGCCTAATTGTGTTTATTGCATTTTTGTCAGTGCATTGTTTTATATATAATAGGGCTACGTAGAGAGCTGAGAATCAATACTAGATCGATGACAGATAATGAGAATACTGAGAATGTAGAGGATTTACCTCCTCCTCCTGGTGGTGAACCACCCGGTGGTGGTGGAGCTGGTAACGCTGGTGTTGGTGCTGGGGTCACTGGACCCGAGGGTGCACAGGGGCAAGCTGCTCCCGACATGACCATGTTGATTCAGGCTATTGCTGGAGCTTTCCAGGAAGCAGTAGCTGGAGCCCATGGAGTTGCGCATTAGGATGAGGCCAATGTGAGGTTGCCTTTGGAACGTCTTCGCAGTCTAGGAGGGACTGAGTTCAGGGGCCTATCTCCGGAAGGATCTGAGTCTTGGTTGGAGAGCACCAAGAGAATTTTGGGGCAGATGAACTGCAAGAATGTGCAGAAGCTGGGTTGTGTTGTATCACTGCTGCATGGTGATGCTTATACGTGGTGGACTACCACTATCTCTGGGATGGAGGATGATGAGGTGACTTGGACGTTCTTCTTGAATGCGTTCAAGCGGAAGTATCTGAGAGTGCGTTACCTAGATGAGAAGAAAAGAGAGTTTATGTCTCTCGTGCAAGGCAGCATGTCAGTAGCTGAGTATGAAGTACAATTTGTTCGCCTCAGTCAGTATGCGCCTAAGCTAATCCCTAGTGAGCGGGAGAGGTGCGAACAATTTCGTTATGGGTTGGTAGCAGATGTGAAGACTTTTATGCTTGTGGTTGATTATACGAATTTTGATGTCCTGGTCACTAGAGCCAAGGACATTGAATTGAATCTTGGTCTGGCTAGTCGAGTGGGTGGATCTAGCTCTGGAAAGCGAGTGACTGAATGCGATTATGGTAGGGATCGCAATAAGAGGCATAAGGATAGGAGGTCGCATTATGATGCTAGGCGTGGGGGTGGTAACCCTGGTAGAGGTCAGCAAGGACTTAATGTTGTTTTGAGGACTCCAGAGTGTAACCGTTGTGGTAGACGACATGGTGGCGAGTGTTGGGGTAACCTTGGGACATGCTGGAATTGTGGGAACCGTGGACATTTGAAGAAAGATTGTCCTCAACCTCTGAAGGAGGGACATGCTCCGATGAGAGCAGCTGAGCCACAGAGAGGTCGTGGGCGCGACCGTGGTAATTTTCAACGTAGGGATGATGGTGGCAGGAATGTAGCACATGTTGTGGCCGTTCAACCTGAGGGTGGCGTTCAGGCACGAGTGTATGCCCATCGTGAGGGAAGGAATGATACAGATGTGATCGCAGGTACTTTTACTTTGCAATCCTTGTCATTACTTTCTTTGATTGATTCTGGATCTACACACTCGTACATATTGCGTGAACATGCTCAAATGCTTGTTTTACCTGTTGAGTCTTTGGGTGTTGGTATGCGTGTGACTAGTTCCTTTGGTGAGACGGTTGTAACGCGGAAGTTGTATAGGAGATGTCCCTTAAAAGTGCAAAATCATGTTTTTCTTGTTGATCTCATGGAATTTCCATTCTATGGTTTTGATGTAATCCTTGGTATGGATTGGCTTGTTGAGCATAGAGTTGTAGTGGATTTCGAAAGCAAGCGAGTTTCGTTGAAACTAGCGGATGATTATGAAGTAGTGGTGGTGGGCGAGAATGTGAAGTTTCTTGCCAATGTGGTGTCTACATTGGAAGCAAGTCGAATGCTGAGGCAGGGCTGAGAGGCTTACCTAGCCTTTGTGATGAATCCTAGTTCCAAGGAGTTGCGTGTTCAAGATATAAGAACTGTGCGTGAGTTTCCTGGAGTGTTTCCAGAGGAGTTACCTGGATTGCCGCCTAGTCGAGAGGTGGAGTTTAGGATTGAGCTGTATGTAAACACAACTCCGGTGTCCATTGCTCCCTATCGCATGACACCTAAGGAGCTGAAGGAATTGAAGACGCAACTTCAGGAGTTGCTTGACCGTGGTTTCATTCGGCCTAGTGTGTCACCTTGGTGTGCACCGGTCTTGTTTGTGAAAAAGAAGGATGGCACCATGAGAATGTGCATCGATTATCGTCAGCTGAACAAGTTGACTATCAAGAACATGTATCTTTTTCCGAGGATTGATGATCTTTTTGATCAGTTTCGGGGAGCGGCTGTGTTTTCAAAGATTGACTTGAGGTCAGGGTACTATCAGCTTAAAGTAAAAGATGTGGATGTGCCGAAAACAGCCTTTAGAACGAGGTATGGACATTATGAGTTTCTTGTAATGTCGTTTGGCTTGACGAATGCTCCTGCTGCTTTCATGGACATGATGAATAGAGTGTTCTATGAATACTTGGACAAGTTCGTTGTGGTGTTCATCGAAGATATCCTTGTGTACTCTCGTACTGAGGAGGAGCATGAAGGGCATTTGAGGGTTGTCTTGCAAGCGCTTCAGGAAAATCAGCTTTATGTTAAGCTGAGTAAGTGTGAGTTTTGGCTAAAGGAAGTTGTGTTCCTTGGTCATGTGGTTTCGGCTGAGGGGATTCGTGTTGATCCTCAGAAGGTTGAGGCGGTGATGAATTGGAAGCCTCCTAAGTCTGTTCATGAAGTCTGTAGTTTCCTTGGGTTGGCGGGATATTACAGAAGGTTTGTGGATGGATTTTCAAAGATTTCTTCCCCTTTAACTAAGTTGTTGCAGAAAGATGTTAAGTATGAGTGGACGGAAGCAAGACAACAAGCTTTTGAGAAGCTTAAGGCAGCTTTGACACAAGCTCCTATTTTGGTTCAACCTGAATCAGGAAAAGAGTTTGTGGTGTATAGTGACGCATCCTACGTTGGTTTGGGGTGTGTGCTAATGCAAGAGGATAAGGTGGTGGCTTATGCATCACGACAATTGAAGGTGCATGAGTGCAATTATCCTACGCATGATATTGAGTTAGCTGCGGTGGTTTTTGCTTTGAAGATCTGGAGACATTATCTTTATGGCGAGAAGTGTACTGTGTACACGGATCACAAGAGTTTGAAGTATTTGATGTCTCAGAAAGAGTTAAATCTTAGGCAACGACGTTGGGTGGAGTTGCTTAAGGATTATGATCTAACGATCAAGTATCATCCGGGAAAAGCTTATGTTGTGGCGGATGCCTTGAGCAAGAAAGTGGCGGTAGAGTTAATGGCTATGTTTGCTAGCTTGAGCATTTTGCGAGATGGAGGTCTTGTTGCTGAGCTGCAAGTGAAACCATCTCTGGTTCAGTTGATAAAGAATAAGCAGTTGTTGGATGATTCTTTGGTGCCTTATATCCAGGATATTGCTGAGGGTAGACCATCGGATTTTTGCTTTAATGATGATGGAGTTCTATGTTTTGGAAATCGGATAGTAGTGCCGAATGATGTAGAGTTGAGGCGTACTATTCTGACCGAAGCTCATAGTAGTCCTTTTGCTATGCACCCTGGTAGTACAAAGATGTATTGTGATTTGAAGGATGAGTACTATTGGATGGGTTTGAAGAAAGATGTTGCGGAATATATGAGTAAGTGCATGGTTTGTCAGCGGGTTAAGGCTGAGCATCAGTTTCCTTCGGGGTTGTTGCAACCGTTGAGGATTCCTGAATGGAAGTGGGAAAGAATCACCATGGACTTTGTGTCTGGTTTGCCTTTGTCGCCGTCAAAGAAGAATTCTGTGTGGGTGATTGTGGATCGCCTTACGAAGTGTGCGCATTTCTTACCTGTGCATACCATATATACCTTGGATAAGCTTGCAGAGTTGTACATTGCTGAGATTGTACGTCTGCATGGTGTACCAAAATCTATAGTGTCAGATAGAGATCCGAGGTTTACATCGTGATTTTGGGAATGCTTGCATCAAGCTTTGGGTACGCGGAAAAATTTCAGTACTTCTTTTTATCCACAGTCGGATGGACAGTCTGAGCGTGTTATCCAAGTTCTTGAGGATATGTTGAGGTGTTGCGTGATTGAGTTTCAAGGCTCTTGGGAGAAGCATTTGCCTTTAGTGGAGTTTTCTTATAATAATAGCTACCAGACAAGTATTCAAATGGCACCTTATGAAGACTTGTATGGGAGGAAGTGCAAAACTCCTCTTTGCTGGGCTGAGACAGGGCAGAAGTTGGTCTCGATGCAGGCTTTGTTGAAAGGGACCACTGAGAAGGTGAAGCTCATTTGTGAGCGGTTGAAGGCAGCTTCTGATCGACAGAAGTCTTACGCGGATTTGAAGCGTAAGGAGATTGAGTTTGCGGTGGGTGACCATGTGTTCTTAAAGGTTTCACCTTGGAAGAAGGTGATGAGGTTTGGCCGGAAAGGTAAGTTGAGCCCTAGGTATATTGGACCATACGAGGTGATAGAACGTGTGGGTCCTGTTGCTTATAAGTTGAGGCTGCCACAGGAGTTAGAAAAGATACATAATGTGTTTCATGTTTCCATGCTTTAGAGGTATAGATCAAATCCTTCGCACGTTATGCTTGTAGAGGAGGTTGAGTTGAATCCAGATTTGACCTATGATGAAGAGCCAGTTGAGATTTTGGATTCGGACAGTAAGGTTCTCCGGGGTAAAACAATTGAGCTGGTTAAGGTGTTGTGGAGGCATCGTGGTGTTGAGGAAGCCACATGGGAGAGAAAAGATGACATGAAGAAATTGTTTCCTTACCTTTTTCCTCCAGGTAAATTTTGAGGACGAAATTTCTTAAGAGGGGGAGAGTTGTAACACCCCAAAATTGGGCCTAGATGTTTAGAGTCTGAACCGGATCGGTCTGGGAAACGGTTCGAGTCTAAAAGGGGTTTTAGGGAACACCTAGTTCGGGATGCTTTAAAAATATAGGAAAATATCTAAAAATCCTCATTTAATATATAAAAGAGAATGGTGAAATAAATTTTACAAAATAGGGTTTGGAAATATTACATTTCGGTGTAGTGACCAAATCACAGTTTTTGCAAAGTTTAGTAGTGACCGTTTTGTAAAGGATTGAAACTTTGAATCTTTAAGGAGCTAATTTTACCAAAAATGTTTTCATCAGATTTTTCCTTAATTTGGGTGATTTAATTAATGTTTTAATTAAAGAAAATAAAGGTGATTAAAATAGAAAAACTACCTTTGACTTTTCATAACTACTTTTCACTAATTTTCTCTCATTTCATTTTCTCTCAAAATCCTATCAACCAAACACTTTTTCTCCAGAAAATTTCCTTTGATTTCCATTTCATTTGATGAGATTTCAATCACACTTTGATTCCTAATCAATCCTTCAACAAATCCACTTGATTTCTACATTGTATTTTCAAGAAAACTTGCCCAAATCAAGGAGAAATCATCCATTAGAGGTAAGCTTCGTCCTTCTCCTCTAATGATCAGTTCTTTACTGAAATTCTCAAGTTGTCAATCCTTTATTAATGATTTTTAAGTGGTTTTAATGTTAGAAACAAGAATTTGGCTTAAAACTCAAGATTTTGGAAGAGATCTTGAAGATTTTCGTGGTGATTGATTGGGCTCTGTTTTTAGATGGTTTTCTAGTGTATTTTGGATATTTAATGATGTTATAAATGAGGTTTCATCAATCCAATCCCGAATAGGTTGTTTTTCCTAAGTTTTTGTTTGTTAAAATGGTGGTTTTTGGGGTGATTTTGGTGTTCTGTTATAGCTGGAGGTATAAGGACGTGCCGTGTTAGTTTTTGATGTTAATTGATGTTTAGAAATGATTAGAAGTGATGGATCTTGACTGAGTTTGTTTATGGAAGAGTTTGGAGGTGATTTCGGTAGTGTTTGGTAGCCGAAATGTGGCTTTTGTGTAGAGCAGCGAGTTTAGGTGTGTGGCTGATGATTTCAATGCATGATGCATTAATCCTCTGCTCTTATGTGTTTAAAGCAGGGGAGACATCATTGGACACCTTTGGAGTTGATCCGGAAGCTTAGATAGCGTTTCGGCAAACAAGCGAAATGTAATCGGTGAGTGCGTATGGTTTTAGAAGTCTTTGAGGGACAAAGAATCAAGGTTTGGGGATTTAGGAAAGGTTTGAAACACATTCCTAAGTCCGGAAGTAAGTATTGGCTAGATTGCTCTCTAGAATGTGGTGATTGCCCCTTAAATGCTTTTACATGCTCATGGTTTTAGATTGATAAATTCCTACTGTTTTTACGCATGAATTATAACATGAGATGATGCTTGAAATGATTTCATAAAGTAACATGTTGCATAATTGAGATTTGAGCTTTTATGTTGAAGCATAGTGAATGTTATGATTTTGAAATGAGATGAGAATGTTGAGTTTTAATGCATGAAAAAAATAGGCGAGGTGTTGATTTGACATAATATATTGGCATAGATGTTGAGATACTTACCGGATATAATTGATCGATCAATAGGATGAGAGTGACTATAAACTAAAAATTCGTACGTGCTCTTTGGTTAAGCCAAAGGGAGAGAACCGATGTTAGGCATTCCATCGGGTAGGACTTGGTGAAATACCCAAGCTTTTTGGCGATGAGAGATTCCGCCATGTGAGTACGGTGATGTGAGATTCCACTGGAAACTTTGTTGCTAGACGAGTGAGTACGGTGATGAGAGATGCCACCGGAAGTGTCTAGTGAGATGTCCGCATATCCGAGTAATAAATAGATGTGAAATGACAATATAAAATATGTTATGGTTTTTTATTCACATGTACCTTTGATGTAATGGTTTATGCTATGAGAAATGCATATATGGTTTGTTTATGAAATGCTTAGAGTACAAGCATGATCTTGGCTTTGCCATTAGTTTTGCATTGGTTTAAATGCATGAGATAGAATGAAGGTACATGTGGTTCTAATGAGAAATTACTTTGAAAGGTTTGCAAGCATGTGATAAAAATGAGCATGTGGTTTAAAAGCTTTTGATGAAAGTGCTTTCAAAGTGTGCATTATTGTGTTGGTTTACTTTAGAGCATGCCTCACTAAGCATTTGTGCTTACGCTCTCTCTTTTACCAATAATGCAAATGATTGAGGTATTTTTGGGCATCAAGGAAGCTAAGTTCATCCAAGGAAGACCAAGCTCATGTATGGTGAAGTTTTCGTACACTTTAGTTTTGATAGTTTGGCAATGGGAAACCAAGAATTGTATTTGGGAGATGTGTTAAATTCCCTAAGGTTATGGCATGATTGGTTTGGCTTGTTTGGATTGTAAATGGCCTTAATTGCTTGTTTTGAGGTTGGATTTCCTATTTGGGTTTTGAAATTAGGAAACATGTCTCTAGATTAATGAGATTTTGTGCTTGATGCTATGTTTGTGCTTGAGTGTTCCAAATATGTTCCTTACATGTATGTTGACTTGTTGGTATGATTAGAGAGTCCTTGGGGCATGTTTGAGTGAAAACCAGCATTTGTTGCTGTTTCTGGGTAATTCGTATCGAAACACCCTCTAGTGTTTCGGAACGGGGGCCTGTAATGGCCTTTGTGTTTCGAAACGGTGGAGGCTATTTCGGAATGATTTGGCTACTGGAATGCCATGTTTCGGAACTGGTATCGGAACATACGTGCATACCGAAACTGTCAACGCTGTTTCGATACAGCGTTTCAATACGGTAGGTGGGTGTTCTGAAACGGGTGACCGTTGGACACAGATTTGAATTGTTTTGATGTTTGCATGCTTTACATTTTAGTCCTAAATGTTGAGATTGCAATTGCTTGAGCTTGAGATGTCTTTTTAAGTTGAAATTTGGCAGAGAAGCACGTAACATGACTAATTTCATAATGGTAACCTTAAAACCAATGAACTCCATCTAATTTATAGGAATTACATTTTGGTCCCTAATCTTGTGTGAAGTGCAATTGAGTCCCTATATGTTATCTGATCATTGTTCCTTTCTCAATCGTGTTTCGTGAGTACTCACTTAGGGTTAACATGTATCTAGACAAGATTAAAAAGGAAAAAATGGTCGTGAATCAAGGTTGACTTTCGGGTTGACTTTAGTTTTCCTCATGTAACCTTCGTAGTTCGGGTCAATCGTCTAGGCCGGGCCAAGGGGGTTACATAGGAGGAGATACAAATGAATGAGTATTAGGTGTATGAGAAGAACTAACGGGAATAGACACAGTAGACCTAAGAAGAGGGAAAGCAATTTGTTTATGAGCCTTAGCAGAAACATCAGAAGGGTAAGATACACCAGAACAGCAGGAATCAAAGGTAGAAGAATAACTAGATATGTCAACAAGGTTAACAGAAGATGAACTGACACCAACAGATTTACCACTATAGGGAAAACACAACTCATCAAATTTGACATGGCGAGAAATATATATCCTACCAGACCTATCTAAGCATTTATAACCCTTATGAGATGGAGAATAGCCTAAAAGAGTACACGGGGTAGACCTAAACTAATGTTTATGCTTGTTAAAAGGTCTTAAACAAGGATAGCACAAGCAACAAAAGACTTTTAAGAATTGAAAATCGGGGACTCTGTTAAACAACTTAGTATATAGGGACAAACCAGACAAAGAAAAAGTAGGTAATCTATTGATAAGAAAAATGGTTGTAGTAAAAGCATCATTCCAAAAAGAAAGAGGCAGAGATGCTTGAGCAAGAAGAGAGAGACCTACCTCAACAATATGCATGTGTTTCCTCTCCGCACGACCATTTTGTTCAGAAGTATAAGGACATGTAAGTCTGTGAACAATACCATGTTGCAGAAGATAAGGAATGAGAGCAGTAAATTCCTCACCCCCATCAATCTGTAACATTTTGAGCTTAGTTACTAGAAGTCTCTCAGCCTGCACATTAAATTGCACAAAGGTAGTCTTAACATCATATTTATATTTTAAGAAATAAAGCCAAGTAAATCTAGTAAAAGCATCTGTAAAAGCAACATAATATCGATAGGTGTTGGAGGCAATTGGGGCAGGTCCCCAAACATCAGCAAATACAAGTTCCAAAAGTTGAGAGTAAACAGAATTATAAGCTGAGAAAGGAAGTTTTTGAAATTTGCCAAGTTGACAAGCATGACAAAGAGAACACCCAGTAGTTTTATTAATTGAAGAAACATAAACATTACAAAGTTTTAGAACTGCAGACAAAACATCCTTATTGGGATGACCAAGTATATAATGCCAAACATCATGTGAGACTACTCTAGTAACAGAATTGATACAAACATTATTATAACAAGATTTAGACTGCAAATTTGATAAAGAAGGAAAGACATTCTGAAACTGATAGAGGCCATCCTTTTCAAGCCCTTTGTGCAGCACAACACCAGAATCCAGATCTTTGATTTGGCAATAGGAAGGAAAGAACTCCACGGACACATTATTATCATGTGCAAGCTTAGACACCGACAAAAGATTTTTAGTGATATTAGGAACATAAAGAACATTTTTAAGAGCAAACCTATGAAGAGGAGACAACAGACTAGATTGACCAGAATATTGAATTGCAAGGGATTTACCATCACCAACTTGAACACTACCTGAAGTGGGGGACATAGAGCCCTGATAAAGAGTGTGCACATCATTGGTGATGTGGTGAGAAGCACCCGAGTCAGGAAACCAAACATTATCTTCAAAAACAGCAGGGGTGGCTATGTGAGCTTGAGCAACTACAACATGATAGGCAGGGGAAGTAAACTGATGAGAGCCAGATGGCAGAGAAGCATGCTGAACAGGAGAAACAAAGGAGGGAGAAGTCCCAGCAACAGAGGGCAAAGAAGTGACCAGAGATGGTTGCTGTTGTAGAGAAGTAACCAAAGGTGAGTGAGGCAACCTACTGCCAACCAGAACAGAAGAATTATAAGAAGGAAACATAGGGGAAAACTCAGAGGGGAAAGAGCCACCAGGGTGAGAGAGAGGAGGAGGAAGAAGGGGAAAAGCAAAGATTGAGAGAACGGCTAGAGAAACCCTAGATGAACAAGGCAAAATAGTAAAAGAGGAAAATGGGATTAACTCAGAAACTGAAAAAGAATTATAATGGATTATTATTATTTTTAGCATATCCAACAAATACAATAGCATGCCTTTTTATAGCAGCCCAAGTCAGATAATAATAACCCATGACCATCTAACTAACCAAGCTGACCCACCACATAACAGACTCAACCTTATAACAAACCCATCTGTATTCTAGAAATATTACATACAACAAATACAAATTCATTCTAGAAACATGATCATTTCATATACTCTATCATGATACAGAAAATTGGGAACTAAATGTTTAAGTGTTCGAATGGTTAAGAGCAGTTCTAAGAAGTAAAAATGGTTTTTGCTATGTGATTGCTTACTATGTGATTGTGAAAGTAAATGGAATTATTGTTGGGTTAAGTATTGGTTTGGATGCATAGTTAAGTAATTAAAGAATAGTATTTTAATCAAGATCTTAATTATGTATTATTATAAATAGATAAAAAGGGAATCGATGCAGTAGATGAAAAGCAAAAAGGGACAGTGAGTGGAGAACTAGACTAGCTAGAGTAACTTGTGAGTATAATTAAGTTTTGATCAAGCATAGATTGTTAAATGAGTTCATCTACTTGATTATATTGTGAGGCATAAACTGCCTATAAGTCCAAGGTATGTATGGACATCTGAGTGTGTAATTTCGAACTAGAATGTGGATGTAACACCCTAAAACTACCCTAGTTGGAATTATAAAAAAAATAACATGAAAAGTGTAAACATTTTACACTTTAACTAAGATTGCAATAAAACAAGATAAGTTATGTCTTATTAATTTATTAATTGATTAAAACACAATATGTATATTGTGTGTAGACTTATAAGTAATAGAATCTAACATGTAATATAAGTATGTCACATATGTTAGATAGTAAAAAAATTATTGGACTATCAAATAATATGATTAATAAAATGATAGTGGAAAATTATATTAGATTAAAATTAATATAATTAACACGTATATATATATGAATATATGTATAATATATATATATATATTTTGTGGGCTGATAATAGTTGAATAATAATAATAATAATATATATAATGGACCATACCAAGTGTCCATATTATAAGCCATAACCTGCCAGAATGGTTTAAAGAGTAAACGCATGTATTCCATTCACATTATCATCATCTTCCTTCAAACAACATCACCCAAATGAATTCAGAGAGAGACGAGAGAAATCTGGAAAATTCTAAGCTTAGGAACATCTCAAATTACTGGATTTTAGAGCTAGATAAGACAATCATTCATGCATGTTCATCTCAAAATTCATATAAGTGTATATGTGTTTACCGATTTTGTCCATGTTTTTAGATGATGTTTTTGTTGATCTTATGATGTTATAATGGCTGATTCATTGCTGAAAATTTATGTGAAAATGTTCATTGATGTGTTAGAAGTATTTTGGATGTGTTAGAATGGTTGATAGGCTGGAAAAAATACATGAATTTAAGTTGGAATTCAAATCTGCCCAGATTCGTAATATAATGATCATCTGGATTAAAATGGATTTTTGACCAAGTTAGGGTTCAAATTAGAAAAATTGCTGTGGTAAAATGTTGTAGAGCATGCAATTTTACATAAGATAGAGGTCTCACTTGCCTAAAATTATTACTGGAATGTCTAGAAAATTATGTTAGAAGTAACGAGCTCTGTTTTGAAATGAAACTGGAGACTGCCTGGGTTAATCACCATTTTGGAAATGTTTGAGGTTGAATTTGAAGTCTATAAAATTTGGTAAAATATTTAAGAAAAAAGGGGAACCTAATACAGTTTGATTAGTAACATGATAATGGTGTTAAATGACTTGAAATATATGTTTAAGGCCAATACAATGCTTAGATAGTGAAGCTAGACACATTTGGAAAATTTGTTAAAATGAAGTTCTTAATGCCTTGTTTTTGATGAAATTGGAACATGGTTATAATGTACTTAGATGTGTTTAATAGTGGTTAAAAACTCAGAATTAAATGATCCTTTCATCATAGGTGAATTGGCCCCTAAAGTTGTAAGATAAATAAAATATGAAAAAAAGTGCTAACATGAGAGTGATCAACGACGAGTGGGAGCAATGGCGAAAGGGGTCACAAGTTAGGCAGGTGTGGACGTTATTCATATCCAATCTACCGGAACAACTACACTAGAAAGGCGTATGGCAGGTGTTTGATCGCCATGGGGAAGTAGTCGATGTTTTCGTTCCGAAGAAGCGAGCGAGAGATGGTACGCGATTTGGGTTCGTGAGAATGGGTTTTAAGAAGGATGTCGATCGGGTAATTGAAAGATTTAATGGGTTTTGGTTATACGGATTGAAAATTAAGGTTTCTATGGCGAGAAGGGAAGGGGGATCTAAGCAATGGCAACATAGGAGTTTGGGTTATGATCCTAAACGGGTAGTCGATCAAGGGAAGGGGTTGCATCAGCCGCGTGATACGCAATTCAGGAGCCCTTCGATGACGGGTAATTTTAAGGAATTGAATGGATCTAGTCGTAAGACGATAGGAATCGCGGAAGGTAGCGGGGATAAACGACATAAACAAGTAGAGGGTGTGATTGATGAGGAAAAGTGTGAATTACTTCGGGCTTGTGCAGTAGGATTTTGTCGTAAGCCATGCCAAATTGCGGATTTAGCGAAAGAGTTCCAAAGAGCTGACCTTAAGGGTTTTTCGATTATGCGAGTGGCGGGTTCACTTATTTTGTTGATGTTTGAGAGCCCTTCATTGCGGACAGAGATTCTAGCGAAGGGAAGCCTTAAGCCGTGGCTGGAAAATACTATGGAATGGACGCCGACAATGGCATTACCAAACAGGCGAACATGGTTATCGGTTTGTGGAGTGCCAATTCATGCGTGGTCGGAAGAAACTTTTAGGAATATTGCGACACTTTGGGATGATTTGGTTCGAATTGATATGGAGACATTGGCACCCTCTTCTTTCGAGCACTCGCGATTTCAGATTGAAACAGATTGGAATTATCATATTGATGAAACGGTGGAGTTGAGGGTGGGTGAGTCGTCGTTCTCCATTAGAGTGACTGAATTTGAAGAAGCGATAGGGCCGAAGTGTGATTGTTGCTGCGAATTGGGATCAAGTTCCGATGGGGGGAGAAATTACGCGATCAAGAGGTGGAATGAAAGACAAATTCGGCTTTCAATGCCCGTGAATCTCCACCGGGTGAGACCATTGTAGCAAATTCTCTGATTTATGAGGAACCTCCAGCTTTTTTGGGTAATGACATTGATAAGAATTATATTGAGAGGATTTGGGAGGATAACAAAAGGGTGGATTGGAGGGTGAAGGAGACGACGAGTTAGATGGAGGAAGAGAACATAGGAATGTTGAGTCGTGATGTGGGTCATCGATCGAGTTGTGATGTGTTGGGTAGTATAGATGCGATCAATTAGGAGGGTGATGTTCCGAGAAAGGATGATCGGGAAGAGGAGGTTGGACAGAGCCCGATTTTTGATGGGCCACATGATGCATTGCCTAGGGCTAATAAAGCAAATTTAATTGATTAGAATGGAGAAACTCGGCGAGTAAGGCAGCTTTCTGAAATTATTTCGTGTATTGCACCTCTGGAGGGAAAAAAGCAATCGTTAAAGATCCGAAGCGAGGTCGAGGCCGTCCGAGGAAGAATAAGACGAAGGTTCCAGTTGAGTCGATTGCTATTGCAAATGGTTCCCTCTCCGATTCTGATTTTATGTGTCGAAAGCAGGCAATTTTAAGGGAGGCTCTTGAAACTGTAGACTTGGGAAAATTAATTGGTGTTGTTACTAAGGGAAGGGAGGAGGCAATTGTGAAGGACATCGCGCGCATGATCGAGGCGCGCGAGCATAATTCCTAGCCAAGTTATAAAGTTGTTGTCGTGGAATGTTAGGGGGCTAGGTGCGGCATCGAAACAAAGGTCCATTTAGTGTATCCTACGACAACAACGATGCATTTTGGCTCTTCTCCAAGAGATCAAGACGGAAGATGTGACGGAAAGGTTAGTTCGACAATTGTGGTATACGGATGTGTTTGATTATATTTTTGCGCCTTCGGATGGAAAATCAGGTGGGGTTTTGGCAATTTGGGACCCGTCGAGTTTCAAGGTTAGCACGACAGAGATTAGGAAGAATATGGTGGTTATTGAAGGCCGATGGATTCGAGAGGGTTGGTCGTGTGGGATTGTTGGCGTATACGCCCCTTGTGTGTTGGCGGAACATAATGTGTATTGGGGGGAAATATTTGCTGTGTTGTCCTCGCGAGAGGTTGAATGGTGTGTTGGGGTGACTTCAACATGGTGACACAACAAGCAGAGAGGCGAGGATGCGTGCACTTGATTAGAGGTATGGATGTTTTTTGTGATTTTATTGAATGAGTTGCATTATTGGATGTTCCGATGCGGGGGAAAAGATTTACTTGGTTCGGTACAAGTAGGAGATGTAATCGATTAGATAGATTCTTAGTGACAAATGGTTGGATACATCGATTTGCTTCTTTTGTCGTGGTGAATCTTCCGAAGGAGCTGTCGGATCACTCACCGATAGTGTTGGAAAGTGATGTGCTGGATAGTGGCCCAAAACCTTTTCTTTTTTTCAATGAGTGGCTCTATGATATGTCGCTGTTAGAACAAGAATGGAAATGTTTATCGGAGAGGAAGCGAGTGACTTTGATTCATCATAAATTGAAGGCATTAAAAGTTGTTTTAAAAGGGAGGAATGTTGGTTTCATCAGATTGATGAGGCATGTGAGCTCCTCCCGGGTGTGAGCTTCACTAACGTTTTTAGAGAAGCTAATAGTATTGCGGATGCACTGGCTAAGGGTGGTGTTGTGAGGAAAAAGTGGGTTTGGATGCGTTGCGGATGAGCATTGGGTCAGGTTCTTTGGTGATTGTTTCGCTTGACACACTCATCAGTACTCTTTTCCTCCATCTAGACTTTAGGGAGGTTTTTAATGAGGCTGATGATGTGTGATTATATGTATGATTGTTCACAATAATAAAATCATGCATTTGCCGATAAAAAAGAAGAAGATAAAATCTGGAAACAGTTTAGGTCACCGTAAATGTCCTGTTTTCAAACAATAAACTGTATTGATAGGGAAATGATAAAAATATGTGCTATACATGGTCTTAAATCTATGTGAATAAGCTTTTTAGAACGGTAAATAACTCCTAATTTGAAGTTGTGTGTAAAAAGTTATGGACAGTTTAGTGAAGGTTGCTCAAACTGCCAGTTTGGGGGGCAGTTTCATGTGTTTAAGTGTTTGTATTGTTTAAATGGTTATATATATGCTTGAAAGATGTTCTAATATGATTAATATGTTTTGTATGGATGTTCAAGAGCAAGAGTGTGAAGTTCTATTGGAGGATTCAAGAGTTGGACTATCGAAAAGAAAGGACAAGGGCATTGTGATCAAGGAGCAAATATAAGCTTGAAGTATTGCGAATGTAGCTATCTTAGGGTTAGGATTAGCATCCTAACCAATGTATTTATGTTTATTTGATGAGAAAATATGAAGCATGCAATGAATCTAATAATGGTTTGGTAAACTTAAAATGTAAATGAAAAAGGACTAAAGGAAATGTGATATAATGTTACATATTAGTGCTAGTTGCCATTGTTGTTGATCTATGTGACTCGATATGCTTTGATGGCTATTTGAGCTACATGATATAAGTTTAAATGTGAAATTTAGCTACTGTTTTGATGATAATATGATTGAAATGATACATTATGCTTGCTAGAAATTTTGTTAAATGTGATCTTGAATGTTTTCATGCAAGGTTGATATGAACTTGTTACATGGACTTGTAATGTGATTGTTAAACAAGTGTTTGAATTTGTTGAATTATTAAAAGACAAAATAAGTCCTTAGTTGACTAGTGGTCCTTAGGTAGAAGGGCATGCCTTAGAGTCTGAGCTCTACTGATTTAGAGGTGGTTAGTCACCTATTGATGCATTGGGCATCCACTTTTAAAAGTTACATGATGAATGGTGTAGTTAGACACCTTGATACATTAAGTATCTACTGATATTTGGTGCTTTGAGCATTTACTGTTATATGTTGGTACTTGGTACCTATTGACTTGATTACCTGGTCCATTAATCATCCAAGGCAAAAATATTATGTACTTCTAATAAGACTTAAATGATCATTGAAATGGTGTAATGAAACATGATTGTTATGATATATGAAATAGTATATTTGAAAAGGGTAGTGACCCTATTTGAGTGACATGAAAATGTGATCCATGATATGTTATGATCTTGTCTTAATTGCATCATTCAATGACATGATTGGTTGCTATGTTATATGAGTTGTTTAAATGTTTTGATTACATGATATGTATGAAACTAGCTAGGTGAGCTAATGTGATCTAAGCCTAGCTAGGTAACCTTGAACCTATGAATAAGAAATTAAAAGATTGAATTAGCAATGTTAGGTGTTGCCTCACTAAGTACCTATTGTACTTATCACTCTTCTGTTTCCTTCTTTCATAATAATAGGTTCCTTGATATCTGAAAGCTAGATGTTTTAATCTGAAATCCATTGCAAGCCTAAGCACAAGTATGATATAGTTTTGTTTAGACTCCTAGTTAGTGGCATAGTATATGTTAATGTGTCACATGCATTTTGGAACATGTATTTGATAGTTGGTTTGTTTAAGTTTAAGACAAATTTTATGTTATGTAATGTTGAATTTAATGTTTGATGTATATATATGGCTTTAATGGTTTAAACGTGTATATGGTGAAGTTGTTTAAGCTTTGATAAGGATTATGAAAATTTTATATGTTGCTTAGATTGGTGGCTGCCCAAATGATAATATATGTTGAGAATGATATGTATGTTTGATCTAGGTGATATGCATCTAGTGTTTGGTTGCTTATATGACATGTTCGAATGGCCTATAGGATAGTAGGAAGTTGTATATAATTTAGTGGTTTGAACAAAGGATATGAATACATCTAGTTGAATGTTTTGAATGAAATTAGCAATGAATGACATTGAAATAAATCGAATGCTATGGTTTTCTAGAATAATTCGAATATGATGATTATATGATTAGGTGGTGTATTCGAATGGTGTATTGATCTTGATGGATATGTTAATTGATGTAGGAAGATTGTATTT
The DNA here is from genome assembly GCA_958450335.1 of Hibiscus tridactylites. Classification (NCBI taxonomy): domain Eukaryota; kingdom Viridiplantae; phylum Streptophyta; class Magnoliopsida; order Malvales; family Malvaceae; genus Hibiscus; species Hibiscus tridactylites. Next base: position 56,559,706 of record OY288282.1, read on the forward strand.
AGTTGTTGCATTGAAAAGAATCAATGTGGTTGATATGTTCTATTCGAATGCCTATGTTGTTATGTTAGAGTTCGAACATGATCATTATATAAATAAGTTGATTGTTAATGATTATGAATGTATACATGTTTAAAAAGTATAATATGCTAAGATATGTGATGTTTTGATTGTATATGCCATGTACGGTGATAGCCGAATGTATATAGGACTTGTTTAGTCTTGTATTGATTCTTATAAGTTTTAATTTGAAGGTGTATGCATGTATTAAGGATGATAACATGAATGTAAGTTGCTAAGTCATATGTTATATGATAAAGGTTTTTAAATGGCTCACCTAATTGTCTTAATTGTTATGAAATGCTAGTAAGTCATACGTTGTGCACTCTGATTGTCGGATTGATCATTATACGTTTCGATGATCTGATAACATGTTTACATGATTAAATGATACGTATATATGTTCTGTTCTGATAACGGCTCCCGCTCCTAAACCGGGCGTGGGGTTTTACAGTGGATCGATTGTTTGTTATGCATAATATAACATTCTGTGCATGTAATTGGTTATTGTAGAGTGCAAGTAGTGAAGTATGGTAGTCTTTATAAAAGCCTTGACTAGATTACCCTAGCTTGATTGTCATACCAATAGGAATCTCTGAGCTCAACCTAATTTGGACTAAGGTCCCCTGAATGGTATATAGATACCCCTAATTGAATTTGAAAAGTGTATATGTTTTCAATGGTATTGAATTACCATTGCTTGATAGTGTCGACTAAAATTGAGTTTCTAGGCAAACAACTAGTCAAGGCCGAGATATACAACCTTGGTTGCTTGAAATTGATGAGACTGTATGATTATATAACTTAAATAAGTTGCTTGACATTGTGTTTCTCTTCTTCTTGGAAGCATGTTATACTTCTCGGTAAATTTAAGCTAGTAGTAAGCTTCATGTTGGTTGATCATTGAATATAATCTTAAGTGGTGAATGTCTAATGAAGTGAACTGCCTTAAAGGTCTGCTGGTTATGAACTGATTGTTCAATTTATGAATGGTTATTTGTCCATCCTTATGCTTGTATTGATAATGGTACAATACTAGTAAACTAACTACTCACCCTGTTGCCTCTACAAGAAAAGTTGATTGTCAAGGTTAGTCCGGGAGATCAAATCAAGGTCACTCAAAGCTAGAAAGTATGTTTGTTTTGTCTTGTTTTAAGTTAAACTCCTAGAAGGTGGCACTAGCTTGAACATTAGGCTTGTGAACTTTTGAGTACTATGAGGGTTTGTAAACACCAAGCTATCAATGTTTGTAAAAATATATATGTTTGGCCTAATGAGTGATATTAGTTCGTTTTGCTTAAATTGTTGTTTGGTGGTTTCGAATGGCTTAGTTGACCTTAGAAGCTTAACATCGATTGCTTGAATGAAACCATATATGAATTCTTGTGGTGTATATGTACTCTCGATAAGTCATGCTTGTGGTGGATTACATGAATGATCTTAAAGGTATGTTTGAATGTATAAGGAAATCTAGTGTGACCTTAGTATGCACCTAAGTTCTTGTATACTCTAAGCTTGTGAGGGATTATAATTGATTTGGTGTGTAGGTATAGTCTTGTAAATGTTCCCCTATTTAAATTATTACTTGTTCAAGTAGATACTCAATAGATCACACTCTTCTAATGAAATGTTTGGATTTTCATACCACCAAGATAGCTCTCTCTCTAGAATTTGAATTGTTGTTTTCTAGCTTGTAAAGGAAGTAAATGTATGATATGACCCTATTATATTTGAACAACCCTAGAACTTAACTAAATTAGAATATCCAAATAAGTTTCTATAGTGCTTTGCTAATAGGGAAGAATCCAAGAAAGTTAATAAGTTAGTATATGATTGGTAATAAACTCTTGCTTAATAAGTGAAGGATCTTTTAGCTAAGTTTATGTATGCCTTGCGAAAATTTAACTTGTTGGACATTTGTTGGACTGCTTGTTATGGTATATTCTATTAGGATCTTGAACCTAGCATTTGGTACTTGAATGTTTAATTATGTGGCATCCATTCGTATGAATCAATTTAGCTTCAATTATTTTAGTTAGTCGCATGATTACTTGACCTTTAAGGCTCTTAATCGAGCATCCCTTGCTTGTTCGAGTACTAAGTTGTGAGACAAGTTAGTTGTCTACTTCTAGATGAGTATTATCTTCTAGCCTGGGGTTCGGGTATTACAATTTGGTAATCAGAGCTAAGGTTTAGTTGATCCTAGGTCTAAACTTGTGTGTCTTTAGTTGTGTAATGTGCCACCTAGGAGTTGAATTAATTGTACTTGTGATCTTGTTTGATTGATCTCCTCTGAATGTAAATTTCAGATGTTTAAAACACATCTGGTCCGAGATAGAGACAACCCGGTTGGCTCCTCCAATGAAGAAGGGAGTGTTAGATTGGGTTAGGAGCAAGAAGACGCTCAAAAGGCTACAGAACCACAGCCTGAAGCTCATCAAGTTAATCAAATCCATAAAGAATGCATTCTTAGCATGATTGAGATGTTTAACCAACTAGTCAGCAATCTAAAGCAAAACAACCCTTCTAAACATGTAGTGGTCAAATATAGGGCTCCCATTGATAAGTTGGCTCATCATCGAGCCTATACATTCGTTGGATCTGATGAAGAGAATCCAGAAGCAGCTGAATATTGGTTGGAAACAACTGTTAGAGTTTAACCAAACAACTTCAGTGTCCTAATGAACATAAATTAGAATGTGATGTAGCCTTACTTGTTGATGAAGCTTTGAACTGGTGGGAAACTACAATCTTTACTGCTCCCGAAGATTCTGTTACATGAGAATTCTTTTTGAAGGAATTTCGGAAGAAGTATGTGAGTGAACAATACTTGGATGAGAGAAGAAGACGTTTCTTGCATTTTAAGCAAGGTGGTAGACCTGTAGAACAATACATCAGTGACTTCTAAAAATACTGAAAATATGGAGCCGAATACATCGAGAAGGAGGAGGATAAATGCAGAATGTTCATTGAAGGGTTGAATGATGAATTGAGCCTAATGTTACGGCTCTTAGAATAACCGATATTCAAGACCCGGTGAACTGAGTAATTGCTATGGAGTCAAGGATGAAAGTTGCTGATAAAAGAAGAGATAACTACTCTAAGAAATACAAGAGACCAAGAAATGAGAACAAGCCTCAATGGCCCTCTAAAAGGTCGAAAAGTCAAGGAGGAAACTCCTCGGGTTACGTTACTTCACCAAGGGGTAACTTCATTCAGAAACTTCAAACTGTAATCAAATCTTCTACTCCAATAATCTCTATTAATAGCTCAAGAAATTCGGGAAGGGATCCACAATCTCGACACTGCAACATCTGTCAAAATTATCATTCTAGTCAGTGTAGGAGACAATCCAATGTCTATTTTCGGTGTGGAAGTTTGGATCACTATGTTCGGGATTGTCCTCAACACTTAGACAAGCCCTCGATTAAGGTGGCTTCCAATTTGAATCAAGCTTCACCTCCCAGGAGAATAGGATCGAAACCAGCTCAGTCTGGAAACTTGGAGAGGACTCGAGGCCAAGCTCCTGCTAATACTCACCAAGAGTCTCGGGCCCCTACTCGAGTATATCACATTTAGAATCGAGATGAAGAAGAAGCACCTGATGTCATAGCAAGTACTGTGGAATTAAATGAAAGCCCTCTTTATGCTTTAATTGATTCAGGATCCACTCATTCATTTATTTGTTCTCCCTTGGTTGTGAAGTTAAATTTGAAATCTGAAACTGTGAATCAAGGGCTTGTAGCCTCGAACCCTATATGAGGAATTATGACCATAAATATCCTTTGTAAAAACGGTCCCTTATACATTCAAAACATTCTTTTCCCTGTTGATCTTTAGGTGCTAGCCTTTTCTGAATTCGATTTAATTTTGGGATTAGACTAGTTAGGAAAACACCAGGCTTGGGTAGATTGTCAAAATATGAGACTTTCATTCGTGGTTTAGGTAAAGAATCCATCCTTTTGATTATTACGAAACCCACCTCTCTTTTTGTTGCAATGATTAGAAGAGATGAATTCGACTTTGGCCTAAAATCTATTCCAATTGTGTCTGAATTTCTCAATGTCTTTCCTGAGGAACTCTCAAGGCTGCCATCGAACCGAGAAATAGAATTCAATATCGGGTCTCAATCGAGAATCAACCCTATATCTATCACCCCTTACAGAATGACACATGTTAAACTAAAAGAGCTCCAGAAGCAGTTGCAAGAACTGCAAGACAAAGGATTCGTTCGACCTAGCTCATCTCCGTGGGGAGCCCCGATATTATTTGTCAAGAAAAAGGATGGATCGATGAGGGTGTGTATTAGACTTGATAGGCTCGATTTCCTTCAGCTGAAATGGATTTCCAAGTGGTGGAGAAGTTGGATTATTTGGGTGATTGATGGTGGAAGCGAAAAATAAATAACACAATGATTTAGAGTGGTTCAACTTTCTAACCAAAGCCTGCATCCACTACCTTAGCTTCCCCACTAAGGATTTCAACCAATTCACTAAGAATTCTTCCCCTTTTCTAGTCTAAGAAGGCAACCGTTACAACCTAGAGTCACAACTCATGATCTAGCATCCAAAGCTCACAACCAGAGCTTTGGGAACATTCTCAAAACAAAGAATTCTAGCAAACAAGGATTCCCCCTAATAGGTGTGTGTTTGCACTCTTAAGCTCTCACCCAAAATCTAGAACACTTGAGCATACATTGACAATTTTAGCTCACAACTTGAAAAATTGTTTGAGATTCTCCCCCTAAACCCTAAACCCTAAACCATGAAAAGCTCCCCCTTATTCACTTGAAATATCAATTTTTCAAACCAATTAATTCTCCCCCTTTTTGTTATATCAAAAAGAATTTAAATGATTTTATGTTCAAAATAACATATGAGGTTGATTTTTTTTTCACACAATTAAAATTTTGGTTTTAAAAATTGGCTCCCCCTTACCCAAAGCATCAAACAATGTTAGTCCAACATATATGATTAAACTAGTTGAATTAAAGGAAATAAATCTAAATAAAATAAATTCAACTAATTTTACCACACTTGAATCCAAGGAAGGATGTGAAGCCTTCCTTCTTCAAGTGTCTTTCCTTGTGTGTATGGTGCTCTCCCTCAAATTTAGACTGGTTGATAATTCTCCATCACACCTAACATAAGACAATCAAGTAATTTTTGGTATCCAAATTGCTTTGGATCCATAGACGTTAGTGGCACAAAATTTAGTCACCTTAGGAATCCATTTTTCAATTTCATCCTTTCTGTTTGAAGAGATTAGTTTTCTTGGAACCCAAACACTTCTAAAACATTTACCATTTAAAAATCTAGGGGCACTAGATTCTCTTTGATAAAAATTTGATTTTCCACAATTTGTTTTCTTTTCAAGCTCTTTGGAAATCAAATCTTTTTCTTCTTGAACTTTATGAAACAAATTTTGTAAATCAAGATATTTTTGCTCAAACTCGTTGAGTTTTCCTTCAAGTTCATCTTTGGTTTTAGAAATCAAATAATTTTGAATTTTCAAGTTTGAATCCCATGATGGTCTTCTTCTTCAAGTCTTTGGATTCAATGATGGTCGTCTTCTTTGAATCCCATGACTCGAGAAGAGAATATATCACCTTCCAAACGAGTTTGTGACAAGTCGTCGTTTAACCGGTCAAAAATAAATGAATAAATTAACCTCTTTCAATAAATAATAATATAAAGAAATTAAATAGATATAGGGAAAGAGGGTCGATTTGCAGGGAGATTAGCTGGACTAATTGACTGAAGACTGCTTTAATTATTACTTCCAGGAATATCTGCAAAATAAGTAAATAAAATGGGGGGAAGTGATCTGATATTGGATGAAAATGAAATAGCAAGATTTAAATGCAAAGGTAAAAAGATTAAGAAAAACCAAGTATGTGAAATAGCCTCGAACCAGCTCCTTCAACTCTTTCGATCACTGAAATAGATTTTTATTTCGGGGATCATGTCGGTTACAGTCTACAAGGTCCAACCCGTCGTAACTTGTTTCTCTCTCGAGTAACCAATCCTCTCAAGTCTATCTCCGAAAGATGGTTCTTAAATAAATCAACCACGTCTATCACCGTTAAAATATTTAGAATAAAAGCAGGAAAAACCCGACTCAGAAATTGTCTAAAAAGAATCACTTCTGATTTTATCTTTCCTTAACAGACCACCGCTAAAAGTGTTCATAGGAAGTCCAAATTGCCAAAGGCCGATCCTTCCTCCCAACTGCGTTTTTAAGTGATTTCAGACCAACGAGCCCCTTTTGATATGAAAAACGGTTAAAAACTTTTAGTAAGGTCGATTGCCAAACTATCTAAGCAGAAAGATAAAAATGATTTCCCAAAAGAATTTAAGCAAGTTCAATTCTCACGAATCGAATTGACTTGGCTGGTTCTTGGCTTAAAAGATTTAGCTAAGCATGATATTGATTATCATGCTTAACTTGATTTTAGAAAAGTAATTAAATAGCATAAAATAAATGAAACAAGAAAAATAAAGGAAAAGAACTTGGATTAAAACTGAAAATGTTTACAAAGATAAAAATACTCAAAGCTAGAAGATGATCTTAAGCCTTCACCAAAGGTTGGTATTTATAGGCTTAGATTACAAGGATAAGAGATAAGAAAATCAAAATAACAATTCAAATTCAAATGTTTTTTTAAAATTCAAAATAAAACCAAACAGATAGAACTGATAATCTGATCAGATCTTCTCTCGGAACATTCCAAGATCTTCTAGAGATTGCCACGTCATTTCCACGTCACTGCCACGTCAGACACGTCGTGCCTAGTGTCGTGCCCATGATGCCAGCCATGACAAAATTATAACAAAAACTGCAGAAATGCCCTCTTTTTTATTGATATTTCAAGAATTGGACCCCTGCACAGAATATAACAAAAACAACATGTACTAAGCAGCAAGAAGTCCTAATAACTAGAAAAATAGCAAATGAAGTATGTCACTTTTGAGAACTCATCAAATTCCCCCTCACTTGTCTCATACTTGTCCTCAAGTATGTCCGAAAAAGCATAAACCAAAGAATGCATTTCGCAAGCCATCACAAGCATCAAACATAATCATAAGAGTTCTAGCGCGAAAGGAGTATCATGAAAGAAACATAATCAAACGAAATGGATGCAAGCAAAGAACAGCCCTTATCTCTTCCAATTACCTATCAAGCATTAATCAAATCCTAACCTAGTCTTAATCCTCACCAAGATACACTCAAGAGCACTTAAAGTGTTTATAGGTAAAAGTGAAGCAGAAACACTCAAAGTCAATCATGAATAAAGGTTTCTATAGGCTTGTAACAAGTTCAATTCTCCACTACTTTAACAGAATCGAGGTGCAAAAATCATTAGGTCTTTGTTCAAGGTGTAATGTGGGTTTAGAGAAGAAAAAAAAAGATAGAAAGATGGGAAGAAAAAAAAACCAAAAGAGGATGATCAATGCAAGATATCTCAAACATTAAGCAGTGAAGACATTAAAAAGGAGCTAAAAATGGGCAAGCAAACACACATTTTTTCTTCTTTCTTTCTTTTTTTCTTTTTTTCGAAACTGTTTTTCTTCTTTTTTTTCTTCTTCTTCTTTTCGAAGCAATTGCTTCCTTTTATTTTTTCTCATTTTCTTCTAGGAAAATTTCTGCCCTTATTTGAAAAGTATCTCCTTCGTGTCTAATAAAGATTCTAGCATTTGATCAATTGAAAATGGTTAAGTCAAAGGAATGGGATGTAAGGCTAACAAAGGCTCACTAGGTGATGAGAAAGGGTAAATTAAAATGAAAGGGATGGAAGAGGTTAAAGCCTAATGCCTAAATCATTTTAAAGCACCTCGTTCTTAGTGTAGTCTCGAATCGTAAGCAAACCACAAGTTCTAGATTCCTAAAATTCAAGATGACACTCTCAAGCAAAAGAAATGAGCATAATATGAAGAATGCATACTCAAGGCTCAAAGTCTCACAAAATTGTGCTAAGTTTGATTAAGCTAGGCTAGAAATCTAATCAACACAATTAAGAGAAATTAAAAGAGATGTCAAACTGCAGATTACTCATATCCTTTGATTATCAAAATGCTATAATTCAATCATTCCTAAGCACAAGAACAAGTACAACATGCTGGACAACAAGTAATGGCAAGAACAAAAAATTCATCTCAAGGTTTAATCAAAATCAAAACATGTTATCAAACAAGCATAGGACAAGTGGTTTTTTGCACCCTCCCCCTCACTTAAATGAATTGCCCCAATTCAAAATAAAAATAAAGAAAAATGAGGAACAAATAAGGGTAAAAAAAAATACTCCCCGTGAGTGATGAAATTGAGTCCACCGTTGGCATAGAGTGGAATGACGGTGATGGTGATCGTGGGGGAGGTGGACGGCGACTGGAGCTTGGTACGGCGGTGCTGTTGGAGAGACGCGAACGACGGCTGACGGTTGGGGGCTGGGGGCTTGTCGTCGTCGACCACCGCGGCTTGGAGGAGGTGCGGGACATGGTGAATTGCGGCTGAGTGAGTTTGCGGCTGGGTGTGTTGTGTTTTTAGGGATTTGGTGGTTTTCGGGAAGAAAGCAAGAAAGGAAGGGGGAAAGGGAAAAAATGGACGGGTGCTAAGGGGAAAAGGCTTGGGCTATCGTGCACCATTCATTGAGTGTGCTAAAATGCACCGCATTAATGAAACGGTGCACTTCGGCTGAGGTTATGCTTGTCATTGTTGTTTGCGAAAAGAATCATGCAGAGGGAAAAGAAAATTATTAAGGCAATTAAAAAAAGAAAGAAAATGAAAAATGAAACATAAATTGAATTATTAAAAAGGAAGTAAAAATTAACGAAAAATAAACCAATGGGTTGCCTCCCATTTAGCGCTTTGTTTAACGTCGTTTAGCTCGACGACCTTTGCTAAATTTTTGGTTCTTCAAAAGAAAGGTCTTCAAATATACAGTGATGTCCATCCCTTGTCGTTTTAACGCCTTCCTTCATCTTTTTATTTGTGCGCAAAACAACAACTAAGCTTCTACCTCCTTCCCAGTGCGACAACTTACTCAAGATGATGATTGACAAAGTTTGGTTGTCGCCTAAAAATATATAATTGAATTGATCTAACTTCGGCTTTGGTTCCTGCAAAATTGAGGGAAAATATTTAGATCGAGTTGGAATTAATCGAAAATCAGAAAGGGAAAAAAGAGTTGAAATGATTTCTCCTATATTTTCATCGTCGAGATCCGCGAATTCCCTACAAAAGTCATAACACAAATCAGTTTCGATCAAATCATAAGCTAACGGATCTATAATATCGATGAAATTTAAACTTGCGACCGAATTAGGATACTTCATAGCTTTATACATATCAAATTTAACTACTTCCCCATCAAATTCCATAGTTAAGATGCCATCGCGGACATCAATCTTTTTATGCGCGGTTGATAGGAAAGGTCGGCCAAGCAAGATTTCGGATCCGTTATTGTTGTGATCATTTTCCATGTCAATAATATAAAAATCAACAGGGAAAATAAGATTTTTTACCTGTACCAACACGTTTACTAGTACTCCCTCGGGGTAGATGACTGATCGATCGGCTAATTGAACCGTCACTCGCGTTTCTTTCAATGGTTCAGTCGAAATTTTGTTGTAAACGCTTAATGGTATGACGTTGATAGATGCGCCTAAATCGCATATCGCTCTTTTTATCCCAACATTCCCAATTTTACAGGGAATCGCAAACATACCTTGGTCCTTGTACTTTGGCGGCAACGACTTTTGAAAGATGGCCGAAATATTTTCACCAAGGTTAACTTTTTCATTCCCGGATAGTCGCCTTCGGTTTGTGCATAAGTCCTTCAGAAACCTTGCGTATTTGGGCACTTTCCGAATAACATCAAGAAGTGGAATATTAATTTCCACCTTCTTGAATATATCCAAAATTTCCTTCTCTTCCTCCTTTTTATCTCGTTTCGCCAATCTACCTGGAAAAGGAGGAACATGTTCGTAAGTAGAAACAGAAATTTTAGATTTGGCATTACCTGCGGTGGGATGAGACTTGTCGTTATGGTCTTCCGAAGAGTTTCCCGGTTCGTCGGATTTTCACTCATCTTGCTTGGGCGGTTTGGGCGTTATCACTGTTCCACTACGCAAAGTTATCGCACTAACGTTTTCCCTTGGGTTGGTTTCAGTTTGGGATGGTAACTTTCCCTGGGATTCTATACGGCTAACGGCTTGAGCTAGTTGGCTTATTTGTTTGTCGATTTGCTGGAGATGGGATTGTGTTTGGGTTTGGAATTTTTCCTACGAAACTGCCAATCTCTCAACAATAGACTCAAGCGAGGATTTTTGGGGTGCTTGGTTTTGGTAGGGAGGTTGTTGCCTAGGTTGGTAATTCGGGTTTTGATTATCGTAGCTCAAGTTTGGGTGATCTCTCCAATCGAGATTGAACGTATTGCTATGTGGGTTATAGGGTCTTTGGGAAGGTCCGGGAAAGTTGTGTATGGCGTTAACTTGGGCACCAGATGTATCCCGCAACAATGGGCATAAGTCGGTTGCGTGATCTGGCATAGTGCATATTCCACATACCTTAGCAGCTCCTATCTCCCCTGAAACAAGGGAATACACAATATTAGTTAAATTGTCTATCTTATTTTCTAATGAAATTGTGCTTACTGTTTGAACCCGTCGGCTGGGTTCACTTGCAGAACCAAATTGCTGCGAATTAGCAGCCATTGTGGAGATTAATGTTCTCGCTGCAGTATGGGTCATGTTAACGAGCGCGCCACCGCTTGCTGCGTCTACCATCTTTTTGTCCATTGGCAACATTCCTTCGTATAGGTATTGAAGGAGTGTTTGCTCGGATAAGCCATGTTGCGGAAAACTTGCACACAGCTTCTTGAATCTCTCCCAATATTTATATAGGGATTCATCGTGCCTTTGTTGGATTCCCAATATGTTTCGCCTAATTTCTGTCGCTTTTGCCGCAGGGAAATATCTGTCAAGAAAAACACGAGAGAGATCAGACCATGTATTAATTGAATTTGGAGGTAAATAAAATAACCACTCTTTAGCCGTTCCGGCTAAGGAAAAAGGAAAGGCCCTTAGTTTTATTTGGTCCTCTGAGACCCCTTGTGGTTTCATGCTGTTGCACACCATATGGAATTCGGCAAGGTGCTTGTGTGGGCTTTCAGTAGGGAGGCCATTAAAGGTAGGGAGTAGGTGAATTAATCCCGTTTTGAGCTGGAAGGGAGTATCGCCTTGAGGAAAAGCGATGCAGAGTGGTTGTTGCACAGTAGGGGCTGCGTTCAGCTCTCGAATCGTTTGATCTGCTATCGGTTCTGGTTCTGGTTCTAGTGTAGGTTCTTCGACTGGTGTAGTTTCGGAAGTGGATTCCTGATCGGATTGTCGTGTACATTGTTGTTGTTTCTTTCGTCGAAGTGTTTCGCCGTGAGTTCTACGAGTGCTTGCTTCGATTTCCGGTTTATATGGAGCTAAAGTACCCGGGTTCTTCCTGGTCATAAAAATAAAACAAAATCAGTCAAAATGCCGAAAGTAAATCTCCCCGGCAACGGTGCAAATTTTGACAAGTCGTCGTTTAACCGGTCAAAAATAAATGAATAAATTAACCTCTTTCAATAAATAATAATATAAAGAAATTAAATAGATATAGGGAAAGAGGGTCGATCCGCAGGGAGATTAGCTGGACTGATTGATTGAAGACTGCTTTAATTATTACTTCTAGGAATATCTGCAAAATAAGTAAATAAAATGGGGGGAAGTGATATGATATTGGATAAAAATGAAATAGCAAGATTTAAATGCAAAGGTAAAAAGATTAAGAAAAACCAAGTATGTGAAATAGCCTCGAACCAGCTCTTTCAATTCTTTCGATCATTGAAATAGATTTTTATTTCAGGGATCATGTCGGTTACAGTCTACAAGGCCCAACCCGTCGTAACTTGTTTATCTCTCGAGTAACCAATCCTCCCAAGTCTATCTTCGAAAGATGGTTCTTAAATAAATCAACCACATCTATCGCCGTTAAAATATTTAGAATAAAAGCAGGAAAAACCCGACTCAGAAATTTTCTAAAAAGAATCGCTTCTGATTTTATCTTTCCTTAGCAGACCGCCGCTAAGAGTGTTCATAGGAAGTCGAAATTGCCACAGGCCGATACTTCCTCCCAACTGTGTTTTTAAGCGATTTCAGACCAACGGGCCCTTTTTGATATGAAAAACAGTTAAAAACCTTTAGTAAGGCCGATTGCCAAACTATCTAAGCAAAAAGATAAAAATGATTTCCCAAAAGAATTTAAGCAAGTTCAATTCTCACGAATCGAATAGACTTGGCTGGTTCTTGGCTTAAAAGATTTAGCTAAGCATGATATTGATTATCATGCTTAACTTGATTTTAGAAAAGTAATTAAATAGCATAAAATAAATGAAACAAGAAAAATAAAGGAAAAGAACTTGGATTAAAACTGAAAATGTTTACAAAGATAAAAATACTCAAAGCTAGAAGATGATCTTAAGCCTTCACCAAAGGTTGGTATTTATAGGCTTAGATTACAAGGATAAGAGGTAAGAAAATCAAAATAACAATTCAAATTCAAATGTTTTTTAAAATTCAAAATAAAACCAAACAGATAGAACTGATAATCTGATCGGATCTTCTCTCGGAACATTACAGGATCTTCTAGCGATTGCCACGTCATTGCCACGTCACTGCCACGTCAGATGCGTCGTGCCTAGTGTCGTGCCCATGATGCAAGTCATGACAGAATTATAACAAAAACTGCAAAAATGCCCCCTTTTTTACTGCTATTTCCAGAATTGGACCCCTGCACAGAATATAACAAAAACAACATGTATTAAGCAGCAAGAAGTCCTAATAACTAGAAAAATAGCAAATGAAGTATGTCACTTTTGAGAACTCATCAGTTTGTCTTCTCTTCAAAACCTTTGAGTTGATTGACAATTGTGGAGAATCAGTCGAACATCCTCTTGATGTCTTCATCCGTGTCCATCTTGAAGTTATCATACTCTAAGTTGAGAAGACTGATCTTGGTCTCCTTTACTTCGTTGGTTCCCTCGTATGTTACTTCAAGCTTGTCTCAAACTTCCTTGGCATCTTCACAAGGAGACATATTCTCATAAATGTTAGGGCTAAATGCACAAAAGAAAATGTGCAAAGCCTTGCAATTTAGCTCTACCTTCTTGCGATCATCCGCATTTCATCTCACCTTGCCTCGTTGTGGCACGAACGAACCATCCTCAACTATGTCTCAAAGCTTGAAATCTTTGGCTTTGATGAAGAACATCATTCTTGTCTTTCAATATGCATAGTTGGTCTCATCGAAGAATGGTGGCTTGTTGATGGATTGCACCATTCAACCGATTGATTGAATTGATATATCGAGCTTTCTGAATCACCTCAATAGGATGTTAATCCCCTTCGATTGAGCCTCGCTCTGATACCAATTGTTAGACTTGATCTGCTCGATTTCCTTCAACCGAAATGAATTGCCAAGTGGTGCAGAAGTTGGATTATTTGGGTGATTGATGTTGGAAGCAAAAAATAAATTACATGATGATTTAGAGTGGTTCGGCTTTCTAACCAAAGCCTACATCCACTATCTTAGCTTTCCCTCTAAGGATTGCAACCAATTCACTAAGAATTATTCCCCTTTTCTAGGCTAAGGAGGTAATCGTTACAACCTAGAGTCACAACCCGTGATCTAGCATCCAAAGTTCACAACTCGAGCTTTGAGAACACTCTTAAAACAAAGAATTCTAGCAAACAAGAAATCTCTCTAATAGGTGTGTGTTTGCACTCTTAAGCTCTCACCCAAAGCCTAAAACACTTGAGCATACATTGACACTTTTAGCTCTCAAGTGTTTGTCTATTACAAGAATGGACAATTTAGTTATAAGACAATTTATTCATCATAATGGTGTTGAAAATTGAAGCATTAACCTTTTCTTGATGCTTGGAAGTCCCTTTTATACTTCTAAATGAGTTCATAGTCGTTGTAGACCGTTGGGTTGAATTGGAGTTGTTAGAGCCTTTATTTCCCACCATAAATGCAGTTTTGAAGCTTAGCGTATTGATAATCTTAAATTCGTATTGATACGGTCCCGATAAGGAAATAGCCGTTGAGAACTTCCATTTGGTGCGTATCAATACGTGTGGCAAGCGTATCGGTACGGTCCTGCAATTTAAAAGACCATTGGGAAATTGACCGTTGGGCGTATCGGTATGCGATATAACCGTATCGGTACGCGAACTAGCCGTTGGATATTTAAAGCACACCGTATCGATATGGACAAAGCATATTAGTACGGGTTTTGGCTATTGGAATATCACTATAGTTAAAACCCTAAAGCGTATCGATACAGTATCATATCGTATCAGTACTGTTACTTGAAAAACACCAGTTTTGCTACTTTAAAAGCATTTTAAATTATTCCAAAGCCTTGTAAAAACCATTAAACATATTTTCAAGTTGTTTTGACTAAAAATATGTTTTAAATTCTTTTTAATTTAGTCCAAAACATTTTTCAATTATTATATCAAAACATTTAGTTCTACACTGTGTATAGACTAACGACAACTTAATCAAGTGACAATCAAAACAAGTACCCACTTCCAAGGATTGAGGACTTATTTGATCTTTAGAAGGGTGTTTCAGTGTTCTCCAAAATTGATCTTAGATCAGGGTACTACCAAATGAAATTAAAGGAGTCTGACATTATCAAAACTGCCTTTAGGACTCGATCTGGCCATTATGAGTTTGTAGTAATGCCATTTGGTCTAACAAACGCCCATGATGCATTCATCGATCTTATGAACCGAGTCTTTAAACCCTACTTGGATAAAATTGTAGTGGTCTTCATTGACGATATTCTTGTTTACTCGAAAGATAAAGAAGAGCATTCAAGACATCTCAGAATTGTTCTACAAACACTTAGAGAAAGTAAATTCTGCCAAATTTGACAAATGTGAATTTTGGTTACTGAAGTATCCTTTCTCGGGCATGTAATTTCAGACGAAAGGATCAAAGTTGACCTGAAAAAGATCCAATCTATGCTTGAATGGAGATCTCTGAGGAACGTAAATGAGGCCTGAAGCTTCCTTGTCTTGGCAGGATACTATCGAAGATTTGTTAAGGGCTTTTCAATTCTGGCCACACCTTTGACTAAAATCCTTCGTAAAGATGTGCCATTTGTTAGGACTGAAGATCAACAAAAGAGCTTTGATCAATTAAAGGAAGTCCTTACTCAAGCTTTAGTATTGACTCAACCAGAATCGGGGAAAGAATACACGGTGTTTAGTGATGCCTCCCATTTAGGCTTAGGTGTGTTCTAATACAAGGGGACAAAGTAGTGTCATATGCTTCCCGACAATTAAAGTCCCATGAATTGAACTATCCAACCCATGATTTGGAACTTGTTGCAATAGTTTTTGCATTGAAAATCTGGAGACATTACTTGTTCGGAGAAAGATGTTATATGTTCACCGATCACAAGAGCCTAAAATAATTTCTAACTCAGAAGGAACTTAACCTTAGGCAAAGGAGGTGGATTGAAATATTTAAAGATTATGATTTAATCATAGATTGCCATCCGAAGAAAGCCAATGTTGTGGCTAATGCACTCAGTTGCCAACATTCTCGTGGTAAGAATTTGATTTATTCAAACCTTCCCCTAGTCTTATTTGAAATTTTCTTATATATGTCATCCAAAATATTTCCTTGTAAACCAATGTAGCTTCATAATCCATCAATGACCACTTTCGAATGGTTAAGAAGAAAGGGACCCTAGCTTCTATTCGAATCCAGTCTGAGATATTATCAAGAATCTGAATATTACAACAATCAGATCTTGAATTACAAGAAATTAAGTCCAAGCTGGTGGAAAATTCCAAATCTAAATTGGCTCTAAAAGAGGATGGATTACTCTATTTTATGAATAAGATGTGCGTTCCTAATGATTCTGATCTAAGAAGAGAAATCCTGCATGAATCCCACAATAGTTCTTTTTCAATACATCCTGGTTCAGTGAAGATGTACAGAGACTTGAAGAGCCTTTACTAGTTGCCCGGGATGAAGTCTGTTATAACTGATTTCGTATCTAAATGTTTAGTATGCCAAAAGGTGAAAGTCGAGCATCAAGTTCCTTCAGGATTATTGCAACCCATTGAAATTCCACAATGGAAATGGGAACAAATAACAATGGACTTTGCCAGTGGGCTACCTTTGTCTCCTAAGAAGAATGATGCAATATGGGTTATTGTGGATATATTTTCGAAATCTGCAACCCATAGGAGCTGTGGCTCCGTCCCTGGGTATAGTCTTGTAAATGTTCCCCTATTTAAATTATTATATGTTCAAGTAGATACTCAATAGATCAGACTCTTCTAATGAAATGTTTGGATTATAATACCACCAAGATAGCTCTCTCTAGAATCTGAATTGTTGTTTTCTAACTTGTAAAGGAAAATAAATGTATGATAAGATCCTATTATATTTGAACAACCCTAGAACTTAACTAAATTAGCATATCCAAATAAGTTGATATAGTGTTTTGCTAATAGGGAAGAATTCAAGAAAATTTATAAGTTAGTCTATGCTTGGTAATAACTCCTTGCTTAATAAGTGAAGAATCTCTCAGCTAAGTTTATGTATGCCTTGCGAAATTTTAACTTGTTGAACTGCTTGTTATGGTATATTCTATTAGGATCTTGAACCTAACATTTGGTACTTGAATGATTAATTATGTAGCATCCATTCGTATGAATCAATTTAAGCTTCAATTATTTTAGTTAGTCGCATGATTACTTGACCTTTAAGGCTCTTAACTGAGCATCCCTTGCTTGCTCGAGTACGAACTTGTGAGACAAGTTAGTTGTCTACTTCTAGATGAGTATTATCTTCTAGCTTGGGGTTCGGGTATTACAATAACATATAAACATCCAAAAAAATTTCGACCCCTTCTCTATTAATGTATCTATTATGCAGAATATATGTGGTTATTATGTATCTGAGCAGATATATTATCTTTTGCAGGAGCTTCTAGATACTGGTGAATTATCATATTGATTAAGCTATTTTCAATTCTTATTACTGGTGTTAAACCAAAAAAGAGTCCATAAAAAGGAAAGCGTTGGTTGTCCTCTGTCATAGAATAAAGTAAACTTGGAACTACTTAATTTTATTTATCTGCTATACAAACATAATCATGAAAAGCCAATCGAAAGTAGAAAGGTTAGGCTTGCTTCTATTAGGCTAATTTTACACTAGACTTTGGCAGAAATAGAAGAGGACGGAAAAATGAACTCAAGAAGACTAGGTAGTTTTTACGCTTGCATGAGAAAATAAAATTAATTCAAGATAGAACCCCGTTCACAAAGAAGGTAAAAGGACATTAACTTTCAAAAAATAAAAAGACAATGTTGATACGGAGCTAAACACATGAAAGCCATTGTTGATAGATAGGGCCAACAAATTGATCAATCATCGAATCACAACTCACAACAACCTAACATAGAATATACTAACTTGAGAAACTTAGTCATAGCTATGTTTTAAGTTTAGTTATGAACCTTGGTCTAAATACTGGTACTATTGTATACTGAATTAATTATTTAGAATGAGAACTTGTAAGCATGTACAGGAAAAAATGGGCCTTCGGAAAATTGATAGGATAAGTTCAACCTGATACACAACTTAACTATTCCCATGAATTTGAGGAAGTTTACTTTGTTGTTCATGTTTAGATTCAGAAGTTATTATGTCAATGGACTCCCATGTAGCTTATGTGATACATGTCGCGTATACGGAGCCGTGTCCGTATCATTATGACTCCAAATTGATAGATATTTAGTTGTATTCAACGGAGGTGAATAAACAAAGGCGAGCAGAAAATAAGCTACGTAAAGTGGACTCACATTGCAAACAAAGATTGATCGGGAATCTACTTTCTCTCGATTCGCCGGAGACGTAGCTGCAGCAACATCAGGATCTATTGCAAAGAAGCAAATCCAACAACAAAAGATGAGCACGCAACTAAAATTAAAGCATAGAAGATAAAAGATATTCATCTTATATGCTGCACACATACCCACAGGATTCAAAATTCCAGCTAGCGGTTCCATAAGATATCATATGGAAATTTATCATATAAGCTTCGAAAACCCATAAGAGATTTGCTTTCTATTCGAAAGCTTTGTCAATAATAAGGCGAATGAAAGGATTTATCATAGAGCTTTGCAATCAGTTAGCTAGATGTCACACATTATTCACCAAAATCAGATACAAGAGATCACGAGAGAATAAAACAAAGAGCGCCAATCAAACTCAAAATCTTACAAAGAAAAAGAAAACGAGAACATTTGAACAAGAAATAAAAGGAAAAATGGAAAACCTTGAACGGAACCCATCTCCTTCATTGAGAAATTAAGCCAATGATAAAGTGAGAGTTGGCGTTGCAGTGATTAATCGAGCAACAAGAGGTTGTGTCGCTAAAACATATGGTTCAAAGGAAACAAACGCCACTAAATATGAATCTTTTGTGGCATTTGTGGGATAAAATGCCACTAATGTGAATCCTGTCGCGGCATTTTCCAAAAACGTCGCTATATATAAACCTATTGTGGCATTTGTTTATAAAAACGCCACAAACGTATAAGTATTAGCGGCATTTTTTGAAAACGCCACCTTATATAGTCTATTGCGGCGTTTATAAAAAACGTTACTAAAGATACAAAATTACAAAAGTTTGCTTACAAAATGCAGCTCAAAGTGCCGCTAAAAACTTATTTTGTTGTATTGACTTAATGTAAAAAAAAAAGGACATCAACGTAATGGACAACATTTTTTTGGACGCCAAACAGCACCAAGTATACCAGTGGTTCACGCGAGCATTTCATTTGAAATTCATTTTGAGGCATTATTGTAAATTTAATTCTTTATAAATTAATTTTTGCTCAAAACCTAAATTTAAATTTGACCATTATCAATATTTATTAAACGAAATATTGATTAAAAAGTTAAAACTTTTAATGGAAATCCACGTGACAATCAATGTATATTTTTTTTGGATGAAAAAAAAATTATTACCTTGTACCTTGTTAAGAAACCCCCCTAAACTTAAATAGAGAAAAAAAATAGGCATGATAATAATTAAACAATATACAGCCGAACCAACCCGGCGCAATTACAAACTTGTAACGAACTACTGCCAAAAGAAATAACAAACCAAGCCAACCCTAATATGACAATTAGCACCCTCGCCATGCAAGGTGGGTGCACTCAAGCACAATGCTCCAGGAAACAATCGGCTACTGAAGGCCATTATCAACCATCGGCCATATCTGCAGTGCCAGAGTCCTCGATTAGGACATCAACTAACGCCGGTGGAGAGACAATCAAGGTATATTTTATGGGTCTTTTGAGTTTTTTTTTCTAACAATTACCTTTTAAAAAAAATATTGACATAGGACAAATAACTCATAAGTTAAGATGAAGTACATTCATACAGTGGCCACTACTGCTGTTAAAACATAATTTTAAACGAAAAAAGAGAGAACAATTGAGACATTTCAAATCAACATAAGAAGGTCCAAAATGAAAAAAAGTGAACAAATCGAGTTATTGGTAATCCTAAAATTTGGTTCACTCGTCTGTAGGGTGTACAAAATAAATCGTAAATGTTAATCGGTAAAACCGTTTATTTTATAGGTTAATTAACCTATAACCGTTATGGTTAAATAGTTTCGATTAATTGAACCGCTAAAAAAGATGTTAATGGTTAACATATAGGTATTTTTTAACTATGTATGAAGTTTGTATTTAAAATCACTCTATTTAAATTTTTTTTGAAAATTTTAATACAATATATATCGGAGAGATAGATATATTATTCTTGAAAGAAATAATGAACATTTGAAAAAGAAAATTAATAAGTTATAGGTTGAACTATAACCGAACCGTTTTTAACGGTTAACCACTATAATAATTACCCGTTAAAAAAATTAACGTTTAACCATTTATTAACGGTTAGGTTTCGGTTAATAACCGCTATAATAATTAACATACCACATGAACACCCCTACTCTCCAGGGATTCATCTGTGAGGTTCCCAAGAACAGTGTCAACTTTGTAAATAATTTCGTTACTGAATTTGCAATTGGATTCAGTCAATTGGTCCCTCAGTTTTACGCTTAACAAATCTTCGATTTCTTGACTACACATAAAAGGGTTTTCATTGTTCATATGATTGCTTTAATAGATTTGAAGGGTTTGAAAATTAGAAGGATTCAAAAGATGTTTTTAGTTTTAAATTTTGTTTGGATTAAAGGAAAACAAGTTCATAAAATTGAAATTTCGGTTCGGGAGATTCATTGATAATGTTTAGAAAAAGAAACATGGATTTATTTGAATAGAAAAATGTGAAAACATTGAGACATCATTTATAATTATGGATCAATTTGATTAAAGGTGAAAAAATTATGGGCTAAACAAGTTATTATGTCAATTTTTAAAGAGGAGTGAACAAAACATTAACTTAATTATAGTGCAGTGCAGTGGGAGTAGTTTGCCATTTTATTCTTAGCGCATATCCTTCCATTACTTGAGAAAAGTCGAATTCATGAACCATGCATATTAATTTTTTTCAAAGATCAATTGATAAAATGAGAGGTTAAATTTAGCCTCTACAGGGAAGATCACACGCGCAACCACTATCCGGTCCTTTCCAAGCATTCCTTTAAAGCTTCTAGTTCTCGCCCCCCTCCAGTTGCTTATCCGAATCTTATGCACATCTCATCGCCTTCTTCTTTGGCTAAGGATACCGCATTGCCAAACCAGTTGGGGAGCCTCCTGACCTCAACGTCCAAGGTGGAATACAGGGACAAGATTCTTCTACTATTTTGCTCCGGTCATGATTGACAACTTGGTTGATGACAACAGTCATTGTTCGGGTGGAAGCCGAGCATTAGCTATGCTTGAATGATAAGTATCTTAATTCCATTGTTTTCACTTTTATGGATATTAGAATCATTTGTTGGAATGTTCAAGGCTGTGGTGACTCTCGTTTTCTTCCCGTAGCTAAGCAATATCTACAAGACTACAAACCTGACTTAGTAATCTTTGTTGAACCACGCATTAGTGGTCGACGGGCTAATTCTGTAATCTCGGCTTTGGGTTTTCCTTTCTCCCATCGAGTTGAAGCGAACGATTTTGTTGGAGTTATCCGGGTGACTTGGTATGATGGTATTTCCCTTGAAGTAATTCTCACTCATTTTCAATTTGTTCATTTTAAAATTTCTAGTAAAAGGGCTGGTTCATCACTACTTGTTAGTGCCATTTATGCTAGTCCCTCAGAAACTGGAGGAAACTCTTATGGCCACACTTACGGCGGTTGGCAACCTCAATTCGTTCCCCCTGGGTTTTATTTGGGGACTTTAACGCAGCCCTACACCCTTCAAAAAGATCGAGTTGTACTCTTTCCACGAAGCCTAGTGCGGATTTTTAGAAACTTATTTTTGGATTTTGGATTGAGAGATATGGGTTATACAGGGCCTGATTTTACTTGGTCTAGGGGAGCCGCTTATGTGCGTTTAGACAGATTTATTTGCAACAGTTACTTTGATGAAGTTTTTCCGGAATCTGTTGTGCAACACCTTCTTCAGATGCGATCAGATCATCGTCCCATCCAACTCACCATTGGTAAATCTTTAAGGCGTTCATCGCCTCCTCTGTTTTGCTATTTTGCTGGCTGGCACGCTCATGAAGATTTCTTTGGGTAACAGGCTCCTCTTTGACATCTACTTTACGCAACTTTGCTACAACTGCGGACACTTGGAACAAGACTGTCTTTGGTTACCTTGGGACTAAGAAACATATTGTTATGGCTCGGGTAAGAGGGATTCAGAAATCGTTATGTCAACGCCCTTCTCGCTTCCTCAGTAATCTTGAATCTGAATTGATCATTGAGCTTGAACACTTACTAGATCAAGAGGAACTTCTTTGGCGTCAGAAGTCGCGCTCTGATTGGATAACTCAAGGTGATCGTAACACGCATTACTTTTATTGTAAAGCTATCAGTCGTCGACAAAAACGGAAAATTACATCCATCAAGCTCTTGGATTGATCATGGTGTGAGGATGAGTCCGTTCTCAAGCAAGAAGTAGCCGTCTTTTTTCATAATCTCTTTGTCGATGATACTTGCCCAGCCCAAGATGAGTTTTCGGTCACTGATGCTTTTCCATCAATTCCATCAGATACATGATGATCTCTTGGGTCCGTTCCATCTACTGCGGAAATTCATGAAGCTCTCTTGGATATGGCTCCGTTAAAGTGTCCTGGTTGGGATGGATTACATGTCGAGTTCTTCCAAAAGAAATGGCCCACAGTTGGTCCATCGATCTCTTTCATGATTCAAGGTATCTTTCAGGGTGCTACGCTTGAACCAGATTTGAACAGAATCATTCTTGTTCTCCTTCCCAAATGTGACAGTCTGTCACGAGCCTAATCTGAAAATAGCCGTTGAAGAGTCTTTTAATTGTTAGTTAATGTTGTTTTTTTATATTCGTTGAGTTATTCCGCTGTTAATGAAACGCAGCGTTGAAGGGAGGCATTGTCAATACATAAAACGTTGCCGTCCAGGTAAATAGGGTAAAAAGGGTGGAATGAGCTGTAATCTGGTATTGAATATCTGAATGAAAATTCTTGTCTTTTTCCCCTAATTCTGTTTTCTCTCTTCTCTCTCCTTATCTGAGTTTTCTTCTTATCTAAATCATTCCTTAAAGTTCGGCCATCGGAGTTGGGCCGTTACAAGGGTATCAGAGCCACCGATTCTCGGAGATGGTGGGTACACGGAGTCAAACCACAGGGGGAGGTAGTGAGCTACCACCACCCACGGCGGGAGGAACACCTCAGGACACCAATCTGGATTGGAAGCAGGAAACGACCCGGATTGAGGCTCACGTTCAACGCCTGGAAACATCAATGAACACTCGTTTTCAGGAGATGCAGACGGCGATGATGGCAAATCTGCATAAGCTACTCGAAATAGGGTTGGGAAAGAAAATCGATGCGAGTGCGATAGCCGGGCAACACTCAGGCGTCTTGGGAACTCCACCAGTGAATCCACAAGCTGGTTCGAATCCCTCACCTGAAGGAGAAGCTGCAACGGCGACTGGGGTAAATAGTGAAGTTGAGCAAGAGGCACGGGAAGTTAGGGAACCACTTCCACAGATGAACTTTGCTTACAAACTCCTTTGCCCTAAGTTTGATGGATCTGAATTTCGAGAATGGATGTGTAAGCTGGAGCAGTATTTCGAAGCGGAAGGAGTACCTGATTGTGCTTGTAACCCCCTAGACCTGCCTATGCGTTACAACGGATCCTAGGAAGTCACATTAGGGTCACAAGAGCGACCCACAGTGAAAATACACTTGAAAACATTTTTTTCTTCTCAAAACACTTATCAAACTGTAAAATCAACTTCTGTTTAAAATACAATTTTCGAAAATCATTCAAACACATAACAAAACTTTCAGAAAGCATTTTACAGACACTGACATGAAACAATACATGACATACATGCCCACTAACTATACAGTATCGTACTCCAGAGGCAACGCCGAGGGAACTCCGAACACTGATGTCAAACATTATACCATGCTATAATCTTTTAACCTGCGATGGTAAAAACAACGTGAGCTTGGAAAGGCTCAGTAATACAGAACTACCAAAGGATGCTATAAGCTCATGCAGACATATGGTAGGCATAACATTTTTATGATGTTCCAGGCAATACTTGTCTCCATTTATGTTTCGCTGATTTAGTGAATCACTATTCTTAAGGACTACAAGGTTTGTTCTTTCTATGTTACTGAGTATTAAGAGAGAACTTATTGTTCAGAGAATCAACAGAGTGGCGGATTGGAGTAGTTAAACCACGGAGCCTAGTGTGTTTTAATAAGTTGCAAATCAAACATACATAAGTACTTAACATCATATCATATGGGCACATAACAGATTAAATGCAAATGTTAAATGTTCATACAGAAGTTTACAAGAACTACCCTCCAACCTTACACCAAAATGCAGTCCCCCGGAACTGCATACAGAAGGTCTTACCCTAGGCCTGAGGCGTAGGAGCCTGCCTAAGGGAATGCCTTAGGTCCAGAAAGACTTACCCTAGGCCCGTAGGCGTAGGAGCTTAACAGAACAGC
The DNA here is from genome assembly GCA_958450335.1 of Hibiscus tridactylites. Lineage (NCBI taxonomy): Eukaryota > Viridiplantae > Streptophyta > Magnoliopsida > Malvales > Malvaceae > Hibiscus > Hibiscus tridactylites. Next base: position 56,583,982 of record OY288282.1, read on the forward strand.
TGGATCAGGGCTGTGACAGACACTTCAATCATAACCCGAGAGTATACCCCAGACAGTAATCGGTGTTCAGATTTCAGATATGAATAACATAATACATGTAACAGACATATTTTACTCAGAGTATCAGAAACAGAAGTTCATGCTTTTGACAGATAAATAGGCATACTATTGAGCAGAGCAGAACTCGTTATTCATCATGCAAACAGATTGTACCATCATAGGTCAAACTAACAGATCATACTATCGAGTTTATCGGACAATCAGACAATACCATTACAGATCAAACGATCACATAGCAAGTATACAAGTTGAGCAAACATATATCATGTAGGCAGAGAATGTCATCAAACATAATATTATTCATGATTAATTAATTATACAGTTCATTCAACAGAATATATCACACATGGAACACACTAGGCGGGACAGATCATTTCTTGGAGATGTTTGGCATTTACGGAATGAGACATATTGAACTCTTGACAACTTGAACGGATTTCTGAAACGTGGCCCCTATTAGAAAGAATTCATACTAACGGTTTAACCCAGATATTTAGGAGGTGACACATCCAGATCTTTGAAAGCTCGGATATATTATGGTTACTTTAGTCCTTTAAACAACAAGGGCATTATGGTCATTTCGACGTTCATAGAAATTCTAGTAATTATACCAACATTGAAAGCAATGGTTCACAGAACTCGAGTATCATATTTGCTCATTAGTTTTCTATCCAGACATTCAAGAATTTCTAAATTAACGTCTATTAAGTTATCAGATATTTTCAGTGATGTTCCGATTATTTAGGCTATCATGGCCTTTCAATTATTTTAGTCTTATTAACAAATCCAGAATTTCGTCAAATGCATAGCTACTGATTAACTCAGGAGGGTATTTCAGTTATTTTAGACTCAGATAATTCTACCATTTGGTACCTCCAACACTCACGTACTCAACGAGATTAAGGCGTCCTAACTCTCCGGCCCTTTACAGACGATTTATTTATTACAGAACTTGAGGGTATATCTCCATTCCAATTAATCAGACATTTCAGTGTTCGAGGGCATTCCCATCTTTTTGGTCATTACGAACATTCTCAATTAATTCATGTGTTATACAGAGTTAGAGGGATTATCCAAGTTTGTATCACACGTATTGCATAATGATGCCGAAGACTTTCTATTAAAACATACATCTTAGGTAGTATAATTTGCATAATCAGGTCGAATGCAGATTTTTGGTCAATTCCTTTATCATAGGGGTAGTTTAGTCATACTATGCTCCAAGGGCATTTTCGTACTTTCATAAATAATATCTCTCACTCCGAATCTTGGGCCTCGATTCTTACACTTTGTTGTTTAAGTTGCGGATTTAACTGAATTTAACTATTAGAACTTCTGATACTGTCAGCCCATAAGTAATCTTATTCGAATAATTTGGTCCTATAAATTTCCATACTTATTGTTCGAATCTGATTCAAATTAAACAGAATTTATAGTATACGACATCATAAGCATGCATGCGTCAACCAGATATCGACATGTACATAGAGCATACAAGAGGTAGTAATGTATTACCTTAGTTCCGAGTTATACCGGTTGACTCATGATATTACATTCGATCGCATTCGAATCCGGGCTGGATGTCCCATGACATTTCGAATATCGAGATACTTGCATACCTTCAAATACACAAATTAACATTTCAGTTCTTATCCATAGAGCTCTTAACAAAATTAAACACTTTCGGGTTCAAGGTCAGATTCGGAGGCTTTCGGGTTAAAATTTCACAAAACGGGCTTCAAAATCGGACTCAGGACGTCGAAAAACATAAAATATGAGTTTTCGGAAAAAATTTGACTTTTTGGTCAACGGTCAAAGTCAACGCCGACGTCAGCAAGTCAACGCTGACGTCAGCAGGTCAACGGTCAACGGGGTCAAAGTCAACTAGTCAAAGTCAACGCTGACGTCACTGGTTGACCGGGTTGACTCAACGGGTCAGGTCGGGTCAACGGTTTGACCGAGCTGACCGGTTCAACCGGTCCAGCCTGTTCAGACCGGGTTAGACCGGTTTGGACACAATTTTTACCTTTTGATAATGCCTCGTCGGACGGTCGCCGGAATTGGTCACCGGAGACACTTCTGGCACCGATTCTGTCGGAAAATGAGAGTTCATTAACTCCATAATTCAACCCATACGAAATAAACACGAAATAGGCCGGAATTTTTACCGATAAAGACCCAAAAGGTCAAAATTTCGCCGGAAGAGACGAAGCTCCGACGAAGCCTTTAACGGAGTCGGATGAACGATCGGACACATGGGTTTTGTTTATCTCCTCACCAGGAGCCAGGATCTGGCGGCCGCTTCTCGTACGGACGTCGAGGATGGCCGGAATCTGTATAAAACAAGACGCTTCAAACCCTAGGTTCGCCGAACCTTTATACGAGTCTTCGCCGGCGATGGGAGGCTCGGTAGCGCGCGTGACGGCCAAGGATAAGGTCGGGACATCGCGGCGCTTTCGATGATGCTGGCGGTGGTGACCACGGACCAGCGGTGGGGGCAGATCGGGCGGCCGAACAATTTTTGGGGAAGATGGGTTAGGTGAGGGAATTTTCTGGGTTCTTTCATTCGAATAGAAACACCAAATATGAGGGGTAGCTGGATTAGTTGGCTAATTATTATAGATACATAACTTAAAATATAATAAAAAAAATAAAAGAGTGTATAACAATACCATTGAATGATTTAGCCTGAATGGTTAAGGCATAGGCTTGCCAAGCATAGGTCATGGGTTCAACACCCCATAGTAGCACCCTCTCCCATTATTCTCCCTTTCTTTATTTTTTTTTTATTTATGCAAATATTTTAGGGGTGTTACAGTGCTAAAGTCAGAGTGGTGATGTTGCATCTGGAAGGAAAGGCCCTTCAGTGGCATCAGTTCCTTTTGAAGACTTATCTGGATTTGAACACGATGGCTTGGACAGAATACCTGCAGCTGATGAGAGAAAGATTTGCACCTGGGGGCTTCGATGACCCTTTTGCAGATTTGATCGAGCTGAGGCAAACAGACACAGTAGAGAAATACTATGAAGATTTTATCCATCTGTTGAACCAAATAAGTAAGCTCCCTGATGCATATACACTTAGTGTTTTTAAAAATCATCTACGAATAGAAATTGGTCAGATAGTCAAACTGCTGCAACCTAAATCATTGTTAGAAGCTTTCCATTTAGCCAAGCATGTTGAGTCAATGTATTTTCCCATCCAAAGGAAGAATCCAGGGCTTGTTCCTAAAACGTTCTCTAGTCCACCCTCAGTTTTGAGTTTCCCTTCAAGAATTAGTGGGAGTGCATTTAGGGGCCCTGCTCCTTCAGGGGGTACCACAGTAGCATCTTCATCGAGGTTCTCCACCCCTCGTAGCACTAGCCCGGTGCATCTGAAACCAAATGTGCAGGCTAACAAGAGTACAGGGAAGACATTGTCTGCAGCAGAAGTGGAAGAAAGGAGGAGGAAGGGACTGTGTTTTTGGTGTGCAGCCAAATACACCCCTGGGCACAAGTGTGCCAAAACGCAGATGTATCAGATTGTGGTGGATGGTTTGGAGGATGAGGGAGATGCTGAGATCTTTCTAGACTGTGAGGAGGTTGTGGAGCAAGGGGCACAAGAACAGACACAGGGTGAGGAACCAGTTTTGTCACTGCAGGCTATGTGGGGAAAGGCTAAATGGGACACAATGAGGATACAGATTCACATGGGAAAGATAGAATGTGTAGCTTTGATTGACACAGGAAGCACGCATAACTTCCTTAGCCTAAATGTAGTTAAGCAACTGAATTTAAAGGGGAGCAGACACAAGCAATTGAGAGTTGCTTTTGCTGATGGAAATTGGATGACAACCCTTGGTGAATGTTCAAAAGTAAGATGGGAGAGTCAGGGAGTTTCTTTTGAGTCTGACTTTTTGATTGTACCCATTAAGAATTGCGAAATGGTGTTGGGAATCCAGTGGCTTACACAGTTGGGAAATATACAATGGGATTTCAATCAACTTAGCATGAAGTTTTGGTATAAGGGCAAAGAGGTGGTATTACAGGGATATGTTTCCCAGGCATTACAAGTGGTAGGGCCAAAGAAGTGTGACAAATTGCTGAGAGGAGCTAAGGGTCCTTACATGGCTAGTGTGTGGCTTCTAGAGGCTCAGTTGGTACTGAAAACTGAAGAGGAAATGCTGAGGAAAGAAATTGATGGCCTGTTGAATGAGTTCAAGCAAGTGTTTGAAGAACCAGTGGGTCTTCCTCCAGAAAGGGGACATGAACACAGGATTGATTTGAAGGATGACAAGGCAGTGGTGAAGATTAAGCCATACAGACACCCTGCTCATCAGAAGGATGAAATAGAGAAGTTGGTGGGAGAAATGTTGCAGTCTGGGATCATCAGAGATAGCAATAGTGCTTTCTCATCTCCCATTGTCATGGTGAAGAAAAAAGATGGGAACTGGAGGATGTGTGTGGACTACCGAAAACTCAACCAACTCACTGTAAAAGACAGTTTTCCAATGCCTGAATTGAAGAATTACTGGATGAACTTGGTGCAGCAAAGGTGTTCTCCAAGTTAGATCTAAGATCTGGATACCACCAGATTCGAATGAGGGAGTCAGATATTCAGAAGACAGCCTTTAGAACCCATGAGGGTCACTATGAATTCCTAGTGATGCCCTTTGGGTTGAGCAATGCACCAGCAACATTTCAAGGCCTCATGAATAAACTGTTCAAGCAATATTTGAGGAAATTTGTGCTTGTTTTCTTTGATGACATCCTGATTTATTCAGTGGATGGGGCTACTCACTTGAAGCACTTGAGAACAGTTTTGGAAACATTGAAAGGGCATCAGCTGTATGCTAAGAGATCTAAGTGATGTTTTGGGTCTCAGGAGGTGGACTACCTAGGATATGTGATTGCTGGAGGGTGTATATCCATGGATGAGTCTAAGGTAAGGAGTATTACATCTTGGCCAGTACCTACAACTGTGAAGGAACTCAGGGGATTCTTGGGTCTTTCAGGGTACTACAGGAGGTTTGTCAAGGGGTATGGGTGCTTGGCAAGGCCATTGACCGATTTGCTTAAAAAAGGAGCCAGGAAATGGGGTTCACAGGAAGAGGAGGCCTTTAGGAAACTTAAAGAAGCTGTATGCTCAGCTCCAGTCTTGGCACTGCCTGATTTTGATGCTGAGTTCATTGTGGAGGCAGATGCATCTGAGATGGGAGTAGGTGCTGTGTTAGTTCAAAAAGGGAGGCCCCTAGCATTCTTCAGCAAAGGATTAGGGGTAAGACACAGGGGACTATCTGTGTATGAGAAGGAAATGCTGGCTGTGCTGATGTCAGTGAAAAGATGGTCAGCTTACCTAGTTGGGAGACACTTTGTAATTAAGACTGATCATCACAGTCTTAAGTTCCTAGCTGAAAACCAGGCATACACTTCTTTCCAGCAGAAGTGGGTAGTGAAGATGATGGGTTTTGACTATGAAATCCAATACAGGAAAGGAATTCACAATACTGTGGCAGATGCACTATCTAGAAGGCCTGAAGAAGGGAGTTGTTATACACTGGGGGTGAGTCATGTGGACTCTCAATTGTTGGGGAAGATTAGAGAGTCTTGGTTAGTGGATGACAAGTTGAAGGGCATAATTGAGGCCAAGGAGGAGGATGCTAATAAACACCCTAAGTATTAGTGGGATGGAAGAACCTTGAAGAGGAAAGGGAAACTAGTTGTGGGCAATGATTCTGAGTTAAAGAAGGAATTATTGGGATTCTTCCACAACAGCACTGTAGGGGGACACTCTGGTGCAACTGCAACTACTCAGAGGATTTCTATGGCTTTATACTGGAAAGGTCTGAAAAGGGATGTGAAAAACTGGGTTAGGGAATGCTTGGTGTGTCAAAGAAACAAGGGAGACAAGCATCACCCAAGAGGGTTACTGCAGCCCTTGCCCATACCTGAAACTATCTGGTCTTCCATTGGTATGGATTTTGTGGAGGGTTTGCCAAAATCTGGGAAAACAGATTGTATTTTGGTGGTGGTGGACAGACTAACCAAGTATAGTCACTTCATAGGCTTAGCTCACCCATTCACAGCAAAGGATGTTGCTCAATCCTTCTTGAAGAATGTTTACAAGCTGCATGGATTGCCTAGTAACATAGTATGTGATAGGGATAAGGTCTTCATGAGCTTATTTTGGAAGGAATTGTTTGGGAAATTAGGAGTAGGGATACATGCCTCAACAGCTTACCATCCAGAAACGGATGGCCAAACGGAAAGGGTCAATCAGTGTCTTGAGACATACCTAAGATGCATGACAGGGGAGAGGCCAAAAGATTGGGCTGAATGGTTGCACCTGGCAGAATGGTGGTACAACACCACTTTTCATTCAGCCATCCAAACTACACCATATCAGGCACTATATGGGCAACCACCACCAGTGCATTTACCTTATATTGCTGGGGAATCACTGGTTGCAGCAGTGGATCGAAGCTTACAAGCTCGAGAAGCAGCTATCAAGATGCTGAAGTTCCACCTTACCAGGGCTCAAGGAAGGATGAAGAACCAAGCTGATAAGAGAAGGAAAGAATGTGAATACCAGGTGGGTGACTAGGTATTTTTGAAACTTCAACCCTACAGACAGCAGACGGTGTGTGCTAGAACGGGACAGAAACTTGCTTCTAGATGGTTTCGACCTTTCCCTATTATTGAAAGAGTGGGAGCTGTAGCTTATAAATTGAAATTGCCAGAGAATTCAAGGGTGCATCCAGTTTTTCATGTGTCACAGTTGAAGAAAAGAGTGGGGTCTGATAAAGTACAAGATGAATGGCCTGTGATTGATGCGGATGGTAGTATTAGCAAAGAGCCCTCACGCATTATAGACCGCAGAATTGGGAGGAGAGGGAATCGTGCAGTAACAGAGGTACTGGTGGAGTGGAGTAACTCTTTTCCTGAAGATGCTACCTGGGAGGTCTTGCACTTGCTGAAGCAGCAATTCCCAAACTTTAATCCTTGAGGTCAAGGATTGCTCTGAAGGGGAAGGCATTGTCACGAGCCTAATCTGAAAATAGCCGTTGAAGAGTCTTTTAATTGTTAGTTAATGCTGTTTTTTTATATCCGTTGAGTTATTCCGCTGTTAATGAAACGCAGTGTTGAAGGGAGGCATTGTCAATACATAAAACGTTGTCGTCCAGGTAAATAGGGTAAAAAGGGTGGAATGAGCTGTAATCTGGTATTGAATATCTGAATGAAAATTCTTGTCTTTTTCCCCTAATTCTGTTTTCTCTCTTCTCTCTCCTTATCTGAGTTTTCTTCTTATCTAAATCATTCCTTAAAGTTCAGCCACCGGAGTTGGGCTGTTACACAGTCCCACTACCTTCGCCGACTTCAGGCCTATTAGACTATGCACTGTCTTATATAAGCTCTTGTCTAAGGTGATTGTGCGACGCCTAAAACACATTTGGCCGCAACTCATTGATCAAAACCAAACTAGCTTTGTTTCTGGGCGTAATATTACTAAAAATATTATCATTAATCAAGAAGCTGTGCACTCTATGAAGCAATCAAAGAGCAAGATTGGCTGGATGACGATCAAAGTCGACCTTGAAAAGGCTTTCGATCGTGTCCATTGGAGCTTCATTTCAGATAGTTTGATTGTCGTTGGCATCCCTCTGGATATTCGACGAATAATTATGAATTCGATTTCGTCTTCTAGTTTCCAAATCCAATAGAATGGTTTCTTATCTCAGCATTTTATTCTGAGTAAGGGTGTCCGTCAAGGAGATCCCCTCTCACCATATATATTTGTGCTTGTAATAGAACAGTTGGGGCACTTGATTAAACACGCTGTTGCTATGGATCATGGCAGCCATTTCGATTTATAAGGGTGGCATTCCGCTCTCGCACTTGTTCTTTACGGATGACCTCATTCTTTATGCGAAAGCGAACTTAAAGGAAGCAACGGTCATTAAGGAGACCCTTAATATGTTTGGCAGCTTCACTGGCCTTCGAGTAAACAATCGGAAGACGTGAATTTGGTTCTCGCCACATGCAGATTCTACTATGAAAAATATGATCAGCTCCTACTTTGGCTATCAACAGGTTAATTTATTGGGGAAGTATTTGGGTGTCCCAGTGCTTCATAGCCGTGCTAAGTGTTCAGATTACAATTTCATTCTTGATAAAGTTCAAGAGTGACTCAATGGTTGGGCAGGTCACAATCTTTCTATGGTGGGGCGTGTAACACTCGCAAAATTCGTTCTTGCTGCAATACCTTCTTATTTCATGCAAACGTCATTACTCCCTAAATATGTATGTAATGAAATCGAGAAAATATTACAGAAGTTTATTTGGGGCTCTTCTGAATATACATCGAAACTATCGCTTGTAAATTAATTGGGAGTCTATTTTCCAGCCGGCAAATCGAGGTGGCCTTGGATTTCAACGTCTCTATGATTTCAATATGGCTTTTATTTTGAAGATTGGATTTTCTCTTGTCTCGGACACTAATGCTCTTTGGATTCATATGTTGCGTCAGAAATATAGAGTATCCGAAATTTGTCTTGTCTCGGTTGCAGGCTCTAATTGCTCATCTTTATGTGTGAAAAAGGAGGCATTGTGGTGGCCGGTGTAGATAACCGGGCGGCGGTAAAAGTAGAAAAGGAAGAGAACACGATAGGGGTTTGACAAATATAGAGAAAAAGAATGTAATCTAATTCATTGGAAAATGGATTCTTTGAATTGAGTTACATGTTGGGTATTTATAGCCCAAACAAACAATGACCCAATAGACTAACAAATTCAACAAACTAATAACAAATACAGAACAGCTAATTAACTAATTATCTTCAACATTCACCTTGCTTTTTTAATCTTCTTGATCTTCTTCTTCAAAAACTAATAAGATGCTAAAACCAGCAAACATAAAACATGTTTTGGTTCTGTAGGCTGAATTTAAATAAACATGAACACAAAATTATGTTTGTTTAGTTGTTCGTATTCGTTAATTTGTTTAGTTAAAATTAAACGAACAAACAAGAACATACTTTTGCTCATGTTCGTTCAATTCATATACATGCCTTTGACTGATTTAAAGGATTTGAATGGTTCAAACATTAGACGGTTTTAAGAGATGTTTATTTTCAAAATTAGTTGGGTTTGAAAGAAAATAAGGTGAGAAAATTAGAGATTTGATTGATGGGATTCGTTAATAATTATGTGAAAATTAATGATATTTGTTTAATTTATAGGAACCAAATGAAAATTTAAAAATTATAAATTAAATTGACAAAATGTATAAATAAGGTTTTATCGCCAACCTCCCATTAGAAATCAACAACATATTAACTGAAAAAAAAATGATTAAGTCCAATGACAGTAAAAAATTAACATTGTGTTTGAATACATTAACTTTCTTTACCATTCCAACCATTTCCAGTTAGACTAACTAGTAGTTGAGAGCATTATTAACTCATTTGATACTAAAAATATAACAAGAAATTGTAGAATAGGAAGTCTTCGATAAACTCAAAAAGCCCCAAATTCCTTTCCTTATCATTCCAACCATGCATCACAACCGGATTTTGAAATACCAAGTTTAAACGCACAAAATTAAGCAGAAAAGCACATTCGTAGAGCATTTCAAATTAGAATCAAAGGTTGATGAAAATCTTTGACAAAATAAGAAGTATTACAAAGTCATAATTTGGCACTTGTTTGAACACCTGGCCATATTCAATAATCGATTTGTGATTTTCAATTCATTAACCTTCCCAAGACGAGGAATATAAACCGTGAGTTTCTCGAGAAATGTTGCATTTTTTGAGGATGTAAGAAACTATTTTAAATAAAGATTTCACACTATCAGACCAACGGACTTTAAACTCCTTGAGCTGATATACAACACATGATGGCACTTTCGTAAACGAGTACTGAACACAACAAAGAAAAAAAATGTTAGAGCCTTTACTTTTAAGCTACATAACAAATATCAATATATATATATGTATGATTGTGTGTACCTCGTTTGCTACTTTGCATAAAACAAGCGTTTGTAGATTTGGTAAGAAATCAAGAAACTCGAAAAGGCCCTTTCCTATCGGTTTCATGCGCGAACCATCAACTTCCAGGTAAAGCAGGTATTGAAATTCAACAAAACGTTGGTGGGACAGAAATGGAAGCTGCAAATTCATGTTATATGGTCAAATAAGAGAATAATAAAACTTAAAAGCATCAATAATTTATCTTGTAAATGGAAACTCAGTTAACTCACAGCTAAAGGATCGATTCTCAAATGAAGTGATTTGACATTGCCAATTCCCTCAAAAAGTTTAACAAAACCAAAACTATCGCTTGAATAAGGAAGGTGACCAAAAGAAATGTCAATATCAGTTGTAACAAGAGAAGGCTTGTTTCCCATTGAATAGTGTTTTGCTCTGAAGCCCACATATTTGAAGTGGACAAGACTTGGAAGATCCATGGCAATGGCTATCTCAGGATAAGGATAAACACCGTTAAAAACTAAAGTCAAACTCTTGAGTGAAGGATTTGAGATTGTAAACCACGTTATGTTTCCCCTGTCACAGTAAAAGATGGATAAGTCTTCAAGTACAGGACAGCTTGAAAAGAGCCTTTTGATTGAATCATCATCTTCAAATTTAATAAAGCGAAGCTCCAAAGTCTTGAGGCTAGGCAGACAAACATGACTCGGAACAGTCATTAAGAATGGGAAATACAGTTTCAATCTCACCAGCGTCTTGCAGGTGAAAAGCACATTAGTGGGCAACAAGGGAATATTGTTGTACCGAGGGAACACAAAAACAAAATCTATCACCTTAACTCCACGGCAGAGTGCAGCAGATATCCATTCACAAACACTTGAGGAATCAATCCCTTGTCTGGCAACATGAATGAGTCGAAATTGTTCAATCCTTCCCTCAGTATGGGAAAACAACAATTTATCCATGAAGTTGGTGAAGCTCATAACAGTATGTAGAGGAGAATGCCGCCAAAACATGTCTAAATTAAGATCAAGATTGAAAATAGAAGCAAAGAGATGCTGCCATCTGGTTGATAGGATGGAGGTGGAAACTGCATCTTTTGTGGGAAGCGACGAAAGGATGAGACTTAGAATGGAATCGGGCAACTGACTGATCCTATCCTCATCATTTGCTTCTTTACCCATATCGGATGTTCAAACTGTTAAGGACAAATGAAAAGATCAATAGCAGGATATATAAGGAAGAGTTGCCAATGAACTGAAAACTCTCATTTCGATAACACAACTTATGGGATTCCATTGCTGCCATTAAATGCTAATAATTTAATGAAATGTATATTCCCAATATTGAGCTTATCTCTCATATTTATTATTCAATTATGAGCTTATACCTCTCATCAAACTTAATACCAGTTTTCGGTTCCTATAATACTAGTTGATTACATAGAAATTTTATTCCTCCAGGAAATTAATCAAATGAAGTTACATTTGAAATATAAATAAAACCAAAATTATGATTATTTGATTAAAGTCAACAATAAATTGACACAAAACACGTTGCATTATGAAAAACCAAACTAATTAGTACAACACCAAGTGCAAACACACAAAGCATGACCAGAAAAAAGCACATATGATGAGCAATTCAAATTATAATCAAAGGTCGATAATCATTGACAAAATAAGAAATATTAAAAAGTCATAACTTGACAATTTTTTGAACACCTAGGTAAATTCAATAGTTGATCGGTGATTTTCAATTTTTTAGCCTTGAAAGATGCGACACATATACTGCAAGTTTCTCAAGAACTGTTGCATTGTTGAGGATGTAAGAAACTATTGTTAACAGAGAGCTCTCATCATCAAAACGTAATACTTCAAACTCCTTGAACTGATATACAACACATGAAGGCACATTTGTAAACGAGAACCGAGACCAACAAAAGAAAAATTGTTAGAATCTTTACTTATAAGCTACATGTCAAATATCATACACATAAATGTGCGATTGTATGTGTGCTGCAAAGTGCTTAAAAGTCCTATATTTTATGTCCATTGTAGCTCATATTATCACTGTTCTTAAGCTCATTTTAGTTCATACTTAGGTTTTCATGTATATTTTACAGTATTTTTTCCTCACTCAGCTTATTACAGTATTTACGATTATTTGTGGAGAAAAGACACTATTTTTGTTGCATTTGCATTACAGGTTACAGGAGACTACCGTTGCGGTAGCAGAGCAGAAGAATAATTGAAGAGGAGAAGAGAGCAGAATGATTACATCCAGTCACACAAGACGAACTATTGTTGCTGAGAAGAACTGTACTGATGCAGTTTAAAGAATGAGCCGCCGAGACAGACTACCGCCAACATTGTTGCCGCGGCGGCACATTAGAGATTGGTCAAAGGGGAGTGCGATAACAAGAGGAGAATTCTTTGTATCAGCAGAACCAAGCCACATGACGAATAAAGCCCAGGAACACTCAGAGATGATGTGAGAAGACCCAAATAAAGAAGCTTGCGGCCCAAGAAAGCCCAAAAGAGGAGTTAGTTTGGAATAAAATACTCAGAATTTTGACAGCATTTAATTTTAACTTAACTTCCTCCCAAAGAGAGACTTCTTCCCAAATAGGATTTTCACGTGTAACCACCTATAAAAATGAGGGTTTGATCGAATTGAAAAACAACAAGGAGAGCTTAGGATTTTTAGAATTTATTTTTGTATTTTCTCATTCACATTATGCTCCAAGACTTTTTCGAAGTGCAACGCAGTTTCACACTACGACACAACTCAATCTGACTCGTTTTCTTATTTTGATTAGTCAATCTCGTTATTATTCAATTACTTTAGTTTAAGCAACTTTCGTAAACCAACTCAAATCAATTGTGCTTTTATTTTTTTCTGTGCAGGAATTTAATCTTGAAGTAGTCATCCAGTCCATGAGGAGGCAATAATTTTTTATACTATAACTTGGTAGAAGTATACACTTGCACTAAATTTAGAGAACCTTTTACACTCTAAATGTACCTCATTTGATGATTTAGATATAACAAGGGTTTATAGATTAGGTGTGAATTCAAGAAACTCGAGAAGCTCCTCTCCTCTCGGCTTCATGTGCCATGGATGTTCAAACTGTTAAGGGCAACTGAAGAGAACAATGATGAGCAAGTTATATTTAAGGAAGAATTTCTAATGAATCGAAAAGCCTCATTTCCAGAACACAACTTATGGGATTCCATTTCTGCCATTAAATGTATATAACATATGTACGGAATGAACTTTTGGGTTATTAAATTCATTTTTATACCCTCACAGTAGTTTAGTTTTTTTATATAGAAAGAAAAACAATCTAATTAATATAATGAAGAGTAATTACACTGTTTATCACTCAATTTTCTTTTTACTCTTATTTTAATCGTTGTAGTTTAAACTTAATTATGAGAGTAGTTTAATTAAAAAAATTAAAAAAATTAAAACTGAATATAAAATTTTAAAAGTTTACTGATATCATATTTAATATTTTAAATTTTTTAAAAGACTAGATTATAATTTTCCAAATTTTTAAAAGGCATGCCTCACAGATCCCTTTCTTGCTCCGCTTCCGATTACGATGGATGTTGGAAGTATATGATAATTAAATAGGTCAAGCATATCGAAGGAAGATAATTAATGATTTGTTGCATGTATGCATTGGGAACCATTTATTTTTATTAAAAATAACACAAAAGGACATCGATGTATACTAGTGGCTTGAAACTATCAAACTTAATGGTTTTCTATAATTGAAACGTTTCATTGGTTCTAGAATAAACAAGTATTTTTTGTTCACTAACCAACGGTTTGCATCCGATTGATTTTATGAAATTAGAAATTTTGAATTTACCCTTTAATTTTCAATATTTATATGTTGTTTTCAACCTCTAACTCTGACTCTATTCTTGAGCTTATCCATTTTATCTAATTTATAACAGTTTGTTGTCAACCGTCTCTAAAGTCAGGGGCGGATTTATATGTTGCTTGGGGGGTCAATTGACCACACTTAAGTCTAAAAAATCCTTGTAAAAAGCTTGAAATTTTAGGGAAGAATTTTTTTTTGAATATACTTGAACTCACTTGATTCACCACATGAAATTTAAATAGTTAAACTTAAGTAAAAATTAAAAATAATATCTATAAAAGTAGAGTAAAAGATGGTAGTATGCCCCTAATTAAAGTATTTATTATTTTAAATTATTTTTGTTAAAAAATAGTATTTTATAATTAAAATTATTTTAAAGTCTCATCTTTTTAATAGACAAAGTAATTCATTGTCAAAAATAAATGAAGAGTCAAAAAATTTAAGATAAACTCAAACTGTAAGTCCTTATAAAAAGACTTTTGGTATTTAAATTTTACTGGATTGTTTTGTTGTTTAATAAATTTAAATGTATTCAATAATTTTTTATTTTTATATTGTAAATTTTTTAGTTTGTTTGACTTTTTGAAATTTGAACCCACTTAATATGAAATCTATATTCACCATTGACTAGAACATGTGGTTAAAGCTTTCAATTCACTCTCTCTCTCTCTTAAGTTGTGGGTTCAATACTTAGTAAGAGCGAAATTCCCTTCTCCTGAATAGAAATTGTTTAAAAATCTTATACATAGAAATTATGTTTATAAATGTTCAACTAATGGTGTTTATGCATATAATTTTGTTTTTGGACTACGCATGATCATATATTAAATATTCTATTTTTATATATAGTGTGATCAATTGTGTAAACGCCGCTTTTCTCTCAAAAAATTATAGCCGCTTTTCTTTCAAAATTGTTTTAACTTTAGCCGCTTTTTTTTGTTCAATCCCTTTAATCGGTTATCGGCAATCAATTTTTGTATTGGTTGTCGCCGATTTTATCAGTTTTCTTGTTTTTATTTCAATAAGAATCGCTGCTTCTATAGCACGCTCTTTCTCTGTCTTAGTGACACGCTTCTTCTTCTGTCTTTGTGACATGTTTTTGTTTTTTTTGTTTTTTTTGTTTGGTTTATCTGTCTTCGCGGCAGTTTTCAGCATACCCTAGCGTTTGATTGTTGTTCGCACAAATATTCACTCGGCGCTAGTTTTTTATTCATGGTGTTGTCGGTGGTCAATTGAAATGTTTTATCCCCACTCGTTGATGATTGTTTGCCGATAAAATCAGTCCTAGGTAACGTTACCTTTTGCCTGATAGAATGGATCACGCACCACTCCTTCCTTCTTTATGTGTCTCGTTTGGACAGAGATAAGGAAATTCAAGAAGCCTTTGAATTTTTGTTGGTATGCGTATTTCTATAAAATTTTTCGTTTTCATTGTTTTTGAGTTGTAAGAATTTTTTTGAGTTATTTTAACTCAAATTTTCTTTTTCTTGATTGCGTTGCAATTGAGTTTTTCTATTATTTATTGAAAATTCAGTGGTTATTTAAAAAAAAATGATAAACTACACCTTATTAAATTAAGTGGTCATAGTAAATTTTGGGGTTTAGCGTATGCTAAGTTTTCCACCATTTTGATTTCAGTGGTCAAATTTATGTTAATGATTAATTATTTTATATGTACAATTATTTTATACCGAATATATGATCGTAATACACTACTTCATCCATCTCACTCAATTTATTAACATTTGTTTTTTATTGATCAGGCTTATTCAATTTTGATCTGAATGATCAATATGCTATACAATTATAATATTGGACTATATGTTCAAAGTACAGTACTCATGAATTCTATACATGTACTAGTGATCATAAACATCATGTACACACTTATATATGTACTGATGAGCATGTACAAATCATCATTATATTATCATGTACATACATGGATATATAGAATTGGATGATACATGATTTATACAATTACGGATCAAGGGATAAGATTTGTTGGGGCTTATTTGAGTTATCCTAAATTTTAGAGGTCTAATTAGTAATTTTGAAAGATTTACGGGCTTAATGGGCTTTTAAAAAAAGACTTATGTTTAAATTCTTGAATGAATTCAAAATGTTCTGAGTTTTAGTGATAATTAAAAAATAATAATCAGAAACTGACTTTGTCCCCCAAATTTTTAAGAATTGTAATTAAACCTTATACATTTAGAATATTTTTAATAAAGAACAGCCATTTTTTTTAAAGAAAATCTCATTTAGAATCGTGTTTGAAGTAGACAACAGTTGGAAGATCAACGTGAATGGCAATTGGCAAACTTAGAGTGAAGGATTTGAGATTTTAAAACACGTTAGGAGTCGCATGTCACACTTGGAGATGGTTAAGTCTTCAAGTATTAAGAGCCTTTTGACAGAATCATTACTTTCAAATACAATAGATTGAGTGGGATGCTATGGAAATTCAAACTTTTAAGGACAAATGAAGATAGACATGGCAGGTTATATATATAAGGAAGAGTCGGGAATTGCGCCAATGAATCGAAATGCCTCATTTCGACGACACAACTTATGGGATTCCATTAAATGTGGGTTCACTAAGTATAACACTTTTCGGTCCTCATAATAGCCCTTTATTACATGGAATTTTAATCATCATGGAAATTAATTTGCATAAAATCAAATTTATGATTATTTGTTTTTGTTTTGAATGTAATGAATATATATGTGGGTTAACTACATTGTTGGCCACATATGTATTCACTTTTGTTCATCAAATTTAATATATATATATATATATATATATATATATATATATATTGTTTTTGTCATTTATGTTATCGTTCTCGATTTATAATGTTTTAGACACTGAAACGTTAAAGGCAATTAGTTTGATAATGTGACATCTTAGTATAAGAGATCAATTTTTAATTTGAACACTGGATTTTAGATAAAATATCAATTTGGCCCTTAAGTTTTAAATAAAATATCAATTTAACCTTTTAATCCGACCATAACCTTGTTGTCGGTCACCGTCGTCACCAACAACTATTGGGTCCTGAAATTTCAGTACAATCCTTTTTTTATTTTTTTAAACGTGAATCTGATGTTCGTTTAAAAAATGATAGTACTTACCGAGTTGTATGGGTTTCATTCAATTAACTATGTTTGCTTAGTCGTAATAGAAAAAGTTACGCTATTTTCTGGTTAGAGATGTGCATTTTAGGGGTGAGTACTCGATCGAGTTGAGTCGAATCAAATTTTTTTGATATAGTCGAGTTGACGAGTTCTATTTTATAACTTATTTTTTTTATTTTTTTCATTCAAGTCGAGTTAAGTAGAGTCGAGCTGTTCGAATTTCTCTTCTACAAATTTGTTGGCTAAAAGAGGTATCCACATAACTTATGATCATTTAGTCCAGAATGTGTCTCATGAATTGATGGCAACCCCATTCCCCGTCGTTTGGATTAGTTTTGCGTGGCTAAAGCTTGATGGATCCTCATAATACTGATTTACTTCTACGTGACATGTTCTAATGGTTGCTTTCTTTCTTTGATGATGTTTGTCCTAGTTGCTTATGTGTTTTGGGCAGTGATAAGGACTTGTTTGCTTGTGGTTGTAAAAGTGTGAACTATACCGGATACACGATACAATTTTTTTCTCTCCATATACGTTAGGGAAGTTTTTTAACGAAGTTCGTATTCGTGTCGTCGTAATAAATTATTTTAAAAAAAATACTATTTATAATGTTATAATACTAATTATTTTTAATTTAAATAACTTTCTATAATCATATAGAATATGCATATCTTTCATATTTTTCATATATGGTATACAAATAGCATGTAAAGTTGAAGGACTCGGCTCTAACATAAAAATCGATCCACTAATCACTAAAAACTTTAAGTTATTCAAACTCTCATTTTATAACTTTAACTTTATTTAAAAAAATTGAGTCAAATTTTTCGCATCAAATTTTGCTCACACCTAATGCATTCGATTGGAAAGTTGTACAAGCACTTGCCTTTTTCTTTTCTTCTTTTGGTTCAATCAGTTTATTAGGTTCAAAAATGTTTTATCACGAACCATAATTCAGGAGATGAATATTCTCTTTTGAAAAATTATTTGGACAATAACTTTTTTCCAAAAATTATTTAAAAAAATACTTTCATTTAGTACACATTAGGCAAACTCGCATTTAGTCAAAAGCAAAATTTAAGCTTGCGCTTGGCTAAACCGAATTCTGTATTGAATGGGTAAATAAAAAATAAATCTCTCGATCCAAACTCCCTCATAATTCATCTAATTTAATAATATCTTTCCATCGATTGGACTGTGCTTGTCATATCAATTCTCAATCAATTCTCATTTGACCGATCTCCTACTTTGGTGTTGAGACATGGGATTGTAAATTTGAGATATTTTGATGTTGATTAAATATATATTTTGTTACTTAAATTTGATTTTAAAATTTAATTAAGTATACACTACACTAGTGTTGGTATATAACGGTGCTTTTTGTGACGTTTGTGAGGTAAACGCCGCAAACGTTGGACTTATCACGGCGTTTACACTTAAAACGTCAGAAAATAATAAATTTTCCGGCGTTTATTAAAATACGCCGCAATAAATCAATCTACTGTGTCATTTATCCCTAAACAATACAAAAAAAGAAAATGCAAGACAGAAACGTGAAACAATAAGAATATAACTATATAAGAATAGTAGAAAAGGAGCTGCATATACCCACCAAAAATGCAAAGCACAGAAGAAGGTGTTTCCTTTTATTCGAGCAAGTCAGACGCAGATACGTAAAATCTCAAAATGAAAAACGGAAAATTGTATTTTATGCGCAGTTGTTAGGGTTGGGCGTTCAATCGAGTCAAGTAAAAAAAATGAATTATTTGAGTTTGCAAGTTTTATTTTACGATTTAAACTTTATTTGAAATTTTTTCGAATCGGGTAGAGTTTATAAAATTCAAGTCGAGTTGAGTTTTCAAGTTGCTGTACAAATTTAATTGTACATATATATTTTTATACGCATATATTTAGGGTTGGGCGATGCACATATTGATTTCAATTTTAACGGCTTTCTATATGCATATAATATATATATATATATATATTCATATTTTCACGTATGATATACATAATATATCATACACAATTGACAAAGTCGACTCGAATATGAAAACTTATAAACTAATTACTAAAAATTTTGAGTTATTCAAGTTATTCGAATTTCCATTTCATAACTCAAACTTTATTTGAAGTTTTTTCGAGTCGAGTTTATGAAATTTCGAGTCGAGTAAAAACGAGTCGATTTTTTTCTCCTCGAGTCGAATTAAATAATTCAGTTTTTTAAGTCGAGTCGAATTTTAGCCACCCCTGACCGTTATTGCATAAATCTCATAATTATCGTTGAATTACAATGTATCATATCATCTATAAAATATTCAAAAAATAAAAAATGTTACAAATATGAATATATACTGAGAAAAAAATTGAAATACAATCCCAATTTATGGCAAGGGCAATAAGTGCGTCTGCTTAGGGCCCATTGTTCAAGAAAATTAAATATTATTTTTATTTGTTTGAATTATATTTATTATCAAAGCATTAATTTTTACTAATATATGTTATTTTAGGGTCTATTTTTTAATATTTGTTAATAAGAAACTAAGGGTGCGTTTGGTTCATAAAAACATAGGTCATTTACATTTTCATTTTCTTCGAAAATAGAAAACGTTGATGAAAATGTGTTTGGTTGTAAAGTCAGAAAATAATTTCTAGAAAATAAAAATGAAAATGAGTGAAAATTTGAAAACATAAAAAAAAAATGTTTTCACTGAAAATGTTTTAGAAAAATAGAAAACATGAAAACAATAAATTTTTAAAATTTTAAGTTTATTTAACTCGAGATCAAATCTTTCTAATGTCATTTTTTACATCTTTTTAACTATTTCTCAATATTTGAATATCAATTCCTTTTAGTTTTCAAACATAAACTCTCTTTTTTTATATATCGTTAATCATTTGAATTTTTTTTCATATTCTTCTTTACCTGGTAAATAATTAAATTATCTTTATTTTTCATTTTTATTATTACTATTAGTAAATATGAGTATTCATTTTTAATTTTTTTTTTAATTTTTTGCGATAATTTTGTTGTATTTTATTTTTAATATTAGTATATTCGTTTCATAGGTGTGTGGATATCCAAACATACCGATATTTTTAGCATTATTTTATGGACAAAGATACCATACACACTTTATAGGTAGGTGAAGTGTGATTGAGCGAAGTATTATTGGGTGAAAGAAGAATTATATAATATGAGTGTTGGGTTGTGTGGTGCTCGATTCGTTCAACCGATTTTGCTCACCAAGTGGTGGAGAGGTGGATATTTGGGTGGAAGGGTTGAGGAAGCTAGAAAGAATAAAGACACAATGATTTATAGTGGTTCGGCCTTCTAACAAGCACCTACATCCACTACCTTAGCTTCCCACTAAGGATTTCACAATCAATCCACTAATTGATTCGTCCCCTTTTCTAGGATTAGGAGGAAACCCTTACAACCGATCAAGCTTCTACCCAAGCCTTGATCAAAACCCTATTTTACAAAGAGATAAATAAAAGCAAACTTAAACCCTCTAATAGGTGTTTGTTTGCACAATGAAGCGCTCACCCAAAACCTAAAACACTTGAGCAAATTTGACAATTTTGGCTCACTAGTGTTTGTCTATACAAGAAATGACAATTTAAGTACAAAGACAATTTTTGATCATTTGTTGATTGACAATTGAAGCATTAGCCTTCTCTTGATGCTTGGAGGTCCCTTTTATACTCCCAATTGAGTTTATAGCCGTTTAGGACCGTTGGGGTTGAAATAGAGTCGTTGGAGCCTTTAATTCCTTCCATAAATGCAGTTCTGCAGCTCCCCGTTTCGAAACGCTCGAAGTCGTTTCGAAACACTCTCAATGTAGAAAGAGCCGTTGCAGTCTGCCAGGGTACCCGTTTCGGAACACCCCCTTGCCGTTTCGGAACGCGTATCGGAACGCTATAAGCCTGTATCGAAACGACCTGCATTTAAAAGTTAGTTGGGAAAGAGCCGTTGGGGTTTATGACCATTGTGGTCAGTGCCACGTGGGCGTATCGAAATGGCTAGCCCGTTTCGAAACGCTAGGGCCCGTTTCGATACTTGTATCGAAACGTTTTGGCCACTGGAGGCACCTGTTTCGAAACGCCCTAAGGTGTTTCGAAACACTTGGTCAGTTTTGTGAAAATTGGCCTTTGAAAGCATGAAAAACCTTTATGAAAAATTCCCTAAATATTATTTCAAGTTGTTTGTACTTTGGAAATGTTTTAAATACTTTTTAAATCAGTCCAAAACATTTTTCAATTATTATATCAAAACATTAGTTCTACAATCTCCCCCTTTTTGATATAATAAAACCACTTGAAAAATTGTTTGGGATCTCCCCCTTTAACTTTAAAAATGTGAATAAGAGATTAAAAGTTTTATTCATAAAGCTCCCCCTTATTCATTTGAAAATTCAATTTTTCAAACTCAAACCATTTCTCCCCCTTTTTGTTATATCAAAAAGAATTTAAAACATTAAGTTTAAAAATAACAATAGAGGTAAAATTTGACAAAAATAAGAATTTGGTTTTAAAATGGCTCCCCCTTACTCAAAGCATCATCAAAAGTGTTAGTCCATCATATATGATCATCTAGTTGAATAAACTAAAAATAAGACAAATAAATTCAAAACAACTAGAAATTTTACCAACACTTGAACCCAAAGGAGGATGTGAAGCCTTCCTTCTTCAAGTGTTCTTCCTTGTGTGTATGGAGCTCCCCCTCAATGTTTGACTTGTTGAACATCTCCATCACACCTACAATAGACAATCAAGTAATTTTTGGTATCCAAATTGCTTTGGATCCATAAACGTTAGTTGCACAAATTTTAGTCCCCTTAGGAATCCATTTTTCAATGTCATCCTTTTTAATTGAAGCGGTTAGTCCTTTTGGGACCCAAACACTTCTAAAACATTTACCTTTTATAAGTTTAGGGGCACTAGATTGTCTAACATAAAAGTTTGATTTTCCAAAATTGTTTTTCTTTTCAAGCTCTTTGGAAATCAAATCTTTTTCTTCTTAAACTTTTTGAAGCAATTTTTGTAAATCAAAACATTTTAGTTCAAACTCTTCAAGTTTTGCTTCAAGTTCAAGTTTGGTTTTAGAAAGCAAATCATTTTGAGTTTTTAACTTTGAAATTAATTTATTGTTTTTCAAAATGTGGCTTTTAAAATCTAAAACCAAATCATCATAGTCATCTTGTAATTCATCAAAAGTGTAAGAACATGAAGTAGATGAATTAGAAGTTACCCTTGAATCTTCTTCGATGGCCATAAGGCAAAGGTTGGCTTGTTCATCGTCGGTGGAGTCTTCATCACTCCAAGTAGCCACATATGCCTTCTTCTTATGGCTAGAAGTGCTTGCCCTCTCCTTTCTTTTAGGTTCTCGTTCAAGCTCTCTCAAAGCTTTCTTCATGAAAGGGGCACACTTCTTGAAGAGATGAACTATCTCTTCATCTTCATCCTCCTCTTCACTTGAGTAGACATGATGGCAAGTGGAGGACTTGAGAGCCATGGCACTAGCATTGATGCCAAGCCCTTTGATTTTCTTCTCTCCCATAGCTCTTATTTCTTCCATCTTCTTCTCATCCTCCTTGTTCTTCTTCATGATTTGATGAGTAAGAAGTGACCCCATTAGTTCATCAAGCTTCAAAGTCTTCAAATTTTTGGCTTCGATGATGGCGGTCCTCTTTGAGTCCCAAGACTCGGGAAGTGAGTAGATGAGCTTTCGAACAAGCTTCTCCTCCGGGATGGCTTCTCCATATCCTTTGAGACCATTGGTGATGGTGGAGAACCTATCAAACATCTTCTCGATGTTCTCTTCCGGATCCATTTTGAAGTTCTCATACTCCAAGGTTAGGAGCCCAATCTTGGTCTCCTTGACTTCATTTGTCCCCTCGTATGTGACTTCAAGCTTGTCCCATACCTCCTTGGCACTCTCACAAGAAGACATCTTCTCATAGATGGATGGACCAAATGCACAAAATAGAATGTGCAAGGCTTTGCAATTTAGCTCCATCTTCTTGCGATCGTCGGCACTCCACTCTGCTTTAATTCTTTGAGGCACGAACGGACCATCTTCAACTACATCCCATAGCTTGTAATCTCTTGATTTGATGAAGAACTTCATCTTTGTCTTCCAATGGGCATAGTGGTCTCCGTCAAAGAAAGGCGGTTTGTCAATTGATTGTGCCATTTGAGCCGGTTGATGAAATAGTGATCGAGCTTGCCGGATCTTCTCAATAGGATGTTAATCCTCACCGATTGAGCCAAGCTCTGATATCAATTGTTGGGTTGTGTGGTGCTCGATTCGTTCAACCGATTTTGCTCACCAAGTCGTGGAGAGGTGGATATTTGGGTGGAAGGGTTGAGGAAGCTAGAAAGAATAAAGACACAATGATTTATAGTGGTTCGGCCTTCTAACAAGCACCTACATCCACTACCTTAGCTTCCCACTAAGGATTTCACAATCAATCCACTAATTGATTCGTCCCCTTTTCTAGGATTAGGAGGAAACCCTTACAACCGATCAAGCTTCTACCCAAGCCTTGATCAAAACCCTCTTTTACAAAGAGATAAATAAAAGCAAACTTAAACCCTCTAATAGGTGTTTGTTTGCACAATGAAGCGCTCACCCAAAACCTAAAACACTTGAGCAAATTTGACAATTTTGGCTCACTAGTGTTTGTCTATACAAGAAATGACAATTTAAGTACAAAGACAATTTTTGATCATTTGTTGATTGACAATTGAAGCATTAGCCTTCTCTTGATGCTTGGAGGTCCCTTTTATACTCCCAATTGAGTTTATAGCCGTTTAGGACCGTTGGGGTTGAAATAGAGTCGTTGGAGCCTTTAATTCCCTCCATAAATGCAGTTCTGCAGCTTCCCGTTTCGAAACGCTCGAAGCCGTTTCGAAACACTCTCAATGTAGAAAGAGCCGTTGCAGTCTGTCAGGGTACCCGTTTCAGAACACCCCCTTGCCGTTTCGGAACGCGTATCGGAACGCTATAATCCCGTATCGAAACGACCTGCATTTAAAAATTAGTTGGGAAAGAGTCGTTGGGGTTTATGACCATTGTGGTCAGTGCCACGTGGGCGTATCGAAATGGCTAGCCCGTTTCGAAACGCTAGGGCCCGTTTCGATACAAGTATCGAAACGTTTTGGCCACTGGAGGCACCTGTTTCGAAACGCCCTAAGGTGTTTCGAAACACTTGGTCAGTTTTGTGAAAATTGGCCTTTGAAAGCATGAAAAACCTTTATGAAAAATTCCCTAAATATTATTTCAAGTTGTTTGGACTTTGGAAATGTTTTAAATACTTTTTAAATCAGTCCAAAACATTTTTCAATTATTATATCAAAACATTAGTTCTACAATGAGACATTTTTTTGTTCGAATTGTGATTGAGCGAAGTATTGGTATGTTGAAAAAAAATTGCTATATTGAGAGATATGCTCAATTATCCTCTTAAAAAACAACATTGTATACCGATAGCATGTTGTACTGTGCATAATTTTTATTAGGTTGAAAGTTGAAAATAATGAATTGTCTGAAGAAGATTAAAGAAAAAATGAGCAAAAACTTGATGATATAAAAGCAACTTCTTTTGGTTCGAACGAGATATACATTACATTTAATATGTTACAAACTACTAAGATGACTCAAGTTAAAGACAAAATTGCAACATCATTATGGATTAATTATAGGTAGAATTGAAAATTTAAAAAATAATCTTTAGGAGCACATTTTATATTATTTTTATTAAGAATAAAAATTATTTTTTATTGATTTAAAACTTTAATTATATTTAATTTATTATATTTTTAATATTTTAATTTTTCACCTAAAAAATTTATATTTTAATTTAATTATTTGATAATTACTTGTTAAATTTATTTTGAAAAACTAGATATGAAACACATTTTCATTATTTTATTTTTAAAAATAAGTTCTCATTTATTTTAACCAAACTTGTTTTCTATTTTTTAAAATCTTAAAAATGAAAATGATTTTTTAAAATAAAAAATAAAAATAGAAAGTATTTTCTAAAACCAAATGGTCCCTAAGTTTTTTTTAATATTTATTATTAGGAGTCTACTCTTAACATTTATTTTTTAAATAATTGTTATTAGAGCCCGTTCTTTTTCAATATTTGTTATTATGAGCATAGTTTTAAAATTCAATTTTTTCAATACTTGTAAAGATGGACCTACTATTAAAATTTGTTTATTTTTTCATTCTTACTATTAGGTACAAAAATTTAAATAGCAATATGCAACCACAACAACGACCGTTATATAATGATAGTGACACTATATGAAACTGCGATATCTGCAACCGTTATGTCCACAATAGCGTATGTTATTAAAAATTTTCACAATTGTGATACTCGCAGTGACCGAATTAATATCAATTATGTCTGAAATTACGATAAACGTAACACGATTAAAAATACGACTGCGACTTCAATTTAAATTATAATTTAAGGTTCAATTTTTAAGTTCGCTCAGGGTCACCAAAAATTCAGCGCCAGCCCTGATTCGAATGCTGCTTTGACTTGGAGTCTAGACTGTTAATTACAATGATAGTATGTGGATGCAAATATTGAATAGTTCAACAACGGTTCGTCTAAATTCTCTTTATTTACGGAACAGAAACAGAAAAAAGAAATCCGGAAAATAAAGAGGGTTCGTTAGGTAATTCAAGAAACATAAAACGGTGTCGTCGCCCAAGTCTATTTCATCGTCTTCAGAAAGAAAGCCGTTGCTTGCGGGAAATTTCAATTTTCTTTCCAAGAAAACAAAAACACAACAGAAAGAAATAGAGAATGAGCGATGGAGAAGGAGATTGGAATTTCTATCTCCAAACCGTATCGAACAGTGCCAGGGACTCTAATGTCGCCAATGATCCAGCCTCCGATCCCTCTCTCCTTCACGCGCTGAAAAAACTCTGCGATTTCTGCAGACAAGAGCAGAAATCCTCCGAGGATTTGGTTGCCAGAGTCTATCCTCATGTCAACAAGCTCTTTCAACGATCCGTTGCTTCCCTCCCTCAATCTAGCACTTCCAACGGACTTCTCTTACTGGTACGGTTTTTCGTCTTCTTTTTCTGTTTGAATTATAGAGAATTTTGTAGTTGCTTGAATAATTGGCGTGGAATTTTGGTCAAACGTCTTTTGAAAGTGACGTTAGTGGCAGTGCATATACTGTATAGATGATGAATGTAGTGATATATATATCTCATTGGAATTAAATTAAAAAATATATATCTCATTGGAATTCTCTTACTAGTTCGAATTCACTTCTACTTCTGTTTCTGTTTTTATTTGGATTATAGAAACTTTTAGATTTAATTGAATATTGGTGTGGACTTTTGATTAAACGTCTTTTGAAAGTGTAATTTATGATTTAATGGACTCTTTTATAATTTTTGAGATTTTGATATGTTGGTGTCATAATGTATTAGCTCATGTATGTGATAAATATATTGATTGTTGCTTTGATTACAAATGAGAAACTTTTAAAATGCAAATTTTTCGAAGATAATTCTCTATGAGAAAGTAAAATCATGAATTTTGTTTGAACAAATGTATACATTTTTAATGTTCAAGTCTCCAAAAGCACCGTATGTAAATTTTTAATGTTTGTTTTGTGTAAAGGCTGGTTTGAGATACGAGAATAAAGATGGTATGGCAGAAAAAACAAATATCACTTCATTGTTTAGATGGCCCCAAGTTAAAGTGTTTGTATTTCATAGCTTTGCAGTTTAGTCGTGTCGATTTATCTTTTTTGTACTTTGGGAATTGTTCATCAGGTAATTCTTCAATTTTTCCTTGATTTTGGAGAGATGGTTCTGCATGATGCTGATCCCAGTCTGCATATATTTATCCGTTCATGCTTGAGCCGGTAATGATACCGATCGCCATCAGTACCATTTTTATGGTCACATGGATTAACTTTAGACTATGAATTGTCTATATTGTGTGTTTCTTAAAATATCAACAAAGAAGAAAAAATAATAATGAACTTGAGTGGATAAAAATGAAGCATAATGATGTACATGCCACACTACTTTAGGATCTAAAGGAAAGCTTATGGATGGATTACTAGTTAATCTGTTTGGTATGATGTTAATCTACGGGAGGCTTTTCTTTAAGTTTATCCTGCTCATGTTCTTATATTAATATGCATTTATTGAACTTAAACTTTCTGTTTTTCTTGAATTTAATACTTAGTGCTATTCTAATGTTGATTACAGTGAGTATGCAGATCCTGTTGTTGCAGCGGCAACTCTTGATTTTCTTTATGTAAACAAGAAGAAACTTCTTATTTCTTTCCCCAACTTACTACCTCAGGTATGATGTCACGAGCCTGATTTAAGAAGTAGCCGTTGGGGGTATTTTTGATTGTTAGTTAATTACTGTTTTATGTCAGTTTATGTTTGTCTGCTGTTAATGAAACGCAGCGTTGAAGGGAGGGCCTGTTAATACATAAAACGTCGCCGTCCAGGAAAATAGGGTAAAAAGGGTGTCATGAGCTGTAATTGAGGCATTGAATACCAGAATCGAATTCTTGTCTTTTTCCCTAATTCTGTTATCTCTCTATTCTCTTCTTATATGATTTCTTCCTTAAAACTCAGCCACCGGATTTTGATCGTTACAAGGGTATCAGAGCCACCGATTCTCAGAAAATGGTGGGTACACGGAGTCAAACCACAGCGGCGGGCAGTGATGTACCACCACCCACGGCAGGGGCGACGCCTCAGGACACCAATCCGGATTGGAAACAGGAGACAACTCGGATTGAAGCTCACGTTCAACGACTGGAAACATCAATGAACACTCGTTTTCAAGAGATGCAGACTGCGATGATGGCCAATCTGCATAAGCTACTAGAAATCGGACTTGGAAAGAAAATCGATGCGAGTGCAATAGCAGGACAACACTCTGGAATTTTGGGAACTTCCCCCGTGAATCCGCAAGCTGGGTCGACTCCTTCGCCTGAAGGGGGAGCTGCGACGGCGTCGGGATTGAACAGTGAAATAGAGCTGGAAGTGCGGGAAGCGCAGGAGCGAGAACCAGTTCCACATATGAACTTTGCTTATAAGCTCCTTTGCCCTAGGTTCGATGGATCTGAGTTCCGTGAATGGATGTGCAAGCTGGAACAGTATTTCGAGGCTGAAGGGGTACCTGATTGTGCTAAGGTTAGAGTGGTGATGCTGCATCTTGAAGGGAAGGCCCTTCAATGGCACCACTTCCTTTCGAAAACACACTTGGATCTGAACACGATGGCTTGGGCGGAGTATGTGCAGCTGTTGAGGGAAAGGTTTGCACCTGGGGGCTTCGACGATCCATTTGCTGACTTGATCGAGCTTCGACAAACAGATACAGTTGAGAAGTACTATGAAGATTTCATCCATCTGTTGAACCAGATCAGTAAGCTTCCTGATGCCTATACACTCAGTGTTTTTAAAAACCATTTGCGTTTAGAAATTGGCCAGATAGTTAAATTGCTGCAACCTAAATCACTGTTGGAAGCGTTTCATTTAGCCAAACATGTAGAGTCGATGTATTTCCTTACCCAAAGGAAAAGTCAGGGGCCTTTACATAAAACCTTCTCAAACCCACCTTCAGTGTTGAGTTTCCCCTTGAGAGTTAGTGGAAGTGCATTTAGGGGACCTGCACCTTCGGGTGGCACCACTATAGCATCATCATCTAGGTTCTCTACCCCTCGAAGCACTAGCCCAGTGCATCTGAAACCTAATATACAGACTCAAAAGAATACAAGGAAGACACTATCAACAACAGAAGTGGAGGAAAGGAGGAGAAAGGGATTGTGTTTTTGGTGTGCGGCCAAATATACCCCTGGGCATAAGTGTGCAAAAACGCAGATGTATCAGATTGTAGTGGATGGAATGGAGGATGAGGGGGACGCTGAGATCTTCTTAGATTGTGAGGAGGTAGTGGATCAAGGAGTACAAGAGCATACACAGGGTGAGGAACCAGTTTTGTCATTGCACGCTATGTGGGGAAAAGCTAAATGGGACACTATGAGGATACATGTTCATATGGGGAAGATAAACTGTGTAGCTTTGATTGACACAGGAAGCACTCATAATTTCCTTAGTTTAAATGTGGTCAAACAACTGAAACTAAGGGTGAGCAGGCACAAGCAGTTGAGGGTTACCGTAGCCGATGGGAATTGGATGAAAACACTTGGGGAATGTTCAAAGGTGGAGTGGAAGAGCCAGGGAGTCACTTTTGTGTCTGATTTTCTGATTTTGCCAATTAAAAATTGCGAGGTGGTGTTGGGAATCCAGTGGCTTGCACAACTGGGTAATATCCAATGGGATTTCAATAAGCTTAGCATGAAGTTCTGGTATAAAGGAAAGGAAGTGGAATTTCAGGGCTGTGTTTCACAAACACTACAAGTAGTAGGACCTAAGGAGTGTGACAAAGTGCTAAGAGGAGCTAAGGGTCCCTACATGGCTAGTGTGTGGCTTCTAGAGGCTCAGTTGGTGTTGAAAACTGAAGGTGAAATGTTAAAGAAAGAAATTGATGCTTTATTGAATGAGTTCAAGCAAGTGTTTGATGAACCAGTGGGTCTTCCTCCAGAAAGGGGGCATGATCATAGGATTGAGCTGAAGGATGACAAGGCAGTGGTAAAAGTTAAACCATACAGGCACCCTGCTCACCAGAAGGATGAAATAGAGAAGCTGGTGGGTGAAATGCTGCAGTCTGGGATTATCTGGGATAGCAACAGTGCTTTCTCATCTCCCATAGTAATGGTGAAGAAAAAAGATGGGAATTGGAGGATGTGTGTGGATTATCGAAAACTCAACCAACTCACTATCAAAGATAGTTTTCCTATGCCTGTGATTGAGGAACTCCTGGATGAGCTTGGATCAGCAAAGGTCTTCTCAAAGTTAGACTTAAGATCTGGATATCACCAGATTCGAATGAGGGAGTCAGATATTCAGAAAATAGCTTTTAGAACCCATGAGGGTCACTATGAATTTTTAGTGATGCCCTTTGGGTTAACCAATGCCCCAGCAACATTCCAAGGGCTTATGAACAAGCTGTTCAAGCAGTATTTGAGAAAATTTGTGCTTGTTTTCTTTGATGACATCCTGATTTACTCAGTGGATGGAGCAACTCATTTGAAGCATTTAAGAACAGTTTTGGAAACACTTAAAGCCCATCAGTTGTATGCTAAAAGATCTAAATGCTGTTTTGGGTCTAAGGAGGTGGATTACTTAGGATATGTTATTGCTGGAGGGTGTATATCAATGGATGAGTCTAAAGTGAAGAGCATTTCCACCTGGCCAGTGCCTTAAACTGTGAAAGAACTCAGAGGTTTTCTGGGTCTCTCAGGGTATTACAGGAGGTTTGTCAAGGGTTATGGGTGCCTGGCAAGGCCCTTGACTGATTTGTTGAAAAAAGGGGCCTGGAAATGGGGATTGCAGGAAGAGGAGGCCTTCAGGAAACTTAAAAAAGCTGTATGTTCAGCCCCAGTTCTTGCATTGCCTGATTTCAATGCAGAATTCATTGTGGAGGCAGATGCATCTGATGTTGGAGTAGGTGCTGTGTTGGTTCAAAAGGGGAGGCCCCTAGCATTCTTCAGCAAAGGCTTAGGAATAAGACACAGGGGACTGTCTGTGTATGAAAAAGAAATGCTGGTTGTGTTGATGTCAGTGAAGAGGTGGTCAGCTTACCTAGCTGGGAGGCATTTTATAATTAAGACTGACCATCACAGTCTAAAATTCCTAGCTGAAAACCAAGCCTTCACCCCTTTCCAACAAAAGTGGGTAGTGAAGATGATGGGTTTTGACTATGAGATTCAATACAGGAAGGGAATTCACAATACTGTAGCAGATGCATTATCTAGAAGACCTGAAGAAGGGAGTTGTTGTACAATGGGAGTGAGTCATGTGGATTCCCAGTTGTTGGGGAAAATTAGAGAGACCTGGCAAGTGGATGACAAGTTGAAAGACATAATTAAGGCAAGGAGGAGGATGCTGACAAACACCCTAAGTATCAGTGGGATGGAAGAATCTTGAAGAGGAAGGGGAAGCTAGTTGTGGGCAATGATTCTGAGTTGAAAAATGAACTGCTGGGATTCTTTCATAACAGCACTGTAGGGGGACATTCTGGTGCAACTGCAACTAATCAGAGGATATCTATGGTTTTGTATTGGAAAGGTCTCAAGAAGGATGTGAAGAATTGGGTTAGGGAATGCTTGGTGTGTCAAAGGAACAAGGGAGATAAACACCATCCAAGGGGGTTACTGCAGCCCTTACCCATACCTGAAACTATTTGGTCCTCCATTGGAATGGATTTTGTAAAAGGATTGCCAAAATCTGGGAAGATAGACTGTATCTTGGTGGTGGTGGACAGATCAACCAAGTATAGTCATTTCCTAGGTTTAACTCACCCATTCACAGCAAAAGATGTGGCTCAGACCTTCTTGAAGAATGTGTTCAAGCTTCATGGATTGCCCAACAACATAGTTTGTGACAGAGATAAAGTGTTCATGAGCTTGTTTTGGAAGGAATTGTTTGGGAAGCTGGGAGTAGTGGTGCATGCCTCAATAGCATACCATCCAGAAACTGATGGCCAAACTGAAAGGGTCAACCAATGCCTTGAAACCTACCTGAGATGCATGACAGGTCAGAGGCCTAAGGATTGGTCTGAGTGGCTGCATCTGGCAGAATGGTGGTACAACACCACTTTTCATTCAGCCATTCAAACCACACCATATCAAGCATTATATGGGCAACCACCACCAGTGCATTTGCCTTATATTGCTGGGGAGTCAATGGTTGCAGCAGTAGACAGAAGCCTACAAGCTCGAGAAGCAGCTATAAAGATGCTAAAATTTCATCTTATGAGGGCTCAAGGGAGGATGAAAAACCAAGCTGATAAGAGAAGGAAGGAATGTGAGTACCAAGTTGGTGACTGGGTATTTTTGAAGCTCCAACCCTACAGACAACAAACGGTATGTGCTAGAACTGGACAAAAGCTTGCTTCTAGATGGTTTGGACCTTTTCTTATTATTGAAAGAGTGGGAGCTGTAGCCTACAAACTGAAATTGTCTGAGAACTCAAGGGTACACCCAGTTTTCCATGTGTCACAGTTGAAGAAAAGGGTGGGGTCTGACAAGATACAAGATGAATGGCCTGTTATTGATGCTGATGGTAGTATCAGCAAGGAGCCTACACGCATCATAGACCGCCGGATTGGGAAAAGAGGGAACCGTGCAGTGACAGAGGTACTTGTGGAGTGGAGTAACTCTTTTCCAGAAGATGCTACCTGGGAGGTCCTGCACTTGCTGAAGCAGCAATTTCCAGATTTTAATCCTTGAGGTCAAGGATTCTCTGAAGGGAAGGGCATTGTCACGAGCCTGATTTAAGAAGTAGCCGTTGGGGGTATTTTTTATTGTTAGTTAATTACTGTTTTATATCAGTTTATGTTTGTCCGCTGTTAATGAAACGCAGCGTTGAAGGGAGGGCCTGTTAATACATAAACCGTCGCCGTCCAGGAAAATAGGGTAAAAAGGGTGTCATGAGCTGTAATTGAGGCATTGAATACCAGAATCGAATTCTTGTCTTTTTCCCTAATTCTGTTATCTCTCTATTCTCTTCTTATCTGATTTATTCCTTAAAACTCGGCCACCGGATTTTGATCGTTACATATGATCAGCAATTTCTGTTGCCAAACATGATGCTTTATAAAAAAGCATTAAAGATGCAGAATATTTGAACAATTTGCGTTTTTTGGAGAATGTTACAAGTTTATAAAAATGATGCTATTTCTTTATTTGCCCGAATTATTTTTATTTTTTAAATAAGGAACATGGAACGCATTATTTATCCATATGTATGTCCTGTTAATACTCTTAATGTGTTTGTAGTTTTTCCCTTTGCTTCTGAAGCTGATTGCATGGAATGGAGAAAAGTAAGTTTACCTACCTAAGTTTTATTTCCATTGCAGAGGCCTTAGTCCTAGAGTGATTGTGATATGGTGGTTGGTTGTCGGACCTGCTATAGCTTGCTTCTCTTAGGTCTTGTCTCCACCTCTTGTGAACATTTATTAGTAATAAACAGGCTAAACTGGTTTTGATGAATGCGACAAAAGTTTAATGGCGGTGATTATATCCCTCTGAGCAGTTTACAGGATAAACTAGAAGCTCATAATTGATTTGTTTGAAGTCCTATCGAAGAAGATATGTGCCATTAACTGTCATGTGTTCTTTGCAGATTAGAAAAACCATTTCTCAAGGTTTTTCCAGGATTGGTTTCACCTGGGTCATTTCTCCCATTATTTTCATCTTTAGTGGACCTGCCAAGTGAGTGGATAGTCTAGGATTCTTGGCTGACTTAAATTGTTTTCTTTTATGCACTTATTTCATACACCCGTTTACCTCTTTTTGCACTTAAAGCTTTATTTTTACATTCATTCTAACTACTCTTTAACATAAACAAATTGATAGTGGTTGATCCGATCATTTTTCTTCTTCTTTTTTCCGTTTCTTTTTCTATGTGCATTATGCTGGTGTGTTGATAGATGAAGTGGATTTTTCTTATTTCTTCTTAAACTAATTGAGCTTTCTGACATATGTTAATGTACACTAGTCATGGTTGTGGCTCTGGAAAAGGTAGAACGAAGTTCAGGGTCACTAATAGGAAACAGTGTAGCTTCAACCCAAAAGAGTAAAGCTCCTGAGGTTATTTGCGAGACTATAAATTTTATGTTCAAAGTAAAAAAACTCTTTATGTAGTTCATATGCTAACACTCCTTATATATGACTCAGATGCTACTTGCTCTCATGGATGAAGCTTATACTGGCACTAACATTGGGGATGGAGGGGGAGACTCATCTGAGGGAAGCAGTACTATAGATGTGTCTGATCCTCTGTTTCATGAACTTCTCAAAGATGAAAATGATGGCCTTGCTGTATGTTTTCTATTTCTAAAACTTAATTTTATAATTAAACAAATGCACTTATAAATCCAGTGTTACTGGGGAAAATATAATCGAGTAACAATTACAGGCCTCCTGTTTGAAGGATTAGTGCCCCAATGCTCTTGTAGACTACTCCTTTTTATTTTAATATTGTTCTTCAAATTTCTGTGTATATGCAAGTAAAAAATAACACACTCCAATTTCCATATTTTCTAAATTCACTCTAGCATATTGTTTCCTTTAGCCTTGTAATGGTACACACTCTTTTATTTATACAATATTATAATTTCAAACTACGAATTGCGTCTATGCCCTGCTTTAACCGAGTGTTTGTTTTGGATTACTAATTTCCCCTTTTTTATGAGCTTGAAATAAGTTGACACTTAATTGCTGCTTGATTGTTTCAGGAACGCCACTGGGCTTCTCCTGGGATGGCTGCAGTGCTACAGGCTGTAAAGAACAGCCCTCAATCTGATAGATTGAAGCAAATACTCAATATAGCACCTCGGCTTCTTGATGCGTATTTTACTATAGCTTTACGTGATGCAAATAACTGTATGCATTATGCCATCACTAATCTGGTTGATATCCTTTCTAGCAGTTATAAGCTTTTATTAAAAGAGTTATTGATATTCATTCCTTGTATCTTATAGTTACTTTGTGTTCTTGCCTCTCTTTTGTAGCATTAATCTGTGCATTAATTCCAATTTTAATGACTAGAAATTCCATGGTGTTTCCTGACAAGATCTATATGTACGAGGTTTGTATATTTTCAAATTATCAAAGGCTTTTCATTGCATTTTTTGTTGTTGCAGCACTGCCTAGTGGTTTCCATATGATCTAAACAGGATTTAATACCCCTCTAGATCCTCCCTGACAATCTGAACGAATTATATTAATTATTTTGTTCTATGCCAATATGCTTATGTTTGATAAGTAAAGTGTATATCTTTGTATGATTTTGAACCTTTTACTTGTCGATGTCCGTGTTATGGCACTGAAATTCAGTTTGGATTACTGAGAAGTTTATATTTTTGTAGACTCGTCGAAGGCTTTTAGAGTTCATGCTTGCAGCATTTCAACATTCTCCGGGTTTTATTGCACTCTTGAAGGTGTTTGTCATACAAGTTTCATGTTTGTATTAAGAATCTGAATTAATTGTTGTGGACAAATGTTGTTATTTTATATAGTTACAGTCCAATTTAACCTTCTACAGAAGCCTATAATGGACAGGCTCGGGGAAGTATATGACAGCACAGAAAAGGTCCGATAATCACATCCTTATTTTTCAGGTAAACTGGTGCCATGCTTTACGTTTCAGATCTAATTTATATGTTTTTTTCCTGTATAGACAGAACTGGCATTACAATTGTGTTGGGCTATCGGCGAGCATGGTGGGGGCGGTGGAGCTCACAAAGATGTCGCTAGGGAACTTTTTGAAAGTCTAGAGCTACTTTTGTATGAAAATCTTTCATCTAGGTAATATTTCTTTCGCTCCGTTTTACAGTCTTCTCAATGAAAGACGGTTCTTTCTAATGTTGGCCAATGTATGCTGACTTTAAGATCTCTGTTTTGGAAGTCGTCTAGGTCCAAGGCAGGAATCTGCTGCCAATTCTAACAATAGGAACTTAAGAAAGTCATCCCAATCAAGGCTTCTATGTTTTGTTATCACAGCTATCGCAAAGCTTGCCACACACCACCGCGAACTATTGCCGAGGGCACGTGTAGCTTTGGTCAAGGTTGTACGATTCCGTCAATTTGGTTGAATGCTTGTTGAGTAGGAAATGAATTCTAGAATTTAATGATGTTGCCTAACACTCATCTAGGTTGCTCGATCTCGAATATCGGATTCAAGGGTGAAGAGGCGAGCTCAAGATTATTTGGGATTAATGGATGAGCCTGGTATTTGTTTGTCCGTCTTGGGGCCTTCCCGACCTCCACACGGACTCGTGCACCATCCAGGCACTGTCAACTGGATTGAAGGAGGCACAAAAATGGTCGCACATATTCCGTTTTACATTCTTGGTGAACAGGAAGGTAAAAGACCCTACCACATGCCCTCCCTCTCCAGCTTCATTTATACATATTTATTGAACTGGCGAAATCAATAGGGCTCATTAACTTCATTGTTCCCCACGCAGGTCCACCCTTCCATGATTTTGTGTTTTCAGATGTTCTTCCGGGAAGACGGTAGCAGCGAGAAACGTCCGGAGTTCCTTTCCGGTTTAGAGTGCATTTGTCTGATGAAGTACTGGTCTCGTAGAACATAAATAGCCGGTGCATTATTCTTCCTAGCTCATGCTGTGTTTTCTTTTAACTTGAGCTTCCTGTACTGACTGTGTTAGCAAGTTCCAATAATATCAGTTGGTCCACCTGCCTTAGGCTTCATATTTTTTTTATTACGGAAGAAGCCATTGGACAATATTATTTAATCAAAATCAAGTTAAAACTGATTGCAGAGTTACAATAAACAATCCACTGAAAAATGACATTTGCATTAGAATTTCTAAGAGAAAAGCCTGAAAATAATTCGATTAGAAATGAGTTGAGATAATAGCAAGGCAAGTATTCTGTCAGTGGTCCACGTTTTGTTAAATGCGTTGATAAGATCCTAACGCATAAAAAAAACATGCACTCACACACACCATAAATTCTTAATGGGGTCCCTTCAATAAATTTCTTGTTCGGGAATTTAGCAAATCAAGGTGAGTTGGATGGACGAGTTGAGAGGGGAAGGGCGAGTGAGGTTGAGTTGGTAGATGTCGGCTGGTGTCAAAATTATATTTGTTTTAATCTTTTTAAATAATTTTATTTTTAAAATATAATTATTGTAAAAAAAATTGTGATTTTTACTATTTGTTGAAATGACAATTCCATGAGTTCATAATGTTTCGTCTGTTAATTAAAACTATTTTTTAACAAAAACTTCATACGTTAACTTAAAATTTCTCGTTAATTTTGGTCTCCTGCAATTTAATTTACTAACAATCCAAATAAAATAAATGTAAAACAAAACAATACACTATAAGATTAATTTTGATTGTCGGGCAATATTAGTATGTATGCTGAACGAGGATTTAACTGATGCGGGGAACTTTACATTTTTACCGTATGTATAAAGGAATGCAGGTTGTGGTAATTTATCTTGACTCTTGAGATCACAAATGTGCAGAAACGGTTCTTGATAAAAATAAATTAGAAGAATCAATCAACTCATGTATATTAAAAAAATACAAACAATTTAAATAATTAAATTGAAAATTTTAAAAACTTTGATACTTAATGGTGATTTAAAAAAATATAAAAAAGACTTAACTAAAAATCTATACATTAAAAACTTGATAATCATTTAAATTTTTTGCACAAGATAAAAATTTAAGGTCATAGCTTCTGTGAATGCTATAAGTACAACTGCCTTCATCACAAATTTATAGATAGTTGATATATCAAGGGTAATTATTCCATGCACAAGTGTTTGTGTAAATTTTATTTATACAAACGTCTTAGTTTAGGGTATATAAATTTTGTTTAGGGCTTAAGTGTAGTAGTTTTAAATTTAAGGGTTGTTGATAGAATTTTGAGTTTAAGGCTAAAATTTAGAGTTTATAGATTAAAACTTAAATACTTAACCACATTACCTTAAACCCTAAACCCTAAATTATAACAATAAACCTTAAATTCTAACTATAGATCCTAGATTATAAACCTATACCGTAAAAGCCTAAACTCTAAATTCTAATCTAAAATCTTAAAATTAAGGTACTTGTGAAAACAAAAAAAATTCACCCATGTATATAAAATAATAATCCATATATCAATATATGCATAGTTTCTCAAATTAGTACGCGTCAGTACTAGTTTATATTGATATATCATTTTAAAATTAACAATTCTTTTTTTTAAATATACAAAATACACATCAATAAATTTCACAAATGCAATAAACCATTATACAAATCCAAAATAAACACAAATAATAATCTTACACATTAAGCAATTAAACAGTTTAATTTATTAAATTAAGAAATAAGACTCTATACTTTAATTTGTTAGGATTTAGTTTTTATGAAATTTTAAACGTTAATTTATTTTGGCAAACTATTAAACATTCACATTTAGTCATTAACTTGAAAATTAATACTTCAACGATTAATATGAAAACGATTAGTAAAAACAACGATTCATAATATATATATATATATATATATATATATATATATATATATTTAAAAAATAACGGTTCAAGTTCACATTTTTACCGACAATTTTCGGTTTTATTAAAATAAGAAGACCAAATTCTAATAAATTAAATAGACAAATCATATTATCAATATTTATAAAGTTGAGGGACGAATAAGAATTAGACCTTAATATTTTATAAACATAATTACTATTAATTACTATATTTCCATCAGGGGGGCGCATGGGACTATAAATACATATAATATATTAAAACGAAAATGAAAACCCCAGGATAAAACGCAGTAGAGTCAAAGTAGTTAAAACGCAAAACGACTTTGCTCATCTTCCACTCTACACTCTCTGGAAAAAAGTTCTCCATTGCTAGATCTCTTGGGATTTAAATTCCTGTTCTTTTTTATTATTTTTATTTTAGTTTTTTTTTCAACAAACTTTATTTAAAGAAAATCTGATTCTGATTGATTCATATCAGACTTATCAGTCATGATTTCTTCAAGCAAGATCAAATCCGTCGATTTCTACAGGTTCAGATCTGTCAGCTCTCTCTATCTCTTTTCATTCATCGCTCCCTTTTCTGTTAATTTTTCTGATGATTGACTCAGAAGAATTGAGGTTTGAAGGTTTAATGGATCTTAGCATTTAATGTAAAATGAGCAAAATTAACAGCTGTTTGCTATGCTTGGATTGAAATTTTGTTTATTTACTTACTGGAAAATGAAAGAAAGATTGTGTTCTAGCATTAGATTTTATTTGTGCGAATAAATCTTGAGAAATTCTCGTTTTTTGCTAAAGTTTTATTGTAATTTGGTGAATGAGCTTAAATTATTGTTTGTTTATTCCTTTTGATTTTTAGGTTTAAGCACGTATACTGCACCAAGTTATCTACTGAAATCCTTAGTTTTTTTAGGGTTTAAGTAAATTTTATAGTGATAAATCTGTTTTATCGATTGGTTTTTTCATCCATGTGCAGGAAAATCCCTAGAGATTTAACAGAGGCATCCTTATCCGGTGCAGGGTTATCCATAATAGCAGCATTGGCCATGGTGTTTTTATTTGGAATGGTAGGCAGTCTGTTTATTTACTCTAATTTCAATCTGATTTGACTCGGTTTGGCATGTAGGTTGATTTTAAATCCCAGACAATACCTTTGCAACATCCTTCTATCATATTAGTTGTTATCATTTCCTTTTCTTTTCTACTATATTTTTCAGTTGTATTTGTGGTTTGTTATTTCAACTTTTGCCTTGAAATGAAAGAAATTTCTCTTTTATTTCCCCTACCCCTATTTTAATCCATTAAATTTCTTTTGCAGGAATTGAATAATTATTTAGCAGTCAGCACCACTACATCTGTTGTTGTTGACAATAGTTCTGATGGAGACTTTTTGCGCATTGTTTTTAACATGAGGTGCGTTAACTTTCTGTAGCAATGTTATCATTTAAGGTTCTCATTTGGTTGCGAAGCCTTTTCATAGTTAAAGTCTTAAGCTTTATGTGGCAGTGTCTTAGCAAACAATCATGATTTTGAATCTTGAATAGCTATTGGACCTTGATGGTTGTACCATCTTTTATCAATTTCTAAGAAGAAATTTAATAGTTTAAGTTAATATTTTTTCTGTGAAAAATTAGCCTTTAACTTCAATTGACTTCATCTTGTAGCCTATAATAGATTTTGTCTGATCATGTATCAAAGGGGAAAAAGGAAAGAAACAAGGAATAGTTTGGGATATCTGTCAGTTTGTATATCCTGTATGTGAATGTGCATTACATTGATGAGTCTTGTATGCATTCTAATATTAGCTTTATGTTTGAAGGTCCAGGTGAACTTCACGTCAAAAGTACAAGTAGAGGGCTTTTTTACTCTGTACATTGGGCATGTGCTTATATAAGTTTTTACTTATCTTTATTGATACTGATGAACACATCAGTGTAATGGGCATGAGTGGCTTGAAATTTATTAATTCTAGGTGATGAGAAGATGTACTTAAGTTCCTGCTAGATCTCATACTTGTTCTCAATTGAGCTTAGCCTGAAAAGAGACCCCCCATGCAACTAGGGTCCAAACTATGTTGAACTTTACTTGCTTGATCAGCAAACAAACAATGAGATACTTGTATTATGGTTCTTAGGTATTTAATACTGCCTTTCAGATTTCTATACAAATTCTTTTCTCTTGTTTCCCCACTTTTTTTCTGAGAAATGTTGGATTACATTTTTACATGTAAATCAAGGTATATTTGGACCTTTTTATATGCTTTTTCTTCTAAACTGTGGTAGGTTGCTATACTGTTGGTGATCTTCATACGCTTGAACATAGTTCAAGCTTTATTTTTAATGATAAATAATTAGGTTGGCTGACTATTCCAATTGATCTCCAGTTTTCCAGCGCTATCATGTGAATTTGCTTCTGTTGATGTGAGTGATGTCTTGGGAACTGTAAGTATCTATCGTCACATGTGTTTCAGTTGCTTAATTTTATTGAATAAGAACTTATGTTTCTGTTTAGCACTAAATCTCTTTAGAGGATGGTCCTTGCTTTGCTCTGAAGTATTTTACTAGCTGCAATCTTTATACTGCGCTTTAAATGACTGACAAAGCATCAAAAAACTTTCAGACAAGCTATATCCCCGTGCCCTATCTTTTTTAAACTTATACTTTATGCTAAAGAAACAGAAATACACCACACCATCTTATGCTGGATGTTGTGTTAATATTTGCCTGTCAATTTTTTTTCATACTTCATTCTTCAAGATGCCTTAATGTTTTCCCTCAGCGGCATATACCATTTAGAGTTTGGTCCATATGACTAAATTTGTTTTTTTTTCTGTTTCCAGAACAGGTTGAATATAACAAAAACCATACGAAAGTTTTCAATAGATCAACATTTAAGACCCACCGGTGCAGAGTTTCATTCCGGGCCTGTTCTAGATTCTATTAAGCATGGAGATGAAGTTGATGAAGAAACTGTTGAGGGTGCTGTACCATTAAATGGTGTTAGCTTTGACAAACTTTCACACGAGTAAGTGGATTAATTCAAAGTTTCAAGCCATTTAACTTTTTGGACATTATGTCCCGATTTGAATCTTTCTTTGCTAATTCCAAAATTTGGCATAACCTCTATTTACTTCATTTGATTTTTTTTTCAGGTATCAAATTTTAGTTGTCAATTTTTATGCTCCTTGGTGCTACTGGAGTACTCGCCTGGTAATCTACTATTAGCATGTGTGATCTTTTGTCTTGCAGATTCTTGCTCTATAACTCTCAGGCTCAGCTGTTTAAAGTGGTCATTATACACACCTTATGTAATACTGATGTTGTTTCCAAATCAACTTTTATTAGTAATCAATTTTTATGAATATTTTTACTTCATTTATATTTTAAGAATCCATTTTTTCTTGGACTATTGAACATTTTAGTAACTCTTTAATATACTCTATGATGTGATATTTTCTGTAGTAGGACCTTAGTTTGTGAGGCTCTTTCTTCCTTGAAGAAAATACATGTTTGCCTACTTACTCTAAAAAACAGCACCTAGGAATAATTAAACCCTTTCCTCACCATGTTACTTTTTGCGTTTCAGAAACCGTCATGGGAGAAAACTGCCAACATAATAAAGGAGAGGTCTGAGCATACATTAATTTTCTTCCACAGAATAAATTTATAAATAGTTTCTTGATTTGGCACCATTGCTTTTTACAGATATGATCCAGAATCGGATGGGCGTATTCTTTTGGCCAAGGTTGATTGCACTGTAGAAGTTGACCTGTGTAAGAGGTACTTCTTCGTTTGATGTTTTATCAAATGTTAATTAATGCTATCTTGTGTGAAATATGTCATTATTTGACCTCTAACTACATTGTTGTGTTTTGATCTTTTTGATGTTGCAGATTCATACCAATATTTATCACTCCATATATTTACATGTCTTTTTTTGCTTCTATTATAGAATTGTTTCCCAAATGTTGCATCGTTTTCATAACTTTGCCACAAATGACAAATTTAATCTTCTCTCTTTTACTCTTTCTTCCTTTTTCTGGTTTATTATTCTCACTTGTTATGTTCTTCATATAGGCATCATATTCAAGGGTATCCATCCATTCGCATTTTTCGTAAAGGCAGTG
Organism: Hibiscus tridactylites; assembly: GCA_958450335.1. Taxonomy (NCBI): domain Eukaryota; kingdom Viridiplantae; phylum Streptophyta; class Magnoliopsida; order Malvales; family Malvaceae; genus Hibiscus; species Hibiscus tridactylites. The sequence continues at coordinate 56,626,337 of OY288282.1, forward strand.
ATCTGAGGTAAAAGGAATTATTATCATACATCCATTCTTTGAATCTTCCACAGTCTGCCTTTTCTTTATGTTGCTTGTTACTTAAGTCTTAACATTAGTATATTCCAATATGTGAAGCTCATTTATGTACTATGTTTTCAGGCATATGTTTAACCCTCCACTTTTGTTTGATCACCAGCTAGAGGATTGTTACATTCTTCTAGGCTAATTAGTGCTTCTGAACCTTATGTATATGTGCAATGTGGATTCACCTTGTTCTTGCATGTGTTTCAGGGAGGACCATGGACACCACGATCATGAATCTTATTATGGAGATCGTGATACAGAAACTCTGGTTAAGGTACACAACTAAGCTAGTTTTGAAGTGGCTATTTAACTTTACAGATCACTAATACAAATCTTATAAGATAAAGGTGCATTACATGACCTAATGCAAATGTCTTCTAGGCAATGGAAGATTTGGTTGCTTCTGTTCCACGGGTGAACCAGAAGCTGGCTTTAGAGGATAAATCCAATGCAACTAAACTACCAGCACCATTGACTGGAGGTTGCAGAATTGAAGGATACGTGCGGGTAAAGAAGGTAATAATTACCATAATAAGACTCTGTCCTTTAGATTTATTTACTTATAATTATTTTGTTCAATCATTATGTTTACCTTTTAGATAAATGGACTGTAGCAATGTAGTTATATTCTGTCATTCGGACTCTGGTGTGAGTGTTGGATATGGTATGTGTCTGACATAGGTATCATTAGATTTTCTCAAGTTTTTCCATGTATTTGGAGGATCTTTGGAGATTATATCCCCATATCCACGTGTGTCGGATACGGGTACTTTGACAAAATGAAGAATTGGAGCAACATACGTTATATGATCCCTTTGATTTGGAAGTTTGTCAATTCAGAGCTGTTATACTTCATATACCTTAATGTATTAAGTGACTTGACTTTGCAGGTTCCCGGCAACCTTATAATCTCTGCTCGTTCAGGCGCCCATTCTTTTGATACTTCTAAAATGAACATGTCTCATGTCATAAGCCATCTTTCGTTTGGTAAAACGATTTCACCTCGGTTACTGAGTAATGCAAAGCGATTAATACCTCATCTTGGTAGAAGCCATGACAGGTTGAATGGTCGGTCATTCATTAATCACCGGGATTTAGATGCAAATGTTACTGTAAGTTCTATTATACGATCGTTTCTGTTCAATTGCTCGTTTTACGTCTGAAGTGCATTTTGTTTTCCATGGACATCTTATACACATCTTTTCAAACCAATTGGTGTTTTACCTCTGTAGCCGAGTAAGATATGCATTGACCTTTAGTCGAGAATAAAAAATATTCTATTCGACGAAATCTAATCCCTGATAATTGGTGATGTGAGTGGAGTCTATGTAGCCTATACTAATTAGTAATTACCTTAATTGCATTTTCAGATAGAGCATTACCTTCAAATAGTCAAAACAGAGTTGGTTACAAGAAAATATTCTCGGGAACATACTTTACTCGAGGAATATGAGTACACTGCGCACAGCAGTCTAGCACAGAGCATATACATACCCGTTGTGAAGTTTCATTTCGAGTTATCTCCAATGCAGGTTATTCTCCAAACTGCTTAATTATTTTTTCACAAGTTTTTACCTTCCATTCCCATTTTTCTTTAGTCCAATGGACATTCGTTCTTTTTTTCATTTTCTTTTCGTACTCAGGTTTTGATAATGGAAAACCCAAAATCATTTTCGCACTTCCTCACTAATGTCTGTGCTATAATAGGAGGTGTTTTCACGGTTAGTATCTTATTGCCCCGTCCCAAACCGCCTTAACTTTTTTCCTTACAAAACCAGCCTTTGATTAAAAAGGTCTAAATCTTGCTGTTTCAACTGCAGGTAGCTGGGATTTTGGATTCAATATTCCACACTACAATTAGGATGATGAAAAAGGTAGAATTAGGCAAAAACTTTTGATAGAGAACAGAGGGGGAACATGTTATTATGTAAGAATTCTAATTAGTGAGGATTATTATTATAAAATTAAGGGAAGGTAGCACTTTTACATATAAAAACGAGAGCCAAGAATTTTTTTATTTCTAATTCTAGTTGGTGTAATAGGAAATAATTTCAGTTCCCTGCTTCAATGCAAATAGCAAAATACTTTGATATTCTTTCCCCTTTGAGAAAATTGGGGGAATCTTTTTCCACATTCATACCCAAGAAAATGCGAGACATTCAACCTCTGAGAGGATAGTGTTTTTTCAGTTTTTCTTTGCTTTTTATAAAGTATTCGTGTCCTATATTTACCATCTACCTATATATATATATATATATATATATATATATATATATATATATATATATATATATATATATATATATATAAGGTTAGGGTTTAGAATTAAAGGTATAAGGTTTAGAGTTTGGGGTCAGAAATTTAGAATGTGAGTTTTATAGTTTAATGAAATAAACCTCAGATTATCTTCTTCTGTTCTGCTTGAAGGCTTTAAACTCCAAATCCCAGTTTTCAAGCACCCGAACTAAAAAGTTCACTGATTTCCTTTTTTTTTTGTCAACACTTTCTGTAGTTCCGGAGAGACCCAGTTTCTCTCCTAATCTCATATCTATGGCGCTTCTAAGAACTATATATTTTTTAAAATAGTAATATATGAAATTAAATTTTGTACAACACTAAAATTTGGGCTATAAAAATTCTAAAGTTGTCATTGCCAATCCCGGCAACGGCGCCAAAAATTTGTTGCGCATAATAAATGCTTTATAATTGGTGCAAGTGTACACATCGCAAGTTATAATATAGAAAAATATCGTCTCCATAGAGATTAGTGTTACTTCGGGAATCTAATTCTTCGCCCCGAAAATAAAAATACAAATTGATGATTGTAAGAGTTTTAATTAACAAGTAAAATAAAGAGCAATTAAATAAAATAGAGATGTAATCAAATAAAAAAGAATAGGTAAGTCGTGGAGTGATAGTTAAATGGACCGTCTTAGTAATTGAATGCAAGAGCAACTCAATTGCCTTGGTAACTAGCAATAGTCAAATTATTTGGGGCAACTGGTGAAGCGATTGTCTGGACAATTAGGCAACAACCTTCAAGGTTCGACGAAGTGTTTTTTTTAACGGTCTCTCCTTATTCTTAATTTGAAACACTAGTTAATTGTGCAAGCCTTGATAATATATCATTGCATGAACCAAGGGTAGACAATTAGTATTCACTAAGGGGATTATACCAAATGCGCCAAAATATTAATGAGACATGTCTAAATAAATTTCATCAGAAATTTCCAAATGCTTATAGCATTTTAGATCTTTCAAGGATAAATATGGATCCACAAATAATTAGACGCATGTAAAATTTTCAAAACTGCCAAAGTAATTGCATCCACCATGAAGTAATTAAAACTTTTCATAAATCACAGTTCAAGTCGTATTTACGACTATTTATTTGTGCCTCACTTGCATTACACCTTTAGGTGTTTGGACCGCTGGTCTAAATACTTATATTTTAGAAGTTCAATCATAAATGCTTATAGCATTTTAGATCCTTCAAGGATAAATATGGATCCACAAATAATTAGACGCATGTAAAATTTTCAAAACTGCTAAGGTAATTGCATCCACCATGAAGTAATTAAAACTTTTCATAAATCATAGTTCAAGTCGTATTTACGACTATTTATTTGTGCCTCACTTGCATTACACCTTTAGGTGTTTGGACCGCTGGTCTAAATACTTATATTTTAGAAGTTCAATGCGTCTTTCAACATTGGCCAATTCAATATCTATACACTTATGGATAGATTTTATACAAGATCCTCGATTTCTTTCTTTACTTCTATAGAAGTATTTTATGTAAAATTGTTCCTTTTAGCCGTCGAAATTCAGAACTTATCCCTAAGTCGAATTAGTCTTTACCATCGATTGATTGGATAAAGACTATGTTCATTCGTTTCTTGAATCTAACTCTCCCGATATTAGATAAATGGATGAATTCACAAGATCTCTCCCAATTCACTCACAAACAAAATTAAGAACCAAGAATTATGAAACCTTAAATTAAAATTGCAAACTCAATTACCTAAACAAAATCTAATCGTTCTCGCAACCACATAAACACAATAACCCGAGCCAAGAAAAGTTTAGTTCATGGCTGAAATAAAAGATAAACAAAAAGTTTTTTTCCTAACATGAATAAAAAAGCAAAGGAAGAAGATGAAGATGCCGAGCTTTCTCTCTAGCTGATTTTTCTCTTTAACGCCACTCACTGGAGTTGGCGGCTTGACCTTCTTTAAATAGGAAATGATTAGGTCAAAATTTTTCTTAAAGAAGAAGTTAAGTTGGAATCAAATATAATAAAATATAATACAAAAAATAAAAATTTTATTTTATTATTTTATTCCTCCTAAAACTCCTAAATCTTTTAAAATTTAATCTTCTTTTGATCTCCAATTCTTATAAGATTTATCCTTGCTTCTAGAAACTGTCCCAAATTAAATGGATTTTTCCTATCAAAATCGGCAACTCCTCATTCTTCTTGTCCTCAATTGCTTCGGGAATTAAATCTTGCACATAAGCACACAAAACACACATCCGCAGTATTTTTTTCACAAAAAAATAAATTATGAACTCAAGCATGACAGTGAAGGAAATTATGAAAATATGCATGAATGCCTAATAATGCATCTAAAATGTGCTTAAGTTTAATAAAAATACGAGTAAAAGGGTAATAAAAAAGTACTTTTAAACACTTAATATTAAAAGACATGAAAATAGCACAAATAAGTATAGTAGGTAAAATAATATTTCAATTATTGTAATATATAGTTTAGGGGTTTAGTGTGTATGGTGTAGAATTTGATGTTTATGGTTAGAATTTAGAGTTAGGGCTTAAGGTTTATGTTTTAGCGTGCTAGGACTAAGGATTTAGGTTTTAGATTTTAGAGCTTAAATATGAAGGGTTGAGTACATTTTTTTATACAGCTTGTGTATCAATATATATATATATATCTACTTATACAAAATGTAAAATTCATAGTTTTACACGTTTTTTGGATCGTTGGATGGAGAAAATGAATTGCTGAGATTAACTCCTTACTTTTTTTCTAAGTGATAATCTTCACATAACCTATTGTTAATCTCAGCCACACCATGTAAGTGGATCCCATCCCTATATATATATATATATTCTAAGATAAGTCAATATAAATTATCTTAAATTTAACTTTGTTCAAATTGATATTTTAAAACATACTTATATATTTGATCTGATCAATCTCAAACTCAATTATATATATATATATATATTGAACTTTTCAATAATATCTCAAGAAGTAAATATGAATTACCTTCAAATTTGACCATAATCCAAAGGGTAATTGTTCTATACACAAGCGCTTGTGGAAATTTTTTTACACAAGCGCCTTAGTTTTAGGGGTTAGGGACTTCGTTTAGGATTTAAATTTTAGGGGTATAAGTGTACTAGTTTTAAATTTAGGGATTGTTGATATAATGTTGGGTTTAGGGTTAAAATGTAGGGTTTATAGGTTAAAACCTAAAACCCTACCCATATTACCCTAAAACCAAACCCTAACCCTAAACCCTAAATTCTAACCCTAATTCATAAATTCTAAACATGAACCTTAAATTCTAAACCTTTACACTAAAAACCCTAAACTCAAAACCCTAAACACTATCCCTAAACCCTATAATTGAGGCGCTTGTGGAAATAAAAACTTTCCACCGCCAGTGTATAGGATATTAATCCTAATCCAAATTGATATTATATTTTTAATAATATTTATAAGGGTAAATTATATTTTTCATCACTCAACTTTTTCTCTCACTCTTATTTTGGCTACTGAAGGTTAATTTTTTTTAATTTAATCATTGAACTTTTTACAATGCTCCTGTTTTGGTCACTCGATTGTTATATCACAAACGATGTGATGACATGGTATATGATCTCATGACACATCAAAACAACGTCGTTTTGAATTATTATTATTATTGGATAAACTATACAATTCATCACTCAACTTATCCATTATCCCTGTTTTGGTCACTTAATTATCTTTTTACTCCTATTTTAGTCACTAAAGTTTAAATAATTTCCTTCTTCTTCCTTTCGACTATATTCAACATCAATGGTAAGATCATGCATTGACTAAAATTGTTTGCCGGTTAATTTTCGGAGTTTGAATTTGGGAGTAATATTATCACTGTCGAAATAAAACTCATTAATATCCAAAATTTGGACACCGTAATTGTTTCCTCATTCTCTCTTATTTTCCTTTTTTACAATTTTTTTGCTTGTCTAATTTAATATAGAGAAATTTCTGGTGTCCTGCTTGTGACAATTATTCGAGCAATGATATGTTTCAGCATTACCATCATAACCATCTTTATCCACTACAAACTAAAAGTAACGTTTGAAGCGAATTCATATTTCCTATTCTCTTTTTGTATAGATTATGGTTCAAATCATATATATTTGTAATTCAAATCGTTTTAATTTATCATAAAAGTTTAAATTTGATTTTATGGTTGAACTTAACTTTTAATTTTAAATTTGATCAGCCAAAAAATTCATTTAGCATTCTTTGAAAATGAAGGTTAACACGGTGGACGATTGTGGAAAGTGGTGTTCGGAACTTGCAGAGGGATAGAATGTAGAGAAAAGGAGAAGGAGGAAAATTTAAAGTTAAGTGACCAAAATAAAAATAATGGATAAGTTGAGTGATGAATATTGTAGTTTATCTAAAAATAATAACAAGCCAAAACGATGTCGTTTTGATGTGTCATCAAACTGTATGCCATGTCATCTCATCGTTTGTGATTTAACGGTCGAGTGACCAAAACATGAGCAATGTCAAAGTTTAACTATTAAATTGAAATTTTTTAAACTTTAGTGACCAAAATAGGAGTGAGAAGAAAGTAGAGTGATGAAAAATGTAATTTACCATGTTTATAATAACATGTTATAAAATTTGATGGGCGAGTAACATACTGCGGGGCGGGTGGGGAAGATGCAAGGTGGGTGTGGATGAGGCGGGTACAAAAGCATATTCACATTGATCATGTTAAAAATGTAATTTTATATTTATAATTCATGTTTAATATTAAATATAATAGGGGTGTTTAAGGTCCTTGAACTTTTGAAAAAAAATTAATTAAGTCTTTGAACTTTTTTTGCACCCAATTAAGCTCTCGAACCAATAAATTTAATCAATTAAGTCCTTTGATCGATTTTGACCATCAATTTTAACGATATTTTTCTTGAGATATTACTTTCACATGACTCACTACAGCTTTGTCACGTGACATTTACCTTTTTTAGAAAACTATTTTTTATAATTTTTATAAGTTTTTTTAGAACTTTTAAGGAATTTTTTAAATAAATTAAAAGAATTCTAGAATGTCAAATGATAACACTATAACACGACACGTTGTACTAATTGATCCAAAAAATTATTAGATTTAATAGTCAACATTGGTAAAAAGGGTAAATTGATGAAATTTTAGAGTACAAAAATTTAATTAGGTACAAACAAAAAAATTAAAGACTTAATCAATTTTTTTCAAAAGTATAAGAGCTTCTAATAGCCTTAAGCTAATATAATATAAATCATAGATAATAAAGCCTAGCCATCGTCCCCTTTTCTCTTTACCATCTTTATTTTTTTATATTTATGTGATAAACGACGATATTAATTTTGGTGTTGATTGCTAATCGCGGTAATCTTTTTTCCTTTTGTTTTGTTCTTTATTTTTTTTAGTTTTTAAATTCAATAATTTTGTCCTTGTGATATGCTTCTCTCTATTTTTTTATATGTTTCATCTGTCTTTTGACACCCTTTTTTTGTCTTAATTGGTTGTTTGACTGCTTCTTTTTCATCTGATTTTCTATCAGGGTTAGATTTGACGTTGCCATGACTAATCACGATTACGCTCTTTTGATTATGCCGTTGATCTCTCTGTTTTAGACCCCCAAACTGAATTTGGATATGAGCTCACAATTACGACTCTTGATCGCAATTGAGTTATGGTAATAATTGTACTGTTAACGTACCTTATTATTGTAATATGCACTTTTGAATCTTGTTTGTTGTTGGTTTTTAGCTTTCATGGTCGAGCTTTGGTCAAAGTTTTTACCTTTTTTTTGTATGGTCCTGATTATGATTTAGAGACATTAGTTTTCATATTTTTTTGTTTATAAATATATGTCCAGATCAAATTTATTTACTTAAGTTGTATACTCTCATTGTAATTTTTTTATTTATCCGCATTTAATAAAACTATCATATTCGTATAATATATATATATATATATATATATATATATATATATATATATATATATATATATATATATATATAATTTTTCATCCAATTGGATTATATGCATTGAACATGAATGATGAAAAATTGGAAGAGTGGAGACAATACGACAGCAAGCAATATATAGATGAACTTGTATACTTTGCCCTACTGCTTGCTTTGGTGCCTTGGACTTTTAGTGAACTGATATTCAATAGCAGAAATAGAATCCCAGGGCCAGGAGTTGTGTTTTCGAAATGAGGCTTTTCGATTCATTGGCAACTCCCAACACTTTTCAGTTGTAACTTGCCAAAGATTGAACTTCCATGCCATTCGATTTATTTACCGTTTTGTTGCATTTCAAAACCTGCATACATTTTATAGGTATGGAATGGAATGGGGCTTCTCGAGTTCCTTGATTTCACTCTTAATCTACAAACATTTGTTATATATGATGTATTTAATGAGGTAAGGGCACAAAGCTTTCAGAAATAAACTGTTGGAAACCCGACGGAACCAACACAACTTAAGACTAACCACTAGTGCTACACCAACTCCCTCAGTCACTTAGTCTTTTTATCTTCTAATTTCTTAGTGCACAGTACATTAGACGGCAGTGCCGACCATACACTATTTAGGCGATATAACCGACCATATACTATTTAAGCAGCAACGCCGACCATATTATTCAGGCGGTAATGCGACCATATAGTAACCAACTCAAGTGCACTAAGAAATACATAAACTAAGACTCAACCGAAAAACTTCTAATAAAAAAAAATTAAAACTTTTATTAATACACAAAATATTACAACACTTACCTCACTACAAATTTCTCTCCCCCACACTTGCACGCACACTCCACTCTTTATTTGCACACACTTGTCACTCACACTCTTGCACTCACCCACTCACCACTTCCCCCTACTCAACTTCCTAACTTACGCTCACTCTCTCACTTGCACCCGTGCACTCTTTCACACCATCTCTCCACACACTCTCACACACGTCACTCTCTCATATTTATAGGAGATTTAAGTCGGTAGATAAATATTTTTTTCTTTCTTTTTTTATATTATTTTATTATAATAATATTTATATAACTATGCTTTCTAGAACAATGAATAGAATGTCGGTGTATTCTTAGCATGAACCATAATTATGTATAGTCATGTCAACTAACTTTTTCAAGCTATTTGTCACCGTATTTACCTCCCGTAAACCAACTTTTCTTGTGTACAAAGTGTGCATACACCGTCCCCCAATCCTGCTTCAAGCTCGCCATGCAAAAATCTTGATTTTGGAGAGTGTTTTAAGCTTTGCAATTTGATGCCAGATCTGTGGATGCTCTTGTTGAGTTGAGTTTCTTTTAAGCAACCATTTATAATCCGAATGAGTGGAATAAGCTCCCGTCATATGTCCTTCCCATAAAGACATATCCTCACTCCTAGGCGCAATTGGGCAAATGAGGATCTTCCATGCATCTTTAGCGTTGAAATCATTAAGAACTCTTTGTTCATTCCATTCTGGTTTGTCTTGCATCATAAATTCACCACATTGAATAGGGTTAGTAGCATTATCAATATAATCTTCAAAAAGTCTTGTGCGAAATGTCCCTCCCCAAGTATCACTATGAACCTCTAAGGTGCTATTAATCCCCACTCTCCAAAAGAAATCATCTTTCAATTCCTCCTTTGCCTTAAAAAGGCACTGCCATTCAACATTATCATACGCTTTTCCATATTTAATTTCAGAATTTTTTCTTTATTAGGTCCATTTTACGAACCCTTTAGATAATAATATAATTCATGAGAAACCATAATATTATCATAAATAAGACCAGACATTACAAGTTTTAGGCGATTCACAATTGCTTTAGAAACAATCTTATATATCACAGAGCATAGGCTTATTGGGCGAAAATTCTTCATTGCCTTAGGAGCCTCAAGTTTTGGAATAAGCCTGATCGCAATTTGATTAACCAATTCTAAATTGCTTTTACCATTTAGCAAGTCCAAACTAAAAGAAATCACATTTGACCCAATTAAAGACCAAAACTTTTGAAAAGAAAATAGCTGACAGACCATCGATACCAAGAGCTTTGTTCAGATTAATTTGAAAAGAAAGTTGCTTCCACTTCCTCAACTGTGAACTCCTTGCACAAAGTTGAATTCATCTCCGGTGTAACAAACTTGTTGATAGTATTTAGAATTGCAAATGACGATGTCCCACTTTAAGATCGATAAAGATTGGTAAAGTACTGATTTGCAACTTTTAAAATATGTTTCTTGTCGTCCAACATCATTTGTAATTCCTAGAATCACATTTTTCTTCTTTCTATCACCATCTTTAAGCCAAGATACTCGAGACCTCTGCTGCCAATATTGTTCTTCTTTATCAAGCAAAAGTTTCAACTCTTTTATTTTTTTCCAGAAGCTCCAAGGATTGAGCATCAGATACTCAATGTCCTTTTGCAACTGGGATTTGCATCCAAATGTCTCAACCCTTGTAGCATTTGCCATGAATCCAGACTATTAGCAACATCTTTAAACTTGTCCAAGGTATTTTCTAGAGTGTCTTGCCAAGCCTCAGTCACCTTTGGAATCTAGTAGCAATATACAATGATCTGAATATGATGAAAATTCAGTAAAGATCCGATCATCTTTGCAAGTTTGTAACCATCTCGTGGAAGCCGACGATGAAGCTCAGAGAGGGGCACCCAACAATCGAGAAAACTTACAAGGATTGAAAACACAAATTTGGAGGGAGAAATTTCTAGGGTTCGGGGTTAAATGTTAATACATTTGTTTTATAGGAGCTTCCATGTTTCCAAGAAAACATAATAAAACCACCAAAGAAAGTCCCTGCATGTTTGAAATCTCAAATCAAGTCTATTAAATTCCAGTCATTCAAAGGGAAGAAATCTGAACTGCAAATGGTGGAATATTTTCTGAAACAAGCACAGACTCTGGAGAATTTGATCATACATATTACTGCGAGACAGAACCGGAAATTAAGAATCACTGAACAACTGTTGAAGTTCCCCAGGATTTCACATGTATGTCGAGTTGTAATTGTCTAAGTTAATGTTTTTCACTGTTCTTGTAGGTTGAAGGGGTTATAGTTTTCTCTTGTTTAATTAAACTTCAGATGTCACAGATTGATTATATATAGTTTATAATTTTCGACTGTTTACGTGAGATCAAAAGCCAAAAAAGAGTATCCCGGGATTAAATGCTATGAAGCAAAAGATACTGATATATTTAAAACAGAACCACTATCAATATGTAGCAATAATAGAACAAAAATAATGGTAATGATATCCATATGTGAATAAAACAAAAAATGTTAGAAAGCAATAAGTTGGCATTTGTTTGAACACCTGGGTAAACTCAATAATTGTTTAGTGATCCTCAATTTTTCTTCAGCCTCCAGGAGTCGAGTCGTACATATTGTGAGCTTGTTCAGAACTTTTGCATTCTTGAGGATGTAAGTAACCATTTTTAAAAGAGAGCTCTCATCATCGAAATCTAATACTTTAAACTCCTTGAGCTGATATGCAACACATGAAGGCACTTTTTCCATTGGAAATGTGATCTAATCCCACCAAAGAAAAAAAAATGTAAGAAGCTTTATTTTTGAAAACAATATCAATATATATGTATGTGTGTACCTCATTTGATACGTTGGATATAACAAGAGTTTGTAGATTAGGTGAGAATTGAAGAAACTTGAAAAGCCCCATCCGTTTCCATGTCTTGATCTTATGCAAAATATTAAGATGAAGCTGGATTGGAGATGCAGCAAGACGTTGGGACAAAAATGGAAGCTGCACATGAAAGTTAAAACTGGTCAAATAAGAGATTAATAAAAACTTAAACAGCATCAATTCTGGCTACTCGGTTAACTCACTGGTTCCGGAAACAGAGCCAACTGAAGTGACTTGATGTTGCCAATTACTTCAAAAAACTGAACTAAACCATCACTTTCTCTTAAATTGCATCCTCCATAAATGTCAATATCAGCTCTACCAAGAGAAGGCATGTTCACTATTGAATAGTTTTTTGCTATGTAGCCCACGTATTTGAAGTACACAAGACTTGGAACATCAATGACAATGTCTACCTTAAAGGGGAACAATACGAATTCAAGAAGATTACATTTAAAAACTAAAGCCAAACTCTTAAGTGAAGGACTTGAGATTTTAAGACACTTCATGTTTCCCATGTCACAGTTGGAGATGGATAAGTCTTCAAGTACAGGGCAGCTTGAAATTAGCCTTTTCACTGAATCGTCATCTTCAAATACAACATTTTCAAGCACCAATGTCTTGAGGGTAGGGAGACGAACATGAACCGGAACAGTCATTAGATGTGGGATTCCCAGTTTCAATCTCACCAGCGTCTTCACAGTAAAAAGCAGAGCAGTAGGCAACACGGGAATGTTGTCGGACTCGCGAGCAAAATTAAAATCTATGTCCTTAACTCCGCGCCAAAGTGCAGCACATATCCATGCACAAACACAAGAAACATTCAAACCCGATATGGGGATATAATTGAATCGGAATTGTTCGATCCTTCCCTCACTATGTAAAAACAACAGTTTATCCATGAAGTTGGTGAAACTCTTAACAGTATGTGGAGAAGGAGGACTCCCAAATATGTGAAAATCAACATCAAGATTGAACATTGAGACAAAGAGATATCGCCATCTGGTTGAGAGAATGGAGGTGGAAACTGCATCTTTTATGGGAAGCAACGATAGGATGCGACTTAGAATGGACTCAGGCAAGTTACTGATCCTATCATCATCATGCTTTGCTTTCTTTCCCGTATTGGATGCCATGGAAGTTTAAGGACAAAAGAAAAGAGTTGGCAATGAATTGAAGCAGTAGGGCGAATTCCCTACACCCAAAACCAGTGTTATTATAATTTGTTTGCATGAATACATCTAAAAGCTTAAGTTTCTGATTTCTTCATTTTGATTACTCTTTCTCACATACACACATTTATATTTATTTTATAAGGTAATTATTCCATGCAACGATGTCTTATTTCACTTTAAAAATTTAAATTTAAGATCCTAACCCTAAAACCATAAATCTTAAACATTATCTCTTAAACTTCAAAACTTAAATTATAACCATAAACCCTAAATTATAAATTTTAAAACCTAAATCCTAAACTAACCCTCTAAACCTTAAATTATTTAAGAATGGAAAACTTTTTTCCCCACTGCTGTGCATAAATATTTCCCCTATTGTATAAATAGTGCAGGATAAGAACAACCATATATATATATATATATCGTTTGTAAAAAAGAAAAGGAATTTACTAGCGTGTTTATAACTGCACAGCAACAGAAAGCGACGACCGGAATGCAACAGAAAGCGATGGCCGGAGTGCCTGGCTAGAGAGAGACAGACGGAGAGCAACAAAAGAGAGGGTTTTCTTTTTATTTTCACTTAGGCTTCTTGTTTTATTTATATTTGGAGATTAGCGTGCGGGTTTGGTTAGTATTTATAAGGGTAAATTAGTGGTGTAAACGAGCCGAGTCTCGTTAAGAATTCGTGTCGAGTTCGAGTTTGACTCGAGCTCGAGAATATTGAGCTCGACTCGGCTCGTTAAGAATTCGAGCCGAGCTCGAGTTCGAGTCCAATCAAGTCGAGTATTGATCGAGTTTTGACCGAGTCGAGCTCGAATAGCTCGCGACTTGTATCGTTTTATTTACAACATTGTTCGTAACAACAACAACAACAACAACAACAACAACAATAATAATAATAATAATATTATTATTATTGCATGATTTCATTGTAGATAGAATCATACAAAAGAAATATTTCTATGTGACTCATTAAAAACCCTTAATCATAGTAGGAGAAAAAAAGTACACGTGAAAATATAAAGAAAGTTAAACTAAAAATTAAACTAACATAGAATAATAACAAAAAACATCAAACCTACATTTTAGTTCACTTTAATTTTAAAATTTTAAAATAGTTTATTATACTTTCGAGTAGCTCGCGAGCTTTTCGAGTCGGGTATCAAGTAGCTCATCTCGTTAAGAACTCAAGCCGAATTCGAGCTCGAGTCGAGCCTAATCGAGCTGAGTGTTGACCGAGTCGAGCTTGAGTAGCTCGCGATTTGTCTCGTCTTATTTACATCCCTAGGGTAAACTACATAAATGGTCTCCGACTATACTCTAATTATCTTTTGCGTCCCCCAACTATCAGAAGTTACAAACTGGTTTTCGACTTAAAAAAGTAACAAATTAGTTTAACGCCGTTAAAAATTTAATGGTTGATGAAATAACAGTTAATATAAACTGATATAATCACATAATTAACCCTCAAGTTCTATACTTATTTTAATTTGACCCTAATTTTAAAAAAAATATTTCTCCTCTCCTTTAATCTTTAATTCATTTTCATCCAAAATCAATTTAATTCTTCCAAATACAAACACCTAATTCTCAAATATAACGAAATGAAATTTGAGGGATAAGAGATTGCAAAGGAAGCTGAAAATAATTACCTAAAATAATTACAACTTACCAAGAAGCTGAAAATGGATCTGAATACTATCATTAGGTATCGTCCCACATAAGAATCGACAAAGAAAGCACCGATGATCGGAGTGATCTGGTTGGCAGCCGACAAGATGAAGATCAAGTTGGCCGCTTCTGCATTTCCCAAACTGTATTCACTCGTCAAGTAGAGAATCATGTTGGGCAACAGCCTCACGCTCGCCACTTGCTGGAAGACTGTAACCCCCTCATCCCGGTCTGGCCGGATGACCGGTCCGAGTGGGCTACACGGGGAAAACCGAAGCGAAACCCGTTAAGGTTCCCCCTCGGTTAGCAACCCTATTTTTTTTCTTTTACTTAATCTTTTCTAAAGTTCATTTAAGTCTTATGTGATCAAACAGCGGAATAAAATACATGAGACAAACATTCGAACCCAAAACAGTAGTTAAACAGCCCAAATTTTAACCTTTTAAACAAGCCGTTTCGAAACGCCCTTGAGGCGTATCGAAACGCCTTGACCAGGTCAACTGTCCTAGAGCCTTTACAAGGGGTCGTATCGAAACGGTGGTCAACCGTTTCGAAACGCCCACGACGGTCAATATCTCGTGGTCAACGAGATTTTGACCGTTTCGAAACCTTTACACCCGTTTCAAAACACCTTCATCTCGTGAATTTCTCAGAATTTCAGTAGCCAAAACGTTCCGATACGCGTTTCGGAACAGGGGTTCCAAAGGCCATACCGTATCGAAACGCGTTCCGATACGGGGTCCTTGAAGCCTACCCGTTCCGAAACGATCCCTCCCGTTTCGAAACGCTGGCAGTCTGTAACCTTTGAAATACAGATTTAGGGGTGTTTTGACAAGTCTAAAGGTCCCATAGGACCCCTAAAGGCACACAAAACCATCAAACAAAGTCTAGAGGCATACATCCTAGATTTAACATACTCAAACACCTACAAGCATGGATTTGGACAATCTTTCTAACATGGCAAATTACACATTAAGAGCCTTTCATACAAGCATGCTTGAAGACATTAAAAAGAACCAATAAGCATCATACATATCAAATGAGTTTACATGCCATTCAAAGCAACTTAAGCATTCATAAGACATCTATCGTACTAGCATTTGGCAAGATATATCATGTTTACAAATCAAGTCAACCATAGACATACATCAAGACTCGAATCAACAATTCCTATCACATTGCTTAACTATTACATTCTATTACTTAAAATTCATACATTGAGCTCACCAAAAGCAACACTTGGAGACCTTCCCTTGCCTTTGCCACCCACAAGCTATTTATCTGCATTGTCGAACAAAAGAGAGCGTAAGCATAAAAGCTTAGTGAGGGTAAGCTCTTTAAAAACAAACCTCGACAATGCAATGTCCAAGCACGAGTTACAACCAAGATAAAATGCATGTTCTTACCTCCGGTCCACACGAGCCATAATTCTAAATGATGCATGAACATATAACCAATATCATGTCATGCTCAACATGTTTAAATCCACAACACATGAAATCACATATATTAAACCACGTTAGCAACACATCCCAAATCACATTGGCTCACAATTAACCACATATTGGCAACATAAACTACAATCCGTATTGGCACCTAGCTATGACTCGAATACGCAGATAACCGTTGGAACTCACATCCAACAACTCAACCATTACCTGACGGTGGGATTACACTCATCACCGTTCACGCGGAGGGGATTCCACTCATCCTCACGCCTCATTTCACGCGGAGGGGATTCCACTCATCCTCACGCCCCGTCGATGGGATTCCACTCATCACCGACTATTATAAATACAATTTCCGGGCGAACCCGTACTCCTCCTTGGTGACTCAACGCCACCAAGGCCACGCGCGACTTTTGACTCATGTGTACACACTAACATCCTAATGATCGATCATTTGTACCCAAGCATACTAGTGTCAATACTACACATTTCATTAATCATTCATAATATCAATTCATAACACTTCCGTGCTTAGCACGTACTCACCATGACTTACCGTCATGCACAAACCACATTTCCATGCCTAGCATGTACTCACCATGATCCTCGGATCATACAATCACCTCATAACGTCATTACACATGTCAACACTACATGTATCTCAACAACACAATTATCACATCATATTTCATACATGTGTATATCTCTATCACATTTATCATCAACATGCATGTAACAATGCATTAAGCCATGCCTCCACATACATGTATAGCAACATAAGCATAACCACCATAAGCATGATTAAACATGAGGCATAATTCAACACTTTAAAGATCAACCAAGGTCTCTAACTAAAGATTGGGATTAGGCTACCACCCTAATCCCAACTCTAGGTGGGTCTACCAATCCCAACCTAGTTCACATGCTTGAACCAACACTTGAAAACCATTTAAAAATATTTAACCACTCACCTAAGCTCCCAAACTCCAAGCCAAGCAAGCAACCTCCCTCAAATTTCCGGATTTCTTCCCGAAGCTTCCCCAACACAAATTCCCGCTTCTAAACAACCTCAAACACATTTCAAACAATTCCAAATCAGCCCAACATCAAAATACCAACCCGGAATACAATTCAAATGCAATTTATCATGTTGCAAACCATGAACAAATCCCATTTTTAGCAATTTCGGGCAGCCCCTAAACCATGTCCAAAAACCATGTTTCCAACACCCGTTGCACCCACAAATGACCCCAAATAAACCCCTAACCATAGTACTACCATTGGGCTATCAATTCCCACCTTAAACAACCCCCAAAACCCTCCAAAAAACCCATTTTTACCCAATTTCGGGAATTCATCAAAATCCAACCAAATTAACATATAATGTGCATTTTAACATGACTAAGCAAAGCCCCAACTCAATTTATCAAAACCAAATGAAAAACCCCCTTAAAAATCCAAACTTGATATAAACCCTAATTTTCAAAAGTTCATGGTTTTAAAATCAATGACCATGGATAGATAGGAAATGGAAATGAGAGTTCAAATATGTGATTACCTTTCAAAAAACCCCTTGAATTGATGAAGAAATCGAATGAAATATATGCTTGAAAATTGAGAGAGTTGGGGAATGGGGGGAGGTATTTCACATGGGGGATAATGGGAAAAGGGGAAGAAGATGACAATTTGAAAGTTGTCATCTTTTTTTTAAAAGTTTTTGGGCAAATTACAACATAAGCCATTCCCTTTTTATTAAAGCTCAATTACACCACATTTTAGGTTGAGTTGTTTTAATTATATTTTATTGACTCGAACTATAAACCCGGCTAACTCCTAGCCCCAAAACACGGGTGTTACAAAGACCTCGCTCGCTGCCACAAATTGAAATTCGTTCACCATTGATAAATACGAGACACAAAAAGAAAAGAAGAGAAAAAAACAGACAAACGACGTGTACCGAAGATGAAAGGAAGGGCTTTGAAACTGCCCTCGAAGGTAGGGGCTATTACCAAGAGTGGTTCCTTCATCTTCTTACTTTCCATCGAAATTTCCTTTGGAGTGATGTTAAGTTTCCCAGCTAAGCTGTGAATAAACTAGAAGGAAAATATATACAATGATGTTGTGATTTCCCAAAAGTAAAATGATAAGAGTCCATAAAGCTTCTGCATCTCAAGTGTTTCAGTTCCTCACGATTCTTCTATTGATTTGTAATAATTTGTTTCCTTAAGAATATGTCAATATCTGTTATTATGTTGTAGCTTTTCTACCGGATTTCTCGTCTTGTATCTTGTATATAAACATGGTTCATTCAATGAAAATATGAGGAAAAACATTCCAAACCCAATCCTCTTCTACATGGTGTCAGAGCCATTCTCATACGAGATTTAACCTCCTTTTTTCTCCCTCTAAAACAACAAAATAAAACTCCTACACCTTTTCTTTTCTTATCTCTGGTCAAAGCTTTATACATGGCCACCGAAAACGTTCAAACTGCCATCCCAAACACTCAAGATCCATAACACCCTCTCACCTTGGTCACCTTCCACAACTCCATAAAACTCACATCTACCAATTATCTCTCATGGAAAACTCAAATAGAATCCATCCTTATTGGCTATGATCTCTACAATTTTATTGATGGTTCACATCCATCTCCTTCTCAAACCATCACCGCCAACAATACAACATCTTCCAATCCTGCTTATCAGACGTGGCTACGACAGGACAAGCTTTTATTTGGAGCACTTGTCAGCACAATCCCGACCAATCTTATGCCACTCATTACCCAAACCACGACATCACGTGACGTCTGGCGCACCCTCGCCAACACCTATGCTCGTCCCTCCCGTGGTCATATCAAACAACTCAAAGAAAACCTGAAAAACATTACCAAAGGGCTACAATCCATTACCGACTATATACAAGCCATCAAAACCAAAGTCGATGAACTTGCTTCTCTTGGAAAGCCACTTGACCATGAAGATTTAATTGAAAAAGTCCTTGAAGGTCTTGACGACAGCTACCAATTTGTCATTGATGCTGTCAACAATAGAGATACTCCAATCACCTTTGATGAACTCCATGAAAAGCTTATTCACAAGAAGCTATCCCTGCGACATATCTCACCCTCCCTAACATTACCAGCCTCTGCCCACATTTCCAATACTCGATCCAATTCGTGAACTCCACCTTTTCGTGCATCAGTGTCAGCTCACATTTGACCTAATCAGTCTGCACCTACCCCATCCAATCGACATGCTTCTCAACCTCGCCGACCTTTTCTTGGCAAGTGTCAGTGGTGTCGTGCTCAAGGACATGTTGTTTCTGAGTGTTCCACCTTCCTTCAGCAGTTTCCCCATGCTTCTCCACCTCTGTCACATATCAAAACTTATTCCCCTCGTGCAACCCCTCCATGGCAAGCTCAAGCACATATTGCTACATCTTTCCCCTATAAATAACTCTTGGCTACTTGACAGTGGTGCCACTCATCATATTACAACCGACTTTCAAAATCTTGCCCTTCACGAACCTTACAATGGCATTGATGAAATCATGATTGGTGATGGCTCTGGTATTCCTATCACACACATGGGTTCCACATCTCTCAAAACTTCATCTCATTCTTTTACTCTTTCTGATGTTCTTTGTGTTCCGACTATGAAACGAAATTTAATTTCCATTTCTCAATTTTGCAAGTCTAATAACGCCTCTGTTGAGTTCTTATCCTCTTCTTTTCATGTGAAGGATCTTCAAACGAGCTTGATTCTCCTCCAGGGCAACATTAAGAATGACATTTATGAATGGCCTAGTTCTTCGTCATCATCCCCAATTCTTGTCTTCTCCACAATAAAAACCACATCCAATAATTGGCATCACAGACTTGGTCATCCTTCAATGGCGACACTTAAGAAAATTGTCTCATCCTTTAACATAGATGTCTCTGGTCCTTTTTCTTTTAATTTCCATTGTAATTCATGTCATTGCAACAAGAGTCACAAGTTACCTTTTTCAATGTCTACTCTATCCACCTCCTCTCCTTTTGAAATTGTCTTTAAAGACGTCTGGACGTCACCAGTTTATTCAGTTGACAGTTTCAAATATTATATTATATTTTTTGATCACTTTACCAAATATAACTGGTTGTATCCACTAAAACGCAAATCTGACGCTCGTGATGTTTTCATTCGTTTCAAGGCTCTTGTGGAAAATTTCTTCAACTGCACCATCAAAATTCTATACTCTGACAATGGAGGAGAATATCAAACCCTTTCTTCCCTCCTAACGGTAAATGGAATCTCTCATCTTACCACTCATCCTCATACCCCTGAACATAATGGTTATTCTGAACGTCGACATCGTCACATTGTTGAAACAACTCTTTCTCTCCTTTCTCATGCCTCTATGCCACTTTCCTATTGGTTTTTTGTCATCCAAACAGTAGTTTACCTCATAAATCGTCTTCCTACACCTACCCTCAATAATGAATCACCGTTCCACAAACTCTTTGGTATTGTCCCTAATTACAGCAAACTTCGATGCTTTGGTTGCCTATGTTATCCCTGGCTTCGGCCTTACACATCTCACAAACTTGAACCTCGTTCAACACCTTGTCTCTTTGTTAGGTATTCTTCCACTCAAAGTGCTTATTTATGTTTAGACACATCCAACAACCGTTTGTACACTTCCCGTCATATTCGTTTTGTGGAATCTGTGTCTCCTATTCACATCATAATCTCCCACGTGTCACTTCATCCACTACCTCGGAGTGGTGTTCCATGCAATTACTTGTTATCTCTTATGTGTCACCATCACCATCACATGCTCAATCCCATACCCCTACTGAAACTACCACAGCTGTCACTCCTCCTGAACAAGCTACCATACCAACGTCCCAAACTAGCACTGTCCCTCTAACATCTACACCCACACCTTCACAAACCATTATACCAATTCCCCCAAATCAAACCACGAACGAACATCCTCCAACCGATCCCCCTTCTCTTCAAGGCATCATCACTCGATCCAAACACAATATTCACAAACCAATCCAAAAACTCAACCTCCATACCGAGCTTCAGCATTTCACTCTTGAACCCACCACTGTCACTCAAGCCTGAAAAGATCCCAAATGGCGACAAGCTATGTCTACAGAATTTGATGCTCTTCTTTGTAATGGCACATGGGAACTTGTTCAATCTCTTTCCACCCAAAACTTGGTCGGGTGTAAATGGATTTTTCGTACCAAATATTTACCAGATGGATCTATTGAAAGGTACAAAGCGCGTCTGGTAGCCAAAGGCTTTCATCAACGTCATGGGGTAGATTACAATGAAACCTTCAGTCCAGTCATCAAACCTACCAATGTTCGCCTTGTTCTCAATCTTACCGTAAGTCAAGGATGGTCACTTCGCCAACTCGATGTGAACAATGCATTCCTTCAAGGTACTATTTCTGAAGAAGTGTACATGGCTCAACCTCCGGGTTTCGTTGATCCTGATCATCCCAATCATGTGTGCAAGCTCCACAAGGCCATTTACGGGCTCAAACAAGCTCCTCGTTCCTGGTATCATGAATTACGTCAATTTCTCCTCACTTCTGGCTTTCATAACTCTATTGCTGATACTTCACTATTGATTCTCAATAATCAAGGAATTATTATTTTTATTCTTGTCTATGTTGATGGCATCATTATCACTGGCAACACATACCTTGCAATTCATGACTTTCTTAAGCAGCTCTCTACACGGTTCTCTCTTATGAACCTTGGCGACTTACATTATTTTTTGAGTGTTGAAGTCCGCTCTCATGCTGATGGCTTGTTTCTTTGTCAGCAAAAATATATTATTGACCTCCTTCATAAGACTCATATGGTCAATGCCAAACCCGTCTCCACCCCTCTTGCAACAACTTCGCCTCTCACCTTACATGCCGACACTCAAGTGTCTAATCCTACAAAGTATCGTGCCACTGTTGGGAGTCTTCAATATCTTTCTCTCACTCGCCCAAACATCGCTTATGCCGTCAACAGATTGTCTCAATTCATGCATAAACTAACGACAGAGCATTGGATTGCAACAAAACGATTACTTCGATATCTTTGTGGCACCTTGGATCATGGCATCACACTTCGTCGCACCTCCTCTCTTCGCCTTCATGCATTCTCAGATGCTGACTGGGCTGGCAACAAGGATGATTTCACTTCCACAAGTGCATACATTGTTTATCTTGGTCACAACCCCATTTCTTGGAGTTCTAAGAAACAATATACTGTTGCTCGCTCCTCTATCGAAGCCGAGTATCGCTCGGTTGCAGCTACTGCTGCTGAATTACGCTGGATTTTCTCTCTTCTAATTGAACTTGGAATTCATATTCCCCATCAGCCCATGGTCTATTGTGATAATGTTGACGCAACAAATATGTATGCTAATCCTGTCTTTCACTCTCGCATGAAGCATGTTGCTCTAGATTATCATTTTATTCGGGAACAAGTGCAAAGTGGTCTTCTTCGCGTCTCTCATGTCTCATCACCGGATCAACTTGCCGACGTACTTACCAAGCCGATGTCTCGTCACCAAATCACCACAGTTACTTCAAAGATTGGACTCACTCCACCTCTGTCCATCTTGCGGGGGCATGGTAAGAGTCCATAAAGTTGCTCCATCTTAAGTGTTTCAGTTCCTCACGATTCTTCTACTGATTTGTAACAATTTGTTTCCTTAAGAATATGTCAACATCTGTTATTCTGTTATAGCTTTTCTACTAGATTTCTCGTCTTGTATCTTGTATATAAACACAATTCATTCAATGGAAATATAAGGAAAAACATTCCAAATCCAATCCTCTTCTACATCAAACACCCCAAGAGGATTCCATGTCTATGGTTTATGTAAAACTCCAAAATAATAAGAAAATCCCTCACAAAATCTTTTGCAATCTTTTATCCCTCAAATTTAATATCTTACGTGTTTTTATGGATTTTGGGCGAAAATGAGTTGAAGAATTAAAGGGGAGGAGAAATAGAAAAGAAGATAGACTAAATCGATAGAATATTAAAATTTGTGAGTTAATTTTTTAGAATTATGGTTAAATTAAAATAAGTGTAGAACTTGAGGGCTAATTTTGTAATTGTATCAATTTATATTAACTGTCACGTCAGTAGTCGTTAAATTTTTAACGGCGTTGGACCAATTTGTTACTTTTTTAAGTCGGGAGAGCAGTTTGTAATTTCAGATAGTCAGGAACGGAAAAAATAATTAGAGTATAATCGGGGGACCATTTATGTAATTGAACCTATTTATAAATATTAATAATCTATATATTATATTTTTATATATAATAAAATATTTAAAATTTTGAATAAAGATATTATGTTTCCCTAAAATATTATTTGAGTCCCATTGTAAAGGGGAGGAGTATAATTGATAAAGATATTATATTTTCTTAAAATATTATAGGTTACTTGCTTGAGAAATGATGTGTGGTAACATGCACGGCAGTTAAAAGATTTAAGAGGCCTTATACAATTTAATAAATTGAGGTCCTTAATTTATAATAATTTTTTTAAATAAATTTTTTAATAAAAAATATTAGATTACTCTCTTAAGCAACACTTCCACTTAAAAAGTGATGGTATTCTTGTCTATTTTGAAACAAAATCATCTACAATATTTTTGATATCAACTTTTTCTAAAAGATCAATATCGATTGTCATCAAAAATAAATCTATTTAGTATTTTTTGTGATATAGTTATATGTAAATATAAATTCACAAACTTCAATTTGAAAAGTTTCAAAACACTTTTATTTACGCAAAACATATTTTGTTGTCATTTTAGTGTTTGGTAGAATCTCATATATTTGTGAATAATATAGAAAAATGACAATAACTAATCTAATATATAATATCTTAATTTTATTCTCCATTTTTTGCTCACCACCCATAATTTTCATCCTCACTACCTTTTTTATTACAACACATTCTAATCCTCTAATATTACATTACATCATTTTCCCACTTTTTTACCCAAGAACAGATATCTTTTAACGAAACAATTTTTTTATTACTTTAACGTCATCAAATTATGTCGAATTCATAATCAAATCTATATGTATCTTCATATTTGATATTGCTTCCAAAAAAATTTAATTCAAAAGAAACATAAAATATATAAGAAATCTGAATGTAAATTATTTATATGCAACACAAACATAGCAAAGCCTTATTTAAAATAAATATAATAACAATAATTTTTTTGGTTCGAAAAATATGTTGGATATTAGATTCCCTCAACTCTGCCAATTACTAAACATATGTACCAAATAAGTCTAAAGGAGTTCGTTCTCGTTGATGATAGATTACTCAACAAGGCTTAGAGCCAATGCACCGACGACGGAAGCCTTTACAGTCTCCATCATTGAAACCCTCTGATTCGCACAGAGTCTTACAATTATCTTCATTGGTGCACATCCCTTTGAACGTAGTGCTTGGTCTTTCACATTTTTTACCCTCCACTGTCATAGGACTCATTTCTATTTTGTTAAAAAAAACATGATAAAGATTAGACACACACAAGATAAAAAAAAACTAATATTTAACTTAAATTTATACCAAATCATGTAACAAACTCAAGAGATGATAAGTTGAAAAGGGGTGCAAGAAAAAACCTATTGTTAGAAGAACCAACATAAGAAGGAAAGCAATTGTAAACGATGAATGAGTGGACTTTGCCATTTTGATTATTTTTTATAAAGTGAACGATCGACAAAAGAGAGAAGAAAAAAAGATTTTATTCAATGTGATGAAAGCAAATTGTCGTAAAACCTTTATAGTCAGGTTATTATGAGAAAAAGTTGACGAGAAAAGTGGAGGAAACTCACATGTGTTGCATTCCAAAGTAATCTCAAATTACACCCATTTAAATCGCAACTGCACATTGGTGCATAAGGGTTAACAAATGCTGCAAATTGAATGTCATTTATTTCCATGTTATAAACCATAGGGATGTAAACGGACCAAATGTTTAACGAATTGTTCGTTAATCGTTCGACGGAAAGTTCACTTTTATATCGTTTATACATTAAACGAACGTTCATGAACAATATTTTAAATTTATTTAATTAAGCTTAGGGTTTAATTATTAAGTTTGGGCCTTATCGGGCCATACATGTATATCTATCTGTATTTGGGTTTAACGTAATGGACTGTTTAGTATTGTTTACTTTTCAATAATAATAATAGTATAACATAAATTGAGTTAAACACCCGGATAAATTAGTGATTACATATCTCACCCCAAAATTCTCCCATTTTTTCTTTCATATTGATTTTTTTCACATAAAACTGTTCATCATGCTGCAAATAAAGTAATGAAGAACAATAATAATAACAAAGAATAAAAATAAAACAACAAAGAGATGAGAGAAAGATGAAAAATTGTATTTATTCTTAATATTAAATTGTACACAATATTTTCATTAAATTATCTATTTATAGACATGAGAAGTACATAATACATTGTACTAGATAATATTTTTAATTTTTTCTCAACAAAAATTACTTTATTTATTAATAAAAAAAGGCAAAGTTGCCTTAACAAGGACAAACAAGAGACTAACTAGACACCAAATTTCAGCTAACAGACCATACGACACTCCTCTCATAACACATGGACACCAAAAGTTACCAAATAAATAAGCGTTATTATGCCACGCTCACCACGATTGAACTTAATCACCTATAAAACAGCACAAACCCCAATTCACTCGCCGCCAACAAATCTATGCAGCAATTTATAAAATGAAGGGCCGAATGGTTTTTTCAGAGAACTATATATAAATTACTGATTGCATAAATTTCTTATTAATTTAATAATTTTTTTGGGAAATCTACAACTGATTTGATATATAAATTTTATTGTATTTTGAAGGCTCTTCGAGGTATGTGTTGAAACTTAGGGTAAAATATTTTTTGTATTTTATAATAATAAAAATATGTTTTTTATTTTATTTTAAATTATTTTTATATTTTAATAATAATATATCATATCAAAATACTAATAAAATAATTTAGAGTGGCAATAAAAAAATTAATGTATAAAGGTCGGTTATTAAATTGAAATTTTTTAAAGTTGAGTGAGCAAAATAAGAGTGAGAAGATAGTTGGTGAAAAAGTGTCGCTTAGTGAGGAAAATTGGTGGGCAAATCCCCAATTGTGTATATTGTCACGTCAGTAGACTCTTGCTAACTCGATTGTGTGGCCTTAGCTCGCTTCCTAACACTCTTGCGACTAAGTACGCCTGAAACAATTAAGCACTTAGGCTTAATTCCTTGCAGAAATGAAAGATAGACAACGGAAAGGAAATGACAAACACAACAGAAGCAAGTGTAGGAATATTAGTTGTATTCCACAATGATGAAGTGAGTAAATGAGGAGGGGCCAACCTCTATTTATACATGAAGCCCCGTACATCTAACGGTCTAAAATGAATTACATAGACGGCTCAGATCGCCCCAAAATCTCTAAATTCCTAAAAACAAGGGGAGCCATGAAATTATTAAAATAAATGAATAAAAATGAGATTACATGGCTCAAAATAGCAAAGACTTATTCCAAACTCGGACTGGACCCTACTGGGCACGGTTGGGCAGACCCATGGTGCTGAAACAGGCCCCCATGGTGCGGAATCAAGCCCCTAGGGCCCCTGGTGCGTGCTGGTTGCACCCTGATGCGGGCAGAATGCACCCTGGGGTGTGCTGGACGAACCCCAGTGCTGAACTGGCTCGGTCGTGGGCTGGCGGTCCGTGACATTCTCCCCCACTTGAGCTAGCGACGCCCTCGTCGCGCGGTCGGCATGATACTGCTCCACTTGCTGTTTAAACTGCCAAAGGTCTTCGACTAGTTCCCAACTCCCCTCACTGTCGGGAAGTCCCTTCCAAAGAACAAAATACTCATGCCTCGATCGGTGACCTGGTCGACGAATTACTCTTTCGGCTTGGATTTCTTCGACTTGGTTCTTATAAGAAACTTTCACTCCGACTGGTGCTCGGTGTGACTTGCCCCGATCTGGATCCTTCTCATCCTGGTGGAATGGCTTAAGTAGGCTGACATGGAACACTGGATGAGCTCGGATGGATGATAGTAGCTCTAGTCGGTACGTCATAGTGCTGATCCTCTTCAAGACTCTGAACGGACCCTCATATCTTCGCACAAGCCCCTTGTGCACTGTAACACCCGTATTTTGGGGCTAGAAGTTAGTCGGGTTTGTAGTCCGAGTCAATAAAATTAATTAAAATAAATTCAACTTAAATTGTGATGTAATTGAGCTTTATTAAAGAGGGAGGGACTTATGTTGCAATTTTCCCCAAAAGATTTTAAAAGGATGACAACTTTTGAAAGTTGTCATCTTCTTCCCCTTTTCCCATTTTTCCAAAGTGGAAACACCAAACCCATCTTCAAACTCTCTCTAACTTTCAAACTACTATTCCATTGATTACAACTTCATTTCAAGGGGGTTTTGAAAGGTAAAATCATATTCTCACTCTCCTCTCTATTATCTATCCATACATGGTCTTGAATTTTAAAGATATGAA
Organism: Hibiscus tridactylites; assembly: GCA_958450335.1. Taxonomy (NCBI): domain Eukaryota; kingdom Viridiplantae; phylum Streptophyta; class Magnoliopsida; order Malvales; family Malvaceae; genus Hibiscus; species Hibiscus tridactylites. The sequence goes on from OY288282.1 coordinate 56,654,256, forward strand.
CTTTTGAAAATTAGGGTTTGATTTAAAGTTGGGATTTTTAATGGGTTTTTCATATTGTCTTGATCAATTGAGTTGGGGTTTTGTTTATTCATGTTAAAAGGTGCAACATATATCAATTTGGTTGAATTTTGATGAATTTCCGAAGTGGGTTCTTGGAGCCATTTTTTAAGGTGTCAAAAAGTTGATTTTTGGTGGGTTTTAGGGTGTAATTAGAGGGCTGATGGTATATGTATGCTAAAGGGATGATTTGGGACCATTTAAATGTCATTTGGGTGTTTAAAAACATGATTTCCTGCTGGGTAAAATATGAGTACGAAAATGGAGTTTTGGAGGGTTTTGGGTGAGTTTTGGGGGTTGTTTAAGGTGGGAATTGATAGCCCAATGGTAGTACTATGATTAGGGATTGATTTGGGATCATTTGTGGGTGCAATGGATGTTGGAAACATGGATTTTGGAAGAGGTATTGGGGCTGTCCGAAATTGCTAAGTATGGGGTTTGGTCATGACTTGAAATGTTGGGTTTGATATTTGAATTTGTATTCCGGGTTGATATTTTGATGTTGGGCTGATTTGAGGATTATTTGAATTGTATTGAGGTTGTTTAGAAGCGAGAGTTTGCGTTGGAGGAGCTTCGGGAAGAAATCCGGAAACTTGAAGGTGATGTTTGCTTGGTAGTTGAGCTTGGAGGTAGAGGTGAGTGGTTATTGTTTTTAAATGGTTTTAAACATTGGTTCAAGCATGTGGACCTAGGTTGGGCTTGGTAAACCCACCTAGAGTTGAGGTTAGGGTGGTAGCCTAATCTCAAGCTTAAGTTTAGGGAACTTTGGTTGAACTTCTAATTGTTTGTTATGCCTCTTAATTATATGTGTTTACGGTAGTTATGTATATTGTGTTATACATGTTGTTGAGGCATGGTTTGATGCATTGCTATGCATGTGGATTGGATTGTGAATTATGCATGATGATGATCATGGTGAGTACATGTTAGGCATGGTATTGGGTTGTGAAATACATGTATGTGAGACATGATATTTGATGCTTTGTCATATGCATGTAGCTATGAAAAATGGATTGCGTTTAATGTTGGCACTAGTATGCTTGGGTACAATGATCGATCATTAGGATGAGTGTGCACACAAATTGAGTCAAAACGTACGTGGCCTTGGTGGCGTTAAGGCACCAAGGAGGAGTACGGTGATGTAATATTCCACCGGAAGCTTTTATATATTTCTACGTGATGATGAGTGGAATCCCATCCGTAGGGCATGTGGCGATGAGTGGAATCCCGCACATGCAAGGACCGGTGATGAGTGGAATCCCACCGAGGTAATGTTGTTGTTGGAAATGCGTTCCAACGAGTTATCCGCGTATTCGGGTCATAGCTAGGTGCCAATATGAGGTTGTATGTACATACTAATGTGGGATTATGCTTATGTGCTTATATGACATGAAATGTGATGTCCTTATGAATTGATATATGATGTGGCTAATGCTTTGGGTTATGTATCATGTTAAGTTGAGCTTATGGTTGTTGAGCATGGCATAATGTTGACTATATGTTCATGCATCATGTTCATTTTGGCTTATACGGATCGGAGGTAAGAATATGCATTTCATTATGGAAATTGCTCGTGCTTGGACCCTGCATTGTCGAAGGTTTGTTTTATGAGCTTACCCTCACTAAGCTTTTATGCTTACGCTCTCTTTTGTTCGACAATGCAGATGAATAGCTTGTGGGTGGCAAGGGCAAGGAAAGGTCTCCAAGTGTTGCTTTCGGTGAGCTCAATGTATGATTTATAAATTGAAAGATTGTAATAGTAAAGCAATGGGATAGGTGTTGATGTTTTAGATGCCTTGATGAGTATTGATTTGGTTTGATTCTTGGATGCCTTGTTTGAGCTATAAATATCGTCGTTGATGCATGCCTTGATGAATGCTTGAGTGATGTATGCTTTGTGGATGTTAAATTGCTTGAAGGCATGTAAACCTTTATGTGATGAATGGTGCTTTTGTTTATCAATGTTTCAAGCATGCTTGTATGAAAGGCTCTTAATGTCTAATTTACCATGTATGTATGATCGTTCACATTCATGCCTTGAGTATGTTTGAGTATGTTGGAGTATGTTTGATCTAGGATGTATGCCTCTAGGCTTGGGTTGTTGGTGATGTGTGCCTTTAGTTCTTTTTAAGCTCAATGTATGATTATATATGATCTTGAGGTGTTTTTACCCTAGGAAGTCATTAGAATTAAGCAATATATGCTCCCCTGCACCTAGGTTTCGAAACTATGGGTAAAGTTTCGAAACCTTTGCAAATTTTGGGATTCCAGGACATTCTGCCAGCCAAAGTTTCGAAACCTTTGGGGAAGGTTTCGAAACTATGGTCAAAGGTTTCGAAACCTTACCCAAGGTTTCGAAACTTTTGGTGAAAATTGAGTTCCAGAGGTCACTGCCAGCCAAAGTTTCGAAACCTTCCCCAAAGGTTTCGAAACCTTGACCCAAAACTGCACTGTTTGACCCTTTTTGGCCTGTTTGAAGAGAAAAACACATAGGTGCTAAGATGCCTTTAGTAAAGATTAAAATTGGGATGTTTGAACGTGGTTTGGGGGTTTGAATGTTGTCTCGTGTGATATGTTCCGTTGTTTGATCTCTTAGAATTTAATACTCGAACGTGACAAGATTAAAATGGAAAAAATAGGGTTGCTAACCGAGGGGGAACCTTAATGGGTTTCGCTTCGGTTTTCCCCGTGTGACCCACTCGGACCGGTCATCCGGCTAGACCGAGACGAGGGGGTTACATTTGTTGGTATCAGAGCCTGAGGTTACCGAGACCTCAGGCAGGTAAGTGGGGTAAGTTTAAGTTTTGAATTGATATGCACTGTGTTTGCTTGCTTTGTAAGTATGATTGCTTGTATGACAAGTATGTTGATTGTTCGTTTAAAAGCATGTTGCTCGTTATCCGTGTATGCTGTGAATAATGATTGTTTGATTGAGAACGTATGTTGTTTGATCGTACGCATATGTTTACTTGTTTAGTAAGTAAGCCTTGTTATACGCTTGGTTGAGCATGTATGTGTGTTGATTTGTTTGAAACGTGTTTAGTAGAGTCCCATTGCTACTATTACATCGAAAAAGAGATTTTTAAGTGAGGGAAACATACTTGAGCCACTTGGAAGCCTTGCCTTGCTAACCCAATCTTATATGTTACTGTTGTTGTTGTTGTTGATTTATTGCCTTTCGATAAGTAGAAGTTGTAGTTTCTGAAAAGGTGGACGATGTTGAGAGAGTCCATCACCTTAGTTTTAGAGGTATGGTTGTACCGGAATTGAGGTACAATTCGTTCGTTTGAGACGGTGTATGTGGTTGATTCTTGTGGATGAGGGACGGTGTGATCAACTCTGGCATTAGTTGGTAAGAAGAAGTGAAAGCCTATGAGTGGGGGTTAGAGTAGGGTCAATGTTTTATCGAATGAGCCCTTGGAATAGTATTAAGTTGGTTTCCTCCAGTTGATTCTCAATCTGTGCTTTTGTATATCGTTAGCAAGTATGCAAGTTGAACATGCCTGGTGAAGTGTTAGTTGGTGACCGTTGGGGTTTGGCCTATGATTTTAATGCAAGACAACCGGTCAGTGCCCGTGAGTGGGAGCTAGTTTGTGTGATTGGGTCAGTGTACGTTGAGTTGTTTTCCAGCAAGCGGAAGAGATGAAGTCACTTCCGATATAGTTGAGCCGAGAAGGGAACCTTGAGCTTTGACTTCTGGATTGTTTGGTAGGGGTAGAACAAGTCCAGCAAGACTGTTTGTGTGCGATCAGAATTGAGTCTTGAAGTTACGAGATGCTCTAAGAACAATTTAGAAGAGTCAGATTTTGTTGAAGAACCACTCTGAAAACAAGAGGACCGAAGACTATCAGTTGTGTACATGCGAAGTTGTAATTTCTGCGAATACCTTCTTTCGTGTGAGCATGTAAGAAATTAGATATCTTTGTTGAGACCTTAGATGTAGGGACACATGTGACTAGCCTTTTGGGAGATAGTAGTGATCAGAAAGATGTACAAAAGATGTTTGTTGGTGGTTCAGAGTTACTAGTTTTTAGTAGATGTGAAGTGATTGTCTTCCTACGGTGTCGATGTACCTTTTTGACATGGTTTGGCTTGTAGAGCACGAAGCTAGGATATACTTTGGGACAGATAGAGAATTGCCTTGAAGTCGCAGATTTTTGTGAGACTGTAGTAGTAGGTAAGGATGTGAACTCCTTATTGAATGTTGATCCAACTTTGGAGGTCGAAGATTGATCGAGTTTAGTTTGCAGCCTTGCTTAGAAATTGTGATGAATTTGATTTTGAATGAAGATTATACCGCAGAATGCTAGAATAGCTTGTGTTTTCCTAGAAGTATTTGGAAGATTTGCCCGGTTTGTCTCTTGATAGAGAAGAAGAGTTTGTTATTGAGACCGTTTTCGAGGTTGCTTCTGTTTTGTTTGTTCTGTAACTTATGAATTCCGGAAGAATTGAGAATGTTGAAGAAATAACTTCGAGATTAGCTGGACCTTAGACTCATTAGGCCTAGTACGTCATCTTAGAGTATGACAGTGTAATTTGTGAAGAAGAGAGAAGACCATACAAGAATGTGATCAGATTTCATACAGTCGAAACAAGTGACAGTGAATGATTAGTATCCGTTTTCGAGTGTCAGTGATTTGTTGGTCAGTTAGTGTGTGCTTCAGTCTATTTGAAGATTAGTTTGAGATCCGTTTACTACTAGTTGAAAGTGAGAAAAGTCGAAGTACCGAAGACAGCTTTAGGGGCAAGATGTAATCGCCTTGAGCTCTGAGTTATGTCGTTTTGTTTGACTAGTGTATTAGTTACCTTCATAGAGATGTTGAGCAGAATATTTTCCTGAGTTTCTTGATCAGTTATAGTAGCTCTTCTAGATGTCACGTGAGTATATTCAAGTACCGAGAAAGATCATGACAAGTTTTGAAGTTAGTGTGGTAGATTCTATTAGAGGATTAATTGTACACCAAGTTGCGCAACATGAACTTCGAGTCAATGAAGATGTTCTTATAGAACATGCAGATCATCTGAGTGTATTAGGGTGAATCCCAAGTAGGCAAAAGAAGACATGAGTTGGAAGAAATTGAAGACTATGACAGATACCTATAGTTTCTAGGTCTAGCATTGTTACTTTCAGAGAATTGTAAATAGTGTTTTGAAGATAGTTGCTCCATTGATAGATTGCCACAGAAGAATGTTCAGTTGTGTGGTTAGATGCGAGACAATGAGCCCTTGAGAAACTAAAAGAAACTTTGAAGAGAGCTTCGACCTTGAATCAACTTATATCAGAGAAAGAGTTGTGAACCACAATGATGCGTTACATGTAGAGTTAGGTTGTGTGCTTATGCAAGACAGAAGATTGTGGCTTGTTCATCAAGTTAGTTGGAAGACCGTGAGAATAGTTATTCGATATGAGACATAGAGTTAACTACAGTTGTAATTGCTTCGAAGACTTAGAGACAAAACTGGTATAGTAAGAAAAGCGCAGTGTATATGTACGTATCATTAGAGCTTGAAATATTTGAAGACTTAGGAAGGGTGGAAACTTGAACAGCATGAAGTGTTAGAACTGCTTGAAGACTGTAATATCAAGATTGAGTACTATCTGAAGAGAGTCTACGTAGCAACCGATGTTCCGAGTTGTATTTGCTGTTAGTTTAGTAGTTGAGTTACGAGTTGCAATTGCCGAATTCCGTATATCAAATGATAGTAGTTTTGTGGCCGAGTTTCGGGTTGAGACTACTTTGAGTCAGAATGTTTGATGAGAAACAGTTGCAAGACAGATTCTTGGCACCTCACGTGCAAGACATAGCGGAAAGAAGACCTTCAGAATACAGTTTCAGAGATGATAGAGTTTTGCATTTCAGAGACAGAATAGTTGTACCGACTGACCTAGTGTTTTGAGATGTATTGTTTTGGCCGAAGCACACGGTAGTTCATTTGTATTGCATCTGAGTAGTATGAAGACGTATTGTGGGTTGAAGATGAGTACTTCCGGAATGAGTGGATGAATAATGTGGTTTAGTATGAGAGTAAGTGTGTAAATTGTCAGCGTGTCAAGACTGAGCTTCAGTTTCTTCTAGTTTGTTACATCCGTGGAAGATTCGCAGTAAAAGTGAGTAATAAAGATTCGAGATTTCAACTAGAATAATTTCGAAGACGTCTGCATAGTGTTTGGTTAATTGATGAAGACAGAGGATCAGTCAGGGAAAGTTATGAGTCAAGTGTTCAAGCAGTATTGTATGAGTTTGTGAATCGGGCTAGTTCTGTTGTTGTCTGTTGCGGTTACCACCAGAGTTAGAAAGGGGTTTGAGATGTGTTCCGTGTATCTATGATTCAGAAATGTGAGTCAGATCTGTTCCGTGCTATATTTGTTGAAGAGATTGAGTTGAGTTTGAAATTGGCATGCCTTAAAGAATCAGTTAAGATCTTAGTGTCAGATAGCAAATGTTGTGTGGTAAATCATTCGAGTTGGTTAAAGTGTTGTGGTGGGAAGACAAGGGAAGTATGGAGGAACATGTTTCAGTGACTCTTCATGTTCGATGAATTTCGGGGACGAAATTTCCTTAAGTGGGGAAGAGTTGTAACACCCGTATTTTGGGGCTAGAAGTTAGTCGGGTTTGTAGTCCGAGTCAATAAAATTAATTAAAATAAATTCAACTTAAATTGTGATGTAATTGAGCTTTATTAAAGAGGGGGGACTTATGTTGCAATTTTCCCCAAAAGATTTTAAAAGGATGACAACTTTTGAAAGTTGTCATCTTCTTCCCCTTTTCCCATTTTTCCAAAGTGGAAACACCAAACCCATCTTCAAACTCTCTCTAACTTTCAAACTACTATTCCATTGATTACAACTTCATTTCAAGGGGGTTTTGAAAGGTAAAATCATATTCTCACTCTCCTCTCTATTATCTATCCATACATGGTCTTGAATTTTAAAGATATGAACTTTTGAAAATTAGGGTTTGATTTAAAGTTGGGATTTTTAATGGGTTTTTCATATTGTCTTGATCAATTGAGTTGGGGTTTTGTTTATTCATGTTAAAAGGTGCAACATATATCAATTTGGTTGAATTTTGATGAATTTCCGAAGTGGGTTCTTGGAGCCATTTTTTAAGGTGTCAAAAAGTTGATTTTTGGTGGGTTTTAGGGTGTAATTAGAGGGCTGATGGTATATGTATGCTAAGGGGATGATTTGGGACCATTTAAATGTCATTTGGGTGTTTAAAAACATGATTTTCTGCTGGGTAAAATATGAGTACGAAAATGGAGTTTTGGAGGGTTTTGGGTGAGTTTTGGGGGTTGTTTAAGGTGGGAATTGATAGCCCAATGGTAGTACTATGATTAGGGATTGATTTGGGATCATTTGTGGGTGCAATGGATGTTGGAAACATGGATTTTGGAAGAGGTATTGGGGCTGTCCGAAATTGCTAAGTATGGGGTTTGGTCATGACTTGAAATGTTGGGTTTGATATTTGAATTTGTATTCCGGGTTGATATTTTGATGTTGGGCTGATTTGAGGATTATTTGAATTGTATTGAGGTTGTTTAGAAGCGAGAGTTTGCGTTGGAGGAGCTTCGGGAAGAAATCCGGAAACTTGAAGGTGATGTTTGCTTGGTAGTTGAGCTTGGAGGTAGAGGTGAGTGGTTATTGTTTTTAAATGGTTTTAAACATTGGTTCAAGCATGTGGACCTAGGTTGGGCTTGGTAAACCCACCTAGAGTTGAGGTTAGGGTGGTAGCCTAATCTCAAGCTTAAGTTTAGGGAACTTTGGTTGAACTTCTAATTGTTTGTTATGCCTCTTAATTATATGTGTTTACGGTAGTTATGTATATTGTGTTATACATGTTGTTGAGGCATGGTTTGATGCATTGCTATGCATGTGGATTGGATTGTGAATTATGCATGATGATGATCATGGTGAGTACATGCTAGGCATGGTATTGGGTTGTGAAATACATGTATGTGAGACATGATATTTGATGCTTTGTCATATGCATGTAGCTATGAAAAATGGATTGCGTTTAATGTTGGCACTAGTATGCTTGGGTACAATGATCGATCATTAGGATGAGTGTGCACACAAATTGAGTCAAAACGTACGTGGCCTTGGTGGCGTTAAGGCACCAAGGAGGAGTACGGTGATGTAATATTCCACCGGAAGCTTTTATATATTTCTACGTGATGATGAGTGGAATCCCATCCGTAGGGCATGTGGCGATGAGTGGAATCCCGCACATGCAAGGACCGGTGATGAGTGGAATCCCACCGAGGTAATGTTGTTGTTGGAAATGCGTTCCAACGAGTTATCCGCGTATTCGGGTCATAGCTAGGTGCCAATATGAGGTTGTATGTACATACTAATGTGGGATTATGCTTATGTGCTTATATGACATGAAATGTGATGTCCTTATGAATTGATATATGATGTGGCTAATGCTTTGGGTTATGTATCATGTTAAGTTGAGCTTATGGTTGTTGAGCATGGCATAATGTTGACTATATGTTCATGCATCATGTTCATTTTGGCTTATACGGATCGGAGGTAAGAATATGCATTTCATTATGGAAATTGCTCGTGCTTGGACCCTGCATTGTCGAAGGTTTGTTTTATGAGCTTACCCTCACTAAGCTTTTATGCTTACGCTCTCTTTTGTTCGACAATGCAGATGAATAGCTTGTGGGTGGCAAGGGCAAGGAAAGGTCTCCAAGTGTTGCTTTCGGTGAGCTCAATGTATGATTTATAAATTGAAAGATTGTAATAGTAAAGCAATGGGATAGGTGTTGATGTTTTAGATGCCTTGATGAGTATTGATTTGGTTTGATTCTTGGATGCCTTGTTTGAGCTATAAATATCGTCGTTGATGCATGCCTTGATGAATGCTTGAGTGATGTATGCTTTGTGGATGTTAAATTGCTTGAAGGCATGTAAACCTTTATGTGATGAATGGTGCTTTTGTTTATCAATGTTTCAAGCATGCTTGTATGAAAGGCTCTTAATGTCTAATTTACCATGTATGTATGATCGTTCACATTCATGCCTTGAGTATGTTTGAGTATGTTGGAGTATGTTTGATCTAGGATGTATGCCTCTAGGCTTGGGTTGTTGGTGATGTGTGCCTTTAGTTCTTTTTAAGCTCAATGTATGATTATATATGATCTTGAGGTGTTTTTACCCTAGGAAGTCATTAGAATTAAGCAATATATGCTCCCCTGCACCTAGGTTTCGAAACTATGGGTAAAGTTTCGAAACCTTTGCAAATTTTGGGATTCCAGGACATTCTGCCAGCCAAAGTTTCGAAACCTTTGGGGAAGGTTTCGAAACTATGGTCAAAGGTTTCGAAACCTTACCCAAGGTTTCGAAACTTTTGGTGAAAATTGAGTTCCAGAGGTCACTGCCAGCCAAAGTTTCGAAACCTTCCCCAAAGGTTTCGAAACCTTGACCCAAAACTGCACTGTTTGACCCTTTTTGGCCTGTTTGAAGAGAAAAACACATAGGTGCTAAGATGCCTTTAGTAAAGATTAAAATTGGGATGTTTGAACGTGGTTTGGGGGTTTGAATGTTGTCTCGTGTGATATGTTCCGTTGTTTGATCTCTTAGAATTTAATACTCGAACGTGACAAGATTAAAATGGAAAAAAATAGGGTTGCTAACCGAGGGGGAACCTTAACGGGTTTCGCTTCGGTTTTCCCCGTGTGACCCACTCAGACCGGTCATCCGGCTAGACCGGGACGAGGGGGTTACATGCACGGTTGGGTTGCGCAAAATCCCGGTCAACTTGGCTAGGACAATGTCGCCAACTTGAAAGTTCACATCTCTGCGCTTTCGATCCGCCCATTTCTTGGTCCTCTTCCCCGCCTTGTGCAAACAAGCTCGGGCTAACTCCTGATGTTCTTGCAGCTCCTTGGCATACTCATGTGTTACGGGATTGGGCCTATCATACTTGGTAACAACCGCGTTGGGTGTGAGCGGTTGATGCCCCATCACTATCTCGAACGGACTCTTACTTGTGGCTTCGCTCCGTTGCAAGTTATAAGAGAACTGATCCACGTTTAACAGCTTGGGCCAATTCCGTTGCGTGGCACTCACATAGTGCCTCAAGTAAATCTCCAAAAGTGCATTCACCCTCTCGGTCTGTCCGTCTGTCTGTGGGTGAACACTCGTCGAAAAGTTCAAGCTCGTTCCCAGAAGCTTGAACAACTCGGTCCAAAAACGTTCTGTGAACCGAGTGTCCCGGTCACTGATGATGGTCTTTGGCACGCCCCAATATTTCACCATGTGCTTAAAGAAAAGTCTGGTTGCTTTCTGGGCCAGGCACACCTTGGAAGCTGGGATGAATGTCCCATACTTTGAAAACCTGTCAACAACTACCATGATGCTCGATAACCCGTCAGTACAAGGTAAACCAACAATGAAATCTAAAGAAATACTCTCCCATGGTCGGTCGGGTATCGGCAAAGGTTGCAAAAGTCCCGTGGGTTTCTTTATCTCTATCTTGTCTTGTTGACACACAAGGCAAGTTTTCACATAGGCTTCAATGTCTGCACCCATGTGTGACCAGTAGTAGTCTCGGGCAATGAGGGCTATGGTCCGAGTAATACCTGGATGCCCCGCCCACATCGAATCATGACACTCCTTCATGATCTCCTTGCGCAACTCACCAAACTGAGGCAAATAGAGGCGGCGGCCTTGGGCATATAACAAGTCCCCCTCGAGCCAAAATTTCCTGGTTCTGCCATCTTTGACATGATCGATCAACATTCTGGTTGTTAGGTCATGAGGCAACCCCTCCTTGATGCGCTCTAACAAACTTCCCACAGGCAGGCTGACTGTCCCAATGTTGTACCTTCGGCTAAGTGCATCGGCAACGGAATTCACCTTCCCTGGCTTATACTCCAAGGAAAAATCAAACTCTGCTAAAAATTCCTGCCAACGGACCTGCTTGGGAGAAAGCTTCTTCTGGTAAATCCCCAATTGTGTATATTGTCACGTCAGTAGACTCTTGCTAACTCGATCGCGCGACCTTAGCTCGCTTCCTAACACTCTTGCGACTAAGTAAGCCTGAAACAATTAAGCACTTAGGCTTAATTCCTTGCGGAAATGAAAGATAGACAACGGAAAGGAAATGACAAACACAAGAGAAGCAAGTGTAGGAATATTAGTTGTATTCCACAATGATGAAGTGAGTAAATGAGGAGGGGCTAACCTCTATTTATACATGAAGCCCCGTACATCTAACGGTCTGAAATGAATTACATGAACGGCTCAGATCGCCCCAAAATCTCTAATCCCTAAAAACAAGGGGAGCCATGAAATTATTAAAATAAATGAATAAAAATAAGATTACATGGCTCAAAATAGCAAAGACTTATTCCAAACTCGGACTGGACCCTCCTGGGCTTAGTTGGGCAGACCCATGGTGCTGAAACAGGCCCCCATGGTGCGGAATCAAGCCCCTAGGGCTAGGGCCCCTGGTGCGTGCTGGCTGCACCTTGGTGCGGGCAGAATGCACCCTGGGGTGTGCTGGACGAACCCTAGTGCTGAACTGGCTCAGTCGCGGACTGGCGGTCCGTGACAATATCTAAATGCAGCAGTTTGCAATCCTCTCAAATCTGGAGCCCACCTCCGGAAGGTATGGTTAAATTTAATGTCACGGAGGCTATAAAGGAGGATGTGGAGGCCGGAGGGGGTACTTAGAACTAATGCAGGGATGTAAAAGCAATGTTTTCAAGTCTTAGGCCTGATTTTGCAGAATTAATGGCACTAAAAGTTCTCAAGGTCTACTAAATTGGATGAATCTACTAATTGAATCAGAGTCGCAGGTGGTACTAAATTGGATTGAGTCCCCGTGGCGTTGGTGGAATCATTTTGATGAAATTGTTGGAGAAATTTCCCGACTGCATCTTGCTTATGTGCCAAGAATTCAGAATTGCAGCAAAAGAAGGAATGAACAAGAAAGAGCTATTCAAAGCTTGAAGGAATATCATCTTCATAAAACTGCTATTACTTGTTTGATCAGCAAACTTATCCTTAGATTCATCGGATTGCATTCCAGTGTTCACAACTTGATTCTCTCTCCAATTTGCAATGGATAGGTGAGTAGTAACATTCATGCCAATTATGTTTTACAAGCTATCTGTCACCATATTTACTTCCCGTGAACCGGCATTTCTTATGTAGTGAGTCAATAGCACAAACTAGGAAAATGGGGTTCGAGCTAGCCGAAGTTGTGCATTGTTAATCTTACCCTTTTGTCTTTTTTTAATTGCGTCTTTATTTAGTAGCTACAGGCCTATTAATTTTTCATCCGACTTGCACGAGATTGTTAATACATTTGTTATCTTTGTTTTATAGGAACTTCAATGTTTCCAAGAAAATATAGGCCATGTTTAGTTAGCAATTAACGGATAGTTGATTGCATTAGTTAATTTGACTAGCGAATTGTATTAACTTATTGTATAATGTTTGGTAAAATTAACTAATAGTTGGCAGTTGTTAGATTATTTAAACAAACAAAATGACATGATTATATTCCATCGAACTACTTTTTTTTTTACAAAACCAACATTGATGTCTTGAGAAGGTGACTATGCATGATATAATAGCAATTTAAGTCCAAAAACATTTACATTTCATCAACTTAGTCCTCATTCTAGAGTTTAACATAATTTTTCACACTTTATAATTTGATCCTCTCACCCTCCTCCCTTCCTTTCAAAAACAATGGCCACTATTGCTGGTAAAACATAATTTTTCACCAAAAAAAAACCACAATTGTGTTGAGCATTTTAAATTAAAATACGAGGATATAAGTCATTGAAGAAAGGTGAACACAATAAGAAATATTAGTCAATCTTAACTTGACATTTGTTTGAACTCCTGGGTAAACTCAACAGCTGTTGGGAGATCTTAAATTTTTCTTTAACCTTCACGTGTCGAGGCATACATAGAGTGAGTTTCTCGAGGACTGTTGCATTCTTGAGGATGTAAGCAACCATTTCAAAAAGAGAGCTCTCATCATCAAAATCTAATACTTTAACCTTAACCTTCTTGAGCTGATATACAACACATGCGGGCACTTTATCCGTTGGAGACCAGACCTAAGCCCATCATAGAAGAAAAAATAGTTAGAAGCTTTAATTTCAAACCACATAATAATGTATTTGTGCTTGTACCTTTGATACATGACATGATATAACAAGAGTTTGTAGATTAGGTGAGAATTCCAGAAACTGGAAAAGAAACAATCCAAACGATTTGCTAAGAAAATCAAGAACTCGCAGCTGTAGCAGGTTTTGAAATGCAACAAAACGTTTGTGGGACAAACATGATAGCTGCAAATAAGAATTAAATTGGTCAAATAAGAAGCATCAATACAGGATAATAAAAATGAAAAGTATGTTGACTCACTGCTTCCGGATTAATAGACAAATTAAGTAACGTGACGTTGCAAATTCCTTCAAAAAACTCAACTAAACCATCTCTTTCACTTAAAGAGTGAATATCAGCGTTAATGCGAATATTAGCCATAACAAGAGAAGGCATGTTTATAGAATAGCTTTTTGCTGTGAAGGCGTCGTATCGGAAGTAGACAAGACTTGGAAGATCAATGACAATGCCAAACGTAAGATGAATCCGATTATAATGTAAAGTCAAACTCTTAAGTGAAGGATTTGAGATTTGAAGACGCTTGATGTTTCCCATGTCACAGTTGGAGATGGATAAGTGTTCAAGTACAGGACAGCCCGATAACAGCCTATTCATTGAACCATCATCTTCAAATACAACATCTTCAAGGTCCAGAGTCTTGAGGCAAGGCAAACAAACATTAATCGGAATAGCCATCGGCTCCATTATAGGCCACACTATCAGTTTCAATCTCGACAGCGTCTTGCTGGTAAAAAGAAGAGCAGTAGGCAGCCTGGGAATGGTGTTGGGATTGAAAGAAAAAACCAAATCTATGTCCTTAACTCCACGCCAAAGTGCAGCACATATCCATCCACAAACACGCAAAGCATCGATAGCTGATGTGTCGATATGATTGAGTCGGAATTGTTCGATCCTCCCCTCAGTATGGAAAAACAACATTTTATCCATGAACTTCATGAAGCTCTTAACCGTACGTGGAGGAGGAGGATGCCCAAACATGAGAAAATCAACATCAAGATTGAACACTGAGACAAAAAGATATCGCCATCTGGTTGATAGAACGGAGGTGGAGACTGCATCTTTGATGGGAAGCCACCGTATCATCGGGCAACTTACTGATCCTATCATCGTCATGCTTTGCTTTCATTCCCGTATTGGATGCCATGAAAGTTCAGGCTTTTAAGGACAGATGAAAAGATAAAAAACAGTGAATCGTTTTATAAGGAAGAGTTGCCAATGAACAAACCACAGAAAACAATAACTGTACTTAAGAGTTGAATGTAGAGCTACAATTCAGAGGAAAAGCAGCAAAGAAAAAACGTAACACAAATACAAATACATACATATATCATCTGTAACAAAAAAAAGTTTACTAACCTGTTTATAACTGCACAGCAACAGAAAGCGACGGCCGGAGTTCAACGGGAACAGAAGGACGGAGAGCCCGACCAGAGAGAGACAAACTGTGGGCAACGAAAGAGAGGGTTTTTGTTTTTTTTATATTCGGAGATTAGCGTCGGGTTTGGTTAGATTAATGGAATCCCTAATGTCTTTTTTACATTTATTTATAATCCTTTATTGAAATCCCTAAAATAATGCTTTTTTTTTTTCTTTCACTTCTTTAATGGGGTAATTTTTCAGTATATTCCATTTAAAGATAATTGCTTATTTATAAAGCAACAAATTTTAAAGATTATATTTTCCTAAAATATTAAATTTAAAATAATTGATAGTATACTAATAATAACTCATTAGTAAAGTTTGAATTAACATGTATTGTATTAAAAAGTTACCAACTATTTATTTTATTAGTGTAAATAGAAAATTAATAAAAAGCAATATGCGATGAAATTAAAAATCAATTAAGATTTTTAATTTAATAATAATTTAAATGTAAATAATAATAAAGAGAATTTTATCTAACCTATGCATATAAGCATAAGTTAAGGGTTATTTAAAAGCTTGGATTAAATACAAGATATCATTAAAAGCCATACACAATACATCATAAACCCTAAACACTACACCTCACACCATAAACCCTACACCATAAACCTTAAACCATACACCCTAAAACCTACGCCTTACACACTAAACCCTACACCATAAACCATAAACCTAAAATCTTAGACCATAAACTACAACACATAAACTCTAAACACTAAACAACAAACCATAAAATAAGATTTAGGGTTTAGGGTTTTCTAATACATTAAATGAGAGTTTTTTCAATGAAACCTTGTATTTAATCCAAACTCTTAAATGACCCTTAACTAGGAGTGGAAATCATGTGGGGCGTGAACGATTTTGCATTTCCCACTCGTCCCCAACACTTGCGGTTACAGTTTCAGGGAATTCCCATTAAATGCTTCGGCGATATTTTCATCCCCATACCTTTCCCGTGCGGATTCCCGCAGTTTTCGGGGAATCTCCATCCCCACAAAAATTAAATAAAATTACTATTTTACTAATAAAAATAAATGCTCAATACAGTTTATAATATAAAGTTTGGATACTTCGATTGAAAGCAATTACGAGATGATGAAGATTGAAAGGGCGTTGTGTTGGGGAAGATTTAGATGATGGTTTTAGCTTATATCTAAAAACTAAGATAGAAACATGTTGAGAAACTTAAGTGTGACTAGGTTTGAGAGAAAGTTAAAAGCGATAATAATATAGTTAAATTTTTTTATTAAGATTATATTAGAAATATATAGTTAAATAAGTATATTTAAAAAAATCTTGTAAACTAATAAGAGTTTGTAGATTAGGTGAGAATTCAAGAAACTCGAAAAGCCTCACTCCTTTCCATTCCTTGGTCCAATCAAGAATTTGCAGGTGAAGCAGGTTTTGAAATGCAACAAAACGTTTATGGGACAAAAAAGGAAGCTGCACATAAATGTTAAAATGGTCAAATACGAGAATAATAAGAACTTAAAAAGCATCAATACTTGATAATAAAAATGGTTATTCGGTTAACTCACTGCTTCAGGATGGATACTCAAACTTAGTGACTTGACATTGCCAAGTCCTTTAAAAAGCTGATTTAAACCAGGTCGATGGTAGAATATATTTGTCACAATCCTTCCAATAGAAGTGCTAATATCAGTTGTAACAAGAGAAGACATGTTTACGATTGAATAGTTTTTAGCTGTGAAGCCCTCGTATTTGAAGTGGCAAGACTTGGAACATCAATGACAATGTCTAACTTAAAGGATAAACATGTGAATTCAAAACGATTACAGTTAAAAACTAAAGTTAAACTGATTTTGGGACATGTTTGGTAGGTGTATAGGTAAGTGTTTGTGTAAAGAGTCAGTTAAGTTGTTATTGTGTTAGCTGGAAACGGTTAGGAAAGGTTGTTAGGCTGCCGTTCTTAAGCTAATGCATACAATTCTTGTATGTATACCTCTCGGTCTCATTATTGAGATATTACGAGATTCATTAATAAAAATAACGAGAGTATCATCTCTTTTTACCAATTTTACCTCTTGTTCTAAACAACTAAAGCATCGTTCTTATCTTCCTGGCATGAAACTGTAAGGTTAGTTTCTCATTATGGTATCATTCGCCATTAAAGATCCTTGCACAATTTCTTCTTCTGCTCCGCTTTTGTTGTCGATCTTGACGTCGTCCTTCTTATGTAGCTATCAGTGAGTTTTTCTTAGTCGTCGAAGATCGTACCGGTGCGAAGGTTGAGTTTTCTTCTTCCGCTCGTGATCTTTGGATTCTTTAGCTATTCACGTGTGTTGAAGAACGCTATAATTGCAGATTGAGTAGGTGACTCAAAAATCAGATCATATACTGGTTTATTTTCGGTCATAAGAATTTCCGCTTCCAAATCGTGTTGCCAAATAGTGGAATAGTAACGTGATCAACTGGTTTGGTAAGGTTTATGTACTCAGTTACCTCAATCTATACATCAATTTTCTGGTCTATAAAGGCAAGATTACTAGTTGAATTGAGAGGACGTCTGACTCGTGTTGTTAATTGGTGCAGAGCAGATCAGTAGTTTGTAGGTATCTTTTAGATAAAAAATTCTGTCTCCTTGTTTTCTATTACTCTGAGACATTATAGCGTTTCTTCAATTTTGTGTTGTGTTTTCTTTTTCTATAGTTGTGTTCATCTGAAGTTTCATTGCACCTATTTGTTTCTTTCATGTTGAAGTTTGCGTTTCTGCATATATTCTGTTCAATGTATTGCCTCTAAGAGTCTGTGTTACGATGGCTATTGGTTCAACTACCTCAAACCCTCACGAGTCCAATCCTGTTCAATCAAGCTCTAGTTCAGTCCCTATTGTCGTGTCTTCTTCTAGCATGTACTCTGTTCAACAGTTGCCAAAACTTGATACTGTGAAACTGGTTGAAAGTACCTACATTCTTTGGAAGCATCAAGTGATGCTGGTTATAGATGGCTATGGCTTGAGTGCCTACATTTTTTATTATAAGGCTCCAGATAGATTACTATTAACAGATGAAACAGGACAAGTTGTGGACAATCAAGCCTTTCTTGCATATCAGAAACAAGACAAATTGCTTGCTTCTTGGATTTTATCTACAGTCAGTCCTGATGTCTTATCTCTTCTCACGGGTCTCACCACTGCTCGTGCCATCTGGAGTACTCTCCCGGCTGTTTGCTGCTCGATCTACTGCCAAAGTGTCTTCTTTACGCCATAATCTTCACTCTCAGAAGAAACGTAGTTTGTCTGTTAATGAATATCTTACAAAAATTAAGCTGATTTGTGACACTCTCAATGCTTCAGGTAATGTTGTTACCGAGCAAGAAAAAGTTAGTGTCATTCTCGCTGGCTTAACTGCGAAATAAGAATCTGTTATTGCTATTGCGTCTCGTGAGTCTCCAACTCTTGAAAGTATCACTGAAATGCTCATTGACTGTGAGACAAGGCAAAGAGAATTCATGACTGAAAACTTCTTCATTCAAGCAAATATAGATGTTCAACAAGAAATCAAGGCTAAAGACTTGGATGATACAAATGAATCATAAGAATCAGTTTCAAAATCAAAACTCTTCCAACTTTTCGCGAGGACAGCGTGTCAATAGTTCGTATCGAGGAAGAGGACGAGGTCGTTCTAATTTTAATCGACCTCAATGCCAAATATGTGGACGTTATGGTTATCTAGCATAGAAATGTTGGTATCGCTTTGACCACAACTACCATGGTCAAGTTTTGGATAATGCTGATTCAAATGGTGGTTATAATAATTTAAGGCCTACAACTCGGTCTGATCTTGGTCAAAGAACTGATTATTCTACTCAAGGCTTTGCACGTGTCCTAGTTCAAGCCTACTCTCATATTGTTGCAAACCCTCAATCTGGTTTTTTCTCTACAGCACATGTTTCTCATATATCTACTGCACCCCGTGTTTTCCCATCCATGGGTCATTTTTACAATTCAACAGTGGGTAGTAGCCTTATTGCTCATCAGAACCTTAGTCCACCTACTCCAGCATCAATTGTTTCACCAGCTATTGTTCATCATGTTTTTACTTTCCAAGTGCACCTAGCTCGTTTGTAGCTACTTCGTTCTTCAATGCTGGCACAAATGTGATGATTGCTTCCAGTTCAGGGGAGGTGATGTGGGATCCTGACTCGGGTGCCACTCATCACATTAAAAATGAACGTGCTAATCTTGAGTTTGATGTAGCATATACAGGTACTAACTCTTTACTTATGGGCAATGGTGATGAGGTAAAAATAACACATATTAGTCAGGATATCTAAATAATGCAAATAGGTCTTTGTTTCTGCGTAATCTGTTGTGTGCTCTAGACATCAATAAGAACTTATTATTTGTCTCCCATTTTGCTCGTGATAATAATGTATTTTTGAGTTTCATCTGTTTAAGTGTTTTGTGAAGGATGCTCAAACCAAGGTCATTCTACTAGAGAGGAGGCTCACTCCTGAGGGACTATATGAACTAAACTCCATTGTTTTGGCTGCAGTCGAGTTCCATTCCTTCTAATACTACTAATAAAATTGTTGCTCAAACATGTAATGTTTCTAAGTATGGTTTATCTTTGGAATTGTGGCATAAACGTCTAGGAAACCCTTCCTTGAGTGTCTTCAAGATTGTCCTAAAGTCTTGTAACATTGATGTTGGTAATAATAAAATGCCCACTACTTATGCATCTTGCTTACAAGGGAAAGCACACAAACTTCCTTTTCATTTATCTACTACTGTGTACGAGTCTCCTTTTTCAATTTGTTGTATCTGATGTATGGGGGAAACTCATGTTATGTCTGATGATTTTTCTTACTATGTCTCGTTTATTGATGTTCATAGTCAGCATACGTGGCTATACTTGCTCAAAAGGAAGTATGATGTTTTTCAGTGTTTTATCGATTTTCATAAGATGATAGAAGTTCAATTTGGGCAAAAGATTAAAGCTCTGCAAACCGATGGTGGTGGTGAATATCAGGCTCTGGCGACTTGGTTGCCTTTGAATGGAATACAACATAGAATCACATGTCCGAGCACGTCTGAACAAAACGGTAAAGTCGAGAGGAAACATCAGCATATAGTTGATATGGGTTTAACTTTGCTGGCTCAGGTAGGTTTATCGTTAAAATTCTGAAGTCATGCCTTTATTACTTCAGTCTTCTTGATTAATAGATTGCCAACTCCACTATTAGAAGGACGGTCTCTATATGAGGTGTTAAAAAATCAAAAACTAAATTCTGAGTTCTTCAGGGCATTTGAGTGTGCTTGTTATCCCTTGATGCGACCTTTTCTTCGTCACAAGCTTGAGTTTCGGACAAACCAATGTATTTTTCTGGGCTACAGTCGAAGTGATAAAGGGTACAAATGTCTCACTGGTGAAGGGAAAATCATTATTTCTAGGCATGTAATTTTTAATGAAAGCATTTTTCCACTTGCAGACACGCATAACAATCAAGATACAATGACTGGTGATTTTTAGAATTTTTAGAATCTCTCAAGTTGGAACGTTGATTCTTCGAATAAAGCTCCTTTAGTTCTTGTATCTTTACCTAATCCTAGGCCAGATGATGAGCCCGATATTATCTCACGTGGAAATGTTTAAGATGAGGGGATTTATCAACAGGCTATTGAGAGTCAATACCCGAATGTCTCTAGTCCAGCGCAGTTAGAAGACTCAAGTGTTAACCCACACTTGGATTATGTGTCTGCTCCAGCCTAGACGCCTGGTGTTAATCAGGTTTTGAGTCCAATATCTGCTTTGAATTCAAGTAACAGCCATGCTGATACTCAAAAATTGAATGATGTGTCTCATCCAGGCTCAGATCAGCGTACTGGTGTTATTCTTGTGCCTCTTGGAACTAAAAATCAAATTGAAAGCCCAAAGCACGGCCCAAAACAACCTACTGGTGTTAGTCTTGTGGCTCTTGAAACTGAAAATCAAATTGAAAGCCTAGAGCACTCTTTTGTGGCGAACGGTGATCTCGTTGGTGATCCAGTAGCTACTACTTCTTGGGGCGGCCAAAATGATCTAGGTTTAGCTACCTCTTTTGGTGATCCAGTAAACCCAAATGGCCAAAATGATCTCAATCCCACTACTTCTTTTGGTGATCTAGTAGATCATGTTCGTGAGTTTTCGATAGACTCCCAGCTATGTCCAGCTGCGCAATCTGATGAGGGTTTCTCCACCTCTTTTGTAGATCATGATTTGTGTATTACTACTACCAATCCCTACCACGATGATGTTGTGCCCACTATCACCAATTTCCATCCGATGGTGACTAGGAAAAAGAATGGCATCCGAAAGCCAAAAGTCTACAATGCCAATGTCTCTCCGATTCCCTTGGAGGTTGTTGTGGAAACACGAACCATTAAAGAAGCAATGCTCAGTGAACACTGGGAAAAAGCAGCCCATGATGAATATGACGCTCTGGTTAGGAACAATACCTGGACGGTGGTCGAGTTGCCTCATAATAGGAAAGCAATAAGTTGCAAATAGATTTTCAAAGTGAAGAAAAATGTTGATGGCTCGGTCACCAAATATAAGGCCAGATTGGTAGCTAAAGAATATTTACAACAAGCATGGTATAATTTTCATAAAACTTTTAGTCCTGTTATTAAACCTACAATAGTTAGGACTATACTATCTATAGTTGTTACAAAAAATAGAGCTTGCGGCATATTGATATTGACAACGCCTTTTTAAATGGCGACTTGATGAAAGTGGTGTATATGACTTAGCCTTCAGAGTATGAACAAGGGGATAAAAATCATTTTGTTTGCAAATTGTACAAAGCCATTTATGGTCTAAAACAAGCGCCACGGGCTTGGTTCGAAAAACTCCGAGAATATTTATTGTTTGTGGGGTTTAGTCTGTCAAAATTAGAATCTTCCTTGTTTGTTAGGAAGACATGTAGTAGTGTGATGTATCTCTTTGTTTATGTTGATGAAATTATACTTACGGGCAATGACAGTGATGAAGTGCAACATGTCATTAATGGCTTAAATAAGGCTTTCTCTTGAAGGATCTAGGCTCTTTGCATTACTTTTTGGGGATAGAAGTTTATTACACTAAGGATGAATTACTATTGAGCCAAAAGAAATACATTGCTCATTTGCTAATGATAAGTTGCTTGGATAATGCTAAAGGTTTATCCACGCCTATGATTTCTAATTGTCAACTTTCTGTCCATACTGGTAGCCCTATTCTTGATGTAACGTTCTACATGAGTATAGTCGGTGCTTTGCAATACGTGGTGATCACTAGACCTGAGATTGCGTTTGCGGTTAATCGTGTATGCCAGTTTATGCACGAACCCTTAGACACTCATCTCCAAGCAGTTAAGAGGATTTTACGATACTTACAGGGCACGATTGGTTATGGTATAAAGTTTACTTCTTCTTCTCAATTGTCTATCACAGCTTTTGCTGATGTAAATTGGGGATCAGATCTGGATGATCGTCGTTCTACCACGGGGTTTTGTGTGTTTTTTGGAGGTAATCCGATAGCGTGAGGTTCGAAGAAACAGACGGTTGTCTCTCGATCTATCGCAGAGGCAGAGTATCGCAGTGTTGCCTGTGCAACCACTAAAATTTTGTGGCTTGAGTCCTTACTTCGAGAACTATTCATTGTGCCTGAAGGTCAACCGACACTGTGGTATGATAAATCTAGTGTTGTTGCCGTATCAGCCAATCCTGACTGACATGCATTAAAAGTTCAAATATGTTGAACTTGATTTATATTTCGTTCGAGAGAAAGTGGCGGCCGAAAAGCTTAGAGTAAATGAGATTTCGGTCCGTGAACAGATTGCAGATATCATGACAAAACCTCTATCAGCAATTTCATTTTGTCGTTTTAGGAGCAAGTTGGATGTGGTATCTTTGTCTCATTTATCAGAGGATTCTAGCTGAGTTATTGTTTTCTTTTTCTGCTTCATATCCTTGTTTTGCAGGTTTGTTTCAGAAACTAAAGGAAGATAGAGTTAATTGGACGTGGATACGGAAGTAAAGATGTAAAGCTGGTTTCTTATAGAGGAAGAAAGCAAGGTGAATGATAGGTGTATAGGTAAGTGTTTATGTAAAGAGTCAGTTAAATTGTTATTGTGTTAGCTGAAACGGTTAGAAAAGGTTGTTAGGCTGCCGTTTTTAAGCTAATGCATACAACTCTTGTATATACCTCTCGGTCTCATTATTGAGATATTACGAGATTCATTAATAAAAATAACGAGTATCGTCTCTCTTTACCAATTCTACTTCTTGTTCTAAACAACTAAATCATCGTTCTTATCTTCCTGACATGAAACTGTAAGGTCAGTTTCTCATTAACGTTATGTTTCGAATGTCACAGTGTCTTCAAGTACAGGACAACTTGATAGCAGCCTTGTGAATGAACCATCGTCTTCAATTCAAATACAACATATTC
The DNA here is from genome assembly GCA_958450335.1 of Hibiscus tridactylites. Taxonomy (NCBI): domain Eukaryota; kingdom Viridiplantae; phylum Streptophyta; class Magnoliopsida; order Malvales; family Malvaceae; genus Hibiscus; species Hibiscus tridactylites. The sequence continues at coordinate 56,677,338 of OY288282.1, forward strand.
AAGATCCAGAGTCTTGAGGCTAGGCAAACAAACATCAATAGGAACAACCATTAGATACGGAAATTCCAGAATTAATCTCACCAGTGTTTTGCTGCTAAAAAGCAGAGCAGTAGGCAACATAGGAACGTGGCGACAATCGCGAAAATAAAACAAATCCATCTCCTTAACTCCACGCCAAAATGCAGTAGATATCCATAAACAAACATGAGAAGCATCGATCCCTGATATGTCCATATGTTTGAGTCACACAAGCCGATGTTTCTGATTTCTCCACACACACACACATATCATTTGTAAAAAAACAAACGAAGGAACTTACTATCCCATTTATAACTGCATAGCAACAGGGAGCGACGGCCGGAGTGCAACCGGAACCGAGGGACGGAGAACCTGGTCAAAGAGAGACGGACGGAGAGAGGGTTTTCTTTTTTATTTCATTTTAGGGTTTTTTGTTTTTTTATTATATTTGGTGATTAGAATAGAAATCTTATGTTTTTTTCGGTTTTCTTAAGGTGTATTTTTTAAGGTATAAGGGTATGATTTATGATTTAAAATTTTTGGTTAAAGTTTATAATTTATTTTTTTAGTGTTTTTTAGTCTTAGGTCGGTGCAGAATGAGAAATTATATCATAGGCTCAGCTCGCCACGTCATCTATGGTCCCAACCAATAAAAAACATTTATTTCATTAATTTTTTCGATGTCCTTTTTTTACCGAGTGAATCTTCACTCAAATTTACTCTAAATTAAATTAAAAAAAAATACTTTTTAGCAATTGTAGATTCACTCGGTAAAAAAATGACATGAAAAATTAAAGAAATGAATATTTTTTATTGATTGAGGCCATAAATAACGCGACGAGCCGAATCTATTATATAATTTCTCGTGTAGAGGATTTTATCCCGGAGATTAGAGTCGGGTTTTGTTAGTTGAATAGAATTAGGTATAATTACGGAATATATAAGAAATAGATTGAAAATCATATATTTACTCTTGAATTAAATATATATTATTTTTAACAATATAATTTAATTTTAAATGATATAAAATCATAATATTTTTAATGATATTTTATATTATATTTATAAATATTTATTGTAAAAATTTATATCTATCTATCTATCTATCTATATATATATATATATTGAGGGGTATTTGTTTGTACCAGTACTTGTTCTTGGTTGAATTACTTGGACTGAGAAGCCTAGCTCAAATCTTCCACTTGCCTATACTATTGTGTCGCCATCTTTAAGTGGTTGAGTTGCTGTGGATATAGTTAGATTAGCAAGCAGAAAGGGCAAAAAAGAAGAATGGCAAAGGCTTCCATTGATGTGATAAAGAACTAAATCCTTGAAAGCTGCTCCATTTAATATTAACCTTTTTTATTATCGTGCCACGTCATCATATAGCGGAGGTTAACGCTCAAATGACTAAAACGATAACGGTCAAAAACATAAGTGGCGCCGAAATAATTTTTTTCAAATTAGGTGACCAAAATAAAACACACCCTAAACATAAGGGACCTCCGGTGAAGTTTACCCATACTTTATTGATTATCAATATATATATATATATATATTGATAATCATTAAACTATTCAAACAAAATATTGAATATAATCATTTCCTTATATGTTATTTTGTTTGTTTAAATAAACAAACAGCTATCAATTATCACTAATTTTACGAAACACTTTTATAGAATCAATTAATACAATTAACTAGTCAAATCAACTAATGTTATCAACTAATATAATTCGTTATCAGTTATCCGCTAATTACTAAACATAACCTACATAAATGTAGAAAAAATCAAAACCACCCTCTAATGATATTAATTATCATTTAAAAAAATTAGTTTAATTATTATTCGATTAATGCGTGACACTAACTTCATTATAATTTTATAATAAAAGATATTAATCAAAACCACTTGTATAGGGTTTGCAATAATATAGAAGTGAAATAGGTTTTTAAATTTTACCGTTCTGTATTTTAACTTTTTACTTTCACAGAAATAAGTTATCAAATTCTAATTAATACATAAATCAGCATTTAACCTAAATAAATTCCTTCAAAAAAACCTTGGATAGATTGAGATCAAAAATAAAATTTTAAATTATGTACAAATAAAAGTAAAGAAATTAATTTAAAAAATATGAAATAGTGGTGAATTAAGTTATTGATATGGTGGTAAAAAGGATTTTGTTGATAGTTAAATTCAATTTCTTTCGCTTAAACTTTGAAGATGATATTGGCCCTGTTTAGCAATTAGCGGATAGCTGATAGCGGATTACATTAGCTGATAGTTGATTGCATTAGCTGATTTGACTAGCAGATTGTATTAGCTGATTGTATAAAAGTATTTGGTAAAATTAACTGATAGGAGATAGCTGTTAGATTATTTAAACAAGCAAAATGACATATAAGTACATGACTATATTCAATACTTGTTTGAATAGTTTATTAGTTATCAATATTTTGTATCTAATCAATATTAATTAGATCTGTAAAAGCCGAGCTTTTGAAAATTAGCAGTTTCACCCCAATCCACTATTCACCAAACAACAACATTAGCGGATTTGACTGGTCAAACCTCTAATTATGCCTCAAACTTCTAATTTTTGCTCAAACATCTTTTTACCAAACAAAGCCATTGATAGAAGAGGTACTCAAATCCCAAAGACCGTAACTAAAAAAAATCAAACCTCTTTCTATATTTATCGGCAGTCCACACAGTAGAAATTATAAAAATCCATTTATTTATTTATTTAAGTGTTTACAAACAAGCACAGCAAATATTATACAACTATAACCTTATCCCTTTAGTTTTTTTTTTACAACCAATTATCAAGAAAAAGAAACCAGTTTAGCCAAATAAACACAAGCAGGAAGATCAAACAAATAAATATATAAAAAAAATCAAGAATATTGATAAAGGAAGAATTCCAAATTCATGAATGGAAATCTCCCTCTTATAACCCTAAAATAAGGGTTGACGCCACAAGCATTGCTCCCATAGTAGAACCAGTGACACCCATCAACACCAAAGAAGTTGCACCATTTTTCGATGGCTTAGTCTCTTCACTCGGTGCCGGAGTCGGGTTAATCTCGACAGTCCCAACCGGTGGGGACTCACCAGAAGGTGCCGGAGAAGGCGGCTCGGTAGAACCGGAAGGCGGAGGAGAAGGAGCGAGGGTCTCATTCCCGGTTGAAGAACGGTTGCTTCGATCAGCCAAGACAACCACCACTAACTTCTCGTTCTTTCCACAGTTGTCTTTGTTTCCACTAATGAAATAGTAAGGACCTGAACGATCCAAAGAGAAAACAGTGTGGCCATCGGTGTATTTGGCGATTGGTGATTCTAATTTGCAGTTTTTGTAGGCATCCTCGGTCACATGTAGCACTGAATCATCGTTTGGTGCGTAGCTGAACACTGTGGCATGCCATCATACACATACATACGTCAAAAACAAAGACAACTGTTTTAATAGTTTTATGTACGACTATAATCATGAACGGAATTAGGATTAAACATTTTACGGGTCAAATTGTTTAACTTCAAAAACCTTAGATTCATATCTAAAAACATGACGTATCCGAGTAGTATATTCGAAAACAGCAACTTACCTAGTGAATCTCCAATCTGAAATCTGTTCTTTTCAGCCCATTGATTGTAGTTTTCAGCATTTGAGCCATTGTGAAGACCCCAATTCACTTGATATTCTCTAGCATAACCCTTTAGAATCATCATCTGCATGAAACAAAAGAGCCCCAACGCTAAAAAGCCTTTGCTTTGATGTCTGAAAATGGAGTTAGCCATTAATTGGGAAACCAAGGAAGAACAAACAAAGACTCTTAATGTTTTTTGAACCGAAATAAATGAAAAGCTGAACTGAAATTTTGATTGCAAACAATTGGTGCAGGACCAAGGTTTTTGTAGGCAACTTGCATGGAAAAGTGTAGGACTAATTGCACTAGACGTCCTTGAACTATGAAATATTTTAAATTGATCCTCAAATTTCAAAGTGTTTTAAATAGATCCTCAAAATGCCTATCTCATATTAATTTTGTCTTTTCATCAGCCTAAACTTCAGATTAGGCATTAAATATTAGCTTGGATATCAATGGAATATATCTAAATCATGTGGATTAAATTTAAAACGCATGCCCATATATTTTAATGACAATACCTGCTTAACATGTCACATCCAAGTTGTCTATGCAAATAAGTAAAAACATGTTTTCATGTTTTAAATCTGCTCAACATGAAATCCATCGTGACAGAAGAACTTGATTTATAAGATATAGGTTCCTTGAAGACCCAATTAAAACGTTTTGAAGTTCAGGACCACTTTAAAATATATGCTATAGTTTGAGGATGTCTAGTAAAATTAACCCCAAAACATTAAAAACAGTGGCATACAAGCTATTGTTTCTTTTCCATATATTCTCTCTTCTTTTCGCTTTGCATTTCTTGGTTCATGGTGCAAAGTATAAACCTTCAACACCTTATAGTTTATTTGAATCTTTTCTTTATATTGAATTTATGCTTTTTGCTTGGTCATAAACAAGAACATTCATGACTTTCCTCTGGGTTAAACCATTGAAATTCTGTATACATTAATGCACAATTTGCAGTATTCACCTACAGCAAATTGATTGCGGATATAATGTATGTTATTATAAATTTATAATCATGAAATATCAACAGAGAAAAAAAGTTAAAACAATACTATTATAATAAACGATCAAACCGTCACGATGCTATCTACTGTTCTTTATAGTTTATGTCTATTTTATGGTTTATATTTGAGATTTGTAATTGTCCCTCCCAAAAATATCGTCTCCAAAGTTCGAACCCGGATTTATATCAAGTTCCCCTCTTCCTCAAGTTATTCTCCTCTCTTTCTTAAAGAAGTATTAGAATCATAAGGCATAAACTATAAAACCAAAAGGAAAAGGGGAAAAAAGAATGCTACAGATAGAGACAGGTTTATTACAGCTTAAATCTGTTTAGATATATAATTAAACAATATGACTATATTAATCTGTCTCTTTTATCTTATTAGCATCCGATATTTTATGAAATTTATGTATGCTATATATTTTATTAAAATGCTATCAATTAAGCTATACGTTGTTGAAATCTAACTAAGGATGCAATATGACAGTTAACGAGAATTGGTATAATTAAAAAATTAATTCATGATACTTGCTGAACGGGGTTGTTAGTTTAGTCTCTGGTTATTTGTTGTTGTTTTGTTTTTGCTGTAGTCCGGTGTTGTAAAATTTATTTGAACCGGAAGTTCTTTTGGATGATAAAACAAAATTTATCAAAAAAAAAATCATGATAATTACATGTCTTATTAATTTAGTTCTGATTTTAATTTAATTAAAAACTAATTATTTTTTTGTTTCCCTTCTAGTTTCCAAGGCTTCTCTCTGACTAATTTGGGCCGTCCCGCGTCGCACACATGGCTTTGGTGGGTGAGTCTTCCAGCGGAGATTTTCTGCATACACAACGCCTCGAACTCGAGACCTTGCTTAAGTTATACCAAGCTACTTACCACTTAGACCAATCTTGATGATTAAAAAAAATTGATATCAAGTCGGCTCGAAAGAAATGCAAAAGTTAATTAAATTCTGCAACAACTTTTATTCTAGAAGAAATTCAAGAGATAAAATTTTGAGGATGAAGTGGGATTTAAACCCAGGATTAGTAGACTATCATAAGAACACATTACCAAAAAGCCAAAGCCAACACTTGATATAATTCAATATATATATGGTTAGGATTTACTTACATAGTGTAAAATTCAATTACCATTACACTTTTTTGGACCGTTGGATGATGGTAATAAATGGCTAAGATTATTTCCTTATTTTTTTCATGTGATCATCTTTACATTTTCTACTGTTAATCTAATCCATCCATTTCACTCATCCAACGATCCCAAAACCGTGTAAAATTTAGAGAGTTTTACACCGTGTAATTGGATCATATCCCATATAAATATTATGATCCACTTACATTGTATAAATATTAGGATCCACTCTCTTGACTTTTGTCTGCCGGTGGGCATTGTTGACCCACCTTTTGATGTCTTCGATGAGGGATATCAGGCTTGGCGATTTGCTTTGGTTGGGCAGTTCATTGGGCGTGCTCCTAACTTTAGCACGCTTCAGAAGATTGTTGGGCTCCTTTGGGGGAAGCACGACAAAGTCGGGGTTAGTTCTGCTGGTGATAACTTGTTTGTTTTCTGATTTGTCAATTATATTGTTCGTGATTGGTTTATGAAATGGCCCTTGGAATTTTCAAAATAAACCCTTGATACTGCGTTGTTGGGAGCCTAATCTGCAGAGCTTTGATTCCAATCTGGATTGTATTCCCGTGTGGTTCCATCTTTGGGGCATTCCTTTGGAGTTATTCACGAGAAGAGGATTGAGCTATATCGCAACACTATTAGATTTCCTTTCTACATGGATAGTGTTACGACCTCCAAATAAAGGTTGGTTTATGCTAAAGTTTGTGTAGAGGTGTCTCTTGACACGGTCATCCCTGAGTCGATCACGATTAAGCTTAGAAGTGGTTCTACAGTTTTCAGTTGGTATGGAGGTCCCTTGGATGCCTTCTAAGTATGATAAGTGTGTCGTTTTTGGTCACTCTGTCAAATCATGTCATAATAAGGCAATTGAAGTTGATGATGGGGCTATTAAAAAAAGAAGGGAAAAGAGTGGCTTGGGCCTAAGGCGAATTTAGGTACTGCTAAGTCTCCTGGACAATCTTCTTCTGGTTCGATAGCCAAGCAAATTGTTACTTCTCCTAGTCAGGATGTTAATGGGCTTGCTTCTTTAAAAGCTATAACAATCACCCCTTATCCTTCTTCTGTTAAAGGGGTCATTCGAGGGTTGAGTAATCAGTTTAATGTTTTGGTTGGGGCGGCTTCAGTGCTTGAGGTTGAAGCTTTTTTGGCTGAGCCTGGTGATATTGTGGCTGAGCAAGATCGACTTGAGAGTCTTGAGGCAGTGGAGCCTGATATAGTGGATGATGTGCTTGTGGGTGAGGGGATTGTTCCTGAGCTGCAGACGGTTCTTATTGAACATATTCGAGCTATTGTTTTTGCTCCATCCTCCCCTCGAAAGGCTCGTACTACTTCTTATGGAGTGGCTAGGTTAGTTCAAGAGTTAAAACGAAAAAAGAAGAAGCATGTGGACAAGAGTAAAAAGAAGGGTCTTGTGGCAGTTACGTGTGGTAAGGTGAGTTCTTCCTCTCCTTCTCTTTTTCTATGATCATTTGTACCTGGAACATCAGGGGTCTTAATGATCCTTTGAAGCAAAAAGGTATGTTTAGTCGATTGGCTGGTATGAATGTTGATATTGTTTGTCTCTTACAAACGAGAGTCAAGGTTAACAATGCTAGGGGTATTGTTGATAAGTGGTTCCAGGGATGAAAGTGTAAATTTAATTATTCTGATGCTTATAATGACAGAATATGGGTATTGTGGAAGAATGAGATTGATCTCACTTTTGTTCTTATCACTGATCAATATATTACTTTCAAAGTTTGTGTTTTTTGGGTCGAGATTTTTCTTATCTACAGTATATGCTTCTAATGGTGGCATTAATAGAAGAAGGATTTGGTCTTTTTTGATAAACGCTAAAAGTTTGGTAAGGGATTATCCTTGAATTGTAGTTGGGGATTTCAATATTATCCTCAATCCTCAAGAAAGTTCTGATGAGCATTACCATGCTGCTTCTGAAATGGATGAGTTTAGGGAATGGTTGGAGGAGATTAGTTTGGTTGATTTTCCTTACTTAGTTCCTCTTTACACCTGGTTGAATCATCAGAAGCAAAGGTCGTTGGCTCTAAAGTTAGATAGAATGCTAACTAATCTGAGTTGGTACAGTGTGTTTACTCAATCTCAAGCTGAATTTTTGGCTCTTGGGATATCGAATCACACCTATAAATTATTTTTTACTGGCAAGGCTTTTTTCTCTCCCTTGAAGCCTTTCAAAATTTTTAATTTTTAGTGTCATCACCCTCAGTTTTTGAAAATTGTTGCTCAGTCCTAGAATTTTGGGGAATCCGATAACCCTTTGAGGCAACTCTTTGTGAAAATGAAGAGGCTTAAGCCTATTCTGAAGCAATTCAATAAGGAGCATTTTGGTGAACTTTCCTCACGAGTTGTTGCAAAGAGGAAACAATTGGAGGAAGCCCAATTGGAAAATCTAGCCAATATCTGATCTAATTCTATTGCTCAAGTTCAAGTGCTTAGAGAGAAGCTTTATCCGTTGGATGCAGCCGAGAAAAGCTTTTGTCAACATTGAGTTAAAGTGCAATGACTTTGTGAAGCTGATCAGAGTACCAAAATTTTCTATTCAGTGGTCAAAGTCAGAAACCGTAGACAGTATATAGAGTCTTTAGTATCATCTGGAGAAGTTCAATTGGATACTTAAGAAGGGATTGCTCAGGAAGCGGTTCAATTCTTTACTGGTTTGCTTGGAGCCAGCAATCCACATGTAGTAGTTCCTTCAACCGATTTGCTTAGGGAGCTAATTTCTTTTACCTTATTTGTTGAGGATGCAGAATCATTGGTCATGGAGGTTACTGATGAAGAAATTAAGTCTGCTCTGTTTGAGATGGGAAATGACAAGTCTCCAGGATTTGATGGGTTCATTACTCTATTTTTTAAAAAAAGACTTGAGATATCACAGGAAAACATTTTTTTGTTGTTAGGCATTTCTTTGCTCAGTCTGAGATCATTTCAGGGTTTAATGCTACCACTATTATTTTAGTTTCCAAAACTTTGAGTCCTAATCAAGTAAAAGATTTCAGACCCGTCTCATGTTGTTCTAGAGTGTACAAATGCATCAGTAAGATTTTGGTAAATAGATTTTGTCCTTTTTCCAGCTATGATTGAACCTAATCAGAGTACATTTGTTAAGGGTCATAATATTGTGGATAATACTCTCTTAGCGCAAGAATTGGTTCAAAGGTATGGGAAAACCTCTCTTTCTCCAAGGTGCACTTTAAAGATTGATTCACAAAAAGCATTCGACTCAATCAACTAAAAATTTATTCTGATTGTTCCACATGCTACAGGGTTTCCTCTCAGTTTTATTGATTGGATTGAAGCCTGCGTGATAACTCCTAGGTCCAATCAATTGGTTCAAGGCTTGCTGGCTTCTTAAAGGGTGAGAGGCTAGTGAGGCAGGGTGATCTTCTCTCCCTTTACATTTTTGTCATAGTTATGAATGTTCTCCCGAAGTTGCTAGATGTTACTGTTGAGAAAAGGGTGTTTCAGTACCATCCAAAGTGTCACAAAGTTAATCTGACTCATCTTTAATTTGCGGACGACCTGATGACTTTTTTTAAAGGCAATTTGGAGTCGATTATTGGCATTTGTTGTGTTTTGGATAAATTTTATCGGATGTCTATGTTGCGTCTTAATGCTGCAAAGAGTGAGATTTTTACTTCAGAAATTTATGTTGAGGAGGTGGAAATCATGGCCCTTGCCTCTGGTTTTAACTATGGAACCTTTCTTGTGAGATACCTTGGGGTTCCTTTAGTGACTAGAAAGTTATCGATTAAGGATTGTCAGCTCTTTTTGGGTAAGATTCAAGATAAGATTCAGCAATGGTCCTCTTTGAAGGCTTTGCAGGGAGACTGGAGCTGATTAGATCTATCATTTTTAGTATTCAGAGTTACTGGTGTAGGTAATTTATTCTTCCTAAATTTGTGTTGAAAAGGATTAATCAGTTGTGTATGCGATTCTTTTGGAAGGGAGAGGATAAGCGAGGAGCTGGTACTAGAGTCAGTTGAGATGCTATTTGCTCTTTGAAATTTGAAGGTGCGCTGAGATTGCATGATTTGCTTCATTGGAATGTTGCTTGTATGTTGATCCTGGTGAGGCGTCTGCTTGCTGGACAAGGCTTCTTTTAGGTGGCTTGGGTCAATGCTTATGTTTTGAAGGGGGCTTCTTCTGACAGTTGCCTTCTAGGATTTCATTGAGTTGGATATAGAAGCAGTTAGCGAAGATCATGAATTTTTATTTGCACCATCTTGTTTGGTTTCTATGTATATTCCTCGACATGCTCTTATCGCATAGATGGCGATTCTAGGCAAGTTGCCTACTAAAGGCAGAATCATCTCATGTGGTGTGATAGCTGAGGCTACTTGCATGCTATGTGAAAAATATGATAAAACCAGAAATTATCTCTTTTTTGGTTGTGGATATTCTAAATTTGTTTGGAAAGAGCTCCTACGATGTTGTTGCATTAGCATGGAAGTGTTCTCTTGAGAAGTTGAATTTAACTGGGTAATGAAGTATCTTAAAAGTAAGTCCTTGATTGCTTTAATCTTGAGGATTGCTTAGAGTGCTTTCCTTTATGTTGTATGACGAAAGCGGAATTGGAAAGTTTTTGGTTCGTGTTCTACTTCTTTTTTTGATATTTTTTCAGTATACGAGATGTTGTTCATACGAGGCTGAGTGAGAAGGTTATACACTTGAGGAATAACATAGATATGCAATTGAGTTATAATTAGAATCTAATTGTATAGGGTGGGGTTGGTTTTCCTTGTTGATTTGTACTTGAGGAATAACATAGATATTTTTTCCTTGTTGAGTTATAATTGGAATCTAAATAGAATCTAGTGAGAGAGATTATTTGATGCAGTAGAATTTTTTTTCACAAACAAGCTTCTAAAGGTGTCACGTGTCTTTTTAGGGCCCTAAACCTTAATCTCTAAATTCTAAACTTTAAATTACAAAATCTATTCTCAACCTCTATATCCTAACCTCTAAACCCTAAAACTAGACATTTGTGAAAAACAAGTTTTTTATCTTCGGTGCATGAAATATTAATCGAATTGATTTTTTAAGTTCAAACCAAATAACTGTCTCATTTACACCTTCACCTACTACGGATTACCATTTTTATTGTAATGGCTCTATCACGCACGTAAAACTCTGAACATGTCGTGATCTGATCCTTTTAACGATGTTTACTTTTTTTGGTATTTTTCATTAAACTTTCGACGAGTTTAGACTAAAATATTGAATAAAAAGGTAAAATACTCAAATGATCATTAATTATCCTAATAAGAATAGGGGGGTAAATGAACGAGCTTGAACGAACAAGACTATGTTCGTGTTCGTTTGTTTATTTTTAAAGGTGTTTATTGTAACACCCGGGTTTGGGGATCGGATTAAAATAATATTAAAATAATATTATGAGTCTCGCTTTATAATTTAAATAATAAAATATTACTTTGGGCTTCAAACTTTCAAAACAAACATTTATGTTGGACTAAAAATTTATTTGAAACTAAATTCCATGGATTTTGAGATTAATGAGAATGTCATCTCATTAATGGCATTTTTGTAATAAAATGGACTTCAAATTTAAAAAAGCCCCTTTTCAATTAAAACAACCTTTTTGTCATCTTCTTCACTATTCATCTTCTCTTTTCAACGACAAAGAGGCTCTCCCCTCCCCCTTTCACTACTCCATCTCCTATCTTCTTCAATTTGGGTCGATTTTGAAAGGTAATCACTTTCCCATCTTGCTCTCATCTTCCTCTCTTTGAAAGTACCATTAGTTTTCATTTTCATCCATATTTTAGGAATTTGGTTTTTCATGGAAAAATGTTAAAGGTTGTGACTTTATGAGTTTTTATCAAAGCTATTGATTTAATAATGTTAGATATGTTGTCTATGAACCTTGAGGTCCAACATATATGAATTTCAAAGTGTTTTAACATGATTTTCGTATTTGGGTTTTCATCGGGTTTTTGAAGGGTTTTGGAATGGGTTTTAGGTGTGTTTTATGTTGGAAATGGAAGGCCTTTGGTTGTATGTTGGATGAGGATTGTTTTGGAAGCATTTGAGTGTGTTAAATGTGTTGAAATCCTAAGTTTTGGATTTATAAGGGCTGCTCGAGTTTGATGTTTTGGGGGTTGTTCATGGCTTGAATTTATGTGTTTATTGCTTGAATAGTGTTCTGGGTTTCTACATTGTTGTGTGGACTGAATTGAGATTATTTTGATTGTGTTGGGATGATTAGAGGCAAGAGTTTCTGTTGGTGAAGAATTGGGAGTGAATCCGGAAGCTTGAAAGTCTTGGGTGCTTGGTTGTTGAGCTTGGAAGTGAAGGTGAGTGGTTTAATGTTTTTAAAATGGTTTTGAGCATTTGGTTCAAGCATGTGCACTAGGTTGGGCTTGGTAGACCCACCTAGAGTTGGGATTAGAGTGGTAGCCTAATCCCAAACTATAGTTAGAGACTATGGTTGATCTTTGAATGTGTATGCCTCATGTTTAAATGTAATTGTGTTGGCTATGTATATGATGTTATACATGTATGTTGAGGCTTGAATTGATGCATTGTTATATGCATGTGGATTGTGCATGATGTTAATCATGGTGAGTACGTGCTAAGCATGGAAGTGATGTGAAATGATATTGTGGATTGTGTGTAATGTTGGCACTAGTATGCTTGGGTACAAATGATCGATCATTAGGATGTTAGTGTGCACACGTGAGTCAAATGCGCTTGCGGTCTTAATGATGGTAGTCATCAAAATGGAGTACGGGTTCGCCTGAAAAACCTTCTTATATATATTAGTCGATGATGAGTGTAATCCCATCGACGGGGCATGAGGATGAGTGGAATCCCCTCCGTGTGAACGGTGATGAGTGTAATCCCACCGTAAGGTAATGGTTGTGTTGGATGTGAGTTCCAACGTGTTTATCCGCGTATTCAAGTCATAGCTAGGTGCCAATATGAGTTGGTATGTGTACCAATATGTTATGAAATGTGATTCCTATTTGGATTATTATATGTGTTTACATATGATGTGGATTTGAGCTTGTTGAGCATGGCATAATATTGAATATATGTTCATGCATCATTTGTATTTTGGCTCATAAGGATTGAAGGTAAGATCATGCATTCTACCTTGGTTATGCTCGTGCTTGGACCCTGCATTATCGATGTTTGTTTTTAATGAGCTTACCCTCACTAAGCTTTATGCTTACGCTCTCTTTTGTTCGACAATGCAGATCCGTAGTTCGTGGGTTGCTAGTGCAAGAAGGGGCCTCCAAGTGTGCTAGTTGGGCTTTTGAATCTTTCAAGTATAGATTTTATATTATATGATATAATGATCAAGCAATGGGACATGTATATGTTGTTTGAGCCTTTGAAGTATGTTGTTGTTGGTTGTTTAGAAGCATGTTAGACTCCTTTAAATGTCATGTTGTTGGTTGGCTTTTGGTTGCCTTGAATGCTTGTAAACTATGTTGAATTACCTTCTTAAATGCCTAAGTGTATGTCTTGTGATATATGATCTTTTGAATGGATGCCTTATCTTATATCTTTACAAATCTTGAGTATGTTTGCAATAGGGTGCATGCCTCTAGAGTGTGTTCGTATGTTGTGTTTGCTTCTTGGGGTCGTTACGGATGTTTGGGATCATTTGGAGGTGTTTAAAACTGATTTTGGGAATTCACAGGCAACAGGTGTTTCGAAACGGGTTGCCCTGTTTCGAAACGGGTGTGGTTCCAGGGCCCCCGTATCGGAACTCGTTTCGGTACGTTTTGGCTACTGTGAGCCCCTGTTTCGAAACTTTGGCTACTGGAAGTGCTTGTTCCGAAACGGGTATCGGAACGCCTAGGCAAAATGGGACTATGTTCGGAAACGGGATGGATGCGTTTCGGTACGGGTGTCTGGCTTTTCAAACTGGAGCCTGTGTTTCGAAACGGGCTATGACTGTTTCAAAACACAGGCCTGTAAATGGGCTTTTTGACATCTCTAAAGGGTTTCAAGGGTTGGGCTTAGGCCCTTGTTTGCTGTTAGGCTTCTCGTGAGCCTTATTTCCGCTGTCGTTTCACGCTTAGGTTCGATTAACGCATCTAGATAAGATATAAAATGAAAAAGTTTTTCCTTGGGTCGGTAACCGAAGTGGAGCCTTAACGGGTTTTACCTCGGTTATCCCCGTGTAGTCCACTCGGATCGGTCAAGCGTCCAGACCGGGACGAGGGGGTTACACTTGTTGGTATCATAGCCTGGTTTCCGAGACCTTGGGCAGGTAAGTGAGGTAAGTTGTGTTTTATGTTGAAAATGCACGGTGTTTGCTTGCCTTGTAAGCATGTTTACTTGTTTATCAAGAATGCTTGTTGTTTTGTTTGAAGCATGTTGTTTAGAGTCACATTGCTACTATTACATCGGAAAAAGGATTTTTAAAGTGAGGGAACATACTTGAGCCATTTGGAGCCCTTGCCCTGCTAACCCTATCTTCTGTGTTTTCTTGTTGTTGTTGTAGTTGTTGTTTGTGAGCATGATGTCGAAGCCGAGAGGTAGGCCGAGGGTGGTTCGTCAGGAACCACGTGTTGCGGCTCCTGATAATAAGCCGGTGGCTGGAGTAGAGGCTCATGTGGTAGAGCCTGCTGCTGAAGTTGGAGCTCCTCCACCACCTCCACCACCACCACCTCCTCCGCCTGGTGAGGGAGGCGAGGCTGGAGTCGAGAGAGAGGGACCTCAGTTTGGCCAAGGTGGCCAAGGTCCTGCTGGAATAGATATGGCTCCGCTTGTGCAAGCTATAGCGGGAGCATTTCAGGCCGCAGTTGCCGGAGCTCAGGCTACAGCTCAGCCTAGGAACGATGATGCTAGTCTATCGCTGGAGAGGCTCCGTAGCCTAGGGGCAGAGGAGTTCAGAGGATCTACGCCGGAGAAGTCCGAGTTGTGGTTAGAGAAGACAGTCCACACCTTAGCTCAGTTGGGTTGTGTGGGTGCTCGCAGATTGGGCTGTGTGATTTCTTTGCTTTAGGGTGATGCCTACACCTGGTGGGTCACCATTACTACCGGGGTTCCTGAGGCTGAGATTGGATGGGATTTCTTTGAGTCTGCCTTCCGGAAGAGATATTTGGGGCCGAGATATCTAGATGAGAAGAAGCAAGAGTTTATGGCTCTTGTTCAGGGAGAAGCTTTTGTGACTGACTACGAGATCCGTTTTGTTCATTTGAGTCAGTACGCTCCAGAGTTAGTTCCTACTGAGAGGGACCGTTGTAACCGATTCAGATATGGGCTTTATGAGGAAGTTAAGAGGTATACCTTAACTTCATACTATTCAGATTTTGATGTCTTGGTTGCTAGTGCCAAGGACATTGAGCATAGCTTGGGGCTGACCAAGCGTTCTAGAGGATCTAGTTCTGGTAAGAGACATAATAACTTTGACCGTGGGGATGCCAAGAGGCATCGGGGTGGCAGACAACAGTTTGACCATAGACGTGGCGGTGGCCACCATGGTAGAGGCCACCAGGGCCATAGAGGTGGAGGGCGTTTGCCCGAGTGTACACGTTGTGGGAGACAACATTCTGGTGAGTGTTGGGGTAACTTCCATGCTTGTTGGAACTGTGGTTCGAAGGACCACTTCAGGAGAGAGTGTCCGCATCAGGCGGCACATGCACCGAACATAGCACAGGCTCCTACGAGAGCTATAGATTATCAGAGAGGTCGTGGGCGCGACCGTGGCTACTTCCAGCCTAGGGCTGGTGCACCTAGGATAGATGCTCAGAGGAACCTTGCTCATGTTGTGGCAGTGCAGCCAGAGGCAGGTGGACCGGCGAGAGTCTATGCTCAGAGAGAGGCCGGGAACGAGACTGATGTGATAGCATGTAATTTTGAGTTACAGTCTATGTCTTTGCTATCTTTGGTTGATTCGGGTTCTACGCATTCCTACATTTTGAGTGAGCATGCAAAGAAGTTAGATATACCTGTTGAGATCTTAGATGTAGGTATGCATGTGACTAGTTCTTTTGGTGAGATAGTTGTGCTTATACGAATGTATAGAAGGTGTCCGTTGAAGATTCAGGGTCATGTGTTTTCCGTTGATATGATGGAGCTTCCTTTTTATGGTTTTGATATTATTTTGGGTATGGACTGGTTAGTTGAGCACCGAACTAGTGTGGATTTTGATATGAAGAGAATTGCTTTGAAACTTTATGATGACTACGAGGTAGTAGTAGTAGGCGAGAACGTTAAGTTCTTGTCTAATGTTGTGTCAGCTTTAGAGGCACATAGGTTGATGGATTCCGGTTGTGGGGCTTTCTTAGCTTATGTTATGAATCCGGATATGAGTGAGGCTAGACCGAAAGATATTAGAACAATTTGTGATTTTCCAGATGTGTTTCCTGAAGAGTTGCCAGGGTTGCCTCCTGACAGAGAGGTTGAGTTTGTGATTGAGACTGTTTTAGGGTCTACTCCAGTTTCTATAGCTCCGTACCGTATGGCTCCGAAAGAGTTGAAAGAATTGAAGAGTCAGCTGCAAGAGTTATTATACCGTGGTTTCATTAGGCCTAGTAGTTCTCCTTGGGGTGCTCCGGTTTTGTTTGTAAAGAAGAAAGATGGCAGTATACGTATGTGTATTGAATACAGGTAGTTGAATCTGTTGACTGTGAAGAACAAGTATACGTTGCCTCGTATAGATGATTTGTTTGATCAGTTGAGAGGCGCTTCAGTGTTCTCAAAGATAGATTTGAGATTAGGGTACTATCAGTTGAAAGTAAAAGAGTGTGATGTTCCGAAGACAGCTTTTAGGACTAGATATGGTCACTATGAGTTCCTTGTGATGTCGTTTAGGCTCACGAATGCACTTGCAGCGTTCATGGATATAATGAACAGAATTTTTAGAGACTATCTAGACCGTTTTGTAGTTGTTTTCATAGATGATATTCTTGTGTACTCGAGATCAGAAGAAGAGCATGATGAGCACTTGAGATTTGTTTTACAGAGATTGTTGAGCAATCAGTTGTATGCGAAGCTTAGTAAATGTGAGTTCTGGATTCGAGAGGTTGTATTTCTTGGCCATGTTGTTTCAGCCGAAGGTATCCGTGTCGATCCGTCGAAGATTGAGGCTATTGTTGAGTGGAAACAACCTAAGTCTGTGACTGAGATTAGGAGTTTCCTAGGATTAGCCGGTTACTGTAGGAGATTTGTTGATGGTTTCTCTAGAGTAGCTGCTCCCTTAACTAAATTGTTGCAAAAGGGAGTTAAGTTCGAGTGGTCGGATGCAAGACATAAGGCCTTTGAGAAATTGAAAGAAGCTTTGACAAATGCTCCAGTGTTAGTGCAACCAGTCTCAGGTAAAGAATTTGTGATCTATAGTGATGCTTCCTACATAGGTTTAGGTTGTGTTTTGATGCAAGAAAGAAGGGTTGTTGCTTATGCTTCGAGACAGTTGAAGGTACATGAGAAGAACTATCCTACTCATGATATAGAGTTAGTCGTAGTTGTATTTGCATTGAAGATTTGGCGTCACTACTTGCATGGTGAGAAGTGTATAGTTTACACCGATCATAAGAGTTTGAAGTATTTGATGACACAGAGAGAGTTGAACTTGAGACAGAGAAGATGACTTGAGTTGTTAAAAGACTATGATTTGACCATTGAGTACCATCTGGGTAAGGCAAATGTAGTAGCCGATGCTTTGAGTAGAAAAGTTGCAGTTGTGTTGCGAGCTATGTTTGCTAGATTGAGTGTATCCGGTGATGGTGGTTTGATCACAGAGTTGCAAATGAAGCCTTCTTTGATTCGGTTGATTAGAGAGAAACAGTTGCATGATGTGTCTTTAGTTCTGCATGTTCAGGACATAGCCGAAGGTAGACCGACTGAGTATAGTTTCAGTGGTGAGAATATGTTATGTTTCAGAGACAGAGTTGTAGTACCTGAAGATGTTGAGTTGAGACGTTTGATTCTGAGTGAAGCACATTCGAGTCCTTTTTCTATGCATCCAGGTAGTACCAAGATGTACCGTGACTTGAAGAATGATTATTTCTGGGTTGGTTTGAAGAAGGATGTAGCCGAGTATGTGAGCCATTGTATGGTTTGTCAGAGAGTGAAAGCAGAACATCAGGTTCCTTCAGGTTTGTTACAACCTTTGAAGATTCCGGAATGGAAATGGGAGAGAATCACTATGGACTTCGTGTCGGGGTTACCGTTGTCTCCTTCGAAGAAGAATTCCGTTTGGGTGATAATGGATAGATTCACTAAGTGTGCTAACTTCTTAGCAGTGAACACTACAGATTCTTTAGACAAGTTGGCGAATTTGTACATTTGCG
The DNA here is from genome assembly GCA_958450335.1 of Hibiscus tridactylites. NCBI lineage: Eukaryota > Viridiplantae > Streptophyta > Magnoliopsida > Malvales > Malvaceae > Hibiscus > Hibiscus tridactylites. The sequence goes on from OY288282.1 coordinate 56,695,450, forward strand.
AGATCGTGAGACTTCATGGAGTTCCAAAGTCTACTGTTTCAGATAGAGATCCTAGATTCACTTCGAGGTTCTGGGGTTGTTTACATAGTGCTCTAGGTAGCCGTTTGCATTTTAGTACTTCGTATCATCCGCAGTCCGATGGACAGTTAGAGCGAGTGATACAGATTTTAGAGGATATGCTTCGTTGTTGTGTGATTGACTTCTAAGGTTCTTGGGAGAAGCACTTACCCTTCGTTGAGTTTGCTTACAACAACAGTTATCAGGCTAGTATACAAATGGCTCCCTATGAGGCTTTGTATGGTAGACGATGTAGGACTCTGATTTGTTGGGCTGAGACGGGTCAAAAGTTGTTACCTAGGGGACTACTGACAAAGTGAAGTTGATATGTGACCGTTTGAAGGCAGCTTCCGATCGTCAGAAATCTTATGCAGATTTGAAGAGAAAAGAGATTGAGTTCTCCGTGGGTGAGAAAGTGTTTCTGAAAGTATCTCCATGGAAGAATGTGATGAGATTTGGCCGGAAAGGCAAGTTGAGTCTGAGGTTTATTGATCCGTATGAGATAGTTGAGCGGATTGGTCCTGTAGCTTACCGTTTGAGATTGCCTTCTAAGTTAGAGAAGATCCATGATGTCTTTCATGTGTCGATGCTTAGAAGATATAGATCTGGTCCTTCTCATGCTATGCCTGTCGAGGAGATAGAGTTGAATCCAGATTTGCCTTATAATGAAGAACCAATTGAGATACTTGCTTCTGATAGCAAGGTGTTGCGTGGCAAGACCATAGAGTTGGTCAAGGTGTTGTGGAGACATAGAGGTGTGGAAGAGGCCACGTGGGAGAGGAAAGCTGATATGCTTGAGCAGTTTCCGTATCTATTTCTGTCAGGTAATTTCGGGGACGAAATTCCTTAAGTGGGGGAGAGTTGTAACACCCGGGTTTAGGGGTCAGGTGAAAATAATATTAAAATAATATTATGAGTCTCGGTTTATAATTTAAATAATAAAATATTACTTTGGGCTTCAAACTTTCAAAACAAACATTTATGTTGGACCAAAAATTTATTTGAAACTAAATTCCATGGATTTTGAGATTAATGAGAATGCCGTCTCATTAATGGCATTTTTGTAATAAAATGGACTTCAAATTTAAAAAGCTCATTTTCAATTAAAACAACCTTTTTGTTATCTTCTTCACTATTCATCTTCTCTTTTCAACGACAAAGAGGCTCTCCCCTCCCCCTTTCACTATTCCATCTCCTATCTTCTTCAATTTGGGTCGGTTTTGAAAGGTAATCACTTTCCCATCTTGCTCTCATCTTCCTCTCTTTGAAAGTACCATTAGTTTTCATTTTCATCCATGTTTTAGTAATTTGGTTTTTCATGGAAAAATGTTAAAGGTTGTGATTTTATGAGTTTTTATCAAAGCTATTGATTTAATAATGTTAGATATGTTGTTTATGAACCTTGAGGTCCAACATATATGAATTTCAAAGTGTTTTAACATGATTTTCGTATTTGGGTTTTCATGGGGTTTTTGAAGGGTTTTGGAATGAGTTTTGGGTGTGTTTTATGTTGGAAATGGAAGGCCTTTGGTTGTATGTTGGTGGAGGATTGTTTTGGAAGCATTTGAGTGTGTTAAATGTGTTGAAATCCTAAGTTTTGGATTGGGTATAAGGGCTACTCGAGTTTGATGTTTTGGGGGTTGTTCATGGCTTGAATTCATGTGTTTATTGCTTCAATAGTGTTCTGGGTTGCTACATTGTTGTGTGGACTGAATTGAGATTATTTTGATTGTGTTGGGATGATTAGAGGCAAGAGTTTGTGTTGGTGAATCATCGGGAGTGAATTCGGAAGCTTGAAGGTCTTGGGTGCTTGGTTGTTGAGCTTGGAAGTGAAGGTGAGTGGTTTAATTTTTTTAAAATGGTTTTGAGCATTTGGTTCAAGCATGTGGACTAGGTTGGGCTTGGTAGACCCACCTAGAGTTGGGATTAGAGTGGTAGCCTAATCCCAAACTAAAGTTAGAGACTATGGTTGATCTTTGAATGTGTATGCCTCATGTTTAAATGTGATTGTGTTGGCTATGTATATGATGTTATACATGTATGTTGAGGCTTGGATTGATGTATTGTTATATGCATGTGGATTGTGCATGATGTTAATCATGGTGAGTACGTGCTAAGCACGGAAGTGATGTAAAATGATATTGTGGATTGTGTGTAATGTTGGGACTAGTATGCTTGGGTACAAATGATCGATCATTAGGATGTTAGTGTGCACACGTGAGTCAAATGCGCGCGTGGTCTTGATGATGGTAGTCATCAAGATGGAGTACGAGTTCGCCCGGAAAATCTTCTTATATATATTAGTCGATGATGAGTGTAATCCCATCGACGGGGCGTGAGGATGAGTGGAATCCCCTTCGCGTGAACGGTGATGAGTGTAATCCCACCGTAAGGTAATGGTTGTGTTGGATGCGAGTTCCAACGTGTTTATCCGCGTATTCGAGTCATAGCTAGGTGCCAATATGAGTTGATATGTGTACCAATATGTTATGAAATGTGAATCCTATTTGGATTATTATATGTGTTTACATATGATGGGATTTGAGCTTGTTGAGCATGACATAATATTGAATATATGTTCATGCATCATGTGTATTTTGGCTCATAAGGATTGAAGGTAAGATCATGTATTCTACCTTGGTTATGCTCGTGCTTGGACCCTGCATTGTCGAGGTTTGTTTTTAATGAGCTTACCCTCACTAAGCTTTATGCTTACGCTCTCTTTTGTTCGACAATGCAGATCCGTAGTTCGTGGGTTGCTAGTGCAAGAAGGGGCCTCCAAGTGTGCTAGTTGGGCTTTTGAATCTTTCAAGTATGGATTTTATATTATATGATGTAATGGTCAAGCAATGGGACATGTATATGTTGTTTGAGCCTTTGAAGTATGATGTTGTTGGTTGTTTAGGAGCATGTTAGACTCCTTTAAATGCCATGTTGTTGGTTGGCTTTTGGTTGCCTTGAATGCTTGTAAACCATGTTGAATTACCTTCTTGAATGCCTAAGTGTATGTCTTGTGATGTATGATCTTTTGAATGGATGCCCTATCTTATATCTTTATGAATCTTGAGTATTTTTGCAATAGGGTGCATGCCTCTAGAGTGTGTTCGTATGTTGTGTTTGCTTCTTGGGGTTGTTACGGACGTTTGGGATCATTTGGAGGTGTTTAAAACTGATTTTGGGAATTCACATGCAGCAGGTGTTTCGAAACGGGTTGCCCTGTTTTGAAACCGGTGTGGTTCTAGGGCCCCCGTATCGGAACTCGTTTCGGTATGTTTTGGCTACTATGAGCCCCTGTTTCGAAACATGTTTCGTAACACTTTGGCTACTGGAAGTGTCTGTTTCGAAACGGATATCGGAAGGCCTAGGCAAAATGAGACCTTGTTCCGAAACGGGGTGGATGCGTTTCGGTACGGGTGTCTGGCTTTTCAAACTGAAGCCTATGTTTCGAAACAGGCTATGACTGTTTCGAAACACAGTCCTGCAAATGAGCTTTTTGACATCTCTAAAGGGTTTCAAGGGTTGAGCTTAGGCCCTGTTTGCTGTTAGGCTTCTCGTGAGCCTTGTTTCCGCTGTCGTTTCACGCTTAGGTTCGATTAACGCATCTAGATAAGATATAAAATGAAAAATATTTTCCTTGGGTCGGTAATCGAAGTGGAGCCTTAACGGGTTTTACCTCGGTTATCCCCGTGTAGCTCACTCGGATCGGTCAAGCGTCCGGACCGAGACGAGAGGGTTACATTCATGTTCGGTTTGTGTTTATTTAAATTTTTAATATTGTGTTCGTGTTCGTTTATTTATTTACGAAGGTGTTCGTGTTCGTTTGTTTAGTGTTCACGAACATGTTCGTTTAAGTGTTCGCGAACGTGTTCGTTTAAGTGTTCACGAACATGTTCGTTTAAGTGTTCGCGAACGTATTCGTTTAAGTGTTCACGAATATGTTCGTTTAAGTGTTCGCAAAAGTGTTCGTTTAAGTATTCGCGAACATGCTCGTTTAAGTGTTTACGAACGTGTTCGTTTATACGTTCGTGAACATGTTCGTTTATATGTTAAGAAATGTTGACTAAATTAACAATAAATAAATAAAACAAAAACAACAAAATAAAAGTTACATTTCAACTTATAACATCCTCAACAACTACATAAAGTAGTATTTAGATACATCCACAAGCATTTTCATCCTATAAACGAGCTTATTAACCAGCATATAAACGCGCTTATTAACGAGCCTATAAACGAGTTTATAAACAAGCCTATGAACGAGCTTATAAACGAGCTTGTTCGTGAACATAAACGAACCGAACACACATTTGTTTGTGTTCGTTCATCTATTAAACGAACGTAAAAACTTTATTTGTACTCGTTTATTTAGTTTAATAAACAAACATAAACGAACATTATATGAATAGTTCACAAACGGTCTATTCATTTACACCCTAGATAAGAATAATCACCAAACTTTCATGAGTTATATAATAGATATTAAATTTTAGTTTTTATTACAAAACGATCACTGAGCAATTAATTACGGCCTACCATTAAATAGATGACATGACAATTGCAAAATTTTGAATAACTCATTTAATTCTCTATATTTAGAGATTAAATCAATTTAGTCCTAAGCGGAAAAAAGTTAACTCTCAATAAAATCAAGAAAGACAATAAAAAAGAAAAACAATAGTTTCATCTTCAGGCCATGGGATTGAAATTATTTTTCGTTATCATCCTCTATTTCAAAACCTCCATAGCCAAAAGCTTCACTAATCCACCATATCACCACAGCCACACAAAACAGGTGAGAAATTGAAAATATCATAGGATTTTGAGATAGAAATATTAAATTCCACTACAAATGGCTTCGGTTGTTGTCATCAATGATTATCCATCTACAAATATAATTGAGTCTGCAAAATTTTAAACTCATATTTCATGTTGGATCGAACTCGAGCAACCATACATGAACACCTCTAATTGCGACGACATCAGCAGAATCCAAGTATTCTTCACTAAAGGCCTCAAAACTTAGCCTGCTTAAAATGCAAAAGAAATCACTCAAAAGTTCATTAAATCAATCTATGTTGCTCCAACACTGGGAATATCACAAATGGCACATGTACATGTACCCCACACTCGAGTTCAACATATGACCTCCAAAGTCTTTAGGATTTTGTAATCATCCAACAGTACATAATCCAGTGAACTGGAAATCAAAAGAAATAGGTGCAGCATATAACGCGATCAAAACAACATAGAGTTGATATAACGGCATAGATATTATTAAATGTTCCTAATCAGGTAGTATTTCCGGGTTTGAAACAAGGGAAACGAATTAGAAGAAAACTTTCAGCTTGCTGCATCTTAGAATCCATGGATTTTGATGTTATCCTTCTTCACAATGCCAGCCTAGTAAAAAAAAGACAAAAGACCGAGAAGATTAGGCACTTTAGCACCAAAATATATTTGCTCCGACTAGTCATTTTTCTTCTTCGTGTCTAAAACCCGTACCCAACGCATACTTGGAAATAAGTATAGATATACTTTTGCTCAACATCAACTAATTCCAAGAAGCAATGACAATTACCTGAACAAGGAAGGTGGAGACATTCTTACGCTGGTCACCTTGAAGTTGAATAACCTTAAATATAAACCGCAGCATAACGAACTTTGTCAAAGGGTACCGATAACAAATATGGTTGATTACGACTTAAACGATTATACACACACCTGCCCTAATTCCGGATCCTGAACCACGGTGCCATTGCAGCAGAACTCCTTCTTGAGGTCTTTAAGTATCTTGTTGTAGCTGAATTCTTTCTTCAACCCTTGCACAGTCGTCAGGCTTTTCCTACCATTCCTTTGTTGAACACGGATGTGAACATACTCCTTTCCACCGGCACCCGAGTCCTCAGCATTTGCATCAGCAAAGGGATCTAGCACAACGAATTAAAAAAAAAAAAAACCTTTAAACCCAAAATTAACAGAGAACAGACAGATGATGAATAATGCAGCTGAGGAAGTTAAGATCAAAATGTACCAAAGGCAGTAGGAACTTGGGCGTCGAGATCAGACATGAAACTTTGTTTATCAAAGAGGCCTGAAACAACCTGAACATGTTAAGCCAGAGCCACATTGGATTCAAACTTATATAACATATTACCATCAAGAATAAGAATAATTTAATGTAAATGTAAGAAACACAAATTAGGCAGCCTAAATACCATTTGGAAACCAAACTAAAACATCAACTTTGTTGATCAAAGAGGCCTAACAGCAACCCAAACACGTTATGCCAAATCCGCATCAGATTCGACTTTATGTAACATTTTACTATCAAGAATAAGAATAATTGTTCATGTAAAATCGAAGAAATAAAAAATCAGGCAGCCTAATAACCAATTAGGCAACCAAACCAAAACATTTACTTAGTTGATCAAAGAGGCATGAAAACAACTCAAACATGTTAAGCCAGTGCCGTATCAGATTCGACTTTATATAATATATTAGCATCAAGAATAGGAATAACTTTTCCTGTAAAATCGAAGAATCCGGCAGCATAAATTCCATTTGGCAATGAATCTAAAGCGGGCATCTCATTCCCTTTCCATCAGCAAGTTAAAACATAACTCTTACAAACCTTACAGAATTAGCTACCATGGATACGAAAAAAAAAACAAAATTTTACCACACAAATACTTCCATTTGAGCATTATGAATTCAAATCTTAAAGAATTAGCTACTATTCCGGTCCGAAAAATCATTATAACTAATTTCATCAGCCTATTATAGAACCAACTAACATTTAAAGACTAAAGAGTGGCTAATTTTTTTTCCAGTTTAATGTAATTAGATATAAAGAAGGAACAGCAAAGTTCCTGGGGGAAAAGTGATCATGAATCCTAAATTCGTCTTTTTTTTTTCTACAAGCAAAAACGATTCTTGGCAGACTTGAAGAAACAAAAGAAAATCTAGAATCATACATGGAAAACCCGTAATCAGGAAAGTTTAATATCAAACAAAAACCAAAAGAAAATGAAATTTAAACCCCCAAAAAAGAACATAAAAAATGAAAATTGGACAAGCTGTAGAGGGAAATTTACCTAATCCAAGAATGGCAGGGCTTTTTTTAGAGAATCGAAAGTCAGATGATCAAAGAAATTATAAGAAGAAAAGGCCTAAAATGGGGATAAAGTCTGAGAACCGTATCGGTGCCTTGAGGGGGATGGTGATGGAGTTCACTTTTTTTTTCTTTTTGGTTTGTTTGGGTGGCGAGGAAAATAAAAGGAAAGGCCTGGAAAATTATTTATTAATTGGGAAAAAATGCATTAATTTTCAGGTGTTTGTACTTTGGTCAATTTCCCATATTAGTCCTTGTACTATTCTTAAGTTATGAATTTAGTATTATACTAATTTGATCCTTTTTAGTCCATATACTTTTTAAATTTCGAAACTTCGATCATGACCTAAACAGTAACTATTAAATATATTTAGTCAAATTTTGTTGTACTGTTGATTTAATTCTTGTTCTCCAATTCAATCGTTTTAAGTATTTATAATTAATTTATGTTATTATTGTATTGTTTGGGGGCATAACTTAAATTTTAAAATTCAAAATTCAAAACATACAAGACTAAAATTGATAAAATTAGAGTATAAATACCACATTTGCTGCTTACATTAGCACGTGGGCGGACAACAAAGTTTAACCTTTGCTTTTATGGAGGCTGTATGCAACTTGAGGTTGTCACACACTCTATGAGGAAAATAAAACATTTTATATCATTTTTTAAGAATTTCATCAACGATGATTACAAATTTAGTGGTATCTATTCAACTTAGTTTTTTTTAGGAAGGCACACACAGCATGCAATACTGGTGCTCGATCTCGGGTTCCAAAAAATGTTTGATAAACATCAACATTTACCACCAGGACACAAGGGGGTGAGTATAGTTATTCTATTTAAAAATTAATAAAAACATCATACTGTTATTATCGCTAATTATTATTTAAATAAAAATTTATTTTTGATCATTTTCCAATTAAATAATAAAGTATAATATCATACTCAACAAGTAGTCTATTCAAAAAAAAAGTAACACTAATTATTATTCAAATAAAAATATAGTTTGATCATTTTCCAATTAAATAATAAAGTATAATATCATAAATTAGAGGATAGTGCAAAACAAACACAACCCATGGGCATCAGCTCCTGCAAACTCAGAAAGTTACATAGGAGCTTCACTACAAACTCAAACTTTAGATCCTTTGGGTAAGAAGTCTGTGCATATTATTTTTGAATGTTAACATTCAGAATCTTTTATTATTAGATTTGTTGAGGACTAAACGACATTATTAAGAAATGTTTAAACAAAATTATTAAGTTTAAATATGATATTCCTTCTTTTGATCCGATGTTTTCCACTGAGGGGAAGGGGAGAGGAAGATAAAAGAAAAGTTGCAAAATAATAAAACTCAAACATCAAATCTGTGAAGCTGGATTAAAATATCAGAAATTATACTCAAAACTTTATTCAATATGGTAATTAACTGTGGTTCTTAACCATTTCAGCAACCCAAAGCATCATTAAACACAATAACTACTAGGCAGCTTTAGCCTCTTTAAAGTCTGAACAGAAGCAAGTTTTTGAAATGAAAATTACCAAAACAAGCAAAACACACCATGAGCAAATATCATATCACGAGACAGATCAGTAACCACCACCACGGAGGCGGAGAACAAGATGCAGAGTGGACTCCTTCTGGATATTGTAATCGGCTAAAGTCCGACCATCTTCTAACTGCTTCCCAGCAAAGATCAACCGCTGCTGGTCCGGAGGAATACCCTCCTTGTCCTGAATCTTTGCTTTCACATTGTCGATCGTGTCCGAGCTCTCCACCTCCAGGGTGATGGTCTTTCCAGTCAAGGTCTTGACGAATATCTGCATCCCACCTCGCAGGCGCAAAACCAAGTGCAAGGTTGATTCCTTTTGGATGTTATAATCCGCAAGTGTCCTCCCATCCTCGAGCTGCTTTCCAGCAAAAATCAGCCTCTGCTGGTCAGGTGGGATACCCTCCTTATCTTGGATCTTGGCCTTGACATTATCAATTGTGTCAGAGCTCTCGACCTCAAGGGTGATGGTCTTCCCTGTCAAGGTCTTCACAAATATTTGCATCCCTCCTCGAAGGCGCAAGACTAGATGCAGGGTTGATTCCTTTTGTATGTTATAGTCTGCGAGAGTCCTCCCATCTTCGAGCTGCTTTCCGGCAAAGATCAACCTCTGCTGGTCAGGTGGGATACCCTCCTTATCCTGGATTTTGGCCTTCACATTATCGATAGTGTCTGAGCTCTCTACCTCCAATGTAATAGTTTTGCCTGTCAATGTTTTCACAAAAATCTGCATTCCCCCACGCAGTCGAAGAACCAAGTGAAGGGTCGACTCTTTCTGGATATTATAATCTGCAAGTGTTCTCCCATCTTCAAGCTGTTTGCCAGCAAAAATCAACCTCTGCTGATCTGGTGGAATCCCTTCTTTGTCCTGGATCTTAGCTTTTACATTGTCAATTGTATCGGAGCTCTCAACTTCCAAGGTAATGGTCTTTCCAGTGAGTGTCTTCACAAAAATTTGCATGCCACCACGGAGACGTAGCACCAAGTGGAGGGTAGACTCCTTCTGAATGTTATAGTCTGCTAGAGTCCGACCATCTTCAAGCTGTTTCCCAGCAAAAATTAACCTCTGCTGGTCCGGTGGAATACCCTCCTTGTCTTGGATCTTAGCCTTGACATTATCGATTGTATCGGAACTCTCGACCTCTAAAGTTATGGTCTTTCCAGTGAGGGTTTTCACAAATATCTGCATGCCACCCCTAAGACGAAGGACAAGGTGGAGGGTGGACTCTTTCTGGATGTTGTAATCAGCAAGGGTTCGGCCATCTTCAAGTTGTTTACCAGCAAAGATAAGCCTCTGCTGGTCAGGAGGGATCCCCTCCTTGTCTTGGATCTTGGCCTTGACATTATCAATCGTATCAGAGCTTTCCACCTCAAGGGTGATGGTCTTGCCAGTAAGGGTCTTCACAAATATCTGCATACCACCCCTGAGACGAAGGACAAGGTGGAGAGTGGACTCTTTCTGGATGTTGTAATCAGCAAGGGTTCGGCCATCCTCAAGCTGTTTACCAGCAAAGATGAGCCTCTGTTGGTCTGGAGGGATCCCTTCCTTGTCTTGGATCTTGGCCTTAACATTATCAATTGTATCTGAGCTTTCGACCTCAAGGGTAATGGTCTTACCAGTAAGAGTTTTCACAAAGATCTGCATCTGCTTTCAGCAAGAAACATAGAATTAATTTATAACTTAAAAAAACTATTAAGATTTATAATTTGTCCTTCAAAAAGAAGCCAACAACAATCACAGAGATACTAATTAGAAATAGATGATTTATTTTTGGAAAACATATTTAGGAAAAGATGATACCCCAGCCATAAAGATCAAAAACTATTATCCAAAGATAGAACATAAAGAATACTATTGATCAATCAATTCGATTCGAATCAATACTACTGACAAACAGAAATCAATAATAACCTTCAATTTAGGCCAGTTTACCCAGCTATGAAGCCCTAATAAATCAAGACACTAAATAAAAAAATCAAAGAAAACCCTAAACCTTAAGCTAGATCAGAAATAACCCATGAAACCCTGAAACAACAACTAAAGTTGGGAACCAATTAAACGGCCAAGACAAAGAAAATCTCTGATCTTGAATCAGAAAAGGATAAGATCTTTACATAAAGATACCAATATACTCATCGAATTATATCAAATTGAATATATCGATAAAACCTAACCCTAAATAAACGTAACAAAATTTACAAAACAAAAGAAAAGGAATAAAGAATAACAAAGGATTACCTTCTAAGAGAGACTTGGAATCGGAGAGCTTTGGTCGACGAGATTAAAAGAGAAGCCAATTGAGAAATTTTCAATCTTGATAATGATGCAGAATTAAGGAATATGTTAGATGTATTTATAGGGGAGATTGCCGACTTAATTAAGAAAAGGTGGGCTAAAAAAGAACCGGTTAATATGAAGCCACGTATTCGTTAAAGTTTGGTTTAAAACGCTGCCGTTTCGTCCAGGAAAAGAGGCCTAATTAGGGTGACAATGAGAAAATTTTAATATTGTTATGAATATTTATTTATGTGGATGTTTATCATAATAAGAACTAGTGGTGAGAAAAAATACTCGACTCGATTGACCCGATCCGAAAACTCGACGACCCGAAATTAAAATACAGGGTAATTTTCGGAAAAAAAATTACCCGACCGGGTCGGGTACTCGACCCAGCAAATTTCTCGGGACATGGGCCGGGACACGGGCCAAAAGTTTTCCCTTACCGAGTACCCGACCCGATAAAATTTAATATATATTTTTTATATTTAAAATTATATTTTTATTTTATGTTTCCTAATATTTTCACTCTAAAATTAAGTTTAAATTCTTACATTTTTTCTATGTTTGTATTATATTCTTTTAAGTTTTAAGTTTAATTTTTTTATAAATATTTTTGTGTTTAACATGTGATTTTTTTTTAATTTTAAAATTAAAAAAAATAGGAACCGGGTACCCGATACCCGATTACCCGGATACCCGAATTTTACGGGTACCCGAATCTCGAGTACCCGGATATAATGGGCCGGGACACGGGCCGTTTAATGAGGTACCCGGATGAACCGGGTACCCGACAATTCCCACTCCTAATAAGAACTTTATCAAGGATATTTGATTTATTTTATTATTAGAATTATTATTCTCATTAATTAGAGTTTAATGTATTATGTACTTCTTATGCCTATAAATAGATGATCTAATGAAGGCATTGTATACACTTGAATATTGAGAATAATACAAATTTCCCTCTTCTTCTCATCTCTTTGTTCTTCCGTTCTTGTTCTTTGTTCTTATTATTGTTCTTCGTTATTTTATTCACAATACGTTATCAGTACGAGATTCTAACCAACTGAGGTGTTTTTCATTCAAATCCTAAAGGAGTTACTAAAAAGAAATTGTAACACCCGAGTTTGGGGGTCGGGAGAAATAAATAAATAAAATAATATCCCGGTTTTGGTTTGCAAAATTAAATTAAAGTGTTGGACCAAATTTTTGATGTTTAAGCCCAATAGCCATTTTAATGGCATTTTTGTAAATAGTGGGACTCCTAAATTAAAAACTCCCATTTTTAATTAAAAAGCAAAAGTTGTCATCTTCCTCCCTCCCCATTTTTCCAAACCAACGACAATGGGAGAGTGGATCTCCAAGTTCTATCCAACCTTCTTTTCTCCTTATTTTGGCTCGAATTTGAAAGGTAAATACATCCTCATCTTGCTCTCATCTTCCTCTCTTTAAAAGTACAACTAGATTTCATTTTGGTTCAAGTTTTAGAATTTGGGTTTTTCAAAGTTTTGGTTAAAGGTTGTGACTTTATGAGTTTTTATCAAGGCTTTCGGTTTATTTATGTTAGATATGATGTTGGTGAACCAAATGGTCCAACATATATAATTTTTAGAGTGTTTTAAATGAATTCCCGAATTTGGGTTTTGGTGGGGTTTTAGGAGGGTCTTTAGTTGAGTTTTAGGTATGGTTTGTGTTGGAAATTGAGGGTTGATGTTAGGGCGTGTTTGGTTCACGGAATGAAAGATTACCTCAGGGAATAAGATTCCTGGAATGTAATATTACCTGACATATTACTGGGAATGTTACATTACCTTGTTTGGTTTATTTGGTAGGAATGTAAGAATATTGTGTTTGGTTGGAGGTAAATAAAATTATCTAGAAGTGAAATTTACTAAATTGACCTTGTGTTATATTTTCTTTTTAACATGTTAAACTTTTAATATTAAATTAAAAACTTATGCGCAAAAAGCTGTAGAATTATTTTTGTTACACTATTTAAAATTTACAAAAATAATATATTTATCGTATTCATTATTTTAATAAAAATATAATTTATATTTACATACTCTCGTTATCTTCTATTAAAATATTTTTGTGAATTTTTTAAATGCTAAACTTTTAATATGCTCAATTTTTTTAAAATTTTTTTATTACTTGTGACAAATTGTCAAGTAAATTAAAGTAAATAAATTGTGTAATAGTGATAAGAAATTATATTATAAGTACCTACTAAAATATTTTATAAGATGATGAACATCTTATAAATAAAAAAATATTGTCTGAAAATATTACCTCTTAACTTATTAATTTACATCACACATATTTAATCATCTAATTAAATTAAATAAATGATCCATGTGAACAAAATTCATTAACTTGAGGGTAATATGGTCCAAATGGTGGGAATTAACAAATACCTAAGAAAACCAAGGGAATCACATTCCCACCATTTAATGAAAAAAAGGCTACAATTGGAAATACAATATTACTCCTTGAAGGGAATATTCCCCAACCAAACGTGGGTATGTGATTCCGGAAAAGATCATTCCCCTAAGTAATAATCTTTTCCGCGAACCAAACGCCCCCTTAGGGTAATAGTTGGGGGCTGTTTTGGAAGCATTTGAATGTGCTAAATGTGTTGAAATCAAAAGTTGTGGGCTGAGTATGAGGGCTGCTCGGGTTTGATGATTTTGGGGTTGTTCATGGCTTGAATTCATGTGTTTATTGTTTGAATGGCGTTTCGGGTTTGCCACATTAATTGGTGAATCAATTTGAGGTTGTTTTGATTGTGTTGAGGTGATTAGAAGCGAGATTATGTGTTGGTGAAGCCTTGGGAACAAATCCGGAAACTTGAAGACTTTGGTTGCTTGGTGATTGAGCTTGGAGGTGGAGGTGAGTGGTTAAATATTTTTAAAATGGTTTTGAGTATTTGGTTCAAGTATGTGAACCTAGGATGGGCTTGGTAAACCCACCTAGAGTTAGGATTAGAGTGGTAGCCTAATCCCAAGCTTTGATTAGGGACTTTGGTTGCACTCTTTAATGGTTGTTTATGCCTCGTGTTAAATTGTGATGGTGTTGGTTATGTATATGTTGTATACATGTATGTTGAGGCATGTTTGATGCATTGTTATATGCATGTTGATGATAAACATGATGGAGATATACATATGCATGAAATATGATGTGATATTGTGTTAATGATATTATGAAGTGATTGTATGATCCGAGGATCATGGTGAGTACATGCTAGGCATAGAAATGTGGTTTGTGCATGACGGTGAGTCATGGTGAGTACGTGCTAAGCACGAAAGTTGTTATGAAATGATATTGGGAAAGATTAATGAAATGTGTAGTATTGGCACTAGTATGCTTGGGTACAAATGATCGATCATTAGGATGTTTAGTGTGCACACGTGAGTCAAAATGCGAGCGTGGTCTTGATGATGGTAGTCATCAAGATGGAGTACGGGTTCGCCCGAAAATCTTCTTATATATATATTAGTCGGTGATGAGTGGAATCCCATCGACGGGCGTGAGGATGAGTGGAATCCCCTCCGCGTGAAACGAGGCGTGAGGATGAGTGGAATCCCCTCCGCGTGAAACGAGGCGTGAGGATGAGTGGAATCCCCTCCGCGGGAACGGTTATGAGTGTAATCCCACCGTCAGGTAATGGTTGTGTTGTTGGATGTGAGGTCCAACGGTTATCCGCGTATTCGAGTCATAACTAGGTGCAAATACGGATTGTGGTTTATGTTGCCAATATGTGATTATTTGTGAGCCAATGTGATTTGGGATGTGTTGCTAACATGGTTTAATATGTGTGATTACATATGTTGTGGATTTAAACATGTTGGGCATGGCATGATATTGAATATATGTTCATGCATCATGTGTAGATTGGCTTATGTGGATCAAAGGTAAGATCATGCATTATACCTTGGTTGTAAGCTCGTGCTTGAACCCTGCATTGTCGAGGTTTGTTTTATGAGCTACCCTCACTAAGCTTTTATGCTTACGCTCCTTTTTGTTCGACATTGCAGATCATTAGCTTGTGGGTGGCAAGGGCAAGGAAAGGCCTCCAAGTGTTGCTTACGGTTAGCTCAAGTATGATATTTAAAGTTAAAGATTGTAATAGTAAAGCAATGGGATAGGTGTCGTTGTTTGAGCCTTTTGAAATATGTTATGTTGTTGTGTAGGAGCATGTTAGACTCCCTTTATATGTTTGTTAATTTGGATTTTGAGATGTATGCCCTTGCTTGTAAACCTTGTTGGTATTTGCTACCTTAAATTGCCTAAGTATTGACTATGTTGAAATATGCTTTCGGTGATGCCTTGATTGGATGTTTCTTTATATGTCATGGGTGTTTGAGCATGTTTGTCTTAGGATCCATGCCTTTAAATCATGTATGTTTATGCTGAATGTTGTTTGGGGTCGTTTAGGGCTCTTAGAGTTGTTGAGAGATGCCTAAGTTTGATTTTCGAAGGTTGCAGACAGCCCGCGTTTCGAAACGAGCTGGGCCGTTTCGGAACGGGTAAGGCTTCAGGGACCCCGTATTGGAACACGTTTCGATACGGTTTGGCCTGTGAATCCCCTGTTCCGAAACGGGTATTGGAACGTTTTGGCTACTGGAAATCTGAGAAAATGACGAGATGAAAGCGTTTCGAAACGGGTCTAAGGGTTTCGAAACGGTCAATATCTCGTTGACCACGAGAAGTTGACCGTTGAGGGTGTTTCGGAACGGTTGACCTCCGTTCCGATACGGCCTCCTCGTATGGGCTTGGGGTATTTGACCTGGTCAAGGCGTTTCGATACGCCTCAATGGTGTTTCGAAACGGCCTTCTTAAAGGTTTAAAAATTGGGCTGTTAATTGCTGTTTGTGTTCGGATGATTGTCTTCCTCAGGTTATTCTGCTGTCGTGATCACATATGATTTAAATGTGCACTTAGAGAAGATTAAATTAAAAGAAATTTTTAGGGTTGCTAACCGAGGGGGAACCTTAACGGGTTTCGCTTCGGTTTTCCCCGTGTGGCCCACTCGGACCGGTCAAGCGTCCAAACCGGGACGAGGGGGTTACAAAAATTATCACTAGCATGAATCAAAGATAAGTTCTCTCCTTCAATTATATTTTAATTATCGATTAAATATTTATTTTAGTTCAATTACAATCTTATTTTATGATGACTCGCCTACTAATTGATTTTTTGTTTAAAATGATGATTATATGGAAATTATGAGGAGATCCTAAAACGTAGTTGGAAAGCATATGACTGAGTAGTTTTTATCGCACGAAATACATATCAAAGCAGCCTTCAAATGTAATTATTGGTCTTTTTGTGTACAACTTATTCTCAAGCTCCAATAAATCAAAGTTAGTAAGTTGTGCACATAAATATCAAAGTTAAATTGATTTCTCCAAAATTTATTTTATAAAATTGTGCAAAGAAAATCTTTATTCAAGATTTCATAATGCCTCAATTTTTGTTCGTTAAAAGTTCTTTGCCAAGCTTTGTAACGGAAGCTCAAAATTTTAATAGCATTTGTTTAAAACATTCTCATTTTAACATTACGATTTAATTTAGAAATTTAATTACAATAATTAGATTTTTTTCCAGAAAAGGTAAAAACCCAATATTACTTGAGTTCAGAAATTTTAATGAACTTGTGAATTTTTGATACATTATTTTTAAGGAATTATTATATATATATATATATATATATATATATATATATATATATATATATATATATATATAATCTGCATGATTAACTTGAAGTACATTGTTAGTAATATTGATGAGAATTTTTATTATTATTTTCTATTAATGGGAGTTTATATTTTTAACCATGTTTTGAGTTTTACATGATATTATGAGAAGTTGTTTTGGTTCATTTACTACACTTTCATTGTCCTCGAGAGGAAAACAAATAACGGTAAATTTTAATTCTATTCTTATTCTTATTACTACAATTTAAAGCGCGATAAATCATGATAATTTTGTTTGAAAGCAATATTTCTTATGCGTCGATAAACTCGACTATAGACTTCTCCCAATGTCAGATTACAAAAAATTCATCTTGACAAGAATTTTTATGAGAGGCATTCCCTGAAGTGAATGCAAAGCATGATGTTTATTTCATGCGATTATCAATGATGTGGCATCCCTGAAGTGAATGCAATCATGATGTTTATTCCATGCGATTATTGGAACTGTTTCATTCACTAAAGTGAATGCAAACAT
The DNA here is from genome assembly GCA_958450335.1 of Hibiscus tridactylites. Lineage (NCBI taxonomy): Eukaryota > Viridiplantae > Streptophyta > Magnoliopsida > Malvales > Malvaceae > Hibiscus > Hibiscus tridactylites. The sequence continues at coordinate 56,712,694 of OY288282.1, forward strand.
GGTAAATCAATATTCAATTAGAGACATAATTTTGATATAATTCAAGTATATTGGCTGGACATCCCGTTATGCGAGGCTACTAGTCTCAAAGGAAGTTTTTAAAAGACATTGTAGACAGGTTCAACAATGTCGGGTACGAGGGTTAATTCTTGTTCTCTGTGATATGTGAAAAATGTTTCAAAGGCCTATTGGCTCTACTCCATTCCCTGAAGTGAATGTGAGATTATATTATGGAAGGAATAAAAATCACATTAGAAATTATGGTCATGGTCGAGGCTATGAATATAGACATGAAAAATATGGTCATTTTAAGAATACTTCTACCCACCAGTAGTAAGGTTATAAGGATGACAAGAGTGATAAAGATCATTCTAATGAAGTAAAATTCTTCTTATTACCAATGCGATGTTATAAACCATTGGTCTCGTACGTGTTGTGCGTTAAAAAATCAACAATCGTTGAATGATAAAGGAAAGAAAATAGAAACAAATTTTGTTTGTGAAACATGACGAAGATGATACTGGTCCAACTTTATTTGGACATTGTTGGTCCAACTCATTTAGACGTTGTTGATTTTCTTATAACCCTCGAAGGGAATAAATAATCTTCTAATTATTCTTATAACTTTGAAGAGAATTATTTATTTTTTTATTTTTCTTTATGTTTATTTACTTTACACACATTAATTATTTACGTTTTATACTTATACTTATATATTATGATATTTATTTATTTTATTTAACATGATTACATGTAAAATATAATCTATGGTGACGATTTATGCTCAACATAAGCATAAGATATATTTTTTCCATTTAAATACAAGAGAATAATGTGAGTACTATATCTCAAAGTACTGAAAAGAGCAATAAAATCTTGAGAGAAAGCACATTATGAAAAGTGTAGAATTACGAATATTGTAATGATTACCGCTAATGGTAATAATATTGTCACCACTAGAAGTGAAAATTTTAAGAGAGCAATATGAGTTCACAAAATATCCCTTTGGGAATTATAGATAACATATATTATCAATTGATATTTGAAATAAGCCAATATGGATATAAGTTCTGGTAGCCAAAAAGTTAGTTGAAAGCTCTAGAAGAGCTATATATTGCTAGCAAAAGATAATTTCAATTGAAAGCTCCGAAAGAGCTAAATATATTCTTATTTAAAGGAACAATTTTGATGGTCGTACTAGACATTTATGAGTGAGATTGAATTACATGTTATGGTAAACAAGAAGTTTACAAATTCATAGATATATATACACATATATATAGTTGGCATGATCGGTTAGACCATCCTGATCAGTAATGGTGCAGAAATTATTAAAATTTACATGCACATGTTTTAAAAGAACCTAGAGTTCTTGTGGTGCTTATTCTCAAAGGAATTGATTAAATTAACGTATTAAAGAACATGAAGTTCTTGTGTTGCTTAAAGGAATTGATTAAATTCCACTTACTAAAAGAACTTGAAGTTCTTGTGTTGTTTGTTCTCAAAGAATATAGTTGATCCCACTTATCAAAAGAATTAGAGCTTGAAGTTTTTGTGCTGAAGTTGAGACTGCATGTCTTGCGTATCTGAACGAAATATGAACCTATATATCCACAAATGTGGAAAGTTTTATATAATTTTAGTAAATGCATTTACATTGTTTTATCAACTTACAACCAGAAATTTGTGAGATTGATTATAAAAGGATTCAGATTATGCAGTTAGACTATTCGTCTTGCAAAAGTTAGTGGATTTATATTTTAGGCTATATCAGTTGTTACAAAGCCTGTTGATTATGAAAAATATAGTTTAACAAAATTTCAATTGGATGCCTCATATTTAATAGCTAAACTATGAGAACAAAAGAGTTATTATTTATATAGTGTTTCCATATAGCAACACTTATACGCATCAAGCCAACAAGTTATCATAAATTCTCCGTTATGATTGGTTTTTGGTCAGAAGCCATACACTTTTCATTTTATAATTTTTGAATGTGCGATGTGAATTGCTCCACCACAACGTAAACATAGGTAAATAAAAGGGTTGAGAATATATATATCGAGTACGAATCTCCTTTTATGTTTAAACTCTTAAACATTAATTGAAGAATCATTTATGACATGATTTTTTTCAACATCAGGGGGAGATAATAATCAGCTGGATAAAGGAAAATGAATTATCGTTATTTAGATCCTCGTATATGAACCAGAAGTTCATAAGATAATTCATGTTATTACATGTCAACTGCCAGACATATTTACTGACCCAATGAGAGTAACTAAGTCTCATATACCAGCTGAAATGCTCTAAGTTTAAATTACATGTTAGAGCGAGAGGATGTAAATCATGCCTGAAGCATGATAGTTGAAATGGTTCCAATGATCAAAATTCTCGTAAATGGAAAGTAAAATGAGATGATCATATATTGGAGGCGAGTGCTCCTGAAGAGACCCAAGACATAACTAATAATAAAACTCTTGAAGAATTTTAGGTACCTGAAATAAAGATTGAAATCTTTAAGAGATCTCGATGAGTTATGTCACTACAAGAATGGAACAAGAAAATTGAAAAGTTGTCGACAACGATTTTACAAATAGTTTTAAATAGAATATTTCTATAGAAGTAAAGAAAGAAAACGGGGATCTTGTATAGAAATCTATCAATAAGTATAGATATTGAATTGGCCAATATAGAAAGACGCTTTGAACTTCTAAAAGAGAAGTATTTGGACCAATAATTCAAACACCTAAAGGTATAATGCAAGTGAGGCAGAAATAAGTAGTCGTAAATATGACAGATTATAATTTATGAAGAATTCTAAATACTTCATGGTGGATGTAATTAATTTGGCAGTTATGAAATATATTACATGCATCTAATTATTTATGGATCCCTATTTATCCTTAAAGAATTTAAAATGCTAGAATAATTTGGAAATTTTTAAGGAAATTTATTTAGACATGTCTCATTGAATATTTTGGCGCATTTGGTATAATCGCCTTAGTGAGTACTTATTGAGGAAATACTATAAGAATAATCATATTTCCTTATATATTTTATAAAGAAATTTGATCAAGATTCATTATATCATTATATATTTATGGATCCCTATTTATTCTTAAAGAATTTAAAATGCTAGAATCATTTGGAAATTTTTGAGGAAGTTTATTTAGACATGTCTCATTGAATATTTTGGCGCATTTGGTATAATCACCTTAGTGAGTACTTATTGAGAAAATACTATAAGAATGATCATATTTCCTTATATATTTTATAAAGAAATTTGATCAAGATTCATTATATCATTAGAACACTTGAAGAGCTTTAAATTAGAAACTCATGAAATGCTTTCAATGTACGTAATGAAAGCTTTTGAAAAAAATAATCTTGACATCCAGTTTTATCTCGACTTGAAGGTCGAGCTCTTAAATATGCGTTTGTCTATGAATAGACATAAGTCGAAGGAATCTTAAAGAAGATTCAATATGGATAAATCATATCTATTGAGTATCCTAATAATTGTAAGATTGTTGGAAGTGAATAAAGATAATATCTTTTCTTAGTCTTGAAGCATCATATTTTAGTTGGTCAAGAAATATCCATTGATATACAAAGATCGTTACCTCATGATCTTCAAACATTCGTCGATGCCTTCTAAAATCTTGTAGAAATAATTGTTATGCATGAGGCAAGCCAAAAAAGTGTTTGGCTAAGACCATTGACCTAACATATCCAGAAGATATGTGATTTACTTTCACAAAATATGATACAAATGCTATCTTGTAGAGATGATGCAAGGTGGATACATCATGAAACATATTACTCCAAAGTTTCATCCCCCACAATCTTTAGAAAAATAGTATTCAGGATTTGATTATGGAGATTTAAAGATCTTATGTGATGTTTTCATGAGGGGGAGTAAATACGTGTTGCACTCTTTTTCCCTTAATCGAGGTTTTGTCCCAATGAGTTTTCCTGGTAAGGTTTTTAATGAGACAACATGTTATGCGTATCAAAGATGTGTGTACTATTTTTCTTCACCAAAGAATTTTTTCCCACTGAGTTTTTATCTTAGTAAGGTTTTAACGAGGCACATTATCTTCATAGACATTCAAAGGGAGTGTTATGAATATTTATTTATGTGGATGTTTATCATGATAAAAACTTTATCAAGAAGATTTAATTTACTTTATCATTAAAAATATTATCCTCATTAATTAGAGTTTAATGTATTATGTACTTCTTATGCCTATAAATAGATGATCTAATAGAACCGGCAATTTAAATTTTAAAAATATTTTTCAAAATATAACCCTTCTTTAGTTCTCTTTCTTTCTGATGCCTTTTTATAATATTTATAATTAAAACATATACTCCATATATTTTTTATCCTAAAGAATGATGATGTTAGATAAAATATGATCGTATATCATTTTATAATACTAAAAATGTATTAAAATAATGATTTAAAAAATTATATTTTGATACATAAGTTGTGTAAGAAAAATTACACACCCTTCATATTTAAGATATAAAATTAAAAACTTAAATCCTCATCTCTATCAATCTAAATCTTAAACCCTAAATTCTAACCATAAACCTTAAATTCTACCCCTAAAACCCTAAACCACAACCTAAACCTCCAAACCTTAAAATTAAAAAGCATGTGTATCAAAATATTTCTGTGAAACCAAAATTGATTTTGATATAACATATAAACTTAAGGACCAATTTGCAAAACAATAAATTTTTAAGTACTCTTTAAAGTCTCACAATTGACAAGTATTTTAAACAAAATAATATCTTAAGACAAGCTATTAAATATATGAAAAATTATTTAAGTCTTTTCCTATGTTTTTCAAGCCTAACTATGCAAAAACGCCCAGGCGTATCAATACCCTTAGGCGTACCGATACCCTCTTTTGCTACTGGAATTTTGATTTTCAAGCCAAAGTATACAAGAACGCCCAGGCGTATCGATACCCTTATGTGTATCGATACGAGCTTTTGCCACTGGAATTTTAATAGACTTACCGTACTGATACGCTTTGCAACCGTATTGATACGATATTCATCTGGGCAACTCTTTTAATGAAACCGTACCGATACGCCTTGCAAACGTATCGATACGATAAGCATATCTTTGAAAAATCTTGCATTTAATTTTTCGACCGTTACTTGTCAGTTGGTTGGTTTCCCAATTTTTAAAAGACCGTTATACCGTACCGATACGCTTGGTATGAAAACCAGACTTGGGATTCTAGTAAGCAAACACCGTATCAATACGGCCATCGTACCGATGTGCCCCTTAAAACTGTACCGGTACGACTTTTATGCGTATCGATACGCTCTGTATTTATACACAACGACTCTTTCCTCTTTGATGCAGATATCGATACGCCTTTCCCGAGTACCGATACGGTATACTACAGAGCTGCATTTAATGCGGGAAAATTGCTCCCAACGGCTCTATTGATGATCCCAACTACCCAAACGGCTAGAATTCAATTCAAGGGTATAAAAACAAGCTTCAATTGACCAAACAACAACTATTGAATCTACAAGCAACATCAAAGCAAAAATCCAAACCCTAGTGCTCTTCATAGTCAAATTCTTGTACCCAACTCTAGTGATTTTATTGTTATCTTGTATTGTGAGTTTGGGGTGTTTGAAATTGTATTTGGGTAAACATTTATCCTTTGAGAGGAATTGTTTGAGCTTACCAAATCCATCTCTTTGTAAAAGTGAGTGGATTAAGCTTTGGGTAGAAAGCTTAATCAATTTGTAAGGTTACCTCCTCATCCAAGAAAAGGGAAAGAATTCAAGTAGTGAATTGGTTGAATGGTACGTATCCGGTTGTGTGATGACCGAATTCGTATGTGATGTTGCCCGATCATGATTCTAGTATGAAGTTGCAAACTTGAAACTTGAGTGTGGAAGTGATGTATTTAGAATGAAGATGGTGAAAGTTGTTTTAATAGGTGCTTGAATGGTTTATGATTATGGATTGAAAGATAAATGTAAGGGGGAAAATGGATAGAAGTTGATATGGATATATGGAATAGAATCTGTGTGGAATAAGGAAGAACAAACAAGATAATGAATGTTGACCCAAACCTTACACGTTCTTACCCTTTGTGAAATGATGGAAGAAGGTTGGATGGTGACCCTTTAGCTATAATTGAGCTAAGAACCAACAATATAATCAAATGGAAGTGATGGTGGAAGGGTGGAACGTAACCCGCTAGCTAGAAAGCTAGGAACCAACGCTATAAATAGAATGGAATGAAAAGGGGAAATTTGCCACAAGACTAGCTTGAAAGCCGATAAAGTTCTTAAAGAACAATGAAGATAACACTCTCATATATTTTCATCAAAAAAAGGTCCCTTACAAAGGCAAATGAGCATCTTATTTATAGTACATAGCAGCCTAGAATTTGAATGGACAAAACAATGCATTAAGGCTCCAATTTATGACATTCAATGGTTTGTCTTCAATCCTATCAAGTGTGGCTGGCCATTTGTGTAATTTAGAATGAATTTGGATATAATAAGGCTTGAATGAAGACTTATACACATCCAAGTGATGGATCATTTGATATTCCACTTGCTTGGCTCTTAAAAGTGCATGTAGATGACTTGGAATGAATCTGCCCATGTTTGCATCTAAGTGTATGTGTCTCTTCCACTTCCTTTCTTTATTTCTCAACTTTATTGGCTGAATAAAAGCATAAGAAAGTCTTCTAAATGCGTCATCCTCCATGGAATTCAAAAAGACTCTCTCTTTAAATGGTGATAAAGATGGCATGTCTCCTTGAAGAAGATGAAAAGTCTTCAATTGTTTACATCTTAATCCCAACGTGTAATGACACTAAAAACACATAAAATATTAATCAAAATATGATAAAAATGTTATACAAACTTAAAGAATTAATTGAACAAGTTCAATGAATGAACTAGTTTAATTAATGAACCTACATGCTTAAATGAAACACATACATAAGTGAAGTATTTTCATAAATGAAGTGCTTGCATAAATGCAACAACAAGCATATTTATTCTCATGGAATGAATGAACTATTATGCAACTACTCATGCAAATTCTTATGCAACTACTCATGCAAATTCTTATGCAACTTATTTCAACTTTCCAACAAACTCAAAACGTTGCAAGATCTAATTGTTGTTGTCATTTCTTCATTCATTTTCCAGCATTGGCATAGCAAACTTTCCACAACATCTTGAATAATTTTAGCTCTTGCACGAGTCATAGGCCCTCTAGGAAATTCATTGGAATTCTTTCTGGTTGTGGTCACATCAGTCCCTCCCTCTTGAAAGCGATTTGCCCCCAAATCGTCACCTGCACCATAAAGAGATAGATCACCAACATTGAAAGTAGCACTCACATTATACTCACCGGGAAGGTCTATTTGATAAGCATTATCATTAATCCTCTTGACCCCTTGGAAAGGACCATATCCTCGAGGCATAAGTTTCGATTTGCGTTGGGCTAGAAATCTCTCTTTCCTCAAGTGCAACCAAACCCAATCTTCGGGTTCAAAAGTTATTCGTTTCCTCCCTTTGTTAGCTTGCTTCTCATATTGCTTTGTTCTCCTCTCAATGTTCTCCCGCACTTGTTGGTGAAGCTTCTTCACAAATTCAACTTTATTTTGCCTATCCTTATTTTTGAATTGATCAATAGGCAATTGAAGCAAATCAATTGGGGTCAAAGGATTGAAACCATATACCACTTCGAATGGAGAACATTTAGTAGCGGTATGCATTGAGCGATTGTATGCAAACTCAACATGTGGCAAGTCCTCTTCCCAAGTCCTTAGATTCTTGCATATAATTGTCCTAAGAAGCATGGACAATACACGATTGACAACTTCAGTTTGGCCATCCGTTTGTGGATGAAAAGTTGTAGAAAACAACAGCTTTGTTCCAATCTTACTCCATAGCGTCCTCCAAAAGTGACTCAAGAACTTCACATCTCGATCAGACACAATAGTTCTTGGAACTCCATGTAATCTCACAACTTTCCTAAAAAATATATTAGAAATATGGGAAGCATCATTAGTCTTGTTGCATGGAATGAAATGAGCCATTTTTGAGAATCTATCTACTACCACAAAAATGGAATCTTTGTTATTCCTTGTGCGTGGAAGTCCTAGCACAAAATCCATGGAAATATCCTCTCATGGTGCATTTGGAATTGGTAATGGTGTGTAAAGTTCATGGGGCATGACTTTGGACTTTGCCTTCTTACATGTGATGCAATGCTCACACCACTTCTCCACGTCTCGTTTCATCTTTGGCCAATGCAAATGTTCTTGCAATATAGAGTGCGTTTTGGCCACTCCAAAGTGTCCCATTAGTCCTCCACAATGGGCCTCTTTGATAAGCGATTCTCTAATAGATCCTTGAGGGATACAAAGCTTTCCTTCCTTGAAAAGATACCCATCAACCCTACAAAACTTCTCATATGTTCCTTTTTCACAAGCTTTGTAAATTTCACCAAAATCATAATCAGATTCATAAAGCTCTTTGATTAAGGCAAAACCTACCAATCTAGAATCCAAAAGGTTAAGAAGAGTATACCTTCTTGATAAAGCATTAGCAACAACATTTTCCTTACCCTTCTTATATTTGATAACATATGGGAATGTTTCTAGGAATTCAACCCACTTGGCATGTCTCTTATTAAGCTTGTGTTGTCCCTTCAAGTGTTTCAGCGCCTCATGATCCGTGTGGATGATAAAGTCTTTAGGCCATAGATAGTGTTGCCACGTTTCTAATGCCCTTATGAGAGCATACATCTCCTTGTCATAAGTTGAATAATTTAGAGTTGCTCCACTCAATTTCTCACTGAAATATGCAATATGACGTCCTTCTTGAGATAATACAGCTCCAACTCCTAAACCTGATGCATCACATTCAATTTCAAAAACTTTATCAAAATCAGGTAAAGATAATAAGGGTGCATTGGTTAAAAGTTGTTTAATAAAACAAAAAGACTTCTCTTGTTCGTCTCCCCAAAAGAAGCTAGAGTTCTTTTTTATAACTCCGGTCAAAGGTGCGGCTATGGTGCTGAAATTGGGAACAAATCGGCGATAGAAACTAGCAAGTCCATGAAAACTCCTCACTTGACTAATGTTAGTAGGTATCAGCCATACCTCAATTGCTTTAATATTTTCTTGATCAACCTCCAAACCCTTTGAACTAACAACAAAACCTAAGAACACAACTTTGTTAGTGCAAAATGTACATTTTTGTAGGTTAGCATACAACTTTTCTTTTCGCAAAACATCCAATACTAACCTTAAATGTTGAGCATGATCATTCAAAGTTTGGCTATACACAAGTATGTCATCAAAATACACCACACAAACTTACCCAAAAATGGTCGAAGTATATGATTCATTAACCTCATGAATGTACTTGGTGCATTAGTTAAGCCAAATGGCATAACCAACCACTCATACAAACCTTGCTTGGTTTTGAATGTTGTCTTCCACTCATCTCTTTCTCGCATTCTTATTTGGTGGTACCCACTCTAAAGATCAATCTTAGAAAAGATGTTAGAACCACTTAATTCATCAAGCATATCATCTAATCTAGGAATAGGATGACGATACTTTACCGTTATCTTGTTCACTGCTCGACAGTCCACACACATACGCCAAGTTTCATCCTTCTTAGGTACAAGTAAAATCGGCATGGCACATAGACTAAGGCTCTCTCTCACATATCCTTTTCCCATTAACTCGGATACTTGTCTTTGCAACTCCTTAGTTTCTTCCGGATTGCTTCTATATGCTGGTCGATTTAGAATGATGGCTCCGGGAATGAAATCAATTTGATGCTCTATTCCTCGAATAGGTGGAATCCCATTCAGAATCTCCTCCGGAAACAAATCTTCAAATTCCTGCAATAAAGAGACAATAAAAGATGGCAAACCAGGATCAAGATCATTAGTGTTCAAAAGATTTTCCTTGTACATGAGTACAAGTGCCCATTTCTCTGAAAGCAAACACTTTTTGATCTCTTTCTCTCTTGCAAAAAGAATGGTTTGTTTTCCCTCATTTTTGTCACTCTCTTTAGATTTAAACTCTTTTTCTTTCTCTTTGGCTGTTTTGAAACTCTCTCTCAAGTGGATTTCGTCTTTAAGGACTTGTTTTGGTGAAAGAGGGGCTAAAGTGATCTTTTTGGATTGATGGGTGAAAGTATAACGGTTGGTATAACCATCATGTATAGACCTTTTGTCGAATTGCCACGGTCTCCCCAACAAGATATGGCTAGCGTGCATTGGTACAACATTACACAACACCTCGTATTTGTATTTTCCAATGGAAAATGGCACAAGTACTTGCTTGGTGACTTTGAGTTCTACCCCATCATTGAGCCATTGTAGCTTGTAAGGATGAGGATGCTTTGTTTTTGCCAATCTAAGCTTCACTACCATCAAAGTACTATCAACATTAGTACAACTTCCTCCATCAATAATGAAAAAGCATACCTTTTCGTTTACATGGCAGCGGGTATGGAAGATGTTCTCGCGTTGATCTTCTCCTTCTATAGCTTGCATGCTTAGGCTTCTTTTCACAACAAGAACGTCACCATCTACAGCATGTTCCATCTCTTCTTCTTCTGGATAGGAACATTATCTTCTTCCTCCTCTTGGTTAGTTTCGATCTCTCCATCTTCTCGAATGAGCATTGTGTTGCGATTTGGACATTGGCTAGCAATGTGACCTCGCCCCAAGCATTTGAAGCATTGCACATCACGGGATCGAACTGGCATAGTGGTGCTCTTTCCCTTACTAGTTTTGGCAATGGGTTTGGCACTCTTTATTGGAACGCTTCGTTCTTTAGGCGTAAAGGATGCCTTCTGTTTGTAGGTACCTTGCCCCCATTTAGAAGAAGAGCCTTCATAGGCACGAGTTGTGCCCTTCCTTTTGAGTTGCCTCTCGACCTTCATGGCCATATGAACCATGTCTTCGATCTCCACATAATGTTGCAACTCAACAGTGGCTGCAATATTAGGATCAATGCCGGATAGAAATCTGGCCATGGTGGCTTCTCGATCCTCATAAATGTTGGCTCGGATCATGGCTACTTCCATCTCTTTAAAGTAATCCTCAACACTACGGTTGCCTTGGGTGAGATTTTGAAGCTTGTTGAACAACTCTCTATGAAAGTGAGTTGGAACGAACCTCCTACGCATAACGGCCTTCATCTCATTCTAAGTAGAAATTGGATGTTCACCATTACGTCTCCTGCTAGATATCAAATGATCCCACCATATTAATGCATAATCTGTAAATTCAATGGCTGCAAGTTTTACCTTCTTAAGCTCGGAGTAGTTGTGGCACTCAAAGATGTGCTCAACTTTTTTTCCCATGCAAGATAAGCTTCAGGATCCGTTCTTCCTCGGAAAGAAGGAATGGTTATTTTGATGTTGCTAAGATTATCATCAACTCTTGGCCGAGCTCTTTGGTACCTAGGTTCTCGACGCCTCAAACTTTGCTGGGAGGCTCGCTCGTCTATGAGTTCTTCGTCCACCTCTCCCTCATACTCTTCCCCGTGATCGAAATTATGCCTTCGTTGAGACCTTTCCTCCAAATGATCTAATCATTATTGCATCGGCCCCAACCTTTGTTGCAACAACATGTCCATCTCTCGGATGACATCTTGAAGATGGGAGTTAGTTGCATCTATGTTAACATAATTACTAGCACCAATAGTGTTTCTCACGGAATCTTGAGACATGATTAACTAATAAACCTCACTAGCACAAATTCTCACCGTTACACTCCAAGGAAAACACTCACACTCGTGTTTCACTCGGGATGGCTTTTACCCTTGATGTGCACTCTTGCCTTTTACCACTCTTGTTCTCCTATCAAAGTCCTTAGAGAACTTACTCAAAGCTTCACAATTTTCTTGTGGAAATTGGCTGAAAGAAAGAGTTTAGAAAAAAAAAGGCTATAGGTAGAAAAGTAAAATGATTAGAAAATAACAAGGCAATAGGAAATAATAATTTTCTGAATTGAGTATTATCAACAACAACCAAACTTCCTTTTTTTCTTTCTTTATGAAAATCGGGAAGAGAAACACTTAACTTACTGAATCAAAATAGCTCTGATGCCAAATGGTACGTATCCGGTTGTGTGATGACCGAATTCGTATGTGATGTTGCATGATCGTGATTCTAGTATGAAGTTGCAAACTTGAAACTTGAGTGTGGAAGTGATGTATTTGGAATGAAGATGGTGAAAGTTGTTGTTTTAATAGGTGCTAGAATGGTTGGTGATTATGGATTGAAAGATAAATGTAAGGGGGGAAATGGATAGAAGTTGATATGGATATATGGAATAGAATCGGTGTGGAACAAGGAAGAACCAACAAGATAATGAATGTTGACCCAAACCTTAAACGTTCTTACCCTTTGTGAAATGATGGAAGAAGGTTGGATGGTGACCCTTTAGCTATAATTGAGCTAAGAACCAACAATATAATCAAATGGAAGTGATGGTGGAAGGGTGGAACGTGACCCGCTAGCTAGAAAGCTAGGAACCAATGTTATAAATAGAATGGAATGAAAAGGGGAAATTTGCCACAAGACTAGCTTGAAAGCCGATAAAGTTCTTAAAGAACAATGAAGAGAACACTCTCATATATTTTCATAAAAAAAAGGTCCCTTACAAAGGCAAATGAGTATCCTATTTATAGTACATGGCAACCTAGAATTTGAATGGACAAAACAATGCATTAAGGCTCCAATTTATGACATTTAATGGTTTGTCTTCAATTTTATCAAGTGTGGCTGGCCATTTGTGTAATTTAGAATGAATTTGGACATAATAAGGCTTGAATGAAGACTTATACACGTCCAAGTGATGGATCCTTTGATATTCCACTTGCTTGGCTCTTACAAGTGCATGTAGATGACTTGGAATAAATCTGCCCATGTTTGCATCTAAGTGTATGTGTCTCTTCCACTTCTTTTCTTTATTTCTCAACTTTATTGGCTGAATAAAAGCATAATAAAGTCTTCTAAATGCGTCATCCTCTATGGAATTCAAAAAGACTCTCTCTTTAAATGGTGATAAAGATGGCATGTCTCCTTGAAGAAGATAAAAAGTCTTCAATTGTTTCCATCTTAATCCCAACGTGTAATGACACTAAAAACACATAAAATATTAATCAAAATATGATAAAAATTTTATGCAAACTCAAAGAATTAATTGAACAAGTTCAATGAATGAACTAGTTTAATTAATGAACCTACATGCTTAAATGAATCACATACATAAGTGAAGTATTTTCATAAATGAAGTGCTTGCATAAATGCAACAACAAGCATATTTATTCTCATGGAATGAATGAACTATTATGCAACTACTCATGCAAATTCTTATGCAACTTATTTCAACTTTCCAACAAACTCAAAATGTTGCAAGATCTAATTGTTGATGTCATTTCTTCATTCATTTTCCAGCATTGACAAAGCAAACTTTCCACAGCATCTTGAATAATTTTAGCTCTTGCACGAGTCATAGGCCCTCTAGGAAATTCATTGGCATTCTTTCTGGTTGTGGTCACATCACATCTCTTTGTAAAAGTGAGTGGATTAAGCTTTGGGTAGAAAGCTTAATCAATTTGTAAGGTTACCTCCTCATCCAAGAAAAGGGGAAGAATTCAAGTAGTGAATTGGTTGAAAATCCATAGTGGGAACTAAGGTAGTGGATGTAGAGTTCATTTGGAGAACTTGAACCACTCTAACCACTTGTGTCACTCTTTATTTTTCACTCATACCTCCTACCAAATTTTTAATTGCCAATTCACCCCATCTTGGCCATTTGCAATTGTGTGATCAACTCAACAATTGGTATTAGAGCTACACTCATTGGAAGGATTACAACCCTCTTGAGTCGATTCTAGGAGAGTTTGATCAACAACTAGTCAAGCAATGGCATCCACCTCAAACTCCAACCTCTATGAGTCCCAATCTACCACCAAGCCACCATTCTTCAATGGGGATAACTACCCATATTGGAAGAATAGGATGAGGCTCTTCATCAAGTCCACCGACTACATGGTGTCAGATGTGGTTGAAGAAGGTCCATACATTCCCATGAAGAGAGATAGTGAGTCAATACTTTTCCCAAAAGTAAAAGCCGAAATGACGGAAGATGAACAAAGAAGGATGCAAGTGAATGATAAAGCTCTCCATATCATATTTTGTGCACTTGGCCCGGATATCTACTCCAAGGTGTCTTCGATCGAAAATGCCAAAGAGGTTTGAGACACCCTCGAGACAACATATGAGGGAACTATTGATGTCAAGGAAACAAAAATTGGGCTACTCAATCTAAGCTACGAAAATTTCAAGATGGATCTCGATGAGAGTGTTTCCAAGATGTTTGATCGATTCTCGGTCATTGTCAACGAATTGAAGGGTTTCGGTGAAATCATCCTCGAAGACAAATTAGTGAGGAAATTGTTGTACTCTCTTCCGAAGTCTTGGGATAGTAAGAGAACAACTATCATTGAAGCTCGAGATTTGAAGACTCTCAAGCTTGATGCTCTTGTTGGATCTCTACTCACCCATGAGATTATGAGAAAGAGAAGAGAAGAAGAAAATAAAATGGTTGAGAAGAAGGATGTTGAGAAGAAGAAAGTTGGAATCGCTCTTAAAGCTTCATATCATGAAAGCGATTCAAGTGAAGATGAAGATGAGGAGATGGCCATGTTGGCCAAACGATTCACTCGTTTCATGAAGTCCAATCGTGGGAGAAAGTTCATAAGAAAATGAGACTTCAAAAGCAAGAGTAAGGAAGAGGAGAAGGACCAAATCACTTGCTATGAATGCAAAAAACCCGGCCACATCCGTGCTGAATGTCCTCAATTGAAGAAGAAGAGCTTTGGGAAGAAGAACAAGCTCAAAGCTCAAGTAGCAAATTGGAGTGACGATGAGTCATCCGAGGAAGAGGAGGAAGTGGCAAATCTTTGTCTCATGGCCATTGATGATGAACCAAAGGTAAATTCTAACTTATCTAATTTTGATTTTACTTTTGATGAGCTTCAAGATGCTTATGATGAATTGCAAGAGGTTTACGATGAGTTAGTAGGAAAATATAAAGAATCCATTTTGAGAAATAAGAAAACCATTTCCGATTTGAAAAATCAAAATGAAACATTTTCAAAAACTAACTCTGAATTGGAAAAGAAAGTTTTGTTTTTAGTAAATCTTTCAAATGATCTTAAAACGAAAAATCTTGAACTTGAAAAACTTCTTTCTGATTTTCAAGATTATCACACAAAGGAAGTGGATAATCTTAAAACATCAATTGCTATTGGGAAAAACAATTTTGAAAAAAGAAGCCCTTCTAAATCCCAATATGTAAAAAGAAAACCTTTTATTCCTAAACAAAGAAATTATTATAAGCAATCTAGAGGTCAAAAGGTTAGGAGTGTTTGGGTTCCTAAGGAACTCATTATTTCTAATAATATGAATGCTATTGCTTCTTGGATTCCTAAGGGAACCAAAATTTTGAAGGCTAACACACATGGACCCAAAATGATTTTGGTACCAAAAATCAAGGCCTAGTTTCTTTGTTTGTAGGGGAGCATTGCTACAAGGCCAAAGCTTCAAGCCAAAACTCATGGTACCTTGATAGTGGATGCTCAAGACATATGACCAGTGACAAGAGTAGATTCGTGGAACTAAAGCCAAAAAGTGGTGGAGTGGTAACTTTCGGTGACAACTCCAAAGGCCACATTGAAGGAATAGGCTCCATTGGTAATCACTCTTCTATTTTCATTGAAAAGTTTTGTATGTCAACGGTCTTAAACATAATTTATTGAGCATTAGTCAATTATGTGATAAGAGTTTTATTGTTTTATTTGATAAAAGTGGTTGCAAAATTGTGAACATTAAAACAAATCAACTAATGCTCATAGGACATAGAATATGCAATATTTACATGGTGCATTTAGATGACATCCATTCATCCCATACATGCTTAGTTTCACATGATGAACATGACTCATGACTTTGGCATAGAAAATTAGGACATACTAGCATGAGTGTCTTAGAGAAATTAATTTCCCTTAATCTAGTTAGA
The DNA here is from genome assembly GCA_958450335.1 of Hibiscus tridactylites. NCBI lineage: Eukaryota > Viridiplantae > Streptophyta > Magnoliopsida > Malvales > Malvaceae > Hibiscus > Hibiscus tridactylites. The sequence goes on from OY288282.1 coordinate 56,728,829, forward strand.
GGTTTACCCAAACTTAAATTTTCTAATGATAAAATTTGTGATGCATGTTCAAAGGGTAAACAACATAGAACTTCATTTAAATCCATTAATGATGTCTCTACTAGTAGATGTTTACAATTGATTCATATGGATCTTTTTGGGCCTATTAGAACAATGAGCTTGGGTGGTAAATCATATGCTTTTGTGCTTGTAGATGACTATTCTAGGTTTACTTGGGCTCTATTCTTAAGTACAAAAGATGAAGCTTTAGAAAAATTCATCACATTTTCTAAAATAACTCAAAATGATCTTGAACTTAAAATTTCTCACATTAGAAGTGATCATGGAACCAAATTTCAAAATCTAGGTTTTGATGAGTTTTTAATGAAAATGGGATTAGCCACAATTTTTCCGCACCTCGCACTCCTCAACAAAATGGGGTAGTTGAGAGGAAAAATCGAACTTTAGAAGAAATGGCTAGAACCATGCTTTGCGAAAATAATTTACCTAAATATTTTTGGGCGGAAGCCACAAATACCGCTTGCTATATTATAAATTGAGTAATGATTAGGTCAATTTTGAAGAAAACACCTTATGAGATTTTAAAATCTAAGAAGCCTAACATTAGTTATTTTCATCCTTTTGGTTGCAAGTGTTTTGTTTTGAATAATGGTAAAGAAAACTTTGGTAAATTTGATGCTAAAAGTGATGAAGCTATTTTCTTAGGGTACTCTTTAAACTCTAAAGCCTATCGTGTATTTAATAAAAGAACTCTAGTAGTTGAAGAGTCTATACATGTTGTTTTCGATGATAACCTCCTTCCGAAGAAGGAATCTTGTGATGATGATGATGTAGGAATCCTTGATGCCATTGATGGAGGACAAACGTCAAAGGTGGATGAGATTCCAACTAAAGATGAGGATAAACAAGATCCACCTCTTGAAGCCTTGAAGGACTTGGCTCTTGAGGAAAAGAAGGTATCTTACCCAAGGGAGTTCAACTATGTCAAAGGTGGTGAAATCTTGGGTGATCCATCCAATGGGATAACTACTAGATCCTCTCTCAAATTAATGAACCATGTTGCATTTCTTTCATGCATTGAGCCTAAAAATATTAAAGAAGCTTTAAAAGATGATTTTTGGATTTTGGCCATGCAAGATGAATTAAATCAATTTGAGAGAAGTAAAGTTTGGACATTAGTTGAAAGGCCTAGTAATCAATCTACTATAGGAACTAAATGGGTATTTAGGAATAAATTAGATGAAAGTGGTAATATAGTGAGAAACAAGGCTATGCTTGTTGCTAAAGGCTATACCCAAGAAGAGGGAATTGATTTTGATGAGACTTATGCACTCGTAGCTAGGATGGAAGCCATTAGGATGCTTTTAGCATTTGCATGTTATAATAATTTCAAGCTTTTTCAAATGGATGTGAAAAGTGCATTTTTAAATGGTTTTATAAATGAAGAAGTGTATGTTGAACAACCACCGGGTTTTGAGGATTCAAAATTTCCAAACCATGTGTTTAAACTAACAAATGCTCTTTATGGTTTAAAACAAGCTCCTAGAGCATGGTATGAGAGACTTTCAAATTTCTTAATTGAAAAGGGTTTTGAAAAAGGAAAGGTGGACACTACACTCTTCATAAAAAGATATAACAATGACATCTTAGTAGTACAAATCTATGTTGATGATATCATTTTTGGCTCTACTAATGAGTGTTATTGTAAAGAATTTTCTAAGCTAATGCAAGGTGAGTTCGAGATGAGCAAGATGGGGGAGCTCTCATTCTTTTTGGGACTCTAAATCAAACAAAGGAAAGATGACACCTTCATAAATCAAGCTAAGTACGTGAATGATATGCTCAAAAAGTTCGGCTTGGAGAATGCAAAACCTCAAGCCACACCTATGAGCTCTTCCATAAAGCTTGACAAAGATGAAGGAGGTAAGTGTGTTGATTCTAAGCTTTATAGATCCATGATAGGTTCTTTGCTTTACCTTACCGCAAGTAGACCGGATATTATGTTTAGTGTTTGCTTGTGTGATAGGTTTCAAGCTAGTCCTAGAGAATCACACTTAGTTGCCATTAAGAGAATTTTTAGATACCTTAGATACACACTTAGCTTAGGCCTTTGGTATCCTAAAGATTCCTCCTTTAGCCTTCATGCTTATTCGGATGCGGATTATGGAGGATGTAAGATAGATAGGAAAAGTACTTCCGGGACATGCCAATTCTTAGGTAGTATGCTCGTATCTTGGTTCTCTAAGAAACAAAATAGCGTAGCCTTATCTACCACCGAAGCGGAGTACATATCCTTAGGGAGTTATTGTGCTCAAGTCCTTTGGATGAAGCAACAACTCTTAGATTATGGTGTTGAGATAGAAACCATACCCCTTAGGTGTGACAACACTAGTGCCATTTGTCTCACTAAGAATCCCATCCAACACTCTAGAATAAACACATAGAAATTAGACATCATTTCATTAGAGATCATGTTTTGAAAAATGATGTTGTTATAGAATTTGTTGACACCTTGAACCAATTAGCGGATATATTCACAAAGCCTTTAGATAAAGAGCGCTTTTGGACCCTTAGGAGAGAGTTAGGTTTAACTAGCCTTTCTTGACCCCTTTTTGGTCCCAAAATGTCAAAAATTTGCTTGAAATTGTTTGTGATTCATGCTTGTGTTAATTTTGTTCTTTTTGCTTCTATGCATGTTGCTAGAGGGAGTATGCATTAAGTTTAGCCATTAAAACTTGTTCATAGGTCATTTACATGCATTTAGGGACGTTTCAAGTTGGATTTTTGCACTTAAATCTGTCAAAAATGCCTAATCTGGTAAAGGTGTATCGATACAGCTGAAGCATATCGATACGGTTTCATAACTGGGAAAACTTTGAGGTAGAATGAGTATCGATACGACCCCGTGTATCGATACGGTCAAAGTCAAGGGAAATAGTCAAAGCCAAGGCGTACCGATACGGTCCCGCATATCGATACGGTAGTAACGACGAATAAAAATTAGGGTTAAAAGGTATCGATACGCGTGAATTGCGTATCGATACGGCCTCGAAGGAGAGGCTATTTAGGCCTGCTATTGTTAAAAAGCTTTAAAAACACAAAACCCATCTTTTCTCTCCAAAACCCTAGCCGCAATACCCTATAAAAACCCCATCAATCCTTCAATTTTTACCATAAAACTTAAAAATTCTTTGAGGGTTTTTAATCTCCACATCAAGGCTAAGCTTTGTCAACAAATCTTGTGCATTCACATCACCTCATTCATCCAATCTAAGATTCAATGTATAAAACTCTTCTTTTTTATTTTCTTTGATTTTCGTTTGATTTTTATAATTGTTTCAATTTAATTTTTGTACAAAACATGTTTTTATTTTATGGGTTTCAACTTTTTCATAAAAATTTTCTCAAAAATCAAAAATTTTCATTCGAATATATTTTCTATTCGTATTTTTTAAATATTTTTTTAATTTCTTTTTTTTGGAATTGTAAATGTCTTTTTGAAATTAAATTTCTTTTTACAATTACCTTGAATTATTAGAATTTATTGGATTGAAAAGGATGTTAATTGCATACATATTCGAATCGCTTTTTGATGTGTTTTCAGGGTTATGGCACCATCGAAAAAGGGAACTAAGCGTCATCGTTCTACTTCCGATCCTAATGCGGATATCGAGGGTAACCCTACACCTAATCTTCCTTATATCATCCAATTAAGTTTTCCCGATGCCGGTGATATAGAACGATATAAACTTTTTCAAGGTATGAATCTTATGGAATAACGTGTTGTGTCTGTCCCGTTTTTAAATTTTGCCCGGTTCAAATTTCAATACCTTCCTTTACTTAAGTAATGGAAATTTCTGAATTTTTTAAGCATTCCTCCTATTCTCTATAGGAATCTAGTCATCGTGTTCTTTTCCAATGCCATATGTGTTCATGATGACGCTAGGGAGAATGTCATTGCTATTGAATCCTCTGTTATGGGCAAAACCTTTACAATTGATCAAAAACTCTTATGTAATGTCTTTGGTTTTGAAAACGTTGGTATTGATGATGAAAAATCCTTGGGTACGGGTCCTTTAGGCTCAACAAAAGTTTTAAATGCTCATGACCGTATCCTTCATCTTCTTGTCTCTTGGTTTTTTTGTCCATCGAGTAGGAAATTTTCAACTATTCGTCAAACAGATGATTTTTGGCTTAGGTGTTTTAGAGAAGGTCAATGTCCAATTCTTTGTCAAACTATGTTTGTCGACCTTGTCTTTTTAGTCCAACACCGTCACACCAAACAAGTCACGTCATTTTACTACTCTACGACTTTGAGTTATCTCTTTCATTCCTTTGACGTTGATTGTTCCTATGACTATCCCGAAACCCTTGGCTTACCCATAGATGAGCGTTCTCTAGCTCGTTCCGATTTTCTTATATTGATAATGAATGGGTTCGTACCACTCAAGATCCTCCACAAGATGCTCCGGTCGATGCTTCTCGTGCTTCTTCGAGCTCTCGCCGTGCTCCGCTTGATTCCTCTTCCATGGGCACTCTTATGACTTTCCTCAATGAGAAGTTCACTTCCATGAAAGCCGGGCTTACCGCGATGAATACTAGATTCACATCCTTGGAAGATCGCGTAAAAGGTATGGAGAAGAAAATGGAAACCATGGCTTCTCGCCAAAACTCCATGGATATCTCTCTTACCGCCTTCCATGGTGCTTGGCTCAACCAAAACCGAAAGAATCAACTCTCTCAAGAAGATGAAGAAGAAGAGGACAAGGACGATGATAATGAAGAGGGGGACGAGTAGTTTATGCATATCATCTTATAGCATATAGTCTTTTATATTTTGTTATTGCACTCTTGTTTTTAGGATCTAAGTCTATGCGTATTATCTATGTTTTTAGGATTTTAAAGTTTGGATTATGATGTTTGCTTTGAAGTTTATGCATTTGAACTATTATGTTTAATTTGAAGTTTATGCATTTGAACTCTTATGATTGCTTTAAGTTTAATGAATTATTGTTGCTATTATGTTGATATTATCTTTGTATTTACATTTGATCTAACAAAAAGGGGGAGAAAGATCATAGAATCAATGTTTTATTTTTGAAAATCTATCTTAGAGTAAGGGGAGAAAGCTTTTCGAAGTTTCAAAAACTTAAAAATTTATTTGTGGTTTTATTATATCAAAAAGGGGGAGATTGTGAAACCAAAATTGATTTTGATATAACATATAAACATAAGGACCAATTTGTAAAACAATAAATTTTTAAGTACTCTTTAAAGTCTCACAATTGACAAGTATTTTAAACAAAATAATATCTTAAGACAAGCTATTAAATATATGAAAAAATATCTTAAGTATTTTCCTATGTTTTTCAAGCCTAACTATGCAAAAACGCCCAGGCGTATCGATACCCTTAGGTGTATCGATACCCTCTTTTGCTACTGGAATTTTGATTTTCAAGCCAAAGTATACAAGAACGCCCAGGCGTATCGATACCCTTATGCGTATCGATACGGGCTTTTGCCACTGGAATTTTAATGGACTTACCGTACCGATACGCTTTGTAACCGTATCGATACGATATTCATCTGGGCAACTCTTTTAATGAAACCGTACCGATACGCCTTGCAAACGTATCGATACGATAAACATATCTTTGAAAAATCTTGCATTTAATTTTTCGACCGTTACTTGTCAGTTGGTTGGTTTCCCAATTTTTAAAAGACCGTTATACCGTACCGATACGCTTGGTATGCGTATCGATACATTTTTTATAAAAACCAGACTTGAGATTCTAGTGAGCAAACACCGTATCGATACGATCATCCGTACCGATATGCCCCTTAAAACTGTACCGGTACGCCATCTATGTGTATCGATACGCTCTGTTTTCAGACACAACGACTCTTTCCTCTTTGATGCAGGTATCGATACGCCCTTCCCGAGTACCGATACGGTATGCTGCAGAGCTGCATTTAATGCGGGAAAATTGCTCCCAACAGCTCTATTGATGATCCCAACTAACCAAACGGCTAGAATTCAATGCAAGGGTATAAAAACAAGCTTCAATTGACCAAGCAACAACTATTAAACCTAAAAGCAACATCAAAGCAAAAATCCAAACCCTAATGCTCTTCATAGTCAAATTCTTGTACCCAACTCTAGTGATTTTATTGTTATCTTGTATTGTGAGTTTGAGGTGTTTGAAATTGTATTTGAGTAAACATTTATCCTTTGAGAGGAATTTTTTGAGTTTATCAAATCCATCTCTTTGTAAAAGTGAGTGGATTAAGCTTTGGGTAGAGCTTAATCAATTTGTAAGGTTACCTTCTCATCCAAGAAAAGGGGAAAAATTCAAGTAGTGAATTGGTTGAAAATCCTTAGTAGGAACTAAGGTAGTGGATGTAGAGTTCATTTGGAGAACTTGAACCACTCTAACCACTTGTGTCACTCTTTATTTTTTACTCATACCTCCTACCAAATTTTTAATTGTCAATTCACCCCCTCTTGGCCATTTGCAATTGTGTGATCAACTCAACAATTCCCCTTAAAAAATAAAAAACACTAATTGGTACATGTAAGGATAGATCTAATGGATGTTAGAGGAATCATAATCCTAAAAATTTTAAATTTCTATATAATTTAAATATATTTTATTTTCTATTAATGATCTATTAGACCTTTATAAAATTTTGTAATTTTACATCCGTATATTTTTTTGTATAACTTTCTAAAATTCGTGATCTAGACATAAAAATGTTTGTTCGTTTTGGATATATATAAAGGCATATTAAATATATATATATATATATATATATATATATATATATATATATATATATTATTTAGATATAAATTAAATTCGAATTTAGAAATATATTTTATGAAAATTCTATATTTCCATTAGTATGTGGTCATTTATAATTATATTAGAAATAAAATATTTTAATAGGAAATTTTAACTACTTAAATTTCTTGGAAGAATTAATTCTATGGTATTTTTTTGTGAGAATGTTTGTAATTTTGTCCATGTAAAAGTTTTGCGAATTTAATGATTTACTCTTTTCACCACATTAAATTTGTTATATATTGTTAATTTTTTAAACTATAATCATAAATATTTTAAGTATTTTAATTAGTTAATTTTTTTAGCAAATATTTTAATTATTTATTTTAAATATATATTTGCTGAATTTGTTTCAGAAATGACTGTTTCCAAATTGATTTATTAATAATTAATATGCTTTCCATTTAGGTTCTATTTCGAAACTGGAAATCGTTTTTATATGCGGAATACAGATTTGCATGCTTAACAAAAACTATAACATATTTTTCTTCAACAAAGCCGACTTGCCGGAACAAGTCGCCGGCAGACAACAGATGCACAAACTACCTTACAACATTTTAAAACTGAAAGATAAAGGAAAACATTATTGGCCCCGGAGAAGGATTTCTTGGCATGACGAAGAAGGCGATCAAAATCTCCATCCTCGGTCTGCATTTAATACGCGAAGACAACGACGATTCAGAGTTGAAGATGAATAAGTAACAAACATGTAAAAAAGCAAAATAAAGACAGACAGATATACAGCGAAAGGAGCTTATTTAGATGAAGAGAGAGTATAGAGTATATCACATGCCTCTTCCGGATGTGTATTCCATCATCGGATCGATCCGTCCACCACCTGCAAAAGAAGCAGCTACAACGTTTATATCATATATCACACGCAGATCTAAACCGTAAATACAGAGTGGATAAGTAAATTGACTTACAAGAAAGAAGGCTTTCGGTGTAGGTGAAAGCGACAGGGGAATGCGTTTCGAAAATGTTTGATAACTCAAGCTCCCTCCAAACCCTGTGGTCCGAATGAAAGATATAATAATGGTTTGAAGTTATGAGAAAAATGTCATTCTCCCTTGCGACTACAAATTCGACACATTCATCATTCGAGAAAGGGATGTTATCACTGCATTTCAGTTCCCATTTAGGCTCGTTCTTGTCTTCGAGAGTCCATATATTCATGATCTCATCCTCATCATATACAGCAACTAGGGATAAACAGCCTTTGAGATCAACCAAGTATGAATGTTCTGTGACATCTGCCGGAAGGTCAATAGTTCCAAAGGTTTCCTCTATGTCAACCGTAAGGATCAAACCCGGAATCATCGGATCTTCATCCGAAGCAATAAACCAATGTATCTTTCCATTGACGAAAACATGGTTGGACCCCAGGGGACTATGGCTAGAACGCATCGGACAGTATGGTACACGACCTATGACACTCCAGTATCCGGAGATCGATGAATATACCTCACATTGTAGACGGTTAACACGGGATTGATGTTTAGCTAGGGGTATACGCTTGGGAAAGAAAAATCGAAATATCTTGTAGTCATTGATTTTTGGACCAAAAGCAACCCCGACAGAAGGCTTTTCTTTGGATGGGCTACCTCTTGGAATTAATAGAGCCTTTCTTGTAATAGGGTTGCAGATACGGATTTCCAGATCGGTTTCATCATCAACTATCCTGCCTGAGTCCACTTTCCACGGATAGTTGATACAACAGAGTAAACCATCAAAGGAACAAATGATCGTAATCGGAGAAAAGTTGTCACAATACGGGAAGTTCATCCTTTTAGCGATTTCGCCACTTTTCTTCACAAAAAATAACTCCATCATCACATCCATGAACGGATAAACTATGTAAACTGAGTTTTTCCGAGACCAGAGTAGCTGCAGATCGATGAAAACTTGACTACTTATCAACTGACGCCAATGCTTGCAAACAGATTTGCATACTAAAATGGACTTAATCGGAAGCCTTGAGAGTATATCGACAAGCACATTTTCTGCACACTCTACTTCGTACCACTTATCACGATAAACACATTCACCACCGGTTTCATCCATTTCTAGTTCTTTTCACCTCCTTCATCCAATGAGAACTACACATGCAGCAGATATCAGTATTTTTATCGGCTAACAAATCCTGAGATTAATGATACTTAATATTCAGACATTAAATGGACATATTCACCACTGGTAAGATATTAAAATGCACTATTTTCCGATCCAACAAAAAATTATCATGAAAAAATAGGGAAACAGATGGAGGATAACTTACATGCTCTGCGGATTGAAGATTCGTTTACTATTCAATGAATATAATTACCATTCCATTCCATTCAGGACACAACTGTCCTGTGCACTACAGAAAATTTTCGGAGATTGATCTAAAAAACAGCGTTTTCTTTTTCTTTTTTTCCCCCTCGATGGATTAAATTACACTATGAACACATCACTGTCACATTCAGAATTTTGGATTCAATCTCATCAGTCAAATACATGCATAGACTAGAAGCTATAACAACATAAACGATGCATCAGCACGAAACAGCTAAAAGTAGTATGGGAAAAGAAAAAACCAGGAACCTAACAAAGACAAAGCAACCAAAATGATATCTAAAGCAAAGACGGAAAAAAGCGAACAATAAAGTACTTGAGAAAATTGCAGGAGGAAAAGAACATACTTACCACAGCGTTGCTCCTCAGCAATTCCGTGCCTATTTTGTAGCCTGCCAATAAAATCACCTGTATTTTAGTTTTCTTCAAATATAATCTCGAAATATTTGTTATAAACATGCAGCAATCTTTACAGAAAATTGTGACCAACAAGGTGAACAATATTATATAGCCTCGATTTAAAGAACCGAAAGCTCGATGACTGCAACAAAGGGGTAAAGTTAGCCACAAATCAAATTTCTAATTAAGAATCCACATCAGTCTGGCAATTTTCAATAAAAACGAATCAAACTGAGGAATATCTGAAATTTAGATCTTTTACACAACAAAAAGTTTGCAATCTAACGAACAAGTCAGCAGCAATCCTTCATTGCTCACCCTAAACTTAAAAGAGAGAGATATATTCTAAGGATATCACATGCATAGATTTACAAATGAATGATAGAATGACAAGAAAACACTAGAAGGGGTTTGGGGGCTCACAGATTACAATCGGTGCCTCTGGCTGCAGTTGAGAAAAAGAGACTAGAAAATACTTCTTATATCGAGGTAGAAAGATAACTCCAGAACTTATAACGCTCGTTCATTGACAGATTCGCCTTCAAAGTGGCATTATAGGAGTCCATGCATTGCGACAAGTGGGAGGTATGCACTGGAATAGATATGAAAGAATCCCAAGAAGGAAAAGCGAAAGCCAAAATGGTAAATTTTCTACCAAACTTTGCTGCATTAGGAGTCCGTAACAATGTAAAAATTTACCTTTATCCATGTCTAGAAACTGACAACCATATATATGCCATTGTTGGCAAATGACAACTCAATAAACGTGAATAGTTTTGGAAGCATCTACGAGGATGATAATATAACCGACGACTATCCTACGTGTTATCATCATCTAAATCGAGGTACATTCATGTAACCAAAAATTGAAGTCTGAAAAATATCTTACCCCAATTGTTTTCAACAATTTCCAAGGTCAGCCATCATCTTCGCGGTTAAAGAGTTGAATATGAACACATTCATGTGGAAAATAGAAGCTGGTCTAATAGACAAGTTTACAAGTTAATGAATCTCTTCAAAGCCATGCTTAATTCATAGAGAAACAAACCAGAAAACAGAGAAAGGGTTCTCCAGTTCGGGATATGAAAAATTATTTGAAAAGAATACAGGCATACTCTAGCACACAATGAAACAAACTGAGAACAATACCACAAACAGTGTCTTCCAAACTTCATATCTCTCTTTTATAGCTATTTTAAGAATATTTTCCGAATAAGCAACAATTGTTTAAAGCAACTCTTTTTTGTTTTTTGTCTTGAGCCAGCTTCCTCACTGAGGTTGAGGGTAGTGTTCGAATCGTAGCTCCGGACTAATCTATATTACAAATTCAGAACACTATCATGCAGTCTTAACTACTTCTGCATGCCATTATCTGCTTTATTATGTACAACAAACCTGGAAGGCTTAAGGCTAAACCGTATTTTATTGGTTATGTCTACCAGAAAATATATGCAGCCGGTGCACACTCGTGCATCAGGAAAATATATCTAATGGCAAAAGTAAACAATTAGGCACATTGTAGTTGGTACAGGCAAAATGCATTGACTTCAACACTAGCAAACATGTCATGCAAGATTACAGGTACTACCTAGTCAATTTTCATCTTATGAAACGATCCCTTTTATTTCTAAATATGCTTTTAGTGATAAATATGCAAAATTACTTCCTTTCTAAATCTAGACAAGCCTGAAACAGAAATATATAAGTATGTTTTTTGTTTTGACACAAATCTGCTTACTCGTTTTTTTTTTGCATTAACAAAGCAGCACAATTATCACTTTCTTAGTCTGAGCTAGCACATTCTTCATTGGTAAACCACATATAACTTAAGGCATTGGCAAACTATGTAACTCAAGCTCGGGAATGAGCGTCGGATATGTGTTCAAAACGGATATGCTCAAACTTATTCTAAGTTTCTCAATGTATTTTGACGGTCATATCTCCGACTTATGTCCGGATATGCCGGACACTGATGCTTCAAAAAGAATGAAGAGTCGGAGAAACATAGTAAATGCGGTTTATCAGAATATCATATAGATACCTAAGAAAGAAGAAAAACATTTCCCATATCCTCTTGTCTATCTAAAAGTCTCACGCAAATTGTCAAAATCGAAAATTTCCATTCAAAATTCCCATGAACTTCAAACACTATAAATTTATAATATCAGATAAAAATGTAAAAAGCAAAAGACCAAACTAACACAAAAAATACCCCAATTTCCACAGTTAAACTCATTTAAAACTATCCACCGTTACAAAAGATAAATTAATCTTCAGAATTTTCATTTTTTTTCCAGAAATTCAACAAAATGGAAAGGCATAAAGTTAACAGGTCTATTATACCAATATATAAATATATATGAACTATACCACACATAAAAGTATGAACCCACCATGAATCTAATCCGGAAACTCCGTTTCGTCAAGTCATTTATTGCTACAATTAAACCAAAAACTTATGCTCTTAAAAGAGAGAGAGATAGAAATGCACCATTTTTATTGCTTCAATTTAACAACAGAAATGAAACTGAAAATCAATTGCATCGACATGCAACACTGAAAAGAGTAACAAAAGTAAAAACCCATTTGAGAAAAATGTGGAATTGAAATTGAAAGATTTCACCTTTTCTCTCTGGAATTGAATGAACGCGGAAATTGGCAAGCAAGGAAGCGGAGAGAAGAGGGAAAAAAACAAGTGCTTTTGTTGGTGTACGATGATGTTTTATAGAACATAGATGAAATGGAGACGTTGGCGGTTTGATTGTAGATTGAAAAGGGTTTTGACATCTTGCAAAGTTGAACACGACACGAACTAAAACGGAACTGAAAACGATAAAAATGGTCTTCAGCTGTTTCTGTGAACAGTGATGTTCGTTAAGGGAATTATTGGTTCCCGCTTAGGGATGGTCATTTGACATGCACCCGAAGAGTTTCGACTCAATTTTATAAAATTATTTTCTTAATACGATTTTAAGTTGGGTCTGCGAAGTTATATTAAAAATGTAAGAGTGTACAGTTACAAAATTTTAGGGATGTAAAATTAAATTATTAATAAAAAATATAAATAAAATACAGGGAAATTCAAAATTCTCAGGGGTGTGATTGCCCAGCAGCACTGTGTTCATCTCTGCTAGTAGTCGTTGAATAATTTTTTTTCTATTTTGATTAATAAACTAATATTTTTGACAAAATCATTATTAACGTTATATATTTTTTTTTATTTTAGTTCATAATTATTAAATTTTAACGAAGATGATGTATTGTGTGAAATAATAATAATTTTAATCTCACAGCGCATATATTTCATCAACATGATCTTATTTTTTAGAATTTAATTTAATTTTTAACTTTTTTATAATTCCATATTTCCACTCTCACTTCCCTTAAAAAGTAATTATCTTCTTTACTTAAAAATCATACCGCCGCGGTCCACTTTTACTGTCTGCTTCTCCAGTGAACTTAAAAGTTAATACACGATGCACATTGAACTTTAAATGAAGAAGATATTTTGGCCTTGAGCCATAAAATGCTTGTAATAATAGTGAAAAACTATGTTGCACTGATATGAGTATAAGAATATAAATAATAACAGAAAATGATAATTTTTAAAATTATAAAAAATGAGTACGATAAATTTAAATAAATTTTAAAAATGTAAAATAAAAAGTTATAACAAATATATAATCATGACAGCATATATATTTATATATTTATAGTTGAATCATGCGAACAAGAGAAAGTCGAAAAAAAATAGAAAGAAAAGTAAAAAAATAGTTATAGGTACCCAAATCTATATATTACAATAATTACAATTTACGGACAATAACTAAAGAACATGTTTTGCAAGAAAAAAAAAATTAAACACCCAATATAATAAGACAGAGAAGCAAGCAAAAAGTGTTTGATGATACAAAAGATAAGGGTAAACTATATAAATAGTGGATGAATTTTTGGGGTGCATTCAATTTGGTCACTGAACTTTTGGTGACCAAATAAACAATAGGGATGCTTAGACGTTAACCAAAATTACAGTTTGGGATTTAGGGGGATGATTAATGAATAAAACATGTGGTCATGCGAAACTAAATTCTAGATTAAGCAAAGTGAATTTGCCAGTAATTCAGATTTTACTAGGTAAACAATAGTGCACTTGAGAACCATATCCAAGGTAAACAAGATGATCCAACCTTCTCAATAAAACATAAGAATCTAGTGGCTGTTACAGTTACACTAATCATTTGCCTCACCAGATTAGCATCATAAATCTAAGTACCTTTTGGCATAAAAAATACTAATCTTTATATCTTTGTTTGCAGATTCTTCCTTTCCCATTGGATTTTTCATCATCATTTGCTACTAATCAAAAGTCAAGAAAGAAACACGCAAGAAATAAAGAAAATCAGTTTATGAGTTTTTAGGTTCATGGAGCAAAACCAGAGGAGAGGAAGAAAAAGAGGGAGACAAACTAACGTGCCACATCATCATTTTTTAATTGCAGTTAACGATAGTGACCTTAATGAAAACAAATTAAAAATTTAATGATTATATCGCAAATTTTAAAAGTCCAGTGACCAAAGTGAAAATACCCTAAAAGTTCTACGACTATTTGTGTAGTTTACACTTTTGATAAGGGATGTGGGATTCTAATTCTTTTGAGATATTTCCCTTTCCCAACATCATTCATATATGTTTGAACTAAAAGATTAAAAAAAAACTAAAATAGGTAAAAATTAAGAATCTAAAAATGAAAAAAAAAAAGTTAAACCGACTTTCTTTTATGAATTTGTAGATTTTTTTTATTAAGAAATGGACTTATGCTTTGTTTTATTTTTCTTCCTTGAATTGTTGCAAATAAAAATTTTCAAATTTTTTCCCTTTTATTTAACTTTTCATCTTAATTATTATTATAAATGTTTAAAAAAATCAAAACTACTGAACCACCTCATTTAACCTCCGGTTCAATTTTTCAACCATGATCAAAAGTGAATTAAATAGTGCATTAATTCCAGAAATTAAAATGTTGAAGAAATCAGCTCAGCATATAAGTACCATAAATGTAGTAAGTTTGGGGACTGCTTGCTAAAAATACAGCAGCAATGGCTACTATACACATGATTACATGTTAGAGTCACTCTCATTTCTCAATCTACTAATGCAGTATAGATACAGATGGCTAGACATAGGAAAGGACCAAATAAAAAAGAATGGTTTCCGTATATGAGATCAGCCGTAGCTCAATCTAGAATCCGAAGTCCGGATGTTGAGTTGACGTCGGGGAGTTCCTATCTCACAAGCATTGACCCTAGCTGCAAAACGCAACGAGCATAGGGATTCGCCTGCTGAAGAGGGTTCGGGAGATAGATTTACAAACATCAAAGTCTTTGAATCCCCACCTAGACAAGGCTGGTTAACCATCGAATAAAAGAAAATTAGATACTTAAGACTGGTAAACCGGGATAAGGGAAGGGTGATGATGCTCGGATTCACAGTCCGAATCTGGTCGATGTGACCGCATGTGTAGAGATTTACCTGAAGAAGATAAGTGAGTTTTGAGTTCCTAAATGGTACATGATCCTCCTTCTTTGCCAATGCAAATATAACATCGGCTAAAGACGATAGACTTTTATTAATGGCCTGAATAAAAATCGAATAATAGAAAAACTCAAAAACAGAAATGAGAAACATGTACTGAAATGAGTAATAAGTATAGTTAAAAATACTTGAGTCTCTTTTAACCGGTCTCCTGTGGAACCACTTTTTGAAAGACGCTCGCTTCCAGCAAGATCAATTAGATTCAAGACACCTTGTACTTGTTGTTCAGTGCTCTGTTGATTATCAGAATATGATGCATATATGGTCAAATCAAATATACAACACTGCAATAGTTCGTGGAGGAAAAGATTGAGACTGTTATAGCAGAAAATCAACTTGTACCTCATTAACACCGGTTATTCGCATTGTGAAAACAAAATGACTTCTCGATGATTGTTCATTCACTTGAGTTTTCCCCACTGATCTGAATGAGACAAACACGAACTTCATTAGTCCATGATTCTCTCTTAGAACCAAATTCTAATATTTCTCATCTGAAATTTCAACAAAACTGACGTTGGATGATGACGATAGTATGCATACACTAAAGGGTTTACCTGCTACGAGCAGCTTGATCTAAAAGAAACGAGACCTCTCTACTACTTCGAACATCCACAATAGTAAGATCCGAGACTTGTGTGTTTCCGTTTGCATCATGTTTAATCATATATTGCTTTCCAGCAACACCGTTTTCGGTTCGTGACGAATCCCGGTTTATTGATATCAAATCACGGATTGTTTCATTGTATATTTCTAACATTGAGACCTATGAACATTTATCAAATAAAGAGTTCACTAAATATCTAAAAAAGATATAAATATATCACAAACGCATAGAAAGCAAACTAATGAGGAAAAAGAAAGTACTGCATACCTGCATTTCGTATCTCCAGCCTTGCCGTTGAAGAGCTTGCGTAGTTTGAAATATTTGTTCTAATGAACGGGGTATTAATCCTTTCTCATCCAACTGTCCAGGTTTGCCCATCATAGTGTAGGTTTTACCCGAGCCAGTTTGCCCATAAGCAAAAATGCAAACCTGTAGAAGCATAAACCATTGCATGATGAAGTACTAATTGAAGAAAATCCTTGCAACATTCTCATAATATATATATATATATATATATGTATGTATGTATGTATGTATGTAAGTAACCTTATAACCATCAAGAGCACTTTGGACAAGTTGTGAGATTTCGATGAAAACTTCCTCTTGTGATGCATCAGGCGTAAATACTTTATCAAAAATGAAAGACTGCTTCTGCCCTGATAATAGAAGAATATCAAATGAACATTTAAACTTCGAAAACAATATATTCATATGTAATGTAATGAAATCATATAGCACTCAATGAAAGAATTTTTATGTTTTAAATATATTTTTTCACTACCATTTTGTGTCATGTCAATGCTGCGTCCAACGCATTCCGATAGAGTTGGATAAGAGAAAACCTTCCCATGGTTACTCGAACTGTCATCAGCCAAATGAGGCCGCACTCTACAAAATACACGGATATTCCCCTTCAATTCCTGCAATAGAAAAAGCAACCCATTGAGATAACATATTTGCAGTAATGTTAACATAAGATATGCTTTAGAACATTACCAATATAGTATTATGCAATTTCTTCCGCAGTTTCTCCCCTTCTACAAGCTTAAATTCTGCATCTTCTAAGCATTTATGTAACTCATTTATGAGTTTCTTTTGCCCTTCAAACTCTTTTTTTGTCTCGAGTGCAGACATATCAGACATCTAAGTCGAGAAAGAAACATAATTATAATAGGAAGTAAATTAATAGTAATGAATAAATAGTTTTTACCAAGAAACGTATATGAAATAACCTGTAATTTCCTCTCTGCAACCGCTAATTGATCATGCAAAATTTGTATTTGATTACCTTGAGACAAACATTTCTCCTGTAAAAGATTCGAAACATATCAGAATACATTCAATTTTTCGTACCTAATGGGAAAGCAAAGGAAATCAAAAGCAAAAACGAACCTCTAATTCACTTGAGTTGGTTGCCAACTCTTTGTATTTCGATACTTCATCAGCTAGACTTTGTGCTTGTCGTTGATATTGGTCCCTGTCATCTTTAATCTGGTGTAGCTCCATTCTAAGACATGCCACTTCATTCTGCAAAGCATCTTTTTGCTTCATAGCCCCTTCTTGGGAAGCCTAACCCAAATTTATTAAAAAAAACTTCTTTAAGAGATCAAATAATATATAAATATTAAAAAAATAAAGAAATTTCGTTTACAATATGATGTCATATTTCTACTAAGTTTATAGAAGTGTCTGAAAAATTACTGCAGCAAACCTTCCATATAAACTACGACAAGGCGACAACTAATAATCAAGCATTGTTCTTAACATGCCATTGAAAGCCTGTATTACTAGAAATGATAAAAAGATATCAAATAAGAAATGGCTGTTTGAATCACGGAAACGCACTATAGATGAAGTGAGTTGATCTTGCAATGATTTATGTTGACCCCGTACGGTATGAAGATCTTCCACTATGTCCAATCTCTCTTTCTCCCTGTGCTTAATGGTTTCATGAGCTGCACTGAGATCCGTCTGGAGTTTACTGTTATATAACTGTAAACTTGAGTTGTATTCTTGTAGTCGCGTGTACATATCATTTATTGATGCTATCTGCAGAGTTCAAGAATCACGTAAGAATAAGTTAACGGAAGTAGACTTATAATGTAAATAAAACAATGGGAAATACCCGAAGCGCAAAGGACTTTGGATAAGATCAAATATTCGTTATATTTACCCTTTGATTGGCACCATCAAGCTCAGCTTGAGCTTTATCAAGCTCTTCCAAGAGAGAAGCCTTCGATCTTTCAATACTAATCCGAACATCTTTTTCTTTCGAAAGAGAATCCATTGCAGCCTGATTGTTACATTCAAAATAACTAATCAAGTCTCGAGCACAAAAATGCAATAATGAAAAGTCTACAAATGAAACATGCACTTTTTACCTTCTTCTCGGATTCTTCTTTCACAAGGTTCTCTTGCAAGGAACCCAAGCTTTTTCTAAGCTCCAAAATTACCAAATTCAGTTCTTCGTCCTTGTTTTTAAGAGCCGCCTCTACAACAAAATAGAGTAATTTACATCAAGTGAATAACCGATACTATTTAACATAAATCAAAGTGAATAAAAGATTCAATACCCATTTCATAGCATCTCCTTTCAGTCGATTCCAAAGCACACCTTAATTTCTCTTGTTCAAATGCATACTCTCCTTCAAGTTCTTGGAACCATCTAATGCAAAGCCTAAGCCTCTTTATATACTCCATCATGTTCTCACATCTCTCCTGAAAAACCGAAACAAGCAAAAAAATCAAACTATTTCGAACAGAACACCCACAGTACAGATGCAACACAAAGACACTCACCTTATAGTTAAATTTGTTCTTGGATTTCATTTTCTCACTCACTAATGCCTCCACATCTTCTCTAGTGAACTCAACAACACCACATTCGGAACCGGCATTACTCGCCGGCGTGCTAATGGGGCTTAGATCTTGGGAGCCATTTACAAGTGAAAAAGCTAGCCGAAGCCTACCATTATTTGCAGAGCCAACCATTTTTTCAAATCCAAACTTCTGTCCCTTTTCTCCACTCACTTCATCAGCAATGTATTTCTTCTGCAAATCCAATAAAAAATTCCATCCAAAAATATGAAAGTAAAAAAAAGAAAAAAGATCCAGCTTCCACTTTTTTTTACTGTCAAAAGAATATTAAAAAGAGCAAAACATATCCATTAATGAAAATAGCATACAGATCAAGGAAGTAATTGAGCTACAAAATTGAAACTTCACCCCAAAAATTGGGACAAAAAGAAAATCTGAACCTAAACCCTAAAATGACAGCTAAAAGGTACTTACTAGCCAACAAAGATAGCCATTAAAAAGAAGATTATGAAGAGTGAACCTTCACCAAGAAAATGGCAAAAGGAAGTCTTCCACCATAACCAAACACTTGAAAAAAAAGAAAAAAGAAAAACTTTTAAAAAGAACCAAAAATAGGTTAGAGCAATTTTTAAGTCCAAAATGAAAAACAAAAGATACCCATTAACAGAAACAGTATGAAGACAATGAATCTTTACCGAAGAAAGTGAAAGAAGAACAACTTTGTAGAAAACTTACTTTTGAAGGGCTTGGGGTTGTAGTGGAAGTAGTTGAGGGGCTGGGGCTGTGTGGGAATGGGGGTTTGTTTTGATTCATTGAACCCATTTTGGAAGAAAGAGAAGCTTGTGGGATGTTGGAGCCTGGAGGTAGTAAATCGTGGGATCTAAACGGGACCGTGAATTGCATTCAAAGCTACCAATATCATGGCCGCTGCTTTTACTACCAGGAAGATGCTGATGAATATGAATCCAACAAAGGGCACTCACATGAATTCCCACAAAAAATTCTTTAATTTAATCTCTCGGAAAATGTAATTAACAAAAGATTTGTAGGAAAGTTTATATAATTTGGTTTGTTGGATTTTTCTACTCTGTTTTTTAATGGATGAAATGATTAAATAAGTGTCGCGTTTTGGACTTTTATTACCGTTGAGACCTGGCGGAATTTTTATAGCTTTTTGAAGCTTGAAGGAATCTCGTTTATCTTGGTCACCTGGAATTACGATATTGCCCATTTCTAACATAGATGATCTATGAGACAGATCTAATAAACTTGGATACGAATTTACCCATGTTCGGATTGAAAATAAATAAGAATATGAAGGTTAAATATTTTGATACATAAGATTTTGTATAAAAAATACTTAGTATATAAGTTTTTGTAAATTTTAGTTTTACAAAAATTTTAATTTTAGGGTTTAGTAGTTTAGGTTGGAGTTTAGGATTTAGGAGTTTAGGTTGTAGGTTTTAAAAGTTAGTGTTAAAATTTAGAGTTTAGGGTTTAGAGTTAGAGATTTATGTTTTAGATTTTATAGTTTAAATATAAAGACGTGTATAATTCTTTTACACAACTTGTATATCAAAATATAATCCAAAACATTATTAGACAACCCTCTATTAAATTCTTAAGTCTAAACTTCTAGAACCTAAACCTTAAACCTAAGCCCTAAATTCTAAATTCTAAACCATACAACCTAAACTCCTAAACTTAACAAGCTTGTGTGAGTACCAGAATTTTTTCTTAAAGAAAAAAGTCATTATAAATTATTTTATTTTAAAAGTTAGAATTAGTAGAATAAAATAAAATAATTTAAACAGTATTATTGGAATAAATAATGAAAAGAAAAGAAATGACTAATTTATAATAATTTCTTTACAATTGGATATCCAAACAAAAGAAAGGATGGTGTTTTCCTTAGCAGTTCTCTCTCTCACTCCAATCCAACATAGGGTTAAGGTCGAGTCCGATGTGGAACCTAAATGCCATTTCCTAACGCTTATGCAAGGTATAGACCAACTTATCAATTTAAGATCAAATATAGGGTTTTCATTTGGTTAATTCAGCCACCGGTAAGCTCGAATTAAGTAAAACTGAATTAGCTATAAAAAAAATTTAATCGTTAATCGAATAAAAATTTATTTGAAATTTATTAGCTTAACTAAATAAAGTTCAGTTAATTCTGTCATTTTCGAATTAACCGAAATTTGAGTATTTTTTTCTTTTTTTTGAGTTAAAAAATAGTTGTGTCTTGAAATCTTAATGGTCTAGGATTAAAAATTAGTTGGGTCTTTTGAGATCTTAATGGGTGTATACTTAAAATATATATGTAATATATATATATATATATATATATATATATATATATAATTTGCGCAATAGCATGGTGCCGTGTCCCGTGAGAATCGCATCTCTAGCTCGAGAATCAAAAGAGGCTGAGATAAATGATTTTTTGGTAATGCGTATTGCTGATTCACGAATTTTATTGATGCTCACCAGTTTAGATACTTGACACTACAAAAAAATGTACATATACCGACGCTTGGTTATACCGACGGACAGATATCGTCGCTATAGATAATCTATACCGACGGAAAATAACACCATCGGTAAAAGTTCGTATGTATACCGACGGATAAAGAATTTGATGGTATAGATGTAATATATACCGACGGAAAATAAGAATGTGTCGGTATAGATCTGATATATACCGACGACGTACTGAAACCGTCGGTATAGGTGTAGTTTATACCGACGGTTATTGTGACCGTCGGTATAGGTGACCCAGTTTGTCGGTATAAGTAAACTTGTGTGACGGTATAGATAAAATATTTACCGACGGTATTTACCACCGTCGGTATAGGCAGGTTAATTTTTTACCGTTTTTAATTATTTTCACGATATAGAATTCCCCAAAATCCAAATCCCTAAATTAAAATTTCACCCAAATAACTCTGCTCTCTCTCGCGCTCGTCGACGGTCGTGGCTTTGAATGCCGGTCTTGGCTCCAAGCCTACGTCTTCTGCTCTCTCTCGCGCTCATCGACGGCCGTTGCTTTGAACGCCATCTTGGCTTCAAGCCCGCGTCTTCTGCTCTCTCTGTTTGATTCCAGGTATGCTACAAAACTTTTTCTAATAAATTATTCGTTGAAAAAGAGTGGAATGATGAATTCCCACAGATTGACTGAAAATGGTGGGGATTATAATTCCCTTGTATGCATTTTCGGTGCGGTATTTTTGTTTGTAATCTCTTTCAGTTCTTGCAAATGAAAATTTTTGAGCTAATATAGAGGAGTAGACTTAGAATTATAATATTAGTTCCACTTGTTTACTAGTACAGTTCTGTACTTGGTAGGATCCTATTCCAGCGAACACAACTTACCATTGTTGATTAGCCAATAGCCTTTGTACGTGCTTCATTTATAAATTGCCATCACCTGGTCGAACTTTTTTCCCTCAGTTCAAATGATGCATGTTAATGACTTTGAAGAGATGCCTCTTGTAGTGTTGTTGCAATTTGGAACATGATTTTGGAAGTAGTTGGTAATGGTATATTACGTTTTTGGTTGTTCGTGTAACACATTAATGCCTCGTATTATCAGCACTTGTAAATGATGTTTGAATGCCACACTATATACAAATAATAGGCATGAAGATTGTAATAGCACCCTGGGAATGATGTCAGTTTAACTATAGGATCATGTAGAGTTTCTTTCGTATCTCATTTTGTACCAATGAAAAATAGATACAACAAGTTCAAGGGAATACAATTCTTGGCTTATAAGCTTTTGGATTTACCAAATGTTGCTTACTGCTTCCTCTCTCGATACTTATGGGTTAACTGAAACTGTTGGTTATGTTTTGACCTTACTGAAAGTCTGAAACTCAAGGAACTCAATCCCCCCTCCCCCCAGAAACACACACGAACACACGCACACACAAAATCGTTGTACACATTCTAACATGTGTTTACATTGAAGGCCAAAGTGCAAGGGTAAGCTGCCGAGAAAACTTAACCTCCTCTTCACATTTTGTTTCATTCTGATTCATCACTATAATGATGACCACACCGAGGCCAACCCATTTACATATATCACTGTTCTCTTCGACAAAGGATCGGAAGCTATCAAGTTCTCCAGTTGGGTCAAATGGAAGATCCTGTCATAAAATACAGTATTTAGTTGTAAATGATAATCTGCACATGATCAAAACCACATCATCTCATGCTAAACTCAATGCACCAAGAAGTAAAAATTACCGTTTGGAGTATGAAACTAGTTGTAGACTCTAATTTTATTTTTTTAGTGACTAATTTGTGCAATTTGATGGTTTATTGGAGGTTCAGTAGTCATGATATACATAGGAAATTGTCTTTTAAACTTTTCCTTAATTGAAACATTAAGTGATTGTGTGACCAGCTGATGATCATAAAATCTTTTTGTTGTTACATGGAGAATCATATAAACACAGATAGTACTTTTACCATCATTCATACCCTGCTTCTTCCTAGGATTGCACTTATCTTATGTTAGGATGACAACTTCAACGCGTAACCATTAAGTAGAATCTAAGCATCTACAAATAAAGCTTTACCAGCCACTTACTAGCTCCTGCACCACTCAAGAATCTGGACCTTCACAATCAGCTCAAAATACTGAAGAAGTGGAAGGGTTGAAATCTAAGGTTGCGAAATTAGAAAAACTTTTTGAAACTTGTTTTTTACCCTACTTTCAACAACAGCGTCCAGATCTACATGTGCCCGATATGGATGCTTTGCTTCGTATGATTGATACAGAGGTATTCAAAATATTTTTCTTTCTTATTACTCCATTCATTTTTTATTTAAATTCATTTTTTTAATTACTTTTAATAGGCAACACCTGATGCTGGTAGTGCTTCAGCACCAGTCAATTGTATCAGTCCATCCTTGCCTTCAACAAATCAACAAAATACAAGTGGAAATGATGCTGGTAGACAATAGAGGGTGATTGTACTAAACTCGTAGGTACTTGTTTGCATATTACTTTTGTTTGTACTAAACTCGTGGGTACTAAACTCGTAGGTACTTTTTTGCATATTACTTTTGTTTGTACTAAACTCGTAGGTACTTGTTTTATTGATTATGTATTACATACTTTTTTTATTCGAACATTAAATCTAATATTTTCCCTTTATTAAAATGAAATTATTTTTGTTATTGTAGTTTTAGTAATTTTAATATTTAAAATAAAAAAATATTAAATAAAAAATGGAATATATTAATAATTATTTAATATTTAAAAAAATAAAAAATACCAATTAAACCTATACCGACGGACAAAACTGTCAATAAAAGATAACCGCTAGGAGCTATACCGACGGACAAACCGTCATTATAGATAACAGCTATACCAACGGACGCAACCGTTGGTATAGATCTATACCCCTATACCGACGGACAAACCGTCATTATAGATAACATCTATACCAACGGACACAACCGTTGGTATAGATCTATACCCCTATACCGACGGACAAACCGTCATTATAGATAACATCTATACCAACGGACACAACCGTTGGTATAGATCTATACCCCTATACCGACAGACAGACCGTCATTATAGATAACACCTATACCGATGGACACAACCGTTGGTATAGATCTATACCCCTATACCGACGGACAGACCGTCATTATAGATAACACCTATACCGACGGACAAAACCGTTGGTATAGGTATTCTGAGCCTATACCGACGGACGAAATGCGTCGGAATATATACCTTAATTTGTCGGGGTAGTCCACACCTATACCTACGGCTGTGTCCGTCGGTATAGGTTCAAAATACCTATACCAACGGTTTTGTCCGTCGGTATAACTTTATACCGACAAGCATATTACCGACGGCGTTTTGTCTGTCGGAATTTCCCTTTTGTCCGTCGGTAAAAGTGTTTAGGGTATATACCGACGGATTTTTGGTGTTTTACCGACAAATTTGTGTCCGTCGGTATATGTCACTTTTTTTGTAGTGTGACGAAATATCCTCAACAATAAGCAAGTGGTTCCCCAATGTGATAAATGGGATCTTGAAATTTGATAGGGAAAATCGTAGGGTATGGCTATCGATTAGCGGATTATCGATGCATGCGTGGTCACGAAGAATTTTTGATAATATTACTTCGAATTGGGGAGCGATGATTAGATGTGAATACTCAATTTTAGAACCTAATTCTTTTGAAAGGGGCACATTTTGATCGAAACAGATCAATTGGAGCAAATTGATGATGTTTCAGAGGTACAAGTAAAATGATTACTATTTCGGGTGCGTGTGATTGAGTTCGAACTATTAATGAAATTATGTTCTAATTGTGAGCTGGCATGCTGGTCTGAAGGTGATATTGAAGATGTTGACTCTGGTTTTGATGCAAATAAGGGTAAACAATCAGATATGCAGAGTGTGGGCGGTCTTGAGCGCGAGCAACATAAACTATCTAAAGACAAGGATTTTGGGAATGCTCACAACCCACTAGATGTCGGGGATCACCAATATGGAAGAATAATAAATTATGGATTGAGCATCAACATGTAGATAATCGAGTAAAGGTTTAAACGAGTTTAGGGGATTGAATAACAGACGAGGAGGTGGGTATAGTTTCATGCTTGGATGCTACTAATCTAGCCATGAAGAGGTCGAGATTAAATGAATTGTCATCATAAACTGAACAATAAACTTTAAGTCTTTGTCGTTAGAGGTTGTAGATGTTAGGTTTGAGGTGCTTGTTGAGCCTTTAGATGATATAACTCAACATAATATAAATATTGGTAAGAGTTTGTCAAAAACTATATTGGATTCGAAATTACTGGTTGAGCGTGATCATGTCTGTAATTGTAACGCCCTGGTTTTGGGCCTATATGTTTTAGACATCGGATCGGACCGGTCGAGAACGGTTCAAATCGCGTTAGGTGATTTAAGGAAATCAAGGATCGGGATAGGATAAAATTGTGATAAAAATTTCTAAAATCATCTAAAAATATGTTTAAGAGGTTGGTCAAGTCAATTTTACAAAATGGATTTCAGAAATGGGACATTTTGAGTAGTGACCAAATTGTAAAGTTTCAAAACTAGGGAAAATGTGATTTTTAATGTGGAAGCCAAAATCTTAAAATCTTTAGGGGGCTTTAAGTCAATTTGTCCTTTTCTCAACTTAACATGGGCTTTAAGGCTTTTAAGTCAATTTTACTCTCTCAACATTTTTTAAACCATTTTCAAGAGATCTTTTCTAATTCTTCAAGATTTTGCTAAGGAAAACTTGTCAATCATTGAGAGAAGCAAGGATTGGAGGTAAATCTCATTCTCAACCTATAATCTAAGTTCTTTATTGAAATTACCAAGATATTTGGCTTCTAAATACTATTTTTGGTTGGGTTTTCATTATAGTCTTGATTGGAGATCAAAATCTTGTAAAAACATGATTGAAATCTTAATTTTCGGACTTGTTGAGTTAGGCTCTGTTTTGTGTTGATTTTAATTGAGTTTAACGTTGATTAATATGTTAAAATGATGTGTTGTTAACATAAATCCTGAAATCCTTGAGATCCTTGAGTTTCTTGATTGTTTAAAGTGGGTTTTTTAGGCGAAATGGTGGAATCTTGCTTGATGGAGGTATAAGGTTGGGTTAGGTTGTTTGTTAGATGTGTTTTGATGTTAATAATGCTTTGGAAGTGCTGTATGTTGGATGGGCTTGGTTTAGAAAGCAATCGATTGAGTTTTCGATTGTTTTGGATGGGTATTTTGGTATAGTTTGGGTGAGCAACGAGTTTGTGAATTGTTGCTGGTGTTAGAATGCATTTTAATGCATTTGGATCTCTGTTTTGATGATTTGAAAATAGAGGATCTTGATCCGAAAGCAAACGAGGTGTTGTTGGAGGCTCCGGAAGGGTAATTCTGTGTCGGCGAGCAAGGCTTCATGTATCGATGAGTAGAAATGCAATTTCCTGCTTTGTAACGCTTTGAGCGTCATCTTGGGAGCCTAGTGTAAGTTTGATACACTTAGCTAAGCTCAAGAGTAAGTGATTCGGAAATCCCTCTCTTGGAAATTTGCCATGTTTGATGAAATTACACTTGAATTAAGTGTGTATTTGTTTATTGTTTTTAAGCATGTTTAAGCATGGTTTAATGCTGGATTTTTAATACCATTATGATAAGGATGCACTAGGTAAGTGATCCATGGTTTGCATGTGTTGAATGCACATGATATTAAGCATGTGATGCTTGTGGAAATGGCATTGTGGTTATGCTTGTAAAACAGTGGATTAATGTGGTTAAATGATTATATTGGAAAGTGATGAAAATGGTTTTTGGTTACTTTAATCGGATATAGTTAGCCGGCTATAGGATTGGGTGCACCGTGAACAAAGTCGCCTTGGATATCGAGGGGTTGTGATTGTGTCGTAATCTCCATCCAAGTACCCTAACGATTGAGGTTAAGATCACAACGGTGAATGGTCAATCTCGTGTGTGAGTCTTGTGTATGTGTCACATACTCTCGTTGGTGGAATTATACAACTACCGATGAGTGATGTTGAGGGGTTGTGATTGTGCCATTGATCTCCACCTTGTGTAGTCTGGTAGTATGTATGAAGCGTGAGGGACAACGCTTGTAATCCGTGTATCCGATTGTGTCTTGTGTTGAAATGGTTTATGGACTATCACTTGTGAGCCAATATAATGTAAATGAATGATGTGAAGCATAAGATGCTTGTAAATGATGCAAGAATGCATGAGATGCTTGGTAGAGCATGAGCAATAGTTAATTGCTGTTTTATGTTGTTGCATATGAGCATGTGTTTATAAAATGCTTTGATGTCTTGAGAAGACATTATTTATGAGAAAGCATGTGATAAAAGTGGTGGTTTTGCAAGTTATGTTAAATGCATTGATGAATGTTGATTAGCGATCCTCACTAAGCTATACGATTACGCTCATTTGTTTCGTCAATGCAGAGAATTGAATATTTCAAGGCAGCCCAAAAGCAAGAGGATTCCAAGGCTTGGTTTAAGAGATGTATGTGGTTCAACCTTAGTGTAATAAGTGGCAATGGGTGGGACTTCTACTTTTTGATTTTTGGTTGGATATGTTTGTTGTTTCAAGCATGTTTAGTTTCTGATTGTGGACTTGTATTTGGCCTTTATATGGTTCTATGGTTTGTTTGTGGTGTTTTTACCATTTCCATAGTTTGGTATCTTAAGCATGCTTGGATAGTTCAATAGTCATCATGGTTTGTTGAGATTGATGAAAGTGTTTTACTATTTGATATTATCTATAAGTCTATTAGATAGAGTACATCTTGTATGCATGTTTTGAGCTGGATTGAATGTGTTTTAGTATGATTAAGTGATGTTTAAATGAGCAAATCGGGTACGTGTATCGATACACGGGAGAGCGTATCAATACGCTAGGACAAAATGAGGCATTTCTGTACAAGGGTATCGAAACGGATTGCTCGTGTATCGATACGCCTAGGCCAAGTTTGAAGGTCGTACCGATACGCAGGGAAGCGTTTCGATACGCTCAACCCTTCTTTAGCTACTGTCTTCCCGCGTATCGATACGTTCCCAAGCGTATCGATACGGGTAGTTAAATTTCAGTTAAAAGTATCTTTTGAAGTTTGGGAATGTTGCATTTTGGTCCCTACATATTGTGAGTGAAATTGAATGAGTTTGGATGATCCGTTTGAGCTGAATTTTGGCACGTTTGCATGTTACATGACTAACTGATGATTGGTAAGCTTAAAATTCTGAAAGTCTCTGTATTTTATGAAATATACAGTTTAGTCCCTAAAAGTCAAATGTATGCAATTGAACCCCTAATTGAACTTCGATCGTTGTGCTGTTTTCCCCTAATCGCTTTGCTGAACATATAGAGTAATAATGTGCATCTAGAGAAGATAAAAGGAAAAAAAGGTTGTTAATCGAGGTTGACTTTAACGAGTTGACTTCGGTTTTCCCCGTGTAATCTTTTTAGTTCGGGTCGGGCGTCTAGGTCGGGCTAAGGGGGTTACAGTAACCAAGGTAGTGATCGACGTAAATTTCTTAAGCAACAATTTAAAGAGTCGAAGAGTGGGTCAATTGGTGATTTAAAGGGTGCAAATCGAAAACAGTCATTGTTGTGGGAGGCACGCACAACAATTGAATTGGGTAGACTCCTAAGGGCTTCTACAATTGGGAATGAAGAGGCTATTGTCAAAGATATTGTGAAGTTATTAGAAAAAGGGGATCACGATGAGAAATTAGATGCGCTAAAGGTGCTTTCGTGGAATGCGAGGGGATAGGGTCATTGGTAAAGAAGAAAGCATTGCGGAATTTATTGCAACAACATCAATGCGAGATGGCGCTTTTACAAGAAACAAAATTAGAGGATTTTTCAAAGATGATTGTTCGTAGTATTTGACATTTGGATCAGTTTGTATTTGTGTTTGCTCTAGCTATTAGGCGTTTGGGGGATTTATTGTCGGTTTGGGAGAGGTCTCGCTTACAGCTAGAGTCTTTTTGGCATGACAGATGCATTGACAAAGAGAGGAGTGGATCATACATCATGGTTTCACGTAATTATGTGATTGTATAGTCTTGGTTTGTTGGCTCGTAGTACATATTTCTAATATTTTCTTTAATGTTTATTTTTTTAAAAATCAAAAATCTTTAATTTTATTAAAAAAACCCCAAAACCTTTAATTTCTCTAAAACTCTCAAACCCAAACCTTAAATCCCTAAATTCCTCTCCTCTAACCGCTGATTCAACCACCACCAGCCATATTTGCCTTCACCGCCCCCACGGCTAAAAACCCATCTGAAAACCTAAATTGATTTTGATATAACAATTTCTATAAGGACTTGTTTGCAAATACAATACATTTTTAAGTATTTCAAACACTTACAAATTGACAAGCCTTTTTGAACCAAATGATTTTTCAAGACAAATTATTTCAAGTGTTCAAAAAATTTCTAAGTATTTTCAAGCCAAACTTCATCTCTCGCCCAGGCGTATCGATACGCTTAGGCAGTATCGATACGATTTTCCAACACTAGAAATTTAATTAACCAAGGCGTACCGATACAATTTAATATCGTATCGATACGATCTTCATCTGGGCAAGCTATTAAGGCATAGCATACTGATACGGTCTCACTTCGTATCAATACTGTTGAGTTGATCACACAATTGCAAATGACCAAGAGGGGGGTGAATTGGCAATTAATAATTTGGTAGGAGGTAAGAGTAAAAAATAAAAAGTGACACAAGTGGTTAGAGTGGTTCAAGTTCTCCAGATGAACTCTACACCCACTACCTTAGTTCCCACTAAAGATTTTCAACCAATTCACTACTTGAATTCTTCCCCTTTTTCTTGGATGAGGAGGTAACCTTACAAATTGATT
This sequence comes from Hibiscus tridactylites, assembly GCA_958450335.1. NCBI lineage: Eukaryota > Viridiplantae > Streptophyta > Magnoliopsida > Malvales > Malvaceae > Hibiscus > Hibiscus tridactylites. The sequence continues at coordinate 56,758,835 of OY288282.1, forward strand.
AAGCTTTCTACCCAAAGCTTAATCCACTCACTTTTACAAAGAGATGGATTTAGTAAACTCAAACAATTCCTCTCAAAGGATAAATGTTTACCCAAATACAATTTTAAACACCCCAAACTCACAATACAAGATAACAATGAAATCACTAGAGTTGGGTACAAGAATTTGACTATGAAGAGCACTAGGGTTTGGATTTTTGCTTTGATGTTGCTTGTAGGTTCAATAGTTGTTGCTTGGTCAATTGAAGCTTGTTTTTATACCCTTGCATTGAATTCTAGCCGTTTGGGTAGTTGGGATCATTAATAGAGCCGTTGAGAGCAATTTTCCCGCATTAAATGTAGCTTTGCAACATACCGTATCGGTACTCGGGAAGGGCGTATCGATACCTGCATCAAAGAGGAAAGAGCCGTTGTGTCTGAAAACAGAGCGTATCGATACGCAAAGAAGGCGTACCGGTACGGTTTTAAGGGGCATATCGGTACGGAAGGCCGTATCGATACGGTGTTTGCTCACTGGAATCCCAAGTCTGGTTTTCATAAAAAGCGTATCGATACGCATACCAAGCGTATCGGTACGGTATAACGGTCTTTTAAAAATTAGGAAACCAACCAACTGACAAGTAACGGTCGAAAAATTAAATGCAAGATTTTTCAAAGATATGCTTATCGTATCGATACGTTTGCAAAGCGTATCGGTACGGTTTCTTTAAAAGAGTTGCCCAGATGAATATCGTATCGATACGGTTGCAAAGCATATCGGTACGATAAGTCCATGAAAATTCCAGTGGCAAAAGCCCGTATCGATACACATAAGAGTATCGATGCGTCTGGGCGTTCTTGTATACTTTGGCTTGAAAATCAAAATTCCAGTAGCAAAAGAGGGTATCGATACGCCTAAGGGTATCGATACGCCTGGGCGTTTTTGCATAGTTAGGCTTGAAAAACATAGGAAAAGACTTAGAGAATTTTTCATATATTTAGGAGCTTTTCTTGAGATGTTATTTTGTTTAAAATACTTGTCAATTGTGAGACTTTAAAGAGTACTTAAAATTTATTGTTTTGCAAATTGGTCCTTAAGTTTATATGTTATATCAAAATCAATTTTGGTTTCACAATCTCCCCCTTTTTGATATAACAAAACCACAAATAAATTTTTAAGTTTTTGAAACTTTGAAAAGCTTTCTCCCCTTTAATTTAAGATAGATTTTCAAAAATAAAAAATTGGCTCTATGTTCCTTCTCCCCCTTTTTGTTAGATCAAATATAAATACAAGGATAATAGCAACATAATAGCAACAATAATTCATTAAACTTAAAGCAATAATAAGAGTTCAAGTGCATAAACTTCAAATTAAACATAATAGTTCAAATGCATAAACTTCAAAGCAAACATCATAATCCAAACTTTAAAATCCTATAAAAAAAACATAGATAATAGGCATAAACTTAGATCCTAAAAACAAGAGTGCAATAACAGAATATAAAAGACTATATGCTATAAGATGATATGCATAAACTACTCGTCCCCCTCTTCATCATCATCGTCCTCGTCCTCTTCTTCATCTTCTTGAGAGGGTTGATTCCTTCGGTTTTGGTTGAGCCAAGCACCATGGAAAACGGTAAGGGAGATATCCATGGAGTTTTGGCGAGCAACCATGGTTTCCATTTTCTTCTCCATACCTTTGACGCGATCTTCCAAGGATGTGAATCTAGTATCCATCGCGGTAAACCCGGCTTCTATGGAAGTGAACTTCTCATTGAGGAAAGTCATAAGAGTGCCCATGGAAGAGGAATCAAGCGGAACACAGTGAGAGCTCGAAGAAGCGCGAGAAGCATCGACTTGAGCATCTTGTGGAGGATCTTGAGTGGTACAAACCCATTCATTATCAATATAAGAGAAACCAGAACGAGCTAGAGAACGCTCATCTATGGGTAGGCCAAGGGTTTCGGGATAGTCATGGGAACTATCAACGTCAAGGGAATGAAAGAGATAACTCAAAGCCGTAGAGTAGTAAAAGGATGTGACTTGTTTGGTGTGACGATGTTGGACTAAAAAGACAAGGTCGGCAAACATAATTTGACAAAGATTTGGACGTTGACCTTCTCTAAAACACCTAAGCCAAAATCATATGTTTGATGAATAGTTGAAAATTTCCCACCCGATGGACGAAAAAACCAAGAGACAAGAAGATGAAGGATACGGTCATGAGCATTTAAAACTTTTGTTGAGCCTAAAAGACCCGTACCCAAGGATTTTTCATCATTAATACCAACATTTTCAAAAACAAAGACATTACATAAAAGTTTTTGATCAATTGTAAAGGTTTTGCCCATAACAGAGGATTCAATAGCAATGACATTCTCCCTAGCATCATCATGAATACATATGGCATTGGAAAAGAATACGATGGCTAGATTCCTATAGAGAATAGGAGGACTGCTTAAAAAATTCAGAAATTTCCATTGCTTAAGTAAAGGAAGGTATTGAAATTTGAACCGGGCAGAATTTAAAAACGGGACAAACACAACACGTTCTTCTCTAAGATTCATACCATGAAAAAGTTTATATCGTTCTATATCGCCGGCATCGGGAAAAATTAATTGGATGATATAAGGAAGATTAGGTGTAGGGTTACCCTCGATATCCTCATTAAGATCGGAAGTAGAACGATGACGCTTAGTTCTCTTTTTCGATGGTGCCATAACCCTGAAAACACATCAAAAAGCGATTCGAATATGTTTGCAATTAACATCCTATTCAATCCAATAAATTCTAATAATCCAAGGTAATTGTAAAAAGAAATTTAATTTTAAAAAGACATTTACAATTAAAAAATAGATTTTTAAAAAATACGAATAGAAAATATATTCGAATGAAAAATTTTGATTTTTGAGAAAATTTTTATGAAAAAGTTGAAACCCATAAAATAAAAACATGTTTTGCACAAAAATTAAATTGAAACAATTATAAAAATCAAACGAAAATCAAAGAAAATAGAAAAGAAGAGTTTTATACCTTGAATCTTAGATTGGATGAATGAGGTGATGTGAATACACAAGATTTGTTGACAAAGCTTAGCCTTGATGTGGAGACTAAAAACCCTCAAAGAATTTTTAAGTTTGATGGTAAAAATTGAAGGATTGAGGGGGGGGGGGTTATAGGGTATTGCGGCTAGGGTTTTGGAGAGAAAAAAGGGGTTTTTGTTTTGAAAGCTTTTTAATAATATCAGCCCTAAATAGCCTATCCGTCGAGACCGTATCGATACGCTATTCACGCGTATTGATACCCTTTAACCCTAATTTTTTATTCGTCGTTACTACCGTATCGATACGCGAGATCGTATCGGTACGCCTTGGCTTTGACTATTTCCCTTGACTTTAACTGTATCGATACGCGGGGTCGTATTGATACACGTTCAACCTCAAAGTTTCCCAATTATGAAACCATATCGATACGCTTCAGCCGTATCGATACACCTTTACCAGATTAGGCATTTTTGACAGATTTAAGTGCAAAAATCCAACTTGAAATGTCCCTAAATGCATGTAAATGACCTATGAACAAGTTTTAATGGCTAAACTTAATGCATACTCCCCCTAGAAACATGCATAGAAGCAAAAAGAACAAAATTAACACAAGCATGAATCACAAACAATTTCAAGCAAATTTTTGACATTTTGGGACCTAAAAGGGGTCAAGAAAGGCTAGTTAAATCTAACTCTCTCCTAAGGGTCCAAAAGCGCTCTTTATCTAAAGGCTTTGTTAATATATCCGCTAATTGGGTCAAGGTGTCAACAAATTCTATAACAACATCATTTTTCAAAACATGATCTCTAATGAAATGATGTCTAATTTCTATGTGTTTAGTTCTAGAGTGTTGGATGAGATTCTTAGTGAGACAAATGGCACTAGTATTGTCACACCTAAGGGGTATGGTTTCTATCTCAACACCATAATCTAAGAGTTGTTACTTCATCCAAAGGACTTGAACACAACAACTCCATAAGGATATGTACTCCGCTTCGGTGGTAGATAAGGCTACGCTATTTTGTTTCTTAGAGAACCAAGATACGAGCATACTACCTAAGAATTGGCATGTCCCGGAAGTACTTTTCCTATCTATCTTACATCCCCCATAATCCCAATTCGAATAAGCATGAAGGCTAAAGGAAGAATCTTTAGGATACCAAAGGCCTAAGGTAGGTGTGTCTCTAAGGTATCTAAAAATTCTCTTAATGGCAACTAAGTGTGATTCTCTAGGACTAGCTTGAAACCTAGCACACAAGCAAACAGTAAACATAATATCCGGTCTACTTGTGGTAAGGTAAAGCAAAGAACCTATCATGGATCTATAAAGCTTAGAATCAACACACTTACCTCCTTCATCTTTGTCAAGCTTTATGAAAGAACTCATAGGTGTGGCTTGAGGTTTTGCATTCTCCAAGCCAAACTTTTAGAGCATATCATTCACGTACTTAGCTTGATTTATGAAGGTGCCATCTTTCCTTTGTTTGATTTGGAGTCCCAAAAAGAATGAGAGCTCCCCCATCATGCTCATCTCGAACTCACCTTGCATTAGCTTAGAAAATTCTTTACAATAACACTCATTAGTAGAACCAAAAATGATATCATCAACATAGATTTGTACTACTAAGATGTCATTGTTATATCTTTTTATGAAGAGTGTAGTGTCCGCCTTTCCTTTTTCAAAACCCTTTTCAATTAAGAAATTTGAAAGTCTCTCATACCAAGCTCTAAGAGCTTGTTTTAAACCATAAAGAGCTTTTGTTAGTTTAAACACGTGGTTTGGAATTTTTGAATCCTCAAAACCCGATGATTGTTCAATATACACTTCTTCATTTATAAAACCATTTAAAAAGGAACTTTTCACGTCCATTTGAAAAAGCTTGAAATTATTATAACATGCAAATGCTAAAAGCATCCTAATGGCTTCCATCCTAGCTACGGGTGCATATGTCTCATCAAAATCAATTCTCTCTTCTTGGGTATAGCCTTGAGCAACAAGCCTAGCCTTGTTTCTCACTATATTACCACTTTCATCTAGTTTATTCCTAAATACCCATTTAGTTCCTATAGTAGATTGATTACTAGGCCTTTCAACTAATGTCCAAACTTTACTTCTCTCAAATTGATTTAATTCCTCTTGCATGACCAAAATCCAAAAATCATCTTTTAAAGCTTCTTTAATATTTTTAGGCTAAATGCATGAAAGAAATGCAACATGGTTCATTAATTTGAGAGAGGATCTAGTAGTTACCCCTTTGGATGGATCACCTAAGATTTCACCACCTTTGACATAGTTGAACTCCCTTGGGTAAGATACCTCCTTTTCCTCAAGAGCCAAGTCCTTCAAGGCTTCAAGAGGTGGATCTTGTGTACCCTCATCTTTAGTTGGAATCTCATCCACCTTTGACGTTTGTCCTCCATCAATGGCATCAAGGATTCCTACATCATCATCATCACAAGATTCCTTCCTCGGAAGGAGGTTATCATCGAAAACAACATGTATAGACTCTTCAACTACTAGAGTTCTTTTATTAAATACACGATATGCTTTAGAGTTTAAAGAGTACCCTAAGAAAATAGCTTCATCACTTTTAGCATCAAATTTACCCATGTTTTCTTTACCATTATTCAAAACAAAACACTTGCAACCAAAAGGATGGAAATAGCTAATGTTAGGCTTCTTAGATTTTAAAATCTCATAAGGTGTTTTCTTCAAAATTGGCCTAATCATTACTCGATTTATAATATAGCAAGCGGTATTTGTGGCTTCCGCCCAAAAATATTTAGGTAAATTATTTTCGCAAAGCATGGGTTTAGTCATTTCTTCTAAAGTTCGATTTTTCCTCTCAACTACCCCATTTTGTTGAGGAGTGTGAGGTGCGGAAAAATTCTGGCTAATCCCATTTTCATTTAAAAACTCATCAAAACCTAGATTTTGAAATTCGGTTCCATGATCACTTCTAATGTGAGAAATTTTAAGTTCAAGATCATTTTGAGTTATTTTAGAAAATGTGATGAATTTTTCTAAAGCCTCATCTTTTGTACTTAAGACTAGAACCCAAGTAAACCTAGAATAGTCATCTACAAGCACAAAAGCATATGGTTTACCATCCAAGCTCATTGTTCTAATAGGCCCAAAAAGATCCATATGAATCAATTGTAAACATCTACTAGTAGAGACATCATTAATGGATTTAAATGAAGTTCTATGTTGTTTACCCTTTGAACATGCATCACAAATTTTATCATTAGAAAATTTTAGTTTGGGTAAACCTCTAACTAGATTAAGGGAAATTGATTTCTCTAAGACACTCATGCTAGCATGTCCTAATTTTCTATGCCAAAGGCATGAGTCATGTTCATCATGTGCAACTAAGCATGTATGGGATGAATGGATGTCATCTAAATGCACCATGTAAATATTGCTTATTCTATGTCCTATGAGCATTAGTTGATTTGTTTTAATGTTCACAATTTTGCAACCACTTTTATCAAATAAAATATTAAAACCCTTATCACATAATTGACTAATGCTTAATAAATTATGTTTAAGACCGTTGACATACAAAACATTTTCAATGAAAATAGAAGAGTGATTACCAATGGAGCCTATTCCTTCAATGTGGCCTTTGGAGTTGTCACCGAAAGTTACCACTCCACCACTTTTTGGCTTTAGTTCCACGAATCTACTCTTGTCACCGGTCATATGTCTTGAGCATCCACTATCAAGGTACCATGAGTTTTGGCTTGAAGCTTTGGCCTTGTAGCAATGCTCCCCCTACAAACAAAGAAATTAGGCCTTGATTTTTGGTACCCAAATCATTTTGGGTCCATGTGTGTTAGCCTTCAAAATTTTGGTTCCCTTAGGAATCCAAGAAGCAATAGCATTCATATTATTAGAAATAATGAGTTCCTTAGGAACCCAAACACTTCTAACCTTTTGACCTCTAGATTGCTTATAATAATTTTTTTGTTTAGGAATAAAAGGTTTTCTTTTTACATATTGTGATTTAGAAGAGTTTTCTTTTTCAAAATTGTTTTTCCCAATAGCAATTGATGTTTTAAGATTATCCACATCCTTTGTGTGATAATCTTGAAAATCGGAAAGAAGTTTTTCAAGTTCAAGATTTTTCGTTTTAAGATCATTTGAAAGATTTACTAAAAACAAAACTTTCTTTTCCAATTCGGAGTTAGTTTTTGAAAATGTTTCATTTTGATTTTTCAAATCGGAAATGGTGTTCTTATTTCTCAAAATGGATTCTTTCTATTTTCCTACTAACTCATCGTAAACCTCTTGCAATTCATCATAAGCATCTTGAAGCTCATCAAAAGTAAAATCAAAATTAGATAAGTTATAATTTACCTTTGGTTCATCATCAATGGCCATGAGACAAAGATTGGCCACTTCCTCCTCTTCCTCGGATGACTCATCGTCACTCCAAGTTGCTACTTGAGCTTTGAGCTTGTTCTTCCTCCCAAAGCTCTTCCTCTTCAATTGAGGACATTCGGAACGGATGTGGCCGGACTTTTTGCATTCATAGCAAGTGATTTGGTCCTTTTCCTCTTCCTTACGCTTGCTTTTGAAGCCTCCTTTTCTTATGAACTTTCTCCCACGATTGGACTTCATGAAGCGAGTGAACTGTTTGGCCAACATGGCCATCTCCTCATCTTCATTTTCACTTGAATCGCTTTCATGATATGAAGCTTTAAGAGCGATTCCAACTTTCTTCTTCTCAACATCCTTCTTCTCAACCATTTTCTTTTCTTCTTCACTTCCCTTCCTCATGATCTCATGGGTGAGTAGAGATCCAACAAGAGCATCAAACTTGAGAGTCTTCAAATCTCGAGCTTCAATAATAGCCGTCCTTTTACTATCCCATGACTCCGGAAGAGAGTATAACAATTTTCTCACTAGTTTGTCTTCGGGGATGATTTCACTAAAACCCTTCAATCCGTTGACAATGACCGAGAATCGATCAAACATCTTGGAAACACTCTCATCGGGATCCATCTTGAAATTTTCGTAGCTTAGATTGAGTAGCCCAATTTTTGTTTCCTTGACATCACTAGTCCCCTCATATGTTGTCTCGAGGGTGTCCCAAACCACCTTGGCATTTTCGATCGAAGACACCTTAGAGTAGATATCCGGACCAAGTGCACAAAATATGATATAGAAAGCTTTATCATTCACTTGCATCCTTATTCGTTCATCTTCCGTCATTTCGGCTTTTACTTTTGGGACAAGTCTTGACTCACTATCTCTCTTCATGGGAATGTATGGACCTTCTTCAACCACATCCCACACCATGTAGTCGGTGGACTTGATGAAGAGCCTCATCCTATTCTTCCAATATGGGTAGTTATCCCCATTGAAGAATGGTGGCTTGGTGGTAGATTGGGACAAATAGAGGTTGGAGTTGGAGGTGGATGCCATTGCTTGACTAGTTGTTGATCAAACTCTCTTAGAATCGACTCAAGAGAGTTGTAATCCTTCCAATGAGTGTAGCTCTGATACCAATTGTTGAGTTGATCACACAATTGCAAATGGCCAAGAGGGGGTGAATTGGCAATTAAAAATTTGGTAGGAGGTAAGAGTGAAAAATAAAAAGTGACACGAGTGGTTAGAGTGGTTCAAGTTCTCCAAATGAACTCTACATCCACAACCTTAGTTCCCACTAAGGATTTTCAACCAATTCACTACTTGAATTCTTCCCATTTTCTTGGATGAGGAGGTAACCTTACAAATTGATTAAGCTTTCTACCCAAAGCTTAATCCACTCACTTTTACAAATATATGGATTTGGTAAACTCAAACAATTCCTCTCAAAGGATAAATGTTTACCCAAATACAATTTCAAACACCACAAACTCACAATACAAGATAACAATGAAATCACTAGAGTTGGGTACAAGAATTTGACTATGAAGAGCACTAGGGTTTGGATTTTTGCTTTGATGTTGCTTGTAGGTTCAATAGTTGTTGCTTGGTCAATTGAAGCTTGTTTTTATACCCTTGCATTGAATTCTAGCCGTTTGGGTAGTTGGGATCATCAATAGAGCCGTTGGGAGCAATTTTCCCGCATTAAATGCAGCTCTGCAGCATACTGTATCGGTACTCGGGAAGGGCGTATCGATACCTGTATCAAAGAGGAAAGAGACGCTGTGTCTAAAAACAGAGCGTATTGATACGCATAGAAGGCGTACCGGTACGGTTTTAAGGGGCGTATCGGTACGGAAGGTCGTATTGATACGGTGTTTGCTCACTAGAATCCCAAGTCTGGTTTTCGTAAAAAGTGTATCGATACGTATACCAAGCGTATCGGTACGGTATAACGGTCTTTTAAAAATTAGGAAACCAACCAACTGACAAGTAACGGTCGAAAAATTAAATGTAAGATTTTTCAAAGATATGCTTATCGTATCGATACGTTTGTAAAACGTATCAGTACAGTTTCTTTAAAAGAGGTGCCCAGATGAATATCGTATCGATACAGTTGCAAAGCGTATCGGTACGTTAAGTCCATTAAAATTCCAGTGGCAAAAGTCCGTATCGATACGTATAAGGGTATCGATATGCCTGGGCGTTCTTGTATACTTTGGCTTGAAAATAAAAATTCCAGTAGCAAAAGAGTGTATCGATACGCCTAAGGGTATCGATACGCTTGGGCGTTTTTGCATAGTTAGGCTTGAAAAACATAGGAAAAGACTTAGGGAATTTTTCATATATTTAGGAGCTTCTCTTGAGATGTTATTTTGTTTAAAATACTTGTCAATTGTGAGACTTTAAAGAGTACTTAAAAATTTATTGTTTTGGAAATTGGTCCTTAAGTTTATATGTTATATCAAAATCAATTTTGGTTTCACAGATACAATTTGGATGATGATAGCAAATCTTTGTTTTAAATGAGTCGAACGATGGTTGTTAGTTATTGGAATCCTATATCTTTTAAATGGTCGTTAACCGTATCGATACGCCTAGATAGCATACCAATACACTTTTTTTGTCAAAACACAATTCAGGATTTCAGTGAGCAAAAACTGTATCGATACGACATTTCGTATCGATACGCCCCTTATAACTGTACCGATATACCCTACTCGCGTATCGATACGCCCTTGTTTTCAAGCATAATGGATCTTTCTTCTTTGAGACATGTATTGATACGGTCCCGAGGGTACCGATACGTTGTGCAGTTGAGGAGCATTTATTACGGGAAAAATGTATCCCAACGGCTAGATTAATGACCTCAACCACCCAAACGGCTAGAATTCAATCCTAGGGGTATAAAACCAAGTCTCCAAAGCTACAACAACAACTATTGAACCTCCAAGTAACATCCAAGCATTTATTCCAAACCCTTGAGCTTATAGAGTCATATTTGTGTACCCAACTTGTAAAATTCTTCATTTTTATCTTTCTTTCAAGTTTGGGGAGTGTTTGTTTGTAATTGTGCAATTAATTAGTCTATTGAGAGATACATTTTAGATTGCATTTCTTTTTTGTAATTGTGAATGAATTTGATTAAGCTTTGGGTAGAAAGCTTAATTGATTTGCAAGGTTTCCTCCTAATCCAAGAAAAGAGGAAGAATCAATTAGTGGATCGGTTGAAAATCCTTAGTGGGAGCTAAGGTAGTGGATGTAGAGCTTGTTAGAATCTTGAATCACTCTAAATTGTCTCGTCTCATCTTTTTCACTTATTCCTTTCCCCCTTTAAATTTTTAATTGTCAATTCACCCCCTCTTAGCCATTTGCAATTGTATGATTAACTCAACAATTGGTATCAGAACTACACTCATTGAAAGAATTACAACCCTCTTGAGTTGATTCTTAGAGAGTTCGATCAAGAACAACTAGAAGCAATGGCATCTACCTCTGGTAACAACTACGAGTCACAATCTATCACGAAACCTCCTTACTTCAATGGGGATAACTATCCCTATTGGAAAATAGGATGAAGTTCTTCATCAAATCTAATGATTATCTCATATGGGATGTTGTGAAAGATGAATCAACCATTACCTTAAAGAGAACTGATGATGAAAGACTCGTTCCAAAGTCCAAGCACAAAATGATCGATGAAGAACGAAAGAAGCTTCAAATCAATAACAAAGCTCTACACATGATCTTTTATGCTCTCGGACCGAATATGTGCTCGAAGATGTCTTCGTGTACAAGTGCTAAGGAGGTATGGGATAAGCTAGAGACCACATATGAAGGAACCAATGACGTCAAGGAGACCAATATTGGGATCCTTAACTATAGCTACGAGAGTTTCAAGATGAAGCCCAAGGAAAGCGTTACTTAGATGTTCGATCGCTTCTCGGTCATCGTTAATGGTCTCAAGAGCTTCGGTGAGATCATTCCCGAAGACAAGCTAGTCCGGAAGCTCCTCTATTCTCTCCATGATTTATGGGAAGGAAAAAGAACCACACTCATCGATGCTAAGAACTTGAAGACCTTAAATCTCAATGAGTTGGTGGGATATCTTCTCACTCATGAGATCATTAAGAAAGGAAGAGAAGAAAAAAAATAGAAGAAAGAAAAGTGGAAAATAAGAAGGTAGAGGAGAAGAAACAAGGAATTTCTCTCAAAGCTTCATATGAAGAGAGTGATTCTAGCTTAGATGAGGAGGAAGGAGAATTAGTTTTGATAGCCAAGAAATTTGCTCGGTTCATGAAGTCAAATAGAGGAAGAAAGTTCCATAGAATAGGAGACTTCAAGAACAAGAACAAAAAGGAAGAAAAGGACCAACTCATATGCTATGAGTTCAAGAAGCTGGGGCATATTCGATTTGATTGTCCTCAACTCAAAAGGAAGAACTTCGGGAAGAAGAAGAAGCTCAAGGAAAACATTGCTACTTGGAGTGATGAGGAATCATCCGAAGAGGTGTAAGAAGTTGCCAACCTTTGCCTCATGGCCATTGATGATGATCATATGGTAAACCCTAACTCATCTACTTTAGATTTCACTTTTGATGAACTTCATGATGCTTATGATGAGTTGCAAGAGGTTTACGATGAGTTGGTTGAGAAATACAAAAATTCGGCTTTGAAAAACAAACAAATGATTTTGGTTTTAAGAGCTCAAAATGAATCACTTTCCAAGACTAACTCAGAACTTGAAAAGAAGGTTTTGCTTTTACAAAATTCCTCAAATGAATTTGAAAAGAAATCTGTTGATTTGAATAACGTTCTTGAAAAATACCATGTTTATCACCATGAGGAGGTGGATAAACTAAAAGCTTCTCTTAAACACTATTGGGAGGTTCCTAAGACTGTCCCAAACGTTAGATTGATCTCCATATCCCCGTGCCTCTATCTAAAATAATACATATTCCGTCAGGTCTTGCCTGTAGTACCCGGCATAAGACATGGGTTTGTAGGTTGGTTTTGCGTGCAAAAGTGATGCGCAATTAGCGTGCAAGTATACATGGTGCGAAGTTATGGTATTTAAGATATCGTCTCTACAGGGATTGTGACAGCTTTTTAGAGTTCACTTTTCTGCACAAATAAAGTAAAAACACATATAAAAGAAGTTGGTTTGATTAAAGCTAAAACTAAAATAATTAAAGTGAATTGAGAAATTAGAGTGAGAGAATGGGCCGTTATTGGATGTTTCGTAGTGTAGAGAATTGATGTATTGTCTCGGCACAGTTTTACTGATCAACTTAACAACTATCAACAACCGCCCACAACTATGCCTCGGCAGAGTGCAAGTGACTGCCTGGGCAGTTAAGCGATGATTCAAGGTTCGGCAAGGCTCCCATCTATGACTCCCGAAGCTTGAAGTACTATTGGCGAACACGTCTTGGATAATACCTCCCGGCGTGAATCTAAGGACAGACACCAACCGATTGTGGATCCTCTTTTAGCCGCTGAACTTCTTAACTTATCCCTAAGCCGAAGTAGCTTTACCCTATGGTTGGATAAAACCGTGTTTACTCGTTTTGTGAGTTCAACTCTCCCGATATTGAACAAATGGATTGCCCTCTTCACTCTTGATAAAGATTGCAACAATGAAGAACCAAGAGTAAACAAACCTTGAACTTTATTGCAAAACTGAAATCCTAAACGAATACAACAAGACTCTCACAACTACTACACAACCAACCCTTAGCCCTATGGAAGATTTATAACAAGGTGGGGGTTTTGACGGCACTAGGGTTTCGACAAGAAGGATTTTCTCTCATATCTCAATTTTATTCTCTTCTTCAAGTTGATTACATATATATATGGGAGGAGCCTAGGCCTAAGTTGGTTTAGGGTAGGAATACTAGTTAAAGTATGATTATAACTCATTAAAAGATCATTAAATACTCCTAGATTCCCATTTGACTTTTCTTCAAATTGACTTTGACCTGACTTTTCTTTCTTTGTTGGGCTTCAATACACGTGCAAGTGGTCTCTAAAAATCGGACTTGATGAGCTCTTTCTATCGCATACCACTTTGCATTTTTTTCATTCTTTCTTGAAGTGTATCCTCGGCAGCAAGTAGTTGACTGCCTCGGCGGGGACATGGACTAGTAAGCAGGTGTTCACACCGCTTTGCATTCTGGTTCTTTCCTCCTCAATCAGCTCTCTTGATGCTCCAACAACTTCCTCTTCCAGCCCATAGCTTTCTTTTTTATCTGCACTCTTTGCTGCCTAGGCGGGTACCTACGCACAGGGAGAAAACACACTTGAGCAGTATCATATGTATAAAATCAACTAAATTCATCAAACAAGGCAGATTATCTAATCTATGCTATTTTGTGTATGTTACCTAATAAATGCAACCTAAACTTTACTTAAGAACAACAATAATTGAGCTAAACTAGGGTATAAATAATTGGTAAGGAAAAACGTCCACGAAGGGATATCTTCCTTTTCAACAATGGCGAACGCTACCGGAATACATTTTCCGTAGTCGTCTTGTGCAACTGTCACTAGTAAGATCTTGGTGTATCTTCTGTACAAGAATGTACCTTCGATCTGCAATATCGGCTTGCAGTGGCAGAATGCTTTAACGCATTGCGGAAATGTCCAAAATAGGTGGCAAAATTCGTGCTCCCCGGGTACAACACGATCCCTTTTGTATCTTGGCACTGTCTCAAGTTCAATAAAAGTTCTTGGATTGTATTTATGCATACAGTTAAGCCATGTTTGCAACTCATTGTAAGATTCTTCCCACTGCCCATATAGTTGTCGGATGGCACGATATCTTGCATACCATGCCTTATTGTAACTAACAGTGTGCTTGTAACTAGAAAGGATCGATGCAATACATACCGACATAGATACATGTGGATTTGCTTTCACGAGTGGACGGATATGCTCAGAGAGCATGTGCACATCCAAGTTAGGATGGTCTTGATTCAGGCTTCCCACGGTGAATGTATGGCGTCCTTCGTATTTTTTTATGTACCAGATGTTGTTCATCCTCTTCAAACGTGATACACAAACCCTCTATTTACATCCAGAATTATTGTAAGGACATTCAGCAATATATTTGTCCGCTTCAGTTTTATGCACGGTGGACGTAACATAGTTGTGTATGTTGTAATGCTTGATGGTAGTCTCTGCAAGTTTTTTTAGTTATGAAGACCATCCCAACATGCAGTTCACCATTATTACGTTCGTTCAACTTGTCCAACTGTGGGTATTCTGGAAATTCTGTAGCGTAGAATCCTTCAATATCCATTGTTTAGAAGTGGGATGGTGGATCGTAATACGCTAAGGCTGTGTGAGTTCCAATTCTAGTAAACCTGCCCGGGGCAACAACGTCCACAGGTTCGTCCTCTGCAATATCCTCTGCAACATCGGGTGCATAATTCTCAGCATTCACGGGCTCGTCAAGGTCATCTGGTTCTTCTGGAAATAAACTCATTTCGTCACCTTCGGGGCCGGGTTCCCTCAGTGGTTCCTCATCCCCTTTAAAAGTGTATAGTTTTGATTCATCAGCAACATGTACCCTGTTAGGTTCTACAACCGGAACCCGATTAGGAGCCTTATGTCCAATATCTTGGTCGACATTAGCAGCACATGAATGTCTCCCCATCGATGAGAAATCAATTTTTTTTGGCTCATTGGGGATATAAGTTGAGTGACGTCCAGAAGATAAGTCATCAAACTGGTAAAACTCTTCATGGTAGGACGGTCCCATAGATGATGGTGGCCCTACACCCGGGATATAAGTTTAGTGTCGCTCGTATGAGAAATCATCTACGTTTGTCTGATTGGGGATATAAGTTGAGTGGCATCCGTATGAGAAATCATCTACGTTTGTGTTAGTGGGGATATATGTTGAGTGACGTCCGGAAGAGAAGTGATCGAATAGGTTAAACTCTTCATGGTGGGACGACCCAACAGATGATGACGGCCCTACATCAGCACTGTATGGTTTGTATGTTGAGTGCTAGGTTGGTGGCATATTCAGGTCAATGTCGAACGTGGGTACAGAAGAATGCCTTGGCCTCGAGCCAGAAGACGAGAAAGTCTGGTCATTGCTTGCACTTAGTAAGTTGAAGTCTTGTCGCAAACTCGATTGTAGATTATTAGCATTTGGGTCGAAGTTAAGATGTGTATGCATCCAATTTGGAACAACAGTTTGAATCCGACATTTCGTTCTGAAAACGTAACAAAGAGCTCTAGGGGCCATCCCATTGAATACTGCGTATAAGTGTCGATCATCATTTTCCCATCTTCGTCGTAATTGACATTGAATATTGTGAAATAAAGGGGATCTATCGACGAAGGTAGTCGATACCTTACTGATTGTAACTCTCTCCCGGAAGCATGTTGAATCTTCCTCTTTAGCGCTCGCTTCAGCCTTTCATAAGTTACTCTGTTCGGAATCTGCAGCGTAACATTGTTGGGGGACTGGAATATGACACCGATTTCGACATCTTGGATCATCTCACCATCATAGTGAACTAGAGCATCAACTTTTTGTGGCATTATTGAAAAAACAAAACAATGTTTCTTCTTCGCAGACGAAATGCTTTGAACGTTTGACAAAAACAAGTTTGTTGCCTGTAAAAAAAATTCCTCATATATAAGAAAATGGGAGGTGACGTGACGTGTGAGTAGACACAAAACGTAACTCGCGTCGTATAAAACGTGAGTTGTGCTAGCTTTGCAGATTCTTGACGTGTCAGGAGAAATTGTGTCGTATAAAACGCGAGTTGTGCCAGCTTTTCAGTATACGTACCGTGTAAGGGAAAATGAGTTTTATAGAAGGCGAGTTTTGCCAGCTTTTGGATACCTCTGATAACTCGCGTTTTATACAACCCAGCTTTGCAGTATACGAAATGGAAGGTGGTGTGACGTTTGAGCATAGACAAAGCGTAACTCGCGTCGTATAAAACGCGAGTTGTGCCAGCTTTTTAGTATACGTACCGTGTAAGGGAAAATCGCATTTTAGAGAACGCGGCTTCTTCAGTGTATATATATACACTGGGAAGGTTGGAATTTACTTTGTAAGGACTTCAATTGATATAATATGTCGAGACGAGAAACTATTACAATTTTGGTATACTACAATGGTCAGATAATCGATGATGCATCGTTCGGCGTCATTTTTTAGTCCTCAAGTACTATATTGCTTTCGATGTCATACAACTTATCGTATAAGAAGTTGATGAATGAAGTGAAGAAATATGTTCCACATTGGCCAAAAGATAGAATCATTGAAGTACATAATGCCGACATTGTTAGAACCATTAATGTACTCATTATTCCACATTATAGATGACGTTGATGTGCAAATGATGGTGGAATCTCACCATCAGTTTTGTTCAGGGTGGGCCCTTGAGCTTGAGCTTTATGTAATGTTTTCTGATGATTCTGATGTTATCGGAGTCAGAAATAATATGTAAATTTTATTTATATTATTAGCGTTCTATAAAGATTCGTTAAAACACACCAATTTTAGCACCATATACACGACTTTAACAAATTATTTCGACATTGTTCTACCCTTTTGCTGGGTACCTGACATGGCAGGCAAAATTGCGGCCTGTAACATGCGATTTCTCTCTCCGCAAGGAAAATCGCGTCCTGTAGAACGCAACTTTGACAAATTATTTCGACATTGCTCAACCATATATATGTTATGCCGGAGTTACAAAATTTTTACACTACTCAAACAATTTCTACATACATTCTGTTGTTAAACCACTTATACAAATACAAATTATGGCACGTTTTTCTGTAACTGTTTTCTTTCGTGGAACTTACTTCTACACTTGTTTCAATGAGAAAATCACAAGAGATGAATTGTTTGAGTTGATGTCAACAAGAGTTAACGAGTCTACAAGCTCCAAAATTTTTGCGTTGCATGCCAAAGTTCCAGTGAATGAGCCCGGCCAAGAAGAACACTACATGCTAACACTATCCAATCATATGAAGATATGCACAAGATGTTTCGGGCATACAAACGTGTCGGGGTACGAACATCGAGCTTAGTATAACGTTTGATGACGGCTCCAATTTATCAACAGTACTTAAGCTTGAAAATGAGAATATGGTATTTACACAAAATTATAGGAGACGGCGGGAGAAGGAACAAAAAATTGAGGAATTAAACTTAACTTTTGACATAAGTACTGACTACGAGGACAACGAAAATGATTCGTTCGCGTAGATTTAAGTATGCTTAGTAATTTAATGCTTGTGTACTTCTTTCAATTAACAATCTAGTACTACTTTTCATTAATATAATTATCGCAAATATTATTTCCTACATCTTAACCGCTTCGATTTTCAAACAGTTAACAATCACAAAATATGTAATTAACAAACACAGACGTATTACATGTCAATTACATTGGAACAACTGGCATGTATGAGGTCTGTCTTATCTTGTTATATGCCAAACGTTGTTCAGCCTCTTTGTTCGTGATACACGAATCCTCCAGTTACATCGGTTGCCCTTTTTGACACATTTTGCGATATTGTTGTCCACAATCGTTTTCTTCACTATCGAACGAACTGATCAGCGTATGTTGTAGTTTTTAATTGCATCTGCTGCCATTTTCTTTGTACTGCATATCATCCCAACTTCTAGTTCACCGTCAGTATCGACGTCAACATCACATGAGTGACTCCCAATAGATGGTAAATCATCTACGTTTGCAGCCATTACAATAAAAGTAAATGAAAGAGTGGGTTTTTGAGGCAGGGGATTCTATTTATAGGGTGTAAATGAACCAATGTAAATGAATCGGTGTTCTTTCAAAATATTGTTTTTATAGAAGACAAGCATTGAAACGTGTAAAATATTACATATGAATTACATATGTAAATTATATTTTTATTTTTCGTATGTTAAAAACAATTGTACCCCTACATGCGAGGGTCTTAACATAGCTACATGCGAGGGTCTTAACATAACTTCAAAAACACCGGTGTTCTTCCATGATACAAATATCACCAACACTGTTACATGTGGGGGTCTTAACATAGCTTCGAAAACACCAGAAATGGTAGAAGCTTTGAACCGCATTATCAAATGTAATCGGCACGCGCACCCGGAGAAAACCTTAGATAGGACACCTCAAGTTGCACCCGCCATGATTTCGCGGTACCGATCACTTTTGTGGCACACCACCACGCATTTCCTGATATTGTGAATTACCGGTCACTGATCCACCATGAGCCACTGGATCATCTTCTTGACTAAGCAAAACACACCCCCGCCATGTAATGCTACCCTGGAGAGGAACAACAAGAATTTCTTGATATTGTGATTTGTCGATCATGTTGCACAAACATAGACGATACATTGCACCACATCTACGCAACGGATTTTCTAATCATTCGAATACTCAAACTTTTTAAATCAATACAAGTGCAAATATTCAGCAATGTTTGATAATATATAGACCAAACTCGCGTCTTACAGAATGCGACTTTGCCAGGATTCCTAACGTGTCAGGAAAGTCGCGTCTTACATAACGCGATTTTGCCAGGATTCTTGACGTGTCAGGAAAGTGGCGTCTTACAGAACGCGACTTTTGCGACTATAAATACCTTCTCGACCGATCGAAAGCCACACCACTCAGTCGAAGAGAAAAAACTGCATAGTAGTGCTTGAAGTTTTCGATTGTAACTACTACTGCCAACAAATCACGTATCTGGAAAATTTATTCTCAAACTAATTTTCCTGAAATTGTGATTTGTTCTTATTTGTAATTGCATATATATGTTGAGCAGATGTTAACTATTCGGTATTTTTGTTTGCGAAGATCGACAACAACAAATCACAATATCGGGAAATTTGAGGTCTTTTTGAATGGCAGGCAAGTGACAATATCCAATAGACCTCCAAGATTCAAGACAAGCATCCGGTGCAAGGCAAGATTCACGAGGACCGGTCATTAGCATCACCTTCATGATGATCATCACCGTCAGAACAAGTTTTAGCTTCTTTAATAAATGTTAGTTGGTTGCGAATGCGATTTTATCATTTCAATTGTAAAGAAATACTCAAATCCTTTCTATTGAAAAAAAGGAATATTCAAATCCGATATTCAAATGCGTTTACGAATATTGTGATTTGACAATCATTTTCAACAAACACAGACAATACACATATCACACCACAACTAGTATCCTACCAAATTTATCTACTAATCATTTAAATACATATACCCACAAATCATAATACAAGTGAAAATATTCACCAACGTTCGTAAATGGGGCTATATGCAACTTTACCAGGAATCTGACGTGTCTCAGGAAAGTCGCGTCTTATAGAACGCGACTTTGCCAGGATTCCTAATGTGTCAAGTATGTCACGTCGTATAGAACGTGACTTTTGTGACTATTAATACCTTCCCGGTTGATCCAATCCCACACCGCTCAGTCGAAGAGAAAAAAAATGCATAATAGTGCTTGAAGTTTTCGATTATAACTACTAATTCCAACAAATCACGTATCTAGAAAATTTATTAACAAACTAATTTTCCTGATATTGTGATTTGTCAATATTTGTAGTTGCGTCAATATGTTGAGTAGATATTAAGTATTCAGTATTTTTGTTCACAATGATCAACAACAACAAATCATAATATCTGGAAATTTGAGGTCTTCTTGAATGGCGGGCAAGCGACAATATCCAATAGACCTCCAAGATTCAAGACAAGCACCGAGTCTTAAACTTTTGTTCGAGGCTAGGACCCCGCATGCAACTGGAGGCAAAGACCCAACCACCAAGCTTAAAGACATGTATTGAAAAATTGTAATTTGTACCCCCTAAACACGTGGTAAATTGTAAATTATTGTTCTTAATAGAAGACATGCATTGATACACGTAAAATATTACATCCAAATTCCGTATGTAAATTATATTTGTACCCCTAAACACGCGATCAATTGTACCCCTAAATATGCAGACTAAAATAATTTACATATGAATTGATATAGAGGAGAAGTGCAATAGTTTGTCCCATTTGTATGGCCGAATAGAGATGTGTCGTTGATGTAGATAAATGGCAAATGAGAGCTGTCAACAAAAACGTTACATGTGCGGGTCTTAACATAGCTTCGAAAATACCGACAATGGTAGCAACTTTGACTCGTGCTATCAAATGTAATTGGCACCCCCAAAAGCTGTAACCCTGGACAAGACAGATAAAGTTCCAGCTATTGTGAATTCATGGTACTGGTCATTTGCGTGGCACTCAACCACGTGTTTCCGGATATTGTGATTTGTCGACCATCTTCAACAAACGCATGGTACAAACATCGCACCACAACAATTAGTATCCAACCACAATTGCATATACCCACAACTCACAATACAAGTGTGAGTTTGACAGTAAGGTTCATAAGAGAGGGAGGGCATATATAGCATGAAAATCGCGTCGTACAGAATGCGACTTTGCCATTCCTGACGTGTCAGGTAAATCGCGTCTTTCCCAATGCGTGTCTGCAAAAATTTATTCGAAAATTGATTTTCCGGATATTGTGATTTGTTATTATTTGTAGTTGCGTATCTATGTTCATTAGATGTTAACAATTTCGTACTCTTGTTCACGACAATCGGATAAAATATAAACTAATTAAAGAATAAAAAAATGCAAATTTAAAAACATATAGTAAATAATTATACAAACTCAAACAAATAAAATACAAATCATGATTAAACTAAAATATATACTAATTAAAAAACAAAAAATATCAAGTTCAATATTTTCAAATAAAATAAACAACTAAAAAAACTAATGGTGCCTATGTCCACCGGTACCACAAGACGGTGCACGACGATGTCACTCCGGATTGCGTCAGGGTTGAGCGTCGTCACCATCATCGCCACCATCATCATCATCACTATCATCACCATCTCAGGTTCCAACAGTACCGCTCGTTCCACCGGGCCCACTTAGGTAGATAATTGACTGTGGTGGCGTTTTTTGGACAATCCCGGTTCCAAATGCGGCTGACATCATGGGGAACGACATGAAGGGCAAATAGGACATATAGCCTACAGGATAGCTAGAGGCACCACTCATCATCGCTGAAAGTTGAGCAAAGTGGTCTGACATAGAAGAAGAAGTTAAATAACCTTGACTTGGACTTTGAGCCAACTTTGGCCGCATCGGTGGTGGGGTAGCATCCGATGGTAGAGGTGGCGGTGCTGCGGAGGAAGGGCTGGCACCGGAGGTGTTTCGTGCTCCTCTCGCCCTCGAACGCTAATACCGTGGGCGGTTGTGTTGTTGACGTCGATACACGACCGTTGCCTCCTCTTAAGTCAAAATAGATGGCTTCCCATTCACCCTTAACCACTTGTCGTAATCATCGCTCACCATCGTATCAAATATACAATACTCGGTCCGGGGTTGCTAACGTTGATTCAGCTTGTCCCTCTAGTGAGTGATATAAGACTGGTGGTGCACCGACCAATCAACCTACAAGACAATCAAACAGTTGATTTATTCTTTTTAGATATGAATTACGTTCAAATTAATAAAAGAATGCGGTAAGTATATAAATATTTATTACCTCGAGCTTCCCTTGTCGAGTGAGTTTGTGCAACTCATCCAAATTTGGAGGCTCAGTTGGGATACATTGGAAACAGCCAAATTGCCTTAGGACGCGGTCGGATGCCACTCAATTGTGGCATAGCATATGAGTGGTACAGTGGTTGTCCAAACAAGCTTCGTCTCGGCCAAAAATATCAGGATGGAATGCTGCAAGTCCATATGAGAGTACGATAGCCATAAAAATTGTAGAATATATAAAGCGTATATTAAAAAAAGGAATTTTGTATAGTTAAATATAAATTTTAAGCTTCAAATAAATACACTAAAGTGTTACCTGGCCTTTTGATAAATTCTCAATATCTTGTCTGATAACCGTCAGTCCCTTCGCAACACCAACATGGGTTAAAGGAGCGGTCCACCTACAAAATAATAAGATAATTTAAATTAATTATAATAATACGTCTATTAAAAAAATTAACAATTCTTTCCTTACCTCTGGCTAGCGGAAAAACATGTGGAGTAGGCTGCAGAAGCTCAGGGCGTAAAAACGGCATTCTCCATCACGCCCAGGACTAGAGCAACACCAAACAATCTACCATTGGGCACTTGTCAGGATCGGTGTTCTTGCACAACTCCCTAAATAGAGTGGCCAAAACTGCGGATCCCCAGCTCAATTTACCAGCATCTTCAAAATTCTACAAATGACGCAACCAGATCGTGTGAACCTTGTCCCGGGTTTTTTCAGGCATCAATACCCTGCCGATCATCTATAAAATATAAGCGCGAGCATATGCCTACAATACGAATATATATATATATATATATATATATTACCATATGTTAAAAATAATTATTATTTCAATAATATTCACTAAAAAATATTTTTATCTTCTTCACTCGCGTCAACGGGTACGTTACCAAAATTATTCCACAGCCACACTAGTTGTATTTTTCTACCATAAAAACGCTATGGTACAACCCCTAGCCCACTCAAACATAGGTCCAACCAAGCATTAGAACCGGGACCACTGATAGCCTCTCCATCAACATGCAAACCTAGGATATGGGACACATCATCTAGGGTAATCGTCAATTCACCGCAAGGAAGGTGGAATGTGTGTGTCTCCAGCCTCCACCTCTCCAAAAGAGTGTTTACCAAATCAACGTCTATTTTTGCACCTCCAACAATTTTGGATACGCGCAAAAACCCGTCCTGCTCTAATTACGGTCCTATTAGAAGGTATGGTAATGTCGTAATCCGGTTGTAAGAAACCTCCCAACGCCGTTTCATATTCTAAAAAAAACGCAAATATAAAAATTAAACTATATAAAAATATCAAAAATATGTATCTACTATTAACAATATATAATAAAATAATAAAAAATAAAATGAGATAAAACTTACATATCTTCGATGATAATCAAACGCGTGTTGTGATCCAACCTTATAAATCACGTCATTATATCAATCAGGAGAAATCAACCAAGAAAGAAGATTTGAGAGAGAGTTAATTTTTTGGGTGTGGGGTAGAAGGAGGGGTGGGGACAATTTATAGTGGATATTGCATCGATTGGGGTGCGATTACTGAATGAAAATCGCGTTATGTACTACACGATTTTAGAAATCGTGTCTTACATAGTGCGACTTCTTCATAATCATATCGCGGTAATTAAATTTTCAACCGTTCCAATTTATTAACGCAAAAATCGCGGCTCACACAACGCGACTTCACCTTATCGCGACAAGTCGTTTGAAATTTTCATGGAAGTCGCGTCCTACAGAATGCGACTTCAATTTATTTTTTAAAAAAAAATAAATATTGGATAATATAATTCACATCGAACTGAAGTCGCTCCGTGTACAACGCGATTTTGGATCTCACGTCTTGCATGGCGCGATTTTGCCTGACGTGGGCTAAATTGGGGTATTTTTCCAAATGTTCCCCTTAGAGGGCATTTTTTCAGATAATTCCCTTAAAGGGAATATCTGGCCGAATTTGCCTACCAATTTAGTCATAATATTAATTTAATCTAATAAATTTAATCATCCAATCATGTGATGACACATGTGTTACTCGTGATGCTAACAGGCCAGCTGATTCAATGGCTAAGCATGCTATCAATTTGCGCTTCACCAGTATGAATTCCTTCCTTCTTTCGTTACGAATCTGCTTGCTTGTGATGTTAAGGACCTCATTTTGTAGAGTTCGCGATCATATAGGGATGTAAAAAGTTGATCTTACTTGTAAAACTAACTGAAATCGACTTGAGTCAGAACTGCTTGTAACTCGAAGTGGTGGTGATCTGAAATCGATTCGAGTCTGAAGTGATGTTGAGCTGAACCCGAGTTGGACCCGAAAATTTTGGATCTGAAGCCGGCCTAAGAACTACCTAAACCCAAAATCAACCTGAAAATGTGATAATCGAACTCGGGCTGCATCCTACCTGGTATGAACCCGAGCCCGAGATGAACCTGGTAAATAATTGATATTACTCGACTTGTTATGAACCCGATATGTAATTGACACAACATGTAAATGATCTGACTTGTCATTGAACTGGTCTGATATTTACCTGACTTGTAATAACTAATAAGTTATAATTGATGAAATTGTGAGATTATGAATTTATTATATTATAGTGTGACAAAATTTATCTTCACAATTAGAGGTACATGTTTAACTATGATCATTAAATTTATTCTTGGCACCTCACGTGCGAGGCATAGTAGAAGGAAGACCTTCAGAATACAGTTTCAGAGATGATAGAGTTTTGCATTTCAGAGACAGAATAGTTGTACAGATTGACATAGTGTTTTGAGACGTATTGTTTTGGCCAGAGCACACGGTAGTTCATTCGTATTGCATCTGAGTAGTATGAAGACGTATTATGGGTTGAAGATGAGTATTTCTAGATTGAGTGGATGAATAATGTGGTCCAGTATGAGAGTAAGTGCGTAAATTGTCAGCGTGTCAAGACCGAGCGTTAGTTTTCTTCTAGTTTGTTACATCCGTGGAAGGTTCTTAATGGAAGTGGGTAGTAGAGATTCGAGAATTCGACTAGATTGGTTTTGAAGACGTCTGCATAGTGTTTGGTTACCTGTTGAAGTCAGATGATCAGTCAGAGAAAGTTGTAGGTCAAGTATTCAAACAGTGTTGTATGAGATTGTGAATCGGGCTAGTTCAGTTGTTTATTTGTTGCGGTTACCACCAGAGTTAGAAAGAGGTTTGTAAAAGGTTCTGTGTATCTATGATTCGGAAGTGTGAGTCAGATCTGTTCTGTGCTATGTTGTTGAAAAGATTGAGTTGAGTTTTAAATTGACATGCCTTGAAAGAACCAGTTGGGATCTTAGCATTGGATATCTGTTGTTGTGTGGTGAGCCTAACGAGGTTGGTTAGTATGTTGTGGTGAGAGAGAAATGTGTGGAGGAGCATGTTTCAGTGGCTCTTCATGTCCGATAAATTTTGGGGACGAAATTTTCTTAAGTGGGGGAGAGTTGTAACACCCGGGTTTGGGTGCCGGGAGAAAATAATATTAAAATATTATTTCGGGTTTCAGTTTTTATAATTAAAATAATAAATTAATATTTGGGCTTCGTATTTTCAAAACGAATTATTTCATGTTGGACTTAAGTTGTTTTGGAATCAATTTCATGAATTTTAAACATGGATGAGATATGTCATCTCATTAATGACAAAGGTGTAATTAAAAGGGTCTCCCATTTTTAAAACCCCTTTAATTTAAAAGACCACTTTAATTCCTATCTTCATCTTCTTCTTTCCTCTCCTTCACACCAAAAACCCACTCCCTCTCCAAATCTCCATTCCTTCATCCTCATGCTCTTTGTTGGTAATTTTTGAAAGGTAAAACCGTTTCTAACTTGTCCTCCTCTTCCTCTTTAAGATGATACCTTTAATTTCCATAAAGCTCATAGATTTTGAAGTTTAGGGTTTTGAGTTTTTAGGATAAAAATGCAAACTTTAATGTCTTTAATTTGAGCTTTCGATTTGTTGAAGTTATATATGTTGTTTACTACCCATAAGACCCAACATAGATGATTTTTACATGATTTTATACATATTCCCGAATTTGGGTAAAAATGGGTTTTTTGGAGGATTTTGGGTGAGTTTTGGGGGTTGTTTTAGGTGGGAATTGATAGCCCAATGGTAGTGCTATGGTTAGGGGTTGATTTGGGGTCATTTGTGGGTGCAACGAGTGTTGGAAACATGGATTTTAGAAGGGGTATGTGGGCTGTCCGAAATTGCAAAGTATGGGGTTTGGTCATGGCTTGCAACGTTGTAAATTGTGATTGAATTGTATTCCGGGTTGGTCTTTTGATGTTGGGCTGATTTGGAATTGTTTGAATTGTGTTTGAGGTTGTTTGGAAGCGGGAATTTGTGTTGGAGAAGCCTCGGGAAGAAATCCGGAAATTTGAGGGAGGTTGCTTGCTTGGCTTGGAGCTTGGAAGCTTAGGTGAGTGGTTAAATATTTTTTAAATGGTTTTGAGTATTTGGTTCAAACATGTGACCCTAGGATGGGCTTGGTAAACCCACCTAGAGTTGGGATTAGAGTGGTAGCCTAATCCCAAGCTTTGATTTAGAGACTTTGGTTGCACTCTTTAATGGTTGTATATGCCTCGTGTTAAATTGTGATGGTGTTGATTTTATATATGTTGTATACATGTATGTTGAGGCATGTTGGATGCATTGTTATATGCATGATGATGATAGATGTGATATGGTTATACACATGTGCAAAATATGATGTGATATGTTTGATAATAATGTACATGTGGTGTTGTCATGTGAAATGAGATTATGAGGTGATTGCTTGATCCGAGGATCATGGTGAGTACATGCTAGGCATGGAAATGTGGTTTGCGCATGACGGTAAGTCATGGTGAGTACGTGCTAAGCACGAAAGTTGTTAATAAATGATATTGTGGAATGTGTTAGTATTGGCACTAGTATGCTTGGGTACAAATGATCGATCATTAGGATGTTAGTGTGCACACATGAGTCTAAATTTGCGCGTGGCCTTGGTGGCGTTGAGTCACCAAGGAGGAGTACGGGTACGCCCGGAAATTGTATTTATATTAGTCGATGATGAGTGGAATCCCATCGACGGGGCGTGAGGATGAGTGGAATCCCCTCCGCGTGAAATGAGGCGTGAGGATGAGTGGAATCCCCTCCGCGTGAACGGTGATGAGTGAAATCCCACCGTCAGGTAATGGTTGTGTTGTTGGATGTGAGATCCAACGGTTATCTGCGTATTCGAGTCATAGCTAGGTGCCAATACGGATTGTAGTTTATGTTGCCAATATGTGGTTAATTGTGAGCCAATGTGATTTGGGATGTGTTGCTAACATGGTTTAATATATGAGATTTCATATGTTATGGATTTAAACATGTTGAGCATGACATGATATTGAATATATGTTCATGCATCATCTATAACTATGACTCGTGTGGATCAGAGGTAAGGTCATGCATTTTATCTTGGTTGTAGCTCGTGCTTGGACCCTGCATTGTCGAAGGTTTGTTTTATGAGCTTACCCTCACTAAGCTTTTATGCTTACGCTCTCTTTTGTTCGACAATGCAGATCAATGGCTTGTGGGTGGCAAGGGCAAGGAAAGGACTCCAAGTGTTGCTTACGGTTAGCTCAAGTATGATAGTTAAACTTAAAGATCGTAATAGTGAAGCAATGAGATAGGTGTTGTTGATTCGTGCTTTTGTTGATGTTTAGGAGCATGTTAGACTCCTATATGTGTTTCATGTTTATGATATGACTTGGATTGTAATTATGATGACTTGCCAAATGCTCGAGTGTTTGTCTAAATCCATGCCTCGTATGTATTTGTTAATTTGGCTTGAGATGTATGCCTTGCTTGAAACCTTGTTGGTATTTTGTTATCTAGAAATTGTCTAAGTGTTGGCTATGTGGATGCTTAACTCCTTAAATGATATGTATGAATGCATGGTTTGTGATGTCGTGCCTTGGTGTTTAGTCTCGTTTTTATGATGTTAAAGCATGCTAATATAGTTGGGTTGCCTTAGGTCTAATTGTTATAGAGTTGTAGGGTGTTTTAGTGGTGTTTTGGGGCACCCTTGTGCCTTAAAACAGCCAAAATGGAGTCTGCAGACAGGGGCGTATCGAAACGGGTCACCCTGTTTCGATACGGTCCCTTTGCATTTGGCCAGCCGTTTCGGAACGGATAGGGGCTGTTCCGGTACGTTTTTGCTACTGGAATTTTGAGAAATTGACGAGAACTAGGCGTACCGAAACGGGTCCTTGGTGTTTCGAAACGGTCAAATCTCGTTGACCACGAGAAGTTGACCGTCAGGGTCGTTTCGATACGGGTCACCCCTGTTTCGAAACGGTCACCCTATGGTTGACCCTGGCCTGTTGACTAAGTCGAGGCGTATCGAAACACCCTAAGGGCGTTTCGATACGGCCTGCTGTAAAGGGCTAAAATGAGTTGTTTAATGTTTTGGTTGATCGGAATATGTTACATTGTTTGTATTTTCCGCTGTTGTGCTTAACATAGGATTTAATTATGCCTATAGACAAGATAAAGTAAAAAGGAAATTTTCTGGGTCGTTAACCGAGGGGAAGCCTTAACGGGTTTCGCTTCGGTTTTCCCCGTGTGGCCCACTCGGATCGGTCATCCGGCCAGACCAGGACGAGGGGGTTACAATTTGTGAAATTGGTCACTAGATTCTCAAATTTCTCCACTTTCAAATTGTCAAATTAGTCACTAGTTTCGATTTTATGCTATATTTTATGATGAAATTGGTCACTTGACTCTCAAATTTGTCCACTTTCAAATTGTCAAATTGGTCCCTAATTTCGGTTTTAGGCTATATTTTATGGTGAAATTAGTTCCTAATTTTGGTTTATGTCTTAGGGTTTAGGCTTTAATGTTAATGGTTTAGGGTCTATGGTGTAGTTTAGGGTTATTGTTTATGAGATTAATTTACATAGCTTAAGTTTATGGTTCATGATTTAGTGTTTAGCACTAATGGTGTAGTTTAGGGTTATTGGTTTATGAGATCAATTTGTATAGTTTAAGGTTTAGGGTTTAACTTAGTGTATGAGATTATTTTCAAGTGTTATATGGTCTACAATCTATAATATATATATAATAATGGGAAAACTACACTATTGACCACCAAACAAATTGGGGATACTTATTTGAACCATAGAACTATAAAAAAACGTCAATCACACCACTAAACTTATAAAATCAACCTATTTTGACCACCGTCGTTAAAAACCTAACGGCGGTGTGACGGAACTGCCACATGGCAATTGATGGGTATATTTAAAAATTACACATTTGGTCCATGTTATTTACACATTCTTTCAATTTAGTCCTAATTTTCAATTAATAAAATAATAATTTATTTAATTAAGTGGTGACACGTGTCAGTACCTTATTTGAGGATTTTAATTATTTATATTTAATTTTATTAATCTATTTTCCCCCTCCAATCAGGTGGTGACACGTGTCATCACCAATTTAGAGGAGAAAAATAAATTTTTCCTCACATGCACTGGGTGGATTTGAACATGGGTATCCCAGGGGTAAAGCCAATGGCTTTGCCACTGCACCAAGCACAACTTTGTGTTATAATTCTCCAGATATAATATATATCTCTTATTAGTTACTACATTTATAAGCCAAAAGCTCAAACCCTAAACACTAATTTCACATATATAAATCATAAACCCTAAACTCTAACCCTAAATATTTCAAATTAATTTCAGGCTAAATATTTCAAATTAAACCTCAAACCCTAAAATTTCAAATTAATTCCATGCTAAATATTTTAAATTAAACCCCAAACCCCAAACCCTAAAAAATTCAAATTAATTTCACACTAAATATTTCAAATTAAGCCTTAAAACTTAAACCCTAAATATTTCAAATTATTTTCACACTGACTATTTCAAATTAAACCCCAAACCATAAACCATAAACATTTCAAATTAATTACACGCTAACTATTTTAATTTAAACCCTAAACCCTAAATATTTCAAATTAATTTCACGCTAAATATTTCAAATTAAACCCTAAATATTTAGTATGTAATTAATTTGAAATTTATGGTTTAAGGTTAGGGTTTAGGGTTTAGGGTTTACTTTGAAATATTTAGCGTGAAAATAATTTGAAATATATAGGATTTAGGGTTTAAGGCTTAATTTGAAATATTTAGCGTGAAATTAATTTGAAATTTTTAGGGTTTGGGGTTTAGGGTTTAATTTAAAATATTTAGCATGGAATTAATTTGAAATTGTTAGGGTTTGAGGTTTAATTTGAAATATTTAGGGTTAGAGTTTAAGGTTTAAGATTTATATATGTGAAATTAGTGTTTAGGGTTTGAGCTTTTTGGTTATAAATGTAGAAACTAATAAGAGATATATATTATATCTGGAGAATTATAGCACAAAGTTGTGCTTGGTGCAGTGGCAAAGCCATTGGCTTTACCCCTGGGAGAACCTGGTTTGAATCCTCCCCAGCATATATGAAGAAAAATTATTTTTCTCCTCTAAATTGGTGGTGACACGTGTCACCACTTGATTGGAGGGAGAAAATAAATTAATAAAATTAAATGTAAATAATTAAAATCTTCCAATAAGGTCTTGACACGTGTCACCACTTAATTAAATAATTTATTAATTGAAAATTAAGACTAAATTGAAAGAATGTGTAAATAACATGGACCAAATGTGTAATTTTTAAATATACCCATCAATTGCCACGTGGCAGTTCCGTCACTCCATCGTTAGGTTTTTAACGGCGGTGGTCAAAATATGTTGATTTTATAAGTTCGGTGATGTGATTGACGTTTTTTATAATTCGATAGTTCAAATAGGTATCCCCAATTTGTTTGGTGGTCAGTGGTGTAGTTTTCCCTATAATATATTATACGCAATGATATTATTATTAATTATTACTATAGTCTATAGTATATGTCTATGTGATCTATAGTCTATATTGATACGTGTAACATGTATAACACCTCGAAAATTTCTCCAATTTTAAAATCTCAGATTTTCGGAATTTAGGTTAAAAAACCTAAATTAATTTTGAGGATTTATATATGAAACCCTAAATAATAAATTTGGGGAATTAATTGAATTTTAAACTAATTTAGTGACCTTTTTATAACTGATCAACATTAGCTGCTTACTTTGTAAACCCTAGAAAGTGAAGGACTTACCTTATAATTTCCCCAAATATTTGGGTATTTAAATCCAACAACCCACTTTCTTTTCCCCAATTTTCACTTTGCCGTAAACTTCACTCACGCAGTTCTCTCTTTCGACCACCCACACCAATCAATTCTATGTAGCTCCTCGAATTCAACTATTCGATAAGCCAAAACGAGGTGATTTCCTTTTTAACCCCATCTCCCTTATGTTTACACATAATAGGTGAGTTATTCTCGATTTCAATTTTAAGGTCTAGGATGTAATAATTTATTATTGAATTATGATTAAAATTATTGTTGTGATTAAGGTGATCAATACTCTTTCTACTGCGAGTCTGACGAACTATCACCTCTTTCGCATGTTCGATTTAATCGTGCACGTATCACTAATTCTACACGTGAGCATTTTTTTAGTTTAGTATTAGTGTTAAATTGGTGGCATAGTGTTAGATTTTGATGTAGAATTTTATATCATAGGTTTCGATTTAGCTAGATCCGAACGTGAGAGACGTTCCTCCCGACGTTAGAGTTGTTACTGCTTGAGGTGTGTTTTCTTACTGTGCTACATGTTTTCTCTGTGTTGATGCATTATAGTTTGTATGGTTGACATCACATACATATGATTTTAGAATGTGTTTTAAGCATGATTTATGAAACATCGAATTTACGGAATTATGATTTATGAATTTATGGATTATGATTTACGAATTATGTTTATGGAATACCGGATTTATGGAATTGTTTTTTTTTTATGAAACTTGAATTTTAAACATCATATATGTATGAGCATGGGTTGAGATTTGTAAGGAGGAAGTTCAGTGGTTTCACCCTTCGGGCTGAATTTCACTTCAGATTGGCAGACGTAAGGAGGAGGTTATGGTAACCTTCCTTATTTATGGCGGACGTAGTTGGGTGCATTGCACTACACTTGTGATGTTGTACCTTTTTTATGTTTAAAAGTATTTCAAGAGAATAATACTATGTTTTACGATTATGATTTTTTTTGCACTTTAGAGACACACTAAGCTCTTTAGCTTACTTCCCCATTGTTTCCTTTTATCTTTGCACTTTAGGCGACGTGGTACTTGGAGGATCTCAATTTTATCCGATTATTTTATTATTCAGTATGAACTAAATTTAAACTATCAGATTATTATTATTCTATGTTTTGGGATATTTACGTATTTCAGATCGGAACTTTATATTTTGGAATTATGTTTTAGCATATATTTCAGAATTTTATTAAATGATCAGAATACTTTTTATAACATTTGGGTTTTGGAAATAATTGTGATATTTTACGTTATTTATCATTATTTAATAAATAAATTATTTTATAAATAATTTAAACCTAAAAATCTATTACTTAAGGATAAAATTTTTAAACGTGACTTCTTAAATTCGGTCTTTTCTCCTAGGTCGGGTTTAGGGGATTACAACGTGAATACGTCTCTTACATGTTACGTGATTATACTTTTTTA
Organism: Hibiscus tridactylites; assembly: GCA_958450335.1. Lineage (NCBI taxonomy): Eukaryota > Viridiplantae > Streptophyta > Magnoliopsida > Malvales > Malvaceae > Hibiscus > Hibiscus tridactylites. The sequence continues at coordinate 56,791,527 of OY288282.1, forward strand.
TAGGGTTATAGCCTATAGGTTTATGTGATTAGTTTAGGGGTTAGGGATGAAATTTAGGGTTTAGGAGTTTAGTGTTCAATTAATTCCCTATAAATATGTATTTAAACCGAAATTGATCTTTATTATTTTTAAATTGCGTAATTTAATCTAATATTTTTAATATGATGATATTTTTGTTCATTTAAGTCCCTAAAAAGTTACTTTTAACTGAAATTGGCCCATATTTATTTCTAATTTGTATAAGTTTGTCTAATAAAATTATATACTTATCCAAAATTGAACCATATTTATTTCTAATTTTTGTAATTTAGTCCAAACCCTATAATTTTTTAATTTATTCTAAACCATATAAACCATAAGTCCCTATAAGAATTCTAAAAATAAAGCTCGAATTTCAATTATAACCTAATTTGAGACTCGATTGAATTAAATTAAAAGCTAAAATAAAAATTTTGGGACTTAAATGAAAACATTTAAAATTATAATGATTAAAAAATAAATTGCCCTTAACCTAAAAGAACAAGCGGGTTCCTTCACTCTAAAATCCAAATAGAATCATTTTTAAATTTGATTAAATAATTAATTGTCCATTTGGAATTTGTCGCCTAATTTTTTTCTTAGTGATTAATTACCCTTTGGTTTTTACTCGTTTAAATTTTTTATTTTAGTCTTAACATTCACTTTTAAATTTTAGTTTAATTCAATTTAGTCACAAATATATATATATATATATATATATATATATATATATTAAATTGTAACATATTTCGACATTCTAAAGGATATTTTGGTTCATATAATCCCTAAAAATTTATTTTTATCTGAAATTTACCCACAATTATCATTTCGAAGTCTATTTGTACACGGTAAGACCCGACTTGAACTTCAACCGAAAACTGATATTACTCTACCTGAATTTTATCCGTCAACGACATGACCCGACCTGAAGTGCATCCGAACCTGCATTAACCCGTTAATTAACTGATTTAGACTCAAACCGTTTTAACCTGAACTGAAACTTACCTGACCTTAAATTAACCCGACCCGAATTCAAACTCAATCTGATTTGAAATCAACCTAACAATGACCCGAATCCGAGTCAACCCAGATCCAACCTAATATGAGTCAAACCATTAAATTGACTTGACATTACTCACATCTGATTTAACCTGACTTGACATGACCTAAAATCTGAACGATTACCTGATTTCACATCCCTACGGTCATTAGTTTTTTTCTTTTAGTTCCACTTCTACTAAAAAAACTTACGGGAGAAGATTAAAAAAAAAGAAAAAAATAAGGTTTAAATGAGAGAAAATTTTATATATTAAACTATTACATATTTATTAATAATATATTAATAAACTAATAGTTTAATATAATATTTTATATATGAAACTATTAATATATTTAACAAACTATTTAGTAATAGCTTAATAATATTATATTAAGCTATTAATATATTTATATAATATTATTAAACTCTTAATCCAATTAAATGGTGACAAGTGTCACATGTGGCAAGTGTAATCATCTAATTGAATGATTTTATTTATTAAATTAAATTAATATTACGACTAAATTGATATAATATGTAAGCAACATGAACCATATGTGTAAATATAAACATTTTTATTAACGATCAAATCATTCTCTTCTTAGTTTTAATAACAAGTGACTTGATTGATATCACTTAAATAGCTAAATAGTTTTATTGCTATAATTGAAAGTATGGTGGTTAAACTCAAATTATCTTATAATTAGATGGTCAGTAGTTTATCCTTAAAAAATTATTGAGGCGTTTACAATTGAAAGTGCATGATTTCATTGATCGAAAAAAAATATATATTAAAAATATTATAACATGCCTCATTAAAAAATTTTAAATCTAATTAGAGGGGAAAAGTATATATGCTAACACTTAAACAAACAAAACAAAACTACGTACGGTTTAAAATATCAATATGTAGCAAATGAATGACTCAAATTATTGAGGCGTTTACAATTGAAAGTGCATGATTTCATTGATCGAAAAAATTATATATTAAAAATAATATCACATGCCTTATTAAAAAATTTTAAATCTAATTAGAGAGAAAAAGTACATGTGCTAACACAAACAAACAAAACAAAACTACGTACGGTTTAAAATATGAATATGTAGCAAATGAATGACTCGAGTCGGTGGAGTATTCCAATGAGTAAAGGTGTTTATTCTTTTAATATCTCTATATAATATTGTAAAAAAACCTAGAGCGTTTGTTTAAGAAAACTACGTAAATAAAAAAAAAAACAACCTTTTTAAACCTCATAAAACACCACCCACCATTCTCATAAAAAATTTTACCAATCAATCATTCAAAATTTTATAGTTCATTCAAAATATAAGATTTTTTTCACCCATAAAACCTTAGGAAATTCCTTTTATTTGAGAATTAAATAAGCTAGAAGGGGTAATAAGCTAGAAGGGGTAATAAATATCGGTGATCACCGATTAACTTACGGTAAACTACATCACGTACAATTCAATTATAATCTCTAATTCGAAAAAGCTATCAAACTTTAAAAAAGTTTAAAACTAATACTAAATTTTAATATGTGACTCAAAAATACCAGTCGTTGTTAACTTTTAGTACCTCCATTAAGTCAAAACGACATCGTTTTGCTGGAGGAAATTATTAAAACCATGCGCTTAGAAAGTTTTGAACTCTAGACCTCCAAAAACAAGGGCTAAGTTTAAACACTAAAACAACATAACATTATATAATATTTTACCACAAATATTATATATCTTAAACTAGCTAAGATTAATTTAAATTATTTTATGAAATAAATAATATTATAAATAATATTAATATATAAATATATATTACTGGCATATATATTATTTTTTTTTTTTATTATTATTATTATTATTATATAATTTTAAAAAACCCTAAAATATTCATAAAAATAATATATTTATATTATTAATAATATATAAAATCCTAAATCCTAAATTATTAACCCACAAACCCCAACCCTCGAACTTAAACACTAAACCTTAGAGTTTAGGATTTAAGGATTTTTTATATATTAATTTTGTGAATATTTTGTGTTTTTTTAAATAATATATTTATATTATAAATAATATATAAAAAATAAAATATTTTTATTTAAATTATATAAATTTATCCATTTGGTTCAACCAAATTATTTTATAAAAAATAATACTATAAATAATTTCAATATATAAATAATATAAAATAGATTATTTACACATATATCAATAAAAATATATTATTTTAAAAATTAAAAAATATTTATAAAAATAATATATTTATATTATAAATAATATATAAAAAACCATAAATCTTACACCTCAAACCATAAGGTTTAGGGCTTAGGGTTTTTATATATTATTTATAATATAAATATATTATTTTTATGAATATTTTGAAATTTTTTATAAGGGTAAACTACTGTGCAGGTCCTTTATGTTTTACAAGTGTACAGAGTTAGTCACCACTTTTGAAAAGTGCATATTAGTAGTCCTTCACGTTTTCGATGTGTAAAGAGTTAGTCACTCCGCCGTTAGACTCCGTTAGAGACCTAACGGATTGCTGATGTGGCTTAGTTAATTTAAATCAATATACACGTGTTTTTCCACGTGGATTATTACGTGGAACCTTCCCCTAACATTATAAAATCCCCAATTTGTATAACCCTAACCCTAAACATCTCCGATTACCATTCTCCATCAACATTGCCATATTCACCGGTTCACTCAACCAGTCCTCGTCTGCTTCAATCCGCCGCCAAATCGCATGGCTCAACCTTCAACCCCCGCCGATTCTTCACAAACCCATCTCGCAATGACGGTTCCCCTGCGAAAAATTCATCCCGATCGTCCTCGAAACTGAGAGAGAAATCTGACCTCACGGAAGCTTTCGAGTCTGCTGAAACTACTGAAGAGATGATCAGATTGTTCAAAGATATGGAGGCTATGGAAGGCTCTTTCAATAAGAGAGAGCTGGGGATAGCGTCGTTGAAAATTGGGCGGAAGCTCGAACGAGAAGGTGTAGAACCCAGAACGTTTTCCCCTTTTGCCGAGAAAGCACTCAAGTTATTGCGTGAATATAATGAATTTTCAATACCACTTGTCCTGGCTTTTCAGTTGATGGGTTATTATTATCATGCTTTAAACACATTTGATGATCACAGCCGAGAGTGTCTTGAAACGGCTGCTAATATCATTGAGTCGATAAAGAAGAAGGGTCTCGCCCGTGTCGAGGATATCATGGCAATGCAGCGTGCAATGGAGATGGAGGAGTATGTGAGTCACGATGAGGCTTTGTGTTACCTGAATTGGGACGAACTCTTGAAGAATTGGGGTGTTGGTTCCAAGTCCCTCTGTGCAGAAATCGAAGCTGCCGATAAGCAGATTGCGTCGGGGAAGCACAATGAGGCCATTTCGAGAAGACGGAGAAAGATAGCGAGGATCGAGCTCTGGCGTCTGTTTCCATGGGTAAGGCTCTGTTTCGTCTGGGAAATCTCGATGACTCGATGAAGTGGTTTGGAATTGCTTGTGGGATTCTTGACAAGAAATCCAGAGCTTTTCCATTTGAAGTTTGTACAGTATACTTTGAGATGGTAAAGCTATACGCAGGTGTCGATGAGGTGAAAAGGGGAGATGCTCTACAGGCTCCACCTCCATTGGTGAAAAGGGGAAATGCTTTACAGGCCATGGTCTATATTCGACTGGAACTTAGCAGAATCTATATGGAACATGTTGGTGAGGATGATGGGAGTATTCCAGAGACGTTTTATATCCACGTGGAAATACACGTGGATATTTAATTAAATTAAGTCAGCCACATCAACAATCCGTTAGGTCTCTAACGGAGTCTAACGGCGGAGTGACTAACTCTTTACACATCGAAAACGTGAAGGACTACTAATATGCACTTTTCAAAAGTGGTGACTAACTCTGTACACTTGTAAAACATAAGGGACCTGCACAGTAGTTTACCCTTTTTATAAATATTAATTTGTATTATAAGTATTATATAAAAAACAAAACAATACACTTTTATTTATATATTTTTTTATATATACAAATAATAAATTTTATATATTAATATTATTTATTTCATAAAATAATTTGAATTAATATCAAGTAGTTTGAGATATATAATATTTTTGGTAAGACATTGTATAATATTATGTTGGTTCAGAGTTTAAGGCTTAGTTTTTTTTCAAAGGTTTTGAGTTTAAAATCCCCCAAGCGCAAGATTTTAATCTTTTTCTTTCAGCAAAACAATGCCATTTTGGGCTAAAATAGATTTCTAAATAGCCCCACAAAAACGACGTCATTTTAGCTTAACGAAATGTTAAGAGTTAACAATGGAGTGGTATTTTTGAGTTACATATTAAAGTTCAGTGTTAGTTTTGAACATTTTAAAGTTCAGTGACATTTTTTAGTCAGGGGTCATAGTTGAGTGGTATGTAGTGTAATTTACCCATTGACTTATCAGTATTTTATTAAAATATTAGTATTATTACCAACAGATTGGTCCAAATAGTAAGCATTTGGTATCATTTAAGTAAATCTCGAGTTCGATGTCTTGCATATGCAAAAAAAAATCTCGTTAGGATATTCACCCATCGAAGTCTGGTGTGCGACGCGGGTCGATCCAAATTAGTCAAAATAAAAGGAACAAAGAGTAAAACCAAATATATATATATATATATATATATATATATATATATATTATTGATTCAACCAAATAATTATTGTTGTAAAAACAAACAAAAATAACTATTATTATTGATTCTGATATTCCAAAACTCCAAACTAAGATATGTTTGGGTCATTGAGCCTAATCATTAGGCTTATTGGACTCTACTTGAATCCAAGCATCGAAAGACTGATGCATGAATAGTAAGATTCAACTATTGCATTCACCGAATCAATGTTTCTTTACAAAATTGCAGAAAATACAAAGGAAATCCTCATTTATCAAAACCGGGTCGAACTACGGCTCAATGATATAGTTTCCATATTGTTCTAAAGAGAAATGAAGAACACTGCGTAACCTCAGAGAATACAGCACAATGGATTCTTCTTTTTCTTGGATGAATAAGCTCAAAGACATGATTATGTAATCACCCTAATCCTAACATTTGCAGTGAAGAAACATTCATTACAATCAGGAAGACACTTTCAAGACTTGAAGTCCAAGCAAACAGCACTATAGAGGTCCCAAAAGGTAGCATTGAACCGGGTATCGGTTCGTATGCTATAGAACGACCCGGATATATATTATACCGGTTTTAATCTAACACTTTTTGTGGAAGAAAACCGTAAGACTCCATAAACTGAAAGACAATACATACTTTGCAGATTGGTATGCGCTTAGACTAGTCAATTGTAACTCTAACCCGGATTCAAACCTGAACCTAATCCAACTTGATTTAACCATAAAATGTCAACAATCCGTAAACAGCCGACCCGAAATCCAAATGAAAAAGTTAGATATATTGATCTCCTCTAAAACACTCTACCCGCGTAATTGGCAAATCTACATGCATCAGACTCAATCCAGAATCAGAGATGGCAAAGTTTCTTTCCTCTATAAGACTTATAGACTGTAAAGCAGTTTCTGATGTCAACACTTTCATATCAAAATTATGAACTGACAATTTATTAACAATCATAACTTTTGAGAAAGTAAAAAATGAAGGCATCCTTGTATCTAAGTCTAACTATAAATGCATACGGTTGAGGGAAATCAACAAGAACCACAGAAACAATACCAAAGGACATTTAACCGCGCGCTTTGACGATGTCAGCTCTGAAGAAATCTAGCATTGAAGAGCAACGCCATTCATTTTATCCCGTTTCCATTGGTATGTTAGATGTTCTCGGTTCAAAAAATCGCAACAACAAAGCTTCAGTGCCCTCCCCTTCTTGATCAATTGCCAACATAACATTGAAACTGAACTTTGAGATCTCACAAGCAAACATAACCTATGGTATGTCTCGCTCGGATTTAAGTTCTTAGACGTAATGTGGCAAGGTAAAATACTTGAATTTGCTCGAGAAGGGTACAAACAGCATATACCTTCTTCAATCGAACACTATTAATCCTCATCGTCCGAACTCGAAGTATCCACCCTTAGCTCGGCAATTGCTGGGAAAAGCTTCTGACGTAGATCGATACGTGCCTCGGAGGAAGATGATGCCTGCGACCCCTCCTTCTTATGTGATTTTGCTGGCTTGTCTTTAACCTCTTTGCACACCTTATCCAAAATTATCAAGAAATCCCGTACGATGACAAACAGGCGTAATCCCTCATCCTTCTTATTGTCACCATGGAAATAACAGCCAGTTTTCTTCACTAACTCCATTATTCTCTTCTCTTCCTCGAGCAATGACGTGACATCAACCTCAGCCTTCTCCACAAAACTCTTTAATGTTCTGTGAAAATCACTGTCCTCCTCCAAACCTTTCATCTCTGAATTCAAGAAATCACGTGCTTTTAGGAGTGAATGCCCGAGTTTGGCAACAGTTCCTGTTAAGCTTTCAGCATCAGCAACTGCAGCTCTCTTGACACTTTCGAGTTCAGTACTCAGACGTGAAACTGCCTGAAACCCAAGGCTGTGGTAGCGCTCTTCCATATCAGGGGAAACATCCTCAAGAAGATCCTCAGATTTCACGCTGGTAAAACTTTGGCTCTCTCTTTCAGCACGGGCAGCTTTCAAACCTTCAGTACGTATTATTTCTAGGACAACGAAGTGCAATAGTGTGGTCTTGCCATCTACTCCTTTAACATCTGATAACTTCAAAAGCGTGTCGAGTTTGAATGCCTGTGCGCCACCACGGTATGTTCCATCGTTCATGCGATTTCCAGTTTTAAGAACAGCTTCTAAGAGCTTGAGGAATAGACGGCTACCTCTTAGATCCTTGCAAGCAACCTGCCAAAGACATCATCAATTCACATCTTGTAAACTCTCCAAAAATGCATTTCCAATGCATTACATAAATTGTATGAATCGTGCAAGTCATGCAATGCAATTTAAAATCTAATGACCAACCTCTAATGTTTCGAAGGACTCTTTAGTGGCAGCAACCTCCTCATTAAGAGAACACATAAAACGCAGCACTTCCATTCGTTTAAAAGCAAACGGGATGTCAAGCACTTGTTTTAGGAATTGCTCAGCCGGACCGAGTTGAGAAATTTCACCGCTGTACGCTTTAAGTTTTTGTTCTTCGTCTGATGTTGGTGCCATCTTCAATAACGTCTGAAGGAGTTCAACAGGGAGGTGGTTTCCTGATATTGAAAGAAGGGATTAGAAAATCATTATCGGAAACTAAACACATCAGTACTATTCTCTTCTTTATACCTAAAAGGAAATTCAATGATGAGTAACACAAAGAGAGCCCATCAAACACATGCTGGATCATAAAATTAAGTTTCTCAAAGCTCTTCCAGTTACAAATGGAATGGTTCCCTTACAATATATTTAAGAAAATATTTTCACATCAGAAACTAGATTTGTGTATATTTATACTATGAATAGTCCATCAATCACTATAAGTTCAGGGAATGGTTCAAGGGAAACCAATATTGTTATTTGTCTGTTCATAATCTCAAGTTTTAAACGAGTTTCAGAACCAGGGTCACATTTTTATAGGGTGTAAACGAGATTATAATTTCTGGTTGCATGCAAATTTGCTCTGAAGCACATTTTGTAAAGGATAAATAAGATGGAGGAAATCACCTTCCCGAAGTGCGTCACATACATCTACAGTGGTCACATTCAACGCCCGCAAAAGGATTGCTAGATTTTGTGCTTTCTTAGGGTCAATTAGTTGAACAAACTGAGGCACATGCTCCTGCACAGATGACTCTTTCTTACCCTTATCCTTATCCGTTTTCTTCTCAGCGGCCGAATACCCGAAAAGAGTTTGAATCAGATCCTCATTGAACCTGCAAAGGCAGCATCGAGAATCCCATACTGATGTGTCAGCATTAGAAATAAAAAGGAAAAAAACTAGTAAAGAATCAGATACATACTGGAACGATCCAGCTTTGATCTGATTCCACACCATTGCATGGTCCGGCTTGGCTGCAACTTTATCCCAGAAAAATGGCTTCAGTTTGGCTTTAGAAGCATTGGCACCATTCCCTGCTGCATCGGATCCTTCGCCAGATGTAGCATTTGGTGTACGTTGCGGTCCAAATGGTACTTTAGGTGCCTTGGGACCTGGGGGTATTGGTGGAGGTGGCCCAGGAGGAGCTGGTGGACTAGGACCAGCTCCAGGAGGTTTAGGTGGCGGTGGAGGTCCAGGACATGCAGGAGGCGGTGGAGGTCCAGGACATGCAGGAGGCGGTGGAGGAGGATTAGCCCTAACCGGACTAGGAGGTTCAGGAGGAAGAGGATCTGTTCTGCCGTGAAGAGCATTCTCCGGAGGTACACCAGGCATGGAAGTACTCGCCCCTCCCAATGGTTGGGTCAAATTAGTATTGCCTGATGTATCAGAAGATTCAGATGAGGCTTTGGCAACAGCGGCACCGGCACCAGCAACAGCTCCAAATGATGACTTCCCATCCGAGGAGATTTCCAGAACAATACCGCCATTGCCTAATGATTGGTGATCAAGCTTCGTTCCTGCATTAGAGATATAAAAGTACATGCATGAGAAGAACCTACAAAAAAAAATTGGTAGAGTTTATCAAAAAGATTCATAGAGTGCGGGAAAGTATATACCACCAGAGGTTGGCTTCGGGTTAATTTCCTTACGAAAGCACACAAACAAGAACAACCATGCGACAAAAGCTGTTACCAGCGCAGTCACAACACAAGCAATAACAAGTGTTGTCGTATTAATTCCATGATGTTCATGTTCTAAATCTCCATGGTGGGGATCATGTACTAGAGGTGGTTGGTTAGAAGGTTTAAGAAGTGGTTGAGAGGGTGAAAATGCCGGACTTTTAGACGGAGACGGAGACAGAGACGGAGATGGAGACGGAGATGGAGATGAAGATGGAGATGGAGTTGGAGTTGGAGTTGGAGTGGGAGTGGGAGTGGGAGTGGGACTAAAGTCAGGAGCTTCGGAATCAGGAGAAGAGGCTGGAGCCAAATCTGGGGATGGCGATGGGCCCGAGTCTGAATCAGGGGATTCTTTAGTGTTCTTTGAGGCTAAAATTCTTCTAGGAACATCATGCCTGCGATATAATGAACTGATATATCTGGTGTACCAAGGATTAAAGCCAGCATCTTTTATGGGTGCTTGGAACATAAGATGATTCTTTCTCATGCAGTCAGAAAGAGCTTGCTTTAACACGGGATGGCGAACCAAGTTCTGAATGTTCTCTGTTGCCAATGAATAACCCACCGTATGGATAACATTGGAGAGTATTTCCAGCAGACGGCGTAACTTAGGTTCCAAAGCTTGCGATAAATCATTCAAATCTTGTCTGCATTCCAGCCATAACAAACCCACCTGCACATAAACAATTTGATCATTTTATACAATGTGTTATCAAAGGGGAAGAAAACTCAGTTCTCACTTTCTAATCCAAAAGCAACATTGAATCGTCTGAAGGATTGTCACTACCAAACATACATTCTCATAAGTCTATATTGTCAATATCCGATGGCATTGTCATCGGCATAAATGGAATAATAAGGTTTTAAAACATTATGAAACAGCATGTTCAAGACAAGTCCAAATGCAGCTTAACACCTCCCAAGTAATCATTAAACATCACTAGACAGTACAAAGCTAAAATGCTTATGGTTCCAACATCTTCATTAAGCAAAATGATAACCAGTTCTGCCCCAACACAAGAAAGGCGAAAAGCATGGTTTTCGGATAACATGAACTATTTGCTAACACAAGCTCATTTCAATCCATACACAATATTGCTCAAGCAAAACAATTGCAGGCAATGAATATCAAAGTAAACAAAGAACAAATCACATAAGCAAATGAATTGAACTTGGAAGAGCAAACGAAGTAGAGCAATTTCCTTTACCATATTTTCGTTGATATCCCCATTTGATGGATCAGCTAATACATTAATAAATGCTTCTCCTTCATTACCTCTGTACTCTAAGATGATTGCCAGTGAAATACAGATCAAAATCACCAAAAATATTACACAAGGAATGGTTTTGGCACACATTTTTCCCTGTACCACCGGCATTATCTCAAACGGAAAATGGATTCCTTTTCATTTCATCAATATCCAAAGCCAAATCCAAAATAACTCAACCAGACCCAACCCGGAACCAACTCCAGTCATTTTCCCTCAGAAAGAAACACTTGAAACCTGCTAAAAAAAGCAAGATTCTTAGAAAGTTAATGAAAGATTGAAACTTGGAATCACAACTCATGAATCCCTTGAAAGCCAGAAATTGGGATTGAAATAAAATGTAGAAACAAAACAAAAAGGCAGAAAGGATATGATCAATAAAGCGAAAATAAATACCAACAAATTTCAAAATTAGAAAGAAAAGAAATGAGCATAGAATGTATGGAAAAGGAAAGAGATTGACAAGGAAACAGCTTTTGCTTTTATTGAAAAAGGGTTCTTACATTGAGCTGACAAAATGTTTCAAGGTTTCCTTCTTGTTGGGATTTGCGTTCTGATAACAAACATTTAGTTTTTTTCTCTTGAAACTAGATAGATAACAAACATTTAGTTGAATCATTATTTATAGCAATACTTAAATTTAGTAATCAACTGTTAGTTTGATGGTTTTGAATAATTAAATTGGGTATTTTGGAATAAAGAGTGGAGTAATTAAATAAAATCTTCATAACTATTTCTAGATGTTTTGAATGGATAAGTTTAGTTATTATTCTTTTTGTTTTGAAGATTAAGGATATCAATCTTTTGAAATTTGAAACAAATGAGATAACGTAGCTTTGCTAACCAAATATGAAATATATATTACATTATTATTCAATAACCTTCTCATTTTTAGTACATTTTTCTTTTAAATATCACAAGTCCATAAAATCCAATTAATCATCAATCAATAGTATATTAATCTATTAAGAGCAATTTTTCCTTAAGTAAATATATAGGGACATAATCCATTTACAATACGTAAAATTTAACTAATTTTACACTAAATCATGATCATTAGATTGGTGAAATATATATATATATATAATATTTATTTATTTATTTACAAGTTTTTTTTCGAAAAGATTTATTTACATGTTTTAATTCTTCTTAATTTTTTTAGTATGGTATGGCCACATGGGTCCTTATAGTTATTTCATCAAGTCAAGCAAGACCACATTAATTACAATTTCCTGTATTCCCAAAACCTCAAACCAAAGATTCAGATATGAAAGGACACAGCTTAAACGAAATCCATCAGCTTAAACATCAAACAATCAAATCAATTGACATTAGATTGTTGCATTCAGCTCAACAATGAACAAGAAAAGGAGGGAAATGGCTGATTCATTATATCCACATTAAACTAAAGTCCCTAAAGCTACCTCCTATTAATACATTATCAATGAACTACAAAATCAAATAAGGCATTAGAAACTTGTTTCTTTCTCAGAGTCGGACACTGAACTCAAAACTTTTAAGAGAAAGCTATGTGAAACAACAATTCAAGCTAATATCCAAGTTGGTTTCAATATAAGAATCAAATCAACAGAAAGATAAATTATGGGTTTCTCTTGGGGGTTTTAGGACACAAAACTGATAAAATCTTAATCTTCATCACCTCCAGATGCCTTGGATGAAGTTCCAGCTTTCTTAGGGAGGAGGAGATTGTGGATATTGGGCATTACACCTCCATTGGCAATGGTGACATCTCCTAATAGCTTGCTAAGCTCTTCATCGTTCCTTACGGCAAGTTGAATATGGCGTGGAACAATTCGGGTTTTCTTGTTGTCTCTGGCTGCATTTCCAGCGAGCTCAAGAACCTGAAATAGAACATTCAAATTCCACTGAGATTACCCACGTAGAAAGCCTGATTTCTTCTTATCAGAGTGATTAAGGTGTGAAATTACGCAAAACTTAGAAGGTAGTAAACAATTTTGGGGATAATTTAACCTAGTTTTCCATCCCAGGAAAACAGAAAGATTTAAAAATTTACACAGATTTGAACATTGTTCCTAATTTAGAGCATAGATTCAGATTAATGTAACCTAAATCCAGAAACAAATCTTCTCAAAAACAAAAGGAAAAGAATTTTCAAATCCTAGATTAGGTTACCAAATCAAACAAACACTTCGTTCAATAAAATGTATCGATTTCCCCTGAGAATTTTAAACAAAGAGAAAGTTATCGTAATACCTCAGCGGCAAGATACTCGAGAACAGCGGCGAGGTAAACCGGAGCTCCGGCGCCAACACGTTCAGCATATTTCCCAGCCTTGAGGAACCGAGCTATACGACCCACCGGAAATTGAAGCCCGGCCTTGCTACTCCTCGATGTCGCCTTCTTCGACGCTCCTGATCCGAGAGTCTTGCCCCGACCCGCCATTTCAGACCGGCAACGTGAATATATAAAATATGGAGCTACGAAACTAGAAGCGTGACGGATGTTGGTAGAGATTGAACGAGGGAAATATAAGAAATCCGATTGTTTAGGATATATATAGTAGGAACCGTGAAACAACTAGCCAATAGGAAGAGAGGACGTGGATCGAGAAGGAAAAGCGTTGGATGGTGATGAGATGAACGGTTGGATTTAAACCTTGCACCGGTTCAGCTTTTTTATTTCTTTTTTATTTCTTCGTTAGTTAAATTTTTAGGAGGGAAATTATTTATAAAAAGGAGGGAAACTGGTTTCTTATTTTGTCAAATTATGGTTTTGGTCATTCTATTGTATTAAAATTAGAAAATTGTTCCTACACCTTTTTCTAAAATTATCTAGTCCTTTTATTTTTTTTAAAGAAAATAATGTGCTTGCTTTTATAATGTTTAAAGGAACTTTTTTAAAGTCAATCAAACAACTTAATACAATAAAAGTCTATACATCAACGGAATTTTAAGGGTGTTTTTAAAAAAAATAAAGTAAAATTTTTAACACGAATAATTAAAACAGTAATGTATTAATCATGTGGACTAACTACTAATATTATAAAAAACGATCAAATCATGTTAAATTGGAACACAAAAACTAATCTTATTTTTAACTTAATAAAGGGACCAAACTCAAATTTTGACATTTCTTTTCTATCTTCATGCAATTATTTTTTTAAATAGTTGTGTGATATTTTACATATCTACTCACTTTAAATCCCTAATTGATACTGTTAAAAGATAATTTAGTACCAAATCAAAATTAGAAAAAAAAATTAAGGATAAACTATTTGGGTGACCACTAAACTATTAGGCCTGACCTATTTTTGACCATCGAACTGTAAAAATTTAAAATTTGACCACTTAACTATTTAATTAGACCTATTTTGACCACCAACCGTTAAAATCTAACAAAATGGTAATTTAACTGTTAATAGTAATGTGTATAACTACACATTTGATTCTTGTTAGTTACATATTCTATCAATTTGATCTTAATTTTATATTTCTTTACTAAAAGGCTGACCTAAAAACTTTAATCAAATCCTCACTAATTTAAATCACTACTTCATTCTTCGAAGCATGTAATAATCTCTCAAAGAAAAGCTGTTTGTTAAGAAGAAAATGAAAATGGAAAACATTTCAACAATTAAACTTCAAATTAAGTGTTTAGACCGGAAGACGCCTTATCGAATTCATAAATACTAATAGTGAATGCAAATATAATTAAGAACAATATTTCATCTTATAAAAACATCCGAAAATTGCAACACATAAATAAATAAACAAAAATGAAGGGCGAGGATATGCTAAAGGCTACTCTATTCAAAATAAGCAGTTAAAAAACAAGAAAGAGAAATGACCCAGACAAGAAAAGAGGTTGGGAATTGTAACGCCCTAAATTTGGGCTCGGAAGTTTAGGGTTTGAATCGGACCGGTCTGGAAGACGGCTCGAATATAAAAGAAGGTTTTAGGGAATGCCTAGTTCGGGATGCTTTAAAAATATGGAAAAATATCTAAAAATCTTCTTTTAATATATATAAGAGAGTGGTGAAATCAATTTTACAAAATAAGGTTTGGAAATACAACATTTTGGAATAGTGACTAAAATGCGATTTTTGAAAAGTTCAGTGGTGACTGTTTTGTAAAGATTGAAACTTTGAATCTTTAAGGAGCTAATTTACCCAAAAAGGATTTCTCCATATTTTTTCTTAATTTAAGTGATTTAATTAATGTTTAATTAATTAAATGAAAAAGGGAAACCACTTTTTAGAATTTCATAACTAACTTTTCTTAAAATTTTCTCATTTCTTTTTCTCTCAAAATTTCATCATCCAAATACTTTTCTCCAGCAACTTTTGCATTGATCTTCACTTCAATTGATGAGATTTCTATCATCAATTAGTTCCTGATCAATCTTGCATCAAATCCTTTTGATTTTCTCATTGGATTTTCAAGAAAATTGGCTCAAATCAAGGAGAAATCACCATTTAGAGGTAAGGTTGTTCTTCTCCTCTAAATACTCAGTTTTTTACTGAAATTCCCAAGTTATCAATTCTTAATTTAAGTTTTATAAATGGTTTTAATGATAGGAACTTGATTTTGGCTTAAAACTCAAGATTTGGAAGAAATCTTGAAAAAATTCGTTGTGATTGTTTGGGCTCTGTTTTGAGATGATTCTTAAATGTATTTTGGATGTATAATGATGTGTAAATGAGGTTTTATCAATGCAATCCTGAATAGGTTAAATTTTCTAAGTTTTTGCTTATGAAAATGGTGGTTTTTTGGGCGATCTTGGTGTTCTGTTAATGCTGGAGGTATAAGGACGAGTTTGGGTTCATTTTAGATGTTAATTGATGTTTATAAAAGGTTAGAATTGATGGATCTTGGCTGGGCTTTGTTTTGGGAGAGTTTGGAGGTGATTTCGGTTGTTTTTAGTGGCCGAAATGAGGTTCTTGAGTAGAGCAGCGAGTTGGGTTGTGTTGTTGGTGATTTTAATGCATGGTGATGCATTAATCCTCTGTTGTTATGTATTTAAAACAGGGGAGAATGATCCGGAAGCAATAGAGGTGGCGTTGGAGGTTTCGGATGCTTGGAAGGCTTGTCGGCTAGCATAGTTTTGTGTATCGGTGAGTGGAAAAGAGTTTTCCAGCTTTGAAACATTTTGGACGAGGTTTTGGGAGCTTAGTTTAAGTCTAAACAACTTAGCTAAGCTCAAGAGTAAGTAAATGGAATTTCTCTCTTGGTTTGTGCTATGATTTGGTTTTAAATGCACTTGGGGTGGTTGTGTTTTAATTACTATTTTTAAGCATGTTTAGACATGGTTTAATGTTGGTTTATTAATGCCATTATGTTATAGACGCACTAGGTAAGTGATCTTTGGCTTGCATGTGTTGAATGCATATGATTTTAAGCATGTGATGCTTGTGGAAATGGCATTGTGGTTAAGCTTGTAAAAATAGTGGAATAATGTGGTAAAATGGTTATATTGGCAAGTGATGTAAGTGGTTTTGGTTACTTTAATCGGATATAGTTAGCTGGCTATAGGATTGGGTGCACCGTGTATAAAGTCGCCTTGGATGTTGAGGGGTTGTGATTGTACCGTAAACTCCATCCAAGTATCCTAACGAGAGAGGTAAGATCACAACGGTGGTTAAAAGTCCGTGTGTGGTTCGTGGTAAGATCACAATGGTGGTTAAAAGTCCGCGTGTGGTTCGTGGTAAGATCACAACGGTGGTTAAAAGTCCGTGTGTGGATCTTAGTAAGATCACAACGGTGGTTAAAAGTCCGTGTGTGGATCTTGTGTTATGTGTCCCGTACTCTCGCTAGTGAGTTATACAACTACCGATGAGTGATGTTGATGGGTTGTGATTGTACCGTTAAACTCCATCACGAGTGTTGAGGGGTTGTGATTATACCGGTAAACTCCACCTTGTGTTGTTCGGTAGTGTGTATGAAGCGTTTGGGACAACGCTTATAATCCGCGTATCCGATTGTGTCTTATGTTGTGATTGTTTGTGATTTATCGTTTGAAAGCCAATATAATGTATTTGAATGAAATGAAGCGAGAAATGCTTGAAAATGATGCAAGGTTGCATGGGAATATGTAAATGGTGCAAGAATGCATGTGATACTTGTTAAGTATGAGCAAAAGTATATCTTCTATTGTGAATGGTGCATAAGTGCATAGAATCTCATAAGTGCATTGAAGTCTTGTGTAGGCTTGTTTTTAAAAGGCACGTAGTGCAAATGTTGCTTTTGTAGTTCATGTGTTTTGCACTTGTTAATTGCATGAGATAGATAGAAGGAACACTCGGTTCTTAAAAGGCATTTTTGCTTTGAAATGATCTTTAAGCATGAGAAAAGTATGGTGTGATGTGGAAGAGATTTCCAAGGAAATTGAGTTAAACTTTGCATGAGGTGTTCATGCATGGAAAGGTTTAAAAGATAGCACTTGTAAGAATGTGTGTGAAACCAATATTTTAATTTTGATATAACTAAAAACCTAAGGACTAAATTGAAAATGTCAAAACGAATTTTTAAGTCCTCAAAACATCCCCATATGATTTTAAGATTATGCCAAAGTTAAAAACAAAGTTTTCAAATATTTTTCTAAGTGTTTAAAGCCAAAACAGTGATTTTCAAGTCCCTGTTTCGAAACGGCCTAAGGCGTTTCGAAACGTTTTCATCACTGCCAACCCTTGTTCCGAAACGTGTATCAAAACGGCTTTAGAACACTTGAACCCGTTTCGAAACGCTCTCATACGTTTCGAAACTGTTCTTCATTTTTGAATTGAAAACTATAACGGTTGCAACATTTTTTAACTGAATATTTAAAGATCAACAGGGTGTTTCGAAACGGGCTCAATCAGTTTCGAAACGACCCTTGACAGTAGCAAAACCGTTTCGAAACGAGGCCAAGCGTTTCGAAACTGTTCTTCATTTTGAATTAAAAATATGACCGTTACAATTGTTTTTAACTGATTTTCTAAAACCGTTAGGGTGTTTCGAAACGGGCTCAGGTTGTTTCGAAACGACCCTTGACAGTGGCAAAAGTGTTTCGAAACGGCTCTAAAGCGTTTTGAAACGGGCTCTTAAATGCACCCCAACGGCTCTTTCTATTTTAGTCCGTTCCGAAACAGGTACCCCGCGTTTCGAAACGGGTTGTTGCAGACTGCATTTATGGAGGTGAGATAACATCCCCAACGGCTCTATTGATGAGTGCAACAACCACAACGGCTAGAAATCAATGAGAAGGTATAAAAGGGACCTCTAAAAGCTCCATCAACAATTATTGATCCAAAAGCAAACATCCAAACATCAAATCCAAGCAATTGTGCAAAAATCCCATATTGTCTAGAAACCCCAATTGTAATTTTCATTCCTATCTTGTTCAATTGGGTTGAGTGCTTATAATTGGGCTACAATTTGTATTGAGAGATACTCTATTAGCCATCAAACTCTTTGTTACCTTGTTGTGAGGATTGGGTTAAATTTTGGGTAGAAAATTTAACCGAAATTGTAAGGGTTGCCTCCTTAGCCTAGAAAAAGGGAAGAGCAATTAGTGGAATTGTTGCAAATCCTTAGTGAAGCTAAGGTAGTGGATGTAGAGTTCATTTGGAACTTGAACCACTATAAAATCCATTGTCAATATTTTTAATTTGCAATTTCCACCACACCAACTTTAAAAATCCAATTCACCCCCTCTTGGTTTATATCGATCTTTCGATCCACTCAACAATTGGTATCAGAGCCTACCTCTTTGAGGATTAACAGCCACAAGAGGAGTTCCTTGGAAGAGTGTGATCATCAAATATCAAGAGATAGCTTCAACCTCCGGTTCGGGCATGTACGAGTCTCAATCCACTACAAAGCCTCCCTTCTTTAATTGTGATAACTATTCTTTTTGGAAGAATATAATGCGTCTCTTCATCAAGTCAAATGACTACCTAGTGTTGGATGTCATTGAAGATGACCCTTATATTCCATTGAAGCAAGATGGTGAAGGCAAGATGGTCTTAAAGAAAAAGATGGAGATGAGTGAAGAAGAAAGGAAAAAGATTCAAGTCAATGACAAAGCTCTCCACATGCTATTTTGTTCTTTCGGTCCGGACATCTATTCTAAGGTTTCATCCATCGAAAGTGCCAAAGAAGTGTGGGACACTCTTGAGACTACTTATGAGGGCGCCAACGATGTTAAAGAAACTAAGATTGGAATTCTCAATCTTAGTTATGAAAATTTCAAGATGGAGCCCGATGAGACAATGTCTAAGATGTTTGATCGTTTCTCCACTATTGTCAATGGGCTAAAGGGTTTTGGAGAAATCATACCGGAAGACAAGCTTGTCCAGAAGCTACTCTATTCACTTCCCGAGTCTTGGGATGGGAAGAGAACCGCTATCATTGAAGCTAAGAATTTGAAAACTTTAAAGCTTGATGAGCTTGTGGGTTCTCTCCTTACTCATGAGATCATGAAGCAAGGAAGGGAAGAAGAGAAGAAGAAAGAAGAGAAAAGGGTAGAGAAGCTTGAGGTTGAGAAGAAGAATAAGATGGGAATAGCTTTCAAAGCTTCACAACATGAAGAGAGCTCTTCTAGTGAGGGGGATGAACTAGAAGAATTGGCTATGATAGCCAAACGATTCTCACGTTTTATGAGGTCCAATCGGGGAAGAAAAATCCAAAGAAAGATGGACTTCAAAAGCAAGAACAAAGAAGAAGGAAGGGATCCTATCATTTGCTTTGAGTGCAAACAACCCGACCACATACGTTCGGAGTGCCCTCAACTCAAGAAGAAGGGCTTTGAGAAGAAGAAGCTCAAAGCCAAGCTTGCTACTTGGAGTGATGAGGAGTCATCGGAGGATGACGAACAAGAAATGGCTAACCTTTGCCTCATGGCACTTGAGAAAGATTCCTCCATGGTAACCTCTAACTCATCTACTTTAGATTTTACATATGAAGAATTGAATGATGCATATGATGAGTTACAAGAGGTCTATGATGAATTAGTTGAGAAATATAAAGAGTCGGTCATTAGGAACAAAAAGATTATTTTGGAACTAAATGAGAAAAATGACTCACTCACTCAAGCTAATTCAAAATTTGAGAAAAAATATTAGGGTTAAAAGATGAACTAAAATTCTTTCAAGATGAAAATGTTGATCTTAATAATCTTTTGTCTCAATGTAATAGTGAACACCAAAAGGTGTTGGTTGAGCTAAATGAGCTCAAAAAGTCTTTGAAAAATGTTGGTAGTGTCAAGCATGAAATAGGTGAATCCTCAAGAACACACCAACCTAAGAAAAAAACTAACTACTACAAACAAGGTAGCTATCCTAGACATAGTAGAGCTAAAAGAATTAGAAGTGTATGGGTTCCTAAGGAACTTGTAAAATCTAATAATATTATTGCTATGTCATCTTGGATTCCTAAGGGAACCAAGGTTTTGGGAGCTAACACTCATGGACCCAAAATGATTTGGGTACCAAAAACAAAAGCTTAATATCTTTGTTTGTAGGGGGAGCATTGCTACAAGGCCAAAGCACAAAGTCAAAACTCATGGTACCTTGATAGTGGATGCTCAAGGCATATGACTGGAGACAAGAGTAGATTCATGGATCTAAAGCCAAAAAGTGGAGGAGTAGTGACATTTGGTGACAACTCCAAAGGCCACATTAAAGGTATTGGCTCCATAGGTAATCACTCTACTATTCTCATTGAAAATGTCTTATATGTCGATGGTCTTAAACACAATTTATTGAGCATAAGTCAATTGTGTGATAAAGGATTTAATGTTTTATTTGATAAAAATGGATGCAAAATTGTAGACATTAAATCTAATAATATTATGCTCATAGGTCATCGCATAGGGAACATATACATGGTGCATCTAGATGACATTCATACATCACATGCATGCTTAGTTGCACAAAATGAAAATGATGCATGGTTGTGGCATAGGAAACTAGGACATGCTAGCATAAGTGTTTTAGAAAAACTAGTCTCCCTTAATCTAGTTAGAGGTTTACCCAAGATAAAATTTTCAAATGATAAAATTTGTGATGTATGCTCAAAGGGTAAACAACATAGATCTTCCTTTAAATCCATTAATGATGTTTCTACTAGTAGATGCTTACAACTTATCCATATGGATTTATTTGGGCCAATTGGAACTATGAGCTTGGGTGGTAAGTCTTATGCTTTTGTACTTGTTGATGATTTTTCTAGATTTACTTGGGTTCTATTTTTAAGTACTAAAGATGAGGCTTTGGAAAAATTCATCACATTTTCAAAATTAACCCAAAACGATCTTGAACTTAAAATTTCACACATTAGAAGTGATCATGGAACCGAGTTTCAAAATTTGGGGTTTGAAGATTTTCTAAATAAAAATGGTATTAGCCATAATTTTTCGGCTCCTCGAACTCCTCAACAAAATGGGGGTAGTTGAGAGGAAAAATAGAACTTTGCAAGAAATGGCTAGAACTATACTTTGTGAAAACAATTTACCTAAATATTTTTGGGCGGAAGCCACAAACACCGCTTGCTATATTGTAAATCGAGTAATGATTAGGCCAATTTTAAAGAAAACACCTTATGAGATTTTAAAATCTAAAAAGCCTAACATTAGCTATTTTCACCCTTTTGGTTGCAAGTGTTTTGTTTTAAATAATGGAAAAGATAACTTAGGTAAATTTGATACAAAAAGTGATGAAGCTATTTTTATAGGTTACTCTTTAACCTCTAAAGCCTATCGAGTATTTAACAAAAGAACTTTAGTAGTAGAAGAATCTATTCATGTTGTATTCGATGATAACCTCCTTCCTAGGAAGGATTCTTGTGATGATGATGATGTAGGAATCATAAATGTCTTTGATGGAGGACAAACTTCAAAAGAGGATGAGATTCCAACAAAAGAAGAGGACACACAAGATCCACCTCTTGAAGCCTTGAAGGACTTGGCTCTTGAGGAAAAGGAAGTGAGCTACCCTAGGGAGTTGAACTATGTCAAAGATGGTGAAATCTTGGGTGATCCATCCAAGGGGGTAACCACTCGATCTTCTCTTAGATTAATGAATCATGTTGCATTTATCTCATGCATAGAGCCTAAGAATATTAAAGAAGCATTGAAAGATGACTTTTGGATTATGGCTATGCAAGAAGAGTTAAATCAATTTGAGAGAAGTAACGTTTGGACATTAGTTGATAGGCCTAGTAATCAATCTACAATAGGAACTAAATGGGTCTTTAGGAACAAGCTAGATGAGAGTGGTAACATTGTAAGAAATAAAGCTAGACTAGTAGCACAAGGTTACACTCAAGAAGAGGGAATAGATTTTGATGAAACCTATGCACCCGTAGCTAGAATGGAAGCCATTAGGATGTTGCTTGCATATGCATGTTATCATAATTTCAAGCTTTTTCAAATGGATGTTAAAAGCGCATTTTAAATGGTTTTATAAATGAAGAAGTGTATATGGAACAACCACCGGGTTTTGAAGACTCAAAATTTCCAAATCATGTTTTGAAACTTACCAAAGCTCTTTATGGTTTAAAACAAGCTCCTAGAGCTTGGTATGAAAGACTTTCAAACTTTTTAATTGAAAAAGGATTTGAAAAAGGTAAGGTGGACACTACACTTTTTATAAAAATGTATAAAAATGACATCTTAGTAGTTCAAATTTATGTTGATGATATTATTTTTGGTTCTACTAATGAATGTCATTGTCAAGAGTTTGCTAAGTTAATGCAAGGTGAATTTGAGATGAGCATGATGGGGGAGCTCTCATTCTTTTTGGGACTCCAAATCAAGCAAAAGAAGGATGGCACCTTCATCAACCAAGCAAAATACATAAAGGATATGCTCAAGAAGTTTGGCTTGGAGAATGCAAAGCCTCAAGCCACACCTATGAGCTCATCTACAAAGCTTGACAAAGATGAAGGAGGTAAGTGTGTTGACTCTAAGCTTTATCGTTCTATGATTGGATCATTGCTTTACCTTACCGCAAGTAGACCGAATATCTTGTTTAGTGTTTGCTTGTGTGCTAGGTTTCAAGCTAGTCCTAGAGAGTCTCACCTTATAGCTGTTAAGAGAATCTTTAGGTACCTTAGAGATACTCCTTGTTTAGGTCTTTGGTACCCTAGAGACTCTACCTTCAACCTTCATGCTTACTCGGATGCGGATTATGGGGGTTGCAAAATCGATAGGAAAAGTACTTCGGGAACTTGTCAATTCCTAGGTAGTATGCTCATATCTTGGTTCTCTAAGAAACAAAATAGTGTAGCCTTATCTACCACCAAAGCCGAGTACATATCCTTAGGGAGTTGTTGTGCTCAAGTCCTTTGGATGAAGCAACAACTCTTAGATTATGGAATTAAAGTTGAAACCATACCCCTAAAATGTGACAACACTAGTGCAATATGTCTAACAAAAAATCCCATCCAACACTCTAGAACCAAACACATAGAAATAAGGCATCATTTCATTAGAGATCATGTCCTTAAGAAAGATGTGGTTATAGAGTATGTAGACACCTTAAATCAATTAGCGGACATATTTACAAAACCTTTAGACAAAGAGCGTTTTTGGTCCCTTAGGAGAGAGTTAGGTCTAGCTAGCCTATCTTGACCTTTTAGGACCTCTTTTGTGCTTAAATTTGCTTGATCTTGTGAAATGCCATGTTTATGTGTTAAGACTCCTAATTTCATCCATGCTTATAGCTAGGGGGAGTATGTTTATGTTTGCATATGTTTTGCCTGCTCATTCATGTCATTTATGCATGTTAGGCCTAAGAAAAAATCATTTTTCTGCACTTTTAGAGCCTCATCTGCACTTCCAGGCCCAGGTGTATCGAAACGGGTGACCCTGTTTCGATACGGATACCTTAAATCCATGTCTGAAAGAAGGGCATTTCGAAACGCCTCCGAAGTGTTTCGAAACGTTTTGGCTACTGCCAAGGGGTGTATCGAAACGTGTTTCGATACGGTCAACACCTTATCAAAACGGTCAGCTGAAGGTCTCAAAACGGTCAAACCCTAGTCATCTCGTTTTCGAAACGGGTCCAGACCGTTCCGAAACGGTATCGCGGATAGCTTTATTTAGGGCTTTTAAAGTTAAAATCATCTTTTATATCAAACTCCTAAAAACCCTAAAAACCCTAAACCGCCTCCCTCTCTATAAATACCCTCTCAAACTCCTTGTTTTTCACAAAATTGTGAGGGGTTTTACTCTAAAACTCAAGTCTAAGCAAGTTTCATCAACATTGTGCAAAGATTTTCATCAAATCATCCAAAATCCCAAACTAAGGTATTTTTTTCCTTTTTCTTTTTCTTTCAATTTATGTTCGAATCTTAGGTTAGAGAATTTTATTTTTGTATAAATTATATGTTTTCATGTGTGGGTTTTCCTTATCTTGTAAATTTTTTTCAAAATCTCAAAATTTTTTATTCGAATATAAAATTTTTCAGTCGTATTTTCCTTTTTCTGTTTTTTTCTATTTTTTTGTTTGTTTTAATTTTGTTTTCAAAACCTAAGTGGGATTTATTATTGGATTGATTTTACATATCAATGCATACACCTAATTTTAAAACATGCTTGCTTAATGTTTTTAGATGGCGGAACAAGCTAACAAAAAGCGTAAGGTCGTTCAAACCGGTGATTCGAGCATTCGTCCGAATCTAGCTTTGCTTTTTCAGAAGTCCCTTCGAACTAACGAGATGCGAGCTTGCTTCACTTATGTCAAGGATTTCGAAGTTCGTCGAGAACGTGTCATTGATCTTGATTTCCTCAATTCCGAGCGATTCCTATTCCGTTACCTCGAGCGTTTGAGTGAATGGAATCTTCTTCCTTTGTTGAGCATTCCGGATATTCGCTACAAACATATGGTACTCATCTTTTACTCTAATGATCGTTTTATTCATGATGAAACCAAAACCGAGGTTATAGGAATTGAATCTTTCATATTGGGTAAAAAGTTTGTTGTTGATATTGCTCTCTTGGAGTCCACTTTTAACCTTAAAGATGAAGGACTTGAGGATGAACGTCACTTTGGCACTTTCACCGGTCCGACACTTACTTTGGATGTGCACGATCGTTTTCTTCACTTGATGGTTTCATGGTTCCTTCGACCTTCCGGAGGTAAATACTCTCATATCCGTCAAGTTGATCACTTTTGGCTTGAATATTTCTGTAGAGGTGAGCGCCCTAATGTTCCTAAGATTATTTTTGCCGAGATGGTCAATAATGTTAAGCTTATTGACACCAATGAGTTGAAGTCTTTTACTTATGGCACAATCTTGAGCTACATCTTTTATGACCTTGGTATCGATTGTACCTACGATTCACCGGAACCTCATAAGTGCAAGCTTGGTGAGTCCTCTCTACGCAAATCCGGGTTTCGCTATTTGAATAATGTTTGGGAAAAAGTTGATAGAGAAGCTCCTCCTCCTCCCGTTGCTCCTCAACCGCAAGTTCAAGTTGGAAACAATGAAGCCCTTACGACTCTCATTACCGAGCGGTTCAATGCTTTGGATACTCGCATTGCTTCGGGTTTTGATGCCATGGACACTCGCTTGAAAAATGTCAAGGATCGCCTCCAAACTCTTGTGACTTCCCATTCAAACTTGGATTTGTCCTTCTCTACTCTCTATGGGCAATGGACGAAGTTTCACCGTTCTCAAGTCAAGAGCGACGATGAGACTTCCGATGATGATGACGAGGCCTAGGACTATCATATCATATCATATTATTTATGCACTTTAGGTTTAAGATTGCATCTTTATGTTTTATTATGTTTTAGAAACCTATGCTTTTGATCTTTTGTTTGGGATTTTATTTTGAACTTAATGTTGGTTTATGTTTTGGATATTTTGATATTATGAATTAATATTATTTTTGCTTATTAATGCTTATTGGTACTAATCCTTTGTCTTCTCTATGAGCTTTCTTTATTCTTTTTGATCTAACAAAAAGGGGGAGAAGAAATTTAAGAGCCACAAACTAAAATTCGTTTTAAAATGTTTAAAAGGTTTTTTAAGTTTTACAACTTGGATTTCAAAGTTAAACAATTTTTAAACTTTAAAAACCTATCTTAAATTAAGGGAGAGTTAGAATATTTTCAAAACTTTCAAAATTCTTAAAAATTCTAACTTTGGTTTTGTTATATCAAAAAGGGGGAGATTGTGAAACCAATATTTTAATTTTGATATAACTAAAAATCTAAGGACTAAATTGAAAATGTCAAAACGAATTTTTAAGTCCTCAAAATATCCCCATATGATTTTAAGATTATGCCAAAGTTAAAAACAAAGTTTTCAAATATTTTTCTAAGTGTTTAAAGCCAAAACAGTGATTTTCAAGTCCCTGTTTCGAAACAGCCTAAGGCGTTTCGAAACGTTTTCATCACTGCCAACCCCTGTTCTGAAACGTGTATCGAAACGGCTTTAGAACACTTGAAACTCGTTTCGAAACGGTCTCATACGTTTCGAAACTGTTCTTCATTTTTGAATTGAAAACTATAACGTTTGCAACATTTTTTAACTGAATATTTAAAGATCAACAGGGTGTTTCGAAACGGGCTCAATCAGTTTCGAAACGACCCTTGACAGTAGCAAAACCGTTTCGAAATGAGGCCAAGCGTTTCGAAACTGTTCTTCATTTTGAATTAAAAATATGACCGTTACAATTGTTTTTAACTGATTTTCTGAAACCGTTAGGGTGTTTCGAAACGGGCTCAGGCTGTTTCGAAACGACCCTTGACAGTGGCAAAAGTGTTTCGAAATGGCTCTAAAGCGTTTCGAAACGGGCTCTTAAATGCACCCCAACGGCTCTTTCTATTTTAGTCCATTCCGAAACAGGTACCCCGCGTTTCGAAACGGGTTGTTGCAGACTGCATTTATGGAGGTGAGATAACATCCCCAACGGCTCTATTGATGAGTGCAACAACCACAACGGCTAGAAATCAATGAGAAGGTATAAAAGGGACCTCTAAAAGCTCCAGCAACAACTATTGATCCAAAAGCAAACATCCAAACATCAAATCCAAGCAATTGTGCAAAAATCCCATATTGTCTAGAAACCCCAATTGTAATTTTCATTCCTATCTTGTTCAATTGGGTTGAGTGCTTATAATTGGGCTACAATTTGTATTGAGAGATACTCTATTAGCCATCAAACTCTTTGTTACCTTGTTGTGAGGATTAGGTTAAATTTTGGGTAGAAAATTTAACCGAAACTGTAAGGGTTGCCTCCTTAGCCTAGAAAAGGGGAAGAGCAATTAGTGGAATTGTTGCAAATCCTTAGTGAAGCTAAGGTAGTGGATGTAGAGTTCATTTGGAACTTGAACCACTCTAAAATCCCTTGTCAATATTTTTAATTTGCAATTTCCACCACACCAACTTTAAAAATCCAATTCACCCCCCTCTTGGTTTATATCGATCTTTCGATCCACTCAACAATGTGGTTTGGGGTGAGTTGTTTAGCACTTCAAAGTTAAAGGTTGGTTTTATGTTGAGTAATGCATGATTTAAAGCAATGTTGTTTCAAGGGGATTTTCAAACAATGCCTTGGTTTATTGAATTGTATCTACATTTAAAGAAGGTTTTATGATTCACTGCATTGATGGTGTTTTGGTTTTGGGCTTTCCTCACTAAGCATTATGTGCTTACGCTCCTTTTTGTCCATCAATGCAGATAATTTAAGTTGGGGCAGCAAGAAGCAAGGGATTCAAGAAGAGCTCCACTTGAGAAGTATGTCTTGGTTTATAGCTATAGATAATAAAGGCAATAGGGGGAGAGTCTTTTATGTTGTTGTGTAACGTGATTGTGTATGTTGACCATGTTCGGTTTGTGGTTTGAATCTTGTTGATTATCGCTTTGCAACATTTGAATCTTCTTCTTCATAATTTGTTATGATATGCATCTTGTTTTAAAAGCATGATCATGTGTTGGATGTGAAGAATGACTTGGTTTGCTTAATTCTTGAATATAACTAGTCTTTGGTGTATGATTGATAGTTATAATGTTTGTCATGTTGTGGATATGTTTTGGAATGGTTCCAAGTATGTTTGATGGTGTTTTGAAGTGAAAAACTAGATTTTTCTACTGTTTCTGGGCAGGGTGTATTGAAACACCCTTAGCTGTTTCGAAACGGGTGTAAGAAATGGCCTGGGCGTTTCGGAACGGCTAGAAGTGTTTCGAAACACTTTGGTCACTGGAGGTGTCCGTTTCTGAACTGGTTTCAAAATATATCCGCGTATCGAAATGGTCAACACCATTTCGAAACGGGCGTTCGACACGGGTGTTTCTATACGGGTGTCAGTGTTTCGAAACGGGTGACCGTTGGACAGATTCTGCATGCTTTACATTTTAGTCCTGAAAGTTGTATTTGCAATTGCTTGAGCTTGGTATGTCTTTTTAAGCTGAAATTTGGCAGAGAGGGTTGTAATATGATTAATTGAGGTTTGGTAAAACTAAAATCTTGGAAGTCCTTTTATTTTCCAAAATTTACATTTTGGTCCCTAAGAGTGTATTTCTTGCAATTGAGTCCTTAGATGTTTTCGATCGCTGTGTTTTTCTCTTCCAAGGTTCTCGGGCTTTCACATAGGTTTAATGTGCATCTAGAGAAGTTTAAAAAGAAAAAAAGGGTCGTTAATCAAGGTTGACTTTCGGGTTGACTTTGGTTTTCCCCGTGTGATCTTCGTAGTTCGGGTCTAGCGTCTAGGCCGGGCTAAGGGGGTTACATTTGGTGGTATCAGAGCCGGTTTGCGAATATTTGGGGCGATGGTAAGTTTGTGGTAAGTTGTTATAGTAAGTGTTAGGTGTTTATTATGAAGTGTGGTTAAAAGTTGGTTGAAAATGTGTCTTTGAACGAATTGTTAATGTTTTTATCATGCTTTTTGGTTATGAATCTTCTATAAGCTAATGTGAACTTGTATTGATGATATGCTGGTGTTGTGAGTTGATTTTCTGAATGATGAAAATGTGATGGGTATGATATGTTGATATTATGTTGTTGCGGGTGAATGTTGTTTGATGAGAGCATGATTGAAGTTTGTTGATTGATATGTCGTATAAAAGGGGAGAATTCGAGATACCCATTGCCTTATTATTATAGCTATTGTGTTATGTTGGAGTTGGAGTCTTGAATCCTTGCTTGAAGCTGGCTTGATCGTTTTGTTTGTTTTGTTATCATTGCTTGTTATTAATAGCACGATGGAATCGATGAGAGAATGGCAGTTGGGTGAGATGGTTGCTACTTTAGAGCAGGTTGTTAAGGCGTGGAATTCACCTTTTGGTGGAGGTGTTTCGTTTCAGTCTACAGTGCCTGGAGTTGAGGTAGTAAGGCATGATGAGGAAGCTGGTTCTGTGATGAAGGGTTCATCACCTATGGTTCAAGAGGTGACGGGAACATCTCAGGCCGTGGTGAAAGTGAGGCCTGTAGACGTGCCGAATGAGAGACACAAGAGTTTGTCAAAACAACATTTATATGATTTGGGAGCTGTGGAGTATCATGGTTCGACACCTGAGGCGTTCAAGGCCTGGTTAGCCAGTATAATTCTGATTTTGGATCAGGAAGGGTGTGACTACTCCTATAAGCTGGGAAGTGTTGTCTCGTTGATGTTGGAGGATGCTTGTATCTGGTGGACATCTGTGGCGGTGGCAACGCATATCCACGATATAGACTGGAGTTCTTTGTGTCTGCCTTTAAAGGAAGATACCTCGGAGAGAAGTTCTCAAGGGTTAAGCAACGTGGGGGTGTGGCTTCAGATTATGAAGATGAGAAAAGTGTAAGCAAAAGAGATGTGGGTACTGACCTCGGGAGCGGTCAGCGTAAGAGGCTACGTGATAGAAGGGTTTGCTTGAATCGAAGTCTGGGTGGTAGTGCAAATGTGGGTCAAGTGCTACATGATCAAGGAGTGGTAGCTCGGTTGCCGATGTGTGACCGTTGTGGAAGGTGTCATGTTGGAGGTTGTTGGGGCGTGGGAGTTTGTTGGAACTGTGGTTCTAAGGAGCATGTGAAGCGAAATTGTCCTCAAGTGGTGAGATCAGCTTCAGTGGGTGCAAAAGGGTCTCAGAAGGGTCATGGGCGCGGCCGAGACAGAGTTCGGAGATGGCAAGAAAGGCAGAAAGGTGTGAGGAGCTTGGGGGATGGATCTTGTTGGAATTGTGGGTCTGTTGGACATTTGAGACGAAATTGTTTGGAGTTGGCTCGGGGTAGTCAGGGTTCTTTACCGTAGGGATACGGTGATGACCTTAAAGTGTTGGTTGATGCTGCGGCGGTGCGACTAGAGAATGATGGTTCTGCGAGGAAGAGAGTTTGTCTGTTGAAGCTCCGGGGCAGTGTGGTGATTACAGGTAACCTTGTTAAGTAATATTTGCCCTAGTTATCTTTGTTTGGTTTCGGTTTGGATTCCCTTGCGTAGTGGGTATGGTCTTATAGCTAGCAAGTTTGGGGTAGTAGCCGGGGTTGTTTTGAAAACAACTTTAGTGTGAAGAGGGCATTATTGGAGTATTTTGTGGTTAGCAGATTGTTAGAATGGTAGAGCTGGACAAGTTAGAAGTGAGGTAAGAGGTTGTTCTTAGGCGGATTCTGAGGATGTTATTGGTGGGTGTGAACCGACATACATGCACAGTTAAAACCATTTGTTATATACTATATATATATATATATGTTGGTACATGCATACATGCGACATGACATTAGAGGTTTTGCATACATGTACACAGGCATTGATAGGGCATATTGGTGACCATGCATACGAACGTTCACACTTGCTAATAGCTAGTTGGGTCCGTTAGTGTTGTGGTAGGATTAGGTTGGATGGTGGGTTTTAAAAGTTGTTTTGGTGCTAGGAGAATGTTAGAAGTAGTGGAGGGTAGTAAGCGAGTTGTCAGTAATAGTGAGTGCGATCTAGCATGTTTGCAGAAGGAAAGTGTTTTGGTGCTTAAAGAGTTTAGCAGTGTGGTGGTGAGGAGATTACCGGTTGAAGTTAGAATCGGTCAAAGTGGTTGTGAATAGCTAATAGATGTGGTAGTTTCTTTGTGTTAAGTGATGTTGTAGGTTAGTGGATATGTTTCCAGAGTGCTGAGGTGTCTTGGCGTTGATGTTTGCAATAGGAGGGTTGTTTATGTAGGTGATGGTTCGTAGCAACCTTCAAGAAGTTGAGAGGAGGTTGTGTTGAGGGTTGTAGAAAAGGTTTGGCCTGGAATGAGTAGAGGTTTTGTAATCTTAATATGTTTGTATAGAATGAGCGGTATCCAGGTAAGGTTAGTGCTATGGTCAAAGCTTGAAGTGGAAAGACAATGTAAGTTCAAGGGCCATTGTTGGTTGGCCGAGTTCTTGTGAGAAGTGGTTTGCTAGTCGTGTATAAGTAAATCTTTTCTAAAGTCAGCTAAGGGTACGTGGAACAGCTGGCGGAGTTAAGGTTGGAGTCTCGTGACGTGGATTTCAAATGTTGTGTGAGTAGTTTTGGTGAGTTGTTATGGTAGTGATAGTGGCGGATGTGAAGGAATGTCATCAATACGTTGAGAAGTTTGAGTAAGCAGTTGATGCTTAAGAAGTTTTTGCTTGTTGTGGTAATCTTTGAAAGAAGCTGAGCAGTTTTGCAAGGGGTTTTGGAAGCAGTGAAGGTTGTGGGTCACATGGTGGCTGAAACTGGATGAGTTGGTTTCACCGTGTGTGCTAGTTTTGGGAGTTATGAGATAAGGTGGAGTATGTTGTAAAGATTTGAAGGTTCTTCGGGTTGCTGGGGCTATGCACAGTTCGGAAGTGTGAAAGGTTAAGCTGAGGTTAACATCTGAGTGTTCTGGAAGTTTTGAACAGTAAGTAGTGGTGTTGGGTTTGGTTATAGTGTAAGTTTGATTTGAGGAGGAGTTGATTTTTGTGGTGTTTTGGGTGGAGGGTGTTCAGGGGTGGTTAAGTCTCCTGTGTTACATTGTGTGTTGCTTTGGGAAGTTTGTTATTGTGCTCTTTTCGCAGGTTGAAATTCCGAGGACGAAATTTCCTAAGAGGGGGAGAGTTGTAACACCCCAAAATTTGGGCTTGAAAGTTTAGGGTTTGAACTGGACCGGTCTGGAAGACGGCTCGAATATAAAAGGAGGTTTTAGGGAACGCCTAGTTCGGGATGCTTTAAAAATATAGAAAAATATCTAAAAATCTTCTTTTAATATATATAAGAGAGTGGTGAAATCAATTTTACAAAATAAGGTTTGGAAATACAACATTTTGGAATAGTGACTAAAATGCGATTTTTGAAAAGTTTAGTGGTGATTGTTTTGTAAAGATTGAAACTTTGAATCTTTAAAGAGCTAATTTACCCAAAAAGGATTTCTCCAGATTTTTCCTTAGTTTAAGTGATTTAATTAATGTTTAATTAATTAAATGAAAAAGGGAAACCACTTTTTAGAATTTCATTACTAACTTTTCCTGAAATTTTCTCATTTCTTTTTCTCTCAAAATTCCATCATCCAAACACTTTTCTCCAGCAACTTTTGCATTAATCTTCACTTCAATTGATGAGATTTCTATCATCAATTAGTTTCTAATCAATCTTGCATCAAATCCTTTTGATTTTCTCATTGGATTTTCAAGAAAATTGGCTCAAATCAAGGAGAAATCACCATTTAGAGGTAAGGTTGTTCTTCTCCTCTAAATACTCAGTTCTTTACTGAAACTCCCAAGTTATCAATCCTTAATTTAAGTTTTATAAATGGTTTTAATGATAGTGTTGAGTGGATCGAAAGATCGATAAGAACCAAGAGGGGGTGAATTGGATTTTTAAAGTTTGTGTGGTGGAAATTGCAAATTAAAAATATTGACAAGGGATTTTAGAGTGGTTCAAGTTCCAAATGAACTCTACATCCACTACCTTAGCTTCACTAAGGATTAGCAACAATTCCACTAATTGCTCTTCCCTTTTTCTAGGCTAAGAGGCAACCCTTACAATTTCGGTTAAATTTTCTACCCAAAATTTAACCCAATCCTCACAACAAGGTAACAAAGAATTTGTTGGCTAATAGAGTATCTCTCAATACAAATTGTAGCCCAATTACAAGCACTCAACCCAATTGAACAAGATAAGAATGAAAATTACAATTGGGGTTTCTAGACAATATGGGATTTTTGCACAAATGCTTGGATTTGATGTTTGGATGTTTGCTTTTGGATCAATAGTTGTTGCTGGAGCTTTTAGAGGTCCCCTTTATACCTTCTCATTGATTTCTAGCCGTTGTGGTTGTTGCATTCATCAATAGAGCCGTTGGGGATGTTATCTCACCTCCATAAATGCAGTCTGCAACAACCCGTTTCGAAACACGGGGTGCCTGTTTCGGAACGGACTAAAATAGAAAGAGCCGTTGGGGTGCATTTAAGAGCCCGTTTCGAAACGCTTTAGAGCCGTTTCGAAACACTTTTGCCACTGTCAAGGGTCGTTTCGAAACAGCCTGAGCCCGTTTCGAAACACCCTAACAGTTTCAAAAAATCAGTTAAAAACAATTGTAACGGTCATATATTCAAATCAAAATGAAGAACAGTTTCGAAACGCTTGGCCTCGTTTCGAAACATTTTTGCTACTGTCAAGGGTCGTTTCGAAACTGATTGAGCCCGTTTTGAAACACCCTATTGATCTTTAAATATTCAGTTAAAAATGTTGCAACCGTTATAGTTTTCAAATCAAAAATTGAAGAACAGTTTCGAAACGCATGAAGCCGTTTCGAAACGGGTTCAAGTGTTCTAAAGCCGTTTTGATACGCGTTTCGGAACAGAGGTTGGCAGTGATGAAAACATTTCGAAACGCCTTAGGCCGTTTCGAAACAGGGACTTGAAAATCACTTTTTGGCTTTAAACACTTAGAAAAATATTTGAAAACTTTGTTTTTAACTTTGGCATAATCTTAAAATCATATAGGGATGTTTTGAGGACTTAAAAATTCATTTTGACATTTTCAATTTAGTCCTTAGGTTTTTAGTTATATCAAAATTAAAATATTGGTTTCACAATCTCTCCCTTTTTGATATAACAAAACCAAAGTTAGAATTTTTAAGAATTTTGAAAGTTTTGAAAATATTCTAACTCCCCCTTAATTTAAGATAGGTTTTTAAAGTTTAAAAATTGTTTAACTTTGAAATCCAAGATGTAAAACAAAAAAAACTTTTAAACATTTAAAACGAATTTTAGTTTGTGGCTCTTAAATTTCTTCTCCCCCTTTTTGTTAGATCAAAAAGAATAAAGAAAGCTCATAGAGAAGACAGAGGATTAGTACCAATAAGCATTAATAAGCAACAATAATATTAATTCATAATATCAAAATATCCAAAACATAAACCAACATTAAGTTCAAAATAAAATCCCAAACAAAAGATAAAAAACATAGGTTCCTAAAACATAATAAAACATAAAGATGCAATCTAAAACCTAAAGTGCATAAATAATATGATATGATATGATATGATATGATATGATATGATATGATATGATATGATGTGATATGATATGATATGATATGATATGATAGTCCTAGGCCTCGTCATCATCATCGGAAGTCTCATCGTCGCTCTTGACTTGAGAACGGTGAAACTTCGTCCATTGCCCATAGAGAGTAGAGAAGGACAAATCCAAGTTTGAATGGGAAGTCTCAAGAGTTTGGAGGCGATCCTCGACATTTTTCAAGCGAGTGTCCATGGCATCAAAACCTGAAGCAATGCGAGTATCCAAGGCATTGAACCGCTCAGTAATGAGAGCCGTAAGGGCTTCATTGTTTCCAACTTGAACTTGCGGTGGAGGAGCAACGGGAGGAAGAGGAGCTTCTCTATCAACTCGTTCCCAAACATTATTCAAATATCGAAACCCGGATTTGCGTAGAGAGGACTCACCAAGCTTGCACTTGCGAGGTTCCGGTGAGTCGTAGGTACAATCGATACCAAGATCGTGAAAGATGTAGCTCAAGATTGTTCCATAAGTAAAAGACTTCAACTCATTGGTGTCAATAAGCTTAACATTATTGACCATCTCGGCAAAAATAATCTTAGGAACATTAGGGCGGTCACCTCTACGGAAACATTCAAGCCAAAAGTGATCAACTTGACGGATATGAGAGTATTTACCTCCGGAGGGGCGAAGGAACCATGAAACCATCAAGTGAAGAAAACGATCGTGTACATCCAAAGTAAGTGCCGGACTGGTGAAAGTGCTAAAGTGACGTTCATCCTCAAGTCCTTCATCTTTAAGGGAAAAAGTGGACTCCAAGAGAGCAATATCAACAACAAACTTTTTACCCAATATGAAAGATTCAATTCCTACAACCTCGGTTTTGGTTTCATCATGAATAAGACGAGCATTAGAGTAAAAGATGAGTACCATATGTTTGTAGCGAATATCCGGAATGCTCAACAAGGGAAGAAGATTCCATTCACTCAAACGCTCGAGGTAACGGAATAGGAATCGCTCGGAATTAAGGAAATCAAGATCAATGACACGTTCTCGACGAACTTCGAAATCCTTGACATAAGTGAAGCGAGCTCGCATCTCGTTAGTTCGAAGGGATTTCTGAAAAAGTAGAGCTAGATTCGGACGAATGCTCGAATCACCGGTTTGAACGGCCTTACGCTTTTTGTTAGCTTGTTCCGACATCTAAAAACATTAAGCAAGCATGTTTTAAAATTAGGTGTATGCGTTGATATTTAAAATGATGCCTTAAGGACATGATCTCTAATGAAATGATGCCTTATTTCTATGTGTTTGGTTCTAGAGTGTTGGATGGGATTTTTTGTTAGACATATTGCACTAGTGCTGTCACATTTTAGGGGTATGGTTTCAACTTTAATTCCATAATCTAAGAGTTGTTGCTTCATCCAAAGGACTTGAGCACAACAACTCCTTAAGGATATGTACTCGGCTTTGGTGGTAGATAAGGCTACACTATTTTGTTTCTTAGAGAACCAAGATATGAGCATACTACCTAGGAATTGACAAGTTCTCGAAGTACTTTTCCTATCGATTTTGCAACCCCCATAATCCGCATCCGAATAAGCATGATGGTTGAAGGTAGAGTCTCTAGGGTACCAAAGACCTAAACAAGGAGTATCTCTAAGGTACCTAAAGATTCTCTTAACGGCTATAAGGTGAGACTCTCTAGGACTAGCTTGAATCCTAGCACACAAGCAAACACTAAACAAGATATCCGGTCTACTTGCGGTAAGGTAAAGCAATGATCCAATCATAGAACGATAAAGCTTAGAGTCAACACACTTACCTCCTTCATCTTTGTCAAGCTTTGTAGATGAGCTCAAAGGAGTGGCTTGAGGCTTTGCATTCTCCAAGCCAAACTTCTTGAGCATATCCTTTATGTATTTTGCTTGGTTGATGAAGGTTCCATCCTTCTTTTGCTTGATTTGGAGTCCCAAAAAGAATGAGAGCTCCCCCATCATGCTCATCTCAAATTCACCTTGCATTAACTTAGCAAACTCTTGACAATGACATTCATTAGTAGAACCAAAAGTAATATCATCAACATAAATTTGAACTACTAAGATGTCATTTTTATACATTTTTATAAAAAGTGTAGTGTCCACCTTACCTTTTTCAAATCCTTTTTCAATTAAAAAGTTTGAAAGTCTTTCATACCAAGCTCTAGGAGCTTGTTTTAAACCATAAAGAGCTTTTGTAAGTTTGGAAACATGATTTGGAAATTTTGAGTCTTCAAAACCCGGTGGTTGTTCCACATACACTTCTTCATTTATAAAACCATTTAAAAATGCGCTTTTAACATCCATTTGAAAAAGCTTGAAATTATGATAACATGCATATGCAAGCAACATCCTAATAGCTTCCATTCTAGCTACGGGTGCATAGGTTTCATCAAAATCTATTCCCTCTTCTTGAGTGTAACCTTGTGCTACTAGCCTAGCTTTATTTCTTACAATGTTACCACTCTCATCTAGCTTGTTCCTAAAGACCCATTTAGTTCCTATGGTAGATTGATTACTAGGCCTATCAACTAATGTCCAAACGTTACTTCTCTCAAATTGATTTAACTCTTCTTGCATAGCCATAATCCAAAAGTCATCTTTCAATGCTTCTTTAATATTCTTAGGCTCTATGCATGAGATAAATGCAACATGATTCATTAATCTAAGAGAAGATCGAGTGGTTACCCCCTTGGATGGATCACACAAGATTTCACCATCTTTGACATAGTTCAACTCCCTTGGGTAGCTCACTTCCTTTTCCTCAAGAGCCAAGTCCTTCAAGGCTTCAAGAGGTGGATCTTGTGTGTCCTCTTCTTTTGTTGGAATCTCATCCTCCTTTGAAGTTTGTCCTCTATCAAAGGCATTTATGATTCCTAAATCATCATCATCACAAGAATCCTTTCTAGGAAGGAGGTTATCATCAAATACAACATGAATAGATTCTTCTACTACTAAAGTTCTTTTGTTAAATACTCGATAGGATTTAGAGGTTAAAGAGTAACCTATGAAAATAGCTTCATCACTTTTTACATCATTACCTAAATTGTCTTTTCCATTATTTAAAACAAAACACTTGCAACCAAAAGGGTGAAAATAGCTAATGTTAGGCTTTTTAGATTTTAAAATCTCATAAGGTGTTTTCTTTAAAATTGGCCTAATCATTACTCGATTTACAATATAGCAAGCGGTGTTTGTGGCTTCCACCCAAAAATATTTAGGTAAATTGTTTTCACAAAGCATAGTTCTAGCCATTTCTTGCAAAGTTCTATTTTTCCTCTCAACTACCCCATTTTGTTGAGGAGTTCGAGGAGCCGAAAAATTATAGCTAATACCATTTTCATTCAAAAATTCTTCAAACCCTAAATTTTGAAACTCGGTTCCATGATCACTTCTAATATGTGAAATTTTAAGTTCAAGATCATTTTGGGTTAATTTTGAAAATGTGATGAATTTTTCCAAAGCCTCATCTTTAGTACTTAAAAATAGAACCCAAGTAAATCTAGAAAAATCATCAACAAGTACAAAAGCATAAGACTTACCACCCAAGCTCATAGTCCTAATTGGCCCAAATAAATCCATATGGATAAGTTGTAAACATCTACTAGTAGAAACATCATTAATGGATTTAAAGGAAGATTTATGTTGTTTACCCTTAGAGCATGCATCACAAATTTTATCATTTGAAAATTTTATTTTGGGTAAACCTCTAACTAGATTAAGGGAGACTAGTTTTTCTAAAACACTTATGCTAGCATGTCCTAGTTTCCTATGCCACAACCATGCATCATTTTCATTTTGTGCAACTAAGCATGCATGAGATGTATGAATGTCATCTAGATGCACCATGTATATGTTCCCTATGCGATGAACTATGAGCATAATATTATTAGATTTAATGTCTACAATTTTGCATCCATTTTTATCAAATAAAACATTAAATCCTTTATCACACAATTGACTTATGCTCAATAAATTGTGTTTAAGACCATCGACATATAAGACATTTTCAATGAGAATAGTAGAGTGATTACCTATGGAGCCAATACCTTTAATGTGGCCTTTGGAGTTGTCACCAAATGTCACTACTCCTCCACTTTTTGGCTTTAGATCCATGAATCTACTCTTGTCTCCGGTCATATGCCTTGAGCATCCACTATCAAGGTACCATGAGTTTTGACTTTGTGCTTTGGCCTTGTAGCAATGCTCCCCCTACAAACAAAGATATTAAGATTTTGTTTTTGGTACCCAAATCATTTTGGGTCCATGAGTGTTAGCTCCCAAAACCTTGGTTCCCTTAAGAATCCAAGATGACATAGCAATAATATTATTAGATTTTACAAGTTCCTTAGGAACCCATACACTTCTAATTCTTTTAGCTCTACTATGTCTAGGATAGCTACCTTGTTTGTAGTAGTTAGTCTTTTTCTTAGGTTGGTATGTTCTTGAGGATTCACCTATTTCATGCTTGACACTACCAACATTTTTCAAAGACTTTTTGAGCTCATTTAGCTCATCCAACACCTTTTGGTGTTCACTATTACATTGAGACAAAAGATTATTAAGATCATCATTTTCATCTTGAAAGAATTTTAGTTCATCTTTTAATCCTAATATCTTTTTCTCAAATTTTGAATTAGCTTGAGTGAGTGAGTCATTTTTCTCATTTAGTTCCAAAATAATCTTTTTGTTCCTAATGACCGACTCTTTATATTTCTCAACTAATTCATCATAGACCTCTTGTAACTCATCATATGCATCATTCAATTCTTCATATGTAAAATCTAAAGTAGATGAGTTAGAGGTTACCATGGAGGAATCTTCCTCAAGTGCCATGAGGCAAAGGTTAGCCACTTCTTGTTCGTCATCCTCCGATGACTCCTCATCACTCCAAGTAGCAAGCTTGGCTTTGAGCTTCTTCTTCTTCTCAAAGCCCTTCTTCTTGAGTTGAGGGCACTCCGAACGTATGTGGCCGGGTTGTTTGCACTCAAAGCAAATGATAGGATCCCTTGCATCTTCTTTGTTATTGCTTTTGAAGTCCATCTTTCTTTGGATTTTTCTTCCCCGGTTGGACCTCATAAAACGTGAGAATCGTTTGGCTATCATAGCCAATTCTTCTAGTTCATCCTCCTCACTAGAAGAGCTCTCTTCATGTTGTGAAGCTTTGAGAGTTATTCCCATCTTCTTCTTCTTCTAAACCTCAAGCTTTTCTACTCTTTTCTCCTCTTTCTTCTTCTCTTCTTCCCTTCCTTGCTTCATAATCTCATGAGTAAGGAGAGAACCCACAAGCTCATCAAGCTTTAAAGTCTTTAAATTCTTAGCTTCAATGATGGCGATTCTCTTCCCATCCCAAGATTCGGGAAGTGAATAGAGTAGCTTCCGGACAAGCTTGTCTTCCGGTATGATTTCTCCAAAACCCTTTAGCCCATTGACAATAGTGGAGAAACGATCAAACACCTTGGACACCGTCTCATCGGGCTCCATCTTGAAATTTTCATAACTAAGATTGAGAATTCCAATCTTAGTTTCTTTAACATCGTTGGTGCCCTCATAAGTAGTCTCAAGAGTGTCCCGCACTTCTTTGGCACTCTCGATGGATGAAACCTTAAAATAGATGTCCGGACCGAAAGAACAAAAGAGCATGTGGAGAGCTTTGTCATTGACTTGAATCTTTTTCCTTTCTTCTTCACTCATCTCCATCTTTTTCTTTAAGACCATCTTGCCTTCATCATCTTGCTTCAATGGAATATAAGGGACATCTTCAATGACATCCCACACTAGGTAGTCATTTGACTTGATGAAGAGACGCATTCTATTCTTCCAAAAAGAATAGTTATCACCATTAAAGAAGGGAGACTTTGTAGTGGATTGAGACTCATACATGCCCGAACCGGAGGTTGAAGCCATCTCTTGATATATGATGATCACACTCTTCTAAGGAACTCCTCTTGTGGTTGTTAATCCTCAAGGAGGTAGGCTCTGATACCAATTGTTGAGTGGATCGAAAGATCGATATGAACCAAGAGGGGGGTGAATTGGATTTTTAAAGTTTGTGTGGTGGAAATTGCAAATTAAAAATATTGACAAGGGATTTTAGAGTGGTTCAAGTTCCAAATGAATTCTACATCCACTACCTTAGCTTCACTAAGGATTAGCAACAATTCCACTAATTGCTCTTCCCCTTTTCTAGGCTAAGGAGGCAACCCTTACAATTTCGGTTAAATTTTCTACCCAAAATTTAACCCAATACTCACAACAAGGTAACAAAGAATTTGTTGGCTAATAGAGTATCTCTCAATACAAATTGTAGCCCAATTACAAGCACTCAACCCAATTGAACAAGATAAGAATGAAAATTACAATTGGGGTTTCTAGACAATATGAGATTTTTGCACAAATGCTTGGATTTGATGTTTGGATGTTTGCTTTTGGATCAATAGTTGTTGCTGGAGCTTTTAGAGGTCCCTTTTATACCTTCTCATTGATTTCTAGCCGTTGTGGTTGTTGCATTCATCAATAGAGCCATTGGGGATGTTATCTCACCTCCATAAATGCAGTCTGCAACAACCCGTTTTGAAACACGGGGTACCTGTTTCGGAACGGACTAAAATAGAAAGAGCCGTTGGGGTGCATTTAAGAGCCCGTTTCGAAACGCTTTAGAGCCGTTTCGAAACACTTTTGCCACTGTCAAGGGTCATTTCGAAACAACCTGAGCCCGTTTCGAAACACCCTAACGGTTTCAGAAAATCAGTTAAAAACAATTGTAACGGTCATATATTCAAATCAAAATGAAGAACAGTTTCGAAACGCTTGGCCTCGTTTCGAAATAGTTTTGCTACTGTCAAGGGTCATTTCGAAACTGATTGAGCCCGTTTCGAAACACCCTATTGATCTTTAAATATTCAGTTAAAAATGTTGCAACCGTTATAGTTTTCAAATCAAAAATTGAAGAACAGTTTCGAAACGCATGAAGTCGTTTCGAAACGGGTTCAAGTGTTCTAAAGCCGTTTCGATATGCGTTTCGGAACAGAGGTTGGCAGTGATGAAAACGTTTCGAAACGCCTTAGGTCGTTTCGAAACAGGGACTTGAAAATCACTGTTTTGGCTTTAAACACTTAGAAAAATATTTGAAAACTTTGTTTTTAACTTTGGCATAATCTTAAAATCATATAGGGATGTTTTGAGAACTTAAAAATTCGTTTTGACATTTTCAATTTAGTCCTTATGTTTTTAGTTATATCAAAATTAAAATATTGGTTTCACAGATAGGAACTTGATTTTGGCTTAAAATTCAATATTTGGAAGAAATCTTGAAGAAATTCGTTGTGATTGTTTGGGCTCTGTTTTGAGATGATTCTTAAATGTATTTTGGATGTCTAATGATGTGTAAATGAGGTTTTATCAATGCAATCCCGAATAGGTTGAATATTTTAAGTTTTTGCTTATGAAAATGGTGGTTTTTGGGGCGATCTTGGTGTTCTGTTAATGCTGGAGGTATAAGGACGAGTTTGGGTTCATTTTAGATGTTAATTGATGTTTATAAAAGGTTAGGATTGATGGATCTTGGCTGGGCTTTGTTTTGGGAGAGTTTGGAGGTGATTTCAGTTGTTTTTGGTGGCCGAAATGAGGTTCTTGAGTAGAGCAGCGAGTTGGGTTGTGTTGTTGGTGATTTTAATGCATGGTGATGCATTAATCCTCTGTTGTTATGTGTTTAAAACAGGGGAGAATGATCCGGAAGCAATAGAGGTGGCGTTGGAGGTTTCAGATGCTTGGAAGGCTTGTCGGCTAGCATAGTTTTGTGTATCAGTGAGTGGAAAAGAGTTTTCCAGCTTTGAAACATTTTGGACGAGGTTTTGGGAGCTTAGTTTAAGTCTAAACAACTTAGCTAAGCTCAAGAGTAAGTAAATGGAATTTCTCTCTTGGTTTGTGCTATGATTTGGTTTTAAATGCACTTGAGTGGTTGTGTTTTAATTATTGTTTTTAAGCATGTTTAGACATGGTTTAATGCTGGTTTATTAATTCCATTATGTTATAGACGCACTAGGTAAGTGATCTTTGGCTTGCATGTGTTGAATGCATATGATTTTAAGCATGTGATGCTTGTGAAAATGGCATTGTGGTTAAGCTTGTAAAAACAATGGAATAATGTGGTAAAATGGTTATATTGGCAAGTGATGTAAGTGGTTTTTGGTTACTTTAATCGGATATAGTTAGCCGGCTATAGGATTGGGTGCATCGTGTATAAAGTCGCCTTAGATGTTGAGGGGTTGTGATTGTACCGTAAACTCCATCCAAGTATCCTAACGAGAGAGGTAAGATCACAACGGCGGTTAAAAGTCCGTGTGTGGTTCGTGGTAAGATCACAATGGAGGTTAAAATTCCGTGTGTGGTTCGTGGTAAGATCACAACGGTGGTTAAAAGTCTGTGTGTGGATCTTGGTAAGATCACAACGGTGGTTAAAAGTCCGTGTGTGGATCTTGTGTTATGTGTCCCGTACTCTCGCTAGTGAGTTATACAACTACCGATGAGTGATGTTGAGGGGTTGTGATTGTACCGTTAAACTCCATCACGGGTGTTGAGGGGTTGTAATTGTACCGGTAAACTCCACCTTGTGTTGTTCGGTAGTGTGTATGAAGCGTTTGGGACAACGCTTGTAATCTGCGTATCCGATTGTGTCTTATGTTGTGATTGTTTGTGATTTATCGCTTGAAAGCCAATATAATGTATTTGAATGAAATGAAGCGAGAAATGCTTGAAAATGATGCAAGGTTGCATGGGAATATGTAAATGGTGCAAGAATGCATGTGATACTTGTTAAGTATGAGCAAAAGTATATCTTCTATTGTGAATGGTGCATAAGTGCATAGAATCTCATAAGTGCATTGAAGTCTTGTGTAGGCTTGTTTTTAAAAGGCACGTAGTGCAAATGTTGCTTTTGTAGTTCATGTGTTTTGCACTTGTTAATTGCATGAGATAGATAGAAGGAACACTCGGTTCTTAAAAGGCATTTTTGCTTTGAAATGATCTTTAAGCATGAGAAAAGTATGGTGTGATGTGGAAGAGATTTCCAAGGAAATTGAGTTAAACTTTGCATGAGGTGTTCATGCATGGAAAGGTTTAAAAGATAGCACTTGTAAGAATGTGGTTTGGGGTGAGTTGTTTAGCACTTCAAAGTTAAAGGTTGGTTTTATGTTGAGCAATGCATGATTTAAAGCAATGTTGTTTCAAGGGGATTTTCAAACAATGCCTTGGTTTATTGAATTGTATCTACATTTAAAGAAGGTTTTATGATTCGCTGCATTGATGGTGTTTTAGTTTTGGGCTTTCCTCACTAAGCATTATGTGCTTACGCTCCTTTTTGTCCATCAATGCAGATAATTGAAGTTGGGGCAGCAAGAAGCATGTGATTCAAGAATAGCTCCACTTGAGAAGTATGTCTTGGTTTATAGCTATAGATAATAAAGACAATGGGGGAAATCTTTTATGTTGTTGTGTAACGTGATTGTGTAAGTTGACCATGTTCGATTTGTGGTTTAAATCTTGTTGATTATCGCTTTGCAACATTTGAATCTTCTTCTTCATAAGTTGTTATGATATGCTTCTTGTTTTAAAAGCATGATCATGTGAAGAATGAGTTCGTTTGCTTAATTCTTGAATATAACTAGTCTTTGGTGTATCATTGATAGTTATAATGTTTGTCATGTTGTGGATATGTTTTGGAATGGTTCCAAGTATGTTTGATGGTGTTTTGAAGTGAAAAACCAGAATTTTCTGCTGTTTCTGGGCAGGGTGTATCGAAACACCCTTAGCTGTTTTCGAAACGGGTGCAAAAAATGGCATGGGCGTTTCGGAACGGCTAGAAGTGTTTCGAAACACTTTGGTCACTGGAGGTGTCCGTTTCTGAACTGGTTTCGGAACATACCCGCGTATCGAAACGGTCAACACCGTTTCGAAACGGGCGTTCGACACGGGTGTTTCTATACGGGTGTCAGTGTTTCGAAACGGGTGACCGTTGGACAGATTCTGCATGCTTTACATTTTAGTCCTGAAAGTTGTATTTGCAATTGCTTGAGCTTGGGATGTCTTTTTAAGCTGAAATTTGGCAGAGAGGGTTGTAATATGATTAATTGAGGTTTGGTAAATTTAAAATCTTGGAAGTCCTTTTATTTTCCAAAATTTACATTTTGGTCCCTAAGAGTGTATTTCTTGCAATTGAGTCCTTAAATGTTTCTGATCGCTGTGTTTTTCTCTTCCAAGGTTCTCGGGCTTTCACATAGGTTTAATGCGCATCTAGAGAAGTTTAAAAAGAAAAAAAGGTCGTTAATCAAGGTTGACTTTCAGGTTGACTTTGATTTTCCCCGTGTGATCTTCGTAGTTCGGGTCTAGCGTCTAGGCCGGGCTAAGGGGTTACAAGAATTGTTAGGAAATTACTTGAATTTTAAGCTGAGAGATTTGAGAAAAGCTATGAGCTTTTCCCAAAAAAGGTC
Source organism: Hibiscus tridactylites (assembly GCA_958450335.1). Classification (NCBI taxonomy): domain Eukaryota; kingdom Viridiplantae; phylum Streptophyta; class Magnoliopsida; order Malvales; family Malvaceae; genus Hibiscus; species Hibiscus tridactylites. The sequence goes on from OY288282.1 coordinate 56,836,524, forward strand.
AGGACTTTGAACAACATCGTCGTAGTTAGCCGTTGGAGATGAATGCTCATTTCTACTCTTACTCTGCTGTTGCTGCCGACACATGTTTAGATTACACCTGGATTGAAAAACAATTTTAGATGATAACTTTTCTCTTATGATATGGTAATGCTGTGTCACCCTATTAATATATGAATTCATTAAGGGTAAACTAAGAAAAAGGCTGGTTGTTAAGAAGAAAATAAAAATGGGGAACATAAAACTAGGAAGATTTGATTAAAGTTTTAGGTAAGCCTTCGGATAAAATGTAAAATTAGGATCAAATTAATAGAATGGGTAATTAACATAGATCAAATGTGTAGTTATATAAATTTTTATTAACAGACACGTCACCCTTCCGTTATATTTTAACGGTTGGTGGTCAAAATATGTCCAACTAAATAGTTTGGTGGTCGAATTTTAAATTTTGTAGTTTAGTGGTTAAAATAGGTCAGACCCAATAATTAAGTAATCACCTAGATAGTTTACTCTATTTTAAATGATTTTAAATGTTATTGTAATCTTTTTATATAATCTTTTAAATTGAATTGTTATTTAATAATGTTTAATGATCGAGCACGAGTTTAATAATACAAATTCACCATTCCACTTATTTTTATTCATTAAATACTTTTATACAATGTTTCGACTCTCGACTAGGTACAATCCTCTATATTTTTAAAACAAACGTTATTGAACATTTAGACATGATCGATCTCATGTCTTTCTAAATATTACATCCACAACAATATCGACCAAATTAAACTGAACCGTCCTCATTAATATATATATATATATATATATATATATATATATATATATATATAATAAACAAAAATATTTTAAATCATTCATATTGAGAGCATGGAATAATCAATTTTCTATATAATATAAATTTGGGTAAACTATACTAATGACCACCTAATTATGGGGTTGGTGCCGATTTGATCACTATATTTTCAATTGTGTTAAATATACCACATAACTATTTAATTGGTTCTAATATAGTCACCTGCCGTTAAAAAAACGAAAAAGTTGACGGAGCTGTTAAAATAATTGGTATAATTACAAATTTAGTCCCCTTTATCTATACAATCTATCAATTTGATCCTAATTTTAATCTAATAAAAATTTATTTATTTTTATTTAACTAAATTAATTAATTTTCCCCTCCAATCAGGTGACCTTGGAGTAGGAAAATGAGAACCAATGAATTGCCCTTAAAAGGAATTGAACCTAGGACTTTAGGAAATAGCGCGCACAAGCTTGCCATTAAGCCAAACACATAATTGCGATATATAATACTAATAATAATATATGTCTTATACAAATGTGTTATTATACAAATTTTATTAACTGATTCAACGTCCGTTAACAGCTTAGTGGTCAAATGAAAACAAAAATAAAAATTTAGTAGACCATTAAAACAATTAAAAATTTAGTTATCAAATTTAATAATATAACAAAATTCATTGATATTTATAAAATTTACCCTAGAAAAACCAGTGTAGTGACAGTAGTGTTTAGTTTTCGAATGGGCCTAAGCCGAGTTTTGAATACCCTGAACCTGAAACCAAGCGGGCTCCGATACATTCAGAAACGTGGGTACGCCCAAGTTTTGTCAGGTGGTATTTTTTTTTAAAAAAAAATTATTAAAAAATATAATTTTAAAAGATTCGTTAAATGATTGAGAGGTTAAAGATATTAATGCTGTCCTACCTGTACGAGTTCGAGCTCTGGTGTTAGTCTTGTAAATATAATTATCTCTCTATTTAATCAAAAAATATAATTTAAAAAACTATAAAATAATTAAATTTATAATAATTATTAAAATAACAATATAAAACTACTAAAGTATAAATTTATTATAATTTTATAAAAAAATATTAAAATTTTGGAAAAGCTCTTTTTGGTTGAAATCATTTTAAAACTTAATATTCCTTTAGATTTATTTCTTCGATAAGTTATAATCGATTTGAGTATTTGAAACCTAAAATAATTTAATTTTATAATTTTTTTGAAAAATTCTAAAATTTCAAATCCGTTTTGAAATATAAAATTTTAGCTTGCTTGCGCAACAATTGTCACTTATCAATACTTAATTTTACCGAAATAAGTTTTTCTACTCTATAAAATACAATTACACCGATATTAGATAATTCTAATCTCTCAAACATATTTATACAATATAGATTAGTTCTTTAATGTCAATATATCTCTAACTGTAAATTATGTTTACTTGTATATTAATTATCTCTTATCAATATATAATCACCGCTGGTGTAAATTAATTACACATTATTGAATCAATCAGTGAACTATTAAATTTTAAAATTTTATGTCCCTAGATATTAACCAACCTTCTAGTAAAAAAGCACTAACTAAACTCTCCACTGATTGGTTACAATTCGAAATGACGTTAAGTAAGCTAAACCCTATAACGAGTGGTTGCCTATCCAGGTTCATCTTTGTGGGAGGGCTGTTGCCCTCTAGTCTTTTGCCCACTTATGTTCTTCACATATTTTACTATTAATCTTATCCATCCGTTTTACTCACCCAACGATTCAAAAGACGTGTAAAACTTAAAAAATTTTACTAAGTTGTAACTAGATCTTATCCCTATATATATATATATATATATATATATATTTGTCCCCTATATCTAAAATACAGTGCATTGCCCCCTTCCTACGGCCCCACCACATATTTATATAAAAAACTAATTTATTTAATAAATAATATTTTAAAATTCTCTGCAGCAAAAGTAAAAGAATCTGAATTTATTTAATTAAATAATATTTTAAAGTTTTCTGCAGCAAAAAATAAAAGAAAATTAATTTATTTAATAAAATAATATTTTAAAGTCGATGGCTTAAAATTGGTTTTTCAAATAATCCTTTGTTTTTGTCTCTTTGCACATTCATTTACCGTTTTCATACCCAAAATAGAAAAAAAAAATCTAGAAATGATCCAAATTGAAGGTGCGCTCGTTAGCATGTCTAACATGCGCCGAGATAATCTGAATTTCTTTGCATTTTCTTCTTGTTTCTTTTGTTTTTTTTATTTCCTCATGTAAAATTAATATTTGATTTTGATATAATAAATAATTTAAGAACTAAATTGTAAAATAAATAAATTTTTAAGTAATCAAAATACTTGATTTTGACAAGTAAAATTTATACTTAAAATGTTTTGAAGTCAAAACTTAAACCCCATAAAATTTTCTAAGTGGTTCAAAGCTAAAATATACAAAATTGCCCAGACATTTCGAAACACCCCCAAAGTGTTTCGATATATTTTGCCACTAAAAACGTCTGTTTCGAAACGGCTCACACCCGTTTCGATACGACCTTCATCTGCACTTTTGATTTTTAAGCATTGTTTCGAAACGACTCACACTTGTTTCGATACGGGGTTAAGTAGTTTTAAAATTGGGCATTAAATGAACTAGTCGTTACTTGTTAGAAACGAATTTTTTGAAGATTTGGTTAAGTGTTTCGATACACCCCTAAGCTGTTTCGAAACACCCATTTACAGTTTCAAAATGTTTTGATACATCCCTTATCTGTTTCGATACGGTCCTTTTTTGCATTTTATAGTTTTAAACTGTTTCGATACGACCTATAGCCGTTTTGACATGGTCCTTTTTTACGCACAACGACTCTTTCTTTTTTTAGTGTCCATTTCGATACAGAGGTACTGTGTTCCGATACGGGTAGTTGCAGAACAACATTTATGGAGGGGAGAGAGAGCCCCAACGGCTCTATTGATGATCTCAACCACCCAAGCGACTAGAAATCAATGAGAAGGTATAAAAACAAGTCTCCAAAGCTACAACAACAACTATTGAACCTTCAAGCAACATCAAAGCATTCAATCCAAACCCTTGTCCCTTTATTGTCAAATTCTTGTACCCAACTCATTTGAAAATTTTCATTGTTAATCTTTTTAGAGTTTGGGGAGTGTTTATGTGTAATTGGGTAAACAATTAGCCTTTGCGAGGTACAATCAAAGTTTGCCTATCTTTTTTTGTATAAGAGTGATATTGGATAATCTTTGGGTAGATAGATTGATCGATTTGTAAGGTTTCCTCCTAAGCCGAGAAAATGGGACGAAGTCAAGTTAGTGAATTGTTGAAATCCTCAGTAGGGTGCTGAGGTAGTGGATGTAGAGCTTGTTCGAAGCTTGAACCACTCTAAAATTGTCTTGTCTTCATTTTTAAATTATACATTGCACCCTTCAATTTTTATTACACCAATTCACCCCCTCTTGGTGATTAGCCATCATTTGATCAACTCAACACCTCATTTTCTTGTTTGTTTTCTTTGATTGTTGTTGTTTCTAGGTTTATTATGTTCATGGTGGATTTGGAAGCTGAAAATACAAAATCTCATAGAAGTCCTTGGGGTTTTGATCCATCTGAGTTTCCCCCTTTGGGCGTGTATGTGGGTGTGACGACTGGTGGTTCAGGTGTGGTGGCTGCGCTTGTTGTTGGAGCTGCGAAGAATGCCTCTGGGTCTTCAAAATCTCATGGAAATCTTTAGGATTTTGATTCATCTGAGTTCCCTCCTTTGAGCGAATCAGTGGGTGCAACGGTTGGTGTTTCTAGTGTGCCAGCTGCGCCCGTTGTTGGAGCTACGAATGATGCTATTGTTGGTGCTGTGAAGGATACCTCTGGTTTAGGTAATGCTTGGAAATTGTTTGATCCAACTTTAGGTTTCTTTCCTCCTTTATCGAAAATGGTCGAATGGTTGTCACACCTCCTAAAAAGGTTTTAGTTAAGGGTGTTCAACAGTGGGACAACGCATTGTTGGAGATTTTTTTTGAAAAGTCCCATACGCTTAATGTTTTCCAGAGAACTGTGAATAAACTATGGGGATGTGAGGGTTCAGTTGAGATTCGATTCCTTGCCCCTAGCGTTTATATGATTAATTTTCCCTCTCAATGTGTTAGAGATTGGGTTTTGGAGTCTGGTCCCTAGCATATTTAAAATCGTGTGATTGTTTTATGGAGGTGGTTTCCTAGTTTTATTCCTAAGGTATTAAATTTGGAGAAGGCTCCCGTTTGGGTTAAACTTTGGCATATTCCACTGGAGTTATACTCGTAGGCTGGTTTGGGATACTTAGCAAGTGCCATTGAAAAGCCCTTGTACTCTGACAAGGCTACTGTGTTGAAACAACAACTTGAATTTGCCAAAGTTAGCATCAATGTTGATGCTCGTTGTTGAGTGTGTAAAAGTTCTATTATTTACCCCATATTTAACCCATATTTCTGCTGCATTCAAGCATTATTTATTGCATTTAGGTCAGTTTACAGTTAAACATCACAAATATATTAAAAGGCACAGTTTCTACTGAAATTGGTTGCTTTTGCAGGTTGCTGCTGAAGCAGATAAGAGAGGCAGGCGCTGGGCAGTGAAGCAGAAGAGCTGGAACTGGACGAGCACTCAAGGAGGACGATGCTTCCATGGTTGCCGCCGTGACAGCAGAGAACGACAGCAGTTTTGAGGAGAAGAAGCAAAGTGGACCTCGATAGATAGAGAAAATTCAGCCCGTCTGTCGTGTAAAACCACTATATTTTTCCAAGCCCCAGATCGAAAGGAATGTCAAGCCCAAAGTTCAAGGAGAGAAAATCCCAAGCAAGAAAGAGAACGGCTGAAAGTTAGATTCTTTGAAGATTTAGTCTTTATTAGAATTGTACTTTAATTTAAAGTTGTATTCTTGCTATTTTAGAAAACTTGGACCCAAAGCCTATATAATGACATGTATTTCGACCTAGAGAGGATATAACCTATTCTCTAGCTTTCTTCCCAAAACCCTAGCCGTTTTCCTTCCCTTATCATGTTCTAAGTTCCCCTTAGGGCCACGAGTTGTTTTGTAAAGTAGTTGCAAGGGTTGTTTTGTTTTAGGAATTTTCAGTTCAATAAAATAAACTTCAAGTTCTCTTATTCTGGTTATTAACATCTTGCAAGAGCATCGGGAGAGCATTGTGAGGTTATCTATTTACTTAATATCGGGAGAGTTAAGTATACAAAAGGAATACGTGCGAGTTCTCTAGTTTATAGTTGAACTATCTCGGACCTAGGGATAGGACGAGGTTAAGTGGCTAAAGAAGAATTCAACAACATCGGTGTTCATCCTTCGATTCACGCCGGGAGGTATCATCAAAGACGTGATCATCAACATACTTGAACCTAGGGATAGGCCAAGGCACAACAGGGATTCTTGCCAAACTTGAAGTACTGAGTTGAGTGTTCGCTGCCGCGACAAGCAACAGACTGCTGCCGCGACAGGTGCTGCCGCGACGGGGACGACGACAGAACTGGATTTCCTAGACTTAGCAATACCTGTACTACTGAGCAATTCAATACCAGCCCATTCTCTCTATCTTGATTTCTCTACTCTTTTATTTAAGTTCTCTTTATTATTTTCGTGACAACTTTCTCAAATATTTTCTTTACTCTCGTGCAGTAATTCAAGGTGAAGCTATTAGCTCAGTCCCTGTGGAGACGATATCCGATACTTCGTATCACTTTACTACTTGCGTCGTGTACACTTGCACTACAATTGCGATAGACACTTTTACATGCAACAAGTTTTTGGCGCCGTTGTCGGGGACTGGCAACATAACTCTACCTTTTCTTTTACTGCACTTTTCGTTTTTGTTTTTATTTTTATTTTCTGTTTTTCTTTGGTTTGTTCAACTCTTGCTTTTCACAAGGTTTCTTGTTTATGCGCAGATCGAGACGAGGAAAAGATCCTGAGTATCCATTAGATTCGGAAATCGAACGTTCGTTCAATCTCAAGAACCAACTTCGTCACATACTAGCCAGGAACGAGTACCTTGTAGAACAGTTAGAAACGATGAACAATCAAGGGAACCCCCTGGGTAACGACCCTCCTATTGGATATGGAGCGGTTATACCGCTTGTCGGCAACCCTGCTGCCGCTGCCGGACGAAGGTCCTATCGTGACTACATGTTGAACGATCATGTAGAACTGGAAACCACGCTGCCGGATATAGATGTTGACAACTTCGAGCTGAAACCTGCTATGTTTAGCATGATCAACAATGCCGGTCAGTTTAGTGGTGCTGTTACAGAGGATGCTAGGGAGCATCTCAAAATGTTCCAGGAAATCTGTGGTTCGTTTAGACTACCAAGAGTTAATCCGGAGATACTGAGGCTTCGGTTATTTCCCCATTCGTTGAGGGACAGAGCAAAGACTTGGTGGAATAAACTTACGCCGGGTTCAATTAGAACTTGGGCAGATTTGTCTCGTGAATTTTTATCTCGTTTTAATCCTTCACATTTATCTGAGCGATTACGTAATGAAATTGCTACTTTTCAACGGGAGGATGACGAGCCGATGCACGAGGCCTGGGACAGATTTACCACTCTTCTACGGAACTGCCCAATGCATGGATTCCCCGTCTGGAACCAGGTAACTAAGTTTTATAATGCTGCCAACTTACAAACGCGTGTTCGAATTGATTCAGCAGCAAACAGATTACTATTGGAAAAAGACCCAGACGAGGCAATGCAAGTATTGAAAAATCTGGCTAAGAATGAGGAGCAGTTTCCGATAGCGAGAAGAGGGGGTAAACAGGTACTAGCTATCAAGGATTATGAGGCCGACAGCACGATGAAATCACAGGTGGCATACCTTACTAAGGCAATGAAAAAGCTCTTGAACGATGACGCACAACATGGATTCACTGTCGAAGAGGTATGTGAAATTTGTGAGGGAAATCATAGTTCGGATGAGTGTCCTATACAATTAGAAGAGGGAAAGTATGTTGGAAACTATAAGCAGAATTACAACTCTAACAACTATAATCCCAGCTGGAGAAAGGATCCCAAGTTTTCTTAGAGTAATCCTAATAATGCCCTGAATCCTCAAGCACATAATAATCAGAATCAAGGAGGACCTAGATTGCTGACTCGACAGCAATTGTAGCCGCAGTAGCAGCAACAACAACCACCAGCTGTCACGAACAGTATACTGGAACAGACTCTGTCTACTTTTATGTCTCAGACAGGAACTTATATTGAGAACATGAATCAGTTTGTCAAGAAGACAGAGCCATTCATGGATAAAACAGAGATGCGGATGACAAATCATGAAGCTACTTTGAAATCTTTGGAGACACAAATGGGTCAGGTTTCCCAGCATATCAACCCAAGGCAGACTGGCGGATTTCCTAGCAATACTGAAAATGCTAGGCAGCCTACACATGAGCAGTGTAAAGCCATTACTACTAGGAGTGGGAAGAAACTACCAGGGCCAAAGAAGGAAGTTGAAACAGTAAAGAAACCAGCCTTGGACAGACCTGCCGAGGAAGTTGCCCCGACAGGTAACAAACAGTCTGCTGCCGATGGACCTGTTACGACATCAGAAGCGACATAGGAGAAAAATGATGAACCAAAACCTCCTCAGATTCGTATGCAGTGGGAAGGACGTATTGCTGATTATCGTCCCCCACCTCCTTTTCCTCAACGGTTACAACAATTGAAGCAAGAATCTCAGCTCAAAAAGATTTATGATATTTTTAAGCAGGTTCATATTAATATCCCGCTGTTGGACGCCGTTAGGGAGATGCCTGGTTATGCCAAATTTCTCAAGGATGTCATGTCAAAGAAATCTAAACTTGGGGAATTTGAAACGGTTAAGATGACAGAAGGATGCATGAGTATTCTTCATAGGTAGCCACCCCAGAAAAAGAAGGATCCGGGGAGCTTCATCATACCTTGTGTAGTCGGAGATAAATATGTGGGTAAGGCACTTTGTGATCTTGGTGCTAGTATTAATTTAATGCCAAAATCTGTTTTTCAGAAATTCGGTATTGGAAAAGCTCGGCCCACGACAGTAATCCTGCAGCTGGCAGACCGCTCTTACGTTCATCCGGAAGGAAAAATCGAAGATATCCTGGTAAGAGTGGATAAATTTATTTTTCCTGCTGACTTTCTCGTTTTAAACTGTGAAGCAGATGAAAACGCACCAATCATCCTGGGGCGACCCTTCTTAGCCACGGGAAGATCACTGATTGATGTGGAAAAAGGAGAACTCACCATGAGAGTGAACGATCAAGAAATAAAGTTGAATGTTCTCCAAGCTATGAAGCATGCTGATGCAGAAGAGGAATGCAAGGTTATCACTGAAGTTACCCTTGACCAACCCTGCATCAGGTCGGGCTGTCACGACATCATCATTGGTCACTGCCTCGGCAGCCACTTACAGGACTGTCACGACAGCACCGACGACATCAACTCCTCAGAATCCGATACATCTGATACTGAAGATCAGGAGGAGGTAAACTGGATAGGCGATCATCCAGGTAAGTTATTCGAACCTTTAAATTATACTTCAGATAACCATACAATCCAAAAGCCATCAACTATTGAGCCCCCTATTTTAGAACTGAAGCCCCTGCCAGGGCAGCTAAAGTATGCTTTTCTTGGTTCAAATGATACGTTGCCCATAATCATCTCTTCCAAGTTGATGCAGGAACAGGAACAACAGTTAATAGGGATGTTGCAGCAGCACAAAAAGGCAATTGGATGGACGATAGCTGATATTCAAGGCATTAGTCCGGCATTATGTATGCATAAAATCCTTCTCGAGGATGATCATAAGTCGACTATTGATGCTCAAAGGCGGCTAAAACATGCGATGAAAGAGGTGGTGCGTAAAGAGATAATCAAATGGTTAGATGCTGGTATAATTTACGCCATCTCGGACAGCAAATGGGTGAGCCCGGTGCAATGCGTTCCTAAGAAAGGAAGAATGACCGTGGTGACCAATGAAAACAATGAGTTAATCCCAACCAGGACTGTGACCGGATGGAGGGTTTGTATGGACTATCGAAAGCTTAACAAAGCTACCCGAAAGGACCACTTTCTTTTACCCTTTATTGATCAAATGCTTGATAGATTAGCGGGTAAACCTTACTATTGTTTTCTTGATGGTTATTCAGGGTACAATCAAATAGCTATCGCACCGGAAGATCAAGAAAAGATGACGTTTGTTGAGTGTGTAAAAGTTCTATCATTTACACCTTTTTAAACCCATATTTCTGCTGCATTCAAGCATCATTGCATTGCATTTAGGTTAGTTTTCAATAAAACATCACAATTATATAAAAGGCACGGATTCTACTGAAAGATGGTTATTTTTGCAGGTATCTGTCATAGTAGATGTCGAAGGCAGGCGCAGGGCAAATAAGCAGGAGAGCTGAACTGGACAAGCAGCTGAAGAAGACGAACCTGTCATGGACCTGTCGTGACAGCATGGTGACAGCAGATTCATGAAGAGGAAAAAGTGAAGTGGACCTCGATAGATAGAGAAAAATCTGCTCGTCTGTCGTGTGGAAGCCGAATATTTTTCCAAGCCCCGGATCAAGAGATATGTCAAGCCAAAGCTCAAAGGAGAGGAAATCCCTAAAAGCAAGGATGCGGCTGGAAAGTAGGAGACTTTAGAGATTTAGTCTTTATTAGAATCTTACTTTTAATTAAAGTTGTAATCCTTGTTACCTTAAATAACTTGAGCCCAAAGCTTATATAAAGGGCATAGATTAAACCTAGGGCATAGCCGACTACCCCATAACGAAAACCAAAACCCTGCCGTTTACCTGTCACCGATATGTTCTAAATTCCCCCTAGGGCTACGGGTTGTTTTGTAAAGTAGTTGCAAGGGTTGCTTTGTTTTAGGATTTTTCAAGTTCAATAAAATAAACTTCAAGTTCTTTTATCTTGGTTTTAATATCTTGCAAGAGCATCGGGAGAGCATTGCGAGGTTATCTATTTACTTAGCATCGGGAGAGTTAAGTATACGAAAGAGGTAAAAGCGCGTTCTCTAGTTTATAGTTGAACCATCTCGTGCTTAGGGATAAGGCGAGGTTAAGTGGCTAAGGAAGAATTCATACACATCGGTGTTCATCCTTCGATTCACGCCGGGAGGTATCATCAAAGACGTGATCATCGACAGACTTGTGCCTAGGGATAGGGCAAGGCAGATCTGGGATTCTTGCCAAGCTTGAAGTACGGAGTTAGTGTTCGCTGCCGCGACAGCTAACGGACAGACGCCGCGACAGGTGCTGTCGGCGACGGGTGCGACGACAGAACTGGAGATCCTAAGCAATTCAATACCTGCACTACCGAGCAACTCAATACCAGCCCAATCTCTCTATCTTGATATCTCAATTCCTTTTATTTGCGTTTTTACATTATTATTCGTGACAACTCTTAATTATTTCCTTTACTTTCGTGCAGTGAATTTAGGTGAAGCTATTAGCCCAATCCCTGTGGAGACGATATCCGATACTTTGTATCACTTTACTACTTGCGTCGTGTATACTTGCACTACAATTGCAATAGACTATTTTACACGCAACAACGTTTACATGCCCCTACGGAACGTATGCTTTTAGGAGAATGCCATTTGGACTATACAATGCACCCGCCACCTTCCAAAGGTGCATGATGGCCATATTCTCCGATATGGTAGAGGACTTCCTAGAGATTTTCATGTATGATTTTTCAGTCTTTGGAGATGATTTTGACAGCTGCCTATGCAACCTACAAAAGGTACTCGAAAGATGTGAAAAAGCAAACCTAGTCTTGAATTGGGAAAAATGTCACTTCATGGTAGATGAAGGGATAGTCCTTGGCCATAAGATTAGCTGCCGTGGCATAGAAGTCGACAGGGCTAAGATAGAAGTGATAGAAAAGCTGCCGCCACCCACAACAGTCAAGGGAATCAGAAGTTTCTTAGGACATGCTGGTTTTTATCGGAGATTCATTGCGAACTTTTCAAAAATCACCAAGCCCTTATGCCATCTTCTGGAGCAGAACCGACCCTTCGACTTTAACGATGAATGTACTGAAGCATTCAAGGTTCTGAAGGAAAAGCTGGTAACAGCCCTAATAGTACAACCACCAGACTGGACACAACCATTTGAGATTATGTGTGATGCTAGTGACTATGCTGTCGGGGCAGCACTTAGGCAGCGGAGAGACAAATTATTTCATGTCATATACTATGACAACAAGACACTGAATGACGCCACTACCATAGAAAAGGAGTTATTAGTTGTGGTATTCTCCATTGACAAGTTTCGTTCTTACATACTTGGAACGAAGGTCATAGTGCACACAGACCATTCTGCCTTGAAGTATCTGTTCGCGAAAAAGGATGCTAAGCCTCGATTAATACGGTGGATCCTGCTATTGCAAGAATTCGACCTTGAAATCAAGGACAAAAAGGGGACAGAAAATCAAGTGGCAGATCACTTGTCGAGGTTGGAGAAGGGACAGAGTCTACCAACAGATGAGACAAACATACTTGAGACCTTCCCAGATGAGCAGCTCTTTGCTGTCGCAGTCACTGCCGCGACAGCCATGGCGGCAGGTAAGTCTTCTGAACTCCCCTGGTATGCTGATTTCGTTAATTTCTTAGTTAGCGGAATAATTCCTTCCGACCTTAATTATCAAGCCAGGAAGAGGTTCCAAAATGATGTTAAGCATTATTATTGGGATGAACCTCTTCTTTTCAAAATCTGTGCAGATCAGGTTATAAGGAGATGTGTACCACAGGAAGAGCAAGAAGACATACTTCATCACTGTCATGCTTCATAGTATGGAGGTCACTTAGAAGGCAACACAACTGCTGCCAAGGTGCTGTAGTCAGGGTTTTATTGGCCGTCACTGTATAAAGATGCTCAAATCTTCTACAAGAACTGTGACAGGTGCCAAAGGACAGGAAACATCTCAAGGAGAAACGAGATACCGCTGCAGAACATTCTTGAAGTCAAAATCTTCGACGTTTGGGGGATTGATTTTATGGGACCTTTCCCATCTTCATGTGGGAACTTATATATCCTCCTAGCAGTAGACTATGTCTCTAAGTGGGTTAAAGCTATCGCCACTCAAAAGAATGATGCAAAGACAGTACAAAGGTTTTTGCACAAAAACATTTTTTCTAGGTTTGGCATCCCTAAGGCGATTATCAGTGATGAAGGGAGACATTTTGACAACAGGGTTATTGCTGCTGCCTTAAAGAAATATGGTGTGAAGCATCGGATAGCGACATCATATCACCTACAGACCAATGGACAAGCTGAAATATCCAACAGGGAAGTTAAGAACATTCTTGAGAAGATGGTTAAGCCAACTAGGAAAGATTGGTCTTTACTCCTCAATGATGCATTATGGGCTTATAGAACAACTTTTAAAACTCCATTAGGAATGTCTCCATACCGATTGATTTATGGGAAAACATGTCACCTACCTGTCGAGATAGAGCACAGAGCATACTGGGCAATCAAGGCAGTAAATATGGACTTGGACAAGGCAGGGCATAAAAAGACTATTGGATCTGAACGAAATTGAAGAAATCCGGACAATGGCCTATGACAATGCAAGAATCTACAAGGATAAAACTAAGAAGTGGCATGACAAAAAGTTGCTGCCACGACAGTTCTACCCAGGGCAGCTTGTATTGTTATTCAATTCTAGACTGAAACTCTTCCCAGGGAAGCTGAAATCTAGATGGTCTGGCCCATTCCAAGTCGTACATGTTTTTCCCCATGGTGCCATCAAAATCTGATCATTAAAAGACGGGCACCAATTCAAAGTCAACAGACAGCGCTTGAAGCATTATCAGGGGACTGAAGCCCCAGGAATGCAGGAAGTGGTTACCTTAGGAGATGCCCCACCTAGCATCCCTAATTTAACCTAATCTTTATTTTTATCTTTAAGTTTTGTTATTACATATTACTTATTAGGAAATAAGATTTATTTTATTTGAATAATGTTTTTAATTATTATTGTTTTTAGGAAATAAAGGAGTCAAGAAGAACATGAGAAGTGAACTCAGCCCACCATCCATCCACTAGCCCAACAAAGCCTAAATTTTGAAGCTTGTCGTTACAGCTGCCGTGACAGACGCGGAAAATACAGGCTGTCAATACGCTATCACGACAGACGCGGAAACACGTCACATACGCGCAACAGACACGGAAACGCGTGACAGACGCGTCAGACACGCTAACACACAACAGCTGGCCCCGTTATTCGCGCATGCCGTTACAGCTTCAACGGGCAGCACATCCCTCTCTATATAACCCCGTTTCATTTTTCATTTTCACTCACTTCTACTTTTCTTACTTGCTCTCTCTTTAGATTTTTACTTGCTTTCATTTTTTCCACAACCCTTGCAAAAATGTCTTCTAGGAAAACCCGAAGGAATGCTGCTTCCAGTTCCACACCGACAGCAACCACCCCACGCTCCTTTGCGATTAGAGATATATAGGAAGAGAGAGGCTTTATTTACACATCGAAGGAGGAAAATCTGGGCCTCAAGCCGTTCATAGCCCGGAAGGTTCGAGCTTTACAGTGGCAAACTTTTGCTGAGCAGCCTGAAGAAATGAACGTCACGTTGGTGTGAGAATTTTATGCTGCCATTAGCAGCAGGACGACGACAGCGGTGACTGTTCGAGGGAAAGAAGTGCCGTTTGAAGCTGAGTACATTAACACATTGTATGGATTCTACATCGGCAACAATGACGATGCTCTCCAACAGTTCCTCAACACATTAGACCCTGCTGCCTATGACGCTGTCATGGCAGAACTGACAGATGAGGGGACTCAATGGAACACCAGCCAGAAGAATCCACAGACAGTAAAGCGGACCCAACTACTGCCAGAGGCGAAGTTATGGAATGCCTTCATAAAAAAGCTTATCATACCGTCATCCCACAATACCACGGTTGACCAACCGAGGTTAGCTTTAATACACTCCATTTTACATGAAAGGCCCATTAATGTGGGCAGCTATATTCGTGAGAGCATCTTGGAGTGCGCACACAGACCGACGAGTCCCCTTTACCTCCCGTACCTCATCACCTCACTCTACCGTGGCCATGGCGTACCGGAAGTGGTCACTGATCTACGAGTCCAAGGGAAAGGTTGGACTGAAAAGAACATCCTCAGCCTCATGGAGCTGACTGCTGCCACTCCTCTGTCGTCATTCGACCCAGCTGCCACAACCGCAGACACGATAGAGCAGCCAGAAACTGAACCAGCTGCCGCAGCCGCCGCTCCGACAGACTCCTCCTCCCAGATCTTAGCTGCCATTCAGAAGCTGGAGGAACGACAGCTTGGTTTAATGACCTTCATCAGGGATTTTGCTGCCTCTACGGTAACCTTTATACAAAATTCTTTAAATTTCCCTGATGCTGTCTTCCCCACATTTCCTGCACATTATTTTACTGTCACTACACCTGCCCACACTCTCACACCTGCTGCTACACCACGGACACCCTCTGCCGCCTCAACGCCATCACTTGCCCCGATAGCCGCCGACAGCACCCGTGCTGAGCCATCTGCCCGTGGCACGAAACGTAGAATGGCATTGGAGGAGCTTGATGCCTTTATTGCCGGATTCTCATCCTCCTCCGTTTGGGCCGCCAGTGACAATGAACCCTCTATTAAGAGGAATCTTTCGAAGGAATTCTCACTGGTGAAGAGGCAGAAGCGAATTACGGACAAACACAACATGCCAAGAGCCAGCAGCAACAATAGTGACAGCAACATCGGCGAGAGCAGCAGCAACAGCTCTGAAGTCCAGGTTGTGGAGCAACCCCCTCATATCTCCCCAACCAGGATCCAACCACCACGGGAGGCCAAAGCAAAGAACACATCTGCCTCCCCCGTGCCCCAGCCAGCTCCGAAAGCTCGAGCCCGCCGCCAGATCAGACTCAGCAGCAGCAACGAAGACAGTGATTAAAATTTAAGTTTCTTCTTTTATTATTGCTGTCTGCTATATATTTTGTGATGTACTGTTTTCTTTTTATCTTTGTTTTTACTGTCATTTTGCATTGAGGGCAATGCAACCCTCGAGTTTGGGGGTGGCAACCCTCCATTAATGGAGTCCATCTTAGTTTTAAAAATTTGTGTCTTTTACTTAGTCTATTTTTGTCTAAAAAAAATTGATGAAAATATGAAAATTTTTAGCTTAAGTCTGTGAACTGAACTTACCTGCTGTGACAGCTCTGTCGTGACAGTACCTTTAGGATAGTTTTTAGGAGAAGTTTAGAGCCTTTCTATAGTTCTGAAAACTCAAACACATTTGTGACTGTTATATTGCTTAGTACTCGTCTAGTTAACTAGAATAGGAAGCTTAGCACTTGAATGGCCCCTAGAGGTGCCTAACACTGGCTCTAGGAAAGAAGTTTAGCAAAAGAGACTCAAACAGCCCTAGAGGTGCCCGAAACTGGCTCTAGGAAGTTAGCTAGAGGTGCCCAAAACTGGCTCTAGTGAAACTTTAGCTTAAAAAAATAGTGAAATCGAGTCAAAACAAAAAATAAAAGGAGCATGAAAAAATGCCTTCAAAAGATAAACTTTGGCATAAAAATTCGAGTTAAGAGCTGAATTATTCTAGTGAAACTAAGAGAGTCTTGGCATATAACTGTTCACAAGCATGCACACATTGCACGAGGACTATAGTGAGACTCCGGACAGATCCTAGATTATCCGACAGGTTACTGCCGTCACAGGGAACAAATGAAGGGTAAGGGAAAGTTCACTGTTTTAAGCCAAAACAAAAATATTTCATTTTTCTTTTAGGTCCTAGTTGCTTGAGGGCAAGCAAAAACTTGAGTTTGGGGGTGTGTTGAGTGTGTAAAAATTCTATTATTTACCCCCTATTTAACCCATATTTCTACTGCATTCAAGCATTATTTATTGCATTTAGGTCAGTTTACAGTTAAACATCACAAATATATTAAAAGGCACAGTTTCTACTGAAATTGGTTGCTTTTGCAGGTTGCTGCTGAAGCAGATAAGAGAGGCAGGCGCTGGGCAGTGAAGCAGAAGTGCTAGAACTGGACGAGCACTCAAGGAGGACGATGCTGCCATGGTTGCCGCCATGACAGCAGAGGACAACAGCAGTTTTGAGGAGAAGAAGCAAAGTGGACCTCGACAGATAGAGAAAATTCAGCCCGTCTGTCGTGTAAAACCACTATATTTTTCCAAGCCCCAGATCGAAAGGAATGTCAAGCCCAAAGTTCAAGGAGAGAAAATCCCAAGCAAGAAAGAGAACGACTGAAAGTTAGATTCTTTGAAGATTTAGTCTTTATTAGAATTGTACTTTAATTTAAAGTTGTATTCTTGCTATTTTAGAAAACTTGGACCCAAAGCCTATATAAGGGCATGTATTTCAACCTATGGAGGATATAACCTATTCTCTAGCTTTCTTCCCAAAACCCTATCCGTTTTCCTTCCCTCATCATGTTCTAAATTCCCCTTAAGGCCACGGGTTGTTTTGTAAAGTAGTTGCAAGGGTTGTTTTGTTTTAGGAATTTTCAGTTTAATAAAATAAACTTCAAGTTCTCTTATTCTGGTTATTAACATCTTGCAAGAGCATCGGGAGAGCATTGTGAGTTTATCTATTTACTTAATATCGGGAGAGTTAAGTATACGAAAGGAATAAGTGCGAGTTCTCTAGTTTATAGTTGAACTATCTCGGACCTAGGGATAGGACGAGGTTAAGTGGCTAAAGAAGAATTCAACAACATCGGTGTTCATCCTTCGATTCACGCCGGGAGGTATCATCAAAAACGTGATCATCGACAGACTCGGACCTAGGGATAGGCCAAGTCACAGCAGGGATTCTTGCCAAACTTGAAGTACTGAGTTGAGTGTTCGCTGCCGCGACAAGCAACGGAATGCTGCCGCGACAGGTGCTGCCGCGATGGGGACGACGACAAAACTGGATTTCCTGGACTTAGCAATACCTGCACTACTGAGCAATTCAATACCAGCCCATTCTCTCTATCTTGATTTCTCTACTCTTTTATTTAAGTTCTCTTTATTATTTTCGTGAGAACTTTCTCAAAAATTTTCTTTACTATCGTGCAGTAATTCAAGGTGAAGCTATTAGCTCAGTCCTTGTGGAGACGATATCCGATACTTCGTATCACTTTACTACTTGCGTCGTGTACACCTTCCCTACAATTGCGATAGACACTTTTACACGCAAGACTCGCAGTCCTTTTCCTAGCTCTATCTTGGTTGATCTTGGTGAAGGGCATTGTGTTGATGTAACTGTGGAGTTTGTTTGGTCCCCCCTCGGTGTGGCCATTGTCATGTGTTTAGTCATTTGGAAACAACTTGTGGTAAGATGACACAACAGGGTGATATCCTTGTTGTTCTTAGGGAAGACTTGCAGGTTGATTTGAGGAATACTATGAGTAGGGAGCAAGAGACTATTGATTCTATTAGCAATAGTGGTTCTGATCCTGCTACTTCAGTTCCTCCAGTGAACTCTGATGCTATTAGTGCTGATGTTCAGGCTACAGGGATTGATGTTGTGAAGAGTGTAAAAACTGGTGTTCTAGATATTAATGAAAATAGGGTTGTTGACTCACTTGCTAGTTCTAGTGTAGAACAAGGGGGCAATGATGAGTGCGAATACGTTTGATTTGCTAGTGGATGTTGTTGATGGTCAGGATGAGGTGCTTTTGTCTCCTAAAAAGAGTAGACTTGCCGCTGAAGGTGTGGCTAACTTGATGAATCAGCTGAAACCTAAGCAATAACAAAAAGGAAAGAAAAAGAATGGCAAAGGTGGAAAGTAAAATAAGCAAAAGGGAGGTACCTCTCCATCTTTATAATGACTTTTTTAGTTTGGAATGTTAGGGGGTTTAATAACCCTCAAAAGCAGAATAAAGTTCTTAGAGTTGTTAGGAAGTTGAATATTGAGGTGTTGTGTTTTGTTGAAACTAGGGTTAGGGAGGTTAATGTTTTTAACATTATTCAAAGGAAGTTTGGTGGTTGGAATTTTCTCCATAATTACTTGCATGCTTTGAATGGATGAATTTGGATTTTGAGTAAAGGTTCCTGAAAAGATGATGAAGTTTACAAATTTGATCAACATTTGTCTTGTTTAGTTAGTAATGGTGATGTGCAATTCTAATTTTCTACAATTTATGGCAACAATGGTAGGGAGGGGGGGAAAGACCTTTGGGCGGAGTTAGTCTGTTTTAAGTCCAGGATTGGAGCTTGCCCATGGGTTCTCAAAATGGATTTTAATATCATTTGTTCTCCAACAAAAAATTCAAATTATAATGGCAACCAAAGCATTAGTGGTGCAATGCAGGAATTTATGAATCGTAGGGAAGAACTTGATGTTATTGATCATGTGTTTCTTGGTCCTAAATTTACCTGGTGTAATCTTAGGGAGGAGGATCCATTATCGCGAAAGCTGGATAGAATTTTAGTAAATCAGGAATGGCTTCAAACGTTTTCTACAACTCAGGTGGAATTTTTACAACCAGACTGTTCTGACCATAGTCCGGGTTACTTGGTTCTAAAGGCTCCAGTGGCTAAACCACCTAGGCCATTAAAGTTTTTTCATTTTTGGGCTGATTCGCCTGAATTTTTGTCAATTGTGGAGGAGTCTTGGAGGGTTACAGTTGATGGTAATCCCCTGCAAGTTCTTTTTGCCAAGCTTAAATGGTTAAAAGAGCCTTTAAAAAAAGTTTAACAAGGACCACTTCAGTGCAATTTCGGATAGAGTGTTGGATCACCAGAGGTTGCTTGAAAATGTGCAGAAATTAGTTATGACTTCCCCTTCTGCTGAAAATATTTATAGGGAGAAGGAGATTGTTAGGGAATTGGATGAGTTATATAGGGCGGAAGAGAAATTTCTGCGACAGAAATCTAGAATCCAATTTGCTAAAGAGGGAGACAAAAATTCAGCCTAATTCTTTATGTAACGCCCCGAGTTTAGGGCTAGGAGATATCAGAATAGTCAAACTGAGTCGGGTTAAAATTAAATTGGAGAAAAACTATTTTTCTAACACACTTAAAGTGTTTTAAAAGATTAAAGGGCAAAATGAGAATTTTTAGTAAAAATGAATAAAAAAGGGTTTTTTTTATCAAAAGCCATCATCTTCTCAAAATCCCTTTTCACGTTCAAAATCCCACCCTAAACCCCATTTACTATTCCATTGGTTTCAAGCTTCAAACCAAATGATTTCTTCAAGGTAAATAGTTCCTCAACTTAGTTTCATCTTCCTTGAGTCTTAAATGCTAATATTTTTGCAAAACTCATATATTAAACTTGCTTTGATTTTTAAAGTTTGGTTTAAAATGAAAGGAAATTTTTGGGTTTTCGTTTCGGTTGGTTATGGTTGAGTTGAGAGTATTTTTAACTTTGTTTTAACACTAAAATAATATGAAAATGATTGGTTTTTATAGAAAACCTAAAATGGGTATTGTGGTAGTTTTGAGAGTTGAAAATCTTGAGTTTTTGGATAGGTTTTGGGTCTAAATGACAGCTGGAGGTTTGATAGTTTTGGATTGATGTTTTGGAGTGTTAAAAGATAGATTTTTTATGGTAAATTCGTTGAGTGTGATTGCAAGTAGTTTGGGACTGAAATTGTTATGTGTCTGGTGAAATTTGGGCTTGAATCGATGTATGTTGTTGTAAGGTTGTTGAGTTCCGGGATTTTGATGTGTTTGTGAGTGTATTGTTGAGTGTGTAATAGTTCTATAATTTACCCCCTATTTAACCCATATTTCTGCTGCATTCAAGCATAATTCATTGCATTTAGGTTAGATTTCATTTATACATCACAAATATATTAAATGGCACAGTTTCTACTGAAATTGGTTGCTTTTGCAGGTAGCTGTTGTAGTAGATGAAGGACAGTGGAGAAGCAGACGTTGGGCAGTAAAGAAGCAAAGCTGGAATTGGATGTGCAGATGAAGAAGACGATGCTGCCATGGCCGCTGCTGTGGCAGCCAAGGACGACAGCAGTGGTGAAGAGAAGAAGCAAAGTGGGCCTCGACAGAAAGAGAAAATTAAGCCGGTCTGTCGTGGAGCACCCTTATATTTTTCCAAGCCCTAGATCAGAATGAAGGCCAAGCCCAAAGTTCAAGGAAGAAACTCAAAGCAAGAAGGAAGGACAAATTAAAGATATATGCTTTGAAGATTTAGTCTTTAATAGAGTTGTACTTTAGTTTAAACTTGTATTCTTGCCTTATTAGAAAACTTGAACCCAAGGCCTATATAAAGGCATGTAATTCGACCTAGGGAAGGATATCTTACTCTCTAGCCTTCTCTTCTAAACCCTAGTCGTTTTCCCCTCCTCATCATGTTCTAAACTTCCCCTAGAGCTACGAGTTGATTTGTAAAGTAGTTGCAAGGATTGCATTTGTTTTAGGAATTTTTCTGTTCAATAAAATAGACTTCAAGTTTGCTTACTCTGGTTTTCAACATCTTGCAAGAGTATCGGGAGAGCATTGTGAGATTATACATTTACTTAATATCGGGAGAGTTAAGTATACGAAAGGAATAAGTACGGGTTCTCCAGTTTATGGTTGAACTATCTCGGACCTAGAGATAGGACGAGGTTAAGTGGCTAAGAAAAAATTCAACAACATCGGTGTTCATCCTTCGATTCACGCCGGGAGGTATCATCAAAGACGTGTTCAGCGACAGACTTGGACCTAGGGATAGGCCAAGGCACAGCAGGGATTCTTGCCAATCTTGAAGTACAGAGTTGCGTGATCCCTGCCGCGACTAACAACAGACCGCTGCCGCGACAGGTGCTGCCGCGACAGGCGCAACGACAGAACATATATTCCTAGACTTTGCAACACCTACACTACTGAGCACTTCAATACCGACCCATTCTCTCTATCTTGAATCCTTTTCCCTTTTATTATCAGTATTCTTATTATTCTCGTGACAAACAATTGAACTATTTCTTTTTCCTCTCGTGCAGTAATCCAAGGTGAAGCTATTAGCTCAGCCCCTGTGGAGACGATATCCGATACTTACGTATCACTTTACTACTTGCGTCGTGTACATTTGCACTACATTGCGATAGACACTTTTACACGCAACAAGTTTTTGGCGCCGTTGTCGAGGACTGATAACATATCTTTACCCTATCTTTTACTGCACTTCTTTTATTTTTCTGTTTTTACTTGGATTGTTCAACCTGTACCTTTCACAAGGTCTTTTGTTTGTGTATGCGCAGATCTCAACGAGGAAAAGAACCTGAGCACCGGTTAGATCCTGAAATCGAACGAACATGCAATCTCAGGAAAAGAGTTTGCCTCCTCGTATAAAGAAACGAATACCTGGAGGAACAATTAGAAGCAATGGTGAACGAAAGGCACGAAGAAAGAAGGAACAACCAAGGGAATCCCCAGGATGCTGAAAATCCTACCGGAGATGGAGGGATGCTAATCCTCCTGTCGCTGCCGCACGCCGGTCATGCCGAGACTACATGCTCAACGATCATGTAGAACTAGAAACAACCCTGCCAGACGTAGAAGTTGACAACTTTGAGCTGAAACCTGTTATGTTCAGCATGATTAACAACGTTGGCCAATTTAGTGGTGCTGCTACAGAGGATGCTAGGGAGCATATGAAAACGTTCCAGGAAATCTGTGGTTCGTTTAGACTACCAGGAGTTAATCCAGAGATACTGAGGCTTCGGTTATTTCCTCATTCATTGAGGGACAGGGCGAAAACTTGGTGGAATAAACTAACGTCGGGTTCAATACGAACTTGGGCAGATTTAACTCGTGAATTTTTGTCTCGTTTTAATCCTTCACATTTATCTGAGCGATTACATAACGGAATTTCTACTTTTCAACAGGAAGATGACGAGCCAATGCACGAGGCTTAGGACAGGTTTACCACTCTTCTGAGGAATTGCCCGATCTATGGATTCCCCGTTTGGAACCAAGTAACCAAATTTTATAATGCTGCCAACTTACAGACTCGTATGAGAATTGATTCAGCAGCGAATAGATTGCTGTTGGACAAAGATCCAGAAGATGCAATGGCAGTATTGAAAAATCTGGCGAAGAACGAGGAACAGTTTCCTACAGCAAGAAGAGGGGGTAAAAGAGTACTAGCTGTAAAAGATTATGAGGCCGATAGTTCTCTAAAATCACAGGTGGCATATCTCACTAAGGCAATGAAAAAGCTTTTGAAAGAAGATTCACAACCTGCCTACTCTGCTGAAGATGTATGTGAGACTTGCGATGGGAATTACAGTTCGGAAGATTGTCTGCTACAGTTAGAAGAAGGAATGTATGTTGGGAACTACAATAAATAGAACTATAACTCCAACAACTATAATCCCAACTGGAGAAAGGATCCCAAGTTCTCTTGGAGCAACCCTAACAATGCCCTGAATCCTTAAGCACAAAACACTCAGAATCAGGGGGACCTAGGTTATTGACTCGGCAGCAACCGTAGCAGCAGCAACAACATCCACCAACTGCCACGCCTAGTATACTGGAGCAGACCTTGGCTACATTTATGTCTCAAACAGGAACTTATATTGAGAACATGAATCACTTTGTCAAGAAGACAGAAACATTCATGGATAAAACAGAGATGCGGATGACCAACCATGAAGCTACTCTGAAATCATTGGAGACACAGATGGGTCAGGTTTCCCAGCATATTAAACCGATGCAGAATGGAGGATTTCCTAGCGATACTAAAAACGCTAGACAACCCACACATGATCAGTGTAAAGCCATCACTACTAGGAGTGGGAAGAAATTACCAGGGCTAGAGAAGGAAGCAGAACCAATTAAGGAACCAGCCTTGGAGTCGACTGCCAGCCTGCTACCGATGAGCCTGTCACGACAGCAGAAGGGACAGAGAAGAAAGATGAAGAACCTAAACCTCCTCAGATCCGAATGCAGTGGGAAGAACGTATAGCTGATTATCGTCCTCCACCTCCTTTTCCTCAGCGGTTACATAAATTGAAACAGGAATCCCAGCTTAAGAAGATTTATGATATTTTTAAGCAGGTCCATATCAATATTTCGTTGTTAGATGCTATAAAGGAGATGCCTGGTTATGCCAAATTTCTAAAGGACGCCATGTCGAAGAAATCCAAACTTGGGGAATTTGAAACGGTTAAAATGACAGAGGGATGCATGAGTATTCTGCACAAGCATCCACCCCAGAAGAAGAAGGATCTTGGGAGCTTCATCATACCGTGCATAATCGGAGATAAATTTGTGGGTAAGGCACTTTGTGATCTTGGTGCTAGTATAAATTTAATGCCCAAATCTGTTTTTCAGAAATTAGGTATTGGAAAAGCTCGGCCCACAACAGTAGTACTGTAGCTGGCAGACCGCTCTTACGTTCATCCAGAAGGAAAAATTGAAGATATTCTGGTAAGAGTGGATAAATTTATTTTTCCTGCTGACTTTCTTGTCTTAGATTGTGAAGCAGATGAAAATGCACCAATCATCCTGGGGCGACCCTTCTTAGCCACAGGAAGATCACTGATTGATGTGGAAAAAGGAGAACTCACTATGAGAGTGAACGGTCAAGAGATCAAGCTGAATGTTCTCCATGCAATAAAACATGCTGATGCAGAAGAAGAATGCAAGGCTATCACTGAAGTTATCCTTGACCAACCCTGCATCAGGTCAGGCTACCACGACATCAAAATTGACTACTGCCCCAACAGCCATTTAGAAGACTGTCACGACAACGACGACGACAGCAGCTCCTCAGAATCTGATACATCTGATACTAAAGATCAAGAGGAGGTAAATTGGACAGGCAATCGTCCAGGTAAGTTATTCGAGCCCTTAAACTATACCTCGGATGAACATATAGTCCAAAAGCCATCAACTGTAGAACCCCCTGTTCTAGATCTTAAGCCCCTTCCAGGGCAGCTAAAATATGTTTTCCTTGGTTTAAATGATACGTTGCCCGTAATCATCTCTTCCAAGTTGATGCAGGATCACGAACAACAGCTGATAGGGATGCTGCAGCATCACAAAAAGTCTATTGGATGGACGATAGCTGATATCCAAGGCATCAGTCCGGCACTATGCATGCATAAAATCCTCTTAGAGGATGATCATAAGCTGTCCATTGATGCACATAGACGTCTGAACGATGCTATGCGAGAGGTGGTGCGTAAGGAGATCATAAAATGGCTAGATGCTGGAATAATCTATGCCATCTCGGATAGCAAGTGGGTGAGCCCGGTGCAGTGCGTTCCCAAGAAAGGAGGAATAACCGTGGTAACCAACGAAGAAAACGAGTTAATCCCAACCAGGACTGTGACCGGTTGGAGGGTTTGTATGGACTACTGGAAGCTTAACAAAGCTACCCGGAAGGACCACTTTCCCCTGCCATTTATTGATCAAATGCTTGATAGATTACCGGGAAAGCCTTACTATTGTTTTCTTGATGGATACTCAGGTTATAATCAAATAGCCATCGCACCGGAAGATCAAGAAAAGACAACATTCACATGCCCATACGGTACTTATGCTTTTCGGAGGATGCCATTTGGATTTTGTAATGCACCAGCAACCTTTCAAAGGTGCATGATGGCAATATTCTCCGTTATAGTGGAGGATTTCCTGGAGATATTCATGGATGATTTTTCTGTCTTTGGAGACAATTTTGAAAGCTGCCTAGGCAACCTACAGACGGTGCTCGAAAGATGTGAGAAAGCAAACTTGGTATTGAACTGGAGAAATGTCACTTTATGGTGGATGAAGGGATAGTCCTAGGCCATAAAATAAGCTGTCGCGGCATAGAAGTCGACAGAGCTAAGATCGAGGTAATCGAAAAGCTGCCGCCACCCACCACAGTTAAGGGAATCAGGAGTTTCTTAGGGCATGCTGGTTTTTATCGGAGGTTTATCGCGAACTTTTCGAAGATTACAAAACCCTTATGCCATCTTCTGGAGCAGAACCGTCCCTTCAACTTCAACGCTGAATGTACTGAGACATTCAAGGTTCTGAAAGAAAAGCTGGTAACAGCCCCAATAGTACAGCCACCAGATTGGAAACTACCATTTGAGATTATGTGTGATGCTAATGACTATGCTGTCGGGGTAGCTCTTGGGCAGAGGAAAGACAAGCTCTTTCATGTTATATACTATGCCAGCAAAACACTAAATGACGCCCAAGTCAATTACACCACAACAGAGAAGGAACTATTAGCTGTGGTGTTCTCTATTGACAAATTCCGTTCATATATTCTTGGAACGAAGGTTATAGTCCACACAGACCACTCTGCATTGAAGTATCTGTTCACCAAAAAGGATGCAAAGCCTAGACTGATACGTTGGATTCTGCTACTGCAAGAGTTCGACCTTGAGATCAAGGACAAAAAGGGGATAGAGAATCAGGTTGCAGATCACTTTTCAAGACTAGAGAAGGGAAAGAGTCTCCCCACAGACGAGACACAAATACTAGAGACCTTCCCTGACGAGCAGTTGTTCGCTGCCACAAGCACTGCCGCGACAGCCATGGCGGCAGGTAAGTTTTCTAAATTCCCCTGGTATGTTGATTTCGTTAATTATTTAGTTAGCAGAATAACTCCTTCTGACCTTAATTATCAAGCTAGGAAGAGGTTCCAAAATGATGTTAAGCATTATTATTGGGACAAACCTCTTCTTTTTAAATATTGTGCAGATAAGGTTATCAGGAGCTGTGTACCACAGGATGAACATGAAGCTATACTACATCACTGCCATGCTTCACAGTATGGAGGAAACTTAGGAGGTAACAAAACTGCTGCCAATGTTTTGCAGTCAGGATTTTATTGGCCGTCACTGTTCAAGGATGCCCAAACATTCTACAAAAACTGTGACAGGTGTCAACGGACTGGAAACATCTCAAGGAGACATGAGATGCCACTGCAAAACATTCTTGAAGTCGAGATATTCGACGTTTGGGGGATAGATTTTATGGGACCATTCCCAACTTCATGTGGAAATTTATATATCCTCCTGGCAGTGGACTATGTGCCCAAATGGGTTGAAGCGATCGCTACTCAGAAAAATGATGCCAAGACGGTTCAGAGGTTTTTGCATAAAAACATATTTTCCAGATTTGGCATCCCCAAGGCGATCATCAGTGATGAAGGGAGGCATTTCGGTAATAGGGTTATAGCTGCTGCCTTGAAAAAGTATGGTGTCAAACATCGGATCGCAACAGCATACCACCCTCAGACCAATGGACATGCTGAAATATCCAACAGAGAGGTTAAGAACATTCTTGAAAAGATGGTTAAGCCAACTAGGAAGGACTGGTCTCTACACCTCAATGATGCATTATGGGCCTACAGAACAACGTTCAAAACTCCATTGGGAATGTCACCATACCGGCTGATTTATGGGAAAACATGCCATTTACCCGTTGAGATTGAGCATAGAGCATACTGGGCCATCAAGGCAGTGAATATAGACTTGGAAAAAGCAGGACAGAAAATGCTACTTGATCTGAATGAAATTGAAGAAATTCGAACAATGGCCTATGACAACGCAAGAATCTATAAAGACAAGACAAAGAAGTGGCATGAAAAGAAGTTTCTGCCACGACAGTTCTGCCTAGGGCAGCTTGTGTTGTTATTCAACTCTAGGTTGAAGCTCTTTCCAGGGAAGCTAAAATCTAGGTGGTCTGGCCCATTCCAAGTGGTGCAGGTTTTTCCCCATGGTGCTATCACAATCAGATCTTTAAAAGATGGGCACCAATTCAAAGTCAATGGACAAAGATTGAAGCATTATCAGGTGACTGAAGCCCCAAGAATGCAGGAAGTGGTTACTTTAGGAGATGCCCCTCCTAGCATCCGTAATTTAACCTAATTTTTATTTTTATCATTATTATTATTTATATATATATTAGGTAATTAGAATTATTTTATTTTTAGGAACTAAAGTTTTTATTTTATTTTTCAGGAAATAAAGGAGACAAGGAGAAGAGGAAAAGAGAATTCAGCCCACCATATTTCCACCAGCCCAAAAAGCCCAACTTTGGAGCCTGCCGTTACAGCTGCCGCGATAGACGCGGAAAATCTAGCTTGTCAACACGCTGTCGCGGCAGACACACAAACGCGTAACAAACGCGCAGCAGACACAGAAACGCGTGACAGACGCGTCAGAAACTGCGTAATAGCTGGCCCTGTTATTCGCGCCTGCCGTTACAGCTCCAGCGGGCAGCAAACTCCACCTCTATATAAACCCCGTTTTACTATTCATTTTTCACTCGCTTTTACTCTCTCTTCTTGTTTCCTCTAGAATTTTACTTGCTTTCATTTTCTTCCACAGTCCTTGCAACATGAGCACTAGAAATACCCGCCGAAGCTCTGCCTCAGGATCTTCCCCAGCAGCATCCACTCCAAGCTCCTTCCAGATCCGTGATATGTGGGAGGAGAGAGGTTTCATTTACACTTCCAGAATGGGGAACCTGGGGCTGCATCCGTTCATAGCCCGCAAAATCATAGCCCTGCAGTGGCAGATATTCGTGGAGCAGCCAGAAGAAATGAACGTGACTCTCGTCTGGGAATTTTATGCTGCCATCGGCAGCAGGGACGCAACATCAGTTACAGTCCGAAGGAAAGAGGTACCTTTCGAGCCTGAGTACATCAACACACTCTACGGGTTCTATGTGGGAAGAAAAGAAGATGGCCACCAAAGATTTCTCGAGAGTTTAGAGCCTGTCGACTACGATGCTGTGATGGCAGAACTCACAGATGAAGGTACCAAGTGGAATACCGATCCGAAACATCCGAGAACGGTAAAAAGAGTCCAGCTCACCCCGGAGGCAAAACTTTGGAATGCGTTTATCAAGAAACGGATTATGCCCTCCTCGCACAACACAACCGTCGACCAACCAAGGTTAGCCCTCATCCATTCTATTTTAAATGAGAGGCCAATTAACGTTGGCAGATACGCCCGAGAGGGTATACTGGACTGTGCTTACTGGCCGTCATGACCACTCTTCTACCCCTATCTCATCACTGCCCTCTGCCGCGGCCACAACGTACCGGAGGCTGCCGAGGATTTAAGAGTTCGAGGGAAAGTCTGGACTGACAGGAACATACTCAGCCTGATGGAACTCAAAGCTGCCACGCCCCTGTCATCTTTTGATCCTACTGCCACCGCAGCTGAGCCGACAGAGCCCACCGACACCGAGCCTGCTGCCACAGAACCCAGGCAGCCCACCGCAGTAGCTCCTCCAGCTGACACCTCCTCACAAATCCTTACTGCCAAAACAGCCGCAGGCAGCAGCCGCACAACCGACACATCTGCTCGGGGAACCAAGAGAAAGGAGCTTGAGTCCGATCTCGATATGTATATTGCTGGTTTCTCTTCCTCTAAAATCTGGGCGGCATCCGATAACGAGCCCTCTGTCAAGAGGAACTTGTCCAAGGAGTTCACCCCGGAGAAACAGAAGAAAACAGGAGCAGATAAAGAAAAATCTGATAGCGGCAGTAGCAACAACGGCAGCAGCAGCGAGAGCATCAGCAACTTCGAGGTTCAGGTAGTGGAGAAACCACCTCATATCTCCCCTACCCGTATTCAACCTCCACGGGAGGCCAAAACTAAGAACACTTCTGCCTCTCCCATCTGCCTGCCAGCACCAGCCAAGAAAGTCACTGCCCGTCGACAGATTCAACTCACCACCAGCAGCGGCGACGATAGCGCCTGAAATTTTAAGTTTCTTATCTTATATAGCTGTCAGCATTTTTATATTTTGTGATGTAGTTTTTATTTTTATTTTTCTTATCTTTCATTTGCATTGAGGGCAATGCAACCCTCGAGTTTGGGGGTGGCATCCCTCCATTAATGGAGTCTTTTTAAGTTTGAAAATTGTGTCTTTTATTTAGTTTATTTTTGAATAAAAAAGATGAAAATTTGGCTTAAGTCTTTGAACTGAACTTACCTGCCGTGACAGCCTTTGTCGTGGCAGTGTTTTTAGGATAGTTTTAGGAGCAGTTTAGAGCCTTACTATAGTTCTAAATCTTAAACACCATTTGTGACTTTTATACTGCCTAGAACTCTACTAGTAAACTAGAATAGAAGGCTTAACACTTGAGTTGCCCCTAGAGGTGCCTAACACTGGCTCTAGGAAAAGAAGTTAAGAAAAATAGACTCAATACACCTAGAGGTGCCCGAAACCGGCTCTAGAAAGTTAGCTAGAGGTGCTAAAAACCGGCTCTAGTCAAACTTAAGCTTGAGAAAATAGAATCGAGTCTACATAAAAACTAAATGAGCCTAAGAATTGCCTCCAAAAAGAAGAAAATTGGCATAAAAATTCAAGTTAGAAGCTTAACTATTCTAGTAAACTAAGGGAGTCTTGGCATATAATTGTTCACAAGCATGCACACGCTACACGAGAATTATAGCAAGGTTTCGGATGAATCCTAAATTATCCAACAAGGTGTTGCTCACAATAGGGAATGAATGGTAGGCAAGGAAAAGTTCACTGTTTTAAGCCAAATAAAAATTTTCTTTTTCTTTTTTAGGTCTGAATTGCTTGAGGGCAAGCAAAAACTTGAGTTTGGGGGTGTGTTGAGTGTGTAAAAATTCTATAATTTTCCCCTATTTAACCCATATTTCTGCTGCATTCAAGCATAATTCATTGCATTTAGGTTAGATTTCATTTATACATCACAAATATATTAAATGGCACAGTTTCTACTAAAATTGGTTGCTTTTGCAGGTAGCTATTGTAGCAGATGAAGGATAGTGGAGAAGCATACGCTGGGCAGTAAAGAAGCAGAGCTAGAATTGGATGTGCAAATGAAGAAGACGATGCTGCCATGGCCGCTGCTGTGGCAGCCAAGGACGACAGCAGTGGTGAAGAGAAGAAGCAAAGTGGGCCTCGACAGAAAGAGAAAATTAAGTCGGTCTGTCATGAAGCACCCTTATATTTTTCCAAGCCCTAGATCAGAATGAAGGCCAAGCCCAAAGTTCAAGGAAGAAACTCCAAGAAAGAAGGAAGGACGAATTAAAGATATATGCTCTGAAGATTTAGTCTTTAATAGAGTTGTACTTTAGTTTAAACTTGTATTCTTGCCTTATTAGAAAACTTGAACCCAAGGCCTATATAAAGGCATGTAATTCGACCTAGGGAAGGATATCTTACTCTCTAGCCTTCTGTTCTAAACCATAGTCGTTTTCCCCTCCTCATCATGTTCTGAACTTCCCCTAGGGCTACAGGTTGATTTGTAAAGTAGTTGCAAGGATTGCAATTGTTTTAGGAATTTTTCTGTTCAATAAAATAGACTTCAAGTTTGCTTATTTTGGTTTTCAACATCTTGCAAGAGTATCGGGAGAGCATTGTGAGATTATACATTTACTTAATATCAGGAGAGTTAAGTATACGAAAGGAATAAGTACGGGTTCTCCAGTTTGTGGTTGAACTATCTCGGACCTAGGGATAGGACGAGGTTAAGTGGCTAAGGAAGAATTCAACAACATCGGTGTTCATCCTTCGATTCATGCCGGGAGGTATCATCAAAGACGTGTTCATCGACAGACTTGGACCTAGGGATAGGCCAAGGCACAACATGGATTCTTGCCAAGCTTGAAGTACAGAGTTGTGTGATCGCTGCCGCGACTAACAATAGACCACTGCCGCGACAGGTGCTGCCGCGACAGGCGTAACGACAGAACATATATTTCTAGACTTTGCAACACCTACACTACTGAGCAATTCAATACCGGCCCATTCTCTCTATCCTGAATCCTTTACTCTTTTATTATCAGTATTCTTATTGTTCTCGTGACAAACAATTAAACTATTTCTTTTTCCTCTCGTGCAGTAATCCAAGGTGAAGCTATTAGCCCAGTCCATGTGGAGACGATATCCGATACTTACGTATCACTTTACTACTTGCATCGTGTACACTTGCACTACATTGCGATAGACACTTTTACACGCAACATGTATTAGTGTTTTAATGTTCGATTTTGGGTTGCTCAAAATAGAGGATTTGGATTCGGGCTTTGTGGACGGAAATTTGGGTAGTTTGGAGGCTTGATTCAGGCTTAGTGTTCTAATCGGTTGATTAGAGAGAAATAGTTGCAAGATAGATCATTAGCATCTCATGTGCAAGACATAGCGGAGGGTAAACCGACGGATTTCTGTTTTAGTAGTGATGAAGTCTTGTGTTTCAAGAGTAGAGTAGTTGTTCCGGAAGATGTAGACTTGAGACGCACCATCCTAACCGAAGCTCACAGTATCCCATTTGCTATGCATCCGAGAAGTACGAAAATGTATCGCGATTTGAAAAATGAGTATTATTGGGTTGGTTTGAAGAAAGATGTTGCCGAGTTTGTGAGTAAGTGCATGGTTTGTCTGCGAGTTAAAGTCGAGCACCAGTTTCCTTCAGGTTTGTTACAACCATTGAGAATCCCCGAGTGGATGTGGGAGAGAATCTCAATGGATTTCGTATCGGGTTTGCCGTTGACACCTTCTAAGAAGAATTCGGTTTGGGTAATTGTTGATCATCTTACGAAGTGTGTGCACTTTTTGGCCGTTCAGAGTCACGCCACTTATACTTTAGATAAGTTGGTCGATTTGTATATAAGTGAGATAGTGATATTGCATGGTGTACCGAAATCTATAGTGTCAGACAGAGATCCGAGGTTCACGGCTAGATTTTGGGAGAGTGTTGAGTTCATAAATGTTCTATATTTTAGCCCTCATTTATCCATATTATTGATGCACTCAAGCATGTTTAGTTTCATTTTAGGATAGAATTTGCATAAACATCACCGATGGATAATTTTGCACAGATACTGATTTCGATCAACTCTTGCAGGTACCTGTCGTGGCAGCATCTAGGGTAGCAGAGGAATAGAAGATAACCGTAGAGCTGGAGTGAAGGTTTGAAGAAAACTGCCTCATACATCAATGTCGTGACAATTGCTGTGACAGAAGTGGCGACGGTGAAGAAGAAAACTGCCTTATACATCACTATCGTGACAGTTGTCGTGACAGAAGTGGTGGTAGTGAAGACAACAGAGATGGAAAATGCAAAGTGGAGTTCGACTGATAGAGGATTTCAAACATGATTTTTTTAGACCACTCGCATAATTTTTAGAGCCCAGAAGCACAAGAAAGGCCTTGCCCAAATTTTGAGGAGAAATCCAAAGCAAGAAGATAGGGCGAACTAAGGGACCTTTATTCAGAGATTTAGTCTTTAAATAAATTGTACTTTAATTCAAACTAGTATTCTTGGCCATTAAGAAAGCTTACACCCAAGGCCTATATATATGATTGTATTTCGACAAGGGAAAACAACCTAGTTCCTAGCCGTTTTCCATCATAAACCCTAGCTTTTCCCTTCTCCATCATGTTCTAAACTTCCCCAGGGCTAAGGGTTGATCTTGTAAAGTAGTTGTAAGGGTTAAATTGTTTCTTAGGATTTTCTGTTCAATTCAATAAAACTTCAAGTTTATTTACTCTGGTTTTCATATCTCATAAGAGTATCGGGAGAGCATTGTGAGGTTATCTATTTACTTAATATCGGGAGAGTTAAGTATACGAAAAGAGTAAATACAAGTTTTCCAGTTTATGGTTAAATTATCTTGGCCTAGGGATAGGTACAAGGTTAAGCGGCTAAAAAAGAATTCACAAACATCAGTGTTCATCCTTCGATTCACGCCGGAAGGTATCATCCAAGATGTGTTCATCGATGGAACTTGGACCTAGGGATAGGACAAGTCACAACATGGGTTCTTGCCAAACTTGAAGTAACAGAGTTGTTGTTCGCTGCCGCGACATCAACAGACCTCTGCCACGACAGGTGCTGCCGCAACAGGCTCGACGACATATACAACAAAATTCCTCTGAATAGTGCAACACCTGCACTACTGAACAAATCAATACCAACCTACTTTCTCAATCCGATTTCTTCATTTATTTTAGTTTATCTTCAAGATTTCTCAAAACTCTTTATTAAATTTATCTCTTTTCTCGTGCAGGATTTTAAAGTTAGAAGTATTTCCAGTCCCCGTGAAGACGATATCTGATACTTCGTATCACTATATTACTTACGTCGTGTATACTTGCACTCAATTGCGATAGTCTTATTTACACGCAACAAAGAGTTTGCATAGTGCTTTGGGTACTCAACTGAATTTCAGCACTTCATATCATCCTCAGGCCGATGGTCAGTTGGAGAGAGTCATACAAGTGTTGGAAGACATGTTGAGATGTTGCGTTATTGAATTTCAGGGTTCGTGGGAGAAGCATCTACCGTTAGTAGAGTTTGCATTTAATAACAGTTATCAAGCGAGCATTCAGATGGCACCTTATGAAGCTCTGTATGGTAGAAAATGTAGAACACCTGTTTGTTGGACCGAAGTGGGACATAAATTGATACCTTTGCCTGATATGCTTAAGGGTACTACCGAGAAAGTACAATTGATTTGTGACCGTTTGAAGGCGCTTCGGATAGACAGAAATCTTATGCAGACTTGAAAAGAAGAAAAATATAGTATGCCCTGGGCGACAAAGTGTTCTTGAAAGTCTCACCTTGGAAGAATGTGACGAGGTTTGGTAGGAAAGGCAAGTTGAGCCCGAGATTCATTGGTCCGTATGAGATAGTTGAGAGAGTTGGTCCCGTTGCCTATAAATTGATACTGCTGGCCGAACTAGAGAAGATTCACGACGTGTTTCATGTTTTGATGCTTCGGAGGTATAGATCAGATCCATCACATGTTATGCCAATCAAGAAGATATAATTGAATTCGGATTTGACATACGATGAAGAACCAGTTGAGATTTTGGCTTCGGACAACAAAGTGTTGCGAGGAAGGACCATTGAGTTGGTTAAGGTTAAGTGGCGACACCGGGGAGTGAAAGAAGCCACTTGGGAGAGGAAGGATGACATGAGAAAGCAGTTTCCGCATATATTTCCACTAGGTAAATTTCGGGGATGAAATTCCTTAAGTGAGGGAGAGCTGTAACGCCCCGAGTTTAGGGCCGAGAGATATCAGAATAGTCAAACCGAGTCGGGTTAAAATTAAATTGGAGAAAAACTATTTTTCTAACACACTTAAAGTGTTTTAAAAGATTAAAGAGCAAAATGGGAATTTTTAGTAAAAAAGAATAAAAAAGGGTTTTTTATCAAAAGCCATCATCTTCTCAAAATCCCTTTTCACATTCAAAACCCCACCCTAAACCCCATTTACTATTCCATTGGTTTCAAGCTTCAAACCAAGTGATTTCTTCAAGGTAAATGATTCCTCAACTTAGTTTCATCTTCATTGAGTCTTAAATGCTAATATTTTTGCAAAACTCATGTATTAAACTTGTTTTGATTTTTAAAGTTTGGTTTGAAATGAAAGGAAATTTTTGGGTTTTCGTTTGGGTTGGTTATGGCTGAGTTAAAAGTGTTTTTAACTTTGTTTTAACACTAAAATAACATGAAAAGGATTGATTTTTTATAGAAAACCCGTAATGAGTATTGTGGGTAGTTTTGGGAGTTGAAAATCTTGAGTTTTTGGATGGGTTTTGGGTCTAAATGACAGCTGGAGGTTTGATAGTTTTGGATTGATGTTTTGGAGTGTTAAAAGATAGATTTTTGATGGTAAATTCGTTGAGTATGACTGCAAGTAGTTTGGAACTGAAATTGTTATGTTTCGGGTGAAATTTGGGCTTGAATCGATGTGTGTTGTTGCAAGGTTGTTGAGTTCTGGGTTTTTGATGTGTTTGTGAGTGTATTAGTGTTCTAATGTTCGATTTTGGGTTGCTCAAAATAGAGGATTTGGATTCGGGCTTTGTGAACGGAAATCCGGGTAGTTCGGAGGCTTGATTCGGCATCTCGGACATCGTTTGTGTGTTAGCTGGTGAGTGGATTGATTTTAAAAGCCTTAACGTGGTTAAGAGAGTGTTTTGGGAGTTTGGATTGAGCTTGAAAAGCCAATCCATGCTCAAGAGTAAGTTTTAAAGGTTTTATGCAATTAAATTGTGTTTTACGATTCTTGAATGCAAGTTGAACATGTTATGTTGTAATGTGTTGAATTGCATTGTTATGCATGTTGAGATGTGGGACTTGTGTTTATACTTGCATTGTGAGTACATGTTTTGCATGGAAGATCGAACTTGGTAAGTGGTTCAAGCATCGATAATGCTTGTGGTTGTGAATGAATATATTGACATGTGTTGGGTTGTTACCGGATATAATTGATCGATCAATAGGATTAGAGTGCACTCGAGGTAAATTTTGCGCGTAGCCTTAGTGATGTTAGATTCCACTAAGAAGGAGTACGGTGATGTGAGATTCCACCGGAAGTTATATTTTTACTAGACGGGTGAGTACGGAGATGTAAGATTCCACCAGAAGTGTCTAGTGGGTTTGAGAAACTATCCGCATATCCGAGTAAAAAACGTTGAATGTCAATATACCCATAATGTTTTAATTCTCATGTTAAGCATGTTGATGATTTCCTTCTATTATGCTTATGCTTTTGCATTGTTGTTTACTTTGCTTGCGATATGAGAATGAGCATATAGTAAGCCTATGGTTTGTAGTTTCATTCGATAAATGCACGTGAAGGTAAATGCATGTTGTTGTGTGTTCAAGCATGTGGAAATGATTTGGAAATGATTTTGGAGTGTCTAGTGGGTTTGAGAAACTATCCGCATATCCGAGTAAAAAACGTTGAATGTCAATATACCCATAATGTTTTAATTCTCATGTTAAGCATGTTGATGATTTCCCTCTATTATGCTTATGCTTTTGCATTGGTATTTACTTTGCTTGCGATTTGAGAATGAGCATATGGTAAGCCTATGGTTTGTAGTTTCATTCGGTAAATGCACGTGAAGGTAAATGCATGTTGTTGTGTGTTCAAGCATGTGGAAATGATTTGGAAATGGTTTTGGTTTTCAAGCAAACTATGTTTTAAAACTGCATTGTTGTAGTTACTGTTTTGAGCACCGCTCACTAAGCTTAAACGCTTACGCTCTCTTTTCCAACAATGCAAGCCCTTAGACCTTCGGAGTTGCTCGAGGAACAAGGGAGACTCCAAGGGAGTTGGGTTTGCTCAAGTATGGTTTAGACTTCGATAATTAGTATTAAGCAATGGGATAAGACCTTTATGTTTGAAGTGTTGTTGGCATGTCCTTTTTGCTTAAACAAGTTTGTTTAGTTGCTTTGGGCTTGTAATGCCTTATGCCATGTTGATTTATGCTTTTGTTTGGCTTTTGGCTATGTTGGTGAATGTTACGTATGCATGTCTCCCTTTAAAATCCTATCATGTTGAATGTTGTATCGTTCGGTGTTTAAAATGCTTTATATGTTTATCCATAGATGCCTTGTGTTATATGCATGGTTGTATGTTGCTTGAATGGTCGTTTTATGCCTCTAGTGTTGAGTCATTGTGTTTTTAGCAGCTAAAATGAGTCTTGCAGTACAGGGCGTATCGATACGCTCAAGGGCTGTATCGATACGGTCCCTTTCTTGGGGGCTTGTTTTGGGAAAGGTGTACCGGTACGCGGGGGCATATCGATACGCAAAATGCTCTCTAGAAATCTGAGAAATTGACGCGATTTTGGTGTATCGGTACGAGTCCTAAGGGTATCGGTACGATCTTCGTAGTTGACCATGGGAAAGTTGACCGTTGAGGGTGTATCGATACGCACCTTGTGGGTATCGATACAGTTTCCCTAGATTTGACTTGGGGTGTTGACCAAGTCTAGGCGTATCGATACGGTCCTCTAGCGTACCGATACGGCCTGTTGTAAAATTTGAAAAAGGTGTGTTAATTGTCTGTTTTGCTAGCCTTTTAGCCATGTGTGTTTTCCGCTGCATGTCCTCTCACTTAGGATATGTTCAATGCATCTAGACAAGATAATTTTAAAAGAAATTTTCTAGGGTTGCTAATCGGAGTGAAGCCTTAATGGGTTTCGCTTCGGTTTTCCCCGTGTAACCCGTTCGATGCGGTCTTGCGGCTAGGCCGGGTCGAAAGGGTTACACTTTAGGCATGTTGCAGCACGACAAAGGGCAAATATGGTTCAGGTGCTTAGGAATGAGAATGGTCGTAAGCTGAAATCTTTTGAAGCTATTTCTTCTGAATTGATCAAGCATTTTACAAACTCCCTAGAAGTTGTGGATTCGAATGTTGCTGCTATTTCTGATAACTTGTTAAAAGAGATTCTGGGAGTTGAATTGTCTACTGAGACGGATGATAGCTTGATCCTATTACTAAGAAAGAGATAAAAGAGGTTCTTTTTGCTATGAATGACAATAAGTCCCCTAGGCCAGATGGGTATCCTGTAAAAAAATTTCAACTTACTTGGAGTATTGCTAGAGAAGATTTTATTAAGTTTGTCCAATATTTCTTTCAAGTGAGTTGTTTACCTCCAGGTTATGATTCTACCATTATTACCTTGGTTCCTAAAGTACTTGTTCCTATGTTCCTATGTTTGTGACTGAGTTTAGACATATCTCTTGTTGTAACACTGTTTACAAAAATCTTAGCTAATAGAATGAAGTTGTGGCTGCATGGTATCATTTCTCAAAATCAGAGTGTTTTTTTTTTGTCTGGAAGAGACTTAGTGAAGAATGTTTTATTGGCTCAGGAAGTAGTCAATGGATATGGTCGAAAGCATATTTCACCAAGGTGTGTTTTAAAAGTAGATCTTAGGAAAACATTTGACTTTTTGCATTAGGATTCATTCTGTAAATCTTAAAAGTCTTGGGATTTCCTGAGAAGTTTAGGGGTTGGATTAAAGCTTGCATTACTAACCCGAGATTCTTAATTGGTTTGAATGGAGGCCTTGTTAATTACTTTGCTAGAGTTAAGGGGGTTTGACAGGCGGTCCTCTTTCTCTCTATATTTTCATTCTGGTGATGAATATGTTGTCTGGGTTGCTAAATTGGGCAGAAAAGTTTGGGGTTATTGCATATCATCCTAAATGCAAGCGAATTGGCCTTACTCACATTTGTGTTGTAGATGATCTCCTTATGTTCACAAAAGAAAATCTTGAGTCTATTTTAGCTATTCAGAGGATCATAGAAGTATTTTATGAAATGTCTGACTTGAAGATGAACAACTTGAAAAGTAAATTAACATGTGCTGATGTATCTTCATATGATATGCTAGAGTTGGTTCCTCAAACTGGTTTCTGAATTGAGACACTGCCTGTGAGATATTTGGGAGTCCCTATTGTATTTAGGAGTCCTTCTTGTGCTGACTAGGGGGTGTTGGTGGAAAGAATCACTAAGAAGATTAAAAGCTGACCTTTGAGATGTCTCTCATTTGCTGGAAGGTTACAGCTTATTCAAGCTGTAATTTTCAGTGTTCAAAATTTTTAGAGTAGAATTTTTCTTTTGTTATCGAAAGTGTTGAAGAAGATTGCTCAATTGTGTAATGTGTTTGTTTGGAAAGGGAAAGATGGCTCGACTAAGGGTGCTAGAGTGAGTTGGGAAGGTGTTTGCTTCCCCAAAAGTGAAGGGGGTTTGATATGTTGATATGGAATAAGGCCTGCATGATGAAATGTTTAAGACTCATAATAGTTCGTGCTGGGTTACTTTGGGTGGCTTGGTTGGATAAATATCTTTTGAAGGGAAGCTCTATTTGAGATGTCACTTCGATGGCTTGTAGTAGTTGGTCAAGAAAAAAGCTACTCAGGCTTAGAGATGATTACTTGCAGATTGGCATCTTGCAAGGGGAGTACAAAGCAAGGAACGTTTGAGAAATTTTTAGACAAAAAAAGAAAAGGTTCCCTGGTTTAAGGTGATTTAGGGGGGCTTATCTATTCCCCGATTTTCTTTTGCGGCCTGGATGGTGTTAAAGGATAGATTGCCAACTAAGCATAGAATGATTGGTTTATGGCTTCAGATTGATCCCTGCTGTGTTTTTTATGTCAATAAATTGAAAACACGAGATCATATATTTTGTGAATGTACTTTCTCGAAGCAGGTCTTAGGATTTTTGTTGTTGTAATGTTGAGTTCAAAGAAATTTTCAGTGCTAGGTGGACTTGGTTGATTGGATACAGATTGTGGGGAAAGGAAAGTCCTTGAAAGCCACTTTGATTCGACTTCTTTGGTGTGGTTTTCTTTATTGCATTTGGCAAGAGAGAAATGGACGTTTGCATGGTAACCCCTTGAGGTAGGCTTCTGCTATTGCTGATCGAATTAAGCAGGACGTTCGGCTGCGTGTTTTATGATGCAGCAAATTTGTTCATGATTCTTATGGCCTAAGTTCTGATTGAAATTTGTTTTAGTTTACTGTTTTTGTTGTTTAGAGGTTCTTGTCATTAGTTGTTGTTTTGTTTTTGGTCGTTGTTGTTTATTTGTATAGAAGGTACTTTTTGGATGAATAAATCAAACCATTTATCAAAAAATTGATATTTTAGACTTCTCAAATCGAATACACTCCTAGTCATTTTTCTCTTCCAGTTAAGTTTTTTATATATTATTACTCATATAATTAAACATAATATTTGTGTTTATAATCATAGTAGTGTTTTAATTTTTTAGAATATGATATTAGTCATTGTTTTTGTAACTTATGTTTATCGATTATTGCAACATTGCTACCTAGTAACTACTGTTATTTTCACTAAAAGGTACGCTATTATTATTTGAATTCCTTTTTTCTCCCAATATAAAGAATTATTTATTGATGAGGAAAAAATATAATATGAAATTACATGATAAAAAATGAAGGCAAACATTTTTATCCATTATAGTTTTTAGTTTGAGTAATTTTAATTGCTTCGCTTATATAGTTATATATACAAGCAAATAACGTGTACGTGGTCTCCAAAAATCGGGCTTGATGAGCTCTTTCAGTCGCATACCATTTTTCATTTTCCATCTTTTCTCGAGTTACTGCCTTGGTGGCAAATAGTTGACTGCCTGGGCGGCAAATAGTTGAGTGCCTGGGCGGCAAATAGTTGTCTGCCTGGGCGGCAAATAGTTGTCTGCACGGGCAGAGGTCTGTGTTGACTTGTAGGGTTTGGCACAACTCTTCGTTTTGGACCTCTCCTCTTTGTCAATTCTCGATCAGATGATCCAACAACTTCCTCCATTAATTTCAAGCTTCTTCTCTTCTGCCCTCTCTGCTGCCTCGACAGCATCTGCCTGGGTGGGTACCTGCGCATAAGAAGAAAACCACCTGAACAATATCTTTTAGATAAAAACAATTAAGTGCATCAAATAAGGCAGAATATCTAATCTATACAGTTTTGTTTATGTTTTCCTAATAAATGCAACTAAACTAAACTTAAGAACAACAATAATTGAGCTAAACTAGGGGATAAATATAAGACTTTTGCACACTTAACATATACCGAAATTTTTGTAAGACCCTTTCCCAAAGATTCAAACAAATAAGCAAACTCAAGAAACCTCACTAGGTAGATGTTTGCAATATTTAAGCGCCCTCTCAAACCCCAAACACTTGAAATAAATGAATAGATGTAGAGCGTCTAGGTGTTCTCTATTTATGAGCGCAAGTGCACACTCTTGTCAAGTTATAGTATAAAAGATATCGTCTCCCACAGGGATTGGAGCAGCTCCTATGAATGGTTTCCTGCACAAAAATTTAGTAAATGCGCAATTAAATCTCACGATGTGGAAATATAAAAACACAAATAAAATAAAGATAGTGATGAGAGGAATGATAGGGAGAGATTTGGTCGATAGATTGGGTAAGACAAATGCAGCTCAGTAGCATGTGGACTGCATTATAAAGTCTGAGCATGTTTTGCGCTGCCAAGAATTGTTGCCTCGGCGAGATGGCGGGTGACAAACTACGACCCTATCACGCGGCCGCAGAAGGTAACTACCACTGCATAAGTGTACTGTCTCGGCAGGTGGAACGGAAAGAAGTCTTGGCGGCAAGTTTGGTAGACATTCCAAAGTTCGGCGGGATAGTCGACAATGATCTCTCCTATTTCTAGGTTAGGATGCTCGAACACTTACGTGATGTAGGAAATACCTAGCAATCTTAGCGTCAACCTAACACAGGCAAGTCCATTCGATTGGTGATCCCTCTTAGCCGCTGAAACTTGTGGACTGGTGTAGAACCAAGTTAGTCACGCCTTTGCATGTTGTGATCGTGCTTAACCCTTTCGTGAGTCTTGCACTTTCGTGCCCGACAAATGAATTTTCTCTCAACTAACTGGTGTGGACTAATGTAAAGAACAAAGAACATAGATTAAGAAATCTTTAGAATTTTATTGAAAACAACTCAAGACTAATACAATTGTTTCCCTCAAACTACTTTACATACACGCGCTGAAACCCTACGAGAGTTGGGCCACGACCCCCAACAACTCCAACCTATCTAACTACATCTCTGTTGTGCGACTGCTCAGGCTCGCATCCCCTCACCCTCGTCATGCCCCTATACCTTTACATACATTGGGTATATATAGGGCTCATGGCCTAAGTTTGAGTCCTCCTTGAAGTAGAAGTTCTAAAAGTAAATTAAATACAGACTCCTTTATTACTTAAATATGGACTCTTTGGACATTGCCTTCTTCCGCAAGTAAGGATAAGTGCTCCTACTTATTAGTCTTAGATTAGCTCTACCGGACGCTACAGGCTTCAGAAAATTGCAAGACTGGGCTCATTGGGCTTAGGAA
The DNA here is from genome assembly GCA_958450335.1 of Hibiscus tridactylites. Classification (NCBI taxonomy): domain Eukaryota; kingdom Viridiplantae; phylum Streptophyta; class Magnoliopsida; order Malvales; family Malvaceae; genus Hibiscus; species Hibiscus tridactylites. The sequence continues at coordinate 56,878,962 of OY288282.1, forward strand.
ATTGCCCTCTTTAAATCGCGACCCATCTTGGCTAAGTCGGTGTAACTCCTGCCTGGGCTGCACTTGGCGGCAATGTTGTTTCGACAGCATCCTTGGCGGCATCTAAAACTGCTTCAATACAACTCCTTTTGTTCCAGCTTTCCTGTCCTCTCCTCCCCTTGCTACAACACCTAAAAATATAAACTAAACTAAAACAATAACTTTTCTCAACCAAACATAAAATATTCAATAGAAGCATGGCAAAAGAGAAGATATTGTTATAATGCATGCAATGCACCTAAATATGCCTAAATGAGCTTAAGAACAACAATAATACTAGCAGAAATGTGTACAAAATATAGAACTCATGGACACTCTACACACCCCCAAACTCGAACTATTGCTTGTCCTCAAGCAATGCAACCTAGCTAGTAAACCTGCCCTTAGCATAAAATTAATAGAAACATTAGCCTTTACTTGATTTCTTACCTCAAGGCTGTGGCACCTGTTTTTATTTTAGTGATAGGGAATGACATGAAATAACTTAGGTTTTAATTTTCTTAATGCGAGTGCAGTGTGTGCAGGTCTGTGCTCATGCTAACCATGCTGAGATAATTAAGTTAACAAAGAATGCCTAAAATAATTAAATTACTAGAAAGGATACGAGTTGCTGCCTTGGCAGCACATTTTGGCACTTTTGTTTTCTTTTTCTGATCATGGCTTTAAGGGCTTTAGCTCATCACAACTATTCTTCGGGTCTGAAGCTGAGATAGGTGAACTCTACAGAACTCTGAACCCTTTGAATAGAGTCATCTAGTGAAGACTTTCATTCACTCTTGCTAATTTGTCCGTCACTTGGTTTAGATTCATGGACTTTGATAGCAGCGGAGTGTCCTTGCTCATGATCCTTCCTAGAGCCTGTTTCGGGCACCTCTAGGGTATTTGAACTTCATGCCTAGAGCCTGTTTCGGGCACCTCTAGATTTTTCATTATTTTTGTTGTGCTGCCCTATGCTGCCGTGGAGACAAACCTGTATCCAATCAAGAAATTTTTATTAAGTAAGGCAGGCAGTGTTAAACTCAAAACTCAAGAAAAAATTCAGCATTTAACAGACAAGTGTAAAGATAATTGGCAGCAAGAAAAATTTTCTAAATATTTTTCATGTTTCTTCCCATAGTTAGATTAATTTTTTTAGTATGGTGCGAATATAAGTAGTCGGCTAAACTATCATAGGCATAAGTTTTTCAACTAAAAATTTCTACTTCATTAAGTGCTAGGGGGCAGAATTTACATATGCATTTAAATGCTACTAAATTAACCTAAAACAAAGAGGACTAATTCCCCCCAGACTCAAGGTTGACGTTGTCCTCAATGCATATACAAAACAAAAATTAAAAACAAAACATAAAATATAAAAAAAAAATTAAAAACAGAAAAATAAACATAAAAAAGAAAATAAAACATAAAAAATAAAAAGAAAAGAAAAGAAAAATAGTGCTATAGACTGAGGGAGTTCCCCTCTATTGCTGCTGCGTTAGAGGAGGATGCTGAGGAGGTGGGCATGACTAGGCGGCGCGTAGCAGATGGTCTATCAGTTGGGCTCTTCTTTTTGCTACACAACGGCTAGATGCGGCTGGGAGTGAGCTTCTTTGACTGTTTTTTAGCTCCTCTGTTACCCCCTAAACCCGACCAAGAAGAATTGGGCCGAATCTAGGAAGTTAGGTTTGAAAACTTGTCCCCCAAGATACAATTTAGGTTAAAATATTTTGTAATTCAAAAGAATCGATTAGTTAAGTAAGACTTAACAAATATTCGGATTAAAATAAAACCCAATCTTTTAAACGATGTTCCGATAATTAATTAAAAATCCGGAAGTAACTCCATAGATGCATGCATTTAATAAAACCCAAATTAAATACAGTCCCAACGTCCATATTACACAAATATCCCAAAACATATTAAAATAATAATTCTGAGGTAACAGAAAAGTTCGTACTGAATATTAATTTATCTGAATAACAAGAGATTCTCCAAGTACCGATCGCCTAAAAAGTCTGAGATATCTGAAAAGTAAAAACTAAGGGGTGTAAGCTAAAGAGCTTAGTGTGTCTCTAAAGTGCAACGAAAACAAAACAGTATTTTATTTTCTGATAAATACTTTTCTGAAAACACAATAAAACTGAATCATGATGATATGATGTCTGATGCACATGAATCATAGTACCCATCTCCGATACACCGAAAAGTAAGGTTCCCCAGAACCTACTTCCTCCATGTCACCATCCGAAGTGGAACTCAGCCCGAAGGGTGGAACCACTGATCCGAAGCGGAATTCAGCCCGAAGGGTGAAACCACTAATCCGAAGCGGAATTCAACCCGAAGGTTGAAACCACTGATCCGAAGCAGAATTCAACCCGAAGGTTGAAACCACTGAACTTCCCCGAACAAATCTCAAACCATATACCCACAATGATATGATGCAGATTTTAAAATCCGAGTCTGATCCGAAACTTGAATTATGAAAACTCAACTTGAACAATACTATAAATCCGATGTTTTACAGTTCCAAAAATCCGATATTTCACGTAAATCACAGTATGACATGTTATGCATGATGTCTGAAAACATTCACCCAATCACAACAGAGTATGCACACAAAATGTACAAAACATTTACTTATATTAATACCAGAAAAGCACAGAAAGAAACACATAAGTTTATAAAACAGGAAGAGACACACCTTTAAACAACAGAAGCTCTAATGCCGAGAAAACGCATCTCACGCTCAGATCTAGCTGAATTAGGACCTGCGAAGGTATGAATACTATATTAATATTTATTACTAACACTAAGCCACCGACTAAAACACAGAAAACTGAACTGAAGATATACTCACGTAAAGATCTCGAAGAACATGCACGATCGGTCTGTACAACTGGAGGTAACCCAACGGTCTCAAGGTCGGCACCTGAACACGAGAATATTCCAAATCAAATTCCGAAATCATAACTTATCATATTCCAATAACAATACTTAAAATGAGCAAAACTGAGCTTTCGGAAACTATTTAAGCAGAACGGGCAGCAGATACGGACTCAGGACGTTGAGAAAGGTTAAGATGCACGTTTTCTGAAAAGTCAACTCTCGGTCAATCTTGGTCAAAGGTCAAAGTCAAATGGTCAAAGTCAACTGGTCCAAGGTCAACGGTCAACTCTGGTCAAATGAGTCAAAGTCCAATTCTGGTCAAACTTAGTCAGGTCAAACTGTCAAAAGTCAATTGTTGCAGTCAAAAGTCAAAGGTCAAAATCGGTTCAAGTTGGTCAACTCTCTGGTCTGGTTCACTTAGTCAAGATCTAGTTCGGTTTAAATTGCCGGTTCGGTTTACAACTGGTTCAGATAACTCAATTCGGTTCGAATTCTCAATTTAGATCTGGTTTGGTTCAATAAACCCACAGTTGATCACACACTCACATTAAACTGGGCCCTCACACTTTTGGTTAAAGAACTAGCCCAACCGAACTACACAATGAGCAACTTGTGGGTTCACCGGTTGGGTTCAATCCCATCCTCACACACTCAAGCCCAACCAACATCTAATTACTGCAACAGATTAGGGTTTACAGAACCCTGACGACGGCAGAAGAAATAACGACAGAGGCGGCAGATGCTGCACATCAATGGCGGCGACAACCAAACACCGCGGCAAGACTCTCGACGGCGACGACATAGACAACGCACCTTGCTGGTGACTCCACCAGTGACCAACATGGTCATTACCGACCAAACAACAACAACCCAAGGTCAATTAACAACACCCAAAGGACCAAAACAAAACCCACTTAGGAAAGTCGAAGCTTACCCAATCACTTACCCAAACCGAAACTGAAATCTGACAACGGAGGAGGATGCGGACACGATGACAACCACGAAAGGCAAAGATGACGGCGGAGCAAGGCAGCGACGAACGGTGGTGCAAGGAAAAGTCGAATAGTTTCCTACCGTTTCTGACCAAACGACAGCCGGTAAGGATGGTCTGATGAGTGGGGTTTGCTCGCGAGTCAACGGGGAGCCCGTTGGCAGTGGTCGTACGATGGAGGTGCGAACGTCGGAGGCGGACTGAGCAGGGAAAACCGAACGGTTTTCTGGCGTTTCCAAGCGAACGGTCGGCGATGAGGGGAAACCGAGGCCTGAGCTTTGATCGGATGGCAAAGGGAACTCGGGGGTGGTCTCGGCTTGATGAACGGCGGCCGATGAACCCTTGATCGGAGCTCCGCCGGAAACACAAGGGTGATGGTGAGGGAGATGTCGAGAGAGAGTGAGGGCGATGCGGCTGACAAGAACGGCTACCCCTTTCCAAAACCATAACATGGGTTAAATACCCAATTTAATGGGTAAAATACAAAAGAAGCCATCGAAGATATTTAGGGTTTGAAAACGAACACATAAGTTTTCATAAATTACAAATTAACCCACGAATTTCAAAGATAAGCCTTATTATTCTAAATTTTCTCAATTTAACCCTTAAACTCGATTAGGGTTTCTGAATTAAAATTCCCAAATTTTAGGGTTTCCGAATTAGGGTTTCAAATTTTAAATTTTCGAATTAGGGGAAATTTGGGGTGTTACATCCTCCACCCTGGGGCTCTGTTGCTGGCCGCTTTCTCTTTCTATCTGCCTCATTTGATTCGTCATCAAAGGAATCTAAGATCTCCATGTCTGAGTCGTCCGCGTCTTTGGCAGCGGCCCCTTTTGCTACTGGGGATGCAACATTGGTTTCTTCCTCCTTCTCTAATTTGGATGAGAAGGTAAGTTCATATGGCTGGATAAGGGTTGGAGAGGTTCTTCTCTTGAGGCGGTGGTGCGGCCCTTCGCTATCGTCGGCGGCAGGAGCAGTAGCTGGTCTTGGAGTGATCCGGATTGGCTTGGAAGCTGCTAACTCCGTGGGAAAGGCGAGCAATTGTAGGTTGGCATCCTGATACTTGTCCAGCAAGTAGGCCACAAAGGTCTCTTGCACGTCCGCTACGTATTTGGTGAATATCATCTACTTGTGCTCGATCGTCTAGCATCTTTCAACTAGGTTGCACAGTAGGGGGATCACTTTAGACGAGAGGGCAACTTCAGTACTGGCCGCTGCGACTAGGGTGGTGGCAGCATGGGACGACGGTTGGGCGGTGGAATGTGTGTCTGGCTCCACGTTATGCACCATCTGTTGGTGTACCTTTCTTTTCCATCCTTCCTTGGTAGGAAGAATTTTGTCTTTTGGGTGCGGCAGCACGTGAAAATTGGCACACAGGCCAGTTATGAGTGCAGGGAAGAAGAGGGGTCCTTTGACATTTGGCTTTTCTGTGTGGGCATAGATCTCTTTTATTATTACCTCGCCAACGTTGATCTGCCGCCCCATCATTATGTTGTGGATGAGGGCAAGTCGCGGCCTGTTGACTGCTGATTCGTGCGTGTTGGGCATCAGACAGCGTTGGACGAAGTAACTCCAAAGGGCTTCCTCCAGCAGCAAATCGCAGCGATTGACTGACCCGTTGTTTTTACCTGTTAGCCACTTGGTGTTTGGCTTACAGATCTCTCTCTTGATTTTGTTATAGTCAGCCACTGTTAAGTAGGACTCCCATTCCTCATGTGGATTGCCGCTGACTTCTATACTGTAAAAGTTGTTGATCATGTCAGCAGTAAACTTGTCACCTTCTCCGCGGATATACATGAAAGGGCTTGATGGTGTCGGTCTGTGGGCGTAGAACTCTTGCACATGGTTGCTGATGATTCCTTCTGGCTACCGTGCGAACTGGTCCCAACTCATATTGTATATCCTTTCGAATAGTGAGGGCTCCATGCCAAAATCCCCATAAGACTGGGTATATTGGAAACCCATCTCCTCACATAGTTGTCGCTCTCTATAGTGTTTCTTGTAGGTCTCCTCGACAGCAGGGTTCAAGAACCTTTTGTAAGGGGTTTTGGAGGTGGCGGCGGGTTGCTGTGATGAGGTCATAGTTTGTGGGATGGTTGTATTTCCTAAAGAAAGAAAAGAAAGAACATGAAAGAAAATAAAGCAAGGGAAATCTTGGAAGCAAAGATTGCAGAAAGAATTTAGAGTAAAGGAGAAAGCAAAGTGAAGAACGGGGAGAGAATAGTTGGCCTTATATAGCCGCTTCTCTCCACTGATTTGGCGGGCACGCTGTTAACGGGCGACAATTATTGCGGCGTGAATAACGGGATTTATAGCCGTTACACAGATATCCATTACGCTCGTTGTGGCAAATATAGTCGTTGCAGCTAACCGTTATAAAGCCACTATTCGTTATGTCTTGTGCTGCCTTGGCCGCTAGTTGGGCCTCTCCTCTATTCTTTCATCATTCTTGATCTTTACTTCATTCCTAACCTGGAATAAATGAAATACAAAAATTAAATAAAAAATTAAATCTAATCCTAATGCATAAAAATAAATTAAAAAAAAGGCTATGTCGGGCTGCGCTTTTCCCAAGCATAACCACTTTCTGAGGGTCTTTGTGTTTGGCTATTCATCTGGGCATGTCCTTCCCCTCCTTAGGTGGATGTTGTTGTCGTCCTTGCTGCCTTGGCGGGACATACACCAAGAAAACAAAGATGATTTTTTTAACAAATAAATGAAAAGAGATTTAATGTGCAAAAACTAAATAGGAGTGCAGAAATTGAAACGTAGTTGTTGTTGCCATTCCCCGGCAACGGCACCAAAAACTTGTAGAGCGTCTAGGTGTTCTCTATTTATGAGCGCAAGTGCACACTCTTGTCAAGTTATAATATAAACGATATCGTCTCCTACAGGGATTAGAGCAGCTCCTATGAATGGTTTCCTGCACAAAGATTTAGTAAATGCGCAATTAAATCTCACGATGTGGAAATATAAAAACACAAATAAAATAAAGATAGTGATGAGAGGAATGATAGGGAGAGATTTGGTCAATAGATTGGGTAAGACAAATGCAGTTCAATAGCATGTGGATTGCATTGTAAAGTCTGAGCATGTTTTGCGCTGCCATGAATTGCTGCCTCGACGGGATGGCGAGCGGCAAATTATGACCCTGTCACGCGGCCGCAGCAAGTCACTACCACTACAGGAGTGTACTGTCTCGGTAGGTGGAACGGAAAGCAGTCCTGGCAGCAAGTCTAGCAGACATTCCAAAGTTCGGCGGGATAGTCGACAATCATCCCTCATATTTCTAGGTTAGGATGCTCGAACACTCACGTGATGTAGGCAATATCTAGCAATCTCAGCGTCAACCTAACACATGCAAGTCCATTCGATTGGTGATCCCTCTTAGCCGTTGAAACTTGTGGACTAGTGTAGAACCAAGTTAGTCACGCCTTTGCATGTTGTGACTGTGCTTAACCCTTTCGTGAGCCTTGCACTTTCGTGCCCGACAAATTGATTTTCTCTCAACTGACTGGTGTAGACTAATTGAAATAACAAAGAGCATAGATTAAGCAAACTTTGGAATTTTATTGAAAACAACTCAAGACTAATACAATTGTTTCCCTCAAACTACTTTACATACACGCGCCTAAACCCTAAGAGAGTTGGGCTGCGACCCCTAACAACTCCAACCTATCTAACTACATCTATGTTGTGCGGCTGCTCAGGCTTGCATCCCCTCACCCTCATCATGCCCCTATACCCTTACATACATTAGGTATATATAGGGCTCATGGCCTAAGTTTGAGTCCTCCTTGAAGTAAGAGTTCTAAAAGTAAATTAAATACAGACTTCTTTATTACTTAAATATGGACTCTATGGACGTTGCCTTCTTCCGCAAGTAAGGATAAATGCTCCTACTTATCAGTCTTGAATCAGCTCTACCGGCATCTACAGGCTTTAGAAAATTGCAAGACTGGGCTCATTGTGCTTAGGAAATTGCCATCTTTATATCGTGACCCATCTTGGCTAAGTCGGTGTAACTCTTGCCTGGGCGGCACTTGGCGGCAATGTTGTTTCGGTAGTGTCCTTGGTGGCATCTGGATCCGCTTTAGTACAACTCCTTTTGTTCTAGCTTTCTTGTCATCTCCTGTCCTCTCCTCTCCTCCCCTTGCTACATCACCTAAAAATATAAACTAAACTAAAACAATAACTTTTCTCAACCAAACATAAAATATTCAATAGAAGCATGGTAAAAGAGAAGATATTGTTATAATGCATGCAGTGCACCTAAATATGCCTAAACGAGCTTAAGAACGGCAATAATACGGGCAGGAATGTGTACAAAATATAGAACTCATGGACACTCAACAATAGAATAGGATCACACAAGTGTTTACAAGAGAAGATAAGCAATTAAGCACTAGTAGACTTTGAAAATTGTTTGGAAGTTTTTGGATTGTTGTATTGTTGTTTAAGAAGCTTTGGAGACTTGTTTTTATACCCTTCATCGGTAACTACGAATATAGCCGTTTGGGTTGCTGGGGTATATGTGTAAAGTGTCCATAAGTTCTATATTTTGTGCACATTCCATCTCATATTATTGTTGTTTTTAAGTACATTTTAGGCATAATTAAGATCATGCATTGCATTTTTACAGTATTCTTTACTTCGCCATGCTTTTTATTGATTATTTGTTATTTGGTAAGGAAAATGTATTATTTTAGTTTAGTTTTAGTTTCAGGTACTAGAGGCTGATAGAAGGAGAGAGGAGATGATGTTGAGGTAGCAAACCAAGGAGTTGTATTGTTGTAGTTCCAAACAGAAACAATAGCGGCCGAGTAGCTGCTGCCGCCATACCTGCCGCCCAGGGAAGCAAGCTGAGGAATTGAAGAACTAGAGTGCGATCTGTAGAGCAAAAAATCTTGATTTTCACGAGACCATCCACTCTATTTTCTGATGTATGTAGCAGCGGACAGACCCGCCGAAAGAGGAGAACAAGATTACTTGCAGAGCAAGACAACGTGAAGAAGTCCACATTCAACTCAAAGAAGTTAGAATTAAAGGTTGCATTTAATGCAAGAGCTACTTTGAAGACTTCTACTCCAAGAAGGACTTGACCTAGCTAATGCCTATATATACCCAATGTATTTTTACTTCAAGATAGCTTAGGTTTTCCCTTATGCATAGTTTAGGTTTTCTTGCCGCCATTATGTTCTAAATTCTCTTTGGGTTTGGGTTATGTTGTAAACTAGTGTGAGAACGGTTGTTTTTGAATTAAGTTTGTTTTTGCAATAAAACTCCAAGGTTTGCTTATTCCATGTTCTTCATAGTTTTTAATTAAGGCGAAAGATTAGTTCATTACTATCCATTTGTTCGGTATCGAGAGAGTCGAACTCATGAAAGGAGTGAGTACGGCCTTCACCTTAATCAAGTGTTGATCAATCCAGCCTAGACACAGGTTAAGGTTTAAGGCGGCTAAAAGAGAACGAACCAAACATTGGAATCTTTGCACGATACATGTCGCGACTAGTATTATCTACAGTGGGCATCAACAACATTCTGACTTAGACATAATCGGGATCATTTTCGAAACGTTCTGCCGAGCCTTGAAGTACTACCGTGTTCACCGCCGAGACACACGTCCATTCCACTGCCGGGACAACGAGAGCGTCTCAGCAGCTAATCTGCCATATCCCGCCGAGGCAGCGAAGTCTAGCAGCGCAAAGCAACTTATCCCATTCAACACAGTTTCACACTACTCAACAGCATAACCCAGCCCATTCCATTAATATGATCTCTTCTCTTTTATTTACTTGTGTTTTATTTACCTTTCTTCTTAAACAATTCAACTTATTTGTGCATTTAATTTTCCCTTATGCAGGAATTACGATTCGAGTTAAGTTGTCCAATCCATGTGGGAGACGGTATCTTTTATATTATAACTTGATAGGAGTGTGCACTTGCGCTCATATTTAGAGAACACCAAAACGCTTTACAAGTTTTTGGCACTGTTGCCGGGGATTGGTAACAACGAATTTCGTAATTAAATTTCTGCACTTTTATTTTTATTTGCATTTAATTTTTAGTTTTATTTTTTTATTTTTTTCAAATCGAAAAATGAATTTTACAGTTTTCTTTGCTAGTGCATGACCAGGGCAAATCCAAAGGGAGAAATCGTTTACTTTGACGATATCGAACGAAGAGCAAGAGAACTCAAAAAGGAAATCAAAACAACCCTCGGGAAAGCTAAGGAAGAGGGAAAAAACAGAGGCATACATAGACGAAATAGACAACAACCCTGCCAATGATGCTTGGAACGGCATGGATGGGCAGCAAGACCCGCTGCCTAGAAAACAGCAGAAAGTTCTACCTAGGCAGCAACCCCCTATTTTGCCCAGGTAGCCACAATATGTTCGAACCACCATAGACTACTTGGAGCATGACTTCAGAGGGTTTGATCCTACTGTGACAGAGCCTAAGATTGAGGCAGATCAGTTTGAATTAAAATTCGTGATGTTCAACATGATCAACACTTTGGGGCAATTCGGAGGGACTGCCATAGAAGATGCTCGGCAGCACTTAAGAGGATTCCTGGACATATGCAGAGCATTCAAAATACACGTAATCCACCAAGATGTGCTAAGGTATAGATTATTTCCTTATTCACTGAGGGATAGGACAAGGCAGTGGTTGAACAACCAACCAGCAGGGTCATTCAATACATGGACAAAACCGTGCAAAACTTTTTGGATCGTTTCAGCCCATCTAACGTCACAGAAAAATTGAGAAACAATATCACATCCTTCATAAAAGGAGATGACGAGCCAATGTATGAAGCATGGGAGCGGTACCAACAGATGCTAAATAACTGCCCGCTTCATGGTTTTCCGGATTGGACACATGTGTCAATGTTTTACCACGGGGTAAACTACCCAACTCGAATGATGATCGACGCCTCAGCCAACGGAATCATCCTCGACAGACCACCAGAGGAGGCACTACGGATCCTGAATCAAGCCGCCAAGAATGAATATAAGTACCCAACAGCCCGCTGAGGCGGCATTAGGCGGCCAGCAGCTGTGAACGAAATGGAAGCCTTAGAATCTATTAATGCCCGCCTTGACAAACTGAGAGAGCTGGTTATGAACATGGTGAAACCCACTAGGAAAGTCTATGCGGCCAAAGTTGTAGAGCAATTCTGTAATGAGTGTGGGGGCAACCACGATTCTTCCGAATGTACTGTATCTGCCAATTTCATGGGAGGATACGAGAGGAACGACAGGCCCAACACGAACACGTACAACCCAGTGTGGAAAAATCATCCAAACTTCTCCTGGAGCAATCCTAAAACTGCTGCCAATCCTCAACAGCAACATGGAGGTTACTGTTGCGTGTAAAATAGTCTATCGCAATTATGGTGCAAGTATACACGACGCAAGTAGTAAAGTGATACGAAGTATCGGATATCGTCTCCACAGGGATTGGGCTAATAGCTTCACCTAAATTCACTGCACGAAGTAAAGGAAATAATTATGAGAAGTTATCACGAAAATAATAAGGAAAACGCAAATAAAAGAAGTAAGATATCAAGATAAAGAGAATGGGCTGGTATTGAGTTGCTCGGTAGTGCAGGTATTGAATTGCTTAGGATCTCCAGTTCTGTCGTCGCACCCGTCGCCGACAGCACCTGTCGCGGCGTCTGTCCGTTAGCTGTCGCGGCAGCGAACACTAACTCCGTACTTCAAGCTTGGCAAGAATCCCAGATCTGCCTTGCCCTATCCCTAGGCACAAGTCTGTCGGCAATCACGTCTTTGATGATACCTCCCGGCGTGAATCGAAGGATGAACACCGATGTGTATGAATTCTTCTTTAGCCACTTAACCTTGCCCTATCCCTAGGCACGAGATGGTTCAACTATAAACTAGAGAACGCGCTCTTATCTCTTTCGTATACTTAACTCTCCCGATGCTAAGTAAATGGATAACCTCACAATGCTCTCCCGATGCTCTTGCAAGATAATAAAACCAAAATAAAAGAACTTGAAGTTTATTTTATTGAACTTGAAAAATCCTAAAACAAAGCAACCCTTGCAACTACTTTACAAAACAACCCGTAGCCCTAGGGGGAATTTAGAACATATCGGTGACAGGTAAACGGCAGGGTTTAGGTTTCGGTTATGGGGTCATCCGTTATGCCCTAGGTTTAATCTATGCCCTTATATAAGCTTTGGGCTCAAGTTATCTAAGGTAACAATGATTACAACTTTAATTAAAAGTAAGATTCTAATAAAGACTAAATCTCTAAAGTCTCCTACTTTCCAGTCGCATCCTTGCTTTTAGGGATTTCCTCTCCTTGAGCTTTGGCTTGACATATCTTTTGATCCGGGGCTTGGAAAAATATTTGGCTTTCACACGACAGACGAGCAGATTTTTCTCTACCTATCGAGGTCCACTTCACTTTTCCTCTTCATAAATCTGCTGTCACCATGTTGTCACGACAGGTCCATGACAGGTTCGTCTTTTTCAGCTGCTTGTCCAGTTCAGCTCTCCTACTTATCTGCCATGCGCCTGCCTTCGACATCTACTATGACAGATACCTGCAAAAATAGCCATCTTTCAGTAGAATCCGTGCCTTTTATATAATTGTGATGTTTTATTGAAAACTAACCTAAATGTAATGCAATGATGCTTGAATGCAGCAGAAATATGGGTTAAAAAGGGTGTAAATAATAGAACTTTTACACACTCAACACACCCCCAAACTCAAGTTTTTGCTTGCCCTCAAGCAATGAAGACTTAAAAGAAAACTGAAAATTTTTGTGTTGGCCTTCAAACAGTGAATTGTCCCTTACCTGTCGCTCATTCTCTATGGCGGCAGCAACCTGTCGGAAAGGTTAGGATCTGTCCGGAATCTCCCTATAGCTCTCGTGCAGTGTGTGCATGCTTGTGAACAGTTATATGCTAAGATTCTCTTAGTTTCACTAGAATATTCAACTCCTTAACTCGAATTTTTATGCCAAAGTTTATTTTTTTAGAAGGCACATTTTCATGCTTCTTTTTCTTCTATTTTCAAGCTAAGTTTTTCTAGAGCCAGTTTCGGGCACCTCTAGTTAGCTTCCTAGAGCCGGTTTTGGGCACCTCTAGGTTTTTTTTGAATTTCTTTTGCTAAAATTCTTTCCTAGAGCCAGTGTTAGGCACCTCTAGGGGCTATCCAAGTTCTAAGCTTCCTATTCTAGTTTGGCTAAAAGAAATCTAAGCAGTATAACAGTCACAAAAGTGTTTAAGTCTTCAGAACTATAGAAAGGCTCTAAACTTTTCCTTAACCTGTCCTAACGATGCTGCCACGACAGAGCCGTCATGACAGGTAAGTTAACTTCACAGTTTTAAGCCAACAGTTTAAATTTTCTGATTTTTCTGATTTTTTTTAAAGAACTTAAATAAAAATAAGACACAATGATTAATAAAAGATGTACTAAGACTCCATTAGAATGGAGGGTTGCCACCCCCAAACTCGAGGGTTGCATTGTCCTCAATGCAAAATGATATGAAAAATAAAGAAAAACAAAATAAATAAAAGTACATCACAAGATATAAAGGCAGGCAGCAGTAAAGGGGGAAAAAATAATAAAAACTTAAATTTTTATTCGCTGTCCTCGCTGCTGCTGCTGACGCGGATCTGATGGCGGCGTCTGCGCTGTGGAGGGGGCTGGGCAGGTTCCGGAGCAGGTTGATCAACAGGTTCATCAGCCTGTTGAGGGGCAGGTTCATCGGCAGGTTGAGGGGCAGATGGCTCCACTAGTCGGACATCGGAACTGCTGCCACTATCCCAGCTGCTACTAGTGATGGCTTTGGACAGCCGTCTCTTGTTTTCCACGTGCTTAATACGTTTTACCCGCGTGAAGTCGCTGTCCAAATTTCTCCGGACAAGAGGGCTGTCATCAGTGGCAGCTCGCTTGGTTCCTCGAGGGGAGGTGTCTGCCGGAGGGCTGCCGGCTGCCGTCGGGGATGGTGTGGAGGAAACAGATTCTCCGTGGGGAGAGGCAGGTGGTGTGGGAGTGGGGGAGGGGATATTGAAATAATGAGCGGGGAAGGTGGGGAAGATGACATCCGAAAAATTCAAAGTATTAGTAATGAAATTTACCGTTGCATTGGAGAAGTCACGGATAAAGGTCATCAAACCCATTTGGCGCTCCTCTACCCTCAGGATGGCAGCAAGGATGTGGGCGTTCTGATCTGCCGGAGCGGTGTTGGTGGCAGCTTCTGGGGCAGGTTCGGTGGCAGGTTCATCATCGGAATCAGCAGGAGGGGCGTTGGGGTCGAAGGCATTGAGTGGCGAGACGACTATGACCTCCATGAGGCTGGAGATGTTGCTGTCTGTCCAGCCGCTGCCCTTCTTGATTTTGTCGGAGGGCTCCTCTGGTACGGCAGCACAGCGGCAGAGGGCGGTGATGGTGAACGGCAGGCAGAGTCGTGAGTCTGTGCGGAAAGCACAGTCGAGGATGTTGTCCCTCATGTATCTGCCCACATTGATGGGCCTGTTGTGCATAATGGAGTGGATAAGGGCCAGCCGCTGTCGGTTGACTGTCGTATGGTGGGACGAGGGCAGGATACGCTTTTTGATGAAAGCGTTCCATAGTTTCGCCTCAAGGAGTAGTTGCGCCCTATTGACGGAGTTGGGGTTCTTCTTACTGGTGCTCCATGTCGTTCCTGCCTCTGTCAACTCCCTCATGACAGCATCATGTCCGACAGCGTCGAGGGTGTCCCAAAATTGTTGGTGAGCATCATCATTGGGGCCAAAGAAGAGGTCGAACACATGGTTGATGCTGCTGGCGGTGAAGGGAGCTGCCACTCCTCGGACGGTGACAGATGTCGCCGTTTTGCTGTCGATGGCCTCATAAAATTCTCGGACCAAAGTATCATTAAGCTCTGCCGGCTGCTCGGCAAAATCCTCCCAAAGTTGTGTTGTTATGGCCTGCATGATGAACGGCCGGAGTCCCATATGGGGGGCATCTCTGTTATAGATGAAGCTACGCTCCTCCCATAGTTCTTTTTTAGCGAACGGGGATGCTGCTGCTGAAGAAGAAGCGGCAGCAGCGTTCTGACGGGTTTGTCGTGATGACATTTTGGTTGCAAGGGCTGAAAAAGGAAAGAAAATAGATAAAACTAGAGGAGAATATAAGAGAGAAAAATCAGAAGTGAGGAAAAAATGAAAGGGGGAAGGGGTTTATATAGCGGTCGAGTAGCTGCCCATTTAATGCCGCAACGGCAGGCGGGAATAACGGGGCGGCAGATTGAATGTAGCGTGTCTGACGCGTCTGACACGCATTTATGTGTCTGCTGTGCGTCTGCCGCACGCTTCTGCGTCTGCAGTGTCAGCCTGTTGACAGCCTGTCAAGTCCGTCTGCGCCGGCAGCTGAAACGACAGGTTATCATAATTGGGCTTTATTGGGCTGGTGGATGGGCGGTGGTCTTGGGCCACTTCTTCTTTCTCACTTGACTCCTTTATTTCCTAAAAACTGAAATTAGAAAAATAAAACGTTATTCGAATAAAATAGACCTAATTTCCTAATAAATAATAATAAATAAAAATAAATAAAAATAAAAATTAGGTTAAATTAGGGATGCCTTATGGGGCATCACCTAAAGTAACCACTTCCTGTATTCCTGGGGCTTCAGTCCCCTGGTAATGCTTGAGGCGTTGTCCATTGACTTTGAATTGGTGCCCGTCTTTTAATGATTGAATTGTAATGGCACCATGGGGAAAAACTTGAACCACTTGGAACGGGCCAGACCATCTAGATTTAAGCTTTCCTGGGAAGAGTTTCAACCTAGAATTAAACAACAACACAAGCTGCCCTGGGCAGAACTGACGTGGCAGCAACTTCTTGTCATGCCACTTCTTAGTCTTTTCCTTGTAAATCCTTGCATTGTCGTAGGCCATCGTCCGTATTTCATCGATCTCATTCAAATCTAACAGCCTTTTCTGGCCTGCCTTGTCCAAGTCCATGTTTACTGCCTTGATTGCCCAATATGCCTTGTGCTCTATCTCGACAGGCAGGTGACAGGTTTTCCCATAAATCAAACGGTATGGAGACATGCCCAATGGAGTCTTGAAAGCTGTCCTGTATGCCCATAATGCATCATTCAGAAGTAGAGACCAATCTTTCCTAGTTGGTTTAACCATCTTTTCAAGAATGTTCTTTACTTCCCTGTTGGAAATCTCAGCCTGTCCATTGGTCTGTGGGTGGTATGCTGTCGCGATCCTGTGCTTGACACCATATTTCTTCAAGGCGGCAGCAATTACCCTATTGTCAAAATGTCTCCCTTCGTCACTAATAATCGCCTTAGGGATGCCGAATCTAGAAAATATGTTTTTGTGCAAAAACTTTTGGACCGTTTTGGCATCATTCTTTTGAGTTGCGATTGCTTCTACCCACTTGGAGACATAGTCCACTGCTAGGAGGATGTAAAGATTTCCACATGAAGATGGAAAAGGTCCCATAAAATCAATCCCCCAAACGTCGAAGATCTCGACTTCTAAAATATTCTGCAGTGGCATCTCGTTTCTCCTCAAGATGTTACCTGTCCGCTGGCACCTGTCACAGTTCTTGTAAAAGTCCTGTGCATCTTTATACAGTGTCGGCCAGTAGAACCCTGACTGCAGCACCTTGGCAGCAGTTTTGTTGCCTCCTAAGTGTCCTCCATATTGTGAAGCATGACAGTGATGGAGAATGTCTTCTTGTTCTTCTTGTGGTACACACCTCCTTATAACCTGATCTGCGCACATTTTGAAAAGGAGAGGTTCGTCCCAATAATAATGCTTAACATCATTTTGGAACCTCTTCCTGGCTTGATAATTAAGATCAGAAGGTAATATTCCGCTAACTATAAAATTAACGAAATCAGCATACCAAGGAAGGTCAGAAGACTTACCTGCCGCCATAGCTGTCGCGACAGCGATTGCGGCAGCAAAGAGCTGCTCATCTGGGAAGGTCTCCAGTATGTGTGTCTCATCGAACGGTAGACTCTGTCCCTTCTCCAATCTCGACAAATGATCTGCCACCTGATTTTCTGTCCCCTTTTTGTCTTTGATTTCAAGGTCGAACTCTTGTAATAGCAAGATCCATCGTATCAACCTAGGCTTTGCATCCTTCTTTGCGAACAAGTACTTAAGGGCAGAATGATCGGTGTGCACTATTACTTTCGTCCCAAGTATGTAAGAACGAAACTTGTCGATGGAAAACACCACAGCTAACAGCTCCTTTTCTGTGGTGGTATAGTTCACTTGGGCATCATTCAATGTTTTGCTGGCGTAGTATATGACATGGAACAGCCTGTCCTTGCGCTGCCCAAGTGCTGCCCCGACAGCATAGTCACTGGCATCACACATGATCTCAAATGGTTGCGTCCAGTCTGGTGGCTGTACTATGGGGGCTGTCACTAGTTTTTCCTTCAGAACCTTGAATGCTTCAGTACATTCTTCATTAAAGTCAAAGGGTCGGTTCTGCTCTAAGAGATGACATAGGGGCTTCGTGATTTTTGAGAAATTCGCAATAAATCTCCTATAAAAACCAGCATGCCCTAGAAAACTCCTAATGCCCTTGACTGTGGTTGGCGGCGGCAGCTTCTCAATTACCTCTATTTTGGCCCTGTCGACTTCTATCCCACGGCAGCTAATCTTATGGCCAAGAACTATCCCCTCATCCACCATAAAATGGCATTTTTCCCAATTTAAAACGAGATTAGCTTTTTCACATCTTTCAAGTACCTTTTGTAAGTTGTCGAGGCAACTCTCAAAATCGTCTCCAAAGACAGAAAAATCATCCATGAAAATCTCAAGGAAGTCCTCAACCATGTCGGAGAATATAGCCATCATGCACCTTTGGAAGGTGGCAGGTGCGTTACAGAGTCCAAAAGGCATCCTCCTAAATGCGTATGTTCCGTAGGGGCAGGTGAAAGTCGTTTTCTCTTGATCCTCTGGTGCAATAGCAATTTGATTGTAACCTGAGTAACCATCAAGAAAACAATAGTAAGGTTTACCCGCTAATCTATCAAGCATTTGATCAATAAAGGGTAAAGGAAAGTGGTCTTTTCGGGTAGCTTTGTTAAGCTTCCGATAGTCCATACAAACCCTCCAACCGGTCACAGTCCTGGTTGGGATTAACTCATTGTTTTCGTTGGTTATCACGGTCATGCCTCCTTTCTTGGGAACACATTGCACCGGGCTTACCCATTTGCTATCGGAGATGGCGTATATAATTCCAGCATCTAACCATTTAATGATTTCCTTACGCACTACCTCCTTCATCGCATGGTTTAACCGCCTTTGGGCATCTATAGTCGGCTTATGATCTTCCTCAAGGAGGATTTTGTGCATGCATAATGCCGGACTAATGCCTTGAATGTCTGCTATCGTCCATCCAATCGCCTTCTTGTGCTGCCTTAACATGTCGATCAACTGTCGTTCCTGTTCCTGCGGCAGCTTAGCAGAGATGATTACGGGCAGTGTGTCATCACAACCAAGATAAGCATATTTAAGCTGCCCTGGCAGGGGCTTAAGTTCTAAGACAGGTGGTTCAACAGTCGATGGCTTTTGGATTAAATGGTTATCCGAAGTGTAATTCAAAGGTTCGAATAACTTACCTGGACGATGGTCTAACCAGTCTACCTCCTCATGACCTTCAGTATCAGATGTATCGGATTCAGAGGAGTCGCTTTCGTCGGTGCTGTCGTCGTTGCTGTCGTTATTGCTGTCGTGACAGGTCTGTAGATGGTTGTTGCAGCAGTGACCAAATTTTATATCACGGCAGCCCGACCTGATGCAGGGTTGATCGAAGGTCACCTCAATGATGGCCTTGCATTCTTCATCCACATCAGCATGTTTCATCGCTTGGAGAACATTCAACTTAATTTCTTGATCGTTCACGTGCATGGTGAGTTCTCCTTTCTCCACATCAACCAATGATCTGCCCGTGGCTAAGAAGGGTCTCCCAAGGATGACTGGTGCGTTCTCATCTGCCTCACAATCTAAAATAAGAAAGTCAGCAGGAAAAATAAGCTTATCCACTCTTACCAAAATATCTTCAATTTTTCCCTCGGGGTGAACGTAAGAGCGGTCGGCTAGCTGTAGGGTAACTGTAGTGGGCCGCGCCTTGCCAATACCTAGTTTCTGAAAAACAGATTTGGGCATTAGATTAACACTAGCACCAAGATCACATAATGCCTTACCCACAAATCTGTCACCAATTACGCAAGGTATGATGAAGCTCCCCGGATCCTTCTTTTTCTAGGGTGGCTGCCGATGAAGAATACTCATGCAACCTTCTGTCATCTTTACCGTTTCAAATTCCCCAAGTTTAGATTTTTTCGACATAACATCCTTGAGAAATTTAGCGTAACCGGGCATCTCCCTAACAACATCTAACAACGGAATATTAATATGAACTTGTTTAAAAATATCATAAATTTTTTTAAGTTGAGATTCATGCTTAGTTTGCTGTATCCGTTGCGGAAAAGGTGGTGGAGGACGGTAATCAGCAATGCGTCCTTCCCACTGCATGCGAATCTGAGGACGGTATTCATCTTTCTTCTCCTCTGTCGCTTCTGCTGTCGTGACAGGCTCATCGGCAGCAGTCTGTTTATCACCTGTCGGGGCAGCTTCCTCGGCAGGTTTATCCAAGGCAGGTTCCTTTTCTGTTTCAGCTTCTTTTTCCGGCCCTGGTAACTTTTTCCCACTCCTAGTAGTAATTGCCTTACATTGCTCATGTGGGGGTGGTCTAGCATTTTCAGTATTACTAGGGAAACCTCCATTCTGCCTTGGCTTAATATGCTGCGACACCTGACCCATTTGTGTCTCTAGAGATTTCAAGGTAGCCTCATGGTTTGTCATTCTCATCTTGGTTTCATCCATAAAGTTTTCCGTCTTCTTGACAAACTGATTAATATTCTCCATATACGTACCAGTCTGAGACATAAAGGTGGCCAGAGTCTGCTCTAATACACTACTCGTGGTAGGTGGTGGCTGTTGTTGTTGCTGAGGGGGCAGGTTCTGCGGCAGGTTCTGTCGCGTCAACAATCTAGGACCCCCTGATTCTGATTATGTGCTTGTGGGTTCAGAGCATTGTTAGGGTTACTCCAGGAAAATTTGGGATCCTTCCTCCAATTAGGGTTGTAGTTGTTGGAATTATAGTTCGGCTTGTAATTCCCAACATATTTTCCCTCTTCTATATTTATCGGGCACTCATCCCTACTATGATTTCCCTCACAAGTAGCACAAACTTCCTCGACAGCAAATCCTTGTAATTCTTCATCATTCAATAACTTTTTCATGGCTTTAGTAAGGAATGCTACCTGCGATTTCATAGTGCTGTCGGCCTCATAGTCCTTGACAGCAAGTACCCGTTTACCTCCTCTTCTAACGGTTGGAAACTGCTCCTCATTCTTAGCCAGATGTTTCAAAACTTGCAGGGCCTCGTCCGGATCTTTATCCAATAATAGTCCATTTGCTGCAGAATCAATTCGAATGCGAGTTTGTAAGTTAGCAGCATTATAGAACTTAGTTACCTGATTCCAGACAGGGAATCCATGCATTGGGCAGTTTCGAAGAAGAGTTGTGAATCTGTCCCAGGCCTCGTGCATTGGCTCGTCATCTTCCTGTTGAAAAGTAGCAATTTCATTACGTAATCGCTCAGCTAAATGTGAAGGATTAAAACGAGACAAAAATTCACGAGTTAAATCTGTCCAAGTCATAATAGAACCCGGTGTAAGTTTATTCCACCAAGTTTTAGCTCTGTCCCTTAATGAATGGGGAAATAACCGAAGCCTCAATATCTCCGGACTAACTCCTGGCAATCTAAACGAACCACAGATCTCCTGGAACGTTTTAAGATGCTCCCTAGCATCTTCTGTCGCAGAACCACTGAACTGTCCGGCGTTGTTGATCATACTAAACATGACAGGTTTAAGCTCGAAGTTGTCAACATCAATATCCGGCAGCGTGGTCTCCAGCTCTACATGATCGTTTAGCATGTAGTCACGACATGACCGTCGTCCACCTGCCGCGGGCAGATCACCGACAGGCGGTACATCATCACCAACAGGCTGATTACGGGCCATCTGCTCTAGCTGTTCTTCAAGGTATTCGTTTCGGTCTAAGAGGTGGCGAATCTGTTCTTGAGATTAAAGGAACGTTCGATCTCCGGATCTAATTTATACTCAGGATCTTCACCTCTTTTCGATC
Source organism: Hibiscus tridactylites (assembly GCA_958450335.1). NCBI lineage: Eukaryota > Viridiplantae > Streptophyta > Magnoliopsida > Malvales > Malvaceae > Hibiscus > Hibiscus tridactylites. The sequence continues at coordinate 56,900,080 of OY288282.1, forward strand.
TGCGCATAAACAGGAAAACCTTGTGAAAAGCAAGAGTTTAAAACACAAAAGAGAATTTAAAGAAAATAAAAATAAAAACAAAAACAAAAACGAAAATAAAAACAAAAAGTGCAAGGAAAGAAAGGTGTAGTTATGTTGCCAATCCCCGGCAACGGCGCCAAAAACTTGTTGCGTGTAAAATAGTCTATCGCAATTATGGTGCAAGTATACACGACGCAAGTAGTAAAGTGATACGAAGTATCGGATATCGTCTCCACAGGGATTGGGCTAATAGCTTCACCTAAATTCACTGCGCGAAGTAAAGGAAATAATTATGAGAAGTTATCACGAAAATAATAAGGAAAACGCAAATAAAAGAAGTAAGATATCAAGATAAAGAGAATGGGCTGGTATTGAGTTGCTCGGTAGTGCAGGTATTGAATTGCTTAGGATCTCCAGTTCTGTCGTCGCACCCGTCGCCGACAGCACCTGTCGCGGCGTCTGTCCGTTAGCTGTCGCGGCAGCGAACACTAACTCCGTACTTCAAGCTTGGCAAGAATCCCAGATCTGCCTTGCCCTATCCCTAGGCACAAGTCTGTCGGCAATCACGTCTTTGATGATACCTCCCGGCGTGAATCGAAGGATGAACACCGATGTGTATGAATTCTTCTTTAGCCACTTAACCTCGCCCTATCCCTAGGCACGAGATGGTTCAACTATAAACTAGAGAACGCGCTCTTATCTCTTTCGTATACTTAACTCTCCCGATGCTAAGTAAATGGATAACCTCACAATGCTCTCCCGATGCTCTTGCAAGATAATAAAACCAAGATAAAAGAACTTGAAGTTTATTTTATTGAACTTGAAAAATCCTAAAACAAAGCAACCCTTGCAACTACTTTACAAAACAACCCGTAGCCCTAGGGGGAATTTAGAACATATCGGTGACAGGTAAACGGCAGGGTTTAGGTTTCGGTTATGGGGTCATCCGTTATGCCCTAGGTTTAATCTATGCCCTTATATAAGCTTTGGGCTCAAGTTATCTAAGGTAACAAGGATTACAACTTTAATTAAAAGTAAGATTCTAATAAAGACTAAATCTCTAAAGTCTCCTACTTTCCAGCCGCATCCTTGCTTTTAGGGATTTCCTCTCCTTGAGCTTTGGCTTGACATATCTTTTGATCCGGGGCTTGGAAAAATATTTGGCTTTCACACGACAGACGAGCAGATTTTTCTCTACCTATCGAGGTCCACTTCACTTTTCCTCTTCATAAATCTGCTGTCACCATGCTGTCACGACAGGTCCATGACAGGTTCGTCTTTTTCAGCTGCTTGTCCAGTTCAGCTCTCCTGCTTATCTGCCCTGCGCCTGCCTTCGACATCTACTGTGACAGATACCTGCAAAAATAGCCATCTTTCAGTAGAATCCGTGCCTTTTATATAATTGTGATGTTTTATTGAAAACTAACCTAAATGTAATGCAATGATGCTTGAATGCAGCAGAAATATGGGTTAAAAAGGGTGTAAATAATAGAACTTTTACACACTCAACAGTTACCAACAGAACCAGTCCAGACAGCAAGCTCAGCAACCACAAAACAATTCACTAGAAGCAACTTTACAAACCTTTATGTCTAATACAAGTGATTTTATTGTTCGTACTAATAAGTTTATTGATAAAACTAAGTCGTTTATGGACAGGACGGAGATGAGGATGAATAACCAAGAAGCCACGATAAAAACCCGAAGACCCGGTTTTGGCAATTCACGGAGATCTTTAGCCGCAGGACAATGGGTGGAGCATCTAGCACTACAGAGGCAGTAGCTAAACTCACATATGAGCAATGCAAAGCCATATCAACCAGAAGTGGGAAACAGTTGGATGAGCCCAGAGTGGAAAAACCAGCAGAGGAACAACTAGCACAAAAGGAACTACCTACCGCAGCATCCACAACACCAGCCCTGAGGTAGATGATCCTCCACATATCAAGTTCCCATGCAAGGAGAGTATACAGGACACTCGTCTGCCGACACCTTTCCCCCAAAGACTTAAGCAACAGAAGCGGGAGCACCAGTTCAGGAAATTCCTTGATATTCTGAAACATGTGCACATAAATATCTCTCTCATAGAAGCCATTCAGAGCATGCCCAACTATGCAAAATACCTAAGGGACATGGTTTCCAAGAGGAAAAGAATTGGGAAGTTCGAAACAATTGTTGTGACAGAGGAGTGCATAGCTATGCTGCATAATAAGCTGCCGCCCAAGCAAACAGATCCAGGCAGCTTCATAATACCATGCAAAATTGGTAGCTACCATGCAACTAATGCCCTGTGCGACCTAGGAGCCAACATTAATTTAATGCCTAAGGCAGTCTTCGACAAGCTAGGAATTGGGCAAGCCAAACCCACCTCCATCATGCTAAAACTTGCTGATCACTCATTCGTACAACCGAAGGGCAAGATCGAAGACATCTTAGTTCGAGTGGGTAGCCTTATTTTTCCAGCAGACTTCCTCATCTTAGACTATGAGACTGATGAAAATGGGCGACAATTTTTGGCCACGGGCAGAACGTTAATAGATGTGGAGCATGAGAAGCTGATCATGAGGGTAGCCAATCAGAGCATCAAGCTAAATGTGTTCTAGCCCTCATCAAAGAAAAAGAAAGGATGTCTGAATGTTTAGGTAGCCAAAATCAGCATGGAGACAGGTCAAGACAGCAACTGTGACGACAGACCCAGGGGCAGGCTAAAGGACCCAACAACACACCACCATAAAGAACATGAGGGAAAGAAAAGAAACACCACCCCAAGAAGTGGTTATGTCTGGGAGATGCACCTAAAGGCACTCCCAACATAACTTAATTATTTCTATTTTATTATTAAATTTATTTTTATGTTTTAGGAATAGAATTTAATTTATTGCAATTTATTTTCCTTAGGGTTAGATTATAAATTAGTTGAATTCACATTTTTACTTTTTTCAGAATTTATTTTTAGTATTTAATTATCATTATTTTTATTTCAAGCTTTAGGAATAAAAGAGCCAGATCAAAAAGAAGGCCCAACAAGGAGCCTGCCCACCATCCCGCCAAGACAACCAAGGGCAGCCCGGTGCGAAAACTATGTAACGACTAGTTGCCCGCTAACGGCTAGCTGCCAACGGGTACAGAAGTAACGGGCAGAAATCTCGTAACGTGCGTGAGACAACTTGCCTGTTGGACATTTAATACTGCCACGACACCTCTCGGCAACCTCTATTTAAACCTCACTCATCTCATTCATTCACTTTACTTTCACCTCCTTGTTATCTTATTCTTGAATCCACTGCTCCTTTTCTAATTACCTTCTTTTTAAAGTTTCAGTTACATTTAAATTGCCTCACTCATGGCATCAACATCAGCACCCAAACCCACCTTCCAACGCTTCTTCTCTCGTGATGATGAAAAGAGATACAGAACTCAGTTTGCCAAGCAGGCCATTTAGGAGGAATAATGGTTCCATTACTCCAAGCATAAATGAGATCTTGGCCTAGAGCCCACTCTATTTGAGAAGATACACAACAAAGGTTGGGAAATGTTCACACGACAGCCGAAGGCAGCAAACATCACGATGGTTAGGGAATTCTACGCCCACAACCCCCGCTCAAAGCTGTCATTCGTGTTTGTACGAGGGGAGCCTGTCAAGTTATACGATGTCGTCATCAACAGCTTTTACGGATTAGAGATGGATGGCAACCCTCATAAGGAATGGAGGCAGTCACTAATGGCTGCCGACTACGACAGGATCAAAGCCAGGCTGCGCGAGCCCAACACGCCATGGTTGGCAAGAAAGCATGGCAGCTCCGCTCAACACCGCCGACTGCTGCCCGAGCCCATGCTTTGGAACACCTTCATCAAGCGTTGTCTGCTGCTCACCTCCCACAACTTTACCGTCGACCGGTCGCGCCTCGCACTCATCCACAACATCATGGTTAACAGGTCGATCAACGTTGGGGAGATCATTTGCAAGGAGATCCACAATTGTTTCCGTAAGACAAAGGGCAGGTTGTACTTCTCGTCTCTCATCACCGACCTATGTGCCAACTTCAACGTCATCTCCGACCCAGAATATGAGATGACAGCTTCCAAGGAGGGTTAGACCAGGAAAGTCCGTCTGCAAATGATGTAGGCCCAGGAGACAGAGCCTATCACCCCCAGCCAGCCCTCCGCCGCCCAGCCAGCCACACCAGTCGCCCCCGGCAGTATTGAAGCTGCCTCGAATAATGAAGTCATCACGCAGCTGTGCACTCTCATCGACAACAACAAACAGATCGAGCAACAGCACTTGACGTTCATGAAGTATGTGGGGGAGGTCCAAGAGGCTTTTGTGGCCTATGTCCTTTAGAATTTTCCTGATGACGGACGTACTCTACCAACCTTCCCTGCCGATTTAGCTGACGCAGCTGCACCAGGACAAGGAACACCATCAGCAACAGCTGCTTGCCATACCACCTTCCGACACCATATGCCGTCTCCAACGCACTACCTATCGTACTCCGCCACATCTGGCTCAAACACGGTGGCAGACAGTCCCGAGAGGCATCATCAACACCTTTCCCCGTCTGCACAGCGGCAATAGTGGCCAACACCTCCTCATCCGATGAGGTCAAGCAGCAGCTGACAGCAACAGCAGCAGCAGCCCCAATGGCGATAGACCCTCCACCAAGACCCAAGCCTCCTCTCAGCCCTTAGCAAACATTTAGAGTTTTTTTTCTTTCTTTTCTTCTCTTTATTTTTTTTTTCTATTTTTTATCTTAATTGTATTTATTTTTCTGTTTTTATTTTGTATTTTATTTTGTACATTGAGGGCAATGCCCATCTCGAGTTTGGGGGGGGGGGGGGTTAGCACTCATCATGTTTAGGCATAACTAGTGCATATTAGGTTGCATTATGTACTTGCCTTAGAAAATTAATCGATTTTTTTGTTAGAACTTGTGCCTATGATAGGATAGCCGACTTTAATTTTTCGCACCAAGTTAAAAAGAACTTAATTTTGGGGAAAGCATGAAGTAAACTTAGGATTTTTCTATAGTTGCCAAAAAAACACTACTATTACTTGCTGAAATTGTTAGAATTTTCTGGTAAACATTGTTTGATTGAATTATTTGAAAAATTCTAACATGGTTGCAGGAAGCTGCCGCGGCAACAAATAGGAAAAACAAAAGCACTACCAAGGCAGGAAACAAATAGGAAAAACAAAAGCACTACCAAGGCAGGAAAAGAAAGTTTTTGTGATGTCTATCCCTAGAGCTCGAAACAGGCTCTAGGAAGAATCATGTGCAAGGACACTTTGCTATCAAAGTCTATGAATCTGAAAATCTTGAAGTGATGCATAAATTAGCATGAGTGAATGAAAGTCTTCACGGGATGACTCTACTCAATGGGTTCGAGGTTTTGTAGTTTGCTCCTATCCTAATTTCAGACCTAAAAGAGTAGTTGTGATAAGCTGAAGCTCTTATTGCCATGATTATTAACTGTGCTTAATTATGTTGTCTCAGCAGCAACCTTATATATCATGACAACATCTTTGTTTGCTTAGAATATTCTTCATATTCAGCTTGTTCACAATTTCTGCATACACTTCATTGGCATTATAGTTTAATTATAAGTTAATTTATGTTTTTCCCTCTCACTAATCTAATGACAGGTGCCACGGCCTTGAGGCGCTAAATCAAGTTTAAAACAAAATTTTTTCTCTTTGATTAGTTTAAAGGGCAAGTATGTTTAGGTTGCATTGCTTGAGAACAAGTAATAATTCGAGTTTGGGGGTGTGTAAAGTGTTCATAAGTTTTATATTTTGTGCACATTCAATCTCATATTATTGTTGTTTTCATGTACATTTTAGGTATAATTAAGATCATGCATTGCATTTTACAGTATTCTTTACCTTTCCATGCTTTTTATTGATTATTTGTTATTTGGTAAGGAAAATGTACTGTTTTAGTTTAGTTTTAGTTTCAGGTACTAGAGGCTGGTAGAAGGAGAGAGGAGCTGAGGACATGATGCTGAGGCAGCAAACCAAGGAGTTGTACTGATGTAGTTCCAGACAGAGACAACAGCTGCCGAGTAGCTGTCGCCGCCATACCTGCTGCCTAGGGCAACAAGCTGAGGAATTTGAGAACTAGAGTGCGATCTGTAGAGCAGAAAATCCTAATTCTAACGAGGCCATCCACTCCATTTTTTGATGCCTGTAGCAGCGGACAAAGTCGCCAAAGGAGGAGAATAAGATTACCTGCAGAGCAAGGCAACATGAAGAAGTCCACATTCAACTCAAAGAAGTCAGAATTAAATGTTGCATTTAATGCAAAAGATACTTTGAAGACTTCTACTCTAAGAAGGACTTGACCTAGCTAATGCCTATATATACCCAATGTATTTTTACTTCAAGACAACTTAGGTTTTCCCTTAGGCATAGTTTAGGTTTTCTTGCCGCCATTATGTTCTAAATTCTCTTTGGGTTTGGGTTATGTTGTAAACTAGTGTGAGAACGGTTGTTTAGGAATTAAGTTTGTTTTTGCAATAAAATTTCAAGGTTTGCTTATTCCATGTTCTTCATAGTTTTCAATTAAGGCGAAAGATTAGTTCATTACTATCCATTGTTCGGTATCGAGAGAGTTGAACTCACGAAAGGAGTAAGTACGATCTTCACCTTAATCAAGTGTTGACCAATCCAGCCTAGACATAAGTTAGGGTTTAAGGGGGCTAAATGAGAACGAACCAAACATTGTTGTCTTTGCACGATTCACGATGCGATTGGTATTATCTGTTGTGGGCATTAACATCATTCTGACTTAGACAAAAACGAGAACACTTTCGAAATGTTCTGCCGAGCCTTGAAGTACTGCCGAGTTCGCTGCCGAGACACACATCCATTCCACTGCCGGGGCTGCGAGAGCGTCACAGCAGCTAATCTGCCATCTCCCGCCGAGGCAGCGAAGTCTGGCAGCGCAAAGCAACTTATCCTATTCAACGCAGTTTCACACTACTCAGCAGCATAACTCGGCCCATTCCATCAATCTGATCTCTTCTCTTTTATTTACTTGTGTTTTATTTACCTTTCTTCTTAAACAATTCAACTTATTTGTGTATTTAATTTTCCCTTGTGCAGGAATTACGATTCGATTTAAGCTGTCCAATCCTTGTAGGAGACGATATCTTTTATATTATAACTTGACAGGAGTGTGCACTTGCGCTCATATTTAGAGAACACCTAAACGCTCTACAATATGTACGCGAGAGCCCGTATCGGTACCTGCCTAAAGGGGAAATAATCGTTAGACACACAAGGCGTACCAATATGCGGGCTTACGTATCGGTACAAAGTAAGGTGTACCGGTACGTTAAGGGCCATACCGGTACATAAATTGCTCACTAAAATTTTTGGAGCTTTAGGGTATTGGCACGCTCAAGGTCGTACCAGTACTCAAGGGGAAAATACTTTAATTTATAAGAATCTCATATCGGTACGGAGCTCACCGTAACGGTACTGACGAGCAAAATTTAAAAGCTCGTACAAGTACGCTAAGAGTTGTACCGGTACTTGTTTGCCAAATTGATTTCCAGTAACGAAAATTCGTACAGGTACTCATTGACCAATATGGTCTAATTGAGTTCCAAAACACTTAGAAAAATGTTTGTGCTTGAAATGATTGTCTTAGAAGAATTTTTATCTTTTAAGAATCTCAATTTAGTTTGAATGCTTTTTAATTGTGAGTGATTTTAAATACCCTTAAAAATTTATTTATTTGCAAGATGTTCCTTGTATATCAAATCAAAACATAGGTTTAAGTCTTTTTTGAAGTTGGATGATAATTTTGTAACTTTTCATAATTGGAGGTCTCAACAAAAAAAACTCTATAGTTGGGAGATTATTTATGTAGTTTGCCCTTGTTTTAAAACGCTTGTCATTTGAGAGGTCAAACTAGTGTTTTATTTGGTTTTGTTCAGTTTAATTTTTAATATTTTAAATTTCTTCTTATATTTTGATTCAATTACTTTCGACTGTCAAATTTTCATATTAACTTATGAGTTTTGTAATTTTTATGTTTTATTTTGACAAAATATATTTATTTTATTATTTTTAATATTATTTGATAAAAGCTTCAAAGTCCTTCTCATAAACATTTCTTAAAAAATAAGTAAATAAATAATATTAATAACTCTTATATAACATTTTAAGTTATTTTTACTATTTTGAAGTATAAAATACAAATATTGCATTATGAAACATTAAAAATATATAATTTGTATAAAAATATAAATTGGTTTAGTTTGTATAGCTATGATTTTTTAATTTACAAACTATAAAAAATCGAAACACTATGATTCATATCAATTTTTTGTTAATCAATTTTTGTTGTTCAACCCTAATCCAAACATGTAATGAAGGGTAATTTCAAAGAGTAAAGTAGACCCCAAAAAAAGTTAAAGTGAAAAAATGAGTATAATTCAAGAGATAAATTGTGTATTAAGTAATTTTTTTTAAAAATAATTTAAAAAAATTTAAACTAAAGGTTATTATACATTTAAACTTGTTTAAACTTTTGCTCCGTTAGATGTTAAGCAACGAAATCATGGCAAGTTAGTTATGAACAGATCTATTAAGGTATCCAAATATTTGGTACAATGACTGTTTAGATTTTTTTCAGTATAGTTATTAGTCAAATAAAGAATTCCTCCCTTTTAAATTTTAGAAATAAATAATTTAGCCTTAATGTTATTTTTGTCCATAAAATTAGTGTACACTCCAAAAATGCAAAAGATTAAACATGCAAAACTCGTGTCCATTTTCATCAGCAGCCATGTTTGACTTCATCTAATCACCTGCAAGGATATCGTTGTCGGATAAGGGATTACAAGGGTCCCATAAGAATGTTTTTCTAACCAATCAGAGCCATCCATGTCTCTCGATTGGGCCCCACAATTTGCTGACATGGCATGAAAAAAGATACTCTTCCCTATTTTTCGAATCAGTTAAATCTTATCCACATACAAGTAATTATTTTCGTGGATTTTAAAAAAATAGAAAAGAAAATATTGCCGACTCATTGAACAAATGAGTGCGCAATTGATGACGGAGTTTACTTCACACAGTCCAGAGAGGCGCGTGGTGACAGTGTTTGTTTTTTTTCCAACGCACTTTAAATAATAAATAAAAAAGGAAGAATCTAAGATTGTTGTCCAAACGTGTGTTCGCCATGGTCGGCGGCCGTTAGTTTTCAACGCCGTTAGCAGTGGCAGTGCAAAATCGACTTCCCAATAGTCCAGGTACATTTAAAAAAACAGTTACCGTTACATTCTCCTTTTTCTGTATCTATAAATGTAAGACTCTCTTGCATCCTTTGTCTTTCGATTTCAGACTTCGAAGAAAAAAAGTCCAAGTTTTTCAAGTGGAAGAATAAGAAAGTTTCGTTTTTACTTGGTTTGGAGCCTTGGGTTTTGATTTTTTTTCTTCAGAAACAAGAATTTCCAGGTAACCTTCCAAAATTTACTGTTAAATTGACTCTTTTTCTTGTTGTTTCTCTTGTGTTCTTCTGGCGATTAATTAGCTTTTATTTCAATTTGATTATTAGTTTTCAGGGAAATGAAAACTTTAGCTGAAATGAAATGAATCTTTAAGTTTAATGAGTGTTTTCCTCGCATATTTGGATTAGGAATGATTGAATCTGAAGTTGAAATGAATTACTTTAAGCTTCAATTTACTGTTTAATTGTTTGTGAGCTGTAAAATATTGGAATTTTGCTATTAATATGACTTTGTGATGCATCGTTATACAACTGGAATGAGTTTCAACATTGTTTATCAAGCTAATTTCTAATGTGCATACTGCTATGAACCTACTGGATTGCCGATTCACGGTTTTATGAGCTGCTGTAGATTGTTCATTTCTAATGTGCACACTGCTATATGTACTGTTCATTGAAGCTAGGCTATGAACACGGCTTTAGCTCTTCGATTTAGATTTCGGTTTTGCTGGCAACTGCTAAGTGTGAATACATAGAACTTGAGTGTTTTTTGCTTTGTTTTTGCAGGTGGAATTGGTTTTTACTGATGGTCTAAATTTGATTGTGGTGTTGAAGTTTGTTGTGTCATTGTGAAAAAGTTGGTTGACGATATTCCCATTGCTATTTCCCCTCCGAAATCTTGTTATCACAGTGTGAAGCTGATGCAATCTCATCGCATGGACTCGCGCCTTTGTAGATACGATGTGATTGCTGCAGGCCTATCCTATCCGACCTCTTATTCATCTGTTCCTTCGGTACCTAATAGGTTGTTTATTTCTTCGAAATCCGAAATAGGAAACTCATCACCAGACTCATGCTTTTCAACTCAACATGACAGTGATACCAACACCTCGTTGAGTGACAGCCAGGAGCGGTTTAACTCCAGAAAGAATCTCTCGGGATGTGGTTCTTGTAACTCTGCACTTGAATCTAACACTTATTTCCATCAATTGAGTCCCTCTCCAAACTGCAAGCACGAAAACTTACCGGTCTATTCTGGTGGAACTTATATACAAGATGCGAATTCTAGCCATGAAATAATGTATACTTTGCAGGAGCTAGAGACTGCACTCATGGCACCCGATGAGGCTGATGAAGTAACCGGTAGACCGCAGACAACAGGCCAGCGATCTAGGGCATCTGGTCCAGAGTACCAAGGATCTTCGGTGTGTCAACCTTGGACATCCTTTGTTTCTAAGCACAGGCTGTCAACTGAAGCTGCTCCTGTTGAAAAACATCTGAAAACAATAGAGGATTTGTCTTTGCAGAGTAGTTCACCGGGGAATCTAAAGCAGTTGTTGATTGCATGTGCTAAGGCTCTCTCTGTAAACAATATTGATGAATTCAATATGTTGATTGCGAAGGCCAGAGTTGCTGTGTCTATACATGGAGAGCCAATTCAGCGACTCGGTGCTTACATGGTAGAAGGGTTGGTAGCAAGGAAGGAGGCATCAGGGTCTAACATATATCGAGCCCTTCGTTGCAAAGAGCCCGAAGGCAAGGAACTGCTCTCATACATGCATATCCTCTATGAAATTTGTCCGTACTTGAAGTTTGGCTACATGGCGGCCAATGGGGCAATTGCTGAAGCATGCAGAACTGAAGATCGGATCCACATTATTGATTTCCAGATTGCTCAGGGAACACAATGGATGACCCTCTTGCAAGCTCTTGCAGCCAGACCTGGTGGAGCTCCATATGTACGGATTACAGGAATTGATGATCCCGTTTCTAAATATGCTCGTGGTGGTGGATTGGAAGCGGTTGAAAGACGTTTAATGGCACTAGCAGAGAAGTTCAATATTCCAGTCGAGTTTCATGGGATGCCAGTTTTTGCACCAGATATCACAAGGGACATGCTCGATGTTAGGCCTGGGGAGGCTCTCGCCGTCAACTTCCCGCTGCAGCTACACCACACCCCCGATGAGAGCGTTGATGTGAACAATCCTAGGGATGGGATTCTCCGAATGGTAAAGTTGCTTTCGCCGAAGGTTATCACCTTGGTTGAGCAAGAATCAAACACGAACACAGCCCCTTTCCTCCCCAGGTTCATCGAGACTCTGGAGTACTACTCGGCAATGTTCGAGTCCATAGATGTGACACTGCCAAGGCACAGAAAGGAAAGAATTAATGTTGAGCAGCACTGCCTGGCCCGCGATATTGTGAACGTCATTGCCTGTGAGGGAAAGGAGAGGGTTGAGCGCCACGAGCTCTTCGGTAAGTGGAAGTCTAGGCTAACAATGGCGGGCTTCCGACCTTATCCTTTAAGCTCTTATGTCAATTCTGTGATAAGAGGCCTGCTAAAGTGTTACTCCAAACATTACACATTGACGGCTAAAGATGGTGCAATGTTGTTGGGGTGGAAGGACCGGAACCTTGTTTCAGCTTCTGCTTGGCGCTGTGATAGTTGAGATTCAGACAAAGGTAGTAACCGTTTTATGGTCGAATTGGGATAAGTCCGGTCGACCAGGTTGGTTTCAGGTTCGGGTCAAAATCGACTGGTTTATTATTGATGGATGATGAAACTTCCCTATTCCATCAGGCAATCACCATTACTTGTTCCGTTTTTCTTTAATCATTCTTTGTGGTTGTTCTATAGGATTTAATGTACAATTTGATGCGGGGATGTATACGAATACTATGCGATTCATTCTATTATATTAATCAAATTCGAATTTAAGTATTGCACATACACGTTATAAGAGTGATTTTTTCCATTAAATTTGTTACATTTATACTAACGGAGTTGGTCCAAGTGGCAAGCAACTTGGTATCGCTTAAGCAAGGTCTCAGGTTTAAGGCGTTGTGTACGCAGAAAATTTCCGCTGAGAGACTCACCCACTAAAATTAAGTGTGCGACGCGAATCGGTCTAAATTAATCAGGGCGAAACCCTGGAAACCAGAAGTGCAACAAAAAAAATTGTTACATTTATAATGTCACGAATAATCATATTTGACATCACATGTGAAAAAAAATGTAAAACCAAGAACCAAATTAAAATCCCCCCCCCCCCCCCCCACAAAAAAAAAAAAAACAAATTAAAATGTCCGTAGGGTTAAGATAAGTTAAGCTTAATTGGGTTGAATCGAATAAGCTTAATGTGGGTTTAAACTTTTAACCAATCCCGGTCTGAATTGGAAGATTGATTTCGAGCCTGATGAAGCTCTGCTTTGTATACTCTGTTTTAAAAATAATTTTTATTGTTAAATAAATAAAATAATTAAGCTTATTTGCAATGATTATATATAGAATAAATAGTTATTTGTATCTGGGCTTGGGTTTTAAAATTTTGTCCAAGATCCAAATTGTCTTTAAAATGGTATTTATTTTGGCTTAACTATAAAAAATACCTAAATTATATTTTTTTTTATAATAGATGCTTAAAGTTTTTCTTTTGGTTAAAATAAGTGTCTCAAAATTTTATTTTTGGCTAAAATAGACGCTTCAATTGACTTTAAAAGAAGTTAAAAGTAAAATTTTATGCGCATATTTTATTCAAAAATAAAACGTTAAGCACATATTTCAGTCAAAAATAAAATTTAAGCACTTATTATAAAATATATATAGTTTAAGCACTTATTTTATAATTAATTTTTTTTTCAAAGTTCATAGTATTTAAGTTTTATATTTTCTGTCCAAACTCTCGGGTGAACCTTCAGGCTTAAACAAGTCTATTCATAACCATGCTCAAGTTATTTTATATTTATCTAATTTTTTTAATATAAATAGCGATATTTATATTTTTCAATGTAAACATCAGAATTTAAACTCGTACAAGATAAAAGGTAAATAAATATTTTTAATTATTCGATCAATTATATGGTTTCATATTTGTTTAACTTTTAATATATTGATAATTTATATTATATAAATGTTCACATATTTATATCATATTCATATTTTTTTAATTACTATATTTTTAATATTTTAGTATAATTATTTTCACCCTAAAAAATATTCTAGTATAATTACATAGTAATATATGTTCTCAATTCACTTTATATTTTTAATTATTCTTTTCATATTTATTCAAAAATGTTTTCATATTGTATAATCATATTACATACCATCGAATTTAAAATCATGTTTAAGTCATGGCTTTCCACTGCACTTGGACTTTGAAGCCATAGATGACGTACGTATTTTGCATAAGTGGATGGTTGGTGGTATTAAGAAAGTATAATACATTGCTCGTGTTTATTATATTAATTTTCTACAAAAACTTTTTAATTTAAATACTTTTACTATTGAATTAATTGGACAATAATCCATGTTCGTTGTCCTGGGTTAAGTTGCAACACCAGCTCGTTGAAAACGGATTAAGTGCTAATTAATTGTGTTAATCGTGATTTTCATGGCATCCTTGTTAATTTGAACCTTTTATTACTATTTTTAGAGCCACGCGTTATTTTATTTTACAGTAATGTTTTTTATCCCTTATATTTGTGGGTTCACTCATGGAGTTGGTGAAAGGAAATGTATACCTATCTAGAAATCTAATTTCTCATGTGAATTTATTCGAGACGGTAAAATTAACCGAATTCGACTAGATGCACTTTGTCTAAATTTTCTTTTTTTTTTTTGAATTTTGGGTTCGGATAAATTTTAGAAAAAAATTGAATTGTGGAGGGTCGGGTAATATTTTTATTAATTTTTCTGGGGTGAGTCGAGTTTAGTTTGTTTTTTAATTTTGTGGGTCGATTATGTTTTTATTATGTCGGCAAGGAGGATTGGGGCCGGATTAAAACTTTTAAATTTTAGGTCGGGACGACCAAAAATCCTCCCGTCCTGTTGCCGTTCTTAGATTCGATTCGGATCTTGATATAATAAATTGATTTCAATCGAATTTGGTTTAGTTTGAACTATTAATTATTTTTTTAGCAATAATTTTATTTTAAAATTTTAATCTTAAATAAACAATGAATTCAGCCAAAATGGTGAGTAAGAGATTAGACAGAGTAGAAAAGAAAAAGAAAAATCAACTACCAACCTGATCGGACCAACAACAAAACTATTCAGGTATCTTTCTTGTTTGTAAATGAGTAGGGCCATGTTCCCGTTAAATGGGAAATTTACAATATTAGTCTCTTTAAATTTTGATAAGATATGGTAAAGTTTTATTTTTCAATAAAATGATAGAAATTTAGTTTAGTCCCTTTAAAATTATAGAAAATAAGTTAAAATAATGAAAAACTATACTTTAACCTTCAAAATTTTGTAATTTAATCTTGCCTCTTAAAACAAAATTTCGATTTTTCTCATGATTTTAGTTAAAATCACTCGGATGTATTAATTATAAGAGTTATATTTTGATACACAAGCTACATAGTTTTTTTACACAACCTTCATATTTAAGCTATAAAATTTAAAACTTAAATCCCTAACCTCACCCTAAAACCTAAACCATAAACTCTAAATTCTAACCATAAACTTTAAATTTTACACCTTACAAATTAAACCCCTAAATCTTTACCCCTAAAATTGAAAAACTTGTATATCAAAATATTTTCATTATAATTATAATTGTAACTAAAAAAAGTACCTCTTATAAATACGGATTAAATTACTCATTAGTCTTGAAGGACCTGCAAAAAAAATGACCGTTTTCTATTTCTTTTAAATAGTTAAACACTTGTTCAGTCAAGCACGTCGATGACTATTTTCACCAACCAAAAAATATTAGTATTGAAAACAACGTAATTAATAAGTATTAAAATATGAATATTATAGTAATTAATATGCATGCATGAGACAAACAATTCTTTTATTTTAATGTTTTGTGGGTAAATTCGTCGAGTCAAGTATTGAAACTATAGCGGATACGTAAGAGGAAAAAAAAACTATGTTTAATATATATATATATATATATATATATATATATATATATATATATATATATATATATATATAGTATATATATATATATATATATATATATATATATATATATATATTTGACTGAACTATGTTTAATATATATAAAGATAATAATCGGCGGGATTTATAATTTTTTTTTTGGTTGCCCTCTCTATCCTCAGGACCAGAGCCGTTTCGGAACTTTTCGAGGCCCTTAGCGAATACTAAAATTAGACCTTTATATAACAAAAATATATTTTATTATGAATAGAAATTTGTTGTCGCTATTTATGCTTCAACATCAAAAATTAGGTTTAAAGTTTAGAGTTATGGTTTAAGGTTGTGATTCAAGATTAGGGTTTAAGGTATTATGTCTAGAGTTTAGAATTTAGTATTTAAAAGTTAAGGTTGCGTCTTATAATTTAATTTTTTTAATGTTGAGCATAGAAATGGGCACCGAAAATGGACGAGAAATTTTTATTCATTTCATTACTTTGAACAATTAATTTAATATTTTAAACACATTATTTTCATTGCTAGATTAATTAGTTTATATATTTAGGATAGAGAATTATTTTTACCATTAAATTAATTAATTTATTTGATACACTAAAAAATAAGAATAAAAAATATGAAAAATTAAATTTTAGGGCCCTAGATTGGTTGGGGGCCTTGAGTGGTCGCTCAGGGTGCTCCCCGTTATAGCTAGCCCTGCTCAGGGTTTTGCCCTAACTAATTTAGACCGACTCGAATTGTACACTTGATTTTAGTAGGTGAGTCTCTCAACATGAATTTTTTACATACATAAGACTTTGAGCTCGAGACATATTTAAGTGATACCAACCCGTTGATGGTAGGATTTATAATTATATATACTCACACACCATGTTTGAATAGTGAATTGCTCATTAATTTTGTTTTTTCCTCTCATTTGATTATTGAGACTTTTGAAATGAATTTTTTTATAGTCGCCACTCCTTTTTTTACATGTTAATTTTTAAATATATATTGAATATTTAATTTTACATAGCGTGCCAAACAAGTTGTTTGGTATTTGTAAAAATTCAATGTTTGATTTTTTTAATATTAAATAAGTTTATTGTTAATTAATTAATTTTTTTTGATTCTACGATCAAATTATTAATATCATCCCATGTGAATTGGTTCTTAAATATATCCGAGAAATATGCCACAATGGTAAAGGTTGAGGTTGTGGGACTATATATGAGCATCCAATGTAATATAAATATTGTGTCTTAGAATACTCCCGAATTTGTTCTGATTTAAACTCCTATTATGTGTAGGCTTTGTCCGGATATATTTCGGTTTTCAATAAGAATGTGCATCTTAATATATGGTTAAGATCATCTAATTCTCGAATACATTTATAATTATTGAATAAAATATTAATATTTGATGTACTAATAATGTATACTTTTATGTACCATCAATAAATTAAATATTGATACATTATCATAAAAAATTAAAACTAAATTTATTCAAATTCATCTTTAATGATGTGTCACTATATGATTTTTTTTTGATGATGTATATCATACATTCGCTCAAACCATTCTTTAATATCAATGACATTAGTAAAACAATGCATGTGCAATAAAACAATAAATAAAATGATATTTTAAGTCTATTGAGAACTTCAATTATAAATAGACGCCTTTGGTGAAATTTGCTTAATTTAATTTGATTTTTTGTCTTAATTCTAACGTAGAAGAATTATTCTAGTGAGGGGTTTAAAATATATTTTCTAGCATTGACTAAGCTTCAACTATGAAATTCACAATTCGATCTGAAAATACATTAATTAATTCTGCAAACATCATTATTCAAAGAGTCATCGGCCGTCTTGTTTGAAGGCTTTTAGGGAAATAATATTTTTTTTTTTGGATTTTAGGCCATTTTGAGAATTGTTAAAAACAACAGATTAAAATAAACAACGGTATATTTTTTTGGAAGGGAATATTTTTATTATTTTCGAGAAAAAAAATACGAGCCTTATTAAAAAAACTCTCTAATTTTAGTTGGAGGAAAAAGAGTGCACCGTATCATTGTTGTAACAACTAACTTTAACAACATCTTATTAAAAAACTCTCATCCTTACAATTCATTCCAAACCTCTACATAATTCAATCTTCTACCGATTTCTTTCTTAGCCACGAGATCATCACATTAATTATGTTTTCTGGGAGTGAACACGATACTCCAGGAAAACTCCTTGCATAGTTTTAAACACTCTAGCACCAAATCCTTGAACACTGTAGGGGCGCTAATGGGATTATGACACCAATCGACCAATAATCTGCTATCCATCTCCACGACCAGAGGATGGGATTCAGCCCGTTTTGTATTCTTCAAAATCAGTACTGCTTCCTTTAAGGCCATTAGCCCTGCAGTCGAGGGATCCATACACCCTACTGGTTTGGAGAAAGCTGCTAAGCACGCTCCCTTATCGCCACGCAAGATACCTCCCACCCCGGCTGGACCAAAGCTTCCCTTAACGGCTCCGTCAATGTTGAACTTTAGATCCCAACAGCTGAAGGTGACCATGATGCGATATCAGCACTAACTCTCATGGATTTAACCGCTTCGAAAGCTCTAGGATTAAGAGACAGCTCACACACCAGTCTTGTTATATCCGACCATCTTCCTTTGCACCACCACGCCAATCTCAAAGTTCAGAGTTCAAATAGCTGGCTAGAATCCAGCTTGATATTTCGAAACACTATTTCATTTCGATAAAGCCAACACGACCAAGAAATAACAAAGAAACTCATCTGCCAAACTTCCAAGTTTAACTTATTTGGCGAAGCAGAGAACCACGATTTAATTAAATCCTTTACCTTGCCTAGAAAAATTAATTGAACCTTCCACAAAGAACATCATGATTGCCATATTTTCCAGATTGTGTCACACTTACAGAAGACATGATCTGCTGTTTCAATTTTATTCTCACAAAACAAACATGATAAAGATTAGATATGTGACATACCTCGCTTGCTTAGGTTGAGTTTTATTAAAATTCTGTCATGGACAGCTCTCCATACGAACATCGACACCTTTGGAAGAACAAGTTTTGACCAAATGAGATTTCACCCTTCATTTCTGCTTCCCAACGATGAATAAGAGGATTTCACTCAGAATTTTGCAGAATACATTCCATTAGAACTAGCTTTCCACCTGATACTATCTTTCACCAAGTCATCCGATTTGAAGTTGCTGATCCAGTCAGTAAACAAAAGCCAAATTGCATTCTTCCAATCGAACAAATGTCTTCGTAACTGTATATTTCAGTGCCAATTACCTTCTTCAACTTTACCGAACTCAGTTATAGCACCATTCTTCTCGCAAGCTAGGACATATATGTTGGAAAAATTTAATAATTTTGGAGCTTTGAATAAGAAATTGATTCAAATGTTGTTGAGGAAAATGTGGAACCAATTGTTGGTTCGTAAATGTGCAGACGTGCACGACGTGGGTAACGCAAATGTCTGAACCGGTCTGGTCCTTCGTGGGCTTGCAGATATTTTGACCCAAATTTGAAATGAATTTTCCTCAAATAAAAGCATAAATTTGTCATATTTTATCTTGGAATTAAAAGGGTAAATATTGGAAGTTACCTTTAATTCAAATAATAATTTTGAAAATTGCTTTATAGGAGAATCAATTGATTCTCAATATTAAATGCTCCATTAGGTCAAAATTTCCACTTATACCCTCATGACAATCCTATAAATAGGGAGTAAAGCTTTTAGGTTTACAACCAACAAAAACCACAGAAAATTTTTATTGTTTTACTCTGTGAATTTTACAAGTGGTTTCGGTGATAGGCAAAGGCAAGTGTCGGTTCGTGATCTCCATAGTAGTGCAACTGTGGTTGTTCTTATGTTGTTGTATCTTGGGAGACAGACGACCAATGAACTCGAGCACCATAGGAGTGGCCGAAAATCTGTCTTAAGGAAACTGCGTTCGTGCAGGCCTCAACACGTTTCTTTTGGTTCCAAATCGGTTTTATTTTTATATTGTTGTATTGTTCTTATTTTTTGTACTGTTCGTTAAATAATAGTATTCTATTTTATTATTTATTCTTGGATTAACGCTTATTTTCTAACAATCTTAAGATAGATTCTCAGTTTTAATCCAAGACAAACAGATTATTGTATCTAAAGCAATGATTCACACGATGAGAAAATTTTCACGCATAGAAAAAGTGAATGCCCAAAGACAAGAAATGTTGAGATCACCAATACTACGGATTCAACACGATGCAAGCGGTATTTCTTGAGATAGAACATTTGGATATCCGATTAGTAAGGTAATTTAAATATTCTTTAATAAGTTTTCTTGTTTATATGACATTTTTAAAACCATAAATTATGGTATTAGTAAGGTAATATTTCATATTAATTTTTTTTTTACTTTTAATATGGTATGGTTTATGTCATAATTAAACTTTTTTATGACATTGTTAAGGTAATAATGTAATATTCCTTAAACATTTTTGACATTAATATTAAATAATAAATATGTTATTCAATATGAAAATATGGTAATTTTATAACCTTATATGTCAACCTTTCTTGGAATAGAAATAAAAATTTTAATTACATATTTGCATGTATTGTTAAGATAAAATTTTAAATTTGGTAATATTTTTGGTAATATTATTATGATAATGTTACCTTATAATGTGGACATTTTAAATATGGCATGCATATAAATTATACTTTGTCACTTTATTTTGTTTTAATTGTGATTCTTTTTATTTTAAAAATTATGTGGATTTTATTTTGTACTAACAATTTCTTTTGAGAAATTTTGTAGAGAGAAATATGATACCCAGGCGAAGTCGTGTTTTGTTTTGGAAATAAAAGACCTAGTAAATAATTCGTTTCGGGAATTTAATTCCTGCCGTTTTAACGGGTTTACTTAATCTTCCAAACAAGAAATGGAATAAAAATCAAAGGATTAATTCCTCTTGATTTTTGTTGGTTAAACAGAACTAAGTTGGATTGATATCTTTGTTGTTTAACAGAAGATATAATGGAAATAAACTACTAGATTAGAATTTTGTGTTGATTCTAATTTTGGAAAAAAAAATAAATCATTGAATTTATTTTCAAGAGAATCTTGTATGATTATAATGTTGCAAGGAAAATAAATCATTGAATTTATTTCTATAAGAATCAAGTATGATTCAATTTTTGTAAAAGGAAATAAATCATTAAATTTATTTCTATGCTAGAATCATGCGCTGTTTCTAACTTGTTAAGAAAAATAAATCATCGAATTTATTTCCGTAAGAATCAAATATGATTAAATTTGTGTAAAAG
The DNA here is from genome assembly GCA_958450335.1 of Hibiscus tridactylites. Lineage (NCBI taxonomy): Eukaryota > Viridiplantae > Streptophyta > Magnoliopsida > Malvales > Malvaceae > Hibiscus > Hibiscus tridactylites. The sequence continues at coordinate 56,920,806 of OY288282.1, forward strand.
GAAATAAATCATTAAATTTATTTCTGTACTAGAATCATGCGTTGATTCTAACTTGTTAAGAAAAATAAATCATTGAATTTATTTCCGTAAGAATCAAATATGATTCAATTTGTGTAAAAGGAAATAAATCATTAAATTTATTTTCTGTACTAGAATCATGTGTTGATTCTAACTTGTTAAGGGAAATAAATCGTTGGATTTAATTTCGTGAGAATCTAGAATTATTCAACCTTGAAATAAATTGGTGAATTTATTTTGAAAAAAAAAATAACTCAAATTTATTATCAAGTATGATTTTATTTTGGAAATAAATTGGTGAATTTATTTCGGAAAGTAACATTGGTTACCAAATTCATAGCACTGATTCTGACTGAGGTCTCGAATCAAAGCATAGAAGAACTTGGTTCTCTATGTCAAAATTAAATTCTTAAAGCCTATTCTGATGCATGCTATGAAGTGCACATTGTTTAAAAATGGCTAAAGAATCGAGATGGTCGTTGGACCATAAATGAAAGATTCCAAATTGTTGTGAATCAACGGTAGTGATTCTGATTGATCATCCATGCTTGGAATGATTTCAAGAATAGAATCCATAAACGGTGATTGAAAGGAAATTTAAAAATGCATGTCTAAGATTGGTTCTTTGAGAGACTTGGTATTTAAGCGTGCCTAGTGCACCACCTCTCTTTCATAAGTTACCTACCTGGTGCATTGTTTATTATTGTTCTTTCTATTAATACCGTGTGAACTTTTGTTTTGGGTTTAGTTTACTAAATTTCCGTCGTCAAACAAAAGTTAGAAATTATATTTCTGTTTCTAGTTTTAGTCTTTGACTAAATTTCTGATGTTTAACAGATTCATAATGATTGGTTTTGGATTGTGTCTACGTGACACAATGAAAAAATCAGTGAAATTTATTGAAAAGAATTTTATACATGGCAACAGAAGATGTTGGATAATTGATCGTGATAAACCTAGTTAAATATCTGAAGGATGATCCTCCTATTATTAGAGAGGATAAGGTAAATATTGTTATCACCTTCAAATGTTACTAAGGTAAATATTGCTAAGACAAATATTATCACGACAAACGTAGTGGAAGTAAAAAACGACTTCAAACCGTAAATTAGACGGTGTGTTTAAGAAGCAAAGTTTTATGAAAAAATACTTCAATTGCCATAATATGAGAACAAGTATTCAGACTATAGACTTTCATTGATGATAGCACAAAAACAATGTAAAGATGAAGCTATAGTGAAAATTGTTCTCTATGAGCATGATGTTGAATCCCAAACTTAATTAAAGGTTTAAGATGGGGAGAAGCTCTATATGAGTAACGTTGGTACTACAATGTGCCTAACATGTGGGGGAAGTTGTTCTATAAGCTAATTACTTTTTAAACAAGATTCCCCATAATTAAAGAGACTAGACACCATATAAGTTATGGAAGGTAATTAAACTTTCCTACAACTACTTGAAAATGTGGGGGTGTCTTGCAAAGGTAATGACCTCATTACAAAAGCAACTGAGAATAGCTCCCTAAATATGGTCGATTGTATTTTCATTGGCTATATAAAATATAGCAATGTATATCGATTTCTTGTGTATGAATCGAAGAACCCTAAGATTCACAAGCATACGATAATGGAAGCAAAGGATGCCTTTTCTTTGAAAATGTATTCCCTTGTAAAGCTAGGGAAGTTGGTCAAAGTTCAATGAAACAAACTTCGGAGATTATCGATAAAGATGACTCAAATGATCAACAAGGGTTTGAGCTTGAAATAAAGCCACAAAGAAGTAAACGAGCAAGGGTAGAAAAATTCTTTGGATCATTTTTCTAAACTTTATGCTAGAGGTTGAATCTCAAACGTATAATGATGTTATACATTCATCTGAAGGCACCTTATGGAAGGATGCCATTAAGAGTGAAATTGATTCCATCATGCAAAACTATACGTGGGGAATTAGTGGATCTTTCTCCGTGAATTAAACCACTAAGTTTTGAATGAGTTTTCAAACGGAAAATGAAAGTAGATGGAACAATTGATAAGTATAAGGCCAGATTGGTAATAAAAGGTTACCAAATGTCTTGACTATTTCGATACATAATCTCATGTATCAAGGATAACCTCCATAAGTATGATACTTACAATTGTCGCTTTGCGAAATCTAGACGTACATCGAATAGATGTTAAAAGAACTTTTCTAAATGAAGATCTTGATGAAGAAATATACATGGAACAACCTGAGGATTATGTAGTTTCAAGTCAAGAGAGAAAAGTATGTAGATTGGTGAAGTCCTTGTATAGACTTAAACAAGCACCAAAGTAAAGACATGAGAAGTTCGATAATGTCATGATGACAAACGACTTCAAGATAAAAGAGTGTGAAAAATGTGTATATGCCAAAACTACTAACATTGGATATATTATTCTATGTTTGTATGTTAATAACATATTCATTATTGGAAGCAACAATAAAATGGTAAACGTACCAAAGACTTGTCAAATTCAAGATTGACATGAAAAATATGAGATTAACATATTTGATTTTGGGCACCCAAATCAAACGATCACTTGAAGGTCTCATATTGACATAGTCAAACTACGCGGGCAAGAGAAGTTTGGCAAGGATGTTTCCGGCATAGCCATAACTCCAATAAATACATGTCAACTTTTGTTCAAGAACAAAGACCAAAGTGTTGACCAAGTAGATTCAATAGACCAGATATTGTGTCTACTGTGAACAGTTCAAGTAGATTCACAAGCAATTCAAGTGAAAATCACTGGAAAGCAATTGTGAGGGTATTGAGATATCTTAGATATACTCGAGATTATGAATTGCATTATTTCAGAGATCCTACTATTTAGAAGGATACTCCGATGCAATTGGATATCTGATATTCAAGATATCAAAGGCAAAAATGGATATGTCTTCACTTTGGGAGGAGGAACCGTGTCATGAAAATCCTTAAGAAAATGATTATAATCAAATCCATAATAGAATTTGAGTTGTAGTTCTAGACAAGTCTAGAAAAAAAAGTCGAATGGCTTCAGAAATTTCTTAAAGGATATTCCTGAACGACCAAAGCCAATGCCCACAATTGGTAGAGCACAGAGCTTTGTGTATAATGGGTAAGTCGAGACATATGCGTCATCGACTTAATACCGTTAGACAACTGATTTCAAATGAAGTTATCTTTATTGATTTTTTGAAATCAAAGGATAACATTGTGGATCCACTAACCAAAGGGTTAAGTCGAGATCAAGTTAAAAAAATCGAAAGGAATGAGACTAAAGCCCATGTAAATTTAAGGTGCTATGTGAAAGACAACCCTACCTAGTTGACTGGAGATCCCAAGACCTAGGTTCAAAGGGACAACCTAATTGCATAGACTTGTGCGGTCACTGTAGGGGCTCTTATCCTCAAGTCCATTCTTATGATGTAAACAGTGATCAAAGTGGTTTAGGCTAAGTAATGCTTTTAATGACCATTGTGTGCTTTTGTGAGTCAAGCAACATAAGTCACCTATGTGAGAGTGAAGTGGGGCCGCTTCAATGAGACTATTGGGCATAGTTCTTTCAAACTCTTGCAGAACCAGGTGATGTCCACGGCCATATGGACATACCCATGAGAACTAATACTCTTGTCAGAGAGGTAGTTGTGTGAAGTATATCATCGTTTACACAAACGGCAGAACAGTTCAAGGACATTACGTCTACTGGTCAGCTAGTAAAGTAAATATACTTTCACAAGGGAAGGTTCAAGGGTGGACACCTACCTATCCTATGCAGCTATCGATCGTAGAATCTATCACCACATCGAGTCAAAATGTTTTTGATTAAATCAATTTCATTCATGTGGGAGATTGTTGGAAAATTTTGATAATTTTGGAGCTTTGAATAAGAAATTGATTCAAATGTTGTTGAGGAAAATGTGGAACCAAGTGTTGGTTCGTAAATGTGCAGACGTGCACGACGTGGGTAATGCAAATGTCTAAACCGGTCTGGTCCTTCGTGGGCTTGCAGATATTTTAACCCAAATTTGAAATGAATTTTCCTCAAATAAAAGCATAAATTTGTCATATTTTATCTTGGAATTAAAAGGGTAAATATTGGAAGTTACCTTTAATTCAAATAATAATTTTGGAAATTGCTTTATAGGAGAATCAATTGATTCTCAATATTAAATGCTCCATTAGGTCAAAATTTCCATTTATACCCTCATGACAATCCTATAAATAGGGAGTAAAGCTTTTAGGTTTACAACCAACAAAAATCACAGAAAATTTTTATTGTTTTACTCTGTGGATTTACAAGTGGTTTCGGTGATAGGCGAAGGCAAGTGTCGGTTCGTGATCTCTATAGTAGTGCAACTGTGGTTGATCTTATGTTGTTGTATCCTGGGAGACAGACGACCAATGAACTCGAGCACCATAGGAGTGGCCGAAAATCTGTCTTAAGGAAACTGCGTTCGTGCAGGCCTCAACATGTTTCTTTTGGTTCCAAATCGGTTTTATTTTTATATTGTTGTATTGTTCTTATTTTTGTATTGTTCGTTAAATAATATTATTCTATTTTATTATTTATTCTTGGATTAACGCTTATTTTCTAACAATAATTCTGGGAAATTTTAGTTTCAGAGGCTCTTCACCTATCCAAATGTCATCCCAGAACTGAATTTTATTCTTATTCCCAACAATAAATCTAATGTTCTCCATCAATTTGTTATCCGCAGACACTAAGGATCCTGATATACCTTTCCAAATATAACATTTTGCTGATGATCCAGTGTTTTTCGGCAATAAAGCTTGAGAATTGCCTTCATACTTTGCATGAATTACCCTACGCCAGAGACTGATAGTTTCGGTGCCGTAACGCCAAATCCATTTTGCCAACATCCCTTCATTCTTTTGACTGAAATTCACCAGCCCTAGTTCACCTAACTCCATCGGTTGGCACAAGTACTCCCACTTAAACCAGTGAATAGCTTTATTTTCGAGCGAATTCCACAAGAACTTTGCAATCACTCTTGACAGCTCCTTATTCACTTTTGATGGTAGCTTGAAAATCGAAATATAGTACATTGGCAAGTTTGAAATAACTGCTTTAACCAAGGTCACTCTACCGGCAAAGGAGAGTGAATTAGATTTCCACCCTTTAAGCTTAGACTTTACTTTTTGAATCACCGGTTTCCATATTTCTCCACTATTCTTCGGCTGACCTAAAGGAAGACCCAAATAGGTGCTTGGAAGATTTTCCTTTTTGCATTTGATACTTGCTGCCCATTCATCCACAATCACACTCTCCATGTTCACACCAATCAATCTTGATTTCGATAGGTTTAATTCTAAACCTGAGGCCAATTGGAACCTTTTTAGAATGCGAATGACATTTCTTATTTCTGTTTCATTGGACCCACAAAAAAGGATAAGATTGTCAGCGAATTGCAGATGAGAAATCTCTATGACGTTATTTCCAATTCTCACTCCATGAAAGAGCCCCTGTGCCTTTGCCTTGTTCAGCAACAAGCTAAGAACCTCCGCAACCAAGTTAAACAACATCAGAGAAAGGGGGCAGCCTTGCTGAAGGCTCCTGTGAATTGCAAAAGAATTTGTTGGAGAGCCGTTAACCAATACTGAGATCCTGGCCGATGAGATACATTTCCTAATCCATTGACACCACTTAGAATCGAATCCCATCTGCTTCATCACAAACAACAACAAATCCAGTCGATCGTGTCATATGCTTTCCTGAAATCGGCTTTGAAGACTAGACAACTCAGACCACGCCTTTTGATATAGTCAATAACCTCGTTGCATATAAGTACACAATCAAGAATCTGTCTTCCCGGGCAGAACGCGAATTGGGATTCACTTATAATTGAAAGGCTCACTGACTTCAATCTTGAGGCTAGAACCTTTGCCAATAGTTTGTAGATATTTCCGATCAGACTTATAGGTATATAAAGTTGTTCTTCGACGATTTTATTAATTAAAGTTGTATTATGATTCGAATAGAGGGTTAATTTTGAATTTAAAAATCATCAGCAGCTACAGTCAACTTCACTAAAATTGTATGCAATTGTCGACGACTTTAAATAATTACATGAACTAAATTAAACGAGCACAAAACTTTGAATAATAAATTAAAATATGAAAATTAAATTCTCGAGTTATAAAATATTATGATATTAGTACTCCAAAAAGTTACATTAGGCCCTCTAATACAAGGACGATAAACGTTTTGTTTTTACTTTGGAAAAAAACACGCATTGAATTTGAAAAATAAGATTATATGATATAGTGACAAATAAAATATCTGCAGAAACTCTCCTAGACTTAAAAGAGTGTCGAGAAGTCCTTTGAATCGTCAGAAATTATAAATTAGTCAAACTTAGTGACTAAGTTCTCAGTATATTGCTACGGATTTCCATCCAAATTCGTTGAAAAAAGTAAAAAAAAAAAACAACGAAAATATATAAATTTTAAAAACAACCATTCAAACAAGGTTCTCTTAGGGAAATAGCGTATATATAAAAAATGGATTTAGACCATTTTAATAATTATTTAGGAAAATAGATCAAAATAATAATATCAAGGAAAATCATCCTCATGCGACGGGCGGCATTATTATATAAAAAATCCTTTTTAAATAGTTATTT